>OY726530.1:23064359-24492629 GCA_963383655.1 Bathymodiolus septemdierum | reverse complement strand
TACTCCTAAATACAGCATTCTTTAGCACTCCACTCTGACACATTATTCTGATTCTGAGTCAAGCTGTCCTAATTCTTCTTACTCCTAAATACAGCATTCTTTAGCACTCCACTCTGACACATTATTCTGATTCTGAGTCAAGCTGTCCTAATTCTTCTTACTCCTAAATACTGCATTCTTTAGCACTCCACTCTGACACATTATTCTGATTCTGAGTCAAGCTGTCCTAATTCTTCTTACTCCTAAATACAGCATTCTTTAGCACTCCACTCTGACACATTATTCTGATTCTGAGTCAAGCTGTCCTAATTCTTCTTACTCCTAAATACTGCATTCTTTAGCACTCCACTCTGACACATTATTCTGATTCTGAGTCAAGCTGTCCTAATTCTTCTTACTCCTAAATACTGCATTCTTTAGCACTCCACTCTGACACATTATTCTGATTCTGAGTCAAGCTGTCCTAATTCTTCTTACTCCTAAATACAGCATTCTTTAGCACTCCACTCTGACACATTATTCTGATTCTGAGTCAAGCTGTCCTAATTCTTCTTACTCCTAAATACAGCATTCTTTAGCACTCCACTCTGACACATTATTCTGATTCTGAGTCAAGCTGTCCTAATTCTTCTTACTCCTAAATACTGCATTCTTTAGCACTCCACTCTGACACATTATTCTGATTCTGAGTCAAGCTGTCCTAATTCTTCTTACTCCTAAATACAGCATTCTTTAGCACTCCACTCTGACACATTATTCTGATTCTGAGTCAAGCTGTCCTAATTCTTCTTACTCCTAAATACTGCATTCTTTAGCACTCCACTCTGACACATTATTCTGATTCTGAGTCAAGCTGTCCTAATTCTTCTTACTCCTAAATACTGCATTCTTTAGCACTCCACTCTGACACATTATTCTGATTCTGAGTCAAGCTGTCCTAATTCTTCTTACTCCTAAATACAGCATTCTTTAGCACTCCACTCTGACACATTATTCTGATTCTGAGTCAAGCTGTCCTAATTCTTCTTACTCCTAAATACTGCATTCTTTAGCACTCCACTCTGACACATTATTCTGATTCTGAGTCAAGCTGTCCTAATTCTTCTTACTCCTAAATACAGCATTCTTTAGCACTCCACTCTGACACATTATTCTGATTCTGAGTCAAGCTGTCCTAATTCTTCTTACTCCTAAATACTGCATTCTTTAGCACTCCACTCTGACACATTATTCTGATTCTGAGTCAAGCTGTCCTAATTCTTCTTACTCCTAAATACTGCATTCTTTAGCACTCCACTCTGACACATTATTCTGATTCTGAGTCAAGCTGTCCTAATTCTTCTTACTCCTAAATACAGCATTCTTTAGCACTCCACTCTGACACATTATTCTGATTCTGAGTCAAGCTGTCCTAATTCTTCTTACTCCTAAATACTGCATTCTTTAGCACTCCACTCTGACACATTATTCTGATTCTGAGTCAAGCTGTCCTAATTCTTCTTACTCCTAAATACAGCATTCTTTAGCACTCCACTCTGACACATTATTCTGATTCTGAGTCAAGCTGTCCTAATTCTTCTTACTCCTAAATACTGCATTCTTTAGCACTCCACTCTGACACATTATTCTGATTCTGAGTCAAGCTGTCCTAATTCTTCTTACTCCTAAATACTGCATTCTTTAGCACTCCACTCTGACACATTATTCTGATTCTGAGTCAAGCTGTCCTAATTCTTCTTACTCCTAAATACTGCATTCTTTAGCACTCCACTCTGACACATTATTCTGATTCTGAGTCAAGCTGTCCTAATTCTTCTTACTCCTAAATACTGCATTCTTTAGCACTCCACTCTGACACATTATTCTGATTCTGAGTCAAGCTGTCCTAATTCTTCTTACTCCTAAATACTGCATTCTTTAGCACTCCACTCTGACACATTATTCTGATTCTGAGTCAAGCTGTCCTAATTCTTCTTACTCCTAAATACTGCATTCTTTAGCACTCCACTCTGACACATTATTCTGATTCTGAGTCAAGCTGTCCTAATTCTTCTTACTCCTAAATACAGCATTCTTTAGCACTCCACTCTGACACATTATTCTGATTCTGAGTCAAGCTGTCCTAATTCCTCTTACTCCTAAATACTGCATTCTTTAGCACTCCACTCTGACACATTATTCTGATTCTGAGTCAAACTGTCCTAATTCTTCTTACTCCTAAATACTGCATTCTTTAGCACTCCACTCTGACACATTATTCTGATTCTGAGTCAAGCTGTCCTAATTCTTCTTACTCCTAAATACAGCATTCTTTAGCACTCCACTCTGACACATTATTCTGATTCCGAGTCAAGCTGTCCTAATTCTTCTTACTCCTAAATACTGCATTCTTTAGCACTCCACTCTGACACATTATTCTGATTCCTGAGTCAAGCTGTCCTAATTCTTCTTACTCCTAAATACAGCATTCTTTAGCACTCCACTCTGACACATTATTCTGATTCTGAGTCAAGCTGTCCTAATTCTTCTTACTCCTAAATACTGCATTCTTTAGCACTCCACTCTGACACATTATTCTGATTCTGAGTCAAGCTGTCCTAATTCTTCTTACTCCTAAATACTGCATTCTTTAGCACTCCACTCTGACACATTATTCTGATTCTGAGTCAAGCTGTCCTAATTCTTCTTACTCCTAAATACTGCATTCTTTAGCACTCCACTCTGACACATTATTCTGATTCTGAGTCAAGCTGTCCTAATTCTTCTTACTCCTAAATACAGCATTCTTTAGCACTCCACTCTGACACATTATTCTGATTCCGAGTCAAGCTGTCCTAATTCTTCTTACTCCTAAATACTGCATTCTTTAGCACTCCACTCTGACACATTATTCTGATTCTGAGTCAAGCTGTCCTAATTCCTCTTACTCCTAAATACTGCATTCTTTAGCACTCCACTCTGACACATTATTCTGATTCTGAGTCAAGCTGTCCTAATTCCTCTTACTCCTAAATACAGCATTCTTTAGCACTCCACTCTGACACATTATTCTGATTCTGAGTCAAGCTGTCCTAATTCCTCTTACTCCTAAATACTGCATTCTTTAGCACTCCAGTCTGACACATTATTCTGATTCCGAGTCAAGCTGTCCTAATTCCTCTTACTCCTAAATACAGCATTCTTTAGCACTCCACTCTGACACATTATTCTGATTCTGAGTCAAGCTGTCCTAATTCCTCTTACTCCTAAATACAGCATTCTTTAGCACTCCACTCTGACACATTATTCTGATTCTGAGTCAAGCTGTCCTAATTCCTCTTACTCCTAAATACAGCATTCTTTAGCACTCCACTCTGACACATTATTCTGATTCTGAGTCAAGCTGTCCTAATTCCTCTTACTCCTAAATACAGCATTCTTTAGCACTCCACTCTGACACATTATTCTGATTCTGAGTCAAGCTGTCCTAATTCCTCTTATTCCTAAATACAGCATTCTTTAGCACTCCACTCTGACACATTATTCTGATTCTGAGTCAAGCTGTCCTAATTCCTCTTATTCCTAAATACTGCATTCTTTAGCACTCCACTCTGACACATTATTCTGATTCCGAGTCAAGCTGTCCTAATTCCTCTTATTCCTAAATATTGCATTCTTTAGCACTCCACTCTGACACATTATTCTGATTCTGAGTCAAGCTGTCCTAATTCCTCTTACTCCTAAATACAGCATTCTTTAGCACTCCACTCTGACACATTATTCTGATTCCGAGTCAAGCTGTCCTAATTCCTCTTACTCCTAAATACAGCATTCTTTAGCACTCCACTCTGACACATTATTCTGATTCTGAGTCAAGCTGTCCTAATTCCTCTTACTCCTAAATACAGCATTCTTTAGCACTCCACTCTGACACATTATTCTGATTCTGAGTCAAGCTGTCCTAATTCCTCTTACTCCTAAATACTGCATTCTTTAGCACTCCACTCTGACACATTATTCTGATTCCGAATCAAGCTGTCCTAATTCCTCTTACTCCTAAATACAGCATTCTTTAGCACTCCACTCTGACACATTATTCTGATTCTGAGTCAAGCTGTCCTAATTCCTCTTATTCCTAAATACTGCATTCTTTAGCACTCCACTCTGACACATTATTCTGATTCTGAGTCAAGCTGTCCTAATTCCTCTTACTCCTAAATACAGCATTCTTTAGCACTCCACTCTGACACATTATTCTGATTCTGAGTCAAGCTGTCCTAATTCCTCTTACTCCTAAATACTGCATTCTTTAGTACTCCACTCTGACACATTATTCTGATTCCGAGTCAAGCTGTCCTAATTCCTCTTACTCCTAAATACAGCATTCTTTAGCACTCCACTCTGACACATTATTCTGATTCCGAGTCAAGCTGTCCTAATTCCTCTTACTCCTAAATACAGCATTCTTTAGCACTCCACTCTGACACATTATTCTGATTCTGAGTCAAGCTGTCCTAATTCCTCTTACTCCTAAATACAGCATTCTTTAGCACTCCACTCTGACACATTATTCTGATTCCGAGTCAAGCTGTCCTAATTCCTCTTACTCCTAAATACAGCATTCTTTAGCACTCCACTCTGACACATTATTCTGATTCTGAGTCAAGCTGTCCTAATTCCTCTTACTCCTAAATACTGCATTCTTTAGCACTCCACTCGGACACATTATTCTGATTCCGAGTCAAGCTGTCCTAATTCCTCTTACTCCTAAATACAGCATTCTTTAGCACTCCACTCTGACACATTATTCTGATTCCGAGTCAAGCTGTCCTAATTCCTCTTATTCCTGAATACTGCATTCTTTAGCACTCCACTCTGACACATTATTCTGATTCTGAGTCAAGCTGTCCTAATTCCTCTTACTCCTAAATACTGCATTCTTTAGCACTCCACTCTGACACATTATTCTGATTCTGAGTCAAGCTGTCCTAATTCCTCTTACTCCTAAATACTGCATTCTTTAGCACTCCACTCTGACACATTATTCTGATTCTGAGTCAAGCTGTCCTAATTCCTCTTACTCCTAAATACAGCATTCTTTAGCACTCCACTCTGACACATTATTCTGATTCTGAGTCAAGCTGTCCTAATTCCTCTTACTCCTAAATACTGCATTCTTTAGCACTCCACTCTGACACATTATTCTGATTCTGAGTCAAGCTGTCCTAATTCCTCTTACTCCTAAATACTGCATTCTTTAGCACTCCACTCTGACACATTATTCTGATTCTGAGTCAAGCTGTCCTAATTCCTCTTACTCCTAAATACAGCATTCTTTAGCACTCCACTCTGACACATTATTCTGATTCTGAGTCAAGCTGTCCTAATTCCTCTTACTCCTAAATACTGCATTCTTTAGCACTCCACTCTGACACATTATTCTGATTCTGAGTCAAGCTGTCCTAATTCCTCTTATTCCTAAATACAGCATTCTTTAGCACTCCACTCTGACACATTATTCTGATTCTGAGTCAAGCTGTCCTAATTCCTCTTACTCCTAAATACTGCATTCTTTAGCACTCCACTCTGACACATTATTCTGATTCCGAGTCAAGCTGTCCTATTTCCTCTTACTCCTAAATACAGCATTCTTTAGCATTCCACTCTGACACATTATTCTGATTCCAAGTCAATCTTACTCCTTAACTTGCTGCATTTTTAGCAGAGAATCAGCAAATACCATCCAATTTAAAGTCTTTGGTTTGACCAGAGCTGGGCTTGAACCCACGATCTATCACACTTGAGGTGATCATTCTAACTGTTACACCACCAAGACAGTTTCTGCTAAAAAAAAAACATGCACCAAAGTAGCTTTGTATGCCACAGAAATATATGCTACATGTATTCAATTTACTAACAATTTTCCAGTTTGACAGAATAATCTGTATCAAAGTGATGTTTCAAAGATAATTACCAGTATCCAATTCCATAGATATGTTGGTGTGCCTAAGCCTATTTTATTGTGTTGTGTTTTTGTTTTGTTTTTCCTCGTCTTGTATACCCTATGTTGCCAGTTTCTCTGGATTATCCATTTTTTATTTCCCTTCGGTATTCTCTAACGGTTTTTTTTCAGCAAAAAGTTGATGGTTATATACAGTTTAAAGATGTTCACTTTTCTTATCCAACCAGACCAGACTTCGAAGTATTAAAAGGAGTAAATATGTTGGTCGAACCTGGACAAACTGTAGCTCTCGTTGGGCAGAGTGGATGTGGGAAATCTACAGTTGTCTCCCTTTTACAGAGATTTTATGACACTGAAAGTGGAGAAATTGTGAGTATATTAAGAGTTATGCAGTTCTCAATAAATACATTACATGTAATTCATTTTAATATACAAATGTACCTTGGTCTTATTATTTCCATGAGTTGATAATTACAGTATTGTATGTTTGTTTTAGAGCTGTAGGAGAAAGATACAACTTCGTATAATATATGGATTTTTTATCTGTAAAAACTGAAAATATGTAATTTGGCTTGCCATAGCAGCGTAGCTTTGTTAATCATACGATAAGTAAGAACTGTTGTACAATTGTTCAGTTTGATTTGATTGTCTTGAATTTGATTGGACTGTCAAAGATGTCAGATACTGGAAATCTTTAAAACAAAGTACATTTGTACTTCACATACAAAAACAGAATGCTTATATTTGATTGAATGTTTAATAATAATGAACTGAAAAAAACCACAAGTAGTTTCTTTATTTTTTTAAAGAATTGTTTTATATTGCATAAAGTTATATTTTGTTATGGAAAGGAGTGAGTGAGTGATTGTTTCTTAATGCCAACTCAGCAATTTATCAGCTATTTCATGGCGAGAACAAGTTAATTTTCAATGAGATGATGAAGAGGTCCACTTTGTACTAGACCAACACTCTTAGCTGGATTTTGTTTATGGTGCTAGCTCAATGAAATAGCAGTGTGCAGGTAGACATGTCGCTTCACTAGGACACATTATTCTGATTTCGAGCCAACTAGTCTTTGCTCTTTCTTCTTAATTCTGCGTGCTTATGAGAGAAGCAACAAGTACCTATTTAATAGTTTTTGGTTTGACCCGAACAGGGCTCGAACTCATGATCAACCACACTCAAGGCGAGCACGCTTACCATTACACCACAGATACGGTTTCGTTATGGAAGGGAGATAATTCAAAATAATTTTACAAATGCATAAAGTTATATTTTGTTGTGTAAAGGAGATAATAATTTTATAAATCTGATATTTTTTTTATTTTTTTTAGATGGTAGACAAAATGGATATTAAAAGTCTCCATCTGGCCAGAATGAGGTCATTCATCAGTGTCGTAAGCCAGGAACCAATATTATTTAACTGTAGTATCCGTGACAACATAGCATATGGCCTTGAAAATGAGGCAGGCATGGATGATGTCATAGAAGCAGCTAGATCAGCTAATATACATGAATTTATAACTGGATTACCAATGGTATATACATTTTCAAACACTACATTGCCCCCCCCCCCCCCCCACTCATGTCAAGGTTTCTATGTACACTTGTCATAAACCCCAATCATTACAAGAGTTATTGTTCTATGTTCTCTCATCAACCTCTGCCAATGTCTCAAATAATACCGTACAAATTTTCATGCAAGAATATCGAAATAAAAAAAACAACATATTCATCTGAACAGAAATATATTTAACATTGTACGGATGCTATTCAATTCCAATTATGTGATGGTTTAAAATACATGATTTAAAATTGATGATAAGTGTAAGATAAATAGATAAATGTTTTATATTTTAGCTTGGGATACTACATTATTGAGTAATTTGTTTTGATGAATTTAGTTTTAGTTTTAAAAGCGGGCTGTCATGGTCGTGATCGTATGGTAGTTGGATTTACAACTACCTGTGCAATCAGTGCCTGTCGCCACTAATGCTATGAGTTTGAATCCCGTTCATGGCAAGGTGTACTTGATACAACGTTATGTGATAAAGTTTGTTAGTGACTAGGGACAGGTCGGTGGTTTCATCAAGTACTCTGGTTTTCTCCACCAATAAAACTGATCGCCATGATATAACTGAAATATTGTTGAGGGGGTTTAGGGTTAGGGTTATGGTGTTTGATGCCACTTTCATCAATATTTCAGTTATATTGTGGCGGTCGAAATATTGTTGAAAGTGGTGTTAAACACCCTAAACCCAAACCTAGTTTTAAAAGAATTTTGTAAAAATCCAGACATTGACAGAGTTTGATGTGAGAGTAAGTAAAAATAACTCTGGTTGAGATTTTGCATGAACCCCTGACAAACATTGTTGGGAAATTCCAGAATCATAGGAATGATATCTATAAATACCCAGATCATATGTCAAATATATTGCAGGGATTCAAAATTATGTAGGTCTGAGGTCCGTGACCTTTCACTAATGACTTCAGACTTGTACATGTTCTATGCTGCATCAGTTTTAACTTATTTTTCTTCCTGCACAGTGACCTTACAATTTACTTTATCTATCATCTAATATAAATTTGCATAGATATTTTGATGTACATGGTTGACAAACAGTCCTCACGATGAGATCTGATCCTCCCGCCCAAGACCAGTAAACCTTTGTTCGGACCAGTAAATTTTTCATTTTGTTTTAAGAATTATATAAAAATAAATTTAAGGATTTGATTCGGACTAGTAAATTCAAATTTTCATTTTGAGGACTGGAAAAGACATCCTTACACATACAATGTAATATGATTCATTACAATTTTGAAGAAACTATCTATTTCTTAACATATTCATTTTTGAAAATTGACAAACAAATGGTCATTTTTTTTAACTAACCAAGACCTAATGAGAGTTGTATTTTTAGGGTTATGATACAGTTGTTGGTGAGAAGGGGACACAACTCTCCGGTGGACAGAAGCAGCGTGTAGCTATAGCCAGAGCTTTAATTAGAAATCCTAGAATTTTACTGTTAGATGAAGCCACATCAGCTTTAGATACAGAGAGTGAAAAGGTAAGAGGATTGACAATACTACATGTTAATTCAGACTTAATTTAAATTTTAGAAAATTATAATGGGGGGGGGGGGGGGGGGTAAATTGTAATGGGGGTGGGTGTTTGAGTTATTTCCCTTATGACAGACAAAATGGTACCCGTTCTAGCAATAGCAATGTAAAGGACAAAGAATTTGAACATCATTTTCTTGTAATCACCACATGGGAGATCTAAAAACACCCCTTTAGGGGTAGTGGCAGGGGTCAACATGAATGTATTATAAATTGACCAATTGGCGACTCTTCTTCAAAATCCAGCAGACAAGACAAGCATATACGTTTTGGAATGCACCCGATAGACACAGAATGTATTTATGTTGACCCCTGATGCAACCCCTAAAGGAGCGTTTTTATATGCTGCAACTAGAAAACAACCAATAGAAAATAGGGAGCAAGTGAGATCTAATTATAATTAGATTGACTAAAAGCAAGCAGATTCACAATAATTTTCATTGGTGTTTGTCTTGTTTATTTAATATTGTGCTACGACATCAAATAATTTAAATTTATATAACTCTCATTTAATTATAGCAAGATGTATTTTCTTTCTTATTTAACAATTGAAAGCAAAAATTTTCAGTGCCTATCGCCACTAACGTTGCGAGTTTGAATCTCATCCAGGTGAGGTATACTCGATACAACATTATGTGATAAAGTTTGTCAGTGACTTGCAGCAGGTTGGTGGTTTTCTCTGGGTACTCCAGTTTCCTTCACCAATAAAACTGACCGCCACGATATAACTGAAATATTATTGAAAGTGGCATTAAACACCATAAACCAACCAACCAAACCAACATTGCTCTTGCTAGAATGGGTACCATTTTGACTGTCATAAGGGAAATACCGGTAACTCTTAGAAAAATGGATAATTTTATAATCAAATTTAGAATGTGCTGAAGGATAATTAGGAAATGATTTTATATTTTCTTATTTCAGTTGGTACAAGAAGCTTTAGACAAGGCACAGGAAGGTAGAACATGTATTGTTATAGCCCACCGTCTCTCCACGATACAGAACGCAGATGTGATATTTGTAATGGATAATGGAGTTATTGTAGAAAGTGGAACTCATCAGAATTTATTGTCTAAAAAGGGGGTCTATAGCTCATTAGTTAGTGCACAACAATTTACAAAATAGTACTTTTTTAGTTTTTTTAGTTTTTTTTCATATTTTCGTACTGTATTGATATTAGGATATTGAAATATTGTTGAAAGTGGCATTAAACACCATAACCATAACCTTTAAAAGGTCATTATTGTATTGAATTATTGTATTGAATTATTGTATATATTATAGAACAGAAGATTGTTTAATGATAGATTTCACTGTATTTTGAAAATCTCTTAGGGGGTTTAAAGTGTAGAACAGGATTGCTATAAAAGGCAACCCTCCTTGGGACCAGTTTTTGTGTTTGGAATAAACGGGTGTTTGGTTTATACAGGTTAAATTAACAATTAATTCCTACCATGTGTCTTTTTGTACAAACCTGTCTAAAATGAACCTCCTTGGAACCAGTTTTTGTGTTCGGAATAGACAGGTGTTCGGTGTATACAGGTTAAATTAACAATGATGTCCTACATTTTGACTGTCTTGAAAGGTTTATACAGGTTAAATTAACAATGATATCCTACATTTTGACTGTCCTGAAAGATTTATACAGGTTAAATTAACAATGATATCCTACATTTTGACTCCTGAAAGATTTATACAGGTTAAATTAACAATGATATCCTACATTTTGACTGTCTTGAAAGGTTTATACAGGTTAAATTAACAATGATATCCTACATTTTGACTGTCTTGAAAGGTTTATACAGGTTAAATTAACAATGATATCCTACATTTTGACTGTCTTGAAAGGTTTATACAGGTTAAATTAACAATGATATCCTACATTTTGACTGTCTTGAAAGGTTTATACAGGTTAAATTAACAATGATATCCTACATTTTGACTGTCTTGAAAGGTTTATACAGGTTAAATTAACAATGATATCCTACATTTTGACTGTCTTGAAAGGTTTATACAGGTTAAATTAACAATGATATCCTACATTTTGACTGTCTTGAAAGGTTTATACAGGTTAAATTAACAATGATATCCTACATTTTGACTGTCTTGAAAGGTTTATACAGGTTAAATTAACAATGATATCCTACATTTTGACTGTCTTGAAAGATTTATACAGGTTAAATTAACAATGATATCCTACATTTTGACTGTCTTGAAAGGTTTATACAGGTTAAATTAACAATGATATCCTACATTTTGACTGTCTTGAAAGGTTTATACAGGTTAAATTAACAATGATATCCTACATTTTGACTGTCTTGAAAGGTTTATACAGGTTAAATTAACAATGATATCCTACATTTTGACTGTCTTGAAAGGTTTATACAGGTTAAATTAACAATGATATCCTACATTTTGACTGTCCTGAAAGGTTTATACAGGTTAAATTAACAATGATATCCTACATTTTGACTGTCTTGAAAGGTTTATACAGGTTAAATTAACAATGATATCCTACATTTTGACTGTCTTGAAAGGTTTATACAGGTTAAATTAACAATGATATCCTACATTTTGACTGTCTTGAAAGGTTTATACAGGTTAAATTAACAATGATATCCTACATTTTGACTGTCCTGAAAGGTTTATACAGGTTAAATTAACAATGATATCCTACATTTTGACTGTCTTGAAAGGTCGAGTTACACAGGATTTTGGTTTCACTGTATAAATTACTTTTAAGGACAGAATTTTGTTTAATGAAATATAATATTGAATGTTGAAGATCTTTTGGGGGGTTTAAGGGTGAAAGGGGATTGATCGCTTTGTTTAAGCAAGTGTGATGTGTGATAACTGGGATAGATAAGCATGATTATGAGAAAAAGAACACGTGAAACACACAAAATTTTTAAATAGATGCATGTCACAGAAAATAAGCATTTGTAGAAATAGATTTCAAGTCAAATGAATTCATGTGATTGAAAATTGGAAAGTCTGATATCATAAGCATAATTGTGCTCGAGAGAGAGAGATTCCCCAATTAGATCCCTATTGTAGGAATTGTAATTTTTTTAAATGTTTTTGACTAAAATTGCTATGCCAAAATATTGAATTGCTTAATTGTTGGTGCTTATAGGGTTATACCTAAAATGTCACTTACTTGTAGTTTGAATAGAACAGATATACACGTAATATAAAATAACTGAGAATTTTGTCATTGGCAAATTTGTAATAGAAATTAAGAAGTTCACATGAGAATGGCGGGTTATGGTTTTTTTTCTGTCAAAATTTATTGAAAATATTAAATGATCTGAAAGATGCTAAAAAAATAAATAATCTGACCAGTCAGTTTTCAATGAGACATTTTTGGTAAAATTTTAAAAAGAATAATGATTTATCATGGCCCCCCCCCCCCCCCCCCCTTTCGTGTAAGGAAGGGAGTATAGCCCCTTGCTAATAGATAAATGGTTGAACCCTATGTTAAATTAATTATGATTGTAACATCTGTCACCGAATGTAATTTGTGATGATTGTAAAATCATGTGGAATAATGTTATTTTTGCCATAATTGTAAAATGGAATCCAGTCTGCCTGGAACTTATATAATTGCCATGATTTTAAAATGGAATCCAGTCTGCCTGGAACTTATGTAATTGCCATGATTTTAAAATCAGTTCATGTAACTCTATATTATGTTTGTTATAATGCCATAATTATAAAGTTTGTGCCATTAGTCTGTCTTCATATGTATCTCATGTACCTGAAACATATTGTATGAGATCTTATGTACTAATTTCCTAGTTATTGTAAAAGAAGTAAAATTTTATGCTTTTTCTTTTTTCTTTTTTTTTTTCTTTTTCGCAACCTTCAATGCAACCAATATTCTGTCTCCACATATACTTGATATTTGCTTAGAATTTTATTATATTAAAGTAACTTTGTGTTAATCAACGTGGAAAAAACTTTTTTGAGTAATTTCATATCCCACTGGTTTCGACAGAAAGTTTGGTACAAATTAGGAAATCAGGAAGATAATTCTATTAATTGCATAGACATTATAAAAAAATATACATGTAACGTAAACAGTCCCAAAGTCGCCACCGACTTTAAGTCGTCATCCTAAAACCTCGCATTATTTTTACTTCCTTTCACGCTGAAAAAAGTTGACACAATGTTTATTTGAAAGAAGTGAGTATCTTATTTTATATTATCATGTCTTTATATTAGATTTTGAAAAGTAGCAAGCATGAAGGACAGGTTTTAACGACCTCTGTAGAAATGGTACACATCACATATTGGGCGATGGATCCACAAATGTTATCCTTCTTAGGGCAATTGATGCGTAAAGTGCCATTTTGGAAATTGACGTCAAACTGATAGGCTAAGACAAACCAGAAATTGTTTTTGTTTCATAAAAGGGATTTTTGTAATTGCAGAGCTACCACATGAGGTTATAAATTGTGTGTAAACTTGAGTGATGACCCTAAGACGGTATGACAACATAAAGTCATTAGATTTATAAATGACAATGTATGGGGGGGGGGGGGGGGGGGGGGGGAGGGTGTACTAAAATTGATATGCATAACTTATTAAGCAATCTAATCCGTAAAAGATAGAGCAAATCTGTTGACATACCACCGAAAGCTCTTAACAGTTGGTGCTGCTCACCATTTGGAGCTACAACCATTAAATAAATATGATATGTCGCATAACATTTAAAGTTGAACAGGACTGTTGTAAAAATTAAGACTGGACTGAAATCACATTTGTTTATTACAATTACCATCGCATAATTCACAAACTGCACTGTATTTACATAATTTAGTTACTTGATTTATTTTTGTTGACAGGCAGAGGGTATCCTGATCCGAAATTTGGAGCTTGACGACCATAAGACAGGAGGTTTGACGACTTAGAGACAGTGCTGTCCTTAAGTCGTCTGACCAACCCCTTGGTCTTATTAAAGCAAACTCTACCCTATTTACGATTGTTTGATGACCTCAGGAGCAAGTAAATCATCTTTCTGAATAATTTCTCTTGCCATCAAAGCCAATTCATCACGTCCTAAAGTCGTTACCCGTAATTAAATCATTGGGACCATCGTGGCCATGATTGTATGATAGTTGGATTAGAAATACCTTTGCACTTAAATTTGCAAGTTTTATTCCCGTCATTGGCGAGATGCTATGGCAGGTTGGTGTTTTCACGGGGTATTCTACTAATAAACCTGATGGTTATATGTTACAACTGAAATATTGTGGCGTTTTTTCACAGCGGAACTTTGAAGCACTCACCAAATATTTTTTAATTTATAAGTCGCTATCAAGAAATAATTTGGAGATATCAAATGATCATTTTGTGCTATTGTTTTTGTATGTGAGTAGTCAAACCTGCTCATGCAGTCACTTCTATTAAGCAGCCACCTGTATTTTAAGGTCACCTTTTTCTTGTCCTGTCATAGAAAATTTCAAATGAATTGAACTTCTTTTAAGAGGTCACTTGTCTTATAAGGCCACTTTTTCTATGTCCCAAAGATGACCTCTTAATACAAGTTTTGACCGTGTTTAGTATTAAAGAGCCGAGAACAAGTAAACGATTTATAAGTATGTTTTGCATATTATGTGAATTTCTGATATCTTAATACAAAAATTAATTGTGAATTTAAATTCAGACACTTACTTCGCTTCGCTTCGGTCCATATAATATTTTGTGGGTGACGTCTCAGTCCATAAACTGCCATATGACCCTCAGTACCATGAACTATTTGTTAAATGTACTGTTTAATTTACACGGATAACTAGTCATTTTTTCGTTGTTTTTATTTTCATAAAGTACTTACAATTGGACCTTCAGTTTTGAATCTACCTCTGACCTCTGACCTCTTTCTCAGTGCAAGAATATGAAAAGAGGTTTGCATATACATGTATATTTTTTTTTCAGAAAGGTGTTTTTGTGGATTATGTTGCCAGATCCTATCTTTTCAATTAAATTGTAAAAAAAAAAAATGCATTAATTTATTACAGTTTATATATATATACAATGCTCCCATTCAATTTGCCTGTCACGATATACCGGTAGCTGAAATACTGCTAATAATGGCATTAAACACCAATCAATCAATCAACCCATTCAATTGTTAATCAAGCAAACAGGTAAAAATCAAAAGCAATCGTTGCACAGAAATTATGAAAAGAAAGCTGTAAACAGTGATGGCCGACAATACTTCTAATATCAACAAAATCAACAGTCACCTCTCGTCTCAAAATACGATGTTGGAAATTCAGATCCTGGCTTGGTACAGGCTCAAAAATATGGCAGGGTTAAACCGTTAATTTTTGTCATTAATGTATTGATTTGTTACAAAATAGTCCACTTGCTAGATTTTCCATCAATTTTGTACTTTTGTATTTGAACTATTAATTACTATTACACGTCGTAATTATATTTTATTTGTTCTGACATTTAAATAAAGTATGATAGTTCTTGTAAGTCATAGATAGAACGTGATATTTTTGTCAGTGTTCTAGATTGTTTATAGCTTAGGTATATATTAATTTTATTATATAATTTTACATGATAAAAAAATGAATATTTTAATTCCAAATTTTTAAAGATGTTCCATTTTTGTTACAAAATTAAACATATACTTTGTGTTACTACTATTTTTTTTACTACACCACACTTTTGAATCGGAGGTCTGCGTGGACGAGATCATGGACTTGGTTTTACGGTTATAAATGCAATCAGTGCCTATTACTGACTATACTCTGTGTCATGGGGTATTTAATGCCTTTTTCAACAATATTTCTGTTAGATCGTGACAGTCATTTTCATTGGTGGAAGAAACTGGAGCATCCGTAGAAAACAACAGAATTGATGCCAGTTACCAACAAACTTTATCACAAACATCTCACCACATTCGAAATCAAACTCATAATTGTAACAGTGACGAGTATAGACAGATAGTAACCCTAGTACTATGCAATCACAACAACAACCCTGCAAAAATCAACAATTTTATAGAAATTTTATACAACTTCAGCTAACATCTCTCAATTATCGTTTTTAACTGCATGGATATATTGTTGATTTGATTCTCGATGAAAATATTTGTTTTCAAATTCTAACCGTCAAGTAAAGTCAAACTTGCCAATGTGTTCGCTTCTATTAAGCAGTCACCTGTATTAAAAGGTCACTTTTTTCTTGCTCTTTCAAAGAAAATTTCATATGAATTAAACCTCTTTTAAGAAGTCACATGTCTTATAAGGCTACTTTTTCTTTGTCCCAAATGTTCTTGTGTAAACTTGTTGTAACTCGGCTAAAATGCTGCACAGTTTTTCAGGAGCCTGTGACCGCTCACCTGATGACCAGCTAACTGCAAATTTCTTAAGTATATTTCATGAACACAGTATAAGTGGTTATTTTCGCTATCTTTGCAAGGACATTGCATTCGTGAGAAAATAAAAAGCAGCGGAAAGATCCATTTCTAATGTTGATTTTTTTACATAAATACAATCCTGAATTTAAAAACTAGCGAATACATTTGACCTTCATATTAGGAAATTCGACCACCTATACAGTATATGCAACTTGCACATTCTAGAAAAGCTATGAATTTCCAATAAATGGTATGGATCAACAAGCCAATATGTTATATTAAAATTAGACCAATTCACAGATTTGGCAAAATTACTAATTTCTGAGACTACAACAGACTAAATATAAAACTACTCATTATCATGCAAAACTTCAGTTAAATTTTAGTCAATTCCAGCTTATGCTATTTTTTATACCCCCCGCAACGAAGTTGTAGGGGGGTTTACTGGTTTCACCATGTCCGTCCATCCGTCTGTAGACAAATCCTATGTTGTACGATAACTTGAGTTGTGTTTCTTAGAATCTTTTAAAATTTTATCAGCTGTTTACTGATGAAGAGAGGAGGATCCCTTCCATTTTTGACGATTTTCACTTTTGCCGTTCCAGAGTTATTGGACATGATATGACGGAAAATAGGATTTTTACCCTATGTCATATGATATCTCAAGTAGTGTTTCTCAGAATGTTTTGAAATTTTATCAGCAGCTTACCGGTGAAGAGAGGAGGATCCCTTTCATTTTTGATGATTTTCACTTTTGCCGTTCCAGAGTTATTGGACTTGATATGACGGAAAATAGGATTTTTACCCTATGTCGTATGATAACTTGAGTAGTGTTTCTCAGAATATTTAGAAATTTTATCAGCAGATTACAAAGAGAGGAGGGTCCCTTTCATTTTTGGTCGGAACAATCAGTAATGTTTTGGTTATGGAAATAGGTTGGACAGATGTGGGGAGCGGGGGAGTATATCTTAGTGAGCTGTGCTCACAGTAATACTAGTTTGTATTTAAAGAAATTTCTCCTGTTATTAAAAGTATTTTTTGTAGCAACTACTATCTTGGATTGAGAGCAGGGCAATAGGCAAAATTTTGAAATGGGAGTGCCAAAGAACCATCATGGTCATGTGATATTTAATTTGGTCATTCATTTAAGAGAAGACTTTATTATGTTTCTCATATATGTCCATGTTAACCAAATACTTCCCCATTGACCATAATAATGTCACTTGGTCCAAAGGACCATATGATCTTTTCTCGTTACTTTGCTTCCATCTTCTCCGAAAATACTGGGCAAAATGGAAACCTTTGCATGAATGTTCCCTTCAGGAATCTGATTATAATTTGTGACTTTGGTTGTGATCCAAAATTCAACATGGCAAACAGACTCAATAATGCAATTTGATCGCCTAACCTTCAAAGCTGTATTGTTCAAAAACAACAGATTGGTTTGGAATTTAATACTACGTGAATGATCTAGGATCGATGGGGTGGATATTAACAAAATGTACAATTCTTGTGTTGATTGGAACATTTGTTTTCAATTGATTCAGTGGTTTCAGATAAGAATAATTTTAAAATATTACTCCCAAATGGTCGTAGGTTAAAAATTTGTCCCATGGTGGCAGCCATCTTGGATTTCTAATTGACAAAATAAAGGTCATATATATATATATATATATATATATAAAAACAAAATCTCTGAAAAATTATCCAGAGCTTTCGGCCGTACAACCTGGCCTTCTTCAGCGGAACTTTATTATGTTATGATACATTTAAATTTGTCATAATGGATAACGTCAAAGTAAATAAAATAAAAATTACGGGAAACAGAACGTTACGTTTTTGTATTTAATCCATGGGGTTTGAATGTTCGCAGTTTATTCATCCAAAGTTTTTCGATTGTCTCTCAGTAAGAATCATTGCCACAAATTTTTTCTAAAGTCACAATTTCATAATCATTCAGTGGAATTAAAATTGGATCAGGTTTCTGCCTTCTGATTAGTGATAAATTTAACAAATGTCTTTGGTACAGGGTGTCTCCGGTTTCTCCGAGGTAAATAAATTTGTCACAATGTTTACAAAATAAAGCATAAACCACATTTGCTGTTGTACAATTAATATAATTTTTTACGTTAAATGTTTTTCCTTCAAAATTGGTGAATGTATGGGTGTTACGAACATACGGACAAATAGCACAGTTCCTACTGCAAGGTTCACACTTATGTTCCTGTTTAAAAAACATAGAATTATGCTTTTTGTGAACTAAAATATCTTTTAAATTCTTATCTCGTCTGAATGCTAAAATTGGTGGTTTTATGAACACCTTTTTCATTTTCTCCGACTTGTGCAATACTGTCATTTTCTTTTTTATGATTTCACGGACGTGGGGTAAACCTTTCGAATAAGTTAACACAAGCAGTACTCGATCTGTTTTAGATTTATCAGTTCTGAACTGAAGTAAAGTATTTCTGTCAAGTTTGTCAACCTTCTTTAATTCATTATCAATCGATCTTTTTGTGTATCCCCGTTTGCAAAGATTCTTCTTCATATCATTTTTCTGTATCTTGTATGCAGATTCCTCAGAACAAATTCGTTTTATCCGAACTCCTAACCTGTATGGCATTGAACTTTTCATATATTCTGGATGAGATGACTTTGAGTGTAAGTATAGATGTTTGTCCGTCGGTTTTGTGTACAAATCTGTCTTTATTCTGCCATGTTCAATTATTGTTAAAACGTCCAAAAATTCTAATTTCTCGGTTGAATATCGTAACTCAACTTGAATGCGGGGATGTATTGAATTTGCCACTCTATGAAAATCTTTAAGTGAATCTAAACCATCACTCCATCGTCTGAGTGAGGAGGAGTAGGAGGAGCAGGAGAAGAGTATGACAAAAGATCATGAACTGTGCAATGTTAAAATAAAACAAATGAGGTATAATTGTTGTTTAAAGCCAAGTGAACAATATTTCAGATATGTCATCGTTATAACAAGTTATATTTTAGTGAGATCTTGTCTGCTTTTGTACTAGACCAACACGCTTAGTTCAATTTTATAGTGCTAGCTCATTGAATCAACAACCCATGGGTAGATATGTCGCTCCACTCTGACACATTATTCAATTCTGAGCCAACCAGTTTTGACTGTTGCTCCTTAATGCTGTGTACTCGGTGAAGAAGCAACAAATACCGATTTCATAAGTCTTTAGTTTGAATCAATAATATACTGCTCTCAACGGAAGCATGCTAACCATTACACCACTGATATGGGTTAAAATAAACAAAGGATTAGGGTTACGGTTATATTGTTTAACGCCACTTTCAACAATATTTCAGTTATATCGTGGCAGTCGGTTTTATTGGTCGAGGAAACCAGATTACCTGGAGAAAATCATAGACAAACTTTAACACATAAAGTTGTATCGAGTACAACGCACCACGAGCGTGATTTGAACTCACAACTCTAGTAGGTGAAAGGCACTGATTGTAAATCCAACTACCATACGATCACAATCAAGTCTTCGCATTAAAATTTTAAAAAACATTGAAATATTTTGTACATGTTTTAATACAATGTTATCATGTTTGTACTGGCAACATGAGTTGACACAATATTATTTATATAATATATATATACACATCATAAAATCATTCTTAATTACATTAATTATGCTGTAGCTGATTACTTAATTTGTCTTAATATAATCAAGATAAATCTTATTAACAATAAGGCAGCTTATTTCTCACTTCCATTCTGCTGTATAATTCATTAATCAATACATACATACAATTTTTTCAGTTTGTAGGGGAAAAAGAGGTTAATATTTAGATCTTCATAAATGGGGTTAATATTTAAAATTTAATAAATGCAACATGGGATTTTTTTTAGGATATGGGGATTAGAATATAATGCTTAAATATTAAACAATAAATGAAGTTCTGGAAATAAAGTTTTAGTTTGAATGAAGAATTCTTGGATTTATCTCTTTGCTCATCATATTTCCGGTAAGTGGAATTTTGAATAGAGTTAGAGGGGATTATGGTGTTGAATGCCACTTTCAACAATATTTCAGTTATATCATAAATGGACAATATGAACAACATAGAAGCCTATTTACTGTTAAAGTTGAAAGTATAAATGTTAGAGAAAGTAATGTCACATTGATAAGACATTATATAAAAAAATGTAAAATCTGGAAATTTTGCCCAAAAAAAAGGGAAGTAAGCTCTTGAAATATAATTTTGAAGCCTCTATCTAGCAATATCCAAATAATTTGGGTTTTCACCTGCAAATTAGTGGAAATCTGTTTTCTAACTGAATAAAATAATTTACAATTATAGACTACTTCCAAAAAAACAAAAACAAATATGGCAGAAAATGAATACTTTGGTTTAGTAATGAGTAATCTGAAATTAAATATCAAAGATGAAAAAAAAAAACCACAACAAAATTTTAATGAACATTTTCAAAACATTTAATGTATCGTACATGAAATTCTACTGACAGGATTATTTTTTCTAATATGATCAACCTGTATTTTTTAATGTTACGACATTGTTTTGACTTCCATATAATGATAGTGAAAAAAGTTTTTTCCATTTTTATCAATATTTAATTTTTGGATATTTTTATGGAATTAAAAAAAAAAATTATGGATAAAATGCAGCAACTCATTTTTCCAAATCGAAATTAGTAGAAAAAAACAAAAAACAAACAAATATATATAACTACAAAAAGATCTGCTCTGAGCAATAAAATATTAAAAATCTACTCTGCTACACCCCCACATGGTTAATCTCAAACAAAATTAAAATTCCTAATGATTTGTAGTTGAAAGAACAAATGAAATCAATTTAATTAACAATCTATAAATAGATGACCCCTTTTTTAATTGATTTCAAACACAGTAAATCTTGGGGGTATATCAAAAGCACAATAAAATCAATGTACGTATATATATTAAAAAAAACACTTTTTTTCTGCACTTTTGAAAAACATTTGACGAATTCAAAGTTTGATTGTTATTTTTCAATTTTTTTATTACAGTACAGACAAAAAGATTTGCATAGCTGTATTTTACCTAAATTATATATAAATATTTTTATTAAAAATGAAAGTTTTCCAACATATCTGCCCTCGTCAAGAAGAATACAAAGAATTGTATTTCATACAATGCAATGATGGAAATTAACAACTTTTGAAATAAGCAACAGTATTTTTGACATTTTGTTAATTGGAGAAACAGATTCTTCTTCAACTACCAGTAGATTACGACATATCTCTACTCTCGATTGTTAAAACTTTCAAAAGGTTTGGTTTGGTTTATGGTGTTTAATGCCACTTTCAACAATATTTCATTTATATCGTGGCGGTCAGTTTTATTGGTGGAGGAAACCGGAAGTACCGGAGAAAATCATCCACATGTCGCAAGAAACTGATGGGACTTAAATATCGCCATCCAATGGTAGCAGAAGGACAATTTATATCTATTTGTTATCAAAGATTTTTAATTTGTTTTAAAATTAAAATAATATTTTTAAATAGTGTATACCACATAAATACAATATTATAATTTTCTTCATAAATATTATCGATTCTCTAATTAAATACTAAAAGACATGAACGAGACAGTTCAGAATCAATTACAGTCAAACCTGTATTAAGAGGTAACCTTTGGGACAAAGAAAAAGTGGCCTTAAAAGAGGTTAAGTTCATATGAAATCTTCTATGGCAGGACAAGAAAAAGGTGTCCTTTAAATACAAATGACTGCTTAATAGAGGTGACCACATGGGCAGGTTTGACTGTACATCGTCGTACAAAGAATGAAACAAGATTTTAATTCACAGATAAATGCATATTCATGCATCATAACTTGCCTTTTATATTACAGCATACACAGAAAGCATAGTAAAAAGTCTGGAATCTTAAAACACCGGACCATCATTTTTATATTATATTTTTATTTTTAAGGCCCTTTAACTTTTGCAAACCAATAATGGTTTGTACGGGGGGAAAAATTCCTTAAGCTTGTTAACTGATATTCGATCATTGTTTATTACATAATTATCTCCCATCACAAACCATGAATTATTCTTACCTCCCCTTATGAAACACTGTTATTAAGGTAATTTTACTCATATTTCTTAATTGGTTAACATTAGGTTTATGGTGTTTAACGCTATGAGCGGGATTCGAACTCACAACGTTAGCGGCGATAGGAACTGATTGCACATGTAGCTATAATATAAATGAATGTAGGAAAATGATTATAGGGAAATGGTTTCAACTTTGTATACATATTGCAGTATACGTCTCTATTAAATAAATGTTAAATACTTATTTTTTCAATGGATGACATTTTTTTTTCATCAAAATTTTATATACAGGATAGAAAATACATGTAACGGTTAATATAAATATGAAACTTTTCCATAAATTTCTTATCAAGTAAAAATGTCTTCATTCAGCAGACAATGAAAAAACTAGAGGCTCAGTGGGCTGAGCCTGTGTCGCTCACCTTTCATTCTGCTTTGAGGAAACTTAACACAGAACCTTCCATAGGTGCTTCCCACCAAATTTCTGTTCATTTTGGCAATGCAGTTTCAGAGAAGAAGATTTTTAGAAATTGACCAATCTAAAACAAGAATTGCCTGTGGCAGCCATGTTTGTTAATGGATCAAAATGAAATGAGCAATCTCTATAGAGGACCTTCCATAGATGCTTCTTATCAAGTTTCATATCATTTGGCCAAGTGGCTTCAGAGGAAAAACTGTTTTAGAAATCGACCAATAAGAAACAAGAATTGCCTATGATGGCCATGTTTGTTAATGGATCAAAACGGAATGAGCTATTCCCATAGAGGACCTTCCATAGATGCTTCCTACCATGTTTCAGTGTAGAAGATTTTTAGAAATTGACCAATCAGAGACAATAATTGCCTGTGGTGGCCATGTTTGTTAATGATCGGGACAGAATGAGCAATCCTTATAGAGAACCTTCCATAGATGCTTCCTACCAAGTTTCTGTTCATTTGACAAAGCGGTTTCAGAGAAGAAGATTTTTAGAAATCGACCAATTGGAAACAAGAATTGCCTGTGGCAGCTATATTTGTTATTAGATCGGGACGAAATTAGCACTCTTTATAGAGGATCTCCCATAGATGCATCCTACCAAGTTTCGGTTCATTTGGCAAAGCGGTTTCAGAGGAGAAGATTTTTTAGAAATCATCAAATCAGAAACAAGAATTGTCTATGGTGGCCATATTTGTTAACGGATAGGGACGAAATGAGCAATCACAACAGAGGACTTTCCATAGATGCTTCATACCAAGTTTGGTTCATTTGGCCAAACAGTTTCAGAGGAGAAGAATCTAATTTTTTCAATAGTTTTCTATTTTTTACTGATTTTTTTTCACTAATTTTCAAGTTTGAGAAGCGGCAACGGCCATGTTTGATGGCAGTCGGGGTCATCATTCATGGCCTGAAAGAGAATTATATATGCATTGTTCCTTTATAGTTTGGTAGCAACATTGCTCTTTACAATATTTAAAGAATTTTAAAAAAAAGTTTTGTAACGATAGCAGCCATTTTTCATAAGCAACCAGGGTTAGCAACCATAAGTCTGAAAGTGGATCATATATGCATCATTTCCATAAAGTTTGGTGGCAACTGGCTTTTAATCGGATTTTAAAATATGTTTTTTGACAATAATTTTCTATTTTTTGTAACAGTGACGGCCACGTTGGATGACAGCCGGAGGTCTTCAATCAAAATTTTGAAAGAAGACCACATATGCATTCTTTCCATATGGTTTGATTGCATTTGATTCTTTACAGGATTTTAAAATAATCTTTTAATGAATTTTTTCACCAATTTTCTATTTATAGTAACGATGGTGGCCATGTTTGATGGGGGATGGGGTTCTCAACCACAATTCTGAAAGAATATTACATATATGTATCAAATTGAATTGCAATATACTCTAAAGGATTTTTCTGGATTTTTTTAATTGATTTTACCCCTATGTTCTATTTATAGACATGGCAGCCATGATGGTTGGTCGGCAGAGTCATCGTACATAACTTTTAAAGGGAATCCCCTAAGGATGATTCAGGCCAAGTTTGGTTTAAATTGGCCCAGTGGTTTCAGAGGAGAACATTTTTGAAAAAGTTTAGACGGAAGACAATTGATGGCAATAGCTCATACAGGTGAGCTAAAAATTGCAGTGTAGGTAGATCTCGACAGGCTGAACATGTTTGCAGTTTAAACTTAACATCTATCTCTTATAGTTTTTGAAATAAAGGACGAAAAGTATTAAAATGTTGAAAATTTGATGAAAAAAGGGAAATAACTCCAAAATGGGTAATCAGATTTACTTCAAAATTGCAGGTAGGTAGATCTTGCTGTGCTGATCATTTTTACCCCATGTCAGATTTCTGTTTTTATTAATGGTTTTTGAGTTATTACTAAAAAAAACTGCAATTTTACCCCTATGTTCTATTTATAGACATGGTGGCCATGATGGTTGGTCGGCAGGGTCATCGGACATGACTTTTAAAGGGAACCCCATAAGGATGATTCAGGCCAAGTTTGGTTTAAATTGGCAAAGTAGTTTCAGAAGAGAAGATTTTTGAAAAAGTTAACAGACGGACGACGGACGCCAAGTGATGGCAATACCTCACAGGTCAGATGCGCTAAAAATCAAATAATTTGCACATTTCCATTAGTCTGATGATTGCAGTGCCATTTTGTGGTAGCATTATATGTTTTTTCTTGCTTGACAATTGAAATAAAAATAGAATTGTTTGCACTAAGTATCAGGGTGACATCACTGTTTTTTATCGCTCCGTTGATTTAAAACATTTTTAATCTCGCTCATCATGGCTTTCTGGTTGGCTGCATTCTCTAAGGAATCGAGTGAGCGTAAACTATGAACTATGTCCTTTGTTTTACCAAAATAAATCTCGTTCAGCGTGTTCCTGATCTGGTTCTCCAATTCCTGAAAATAAATAAAATAAATTTTATAATTAAAATAATGTAAAGACAACAGCTGCCACCATGTGAAGGATTTTTTCGCCCTGGTCTCGATAAAATTGCCTTATTTTCGCCAAAAGGAGAAGCTTTAGTCACTCTCTGTCTGTCCTTTTCAGTCAATATTTTTTCACCAATAATAATACTTTTACTTCAATATCCACATATATGTAGCTCCATTGTTCCTGAAATTTGACCTCCACAACGCTTGATATTCAATATTTTATTCCAAACTTGTTGATTGCACCTTATTTTAAGATCATTGTACAATACGCTTTGTTCTGTGAAAGGTAGGGGGACATGCTGTAGCGGGGAAAGAAACATTAAAATTTGCTAGCTTTTTGGAAATCTTCCATATTTTTGTCCATTTGCCCTTATAAGTAAAATGAGAGAGAAGTCATGTTGCCATTTTTAATAAGTGTGGTGAGCCCTGCTGTCATAAGGCCACATTTTCGATGCAAAAACGGTGGCCTTATAAGAGGGCTCCTGTAATATTGCTATGCCATATAATATGGCTAACATCTATTCAAGCCGTCTATTTTAGTTATTATTGGGAACGTTGTGGTCATGATCATGATCGTATGGTAGTTGGATTTGCAACTACCTGTGCAATCAGTGCCTATCACCACTAAGTTGTGAGTTCAAAACCTACACAGGTGGGGTGTACTCGATACAACATTATGTGATAAAGTTTGTCAGTGACATGCAGCATGTCTGTGGTTTCCTCCGGGTACTCGGATTTCCTCCACAAATAAAACTGACTGCCACGATATAACTGAAATATTGTTGAAAGTGGCATTAAACACCATAAATCTATTTTAGTTATTATTTTCTTACCTCTACCATTTTACCAATGTTTACAATATGAGGTGATCCTTCAGTAACAGGACAATCTCGTTCTAATTGTCGCATCAAACTACCACCAAGGTTCATAATACCAGACCTTTCCTTCGTTGTCTGTAACCACAACATGGCTGTTGACGTCAGCTTATAGTGAGCACTTTTACCACTAGATTTTTCCTGTCAACAATAAAAAAAAAAACTCATCTCTGTATATCAGAATGATAATGTGATAGATTTAGTGAATGTGACTATTATCATCTGTATATCAGAATGATAATGTGAGAGATTTAGTGAATGTGACTATTATCATCTGTATATCAGAATGATAATGTGAGAGATTTAGTGAGTGTGTGACTATTGTTTAACATTCTAACATGACCTCACTCTTTCCCTTTGCTAAAAAAAACCCAGAATTATTTCTTCGTATTATCTCATTAGCACATGCGCCGATGAATGTGACTAACGTTTCCATTGGCAGCATAAATTGTGACCCGAATAATGCCGATAGAGGGCGCAGTATTATTCGGGTTACATAAATTGTGTGCGTTTTTTTCCGCAATGTATGTATAAATTACCGTCTTCCAATCAAAGTATACTACCGTATTTGTACTCTTAGACATATCAGAATCGAAATAAATCATGGAAGCCAGAATGTGTTTTGAGTTTTAACATGGATTGGCAGATATTAGTACATTTTATCCCTCGCTTCTGGCTCGGGATAAAATACTAATATCCGCCAATCCATGTTAAAACTCCCAACACATTCTGGCTTCCATGATTTATTTCTTAAACAACCCAGCAATTTCTCAGCTAGATCATGACAAGAAGTTGCATTTTGATAAATTTGATGAGGTGACAATGATGTCTACTATGTACTAGAAAAACACACTTAGTTCAATAGTTGGATTTTTATAGTGCTAGCTCACTGAAACAACAGTCCACACTCCGCTCAAACCTACTCCTTAAGAATGCATGCTTAGTAGAGAAACAGCAAAAACCAATTTCATAGCCTTTGGTTTGACTCGACAAGGACTTCAACCCGTGGTGTACCACACTTGAGGCAAGCATGTAAACCTATATTTCGACATAATTGTTTTTGTTTCTTAAAATTATATCACAAAAATAGATAAAATACAATTAGTTGCTGCATTAAATCCTACGAAGTTTTAAGTTTACCTTTTTATCGTTATTTCAATAATAACAGGTGGAGACGCTGTGGTCATGATCCTATGGTAGTTGGATTTATAACTACCTATGCAATCAGTGCCTATCACCACTAATGTTAAGTTTTTGAATCCCGCTCAGGCGAGGTGTACTCGATACAACATTATGTGATAAAGTTTGTCAGTGACTTGCGACAGGTCAGTGTTTTCCCAGAGTAGTCCGGTTTCCTCCACCAATAAAACTGACCGCCAAGATATAGCTGAAATTTTTTGGAAAACTAATAACCTATCCCCCTTTATCCTTATTTCAATAATAACAGCAGTCTAACCTGTACTTTAATTAAGCTTACATGTTTTAACACCCGTTAAAATATTTGTCAGTTGATAGTTTGTCTTTTAAGCATTAGATTCAATGTCAAATGAGTGTTTTAATTAGCTTTTTACTAAATATGACACACACAAAACCAGTGTGACTTACAATAAATAATGTATACAATCACAAACAATGAGCCATGTCAGAGTACTTAATTGCCTTACCTGTACTTCTATAACATGTATTGAATCCCAACAGCCTTTAATTTTCTTTGATCCGTCTCCAGCTTTCTTAATTAATATAACTCCTGCAAAACCATGGTCTAGATCCCACAGGTAAACTGAGGATACACCACCCTCAAAATACCTGAAATTTTTTTTTTATGAAATAAAAACGTAAATATCAAATTTATTGTGCACGACATCTTTCTGGAATAACGTTCATCATGTACACTCAAAGCAAAAAGATTGGGAGGCCATTAGTTTAAAAGTCTTTGAGAGCAAAAACACCAAAGGGCCTAAACTTGATAGCCAAATTCGGTTATGGTCACTTAGGAGTCTAAAGGAAAACTAGAGTTGGCACAATAACAGATCATCTCTCAACCTCTAAGTGTATATTAGGACATGGTTACAGAAATGTTTTTAATAAGGGCTAGGGCTATGATGTTTAACGCCACTTTCAACAAAATTTCAGTTATATCGTGGCGGTCAGTTTTATTGGTGGAAAAAACTACTGACTTGTCGCAAGGCACTGACAAACTTTATCACATAATGTTGCAGACATATCGAAATATGCTGGACCATCAAACCCGACAGGTAAAAATCAAGCCGGTCCGACGATGTTTTCAGCAAATCAGTCCTAAAGTGCGGTAAAAATTTGCTCTCTGCTTCGGTCAGGAAACAATTTTCTCTTTGTCAGTCCGTCAAACAGTGTCTTTAAAAGTCTATCTTTCTTGCAATAGCATGTTTATTTCTTGAAACAAGGGCAACGCAAATCGTGGCATATCCCCTCGCCTAAAAATTTGACCCAGTGACCTTGACCTTTGACCTTGAAAATCAATAGGGTTCCAGATTCTCTTAAGGATTAAGTATGTACCAAGTTTGGTCAAAATCCATTGAAGAATGTTGATTCTAGAGTGTTCACAAGGATGTTACGGAAGGACGGACGGACGGAATGTAGCGTTACTATATCCCTTCGCAACTTCGTTGGTGAGTGGATAATAAGCGTTTTCTGTGAATAACTTCACTTGATCATTGCGTAATTCTAATCGAGTAACTTCCCTTAAAGAAATATAATTCGTTCCAAACATAGATTGGCATTCGACTAGATCGGTCTTTAAAATAACCAAAAGGATTATCATTTTAACTATTTGTATTTTGAAAATATATATTTGTAAGTTTCTTTAGGTTGATAAAGTTCGTATTCTTCATTAAATATGTTTTTAAAACCTAGTTTTTCGGTACATTGTCATTTGTAAAAAAAATTGGAATTTAATGGTCCGGCATGGTTAGGTACAAAAGATTCACGATTTGAGAGAAGGTGTTTGAATGGTCAAGTCCTTTCGACACAAATAATAACCGATTCCTCAAAATGTCGCTGTTGAGATTCTATCCTGGGGCGACCCCGGGGAAAAAAAGGAAACAAATTGAAAATGACGATGAAAAACAGAAAAAGAAATAGGAGTATGAAAAAAAATCGTCATTACAGGAATTTTTCCTCAAAATGGCAAACAGAGCGACCTTGTCCTTGGTTAGTTTTTAACAAGGAAAGAAACGTGATGACATGCACTACATGTATTGAATTTTTCCAAAGTGATAAAATCAGTAACCCCTTCATAAGCGGTTGCTCAAACTTAAGAGCATCGGCTGTTACTGATCATTAGCAGTCCAAAACCCACATGAAAGCAATTGTTGCTTTAAGTGCTAAGGGGAGATCAACAACTCAAAATGGTATCTGAGGCAGGAAAGACATTGAAACTACTAAAATCTTCAGAGGTTCACAGATTGGCTTACCTTTTCAGAAATGCACATGCTATTGCAAAACTAAATACACCATTAACTGACTATAAATGGCTGTGCAAAGTTGACAAATCCAAAGGGCTTGACATTGGTAATACTTACCAAACAGAGCATGCGGCTCATGATTTCACTGGCTGTATAGCAAAATATGACGATGCGGAATATGTGGTGGCATTTTAGTTGGTTTTTTTTCGTCTTGCAAATTTTCTTTCGGTCAGACAGTTTTTCTAAATTGCCTGACCGAATGTCAGACAAGTTGTCTTGGATTTTCGATATGTCTGATGTTGTATTGAGTACACCTCATCTGAGCAGGATTTGAACTCACAACGTTAGTGGTGATAGGCACTAATTGCATAGGTAGTTGCTTAATTCAACTCATATACAATCATGATGGCCCCTCTTATTAAATAAGACTTTCAATACTAATTGAACTAATTATCACACAGTTCTGTTGAAAATATTCCAAAATAACATTCCTTAGGGACTAAATATAGGTCATATATTAATTTACAGCTGTGGTTGTTAATACCTGTTTTATTGGTGGAGGAAACCGTAGAAAACTACTGACTTGCTGCAATTCATTGTCAAACTTTATCATACAAAATTATTTGTAGTAAACTTTGCTTATGAACTGGAATAAAACTGACAACTTTAGAGGTAATAGACACCAATTGAATAGGTAGATGTATAATTATTAAACTACCAGTATGATCACATGATCATTATCAAAACCACAACGGTATATGTCCTATAAATAATGTAGATATCTAATTTAGTTTCCATGACAAAATTCTGGAATAACACTTGCCAGATTAAGATCAAATTCAAAAGATTTGAAAGGCAAACAATTAAAAAGTTTTTGGAAACATATAAACCAAAAAGTCCTCAACATGATAGCCAGTATTGGCAAATGTTAGCACTGCTTTATGGAAATTGACCTTAGTTCTAATGTAAGTTTTAAACAAGGGCCCGGGTGGCTCAATGAGTTAGGTAGTTGGATTACCTAACAACTCATACAAGCCTATCACCAATACGGCATGAGTTCACATCCGGCTTTGTTATTTACAAAAAAGGGTGCACTCGACTCGCAGCCGCAAGTGATAAAATTTACCAGTTGCTTGCCCATGGTCGGTGCTTCTCTCCGGCTTCTTTCACCACTAAAACTGGCTGCCATGATATAGCTGAAATATTGCTGAAAGTGGCATTAAACACCAAAAATCAATCAGTTTTAAACAAATATATCTAATAAATCATGTCAGTGCAGAAGCACTGAATACTGGGCAGATGATAACAAGTCCACCTATTTTATGGTTATGGTGTTTAATGCCTCTTACATCAGTTATGTCGTGGCAGTCAGTTTTATTGGTGGAGGAAACCAGAGTATGCGAAGAAAACCACTGACCTGCCGCAAGTCACTGACAAACTTTATCACTTAATGTTGTATCAAGTACACCTCACCTGAGGGGGATTTGAACTCACAATGTTAGTTCCAACTATTGTAGGTGAAGATATATTACTGTCACTGTACACTGAATAAAAAAATAATCGGCCTTACATTTCTCTAAACTGGTCAAATGATCTGTTGGCTTCTTGTTCTAACTTTCTAAGTCTTTCTGAGGGCTTGGCTCCATCTTCAAGTGAAGGGAAATATTCGTTACTCCATGGAGATCTGAAAAATAATATTTAAACAGTACAATTTAAAAGTTCAAAAAGTTAATACATGTAGACTCCCTCTTATAAGGCCCCTCTCAGCGAAAGTCACGACACTCCTCAAAGGCCTCTGATCAGGCCAGATTTTGGTTTAGGCTTATGGTATTTAACGTCATTTCCAACAATATTTCAGTTATATCGTGGCAGTCCATTTTATTGGTGGAGGAAACCAGAGTACCCGGAAAAAACCACTGACCTGCCGCAAGTAACTGACAAACTTTATCACATAATGTTGTATCGAGTACACCTCGCCATGAGCAGGATTCGAACTCACAACTTTGGTGGTGATAGGTACTGATTGCATAGGTAGTTATTAATTAAACTAGTATTACTGTGAGCACAGCTCACTAAGATATACCCCCCACTCCCCACATCTGTCCAACCTATTTCCATAACCAAAACATTACTGATTGTTCCAACCAAAAATGAAAGGGACCCTCCTCTCTTCACCGGTAAGCTGCTGATAAAATTTCAAAACATTTTGAGAAACACTACTCAAGTTATCATACGACATAGGGTAAAAATCCTATTTTCCGTCATATCAAGTCCAATAACTCTGGAACGGCAAAAGTGAAAATCGTCAAAAATCAAAGGGATCCTCCTCCTCTCTTCACCGGTAAGCTGCTGATAAAATTTCAAAACATTCTGAGAAACACTCCTCAAGTTATCATACGACATAGGGTAAAAATCCTATTTTCCGTCATGTCAAGTCCAACAAGATATGATTATAATCTAACGATTATGAAGTCTCCCAAACCGGCCACTGACACTATCTACCCACATATCAAATTTTGATGATATCGGACAATGTTGAATTTTTACCCCCCATTTTTATACCGTGTTTTGGCAGCCATTTTGAAAATGGCAGACATCTTGAAAATTTTGAAAACGCAGAATTGCTCCTCTAATGGTGACCTATCACTATGTCAAATTTTATGTCTCTATCATTATCCAGTTAGAAGTTATCATCATTAATGTACAAAATTTCAAGTTTCCCATAAGATTCAATAGTAACCCCCACCCTCTTTGAACCCCCAAAAATATGGCTTTGACCCCCTTTACCACAAATCTGAAAACTTTAGGATCAACTAGAAACATATATCTATAACTCCACCAAGTTTCATGAAATTCTGTCCTGTAGTTCCTGAGATCTGCCGTGGACAAGTTCATGGTGCACGGAAAGAAAGAAGAAGAATAAGAAGAATAAGAATAATAATAATAATAATAAGAAACGGAGCAAAAACAATAAGTCCCCCAAACTTTGTTTGGGAGACTTAATAATAATTAATAATAATAAGAAACGGAGCAAAAACAATAAGTCTCCAAATGTTGGAACGGCAAAAGTGAAAATCGTCAAAAATGAAAGGGATCCTCCTCTCTTCACCGGTAAGCTGCTGATAAAATTTAAAAACATTCTGAGAGACACTACTCAAGTTATCATACAACATAGCGTAAACATCCTATTTTCCGTCATATCAAGTCCAATAACTCTGGAACGGCAAAAGTGAAAATCGTCAAAAAAGAAAGGGATCCTCCTCTCTTCACCAGTAAACAGCTTATAAAATTTTAAAAGATTCTAAGAAACACAACTCAAGTTATCGTACGACATAGGATTTGTTTACAGACGGACGGACATGGTGAAACCAGTATACCCCCCTACTATCACGATCACAACAGCCCCTCCAGATTTCGGATCCATGGAGGCCGCCGAATACTAATCCCCCTTCAAGAGAGGCTATCCCTCTTTTAAGGATATTTTTTTTCATAGCAGAATGGGTGTCCTTATAATAGAGAGTTTACTGTATAAAATCATGTAAACATAGATTAGCTAATTAAACCAAATATAGTATATTTATTGTATAAATTAAAATGTTTAAACAAATTCATACTATATTCATGATCAATTCATTATTACAACAAATATGCTATTACATTGTGATATCGTGACGTCAAGTCTTTATCTAACTTTTTCAACACTTCCAGCACCTGAGGTGCGTCATTTAAATCTATAAATGTTTTTTAACAAAGGATTTAATGATCTGTAAAGATTTGAATCCCTATCTTTTGTTTTGAATGGAATAAAAAAAAATTCTTTACTTATTGCGAAGTACATGTAATTTGTCTTTATACATATATTTATTCAATTGTCCATCATTTCTATTCCTTTTGTACATTTTTAAAGACATTTAAATCAAATAACACTCTTTATTTGCAAGATTAGATCAAAATAATACTTGTCGCTGGCGATACAATTTAATTTTTTATAAAAGAAATTAATTTATTTACAAAAATATAGTTAGATAATATACGTTCTAAGTATATGGTTTTATCCTTTTTAAATGCTTCTTTTATTTATACATTTAACCCGATTATTTTATAGACACGTATCTTTTATTTCTCAGGGTCTTCTTGTGTGTCTAATATATATACAATTTGTTCACACCATGATATAGCTGAAATACTGCTAGAGTTGGCGTTAAAACACCTATCAATCAATCAAAATAATACTGTATAGCTTCTTTTTACATATCAAATTTCAACCATTATATGTATCGTCCAGATCTGCAGACAACATATTTGGTTGAAACAGGAAGTGGATGGAAAGGCTCTATTTAAGAAATAATTCATGGAAGCCATATGTATATATTGTTTTTACCACGGATAGGTCTTTATGTCACGAAGTTTTACCTCGAGCGTTAGCGAAGGGTAAAAAGCTGACATAAAGGCCTACCCGTGATAAAAACAATATATACATATGGCTTCCATGAATTATTTCGATTCTAATATGCAAAAATTGGTAAAATATCGCTATAAATTGTCGATGACGTCATAAATTACAATGGGTGTAGGTATATATTATTTTTACCACGGGTCTGGACTCGTTTGAAGGATGTCATATTAGAATATTCATTATATTTTCCTACTCTTTTTTCCAAGCTTGTTTCAGCGAGAGAGTGATTGTTGTTTGATGCCAAATGTGAAATTTTTCAATTTTAGTTTGGTTTGGCTTTATGGTGCTTAACGCCACTTAACTTTCAGCAATATTTCACCTATATCGTGGTGGTCAGTTATATTGGTGGAGGAAACAGGAGTACACAGAGAAAACCACTTACCTGTCGCAAGTCACTGACAAACTTTAACACATAACGCCTCGCCATGAACAGGGTTCAAACTCACAACTTTAGTGGCGATAGGCACTGATTACATGGGTAGTTATAAATCCAACTATCATACGATCACGACAACGACGGCCCCTGTTCCAGTGAGTGAGCGGTTGTTTGACTCCAAGTGAACAATTTTACAGCTTCATCAGCTGAGAACAAGTGAATGATGAGATGATGATAACTAACAAACTCAGTTGGATTTTTAGTGCTAGCTCAATAAAATGACAGTCATTAGGAGCTATACCTGTCGCTGCACTCAAGACACATTATCTTGAATCCAAGCCAACCAGTCTTTGCATTTGCTCCTGAATACTATGTGCTTAATAGAGAAGCTGCAAACACTAATTTAATAGTCTTTAGTTTGATCTGTTATGCCACTGATGAAATAACAGAATAAACGTGCAAAGCATTTTTCCTTTGATCTGAAAGAGTGATATTGTCGGTATCAATGAACGGACTATGATATTAGATAATGAAAATTATTGTGTTATGTCAAACACATTATGTTGTGACCAGTAAAAGCAACAACGTCAGTTTTGAAGGTCTTGACATGGATTATCACTAATATCACAGCGAGTCCGATAGTCCTATTAGGATTCATTTAGATATTAGCGATAATGTTTGTATCAACCTGACAAAACTGCCGTTATTCTAAATATAAACGTATATTTGAAAAGTTTCTGACCTATAAGAATCACCATCTCTGTTGTAATCACATAGTAAATAATCTTTTCCCACATGTTTGTCACGAACTATCTTCAACGGTTGATCAACAGAAGACAGTAAATCTTCACATAAATTTGGCACCTGAAATAAACATAATCCATCCATAATATCAATAAAATAGATAGATTATAAGATTAAGTGGTTTGGTTTGGCTTATGGTGTGTAACGCCACTTTCAACAATATTTTTGCTATATTGTGGCGGTCAGTTTTATTTGTGGAGGAAACTGCAGTACCCGGATAAAATCACTGACCTGTTGCAAGTCACTGACAAACTTTATCACATAATGTTGTATCGAGTGCACTTAGACTGAGCGGGGTTCGAACTCACACCATTAGTGGTCACAGGCAGTGATTGCACAGGTTGTTGTAAATCCAACTACCATACGATCACAACCATGACAGCCTCTATAGGTTAAAATGATAAACAAAGAATGGAAGAATGCATCCATAAGCAGGGGCATAACTCCAGAATGGGAAAAAAATGTAAAGTCTGAAATCAAACTTGGCCTTCTTTTAATATTAGTCTCCATCCTTTTACAGACATGGATAAAACTTAATGCCCCAGACACCAGTGTGGGGGCAAAAAACAATACCATACTGTTAGAACAGTTCCAAAAATCAATTGGAAAATCTTAGAAATAGAGACAAAATCAATACCACTAACATGTACATGACTGCTAACTTTCCTGATCAGGATACATGATATATCAAGGATCTCATCATTTCGGCTTACCTACACTGTAGCCATATGTGTAGATTGTGGCCTGGATTTCATTAAACCATACAACTCAATAACACACATGGATGGTAAAACATAGGTATTTGAAATAACTGCATAAATTAGTAAAAGATGACAATCACAAAATTAATTGTCCTTTCCCTAACAACTTTTTAATTACCATATTTGAAGGTTGCGATTAACTTAATATATATAAAATGTCAGAGCAGGACTCACCACACTTGCAAACAAGAAGCTCAGTCGGCTGAGCCTATGTCGCTCACCTTTCATTCTGCTTTGAGGAAACTTAATACAGAACCTCCCATAGGTGCTTCCCACCAAGTTTTGGTCATTTGGCTAAACAGTTACAAAGAAGAAGATATTTAGAAATCGACCAATCAGAAACAAGAATGGCCTGTGGTGGCCATGTTTATTGCCGGATCGGAACTAAATGAGCAATCTTTATAGATGACCTTCCAAGTTTTGATTCATTTGGCAAAGCGGTTTCAGAGAAGAAGATTTTTTAGAAATCAACCAATCAGAAATAAGAATTGCCTCTGGCGGCCATGTTTGTCAACGAATCGGAACGAAATGAGCAAAGTTTATAGAGGACCTTCCAAGGATACTTCCTACCAAGTTTCGGATCATTTGGCAAAGTGGCTTCAGAGAAGATTTTTTAGAAATCAACCAATCAGACACAAGAATTGCCTTTGGTGGCCATGTTTGTCAACGGATCGGAACTAAATTAGCAATCTTTATAAAGGACTTTCCAAGGATGCTTCCTACCAAGTTTCGATTCATTTGGCCAAGCGGTTTCAGAGGAGACGATTTTTTAGAAAAACCAATAAACTAGAGGCTCCCAGGAGCCTGTAATCGCTCACCTGGTTTTCAATTTGACATCTAAAGTTGATAGAAAATGGGGGTGTTACACATAATTTTGAAAGTGGGCCATCCAAAGATCATTTCAACTCAAATTTCTGAGCAAAAGATTTTGATGTGATTTTTATCACATAATATTCCAAAACGGAATAAACTGACTGAAAAAATCTCACAGAAAAACCCAGAATATATGTTAAACTACTCATTCCCATATAGCTGCAGTTAAAATTTGAGTTCATTTTGATTTGTAATAGAGCGGAAATTGACAACTAAAGAAATTTCTATTTTTAGTAACAGCAGCCATCTTGAATGGAGGGTGGAGCTGTCGGACACAATTTTGAAATGGGATTACCCAAGGACTATCCCTGCCAGGTTTGGTTTAATTTGGTTCAGCGGTTTCAGAGGAAAAGAATTAAATGTGATCTTTTATCAAAATATGTCTAATTTGTATAATCAGTATAAATCGGTTGAAGGAAAAAATTCACGGAAAAACCCAGAATATATTAATCTACTCATTGTCATGTAGCTGCAGTTAAAATTTAAGCTCATTTTGATTGATAATAAAGCAGCAATGGACAATAGAAGAAATTTCTATTTTTAGTAACAGTAGCCATCTTGAATGGAAGGTGGGGCTGTCAGACACAATTTTGAAAGGGACCAACCCAAGGACCATCCCTGCCAGGTTTAGTGTAATTTGGTTCAGCGGTTTCAGAGGAGAAGATTTAAATGTGATCCTTTATCAAAATATGCCTAATTTGCATAATCGGTATAAATCGGCTGAAAGAAAAATTTCACAGAAAAACGCAGAATATATGTTAAACTACTCCTTACCATGTAGCTGCAGTTAAAATTTGATCTCATTTTGACTTATACTAAAGCAGCAATGGACAATTGAAGACATTTCTATTTTTAGTAACAGCAGCCATCTTGAATGGAGGACAGGGCTGTCGGACACAATTTTGAAAGGGACCCACCCAGGGACCATCCCTGCCAGGATTGGTTTAATTTGGTTCTGCGGTTTCAGAGGAGAAGATTTAAATGTGATCTTTTATCAAAATATGCCTAATTTGCATAATCAGTATAAATCGGCTGAAAGAAAAACCCGGAATATATGTTAAACTGCTCCTTGCCATGTAGCTGCAGTTAAAATTTGAGCTCATTTTGACATATACTAAAGCAGCAATGAACAATTAAAATTTCATCCCCCCTTTTTTCTATTTTTAGCTTGGTGGCCATCCTGGTTGGAAGTCGGGATCACCGGACACAATTTTGGAAAGGGGCCATCCAAGGACCATTCCACCAAAGTTTGGTTCAAATTGGCCCAGTGGTTTCAGAGGAGTTGATTAAAATGTGAAAAGTTAATGGACGGACGGACGACAGACGCTCAGTGGTGACAATAGGGTCAGGTGAGCTAAAAACAAGAATTGTCTATGGTGGCCATGTTTGATAACGGATCGGGACAAAATGATCAATCTTTATAGAGGACCTGCCATAGATGCTTCCTACCAAGTTTCGGTTCATTTGGTCAAGTGGTTTCAGAGAAGAAGATTTTTTTAAATCGGCCAATCAGAAACAACAACAAGATATGATTATAATCTAACGATTATGAAGTCTCCCAAACCGGCCACTGACACTATCTACCCACATATCAAATTTTGATGATATCGGACAAAGTTGAATTTTTACCCCCCATTTTTATGCCGTGTTTTGGCAGCCATTTTGAAAATGGCAGACATCTTGAAAATTTTGAAAACGCAGAATTGCTCCTCTAATGGTGGCCTATCACTATGTCAAAATGTATGTCTCTATCATTATCCAGTTAGAAGTTATCAACATTAATGTACGAAATTTCAAGTTTCCCATAGGATTCTATAGTAACCCCCACCCACTTTGAACCCCCAAAAATATGGCTTTGACCCCCTTTACCACAAATCTGAAAACTTTAGGATCAACTAGAAACATATATCTATAACTCCACCAAGTTTCATGAAATTCTGTCCTGTAGTTCCTGAGATCTGCCATGGACAAATTCATGGTGCACGGAAAGAAAGGAGAGTAACAAGAACAAGAAGAATAATAATAATAATAATAAGAAACGGAGCAAAAACAATAAGTCTCCAAACGTTGTTTGGGAGACTTAATTACCTATGGTGGTCATGTTTGCTAACGAATCGGAACTAAATGAGCAATCTTTATAGAGGACCTTCCAAGGATGCTTCCTACCAAGTTTCGATTCATTTGGCCAAGTGGTTTCAGAGGAGAAGAATTTTTAGAAATCGACCAATCAGAAACAAGAATTGCCTGTGGTGACCATGTTTGTTAACGGATTGGGACGAAATGAGCAATCTTTATAGAGGACATGCCATAGATGCTTCCTACCAAGTTTCAGTTCATTTGGCCAAGCGATTTCAGAGGAGAACATTTTTAAAAATCTGCCAATCAGAAAAAAGAATTGCCTATGGTGACCATGTTTGTTAACGGATTGGGACGAAATGAGCAATCTTTATAGAGGACATGCCATAGATGCTTCCTACCAAGTTTCAGTTCATTTGGCCAAGCGATTTCAGAGGAGAACATTTTTAAAAATCTGCCAATCAGAAAAAAGAATTGCCTATGGTGACCATGTTTGTTAACGGATTGGGACGAAATGAGCAATCTTTATAGAGGACATGCCATAGATGCTTCCTACCAAGTTTCAGTTCATTTGGCCAAGCGATTTCAGAGGAGAACATTTTTAAAAATCTGCCAATCAGAAAAAAGAATTGCCTATGGTGGCCATGTTTGTTAACGGATCAGATAAAAATGAGCAGTCTTTAGAGAGAATCTTCCATAGATGCTTCCTACCAAGTTTCACTTCATTTGGCTGAGGGGTTTCAGAGGAGAAGATTAAAATGTGAAAAGTTAACAGATGACGGACGACAAGTAATGGCAAATGCTCACATTGCCTTTGGCAAGGTGAGCTAAAAATAGGGAGACTTGACTTCTCCATCAGAGAACATGAGTGAGAAGTGAAGACATGACAGAGACTTCCAACAGCTTCATAGAGACATGTTTCCACAAAAATGTGTTGTTTCTTTGCATCATTTAAAAAAATGCATTTGAAGTGTGCCTTTGCTAATATCTTGTTAATATCTTTTATATTTCTCATTATAAACATATAACTGAAATATTGATGTTAAATGTTGTAGCAACTCTACCAACCTGAAATTTCTCATTATAACTAGATATAAGTAAAACCTCCATTTACATACCTGTATATTACATGTATTGTAATAATTACAGTAATTGTCTTCAGAACTAAAATTATTTACAATAGACAACAGTTGTTCCTGGGGGGATACATTAATTTAAACGTATTTTATTCAGAAAAGTACTGAAAAGGATTGGAAAGCAGGACAAGCCTATATTCTCTCCTACACTGTTGTATGATGTATCACTTCCTGTCTATGTACATAACATGTAATTTACCAACGAAACATAAACAGTCATTAGCAGGTCCAGATTATGAACTTTTGCCAGTTTTGGAATCCTAGGTAAATGAAATTATACCTATTAATTTAATCATGCATGAAGAAAGTAAAAACAATTGGGCAAAGTTACATGTAAAATATTGAGGGCCAAAAAATTTGGTTATGTAAAATGACCCTGCCATTTGCATTGTGTTTCACATTCACAAAATTATGCAAATAATCATGGAGATTCTTCTTATAATTAGTCTGATCAGGAACTTGAAAACAAAATTATTCATAAATTTAAACAAATAATCCTGTAGTTCACGGAATTTGTTCATCCCGTCGGAGATGACCTGCAAAATTTGGAATATTTTGCTAAGGACTGACACAAGTGACAAGATTGGTATTTTGCAAGAGAAAATTAATGAGGACTGACATTTTTTTCTATAGGACCACCAAACCTGGCATATGCAATTTTGTGAATCCTGGTACTTATCTTGGAAAATGATCATGCAGAGGATCCCTGTAATCATTGACATGGTTTCCAAGCTGAAGTGGCTTCCAATAATTTCACGAATTTAATCATTAATATAATATTTTATACTAAATCAGAATATGACACAGAAAACGAAAATATGTAAACAAAGTGAGAGCAACTTGTCAGATAATATTTGAAAGGGTCAGTACAAGTGTACTATGTACATGTACCAATAAGTACAGGCAAATATGGTAGGATGATTTCGGAGATTTAAACTGTGAAAGAGATTTAACAAAAGCATCTAGCAAAATCTCATATTTATGCACTGTATCATATATTTTTAAATTACATATGTCATTTGAGCACATGACTTTAAAATAAAATTTTGAAATCTAAGGTCGTCTTTCAGAAAGTTTTATTTCAAAGGCCATTTAAATGTTAATTTTATGTTTTTAAATATACATCTAATTTGCATAATTTTACTAAAAATTACAAACATTTCTATACAATAAAATGTATATTTCGCAGAGAAGATTTTTTTCTTCTTCATATTTATCATAAGCATCAGTTCATCAATTTTCACCAATTTTGTCATAAAAATTAAGAAGGCCTTTTGAAGATATTTCTGTTTCTGATAATACTTCAATTCATATTTCCTCTTTAATGGAGGAAGAATCTGTAGGAAAGGGAGACCATCCAAGAATAATACACTTAAGATTTGTTCCGAATTTCTTTCAACAAGGGAATTTGGATACAGTACCACTGAGCAGGGAAGATAGCACAGGCAGCCACACAGGATGCTTGCCTCTGTTTTTTAAGACAATTTGGCAGTTGTTTCGGGTCTTTGACATTGCAGAATAAATACAATATAGCAGTATGCACATTGTCTATGTTACTATACTTACTAAATCTATCAAATCTGTAAGGTTTTTCTGAATCTGTTGAGGAGGCAACCTCCTCATCATATCTAGGGCACAATCAAGTTGTTGTTCCGACTGAAAGAATAGATTGTAAGTGGTAGATAATGAAATGTCACACAAGGAATGTCAATAGGGTTAGGGTTATAGTGGTTAACACCACTTTCAACAGTATATTAGTTATATTGTGAGTCAGTTTTATTGGTGGAGGAAACCAGAGAAAACCACTGACCTGTTGCACATGGGATGAAATGAGGTAATCTTATAGAGAACCTTTTGGTAAAATATCGCTTTATTTGGTCAAGTGGTTTCAGAGGAGAGATTTTTAGAAATCGATCAACCAGAAACAAGAATTGCCTATGATGGCCATGTTTGTCAATGGATCAGGATAAAACAAGCATCCTTTATAAAGGACCTTATATTACATTACAGATGCTTCCTACCAAGCGGTTTCAGAGGAGAAGATTCAAATGTGAAAAGTTAACAGAAGATGGACATCAAGTGATGACAAAAGCTTGTACGGCTATTGGCCGGGTGAGCTAAAAAAAAAAGCTGAATAATAAAAAATTTACGCAACCGGAAGTTAAAATTAGCTTGAAACCTACATTGTGTCTACCATTTTGATCATGCCCAAAAAAAAATCAAGATTACTTCCGCATCTAAAAAGCAATAGAAATAGCAAAGTTTGTACTTTATTACTTGTAATAAATTACTTAGTAAATTTCTTCGGAGTATTCTGAAGTATTTTGAGAAAAATGATTGTATATTTAAATCGAAAATGTACATGTGACATGATGGCTTTTCTATTGATGTTTACAAAACGTAGAGTGGACACAGCAAATATATGATAATATACACAAGGGATAAAAAATCCACTCATCCGAGGTCTGGGACTGCGATTTGTGGGTTCGAACCTAACATTTTCTAATCCTGTAAAGACCGACGGACCAGTTGTAACTGTCCAATTACGGACTTGAATTAAATGGGAGGTTAAAAGTCTGAGTGACAGATATTACTGCATAATTTCAATCCAACATTGATTGCCTCTTTTAATATTGTTAACATTGGATTACGTAATCTGAAATAATGCAAGATCGTTTTAGTGCTTTTCCAAGTGTGTTTTGTTCTGCATGAACCTCCAGTAATTAACGGAGCACACACACCCAGAATGGGTGTAACAGAATAGCTTAAGATCAGTTTTACGCTTTACAGAAGCGGTAATTCTTTCGATAATACGTAAGCGTATTAGTGAAGCAGTTCAAACATAAAAATGGCCCGAGTCATTGACCTTTTTTTTTTTATGTTAATGGAGCAGCTCGTGATACTGACAACAATAAATTACATAATGAAAAAACACAACAACTAACAAAAGGTCAAAGAAACAATAGTCTAACGGAAGAGAACATTCCAAACATTGTGGAAGAAAAAAATTCCTTGGGTTGAGGCTAGTGGAAGGGTGACAACTCTGGCGATCTAATCTCATTGAAATTAAACTTCCGAAGACATTTACTGCTCTGTATCTTTGGAAGTCTAATCTCAACGAGATTACCGGCGATCATGCTAATGAGAATTATAAAGTAAACATGTGGGGTAAGTACTCTAGAATATCCAGAATTTGCAACAACACAAAAAAAAAAACTAGAGGCTCCCAGGAGCCTGTAATCATCGCTCACCTGGTTTTCAATTTGACATCTAAAGTTGATAGAAAATGGGGGCGTTACACATAATTTTGAAAGCGGGCCATCCAAAGATCATTTCAACTCAAATTTCTGAGCAAAAGATTTTGATGTGATTTTTATCTCAGAACATTCCTAAATGGAGTAAACTGGCTGAAAAAATCTCACAGAAAAACCCAGAATATATGTTAAACTACTCATTGCCATGTAGCTGCAGTTAAAATTTGAGTTCATTTTGATTTGTAATAAAGCAGAAAAAAAAAATGAAATAAAAAATAAAGAAATAAAAAGAAAAAAAAAGGAAGCAAAATTGAAATAGAAAAAAAAAAAACCTGTAGTGGTACCCTTTAAGCCACCGGACGAGTACCCTTGGCAGGGACCAAACAGTTTTCTATATTATAAAATTGTCTTGTGTAACAAATATAAATATAATATTTTATTTTATTAAATTAAAGAAATACTAACTTAAAATCATTACAAGCTAAAAATAGATACCCCTACTAAAAAGACCCTCTTAGGAATCAATTTATATAATCCTATCTAGCTTTTACTCCAATCGACCAGTATTGACCACCGGTCGGCCAGATACTAGTATTGACCGGTTTTTTGCCAACCCTGATCATCGGTGACAATTGCCTGCTAAATGTATTTACTGACTATAATTAATCAAATAGTCTTTATTTTAAGAGTACGATTGACAAAAGTAAAGATATGAATAAAATTGTATCATAAATTTATAAACTATAATTTTTCCATTAGTAAACATTAACTTTAAAATAGAACAAAACAAAAGATCGTTTTCCATATGTGTAACACCTGATATAGATACAGTAGAGTTCATTTATAACGAACAGGCTTGTAACAAAATCAGGCTTATAGCGAAGTAAAGATAAATCCCCGGTCCCATCGCTATTTAAACAATGTATTTGTGAAGGCCTATTACGAATATTTTATAACGAAATCAGGCTTATAAGGAAGAGAATTTTAAACCCAAACAACATTTTTATTACTCAAAATTGACATGATATAACAAAGAAAATTGCTGAACAAACAAATCGTTTATCTGTCTTCCGCTATGCACGGACGATCACATAATTAGAATGGTCAAGTGCACTTCTGTTATTGATAATTTAAAAATCAATAATCCCACCTTTGATGTTGTTAATGATGTCAATCAAGACTTCTTTAAAATATTCAAACAATAAAATGGGTATTAATGATGGGATTAACAAGTTGTCAATTAATAACACACGCGTTAATTTATTGCATTAAAAATTAATAAAACGTAATCTAAATTTTAATGAATGGATGCACAAGCTAAAGAAATTAAAAACAAAGCCATGTGTGAGATTAATTCATTCGCTATTGTTTATTTTTTCTTTGATGATAGACTCTTTAATTAAACAACAAACTGCGTGGTCTCAAGTTTCATCTAAATACCAAAAACAAAAGAAATGTACTCGTTCTGAAATTTCGATTAACCTGAGTTTTTACGTGTATATACATGTAATACCAAAAAGAAACAATTATTCTTCAAATTCAAATAAAAAAAGGAAAATGCCTACAATCTTAAAATTTGCCATTAAAAATATATATCCCAATTATCAGCATTATACCGATATCGATCCAAGTGTTAATACCCGACCTCATATTTCCTGTTTATAAAATAGATCGTGAACAAAGTTGAAAAAATGTTTCTAAGGAATGTTTGAAGATACCAAAGAGGTATTCAGAAGTCGTAGTCTTTGAGAACTGTCTATAGGATTAAATATTTTTTTACGATAAAGGCCCACTTTACTGTGCATCAGTTATCATAGCGTAATGAAACTGACCGGGTCAGAACCAGATTGTTTTCTCTCTAAAATTACGCGACCTCGGTGGTTCGAACTACCAATAGCTAAAACAGATTTTGATAGTCCCTTCGAGTTCGAGCCAGCGAAGTTCTACTGTACGATTTTCAAAAGGGGAGGTAATTCTACATTGTTTCTCTTATAACGAACGATGCCTATAACGAACTAAGATCGAGAGTCCCCTGGACTTCGCTATAAACGAACTCTACTGTAGTCAACAAAAAATCGTTTTCCATATGTGTAACACCTGATATAAAATGGACTATTCCGGAAATTAGATAAATAATAGACAGGTCCAAATATGTGTATTGACTGAGTATCAAAAGTACGCTTGGACAAACTGTCAGTATGAGGGCAAAAAAACCCAGCTGGGATAAAACTGCAATATTTTTGTCAGTATGGAGATAGAAAAAAAAAAACAACCAAAGAACAAAGTTAAGCATATCAGGGTTTGAAATTAGCAGTCGCCCACTCGTCATTTGCAAGTAAATTTCAGTGTGGGCCCTTAAAAATCTCATCTCAGTCGTCCACTTGGCGAGTGAAAATTAGAAAAAATAAAATAGTGTAAATCTAGATGTAATAATTCCTATTCACCAAGATCGAAATCCGAAAAATATTGACATTTCCATCGATCGATTTTAAGCCCCGATTTTTTGTTTTGATATTAAACTGATAACCGCTTATTACTCTTCGCTCTATGAACCTAGAGTAACGAAGTGTAGTAGCCTGGGAACCAGCTTATTTTGATGTATGCGAATCTTATCTCCAGTTAAGGAGATTTACGGCTGTTCTATTTAACACCTCTGTATAACTTAAAGGATGTCAATTTTTGCATTAATTTTGCGTCATTTAAGGATTGAAATAAAGAATTTAGTTGTTGTTGTAAAGGGATTTAGGTAACAAATAATTCTTTTAACAACGATGATTTCTCTGTTGTCTTTATATTGCACAAACCATGCCATTTTCCGAGTCATATTACGGAATTTTATTGTACACTTTTCCGACTTTTATTTTTAATTTTACATGTTCGTTCAAAATATCTGGTTGGCGAAATGTTTCGCCAAGCCGATTTAAGTCAGTTCTTTTTGGGGAACTCTGGGCCTCTTAAAAGGCAAAATGAACAGAGAACACAATATTTTAGAGATTACGAAAAGTCCAAACGCTCTAAACAATTTTTAAAGGAATGGAAACAAAACCGTCCATGGTTAGTTGATACTGAAACCGGCATGGTTTGTTCATATTGCAAAGAACAAAAAAAATGAAAATTCATTTACTACAGGATGTACAAGCTACAAACATCCACACCATACGTCAAGCTCTAAATCGCCTCGAAATTTGATTTCAACTATAAATTTCTGAAGTCAGTGTATTGGTGCATGTAAAATAAGTTTATTTTGAGGAAAATGTTTTGGAAATTTTTTATCTTCTGTATTAAATTAGTTTCTGAATGGCCAATTTTGCTGCCAGGAAATGGCCAGAATGCAGGATTTTACACCATTTATCCCAGGGCTTCCGGGGGGCCTTGAGCGGACCCCCTGTCGTAGGACACCTCGCAAGAGAGGTGGCAGGCGTGCTATGCGTGCCTGATGGGCCCCTAAAAAATTGTGTGGGCTACCAAAATTAATTTGGTTGGGGCATATATATTTTAGACACTATAGAATCAGAATCGACCACAAGGTTTAAGAATCGATCATTGGATCGTATGATGACGTTCGACTGATTAGTCGATGTTTCCGATGATCGGTGCACCACTAACAAATACAGCTACTTTCCAAAGACATTACTGGAATGGAACAACTTACCAGAGAGGGTCGTCAGCCAGAAAACTGTGAAGGCATTCAAGACCTCACTCCACAGTTTTATTGAAGAATAGGGTAAAGTGGTGCTGTAAATAGTTTTAAACTGTATATACGGACAACTTTTAACAGCCTTGTGTGGAAGCCACGCCACACTAGTTTTCCTGTGAGTTGATGCTGTTTGACGGCCCTTCACAGTAATCCAGTAAATGTAAATGCACGTTTTCACGCGATTAACATACATTTTAAAAACAAAAAATATTAACATGTTCCTCTCAGTGCCCAAACATAACATATTAAACTTTGGTCTTATGATGCTACGAATAGCGTATCTATCATTCACTTTTCAGGTCGCTCCTGCTCTGAATACTTTAACCTAGTCCGAGATTCCTCTGCCGTCTAACGGCTTTTATGGATTTGCTGTAGCCGTGGGACGTCAGAGCGCTATACATACGGAAAACAGCGGATTTGCTTCTCCAACTCTGGGTCAGTACATTTCCACGTTTCGTGGCTATCGGATTTTATTTTCTATCAGAAACCCTTATATAAATCGCTTCACCAATCATTTTTCTATTCATTCATAACCATCTTACCCTCAGAAAGTGGTGCTACACTCCATTACAGTACGATTTTGCCTTAGATCCTATTATTCTGCCATTTGACTTCCATTTTTCAAACATTTGTCACGTGACTACGAGAAAACCACGATTACCGCAATGTATCATGGGAGATGATTTGCATATAAACAAATATTTTTATTGCCAATCATACACGCCTGTTAAGGCAGAACAATTAACATAAAATTTAATACAGTTGATTATATTGATTGGTAATGATTTTAACAGCAATAGTGAATTACAGATAACCATAAGAAAAAAAAAATGATGTAGTACCTTCTGCTCTGCTTTGATCTGTAGATGGACTGTTTGTCCTGCAGAATACGCTTAAATGTATCGTCTTCCATGTGATTTGAAAGTTGTTTACATATGCAAATAATTTGCGCGCTGAATTAAGTAGCTCCCATCATGCAATGCGTTACTCTTATCATTCAGTTAGTATCGCGAGATCACATTTGTAGATTTGAAAATGGAAGTCAAATGGCGGAATAATAGGATCTAAGACAAAATCGTGCTGTAATGGAGTGTAACACCACTTTCTGAGGGTAAGATGGTTATGAATGAATAGAAAAATGATTGGTGAAGCGATTTATATAAGGGTTTCTGATAGAAAATAAAATCCGATAGCCACGAAACGTGGAAATGTGCCGACCCGGAGCTGGAGAGGCAAATCAGCTGTTTTCCGTATATATAGCGCTCCGACGTCCCACGGCTACAGCAAATCCATAAAAGCCGTTAGACGGCAGAGGAATCTCAGACTAACTTTAACCATATAGGTGGGTTTTTTTGTTGTTGTTTTTTTACATATTTTAAAGATTTAACAACATAAAAAAAAATACTTGAAGCAACAGTGGTGAAAAGTATGTCTATCTTTGTTTGTGATTATGCATGGATTGTTAGCGACAAGATGATCTGTGCGTGTGGATTATTCAGGTTTTCATGCATTCATCATAGATGTCATCCTTGAAACAGTGCAATATATTTTTGCTACATTTAATAGAAAGGAGGGATGAAACAAGTATATGAAGTTGACATGATTATGGCTTATGCAGGGCCATATCAATACGACAGAAAACTGTTCTGTAAACAAAACCGGCGACGTCGGCAGCACACCCCACTCGTGAAAGTTTAACCTTTTGATCGATAAAATAGAATCATTAGAACATCGGAAAATAGAGCTTATTAACTTAATACAATAAAATATTGAAATTCGTGAATGCAAACCATTTTGTGGGAGTAATACTGTTCTTTATCGTTTCAGGAAGCTAGAACTTTAGAAATGGCCTTTACATCCGGGACAGCCTTCGACTGGTATAGATGATGAGCTATGTCTATTATTGATTAGCTGACTCGGAACCAGTTGCTGGGCTATTATAAATGCTACTACAGATCAGACATGAAAAACGAGTTCGGACACAATTTATCACAATCGGCAAATTTCGGGTGAACCCGCTGCTCTCCTTCGAATTCTGTCCCTCAGATTTGATTGATTGATTTTTAGTGTTTTAACGCCACTTTCTGCAATATTTCAGCTACAGTACATGGACATAAGTATTCGTCACCTTCGATTTTTACTATACATGTATATATTTCATATAAAACCATATTTTTTCAAAAAAATATTTTAAAGCTAGCTTTGGGCAGATTTTTATGGAATTTATTTCAAGACACGCAGAATTCTTTGAATTTTATTTGTTTATCTGATATTAATCTTTGTCTGCATGGTTTTTGTTTTCTGGTGATTTAAACACAAATGTTTATTTTTCCGATTTTATTTTTGTTAAAATATATAGCAAATTTGACGTCAGAAAACAAAAATTGTCTTTAAATCATAAAAAAATAAGGCAATTTAACGGAAAATCGTGCTAAAATAAACAAATAATCTTTAAATATTTGTGCTAGAAGCAGATGCAAAAATGATCAAAATCCGTTTAGAAATGACTTCACAATAAAAATTTTGAAAAATGTGGTTAAAAGATATATCTAATATATAGCGTAAAATCGAGGATGACGAATACTTATGTTCATTGACTGTATATAAAATCAAATTTAAAAAAAGTATAAGAAAATAAAGTCAATCTAACGGAAAATCATGCTAAAATAAACAAACAATCTTTAAATATTTCTGCTTCTTCTGGTGCAAAAATGATCAAAATCCGTTTAGAAATGACTTCATAATATATTTTTTTTAAATGTGGTTTTATATGAAATATATAGCGTAAAATCGAGGGTGACGAATACTTATGTCCATTGACTGTATATCATGGCGGCCAGTTTTAGTGGTGGAAGAAGCCGGAGTGCCCGGAGAGAACCACTGACAATGGGTAAGCAACTGGTAAACTTTATCACTTGCGGCTGCGAGTCGAGTGCACTCTTTTTGTAATTTAGAAAGCCAGGCGCGAACCCATGCCGTATTGGTGATAGGCTTGTATGAGTTGTTAGGTAATCCAACTACCTAACTCATTGAGCCACCCGGGCCCTGCGACTCTGTCCCTCAGAGTCGGATATAATACGCGTACGGTTGATACGAGTTCACACGTGGCTTGCATTTCTTCGATGGATTTTTAATCACTTGCTAAGGATGCAAAAATAATGTAATCGGTACCAAAAGAGACTACAGGTATGTTTATTCTTGATTGTGTTATTCATAGAATAGTTGCAGTTATTTTAGAAATGTTTTGAAACAAAATAGTCAGACTTAGGGTCTCGACTTTACCGTGGCAATACACGAGGATATATGACACTGTGTACAATCGAGTACGGCAACGGTTGTTTGGTTTCACTTCCGGTTAGCTAGGATGGACGTGAGGACACGAGAGGTGGGCACATTTTTTGAAAATGTTGTTATCTAGAAATAAATTGATAACCCAAGCATTACACTTGTCTTTTTCTAGATATAGTTTTGCATCAAAACACATTCAATGTTAAGCCCATTATTACAAATGGTATGAAAAAATCATGGGAGATGGTGGTGTTGGTGATCATTTTCACAGATTTTGGCGTGGTTTTCCTCGATTTTGTGTTCCTATTTGATATATTTCATCTTTTTATTGATTCTGCATTTAGATTAATATGTTCCCTACCTTTGTCACTATCCTACCATTGACGATTCCTGCAAATTATCGCTTGTCATCTCAGTTTTTGTCAGTGGGTTTAAAAGTCGGTGTACGTGTTTGGTTAATGCAAAAATATTTGTTTGCAACGGTTTGGTAATGCAAAAATGTACGATATGGTATGTACAGAAAAATTCGAAAATTCGATTTCAACTGCAGTATGCCACAGCAATTCGATATAATCTTAATCAGGGCATAGATTATCTTTGGGCATTACTCTGTACGTGTAGAGATAAAAAAAAAAAACATACACAATACCTTTCGTTCTCATGATGAAGTAACACCAAAAACCAACATTTTTATTATCGTATTCTCAATTCCATCTTTACATTAAAGGTTACATAGATTTTGGTCATACATAAGACGTTTAAAAGCCAGGGTGTCTATTTAACAGCATCCCAGAAGTAGTAATGCCTTCCTCTTACAAGACACCCGATGAGTGTCTTGACTTCCTATATGTGCAAAAACGAAAAATCAGTTAATCCATATTTCATTTCATTTCATACTAAGATTTGAAGTAATGAACCAACCATGCGTCATAAATATTTGACGATGTCACCTTTATGCTTAGGTCCACTCATGAACCTTAACCATTTACCATGGAACATTTTGTATCCAATTCGCAAAAACTTGTTAACTATAGGACATTCGTACCTCATTAGGGTGGTAGACTCCGAATTATGCCACTTAACAACATCTAGAAATAATAAAAAAGCTATATTGTCCATCGGAAATGAGGCAAGAGCCAACATTTTGTGAAATTGTATCCATATATATCTACTTTTCCACGATTGTTCATTGTTTCTAGTACTGATGGAACGAGATCTAGAAGATGTTTGTCGTCCTCATTTTCAAAATCACCATCGTCGCTATAATCCATTTCTTGGAAATCGATGTCCTCCTTAGCAAGTGTTTCGTGATTTTCATTTATACAGTCGTGAATCAGATGGTTTCATCCTTTTATGAAGAGGACTTGAAATAGTAATAATGTCTGAGCTTTTATCTAATACGATGTGAAGTTTTAAGGAATCAAGTGTAGTGTCGGTTTCGATTTTCTTTCCCGTTGAATCAAGCTCTCTAGGTATAATATTAAAATTATGGCTCCTGTAACCGTATATTCCATTTTTTTTCATTTAGCTCTAAATGCTTGATCTCTAAGACGTCTAGGCTGTGATTTTTTTTACTGAATGTTTGATGATGTTGTCAAATTGCGTACATGTTGTATCACAATAATAACAGCAACATGGATGGTTTGCATGTACATGGTCTAGTCACTTTCTGATGATGATAACAACTAGAGGCTCAGTGTCGCTCACCTTTCATCCTGCTTTGAGGAAACTTAATACAGTCTTCCATAGGTGCTTCCCGCCAAGTTTCGGTTCATTTGGCCAAGCAGTTTCAGAGAAGAAGATTTTTAGAAATCAACCAACCAGAAACAAGAATTGCCTATGGCAGCCGTGTTTGATAACAGATCGGGATGAACTGAGCAATCTTTATAGCCAGCGGTTTCAGAGGAGAAAATTTAAAATAATTGGCCAATAAGAAACAAGAATTGGCTGTGGCCGACATGTTTGTTAATGGATCGTGACAAAATTAGCAATCGTTATAGAGGACGTTAGTCCTCATTACGGTAGACCACCGCGGTAAACCACATACTGATGCTCTATTTCTCGCGAGACTTAAATGTTGGGGCGATGACCTTTAAACCCGAATGTGTAAGCCAGCATAGATACGAAAGTAAATTACTTTCATGAAAAAGATTTAAATAATAGCCAGTTTGTTTTGTTTTTGTTAAATAAAATCTTGTATTTTCATTACCAAGTCAAAAAATTTCAAAACGACATCTATTTCATTTGCAACGGCGTCAATTCCGTAAATCGTGACGACATGTACAGTGTACTGTAAACAAACACCGCCTTTTTCAAGCGTGTCCAGAAAAAAAACTTTCTAGTTACGGATTAGTAAAAGATGATTATAGAATAAATTTGACTTAATTTTGAACTACAATATTTTCAGAATGCTACCTACCAAATTTCAGTTCATTTGTGAAAACGGTTTCAGAGGAGAAGATTTTTTTAGAAATCAACCAATCAAGAACAAGAATGGCCTGTGGCGGCCATGTTTGTTAACGGATCGGAACTAAATTAGCATCTTTATAGAGGATCTTCCAAGGATGCTTCCTACCAAGTTTTGATTCATTTGGCCAGGCGGTTTCAGAGGAGAAGATGTTTTAGAAATCAACCAATCAGAAACAAGAATGGCCTGTGACGGTCATGTTTGTTAACGGATCGGAACTAAATTAGCATCTTTATAGAGGATCTTCCAAGGATGCTTCCTACCAAGTTTTGATTCATTTGGCCAGGCGGTTTCAGAGGAGAAGATTTTTTAGAAATCAACCAATCAGAAACAAGAATGGCCTGTGACGGCCATGTTTGTTAACGGATCGGGACGAAATGAAAAATCTTTATAGAGGACCTTCCGTAGATGCTTCCTACCAAGTTTCGGTTCATTTGGCCAAGCGGTTTCAGAGGTGAAGATTTTTTTTAAAAATCGGCCAATCAGAAACAAGAAATGACTGTGGCGGCCATGTTTGTTAATGGTTCGGGACAAAATGAGCAATCTTTATAAAACACCTTCCATAGATGCTTCTTACCAAGTTTCAGTTCATTCTCTACGCTTTGCAAGCCATCCCATTGAAAGTTTTCTGACATGATAATAATGATTTTATACAAAAGTCTTTATAATTGTTCTGGATGTTGGAAACGCTGTTGACGAAACATTGCATTTTAAACAACAATATCTAAGCAAAATGGGAAGTTTTCTGACGTATCTACTGAATTTTTGGATATGAAATATTCCAATAAGCAATCTGCCGCAGTATAAAATTACATAGTGAATAATTTTTCATATTTGACATTCGCAACACGGACCTTTAAACCAACTAAGAGAAAAACCAAACCGTACATTTTTTGTATTGTTTATAATACCGAACCGTACACTTACCTTAAACCAAACACGTACATTGACTTTTAAACCCACTGGCACTGACAAAAACTGAGATGACAAGCGATAATTTGCAGGAATCGTCAATGGTAGGATAGTGACAAAGGTAGGGAACATATTAATCTAAATGCAAAATCAATAAAAAGATGAAATGTATCAAATAGGAGCACAAAATCGAGGAAAACCACGCCAAAATCTGTGAAAATGATCACCAACACCACCATCTCCCATGATTTTTTCATACCATTTGTAATAATGAGCTTAACATTGAATGTGTTTTGATGCAAAACTATATCTAGAAAAAGACAAGTGTAATGCTTGGGTTATCAATTTATTTCTAGATAACAACATTTTCAAAAAATGTGCCCACCTCTCGTGTCCTCACGTCCATCCTAGCTAACCGGAAGTGAAACCAAACAACCGTTGTACACAGTCACAGTGTATGAGGCGAAGGGGATATAGAAAACAGACAGGAAATATGAACCCGTATCCCATGTGAAGCCCGAATAACAATTATATTCTACTGGATTAAACTAGCACTAGAAAAATCACTCACACCCTGTAGTGGCGCTTTTCTGGATAACCGTTTTGCCATTTTTGTTTACTAGCAGACGACAAATGTTGATTATCTCCCCTTTTTACAAACAGAAAAATTAATATCGGAACGGATATGGGGGAAAAAATGCGTACAAACAAATTGTTTTTAGCTAAGCATTTTCTTATTGTACTTTTTTTTTCAGAATGAATATAAATATGAAGCGATGATCAGACGCCATTTTACAACAAAAATATTGTCCATATCCCCGACCGCATACCATGGGGTACCATAAGTTATTTACGTTCTTATCCGTAAATATGGAGATTTTAACACCCTGATGTAGCCAAGTACACCCTGAGGAGCAGCCGAAGAGTGTACCAGCTACCGAAGGGTGCTAAAATCTCCATAGCTATGGATAGGAACGTAAATAACGAAATTAGCTCCGGTTATAGTAAAAATAAGACATTTTGAACCCCGATGTTTTCTTTGTTGTTGAAAAATAAATAAATATAAAATAACCCTCATTATTTTTTTAATCATTTTTGTTTTCAAGTAAAATATTGGAGGACACTAAGAAATTTAGATAAAAACATCTTGGCTTTGGCATATCAAGTGCACTCTTTGATAAGTGTTATAATGAACCTCGGTCACAATATTTTGCATGAGGATACTTTGCATAACATTAAAAGAAAGAAATATAAAACGGTCTGTGCAGAATTGGCATTCGCCAAAGTCGCGGGCCTTTGACAGAATGGTAATGATTGTAATTTGTGCTTTATGTGCTATGCAAATAAATGTTAGAAAACAGAAGAGGCAATCAAAAATGGACAACCCATAAACATTGGTAGCATTACTCACAAGACACAGGACGGGGACAAACAAAACAAAAAGACACAACACAGAAAACTAAAAAGATGAGCAACACGGACCCCACCACAAACCGGTGGTGAACTCAGGTGCTCGTGAAGGGTAAGTAGTTCCTGCCTCTTATAAGACACCCGCCATGTTACTCACATAGTCAAGACGTGTTTGAAACCACTATAACGGAAACAAACTCATATGACATGAGCCCTCCTACAAACAACTAGAGTTAAAGACGACCTGACCTATACATTGTTTTTATGCGTAAATCGTAACGGACATCACAACACGGAACTAAAAACGTAAAGACATATGACATGACACCACTATAGCAAACAAAAAACAAACATCAGCAACACAATAAGACATTTATACACCTTTCTACAAACAACTGGTGGTAAAGACAAACCGAACAGCGATCGTATTTATGCGGAAATCGTAACGGACATCACAATACGGAACTAACACAATGAAAAACATTTTCTTCTTTATTGTCCCTTATATAACTGCATTAGAGAAAGTTTTCAATCTCATGAATCTATTTTCAAAAATTCACAAAATTCTACAGAGGATGGCTTATTATTACAAATAATATAACATATATAATATAATAAACCTTATTAATCCTCAACTGCTCAAGATACCAAAAATATCTGTTTATTTATCAAAGAATCATTCACCAAAAGAGAAACATTTAAAGGTAACAGTTTGTCTTCTTCCTAATATTGCTTTTATAATTTAAGATTATAAGTTAGATCCAATTACTATATTCTATGTCCTTGTATGTTTGTGATTGTATTGGATTACGCAAATACATGTGATCTACTGTGCTTTATCCAATAAAGTATTTGAATTTGAACTTGAACAACGTAAAGACACATAATAGGACAACATGTACAACATGAACCCCACTATTTAAAACCGGGGACAAACTCAAGAGACTAAAACAACACTGGGCACACGACACAGAACAAAGACAAACAAAACAAAATCACAACACAGAAAGCTAAAAAGATGACACAAACCCCACCAAAAACACCAAGGTGAACTCAGGTGCTCGCGAAGGGTATGTAAGCAGTTCCTGCTTCTTTTAAGAGATCTACTTTATTACTTATATATATATACAGTCAAGTCCGGTAAATGTCTTGGCAGAGATAGAGGAGAGAACAAAATCTACGTAAAAAGTATATAAGATCCACTATCATATGAGATATGGGTATTTCGGTTAACTAGATCCTGATGACGACCATAGAATATCCAAAGAGTGCATGCTCAACGGTAGGAACTCCCACTGTTGGGGTGATATGTCTAACGCAGACTGTTGTTTCAGTGAGCTAGCTAATCCAACTCAGCGTGTTGGTCTAGTACAAAGCGGGCATCATCATCATCATCTCATTGAAAATTAACTTATTCTCGTCATGATATAGCTGAAAAATTGCTGAGTTGACGTTAAACAACAATCACTTACTCACTCACAGCATTAAGGAATAAGAGCAGATTAGATCGGAATCAGAATACATGTAATGTGTTCGTCTGGAACGACAGTCTACCCACAGACTGTTGTTTCAGTGAGCTCAAAATCCTATTAGCGTGTTGATCTAGTACAAAGCGGACATCATCATCTCATTGAATGTAGCTTGTTCTCAGTAGCGTGTTGATCTAGTACAAAGAGGACATCATCATCTCATTGAATGTAGCTTGTTCTCAGTAGCGTGTTGATCTAGTACAAAGCGGACATCATCATCTCATTGAATGTAGCTTGTTCTCAGTAGCGTGTTGATTTAGTACAAAGAGGACATCATCATCTCATTGAATGTAGCTTGTTCTCAGTAGCGTGTTGATCTAGTACAAAGCGGACATCATCATCTCATTGAATGTAGCTTGTTCTCAGTAGCGTGTTGATCTAGTACAAAGAGGACATCATCATCTCATTGAATGTAGCTTGTTCTCAGTAGCGTGTTGATCTAGTACAAAGAGGACATCATCATCTCATTGAATGTAGCTTGTTCTCAGCAGCGTGTTGATCTAGTACAAAGAGGACATCATCATCTCATTGAATGTAGCTTGTTCTCAGTAGCGTGTTGATCTAGTACAAAGAGGACATCATCATCTCATTGAATGTAGCTTGTTCTCAGTAGCGTGTTGATCTAGTACAAACAGGACATCATCATCTCATTGAATGTAGCTTGTTCTCAGTAGCGTGTTGATCTAGTACAAAGCGGACATCATCATCTCACTGAATGTAACTTGTTCTCAGTAGCGTATTGATCTAGTACAAAGCGGACATCATCATCTCATTGAATCACTCGTCGCAACTTCGGTTGATTCCGTACCTTCATCATACCTCGTCCGTATTACGACAGCTCCCATTGGAACTACTTTTGGAAATCTTCAATGAAGGAGGTATTAAAATAATTTCACTTTCGAATATTCGTCCAATAATAATATATTTTCATTCGTCTCAATGTCGGCTGATTCCGTACTTTCATTAAAGACCAATATTTTTCGAAACAAACTCATCTATTGTCGCCATTTTAGAACTTATTCGCGGTGCGCAATGTTTGATTGAAGTGATACGGTCTTCCGGCGAAGAAATGTGACGCGTAGACGCATATCAAATACCGTATTACAGCCGAGGTATTGAGGGAGAGAAACGGACTCACCCGAGGTTTGCCGATTGCTCATTGAATGTAGCTTGTTCTCAGTAGCGTGTTGATCTAGTACAAAGAGGACATCATCATCTCATTGAATGTAGCTTGTTCTCAGTAGCGTAGATAAAGGGGTTCTCTCTTTACTGCACTGTTGTGTCTGCTGTGCAAGTCTGCATATAGGCTGTATTGTAATAAGAGTGGTTTTAACGTTGGGACTTTACTCACAGTTGAAGGACCCTTTCGATTTCGGGTAACTTAAACTATGGCATGTGTAGTTAAGCCATTGTTGTAATTGGTCGAACAATAAACATTTTCCAATTATGCATTAAACATTGATCTTCTTGAAAAAAAAGTCAGGAAAAGTGCTATTGAAAGTTTGCTCGGAAAATGAACAACAGATTTGATTTGATTTTTGGTGTTTTAACGCCATTTTCAGCAATATTTCAGCTATATCATGGCGACCAGTTATAGTGGTGGAAGAAGCCGGAGTACCCGGAGAGAACCACCGACCATGGGCAAGCAACTGGTAAACTCAGGGCCGCCAAGAGAATTTTTGGGCCCCAGGGCAAAAGGAAACTTCCCCCCCCCCCCTCCTCCACTTCTCCAAATATTGATACTCAAACTAAGTCCCCCGCGGTGTCATAAGCAAGGAATCAGTACAACAAAAATGAATTGATGAATTGTGATTTAGAAAACAGCTTTCTACTTGTTTATTTGTCTGGACCCTTAATTATAACTCATGGGCACCGGGGCGGCGCTCCGACTGACCCCCCTCTCAGTGGGCCTGGGTAAACTTTATCACTTGCGGCTGCGAGTCGAGTGCATGCATCCTTTTAGTCAAAAGGGCAACAGTGGTTATAAACCTACTAAGAACTGGCAAATTGCACGTTTTCCTTGTACAGTTATAACATGACTACGGATGTGCAGATACAACAAATAACAAAATTTTGCACAATAATAGTTTTATTTTATACGGCCGGGAATACAAAAAGATTCAAAGAAATTACCCGCGGATCCGATGATGGCACACTCTCTCGTTTGCTTGTATTTCATTTGTCTGTTAATTTAAAGTAAGCAATCTAATGCTTATCCTACTTTTAAAATCGTGTTTAGTGCTCCTTAATACAGCAGTAAATAATTTGTTGTTGATACAGTTTGTAGATATATACATGTATATCATGTTTGTCAACAAGATCGACAGGCCGGTTGTGTTCTCCTTGTATTTCAGATTTCTTCGCTAATAATGTTGAAAGTTGCTTTAGGTTAATATAGTCATAATCCAATTAATCGAAGGCTAATTTTGTTTTCATTTCCTTTCAGAAATGTCATGCAAGACCCGAGTACGCAATCTGCTATGTCCAAAATGGAAACCTCTATGCTGAGTCAACCAATAAAAATTTATTTTGATTATTTCCATTTTTGGTCATATTAAATTTGGGAAATCCCATACAAAGCTAGACATTTTCTCGCGCATAAATAAAGAAGCTATATATTTTGTTATTTTTATTACTAATCATTGGACAGAATCTTTGGGAATTTAAGAACGGGAAAGGTGTGAGAAATCGGGAAATACCTTTTTTGATTTTCATTGAGTCACGTGATTTCCGGTTTCTTGTAAACATGGACGATTTGTGAAAATCTGAAAAAGTAGGAGGCTGTGAATTGCTTAAAAGTGAGTCCAAAAATATACAGAAATCTTTTATAGGGCCATTCAATTATCACTATGTAAATCAGAGCAATGGGCGCAGGACTTTTAATATTTTCTCTCTCGAGAATGTCTAAACTACTGGTGACACTGGTCCGGCGACGGGGACGGGTGTAACAATACCACACGGTTCATATTTCCCATTTAGTGAATAAACAGGCAGTTTATCAGGCTTGTAGATGAATGTTTTGTATAAGTGTTCCACAGAAACACTTTAAGTGTTTTGGAAGGTAAAAAGCATCTCGCAAAATTGAATGTGAAAAAATAAAATAATAAGCTAAAAATCACTGATATTGAGGAATCCAGGTCGTTTCGTCCCGAATCCCGTTCGTCCCGTGAGTCGTTTCGCCCATATTCCCTTCGCCCCGGTTCGTTTCGCCCTCATTTATTAATAGTGCTTTAAAAATGAAATATGGAAAATACCATTGAAAATATTTGTATTTTGGATGTTGTAGGGTACTTTATTTTTGTCTTCCTCCATTAACATGCTTTCTTGACCTGTTTAATATTATGTATGGCATTGTTTGACACATAAAATTTCTTTGAACAATACAGTAATAAATTAGTATGTATGTATTGTTTGTTATTATCTGCATGGCTTCAAATTACAGTATTCTGCCAAAAGTATTGCACCATGTAAAAAAACATATTTTTTCAAAAATTATTGTGAAATCATTTCTGGATAGATTTTAAATTTTTTTTACACCATAACATTCGGAATTGTTTATATTTTGATTGTTTATTTGCTCATTACGTTTATGACGCATTTTCTATTAACTGGTATTCTTATTGAAAAAAAATCTTTCATTTCCATTCATGCAATTTTCTAGACTGCATGCTGAACATAAACTCGTTCAAAATACCATTGGTACATTAATATTCTTTTATTTGTCTTTGTTTGTTTGTTTGTTTGTTTTTATTTTTGTTTTATTTGTTTGTTTGTATATTTGTTTTTTGTTTTGTTTGTTTGTTTGTTTTTTTATTTTTGTAAGTGTTCTTTTATTTATACATGAATGCTGATGTAGGGTTTGTTTAGTGTTTAAAATATTCTGTACCAGTAGCTATTGGTCTTTTGTTATATCAAATTTATACCAAGTCTCTGAACCTTACAGTTTGTTGGTTTTTACATTATTTTCTAATTGTATATGATTTCTTGTCAGTTGTGTGGTAAATCGTGCGGCCGAATTAGTAATCGACAGATCAAAGAATAAAAATAATTACAATTTTCAATTTTTGTATTAATTTCTCTTTATTTATTTTTTTGCAGTTTAATTAGTAATAATTGACCAATAATTATTAAATATTATAATATAACATCATGATGATGTTAACTCCGTTGTTTATCATATATTTTTATTATTTTTATTTTATTTTTATGTTATTATTATTTTTTGTATACAACTAATAAATAAATAATTACCAAAAAAAATTCGAAAAAGACTTCATCCATTATTATATAATAGCGATTAAGTGGGACGAATCGACTCACTTTCCGGGGCAAACAGGTAATCGGGACGAAATGGCCCAGTACCATATTGAGATAACAGGTGCATGCATATTAATATTGTTCGGCTATCTTTATTGTTTATGGAAGTGGTAAGAAAGAAAAAAAGGGACACGTTTTATGAACACACTAGACCTTTTGCACATTACTGATGTGATTTTTAAAGTTGTATGTTTTTATGCTGTGTTCTCCCTTGGCTTGGGGACAAATGGTCAATTATTTCCCTTGGTTTGGGGACAAATGGTAAATTATTTCCCCTAACTCAGAGCTCCAGATAAGTTGCATTTTTGCGTGATTACGCAAATAAAATTAACAAAAACCCATTTTTTCTATTTCCTTTGCGTTGTTGAACCCAATTCCATCCAGATATAACCCAATTCTTCGCTTAATGAGTGCTTACTTCACTCATTCATTTTTATTTCATTACGTAATTAAAGCATATCGTATGATTTTTGTTGCGTGACATTTTACTTTCTCTTTCACTCGTCAACACTCGTAAGATTACAAATCTCCTGAGGTTTGCCGATATATAGTTCTGATGGGATCCGTTACTTCTATCTAAGGGTGCGAGGAGTTCCAAATATTCAATCCACTTAAGGTGCTCCACAGAATTCGGAGGCAAATTTTAACAACGAAATAAATTCCGGTTCCCTGCTAGAATTTAGTCTTGTTTGCCTTGAAATTAATTTTGTAGCGGTTTTAGTCTATTATTTAATTATGAATCGTCAAGGGAGGAAGAAAGTCCCTTTACGGGTGAATTATTCTATCGCTAATTATTTAAAGACAGATTCAAAAGCCATGATGGTTACACAAATTTTAGATACGCTGATTGAAAATGCTGTAAATCATAGTAAAATCGTTGCAACAGAAATCTTTGACAATATTTTGAAAGATGCAGTAAAGACTGACAATAATTCAACGAAACGGAAACATTCAGTCACAGACAAAACTTTTGTCACTTGGAAAGAAAAATTTCCATGGCTATGTAAAGTAAAGAAAAACGGTATTCCATATTTGCAATGCACAGAATGCATATCAGCTGTTTCCAAGGGTATAAAAATCAGTAGTGTGTGGGGACATGAGGGTACCCCCAACTTCCAGTTTTCTTCAGTAGCTCGACATAACGAGATAGTCTATTTATTTTAACGGGAATGCGACACAAGACCCCCTCTCTTTACATGTACGTATCATCTACATCAATGAAAAATATTTTAAGAATACAGTATAATGTACATCAGGAGAATAAAACTGTATACATTTGCAATGCCTGATATACCTGCAACAAAAAAGCAATGCATGTCATGTACAGAGAGTAAAAGACCCAATTCAATTTATTCATGGTGGGTAAAAAAACCAATTGAATCTTATTCTGGTGAGTGAAAAAATTTGAAGTAAAGCATTTAAAAAATAGATCACCCAATGGAAATGCTAAACAGGTGAGTTAAAAACCCAATTTAAGAAACCTTATCAGGAGCTCTTGCCTAACTGATAACACAGATGGCGCTGCTGTAGATCAGGTTCAACAACAACATCTCTTTATCTCTAAGTTACATAGATTAACATTAGGTTAATATTTGTTTACAAGTAATTATCAGTATTTTTGTTAATAATTAAAATTCTTTCTACATATTGTTGTGCATATGATTTGCTCATAGAGGTGGAAACTTGTTTCTCCCATTATTACGGCATTTTAACCCAGCTGAACCAGTGGTGGAAAAATCTGTAATCCTCTAGAGGATTAAAATGTCTTGTGCCTTTCCCCACATGTTGTCAAATCGGTCCGCCAAAGGATTTTGAAATAAAGTTTGTGTTAAATAATAGGAGAAACAAATTCTCCTTCAGTTGCCCATGTGGGTTACGATATTTCTCCACTCGAGAGTTAAATTAAAAATTTAACCACTCGCCTGACGGCTTGTGGTTAAAATTTTTAATTTAACTCTCTTAAGTGGAGAAATATCGTAATCGATGGGCAACTGAAGGAGAATCTATATTTCCTAATGATGATCAAATAAAAAAGAATTATTAAATGCAATTAAAAAGAATTAAGTGAGTAAAAACATAAAGAATGGACACCATACAAAAGCAGTATTGTTTGCTATGAACTGCCTAGAAAATGATTATACACCAGTGACAAGTTTTAGTAAGTGTAAATTAAAATTAAACTGTAAAATGTAATAATTTAATAGCATTGTTTAATTTAGGATTATACATTTCATATTTATATATTTTTATTAATTTTATATATTAAATTTTATAATTTTAAATATAAATAAATATAATAAAAAGAAATATCTTAAATGAAAATATAAAGACAACTTCACATAATAAATATTTTATTTATTGCAAAATATCATTTCTTTAATATTGGTTCATAATTAATATCTACATGTATGTACTTTATAGTGTTTATATTTGTTATTTAATATTACATGCTGTAGTGTTAACTGTTTACTTAGCATGTTTATTTGTAAGATTGATGCATGCCATCACAGATTAGGGATTAAGTTTATCATCAGAAGATATTAATGAATAGAAATACTTTTTTCCATTTTAACTTTTTTGTATTTTATTTATTGCTGGTACCAATGTTTATAAGAAACAGCTAAAAAGGGGGTAAGGGAGTGTTTCAAATGTGGTCTGTTGTTAAAGAAAATGCCCATCTAGTGCATCTGAAGGAGGAACAAATTACAAATGAAACAAAATTTGAGATCTTAGCAAAAGAAGAAGAGGAATGCATTGTGTTGTTCCACAATATTAGGAATTTGGATGTCAAACTCCAGCTTGGCCATCCCTTGCCATTGAAAACTTTAGACCTGACAATGATCAGTATTAATTCATACTGGGTAGGCAAAATACACCAACATCAAATTTGTATTGGCTTCCCAAGGTGGTGGAGCATATAACTTGAACTATGTATACAGCAGAGTGTGGACCAGCTAAATTTTGAAAATCAATATCCTGGATAAATGTTGTGTCTAGACAATGGCAGGAGTTAGCTTTGTGTCCACATAGTGATTTAGTATGTTATAGTCCATCAGATTGAGATAAAATTTCACCAACCCGACTTATTGTAGATGACACAAAAATACCATTCCAAAAACCAAAACATCAGGTTGCACAATGATCTACTTATTCTACATATAAAACAGAAACACAGTAAACCTATTGTTTGGATGTTCAACTGGTGGACTTGTGTCATATCTGTCTCCTGCATATGGAGGATCAGATGTCACAATTGATGTTCCAACATTTTTTAAAGAAAAGAAATAGGATGTCTGGAAAAACAGTGCAGAGAGACAGAAAAATATGCAGTAAACTTGTTCATATTGAACAAGTGATAGGTATAGCAAAATCATTTAAAATTCTCACCCTTGCTTCAAACAGAACAGAAGCAAAGCTTGTCAGTGACATCAGTTTTGTAGTTGTGCAATTTCAAAAAAATGCATTATTCCACCATTTAAACTAAATTATTTCATAATTGAAAGTAAATTATTATATACCTGTATGTCTGAGTACACTAATAAACAGAGTAAATATACATGTATAACTATCATATATAACTTTATTTAAAGTTTCATATCACCAAGAATAATTTGTAATATCCATAATAACTAAGCTTATTTAAAACTGTCTTTTTTAAATTGATTTATCATAAAATGCAGTTAAACTAATGTACTAATAATTTCAGAAATAAACTTCATTTCTATCAACTGTTATTATTTTGTTAACCTTAAATGTGTGCAGATACAGGTGCACTCCTTAATTTTAATTCCTTTTTTTTCAGTTCAGGTATATAATACACAACTTTCATAATTTGACATTTTTTGTATTATTAATAATATTATAAAGTAGATAAATAAGAAAATCAAAGAAAGGAATTTATTGATAAATAACACAAGCACATAGCAGTGAATGCATACTGGCTTACAATTGTCTCTTGCGAGATAGGTCAATGATATTTGGTATGTGGGTGCATGACCATAAGGCGGTGTGTCACGTACTGTAATGACCTTCATGGGACTTTGACCTCAAGGTCAAATAATTGTTTTTTAAATAGTGTGATATTTGGTATGTGGGTGCATGACCATAAGGCCAAAAAAAAAATATTTGTGTTTACGGTCACCCGACCTACCCTAATTTTTGCTAGCGACCCTATGAATTTTTACATAGAATTCGGATAACCATTTTTGTTGTTTAACCAGCAGCAATGTTTTATTTATTCAACTGCTAGCTTTTTGTCGAAATTGAGAGCAAAGAAGGTAGAAAAACTGCATAATTCGTCATTTTACCGAAAATTTCGAAAATGAAATATCGGATTCCGGAACCGGGAACGACTGTTTCCGGTTTTGCCGATAATAAAAAAAAAATAAAAAATAAAAATTAATCCCGACAGACCGACCCTAGATTTTTTTTTGGACTAAGGCGGTGTGTCGCATTCCGTAATGACCTTTGACCTCAAGGTCAAATAATTGTTTTTTAAATAGTATTTTCTTGTCCGGGCCATAACATTTTTGTCTTTCGAGATAGGTCAATGATATTTGGTATGTGGGTGCATGACCATAAGGCGGTGTGTCACGTACTGTAATGACATTCGTGGGACCTTGACCTTTGACCTCAAGGTCAAATAATGGGTTTTTTAAATAGTATTTTCTTGTCCGGGCCATAGCATTTTTTTCTTTCAAGATAGGTTGTTGTACAGATGGCCACATTAAGGGGAGACATAAGTTTTAGGTATTTAAAACAGTTCTTCCTAGTTTTCTCATGCATTGTAATTTGGAGATATTTGAACCTTGAAAAATATATCGGGATTATTTTATAATTTCTTTTTACAACATCAATATTTTGAACAGATCAAGGATTTATATAGTAGAAAGGATATGAATCTCGCGAGATTTAACATAGATTGTATGTAAGTATGTTGAGTGTCGAGAACAAGTGAGATTACCCATAATGCAATTCGTTGACGATGCACGTGCCTTGATCAATGGTGGAAATTTTCATCGCTTCAACATTTTAAACCAGTATTTGTAAACATATAAAACCATAATTACAGGTATAAAGTGAAAATATTTGTCCTAAATACCAATCATTAATAAAGTATCAACTTTTTGTAGATGTATCACCCATATTTCATCAATAATTGACATTAATCGATTTTCCCTTCATAATCCCGCCTATTATGAGAACTCGATTTAAAATTTCAAACTCCTCTCTTCTCTCATCATGCCAAATATTGAAGCGGAGCCGTCATTTTTGTGATACTATAAATATTTTTCAATGAATAGAAGGAGTTTTATTGAAAACAGTGCTCCGGATTTGTATTTATTAAGGATTGTTTACCATCATTTGTCAAAATGGTGGCTTTCTGGGTGGAAATGGGAGTGGCCTATTTAGAAATCAATAAACTTCCTTGTTTACATGAAATAGACATACCAAAGTGTATAAATGTGTATTCGATATATAGAACAAAACTTGGCGTGATTGGATTCTTTGTTTTATCATTTTTAGTATGTTTTTAAATGTATGAAACTCTACTGTAATTTTATTTTATTTTATGTGTATGAGGGGCGATACAGAAAACAAATCAAAAAAACTTTTCCATTGAACCTATATCGGCAAATCCAAGGATTGTTTTGTGTAGTGTAGTATATAGACGATGTATATAACACGAACTTTGGTGTAATTGGTTGATTTTCCTACGAATTCTCAAGGTATTTCAAAATGAATGAATTGATTTTTACTCTGTTGTAGCATAAAACCTCGCCACGTGAGATAAAGCGAGAAAATACGAGATTCGTATCCTTTTTACTATATAAATCCTTGAACAGATTATGGTGAACAAATACATGTTATTTTCATTGAACTTTGCATGATAGGTCTAAGGGAACCCATTTGCCCACCTTAAAGGAAAATAACTCCTGTAAAGCGTATAATTTTAGAATCAGACCCGTCACGTGACAACACTTTCATCAGGTCAAGGATGGAATTCTCGGGTGGGGCCTGCAGGAATTGTCTGAATTGGCAGATATTTCCAGGTCTAAACCCAAGTTGATGATGTTAGACTTGTGGTCAGAAGTCAGAGACCATAGCTACTCTGATGCCAAAGTCTTTTGTTGTAATTTAAGAATGCTATTACACATGAACATATGTTGGACATGTTGGAAGGTACAAAAATGCACGTGTAGTTGCAAATATCACTGTATAAATATTTAAAGATCATATTATTTATTATTTTAAATTTTAGAAATGATACAGTTAAAAATAAATTATGAAAAGAAAGTTGAAACAGAAATGTTATAAATTCCACCAATATCAGCAAGGTGAAAAATCACCACTCTTAACTCACTGAATACAGTACAAAAACTGACCATGACACATGATGTTTAAATCCATGTTCTGGCAGGGGATAATCACAAAAATGTGACATGATTAACTGGATAATGACCATGGGATCCCAACCCTCATCTCTTGATAACTGGATCTCCAATTAAAATACATATATTAGCAACCGATAAAAAGCCTGCAGATTCACTTCCACTCAAAAAGACCACACAAAAATGAATGACAACATAAACATTAACGGTACAATAGCGGGGTCAATGAATGTGCATAGATAATTTAGTCCCCACTATGAGCGCCACTCCTCATGCCAAAGACAAGTACATTTTTTAATTTTTTTATTTTGAACTACAGGTATATAATTTTTTTTCAAGAATTTGATTCGGACTGGTGTAAATTCAAATGTTCATTTTTAGGACTGTGACTGATTACCAGCTAGGTAGGTAGAATCTATTGGTTAAAGAACAGTACTCTTTGGACATAAAAATCATAAATGATACTTCTCAAATTTAATATTAGTTTATGGTAAAACACATTTGAGATATCTGTGACGATTTTATAACATTTTTCAAATTCTTATTTCATCTTGAGTTTTTATTTTATTTTACAGAAGGAAAATGCCAACACAGGATAACGACAATGGAATTCGGATGAAAGTTGGATACAGCGGGTAAATGGATTTTTTTATTTTTTTTTTGCCTACATTAGGATTTTCACTTCATTATATTTGATAAGGCCCCAAAAAAATTGTGTAGGGGGGGGGGGGGGGGGGGGGTCAAAAAACTTCAATGATTTGCAATCGTTGACCAATTAATAAACGTGAGAAAGAGACATGCTATAAATAAACTAGGAAGTGTAATATAACGATGTTTAATTATATCTAGCAGAATTTCAATTCACCTGTGCAACGTGGATTTCGGTGAAATAAAAATTATGCACAGACAAAATTTCAAAGGCAATTCAAATCAGCCTAAATTCTTGCTGAGGCAGACATTTTGGACAGCAGTCGATTCTTAACCAAAATATTGCTGCATATGCAGTCACTAGGAAATCCATTGAAACATGTTCATTTGATTGGTTTATTGTCACAAGTCAAATAAAATAGTTAAAAGAAACTGCAAAAGACATTGATGTTTTACTCTTAAAGGTATACTTTATTTTCCTCCGATTTTTCTTGTATGTACACGAAAGTCAAATCGAAACATTACTTCAAATTCTGTTGGTATCCTATTTCCACCGACAGTCTGATGATAACGGTAAAAGAAATTAAAAATCAAATGGAAAGTCGGACTGTGCCAACACTTAGCCATTCATGATCAATTTGTGCCACATATGCAGAATCGTCTGGATATTATTGGACGGAAAATCGTATTGTGTGACAGCACCTAAGTAAGTACTGTCTTAATGCATGGGAACGCTGGGCAGTTGCTCGGGGCCCATGAGCATAGGGGCCCCATGCTAATCTATGTATGTTTTATATGGCATGTTTTTTTAATGTTCAAATGCTAATTTTGTTGGAAGTACCAATATAATAAATATATGTTTAATTTTATCGACATTAGTTTTATTCCTGTTGTTGGTTGTGTAGGTATGGACCTTAGTGCACTGCTTTGCCCGGGGGCCTATAATGCTGTTAAGAGGCAATAAAAATACATGTGGCTCCGCAATCCAATAGCTACCAACGTTAACCCCAAATTTGTATTGCCAGTGACAAGCACAAGTCAGATCCTTGTCCAGTACATGTATAACTTAAAGTTTAAAATAATAAAAAAAAAGTTTTGCATACTTAGATACTGTACATACAATAAGAATGTCAGTGGAAAAACTGGTCTTTTTTTGGTTAAAATAAGTTGCATCCATTGCTCTTCTGTCCGTCAGTGTGTCATCATCATATATTATTTAACATTTTGATCATCTTCTCTGAAGCTACATGTACTTGGTCAATTGGAATCAAACTTTGAAGGATTGATGATTTTGAGATACACATGTACTCTACAAAAATTTTACCTTGGTGCAGCATTGTGATTGGCTGAAACTTTAAAAATTTTCCCAGAAGCTACAAGATACAAGCTCAATTAAATCCAAATAATACTTAAGGTAGTATAAATGATATAGTTTTATGTGATCATGAGGTCGTCTGAAAAGATTTCTCATTTTGTCTACCGGTATATCGGGGAAAAACAGCCGCCATGGACACTTTTTGTATTATTATGCATATGAGTGTTTCTCTGAATTTACAGTTATATATAGGCTTATGTAAGCTTCTGGGTTAATGACTAAATGAACAAATGCATAAAACAAACAAGATTTGTATCTTTTTGTAAAATATAATAGATATACACACATACTATTCTATAACTCATGTTAACCTCAGGTTTAATTAACAGAAATACAAATTAAACCTACAACATTTGTACCTTTTTGTGAAATATAATACTGTAGATATAGACACATATGATGACAAACAAAATGTATTACATCAATTAAATTGTATTGATTTGGTTGTAAATTACATAAGTCTGTCAAATCAATCTTCCTGTGGGGCTTCTTCATGGAAATGTATGTACCTAACTCTGTTTTTTAGATATACTGTTATCAAAAGAGGGTTCCTATGGGGCTTCTTCTTTAGATATACTGTTATCAAAAGGGGGTTCGTATGGGGCTTCTTCTTTAGATATACTGTGATCAAAAGGAGGTTCTTATGGGGCTTCTTCTTTAGATATACTGTTATCAAAAGGGGGTTCGTATGGGGCTTCTTCTTTAGATATACTGTGATCAAAAGGGGGTTCGTATGGGGCTTCTTCTTTAGATATACTGTGATCAAAAGGAGGTTCGTATGGGGCTTCTTCTTTAGATATACTGTTATCAAAAGGGGGTTCTTATGAGGCTTCTTCTTTAGATATACTGTTATCAAAAGGGGGTTCTTATGAGGCTTCTTCTTTAGATATACTGTTATCAAAAGGGGGTTCGTATGGGGCTTCTTCTTTAGATATACTGTGATCAAAAGGGGGTTCGTATGGGGCTTCTTCTTTAGATATACTGTTATCAAAAGGGGGTTCGTATGGGGCTTCTTCTTTAGATATACTGTTATCAAAAGAGGGTTCGTATGGGGCTTCTTCTTTAGAAATACTGTTATCAAAAGAGGGTTCAAATGGGGGCTTCTTCTTTAGATATACTGTTATCAAAAGGGGGTTCTTATGGGGCTTCTTCTTTAGATATACTGTGATCAAAAGGGGGTTCTTATGAGGCTTCTTCTTTAGATATACTGTTATCAAAAAGGGGTTCGTATGGGGCTTCTTTAGATGTACTGTTATCAAAAGGGGGTTCTTATGAGGCTTCTTCTTTAGATATACTGTTATCAAAAGGGGGTTCGTATGGGGCTTCTTCTTTAGATATACTGTTATCAAAAGGGGGTTCGTATGGGGCTTCTTCTTTAGATATACTGTGATCAAAAGGGGGTTCATATGGGGCTTCTTCTTTAGATATACTGTTATCAAAAGGAGGTTCGTATGGGGCTTCTTCTTTAGATATACTGTTATCAAAAGGGGGTTCTTATGAGGCTTCTTCTTTAGATATACTGTTATCAAAAGGGGGTTCGTATGGGGCTTCTTCTTTAGATATACTGTGATCAAAAGGAGGTTCTTATGGGGCTTCTTCTTTAGATATACTGTTATCAAAAGGGGGTTCGTATGGGGCTTCTTCTTTAGATATACTGTGATCAAAAGGGGGTTCATAAGGGGCTTCTTCTTTAGATATACTGTTATCAAAAGGAGGTTCGTATGGGGCTTCTTCTTTAGATATACTGTTATCAAAAGGGGGTTCTTATGAGGCTTCTTCTTTAGATATACTGTTATCAAAAGGGGGTTCTTATGAGGCTTCTTCTTTAGATATACTGTTATCAAAAGGGGGTTCGTATGGGGCTTCTTCTTTAGATATACTGTGATCAAAAGGGGGTTCGTATGGGGCTTCTTCTTTAGATATACTGTTATCAAAAGGGGGTTCGTATGGGGCTTCTTCTTTAGATATACTGTTATCAAAAGAGGGTTCGTATGGGGCTTCTTCTTTAGAAATACTGTTATCAAAAGAGGGTTCAAATGGGGGCTTCTTCTTTAGATATACTGTTATCAAAAGGGGGTTCTTATGGGGCTTCTTCTTTAGATATACTGTGATCAAAAGGGGGTTCTTATGAGGCTTCTTCTTTAGATATACTGTTATCAAAAAGGGGTTCGTATGGGGCTTCTTTAGATGTACTGTTATCAAAAGGGGGTTCTTATGAGGCTTCTTCTTTAGATATACTGTTATCAAAAGGGGGTTCGTATGGGGCTTCTTCTTTAGATATACTGTTATCAAAAGGGGGTTCGTATGGGGCTTCTTCTTTAGATATACTGTGATCAAAAGGGGGTTCATATGGGGCTTCTTCTTTAGATATACTGTTATCAAAAGGAGGTTCGTATGGGGCTTCTTCTTTAGATATACTGTTATCAAAAGGGGGTTCTTATGAGGCTTCTTCTTTAGATATACTGTTATCAAAAAGGGGTTCGTATGGGGCTTCTTCTTTAGATATACTGTGATCAAAAGGGGGTTCGTATGGGGCTTCTTCTTTAGATATACTGTTATCAAAAGGAGGTTCGTATGGGGCTTCTTCTTTAGATATACTGTTATCAAAAGGGTGTCCCTATGGGGCTTCTTCATGGAAATGTATGTACCGCGGAGTACCTTACTGTTTTCATTTAGATATACCTTATCAAAAGGAGGTTCGTATGGGGCTTCTTCTTTAGATATACTGTTATCAAAAGGGGGTTCTTATGAGGCTTCTTCTTTAGATATACTGTTATCAAAAAGGGGTTCGTATGGGGCTTCTTCTTTAGATATACTGTGATCAAAAGGAGGTTCCTATGGGGCTTCTTCTTTAGATATACTGTTATCAAAAGGAGGTTCGTATGGGGCTTCTTCTTTAGATATACTGTTATCAAAAGGAGGTTCGTATGGGGCTTCTTTAGATGTACTGTTATCAAAAGAGGGTTCTTATGGGGCTTCTTCTTTAGATATACTGTTATCAAAAGGAGGTTCGTATGGGGCTTCTTCTTTAGATATACTGTTATCAAAAGAGGATTCTTATGGGGCTTCTTCTTTAGATATACTGTTATCAAAAGGGTGTCCCTATGGGGCTTCTTCATGGAAATGTATGTACCGCGGAGTACCTTACTGTTTTCAATTAGATATACCTTATCAAAAGGGGGTTCCTATGGGTTTCTTCATATCTAATTATAACTTTATGTTTTCATTTACTACAATTAGATATACCATTATATGCCTTTATAGATAATATTTCATGTACAAAATTTATTGTGAATGAAACTTATTTCAATAATTTAGTTTTACATTATTTCATTAGAAAGGTTGTTTAGTAAATATACATATATCCAGAAATGTTCCAAGAATGTTCAAATCCTTGTTAACCCTCATAAAATACAGTGTAACCCCTTTCTAACCCGAACCCTGAATAAACTAAAATCCTGTATAAACTGAACATTAAATAAAATCCCAATGTAGCAAATCTTTGTTAATTTAGCTTAATCATATTTTATTTGCAAATAAACATGCAAAATATATTGATAAGTAACAAGTAATTTTTACTTTGGACGTTTTCTCCGGTTTACAATGTAAATAAATAACAATTGAGCATGCATCTTTGCTAATTTAACCTGTGTATATATATCACACACCTGTCAATTCTGAACTGAAAAGTTGGTCCTGAGAATGTTCTGTTTAGACAGGTTTCATGAAATTGATGGAATTCAGGCTTTTCAATAATGGGCGGTACCAGGTATTTTTACCTGTTTAAATGGTCTTTGGTACCTCCTAATTTTAAAGAGTGTTGTATAAGATATTCATGAAAATGTTCAAATTTTAATACAAATTAGCACCTGTAAATAGTGAAGTACTGGAAACTTGAAAAATATTGAAAGCCCTGGTTTCACTGTCATTGAAAAAAAATATTGAATAAAATTTATATGGTACATGTATGTATTGGACATGCAATTATCTGTGTATTCATTACATTTTCATCTAATACTATTACATAATAGGGAATATTAGAATGTGAAATATAGACATGAAAATGTCACTTCATGCAAATTTCTTAAACAATTGATTAAAATTTGAAATTCATTGCAGATTTAGGATCCTCTTGAAAGAAATAAAATTTCATTTAGATAATAGCATACATGGTTTAGAAGCTCCTAGAAATCTATAAACTACACAATCCTGTTTATTTCATGATCATGCATTTCTTTTAAATTAATTTCTAGTGATAGAATTTATCAATTACTAAAGCTGTCACGGTTATTTAGCATAAACACTATTCGTAATTTCCTATGCATAGTTCATACCGGTATTACCCAAAACAGAGTCTGTCAAGGTTATTTATCATAAACACTATTCATATACCGGAGTACACACTAACACAGTCCATATTACCCAAAACAGATCCCTGTAATCGCACAAATAAAAACTTCTGACAAATCTACCAACAGGTGAAATTACCATGTGTGCAAAGCTGAAATAGAACCTAAATTGATTTCTCACGACTGTTTAATGTCTCATTATTCAACACATATCACTGGTCTCGCGTCATACCAGTACTCGGTGGACACATATTTAGACATGCATATTTTCGAAGAGTCTCCTAAGTTGGACTACTTAGAATTAATATTTATTGCTGTCCTGCATTTCATAGTCACTAGGATCTTCACCAATGAGCATGCCCCATAACCTAAAATGAGTGTGAAATGGGCCCTAACCTGCAGTTGAGCCATACTCTTTATTTCTGCCAATAAACACATGTATATTAATGCTTCCACTATCACCAAAAAAAAAACCAACAAAAAAACGCATCAGAGGCGTAATGGTTTGCGTGCTCGCCTCGAGTGCGGTAGATCGTGGGTCAAACCAAAGACTATAAAATTGGTATTTGTTGCTTCTCCGCTAAGAATGCAGCATTAAAGAGAAAGAGCAAAAACTGGTTGGCAGGATATCAGGATAATGTGTCCGAGTGGAGCGACATGTCTATCCGCGGACTGTTGTTTCAGTGAGCTAGCACTATAAAAATCCAACTCAAAATGTTGGTCTAGAACAAAGCGGACCTCATCATCATCATCTCATTGAAGATTAACTTGTTCTCGCCATGATATAGCTGAAAAATTGCTGAATTTGCATTAAACAACAATCACTCACTCGAAATCAATAATGTTTCATGATTACAGTTTAGTTCTCATTACTTAGTCAGTTATCTTCAATATTAAACAGGATGCATTGAAACTGTGGGAAACATTTTCTTCAAGTCTATGTACGAAATGCACTTGCCATAATAAAACAGTTTTAAGTGCTTTAGCTGAAAAATGTTAATAAGAAATTTGTTGATTAGTAAGACTAATTACACTTAATTAAAAAAACATCATGTAACTTCTGATAAAGCCGCTGGAGTATTTTTTCAATTTTTTATTTTAATATAATTATTATATTAAATTTACATTCCATTTGATTATATAAGAATTCAGATATTAAAATTTTCTTAACAGATCAGTCAGTTACACATCTTGAACTCTAGTGTAACAAAAATTGTAGATTTATGACAATTATGAATTCCCAAAATATTAGGGGCTTCCATGATCGTGATCATATTGTACAACTAACTATGCAATTGGTGCCTATCACCACTAACGTTGTGAGTTCGAATTCCGCTCAGGTGAGGTGTACTCAATACAACATTATACAATTACGGCCCTCGGAAGAGGTGAATATCCAAAATTCTCAATCCATAACTGTTTTATTATACCGAACAAACAGTTGAAATATACTGTTTAATATTTGAAATGTTAAAGTATTATTTCATTAGGGTTATTCACTGGACGTTGTAATTTTCGAGGGTTATTACACCGTTGAATAATAGGGTTATTCAATGGACGTGTGTAATTCTTGAGGTTATTCGCCGTTGGCGGATTATTACACCATTGAATAATAGGGTTATTCAATGGACGTGTGTAATTCTTGAGGTTATTCACCGTTATCGGCGATTAGAAGCAAAAATATCCAGATTATTTTATGTCATGTGATTATCTTTTAACCAATAGAATTGATTCTTTATTATGTGAGGTATAATAATATGTGATAAAGTTTGTCATCAATTGTTTTCCCTGGGTACTCCAGTTTCATCCACCAATAAAATTGATATGATATAACTGAAATAATGTTGAAAGTGTCATTAAACACCATAACCCTATAACCCCCTCTTAAACACTAGTATAGCAAAAATGTAGATTCAACACCCTTAGATCTTTAACAGAAATGTTAGGATTTTTAAAGATTTTTGACAATTAAGAATTAATTAATATTCCCAAAATATAAACAAGAAAAAACCCCACATATTGCTGTATATCGGTATAAATATACATTGTAGCTAGGATTACATTTCAGTTGAAGAACTAAGGGTATTGAGTGTTTAAGATGTGTTGGATCTAATTTAATTGATAATAATTACACCTGGGGATTGTAACAGTTTTATGTGTGTTACATAAAATGTTCTTATCTACTGATGGTCTGTGAATGATATCACCTCAGTGTTGGTTTCAAAATGTTTCTTTCATATATCAATTTCCTGATAATATAATAGAGGAAAAACTGATGGTCTATGGATGATATCACCTCACAGTGTTAATTCAAAATGTTTCTTTCACATTTCAATATCATGATGATATAGAGGAAAATATGATGTAAAGCTGTAGAAATATGGTAAGGAAAGATTATGTAGTACAGTCAGAGCTCGAGACATAGAGTGATAAATCACTGTGATAGACGTGTATCACTCTCCTTAGTAATACATTCATATAGACCTTTTTATTCTTAAAAACATGGGCGTGGCCATTATCGACTTTCGAGTGTGTCCGCCATTAGTAAAGTGTAAAAATCTTATGTTCTCGGGGTTTATCGATACGCTAATGTATGGTTTCTCTAGTACAGGTGTCACAATATACTGTTATTTCGGCTTGAAATTCAATGATAACACCTGCTGTGAAGTGATTTGTAAACAGAGATATAATGACAATGATATAATGACAACAAATAAATTACCTGGTATGTATTTTTTTGCTTCTAATTACAGTTATTTTCCCCATACAAAATCAGTATAAATCCTACTTGATAAAAAAACTGCATGCACTTTTTTATCTTTTTTGTTGTTTTTTTTTGCTTTTCAAGCATAAGAAAAAAGGGGTAATCAAATAAATATTTTGTATGAAATTAAAAAGTAAATATATAAATTATAATATACGCTTTTTGAAATTATTACTATATGATTTAAAGTGAAGTAATAATGATAAAAAGTGTGCCTAACTTATAAGAAAGAACTTAACTTTGAAGGTGCATTTTTCAATTCTGTTTTATTTTATTTATTTTTTGTTTGTTAAATTGTAAAACAAATTAAAACTTTTTGTCGGTCAATTTCTTTATAGGGATCTGTAGTGAAGATGAAAAGGAATTTAAGTTTGATCAAATTAAAACATCTTAATATCTGAATTTCTTTATCTGAAAAAAAATAACTATTTGCTACCAGGTTTCAGATACGTGAACCGGACGGGCATTTTTCACCCCATTTGTTTTCTTTTTTAAATTTCTTTGGTAGGATTTCATAGTTTTATCTTGATTTAGTCTTTAATTTTATATGTTTTTGAAGAGTAATTAAAATTTAATATTGACGTGTTAAGGAAAGTGGTAGCGCTTTCTAGACTTGTAGTCTGCTGAAGGTCGACCGTGTCAACAGCGATGCGATGCTTCCCGGGGTTTGGCACTTAGGGAATAGACAGTCGTGTCATTTTGCAACAAAGGTGTTAAATTCATATTGTAGAAAGATAACTATCATTATAACTGATAGTTAACTGTGTATTGCATAACAAGTTATAGCAAAGACATCACTAAAACACAAAAATTTAATTTATGTATTGAGTTGATTCTTAAATATATTTGATTTGCAATATGACAATTAAACTCCCCCTTCCCACAAAGGGTTAAAAATGATAAGACTATATATAACTGAATTATAATGACAAAAAACTAAAAGAAAAAAAATCGTCGAATTTTGTTGCAGGACATCATGTCGTTCATTTTTACTTCTTACAGAATCGAAGATTTATTTCAAGATTTATCTACAGAAATGTGATACCTCTTTGTAAATTGTTAATTATTTTATGCGGCTTCTACATGAAAAACAATAATTCCTACACTGCTCACTTTGTTCCCGTTTCCTTTGTTTATAGTATTTAAACTTTCATTTAAGACAACATTTAACTCAGTTTTTTTCCTTTCTATGTTATCCTCTATCGCATACAGAAGGAACTTTATTCCTCCACATATTTGCTACTCATTGTGCAAATGATTGATTTTTTGGTCAATTGCATAAGTGCTCCCTACATCATAAAAATATGCGACTTTGTGAAGTGAAGACAATATTCAAAGGGAACTTAGTTCTTTTGTACAAAATATATACCGTTACGGCGTTAGTAAAAAATGTGTGAGAGGGTTTCCATACCGACCGCGTTTTTTTGTTGTTGCGTACCCTGTTTTGTATTGAAATTCTGTCACATAAGCAAGGTTAAAATTTGAATAGCTACAGATCGATCTGTTAGCCCACATCTGGCAAAATGGCTAATTCTTTAATTTTGATAATATTGATGACCGTATAGATTTATCCGACCTGGTCCTGAACTTTGTGATTCTGAACAATTTAAACAATAACCGTTTAAGTTCGATTCAATAATGCATATTTCGAAATATTCGGCCAAAATCACGGGAATAAGCATAAAATATCAACTGAAGCGTGTTTATCTAATCCAATTATGAATACTGATTAATCGTAACTAGTGTAAACAACCGATTGTTACACTTTCTTAATGGCGGACGATAGTAACGCCACCTAGCGTCCACGAACGATAACTAGATAATCACCGATGTCTGAAAATGTCTATATACATGTATATCTTTTGTTCTATTTAATCTGCTAGTATTGACTGACTTTCTTATGCATTTTGGGTGATAGCAAGTAACTCTAAATACAAAAGACATCTTAGCTCAGGGTATGATGATACATATATTGGTTGAAATTTGATATGGAAAATTTGGATTTTTTTTCTATTGAATATATCTTCAACATTTAGAGTGTTACTTACTTATCATTCAAAAGGCCTATCAAAATAAGTAAATACATTACATTAAACAGAACAAAAGATATATCCATATCACCAAGAAGAGAGTGATACGTCTATCACTGTGATTTATCATGTTATGTTTCTGACTGGACTGTACAACTATAAATAATCAAATATGGTAATTAGGGATATTGTTTTTCATTTTCAGAAATATTTTTATTTCCAATCTTCACCATGAGGTTCAGTATGAAGATTTTTGTGCTGAAATCAAAGACATATGTAAATTTGATGATCAACAGCCGTTTACTATGAAATGGTTGGACGAGGAGGGTAGGTCATGACCTTTTCAATAGAACACTTCAACACTTCATATACATGTAAGGGCTGCCATGGTCGTGATCGTATGGTAGTTGGATTTGCAATTACCTACATGTATGCAATCAGTGCCTATCACCTCTAATGTGGGTTCGAATCCCACTCGGGCGAGGTGTACTCGATACAACATTATGTGATAAAATTTGTCATTGACTTGTGGCAGGATGGTGGTTTTCTCTAGGTATTCCGGTTTCTTCCACCAATAAAACTGACTGCCATGATATAACTGAAATATTGTTGAAAGTGGCGTTAAACACCATAACACATATACACATATACACGTACAGCCAAATTGTCTTAAAGGGCACATCTATATATAACAAATCACTGTCTATAAAGTGCAGCCTAATTTTTCTCATTAAATAATCGTGCATATAATTTTAAGCTCTATATAAAGGGAAACTGTTCATAAAGGGCACATTCCCCTGAGTGCTTTTTAATTATATACAGGTTTGACTACTAATATTCAAAATTACAAATGTATGTAATCAGAAAGATCTCCAAACAGGTCATAAAAACATTTTGATTTGTGTACAAACTTGTTCTGAAAAGTTCTATGTCTATAAGGGTGGACTTCTTGTGATAATGTTGCTGTGGCAGATCAAGTATTAGTTTGATTGATTTGATTTTTGGTGTTTAATGCCACTTTCAGCAATATTTCAGCTATATCATGGCAACCAGTTTTAGTGGTGGAAGAAGCCGGAGTACCCAGAGAGAACCACTGATCATGGGCAAGCAACTGGTAAACTTTATCACTTGCGACTGAGTCGAGTGCATCCTTTTTTGTAATTTACAAAGCCGGGCATGAGCCCACGCCATATTGGTGATAGGCTTGTATGAGTTTTTAGGTAATCCAACTACCTAACTCATTGAACCACCCGGGCCCTGATATTAGTTTGAAGAACAATGCTAAATTGAGGCTTTTCATAGGGGTTGGATAATGGATGATGTAACACCACTTTCAACAATATTTCAGTTATATCGTGGGGATAATTTTTTTTGGGTAGGGGTGAAGGGGAAACAGGAGTACCAAGAGACAAACACAACTGCCTCAAGTCATGCCGTGACAACCTTGCAATGAGGCGACTACCCTTCATTTGAACACTCTCTAACAAAGTCTACCTTTGAATAAATTGAAGGCCAATTTTTTTTGTGCATTGGATAGTAGAATTCCCCCATGTGTTATCTCTCTAGCACCAGAGCCCATGGCTACCTTAGTATAAATTTAAGACCATGCACCGTTTTTATTATACATTTGATAATCTTTTACATCTGAGGCTTCTCTCACCAGAATCTACCTTTGTTTGAAATTGAATATTTTTCATAATGCATTTAGATAAACCCCTCTTGATGCCCCTTTCATCAGAGGCTCATCCTTTGTTTTAAAAATAAGGCAATTTTCATCCTGCGAGGGGATAATATAAAATCCAACTATATAGCTAAATTATCCCCATATCAGAGACCCGTCCTTCTTGTAAAATGGATACATGTATACTGTATAATGAAGAATACTTATTCAGCCAGACCATTGATACACATGTACATGCAGTCCTCACGATGAGCACAGATCCTTGGGCCCAAAACCAGTAAAACTTTGTTCGGACCAGTAAGTTTTTATTTAGAACTATATAAAAATAAATTCAAGAATTTGATTCGGACTAGTAAATTCAAATTTTCATTATGAGGACAGTACATGTACAAATACAAATTCTTTATTTGTAATCAAGGGCCCACGAGGGCCAAAATGAGCAATTACAAGTCTAAAAGAGGAAAACAGTCCTCGAAATGAAAATTGGAATTTATTGGTCCGCATCAAATTCTTGATTTATTTTTATATAGTTCTAAATAAAAACTGAAAAATGTGCTGGTTCAAATAAAGTTTTACTGGTCTTGGGCCTGAGGACCGGTGCTCATCGTGAGGACTGGGAAAAGAGTTGCTGATTGACAAAGAGCGACATAATGCACGATATGTACATATAAAAAATAAACATTAATAGAACATGGTGACAAGAGAAATGTATTACAAATATATGTAGTAATAATTATTTGTTATTTTTATTGATTTATGATCACAACAACTGGACATGAAATGTACATGTAGATATATACATACAGGTATAGATATGTACATACTTGTATGTATATATAGCTGTAATGTTTATTTATTGTCTCATGTGCAAATATGCCTAATTTGAATATTGTTTGGTCAAATAATTTTAACAGTGAAACCTGCATTTAATGATCTCTCTTAGAAAAGGGGGGGGGGGGGGGGGGGGGGGACATCGATCCTTTCACATGAGTATATAAGATTAATTTAAAATGTTCTAGACCAACTCCTAATTATAATTATATATACAATCAAACCTGCCTTTATGGGCACCTTTATTTAGCAAATCACTGTCTATAAAGGGCAGTCTCAATAGTGCATATAAATTTAACCTGTATATAAAGGACACCTGCTCATGAAGGCCACATTTTCAGGTTCCCCTGAGTGGTCTTTATATACAGGTTTAACTGAAGTTTCCAATATATAAATCAAACATTTTGATTGATTTAGACCAACTGTCTTGACGGACAACATTTTTGTGGCTGAGGGGGGTATTTGTTCAAGACAGGGTTCACTGTAATATTGTACTTGATGTACAAATACATTGTATAGTGTTAGGTGAAGTAATGTCTGGTCATATAGTCAACCCTGCCTTAAAGGGCACCTCTATAAAACAGATCACTGTATAGTGTTAGATGGAGTCATGGCCGGATTATGACCTTTTGGAGCCACCCTCAAACTCAACCTCACCCGTCTGGAATATTTTTTACTCGTGATATATTTTAGCGACATTTACATGTACCATAGCTTGAAGTAAGCTAATTATTGCAAATTCTTTAAATAAACTAGAATAGTACAAACTTGAAGGGCCCTAGGCTTCAGCCTATATACTAGCCTATAGGATAATCTGGCCCTGGGTGGAGTAATGTCTGGTCATACTTACCAAAACGATTTTTGAAAGAATCAAATATTATGGACAACAACAAATTAGAAGAGTGCAAAACTATAAAAGAAGTAAAATCACTCAAACCTTGGACTAATCTCAACTTAAATAAAGATTATACTGATAATGAAAATAATAAATTACAGAGCATTATCTAGCTTTGAATGTTTGGAGGAAGTGACTTCAAATCTAATCATGAAAAACTAGTTAGCCTGTTAAACCCACTAAACTTTTTCCAAGTAAAGAGAACAAGTGTCTTCATTAAACAGTTTTTAGAACTAAAGGGCAATTCTTGTCTTAGTAACTACAGACATGCATGAACTTAAACCAATACATGAATAATCAGCTTGATATTTGTCAATTTACTTCTTATGTAATGTTAAGTGTGGACTCGCATCATTTGCCTGATAAATCTGTTTTAACATCACTTTCAACAATATTTCAGTTATATTGTAGCGGTCAGTTTTATTTGTGTAGGAAACCGTAGTACCTGGAGAAAACCACAGACCTGTTGCAAGTCACTGACATTTTTTGTCAGATAAAATTGTATCAAGTACACCTCACCTTGAGCGGGATTCGAACTCACAACTTTAGTGGTGATTATAAGGCACTGATAGCATATGTAGTTGTATATCCAATTACCACATGATCATAGCCAGAACGATCCCCTCTGAGTCTGTATACATAGGTATATTACATATGTACACCTCACCTTGAGCGGGATTCGAACTCACAACTTTAGTGGTGATAGGCACTGATGGCATATATAGTTGTATATCCAACTACCACATGATCATAACCAGACCGGTCCCCTCTGTATACATAGGTATATTACATATGTGTAATACATTTATTGATGGTAATGTTAGCATTTTATATGGTTGGAGCGCCAGTCGGGTCAAACCAAATACTATGAAATTGGTATTTGCTGCTTCTCTGGCTAAGCACCCAGCATTAAGGAGTAAGAGCAAAAACTGGTCGGTTCAGAATGAGAATAATATGTCCGTGTGGAACTACATACCTACAATGTATCAGCAGACTGTTCTTTCATTGAACTAACACTATGAAAATCCAACTAAGCATGTTTGTCATCTCATCGGAATGTTACTTGTTCTCTTCATTGATATACCGTAGCTAAACAATTGTTCACTTTGCATTAAAACAACAATCAGCCTGCCTAATGCAGAGATCCTTGTATGATAATATTTGACGAGTACCTCGCAAAAGGTCACGAGTCCCAATAGTACATTCTTTGTTATTTTTTTGTAAAAAAGTCCCAAGCTCAAGTGATAATTACAGGACTGACCTACGTTGTAGAGTTGTATCTGTGCTCATTCACTCACTCACTCAGATCTGTTAAATTAGTTTGTTCTATGAATGTTTTAATTTATATATTTGTTATGGTTTCAGGAGACCCATGTACAATATCATCACAGATAGAACTTGATGAAGCCATAAGACTTTATGAACTTAACAAGGACTCAGAACTCACACTTCATGGTAAGTTGATCACTTTACGAACTTAACAAAGATTCAAAGCTCACACTTCATGGTAAGAAAGACATGTACAGATTATATACACTACAGTTAAGCCTGCCCATGTGGTCACCTCCATTAAGCAGTCACCTGTATTAAAAGGTCACATTCTATTGTCCTGACATAGAAAATTTCATATGAATTGAACCTCTTCTAGAGGAGTTACCTGTCTTATAATTATGTCCACTTTTTCTTTCTTTCAAAGGTGACCTCTTAATACAGGATTTACTGTATATGTAAATATTTTTCATGTATTATCCCGTGTTCCTTAAGTAAAAATTACAGTTGAGAATAGCTATACCCTAATTCAGGGATAAAGCTTAACAGGGCCCCAGTAGCCCAAGACCACTCAAATTTGGCCTCGGCCCCTGTGAAAATTTTCAGACAGTAGCCCAGCTAGCTACTGAAATTTTGAATATTTCCTGTGTAAAATCAGTTGGTAGGCCCTAATTTTTTGCCTGGATTGTTATTTTAGGGAGCCTAGCTGGCAAAAAGGCTAAGATTTGTTCCTGTAATTATCCAAGAAACTGGCTTATCAACATGGTATATTAATACCACATTCTGTATAAGGATGTTTTTACTGTATTGTGGGTGTGTGAAATACTGATAAGTATTGTAAGTCTGCACATCTTATAAAGTCTGTGCACCAATATTTCTTCTGCTTCCTTTTTTAATGTAAACATTGTCTGCTACAGCAAGCCCCCTCCTACCAAATATTGTATCTGTCACTCACATTTCACCCCAATTTTTGTATTCCAAGCCCTCCATATCTGATACAGGAAGTGGTCCCAGACTTGTGAAACATGTCAACATCAACAAAAACGTAGGGTGTGCACAATTTTTTTTATTAGTTATTGTTCTTGTTATTTTAAAATTTCTGCATCATTGAAAAGAAAAATGATTTATCTTTCTTTTGATACCAAATTTATATTGAGAAAAAAAAAATCACAATGTAGTCGGCCCTGGAATTGTTAGGTGTGCACACTTATAGGGGTTAGGTTTATGGTGTTTAATGCCACTTTCAACAATATTTCAGTTATATTGATGGAGAAAACCACCGACCTGCCTCAAGTCACTGACAAATTTTATCACATCATGTTGTATCGAGTACACCTTGCCATGAACTGGGTTTGAACTCACAACTGTAGTTGTGTTTAAGGGCAGGGGGTTTTACCATTCAATTCTTTATAGCAATCAGAGATTTCCCCCCTATTAGCTTAAAAATTTGATTAATGTGGTGATAAACATACTGATAACATAATCCTAAACCAAAACCAATTAAACAAATTGATTAAAATCACGGAACAATTACATAGGTTTAATATGCATTTGTGTATTCAAGGTATAATAAGAATTTGTACCGACAGCTTTAAGTGCATCAGGGAATTACCATAATTGGCCGTCTTGATTCTAAGATTAAAAGTACAAAAAATAATTATAGATTATTTTTAATTACAGTTTTTCCAAACATACCACAGAGACCAGGGATGCCATGTGTTGGCGAAGACAGTAAGTTGTTAACGGCAGAATCTGTGTTTTAAATTACAAGAGTGCAACAGCGTTGCAATTAATTAATTTTTATTTTTAAGACCCACGATAGATCATATTGAAAATAAGAAGCAATTTTATTTTATTACGTAATGAACAAGAACAAATGTGATTAAGAGTTTTCTCCAGAAATTCAGAAAGACATGGTATTTGAGCAATCAGTGGGTACTTATGACTTTTTATGAATTTAGGGGGAAAGATAAATGATGATCTGAAGGGCACTTTTCCTTAATTGTCAGAAATTAGCAATACTATTATTTTGCTACTATAATAATAATAATAGTAGAAGTACAGTCACACCTGTGTTAAGAAGTCACATTTGGAACAATGAAAAAGTGACCTTATAAGACAGGTCACATCTTAAAAGAAGTAAAATTCATATGAAATTTTCTATGACAAGACAATATTAAGAAGGTGACCTTTTTAAGACAGGTAACTGCTTAATAGAGGTTTCCACATGGGCAGGTTTGACTGTATTTTTACTGTGAAGTAATGTTATAGTTTCACTAATAATAGGACAAGGGCATAGACACTTTCTTTGTGAGAGCAGCATGGAACTTGAAAGGGAGTTCATGGTGCTGCATCATGCTAAAATAGTCCAGGAAATGTACGAGTGCTTCTCCTCTTTGAATGTCCCAAATATAGCTATTTCCCTTGGGTTGAATTCTGTAAAAATCTTCTTATTTAGAACCACTAAACAATTGGAAAGGAAATGTGGCTGGAATATGTTACTTTTTGTATTCTCTGCAAATTGGAAATTCAAGATGGCTTCCACCACAGGACATATTTGAACATATAAGCTAATAGGAAAATTCATTAAGCAGTTTTTTTTATCTCAGATTGTAGAGATTTGATCCTGATTGAACCCAAACTGTATATGAATTATTGGAATTCCAAGATTGTTGAAAAAATTTGAAAATTGCCATCTTTGATTACAATGTGGCATTAAAAGGAATTTTGTTGTAATATATTGTCCTATACAAAGCTTACATTTTATGGATATCAGTATCCATTGAGTATGATGTTCTGATTGGATGATGTTTCCAGTTTGAGTACAGAACTTGTACTCAAAAGTTTTATTACCGCCGGTTTGGAGGACTTAGTTTACTTTGGACCTTAAATAAAAATATTGAAAATCTTCTCAGAAATATAGAAATAATAGACAGTGGTACATTCTGGGGAGTGCATGTGAAATGTATGATATATTGAAAACAAGGGACAACTTATTAATACAAAGAATAAATAATTATGAATTGAATGCATTTTGTAATATGTGCATAAAGGGTCAAGGACAAAAAGCCCCCCAATAATGATGAAAAGTAAAAGATAATGTTTTTTTGTTATACATTTTTTTATATTGATAGTGATATTAGATATATTAAAGTATAAAGGGAAAAAAATTAAAAATTAATTTAAAAAAATTTAATACTTATAGAAAAACATTTCTTCACATTTTGTTTATTATTATTAACATTTATATTTATAAAGTGTAAATTACAAAAGAAAAACTGATAATTTGTTTATAAATTAAAGTTAATTTTTGAATTATTCATAATTAAAGTCAATACATTTCATTTTTTTCTGTGTCATTGTTCAACTGTTTGGATTTGTAAAATTTTCTTTGTGTTTTCTAACATGATTCAAGATTTTTTGTACCTCTGTATTTTAATTCCTTGTGTCTGTATACTGTAAAAAATATTTATATCTTTGTGTCTTTGCACAACTGCCTATGCAACCATTGCCTATCATCACTGATGTGAGTATGAACCTCGATCAGGGAGATGTGTACAACATTATGTGATAAAGATCATTCAAAAAAATAACTTTAATTTATAAATAAAATATCAGTTTTTCTTTTGTAATTTACACTTAATAAATATAAATGTTAATAATAATAATAAACAAAATGTGAAGAAATGTTTTTAAATGTATTAAAAAAAAAAAATTAATTTTTTATTTTTTTCCTTTATACTTTAATATATCTAATATCACCATCAATATAAAAAAATGTATAAAAAAAAACATTTTACTTTTCATCATTATTGGGGGGCTTTTTGTCAGGGGGCTTTTGTCCTGTTCCCGTGCATAAAATGATAGTCTTGAGAAGTAAAAAGTAAAAACATTTTTTTTTAAATCACAGATTTTTGTGATACCGTCTTTTTGTGTCTATTAAACACACTGGTGCATAGAATGCACCGCCTTTCCTCCCCAAAAAATCTGGGGAAAATTCTAGTTCCTATCTATAGAATGCAGGGAGATTCAGTAAAACATCCACGGCAGAAATCCTCGTTCAAACGGAAAAATACTGCTTACCACAGATCAAGTATTTGTTAATCCATGTATTTTTGATAAATTTTAGACAGGGAAATGTTAAATTAGTTTTATTAAAAGAGTTTAAACCGATTATTCTAGATTTTGCAAGCGAAAATTAGCTGTTTTGTGAATGCAGGAAGTTTATCGCTAATGTTTAATTTGAAAACAAGTTCAAAACGGCAATGAAAATGACTTGGATGAAGCAGTTGATTTTTTTTTGTCGTTCTTCACGCGAATTATGATTGTTTTAAATAATAAATATGTAGATATGCTTAATCTTTAATCAGTAAATTCATCAAATAATAAACCGTTCATGTGATCAAAGATAGGCCAGCTTGGGTCAAGCTTGTAATGGGAAGTAATTACGATCCATTCAAATAAAGAGAAAACAATGCAAAAGTAATAACGTTAATTAAGACCTGATCAAATAGATTATAATTTCTTTTGAAGTGTACTCATATTGTAACAATGCTACAATATAGTATATAATATTGACAGGTGTCCCAGTATGTTCAATTATCTTTTCACACCTTTTGACCTTGTCAACTGCTGTAAAAATCGATAAATCAACAAAGGTTCCATACCCAAACACATGTAATTTCACCGGAGGAAAAAAAAGTGATTGCAAAAAGGTAAAATATCGCACGTCTGATAGCAAACATTTGACAGTTATTCCTGCATTCGTATGGACAGTTAGTTCCGAACAACAACACCAATGCACAACAAATTTGATTATTGACAAACATCGAGAATAAATACATATTTACGAACCTTTCAAAAAGGCAATGAACAAGCAATAAATACATTTTTTATACAATTTTATTTTAAATAACACATAATGAACACAATTAATGTTATTTGAACATGAATTCGTTGATCATTGGGAATGTTGCCGGTCGTGAACTCGAAGCTATGCTACCGGCAACTCTTTGCGTGACCTGAAAAAAGTGTCTGATACTTGCTCTTATGCATAAAATGCACCTCACCTACAAATTATCATTTTAAAGCATAAGATCGCATTCTATGCATACCAAAAAACAGTATATTGTTATCTATGCATTTTTTACAGAAAACATGTACAGGAAGGGAGCTCGACGATGGCGAAAATTATATAGAATGAATGGTCATTTATTCCAAGCAAAAAGATTTTCAAAGGTAACATTGAAAACATATAAATCATTATTAAACCAAGAAAATTTAGGACCATTGTGGCTGTGATCTTATGGTGCCATGGTTTAACTTGTTTTCATTGGAATCAATTTTTCGTGGGTTGGTGGAAAATGAGTTTCAATGAATAAAAATGAATGCACAGTAGATTGATTTCCATTAAATTATGCAATTTGTGCCTATCACTACCCTCCACCAATAAAACTGACCGCCACAATAAAACTGAAATATTGTTAAAGGTGGCATTAAACACCATAACCCTAACCCTATCTGAAATATTATTGTAAGTGGCATTAAACACCCTAACCCTATCCCTTGTAAAGTATATGAGTCTGATTCCTGCCTGATTAAACTTAATGTAGTAGAGTTTGTTATTAAATTTTTCAGGTCAGTGGTTTTCTCCAGGTACCTCTGTTTTATAAATGATAGCACGCTCTCCTCCAGTGTGGTAAAGCATGGGTTAGAGATCCGGTTAGGTCAAACCAGAAAACTATAGAATTGGTATTTGTTCATTCTCAGCTCAGCATGCTGCATGAAAAAGTATGAACAAAGACTGGTTGTCTCGGAATCAGGAGAATCTGTCTTGAGTGGAAGAACATGTCTACCAGCGGACTGTTGTTTCAGTTGGTTAACACTATATCAAATTAAGCATGTTGGCTCAGTACAAAGCCGACATAATCATCATCTCGTAGAAATATAATTGACTTGTTCTCGCAACGATATGGCTGAAAAATTGCTTACTTTGCATTAAAAAATGATCACTTCCTCGCTCACCATATTTCAGACACAAAATACAGATCTTTTTATTGCTTTTCAGAAAGCCTTCTGTTCATTTTGCTCAGACAGAATATGGGGACTTGGTCGTCAAGGCTACAAATGTATACAGTGTAAATTAACAGTACATAAAAGATGTCATAAGCTGCTCAAGGTTGTGTGTGGTGCTCCTGTTGTGGTAAGTGAAAGCCCCTAATAATTAGGATCATAACATATATTGTAAAAGTAGTGTAAGGCCATCTAAAAAAAATGTTCTGGTTCTCAGACAATGGATTTCAAAAAAAGGGCAAGGTAGGTAGGGTTTTTATTTTTTGTTTTTATTTCCAATCCAACATGGGAAGGGTTTTTATATTTTGTTTTTATTTTCAGCAGTTTAAAAACATAACGCAAACCAGTTCAATTCTACTATTTTGGCAAACAAACAACACAATAGTGTTTACTCTGTCAACAGGCAGGATAGTCCACGGAATTATTTGTTTGGAATGTAACTGTACATTAAAACTGACGAGAACAGTGTTTTCACTCGTAGCCATGTTGAATTTTTCTTTCATTTTCGATTGATCAGTCATTCAAATGTTTGTCAAAACTCGTCCACGTCAGCGGCACGCTTGAAAACTTAAATTTGGTGGTAAATTTTAATTATTTTTTTCTTCTTCAAAAATACGGCGCGGCAGTGATTTTTTTTTCTGTATCCCATCGGCCGAAATTTTGAGGGGGCGGCATTGTCTGAGAACCAGAACTTTTATTTTATTTGGCCTAAAAGGCAAATATTTTCTAGTGAGTCAAAAACTATATATTTTATTTGGAAGAAAAGGTGAAGATTTAGCAGAATAAATAGAGGAGGCCTTATACAAGTTACAAAGGACAAATATAGAATATATATAAACATTGTTCAGGAATTTCAACTATTTTGTATAAGGCTTTGAGTATGAGTTATGCTCATTATTGAAGACCCTACTGTGACAGTGAAATGTAGAACAGTAATAAAAGTGCTATACATTTACTTTATTTAGTTTGTGTTCGGACCAATAAATTCAAATTTTCATTTTGAGGTCTGTTTTTTTCCAAGCTTATTAACATCATATGATAAATATGCTTAGAAAAGAAAAAATCCAGTTGGAGCCCCTTTTCAGAATAGCAACTTTTCAAACGACTTTCATTGATGGTGTTGGATATTGTATGTATTAGTAACACATCTCGTGTTTATTATTTAAGAGTGACCTAATGAATAATAGAAACTTTATTGAAATGGTAGCTATGTTATGTCAATATGGTCGTGAATTTGATTTAATTTCCTTTGATAGTTGTTGGAATGTTGACATTTATTTTCCATATTGAATGATTATAAAAATAAAAGGATTTTTGTTTTGTTTTGCAGAATCAAAATGAAGAAAGAAATGATACACCCAGTAGAAATTCTACTCCCAAATATCAACCTCCCATACAGGATAGTATTGGTCTGAAAGATGCCACAAATGGTGAATCACATGGTTAGGTCTATTTTTATCTTAATGCAAGACTAGTCATATTTATTATCTTCTCTGTCATCACCTCTCTGAAAATAAATATATTTGAATTAGGTATGTCAAATCATGCCTTTTCAGTTATCATGGAAAGTTAAATAATCTTCCTACATTTTATAAACGTCTTAGTTGTGTAATGGTTAACATGCTTGCCTCAAGTATGGTATATTGTGGGTTTGATCCCTCACTGGGGTAAAGCTGATGACCGTAACTGTAATTACGATCATCCCAAGATGGCGGACGTGGAATCAGGAAAGAATCTTTTTTGTCGATTAAGTTGTTTCTATAATGTATTTTAAATGGCACATGCATTGGTACGATAGTAATCTATGAACTTATCACAAGGAAATCACAAATTATGACTGAAAAATGTATATGAAAGAGAAAATCCAATTTAAAAAAATCGCTAAAATGACCGTAATTGCACCGCCGATGTTATGATCCGTTACGGTCATCTTAGCGATTTTTTTAAATCAGATTTTCTCTTTCATATACATTCTTCAGTCGTAATTTGTGATTTCCTTGTGGAAAGTTCATAGATTACTATCGTACTAATGCATGTGTCATTTAAGATACATCATAGAAACAATTAAGACAAAAAAGATTCTTACCTGATTCCACGTCCACCATCTTGGAATGACCGTAATTACAGTTACGGTCATCAGCTTTACCCCAGTGATCCCTGGTCTGTTACCAATGACTATATAGTGGTATTTGGTGCTTGCCCATCTAACATATAGTCTTTAGGATGAAGAACAAAGACTGGTTGGCTCGGAATCAGGATAATGTGTCTGAATGGAGCAATATGTCTACCAGTCGACTTGTTTCAATGAACTAACACCATAAAATCCTAACTCAGCGTGTTGATCTGGTACAAAAGAGACATTATTATCATCTGATTAAAAAGTAACTTGATCGCGTCTTGATGTAGCCTAAAAATTTCACACTTTAAGTTGAAAAACAATCACTCTCTCACTGAATTTTCACACTGTTTAAACAACAATCATTTTCTCACTGAATTTAACCTCTCTAGTGGGAACATTTGTAATCATAAAAAAAACATGTTTATTAAAACATGTTTATTTTACATATGTTTCAGCATTCATAAACATTGTAAAATATTCTAATGTTTCAATTATTTCTGTATTTCCAGATCATACAGCATCAATGGAAGTTAGCACAGGGGTAGGTAACTCTTGTATGTTTAAGCGGTTTTAATAAATAACTTGAGAGTAGAAATGAAATATTGTGAATATAAAATTGTGTTTTAATTTGATACATAAAGTTCAAATCTCTTTCTAAGTAATGTTATTTAATTAAACAGCTTGTTATTAGAATGTCTGTGTAGTACTATATCATTTGGCTTTAGTAGAAAGGCTTTCATATTGGGAGCAGGAACTTTTTAAAATATCACAAGAAGAATGGATTTAGAGAAAAAATGCTATCAAAGGATGACTTTTTGCTGCGGTTTTATATCTTTAAGGGGCATAAAATTCTGTGTGTAAACATTCAGGTTTTCGAATTTGACTGACAGAGATATTCTTGATGTATAGCTTTTTGAATAGATTTGGTTTGCATCTTTTGAGGAACTATTTTGCTAGTGAGCAAACAAGGACATTTTCATACTTTTTTACATTTTCAAGGGACTTAACTCTAAAAAGTCTCAATGAAAAAATATGGTCTTCGAACTTGACTGAGGTATTGTCTGTATTCATGTATAGATTGTTTCTTAATTTGGTTGGAATTTACCAAGGAATAAAGAGGCTAGAACACTAACAAAATTTGATACACACACCGTCTGCCCGTCATATCTTTTTCATTAAGTTACAAGTTTTTAAAATTTAGTGGATAAAAAAAATTTGTTAAAGCATGTTTTTAAAAATGTTGTATTAAAGTGAAGCATCCAGCAAAAATAAATTTTACTAAGAGGAGAGATTTGGGCCCATAAATTTAGTTTAGCACCGCCTCTTTTTTTGTTGAACTGCCTAGATACCAAGGCAGAGAAATGAGCAGTCATGTATATGTGTGATAGGGGTATCGATATTACCTCTGTCTACGATTTTTCGATTGCTTTATTTTTTGTTTTTTCATTTTCATCATTATTTTATTGATCAGACAGAAGAAAGTGAAGTTAAGAGTGAGGTATTACACATTGTATGTGGTTGTTATACACATTATGTGTGTGAAGCTGTGTATTCATTATGTTTGGCTGTTGTCAATGTATTACATTTTGAATGATCGTGAGGCTATGCATTTCATTTTGATTGATTTTGTTGTTAAAGTGTATTTTGCATGCAAATTGGGCTTTTATGGGATAAATATGATAAACAAAGGCTAGATTTGATATCTACCTTTTAATGAAGATCTTATTTCATACAGCTTTGATTTATCCAGCAGTGGGTTCTAGTGAGGGCTTTTCAAGGAAAAAATTCCTGGGGGGGGGAGGGGTCGGAACTCGTCAATAATTTGGGGTACTACCACCAGAATTTTAATTATTTTTGGGGTACCACCACATAAATATAAATACTTAAAATGACCTCCACCTAGAAAATAGAAATTAAATTTGAAATAGACTGATCAAATCTGTAAACCGCCGAAAGCACCTGAACATATTCCCCCAGGCCCATGGCTGTTAACCAGTGGAAAATTTGTTCATTATCCCAGTCCATTTTGGCATTAGACCACATTTCGTTTTCAACTGGTACTTTTTATCTCGGAACCCAGGAGCGAAAATAAAAGAACCAGGTACCAGTTCATCATTCGTATTTCTCCATCTTTTACATAGCATATCATTCGGAATATTTCGGAAGATAAAGGGAGACAATTTGGCTTAAAAATCATGCAAAAGAAGCGAAATCGTGGAACAAACCACCGAATATTATACACCTTTCAACAAACAACACAGTGACATGACTTGCCGGCAAGTAGGTCTATTTTAATTAACCGAAATGGTAAAAATACTGACAACTGCAATTAATTAAATAGAAATTTGACAACAACCCCCAGAAAAGAAATACGTTTTACGCCCCCCACCTAGATAAAAAAAAATCAATGGAGTTCCGACCCTACCTGGTATTTTTTCCTGGAAAAGCCCTGAGACAAAAGACCCATATTTTTTTGTTTTATGTGCATTTCTAACTGTTGTTTTATTTTTGGTTTTCAGCTATATTATTTGTTTACATGCTTGGTTTTTATTTTATGTGCATTTCTATCTGTTGTTTTATTTCTGGTTTTCAGCTATATTATTTGTTTACATGCTTGGGTAGTGTTTACATATATATTTACTAATATTTTATTTTATATTTTGTTTATCTTTATTTTGCTGTTGTTGATGACACTCTTAGCAGACTATACCAAGCGAGGTATGCTTCTGTTCCTGCCATAGTTTGCTAAACCCTATCCTTTACCTTTACCACCTTACAATATAGCACAAACCAATTAGCATATTTAATAATAATGATAATAATAATAATAATACCAAAATTTGCATACTATCTAAAAAAAAAATAACCATGAAGCACCTCATAGACAAAATAAAACCAATAAAATACTAGATAAAAGTAGCAAAACTGAGTATTCATCGAAAATTTGAAAGAGATGATTTTCTTATTGTAAGAATAATTTGAACATACAAAACTGTTAATCAGAAGCCATAGATTAAAGGACGGATCATTACAATTGTCAAAAGAAAAGGGAAGAAAGGGAAGACAATGATCTACAAAATACTACAAGGAAAACTAAAGATTGAACAAACAGAACCACACAAACTTTTTACTGATGTTTCCTGCTATGAAACATGTCATAGATTTGTCCAAGCAATATTATGACTATTACCAACTAAGATGTTGGGATATTGTCTGTTTTGATTTATCAAAATGCAAATAAATAAGATTTCTGATTATTTTTTTAATTTGTTGATTGTTACTAAAATAAGTGAGGGGGGCAGTACATGTTATTAGAAGATCAATTTGTGCTGAAAATGCTAGTGACTTATCAAGATACAGTCAAACCTGCCCATGTGCCAGTTACCTCTATTAAAGTTCACATTTTCCCGTCCTGTCATAGCAAATTTCATATAAATTGAACCTCTTTTAAGATGTCACCTGTCTTATAAGGCCACTTTTACCTTGTCCCAAAGGTGACCTCTTAATACAGGTTTGACTGTATTTATTACTAAAAAGGGGGAATTATAATTGGTTTGTGACATATTGCTCTGTTTTACCCATATCAGGCTCATCTACTTACCTTAACTTTATGTATTTATAAGGAATTCACCAGTTTTATCTAATAACTAACTAGTTAGTTTGTATCATGCTTGTTGCTTGATAATAGATACTATCATGTCTAAATATCAAAGAGAAAATATAGAAATCATTAATAAATGTATATTATTATCATGGAAACAAATAATGCAGATAAACACTATAACCTTTATTATCCCCTCACCAACAAAGTTGCGAAGGGATATAGGAACGCTACCGTCCTTCCGTAACATCCTTGTGAACACTCTAGAATCAACATCCTTCAATGGATTTTGACCAAACTTGGTACATACTTAGTCCTTAAGAGAATCTGGAACCCTATTGATTTTCAAGGTAAAAGGTCAAGATCACCGGGTCAAATTTTTAGGCGATGGGGATACGCCACGCTTTGCGTTGCCCTTGTTTCATGTAGTTACTGTTTTCATTATCTGGTGGCTCAATGAGTTAGGTAGTTGGATTACCTAACGACTCATACAAGCCTATCACCAATATTATTGCAGCCACAAGTGATAAAGTTTACCAGTTGCTTGCCCGTGGTCGGTGGTTCTCTTCAGGTACTCCGGCTCTTTCCACCACTAAAACTGGTCGCCATGATATAGTTGAAATATTGCTGAAAGTGGCATTAAACACAATAAATCATCAAATCGTTATCTGGAATAAATTTTCGCAAAGTTCCGATAATATTCTGTGTAAAACACATACCAAATTAGTAGCTAACCTCTATAGCTGTGTCACCCATGCTGTAAATAAGACATGTACAGATCACTTGGTCTGTTGTCTGTGTTAATGACTTTATTTTCTATATCACACTTTGACTCTTTAATTTCATATCATACTGTAGTCTGTACTAGGAAACTTTCAAGCTCGTCAATGTTAAATGGGACTAAAACTTATTTTTCGGGTAGATTTCTTTTTACTTCATTGAATCATTGGTAGCGTTAAAATGTCTTAATTTGTATTTACACTGTTAAATAATTCCTTCAAATTTGCTTCAAGCTTTCCTGTGTACCTGTTTCAAACACATGTGTAGCGATGTGCTAAGACTTGCAGGTAAAGTTTGAAGTGGAATTGAAGAAAAAATTTACATTATAAACACGTTTTTAGTTCTGAAGAATCTGGTATACCTATAAATGTATTGTTTTATAGCTACTATGGAATTATATAGGGATAAAACTTAGCAGGGACCCAGTAGCCCAAGAAAATTAAATTTAAGGGAGCACAGCTGATAACTGTAGCAAAAGTTTTGTCCCTGTTATTATTGTTTCATGGCAACGTATCAAGAAACTTGTAGCCAAGATTAATTTATTTTATCTAAATACATGTATATCTATTTAATGCAAAAGTATTAATACATGTATTTGAAGTATACATAAATGTCTGTTTCAGCTGAGCTGCAGCAAAGTTAATTTCAGTCTTTGCTGTTTTTATTTTTAAGGGGCATAACTCCAGAATAATGTTGTTGTTTTTTTCAACACTTTATAACATATAGTTTTGTATTTCCAATGGAACTGTTTTTTTCTTTTTATCAATTTGACCTCTGACATTGTGATATTTTTTGTTTTTCATTTTTTCCAAAAGTAGACTTTTCATGAAATATAACAAACTCTTATCAATTTTGATGAAATTACAAAGGTATGTGATATCAATACAGGTATTGTCTAATTCATGCATAAAATGTCAACACACGAACATATACCGGTTATTTTTTTTTCAGACAACGAATGGTAACGAGAGTGGTCGAGTATCGTTAGATCAGTTCCACTTACTACGTGTGATCGGACGAGGAAGCTACGCCAAAGTATTAATGGTAGAACAGAAAACCACTGCCAGAGTTTACGCAATGAAAGTGATTAAAAAAGAATTGGTCAACGATGACGAGGTAGGTAAATTTTTAGCGATTAAACGACAAATGATAAATTTTTAGCAAAGTTGAAATCATTTACAGTAAAACTTGTCTTATGTGAACATCCAAGGGAACATTTAAATAGGGTCACATAAGACAGGTGGTTGCTAAATACAGGTTTAATTAATATAAAATGCACTGTGAAGGGAAATTAAAGTTAATGTCACGTAATACAAGTTATTGCTTAATAAAGGTGGTCACTAAAGTAGGTTTGACTAATTGTTTATGGAACAGAACAGGATCTTTTTGTTGACAGTCAGAAACAGATGAAATATTCAAAGATGAAAATGAAAATAGAAATTACAACACTATATTATGCTTTTCTACTAATAACAAGATTAATTCGGATTGTGGGCGTTTTATGGTCACTTTCAGTAAAATTACAGACCCACCGCAAGCAAACCGACATACTTTTCTCCAATAATGGAAGGAAATAAAACGGAGACAGCTTAGTGTTGCAGCTGCAAACATAGGTGGATAAAAATTGTTCAAATTTTAATGAAAAGTATCCCTATAAAAAGTGAAGTACTAGTAGACTTGTTCCTCATTGTTTCGAAAATGAGGAAAATTTATTTTCATGTAGAAATCTATAGTGATATAAAAGTTTTTGTTCTTTAAAAATTGTATTTTGTTTGTTTACAGGATATAGACTGGGTACAAACAGAAAAACATGTATTTGAAACAGCAACAAATTACCCATTCTTGGTTGGTTTACATTCCTGCTTCCAAACAGATAGTCGGTATGTCATAGACAGTCATTGTAATAGAAATGTTTTAGGCCACCTGGCTAAAGGCCCAAGTGAACTTTTAGTATAATAACGGTACTAGACGTCTGTTGTATGTCATTGTTGATTATTTCTTTTCCTGCAAATCTGTTTAATCTAATGGAACCAAACTTGGCAGTGATGTTGGGTTTTTTTTCATTTTGATACATATATTCAAGCTTGCACAAATGAAGTCCCCAGTGTCTATGGAACTCAATCTTTGGGGTCAAAAATTTCACAACATATGCAATGAAAAAAAAAAATGATATTGTGATTTGCATGACATAACCTTTTGAAATAGAGATTTCATCTTAGTGTACAAATCTAGTACAATAAAAACATAGATATCTAATTTAGTGCAACAACACGTTTCTGAAATAACCTTCAGAATAATCTTCATCAGGTACGCTCAGTGACAAAAGATTGGAAAGTGGACACAATCTCATCGAAATACAACTTCTTCTTTCCATGATGTAGCTGAAAAATTGCTCACTTCGCATTGATCAACAATAGTTCACTCCCTCAAAGTATGAATCTTTGAAAAACGACACATTCAATCTATAAAGTATGGATATTTTTTTATTCCAGATTATTTTTTGTGATAGAGTTTGTCAGTGGTGGAGATCTGATGTTTCACATGCAGAGACAACGGAAATTAAACGAAGAACATGCCAGATTTTATGCTGCTGAAATTTGCCTTGCCTTAAATTTCCTCCATGAAAGGGGTAAGAAAAAGAAATTAAAAATTGTATGAATGACAATTCAACAAAGAACTAAATGAACCCTGCCTCTCACTTCAAACCAAAGAAACACAAAAAAAGACAACATATAGCATTGGAAATCCAGATCCTGACTTGGGACAGACACAAAAATGGGGCAGAGTTAAACTGTTTAATAGCTAGGTATTCTTGTACATCAAATGCCACATTTTTAGGTGTTACACTTCGTCAATATTGTGATATATCTGCCATCTGGAAATCTTCTATTTTGAAGGTATGAAAGCTTTACATCAATTCTGTGTTTCTGATTATTACAGGTATTGTGTATAGAGATTTAAAATTAGACAATGTATTACTGGATCACGATGGTCATATCAAGTTAACAGATTACGGAATGTGTAAGGTAAGGTTATAGTTCAGGGGTCATCATTTATAGGGTGAACAATAACAGCATTTGTTAAATGATTTATGAATAAAGAACTTGGTTTAAATTGAGATTGAATATTGGAAAATGTTGATTTTTTGCATAATTTTTATGCTATTTCACTATTTAAGTATGCAGGAAGTTATCGTTTCTATTTTGCTGAAGGGGCCATCATGGTCGTGATCGTATGGTAATTGGATTTACAACTACCTGTGCGATCAGTGCCTATCACCACTAAAGTTGTGAGTTTGAATTCAACTAATGGTGAGGTGTACTCGATATAACATTATGTGATAAAGTTTGTCAGAGACTTGTGACAGGTCGGTGGTGTTCTCTGGGTACTATGGTTTACTTCACCAATAAAACTGACTGTCACGATATAGCTAAAATATTGTTGAATGTTGAGTTAAACACCATAGTAGTGTCCGTTATTATTCTCGAATTAACTTTCAATTAATGTAGAATTATATGTATGGTCAAGATGTTCACAACGTAGATATATAAGTTATTGTGAACAACATGTTTCGTGAATAACCTTCATCAGGTACGCTCAAAGTTAAAAGATTGGTAACCGCATCAGTGATATAATGTGCTCGCCTCGAGAGCGGTAGATCGTGAGTTTGAGCCCCGGTCGGATCAAACCAAAGACTATAAGATTGGTATTTGTTGCTTCTCCACTAAGTGCGCAGCATTAAGGAGTAAGAGCAAAGGCTTGTTGGCTCAGAATCAGAATAATGTGGGGCGACATGTGTATCCGCAGACTGTTGTTTCAGTGAGCTAGAATTATAAAAATCCAATAAAACTGACTGCCACGATATAACTGAAATACTGTAGAAAGTGGCGTTAAACACCATCAAACAAACAAGCATTTGTTATAAGCGATCAACAAGTGAAAATAGATGCAGTGGTCTCGATTTGTTATTGAATAATATGTTAATGTCAATCCAGGAAGGTCTACGGCCAGGAGACACGACATGCACATTCTGTGGCACCCCTAATTATATAGCACCAGAAATCCTTAGGGGTGAAGAGTATGGTAGGTCTGATAAAATGGTTGTGGTTTCCTTGTGTCAATCAAATTTAGCTTCCTGAAAGGTCAAAAATATTAATGATGGTTGTATAATTTACTTCCTTATATTCAATGCTAAAAATAGTCTTTTGCATTAATGAATTGCAGACAAAAATAACCCAAAAGTGAAAATAGAAAATAAATAAAAGTTGTATTTTTGTAAAAAAAAAATGAAAAAAAATGTGGGCAATGTTTGAAAATACATATATACATTCCCAAAAAAAACAGGTTTGCAGTGATTTATTTGTTGAAAATGACCACAACAATACCAAAGCTATTTCAATATTTTGATATAAAATTCTATGAATGTGAATTGTATTTTTTTTTCTTTAAAATGTTGAAAATTGAATTTCCCATAAAATTACATGAGAGCTAGAAGATGCTTAATAACTAGAGTGTTACCTACTCAGGAAGCCAGATTTATTTGACACATGTTTTCCTCTTTGGGAACCCCTAATGTTTTAGTTTTCTGACTGTAGTTCATTATTAGCACTTTATATAATATTTTGCACTAGAAAAATGTCTAAAAATCATAAAATGGCTTCAAATTTATTTGGCAAAATTCAACACAGAATCTTACACACTTTTAACATCTCTGCTGAAACCACATGATCAGTTTAAACCAAATTTGGCCTGAAGCATTCTTGGGCCATCTACTTTCAAAATTGTGTATGATGACCTTGCCACCCATCATATATATTTATAGAACATCAGGTCAAACACACATACAGAGCCAAGATGGTTTTCAATACTAAAAATAGAATTTTCTTTTAAGTTACAAAAAAACAGCTTTCTTTTTTTTTTGCTGGAATTATTTGAAATTTGAAATGTAGCTAAGATGATAATGAGATGTTTAATATTCTATCTTTTTTCAAGCCCTTGTGTAAGGGAGCGGGTGGCTCAATGAGTTAGGTAATTGGATTACCTAACAACTCGTACAAGCCTATCACCACTACAGCGTGGGTTCGTGCCCGGCTTTGTAAATTACAAAAAGGGTGCACTCGACTCGCAGCCACAAGTAATAAAGTTTACCAGTTGCTTGCCCATATTCAGTGGTTCTCTCCGGGTACTCCAGCTTCTTCCACCACTAAAACTGGTCGCCATGATATAGCTGAAATATTACTGGAAGTGGTGTTAAAACACAATAAATCAATCAATCAAGCCCTTGTGTTTCAAAGATTAGAATAGGCTGTAATGGAGAAAAGAAATCAAAAATTGTCTTAAAAACAAAAAATAGAAATGCATTAGTATTTGCCATGAAACAGTATTGTGATATAAAATTCAGTTGTGTGTGCCAACGAAGGTCATGTGTTCTATATATTCAGTTCCATGTCAAATGGGAGGGGGGAGGCAAGGGTCCGAGTCCAGAGGTATCAAAATTTATAATATGCTATGATAGGTGTGTGATACACTACTGGCTCATGTTAGCCTCTAGTTCATTTTAATTACCAAACAATTTTACACACTTTGAAAAAGACTTAAGAATTATGAATTGATCTACCTATTTATGAAATTTAGACATTTATTTTGTCTTTATCTAGGATCATTTAATCATTCAGTCCTCAAAATGAAAATTTTTAATTTACTAGTTCAAACAAAGATTTACTGGTCTTAGGCCGGAGGATCGGTGCTCATCATGAGGACTGTTCATTGAGTTTTATTGGAATTGTATCTAATTAGGTAACAAATTGAGAAAATGGTCCTAGATTCAGAATTATATTATTAAACAAGTTCACATTTCAAGTTTAAATGCAATTACACTTCTCTTTCATTATCTCTAAAAAAAAATATATATGAAATAAAATTTTAAGCATTATTTCAGACTGAAAATCAATAATGTGGTTTCTATATGATTTTATAAAAAAAAATTAGAAAAAAAAGTTGTATTTGTCAATTTTTAAATTGTTTCAAATTTAGATATAATGGAACCTGTCTAATCCAACACACCAATGGACCAGGGAAATGTGTCGGATTGTACAGGATATCAGAATACTCACATTTTATTTTAGTTAACAGAAATACTTTTGGACCATAAATTTTTGTTGGATGTCACAGAATGTCAGAAAACTCAGGTGTTGGATTACACAAGTTCCACTGTAATTAATTTTCTTACTCATTTATGTCTAATTGAAAATCTCACTATACTTGTGTATTTGAGAAAGTACCAAAATATCAAAATTTTCTTCAAGACGCTTGCAAAGAGAAATTTATTGAACTTGAAATTGAACTTATGGTAGTTGTTTGTCGTGGCTAGCTTTAACTTTTAATTATTTTGTTTGCTGTCTTTTTAACGTTTGATTTTGCTTTACAAGGAAGGTCTTGCTCCTGGTGACAGAACTAATACATTCTGTGGAACACCAAATTACATCGCACCAGAGGTGTTACGTGGAGAAGAATATGGTATACATTTAGATATTAGTTTGTCAAATTTCTACAAAACTTTCATGTATAAGATTATAAAAAAGTTATGTATATATAGAATCTCCTGTCTTTAGTGAATATAGCTGAAAAATTGCTGAGTTGGCATTTAACAACAATCACTCAGTGAATGACATATATTTCTCAACTCTATATGGTTTTTTTTTCTAATTTAGTCTGGAGTCTTGTCAAAAGCTAGCAGTTTAAATTTGAAATATAAATAAATTTAGAAAGTTGAGAAAATTCTTAGTTCATGAGATATACACGTACTTTGAGAATTAAAATACTTCTTTACAAGGTAAACTAGAGAATCAATCGACAGCTATACTTTAATAGTCATAGTTCAACCAAATTTCAGATTTATTTACCGGTAATCATTGCTCAACCAAAATTTCGACTTTAATTGACATTGGTAGTCACAGTCACAATATACCAATATTTATGATCTGCATATTTTTTGGCAAGGGTTTTAGATGGGGGGGACTTTTGACTTCTGAAGATGTTTATTTTTAGGAAAATTTGACTTCTAATGACTGGTATCTTTTTTTTATTATTATGGTATATTTCCCACACGGAAGTTTTGTAGAAGTTCTAACAAACGGAACACATTGTTGTAAATCACATTTATCGGGCACGTAGATCATACTATTTGATTTGAATGTAGGATGTTATTAAATGTTTAAAAGCATGTTTATACATTAATTTGATTTCAGATGAATGATTTCAGTTGAATGGCTTTTGCTATTGATATTTGCCTTGTTTGCATATTAAAGCATGTTTTTAATATTAGAAAATATTTTCTGTTGTGTCAATTAAAAAAAAAATCTTTTGTCTAAGAAGCATTTGTTTTTCAAATATTATAATAGTTACGTGTGTGTCTGACTATGGCTCATGTAGTACTCAAACTTCTCATCATGTTCTCTCAACTGTTTTTGTAGATATTACAAATTTATACAAGCAGCACACCAGGCGACCGTTGCACTAAAGGTCGCAAGTCGCAAGCTTAGACGTAAGTGTACTAAGGGTTATGACCGATTCACTAACAGTTAGGATTTACGACTTACGATAAAAAGTGATCGCAAAGTTAAGAGTGGTGGTAGATACATGTAAGTCGTAAATCCTAACTGTTAGTGAAACGGTCGTAACTCTTTAGTACACTTACGTCTACGTTTACGACTTACAGGCTTTAGTGAAACGGTCGCCTGAGTCTTTCAATCATTCAGTTGTAGATATCTTTGTTTTTATGATCTCTATAATTTTGTGGGGGGCCGTCGTGGTCGTGATTGTATGGTAGTTGGATTTATAACTATCTATGCAATCAGTGCCTATCACCATTAACTTTGTGACTTCGAATCCCACTCAGGCAAGGTTTATTTGATACAACATTATACAATTATTGCCTGCTCTTAAGGTGAACATCATAATTGTTCACCCGAGTGGTAAAACAACATCCCAAGGGTGAACAATTATGATGTTCACCGCAAGTGCAGGCAATAATTGTTTTATTATACAGAAACTCTATTTACAATAATATTGGTTGCAATAAACACTTATTTGTGTGTTTTTATCTTGTGTTTTAATAAACTTCATATTTGTGTTTTTAACTTCCGGTCAAGATTGTAATTCCAGAATGCAAAAACGGATACATTTCCGGACAGACATGGAACATTACATTTGTTGACCGGTGAACAACAGTGATGTTTCCCTGGGGTACCAATTTTGTAAAAACATCACTTTTATTTTATATATAATATATAATGTAAGATAATAATATGTGATAAAGTTTGAACTCTTAGCAACTCTAATCTTCCCTAAGGTCCTCATTGACATATTGAATTAAAGCTTAATTTGTAATTAGTTAATTAATAGTATGTATTCAATTGGATAAATTACTGGTATTATTTTGGAGGAGTGTTGTTAGAGTGAAGTTGTCACATAGCTGCAACATGCATGAAAAAGGCTACAAAAAACAACATTTATATAGACAGAGCAAATAGCATGAGTTTTGTTGAATGGCATCAGTTTGTACATGTATTTTTAAACTATTTATAAATAGCTTAGTATTAGAAGAAGCTGTACCTGTTCTGCTATTGGTAAAAGAAATTCTCAGTGTTTTGATCAAATACAGCAGGGCGACTTTTGTAACCACATATTGTTTGTTCTTAACCTTTTGATAATTTATTAAAATAACCTGATATATATAGTAATATTTTTATATGATTATAGAAAGACCTACATTTACTGCTAACAATAGGTTTTTTTTGCACACACAAAGATTTTACTGTTACGATTCCTTTTTTTTATAGTATATTCAATTTCCGATTTCCACTTTTTTGTTGTCCTCGTAAAATCAGGTCTGTATTATAGACAACTATAGAAGATGTACATTCAGTCAATAATAATTAAATATCCCAGTTAAAATAAGTTCAGTGGAATTTTTTTTCAGAAATAAACTTTAATACTTCAAATAGGCTATGTTCATTTATGCTTTAGGGAGGAGAATCTTAGTTTTGATAATAATTACATTACTTAGGAACTGTAAATTAAAAGGATTTGTTTTATTTCTGATGTTTTTATAAAGACCTAAATTTTCTGCTAACAATGATATTTTTTGCACACCCAAAAAAAAAGAAAAAAAAGGGGGGAGAGAATTAAAATAAATTCAGTTCAATTTTCATTTTTTCAGAAATAAACTTTATACTTCACAACTGTATCTAATAATCATACGTTACTTTTTAGATTATAGTGTCGACTGGTGGGCGCTAGGTGTACTCATGTTTGAAATGTTAGCAGGACGATCACCATTTGATGTGGTGGGAGGAGCAGAGAATCCTGACCAAAATACAGAGGACTACCTCTTCCAAGGTAAATTGTCATGCCTCAAAGCAGATTAATAATGTTTTGTATATATGTGTCTACATACAGTGAAACCAGTCTAAACCAAACCTGACTTGATCTAGCTTTTGTGTTCAGAATTGACAGGTCTTTGGTTTAAACAGGTTAAATAAACTAAGATTTTCTTCATTGGGACTTTATTTGAAGTTCTGTTTAAACAAGATACTGTTTTTTTCTTCAGTGTTTGGTTTAATCAGGTTTAACTGTATTAGTTAGGATTCTCCAATCAAATGTTTTTTTGTTGAAATTGGCATTAAACACCATAAACCAAACCTACCAATCAAAATTGAGGTTTGCATATTAATTATGTCTCCCCTTTGAACGAAGGTAGACATATTGTTTGTCTGATTTTTTTATTCCGCTTCTTCTTCTTCCTCTTCTTCTTCTTCTTCTTCTTCCACTTCTTCTCAGTGAAGCTTGTCTGGACCATAACTTTTTTGTCTTTCAAGATAGGTCAATGATATTTGGTATGTGGGTGCATGATCATAAAGCGGTGTGTCGCGTACCGTAATGACCTTTTGTTAGACCTTGACCTTTGACCTCAAGGTCAAATGATTGTTTTTTAAATAGTATTTTCTTGTCCGGGCCATAACATTTTTATCTTTCGAGATAGGTCAATGATAATTGGTACGTGGGTGCATGACTATAAGGTGGTGTGTCGCGTACTGTAATGACCTTTGTGGGACCTTGACCTGTTTTTTAAATAGTATCATTCAACTCATAATGTGTAACTTATTGTTGTACAGATGGCTGCATTAAGGGAAGACATAAGTTTTAGGTATCTAAAACAGTTCTTCCTAGTTATTTCTTCATTTTAGTGGAAAATTCTAGGAAATGAAAAAAAAGAAATAGAAATATATATTTATATTTTTTTAAATTCATTTGCTTTAATTTCAGAAAGAAATATGCAAAGTATGTATAAAATTGTGAAATATTGAACTCGAAAGTTTTTTGTTTTTTTTCTGTTCTTTTCCAAGTATAAAATCAGTATAAACTAACATTCAAAATTAATATTGTTACATCTTGTATCTGGACCTCACAAAATATTAGTGCACTTATCAAGGTCATTTAATATTAATGGTGTATCATTACTCCTGAGATCATAAAATACATTATCACAATATCTGTTCTATAAATAGGGGATTTATTTAAAATTTTGTATATGGGGGTGTAATGGTTAGCATGCTCCCATGGAGTGTGGTAGATCATGGTGTTGAGCCCTTATAGAGGAAGACCAAAAACTAGGCTATTGATTTTTGCTGCTTCTCTGCTAAACATGCAGTAGCAAGGAGTATGAGTAAAGACTCTTTGGTTCTGAATCAGAATAATGGATCCGAGTGGGGTGACATGTCTATCTGCGGACTGTTGTTTTAGTGCACTAGTACCATAAAAATCCAATTTAGCATGTTGTTCTAGTACAAAGCTGACATCATCATCATCATCTTATCAAAATGCAACATTATCCCCATGATACAGCTAAAAAATTGCTTAATTGGCATTAAGCAACAATCACTTACTCACTCTATAAATGCAAGAAATTTTGTGTAAAGGTAATTAGTTATATTGAATTGCTCTAGACCATCTCTTCAGCCAATGTTCACCCAATCATTTTGTCTGTCATTCTGTCTTTCTATTTATCTTGGGTTTACAACAAGTCTTTTTTCTTAAGGCAGATTGTATTGTATATTTTGATTTGGTAAGAAATGAACAATATCATGTCATGTCATTTTTGTGATTAGACAATTGTTATTCGTGTTATAGAACTTTCTCGTTTTCTGAATTTTATCTTCGGCATATTGTATTTTACCTCCGTCACATGTAACTATTCACTGCCCCTTATTGATGATTCATCAAAAGTTTTTATGATTGGACAGTTCTTATGGGAGTTAAAGCACCTTTTTGACAATGATGATTAATTTTAGGTTCATAGTGGCAATATTATTTAATTTAAATCTGACAAATAATGAAAACAAGGTATTTTTTAAAAGTCAAAGGAAGCTGTAACCATGCTTGTTATCAAGTTAAGATGGGCAGGTTAAACTCTGATGTGGCTAGTTTGTATATACCGGTAAATGATCTTATTATGCAGATTTTCTGACATTTAATTTTGGACTTATGTGATATTTTGATCTGTTGAGTTTTATTTATTAATTGTTTTGTTATTTGGTTGATTTTGGGTTTGTTTTTGTTTTTTATTTTTTTATTTATTTATTTTTTGTATACATTACTGATATATTAAGGGTGGGGGCAGGATAGTGTCGGCCATTGTTCAACATTTATGCAAAAATTGTCATTTAGTAAGCAGTCAAGTACATTATTTTATTAAAAAGAAAGATGATATAAGCATGACGATTTTTTGGTTACAAATTTGTACAAAGTAAAAGTTTGTTATTTAGTGTGAAATAGGGTTTTACTGTTGTGGTGGTGATTGTGAGGTGTGCTTGATACAAATTACCACTAGAATTAGGTGTGCTTGATCCATCTTCCTACCCCATAGTGTGAGGTGTACTTGATACAATTTCCCATCCATAGCATCAGGTGTATTTGATACAATTTTCTACATAGTCAGGTGTGCTTGATACAACTTCCCATACATAGTGAGGTGTGCTTGGTACAACTTCCCACACAGTCAGGTGTGCTTGATACAACTTCCCATTCATAGTGTGAGGTGTGTTTGATACAACTTCCCACCCATAGTGAAGTGTGCTTGATACAACTTCCCATTCATAGTGTGAGGTGTGCTTGATACAACTTCCCACCCAGTGAGGTGTACTTGATGCAACTTCTCACACATAGTGAGGTTTGTTTGATATAACTCCTGTCAATAGTGAGGTGTGTTTGACAACATCCCACCCATAGTGTGAGGTTTACTTGATGCAACTTCCCACAGATAGTGAGGTGTACTTGACACAAGTTCCCTCCCATAGTGAGGTGTGCTTGATACAACTTCCACCATTGTGAGGTGTGTTTGATACAACTTACCATCCATAGTGAGGTGTGTTTGATACAACTTCCCACCCATAGTGAGGTGTGCTTGATACAACTTACGTGGTAAAGTCAGTTACTTGCAATATCATATTTGGTTTACAAGATGTCTGATGTTTATCATTGTTATAATATAATATTGAATGTTTGAATTATATTCTATCATGACCTCCTTCTTTCGCTTTGTGAACAAACGAGCGAATTATCCATTCGATATAATCTCATTAGCACATGCGCCGGTGAATGTGACTGACTTTTCCATTGGCAGCATAAATTGTGTGCGACATTTTCCGCAAATGTAAATATAAATTACCATCTTCCAATCAAGGTATACTACCGTATTTGTACTCTTAGACATATCAGAATCGAAATAAATCATGGAAGCCAGAATGTGTTTTGAGTTTTAACATGGATTGGCGGATATTAGTAAATTTTATCCCTCGCTTCTGGCTCGGGATAAAATACTAATATCCGCCAATCCATGTTAAAACTCCCAACACATTCTGTCTTCCATGATTTATTTCTTAAATATCCCCACCAATAGGCATTAGGGGCATTAATTTTAACTCATGTCTGTATGTTCGTCCATGCATACTTCACGCTTTGGTTTCCATTCAATAACTTAATTTCTCCATAAGCAAATCATTTGAAATTTATACACAAGGTCAGGGACCAGAAAGAGCAGAACAGGTTTAATTTAGACTTCAGCACTCTTTTCGTTCTGGAGTTATGCCCCTGTTTTCTTTAGCTCGACGCGATCTTTGTGTTTCAGTTATTTCTTATACTTCATTATTTATTTGCAGTTATATTGGAGAAGACGATAAGAATTCCAAGGTCATTATCAGTAAAGGCAGCATCTATACTTAAAGGCTTTCTTAATAAGGTCAGTAACGTTTTTTTTTTCATAAAATCAGTTACGTTTTCTTAATAAGGTCAGTAACGTACTCAACCAAAAGTCGGTAACGTACACAACCAAAGGTCGGTAACGTACACAACCAAAGGTCAATTACTTACACAACCAATCTAATCAAAAAACAACTAAGATAAACTTGAAGATGTTGAAAACTACCTTTATGGTGTAATGGTTAACATGGTCACCTTGAGAGTGGTATATCATGAGTTTGACCCCCAGTCTGGTCAAACCAAAGGGTATAAAATTGGTATTTGTTGCTTCTCCACTAAGAACTTACGTAAGAAGAGTTTGAAGATACCAAAGGGGTAATCAGAATCTGTATAGTTGAAAAACTGCTCACTTGAAATTAAACAACAATTACTCTCTTCTCCACTTAAAATAGTGACACTTGTTTGATTATTATATGAGTATTATATGACAGTAGACTTGAAATATAAGTCATGCAGCTGAATTATTGTTTGATTTATGCCACTTCTGTCATTTTTGTAGTCAAGACATATGGATTTGGTAGTATAGGGAGTTATAACTTCCTAACCTTATTGTCATAAAACTTTTCAGGAGGAATTTTGTACTCATTCAATAATAATAGACTGTTCCTTATTTTGTAGAATCCAGTTGAACGATTAGGTTGTCATCCACAGACAGGATTTAGTGATATTATGTCACATCCATTCTACCGATCAATAAACTGGGAACATTTAGAACAAAAACAGATCAAACCTCCATATAAACCAGAACTTAAATCTGACCGAGATCTGGAACATTTTGATAAAGCATTTACAGACGAGCCAGTACAACTCACTCCAGACGATCCGTAAGTATTATTTAGAAGAAAAACAAACCATTTGCACATTCTCAATTTCTAAATTTATACTTTTTATTTTTATTTTTATTGGATTAATATACCATACAGTACATTAAAATGGTACCAACTCCATACAAGAACAGCAGAAAGGACAAAGAGTTTGAGTATAATTTTCCAAAAAAATTGCAAATATTTGAACTTTGTTATAAATCAGAGAATGATTTTTGTAGAAAAAAGTTGCTACGACATTAAAATTGTGTACAGATTATTGGGAAAATACAGTCAAACCTGTCTTAAAGGGCACCTCTATATAACAAATCACTGTCTATAAAGGGCAGTCTTAATGAATAGTGCATATAATTTTAACCTATATATAAAGGGCAACTGCTCATAAAGGCCATATTTTCAGGTTCCCTTGAGTGGCCTTTATATACATGTTTTACTGTATATATAATTTTTATTGAACTCTACATGAAATGTGACTTTTTTTGCCCACATTAAAGGAAAGTAACTCCTAGAAGAACGTGTAAAAATATATAATTTTAGAGTCAAGTTAGAAATGTGCAAATGGTTTAGTATGTAGCTGTAATGGACGCGAATGTCAATTTTACATTGTAGTGTTAGTGACCTATGGTGTTTTCCATTATGGCAAGAGTGCATGCCTCGACTATGGCAGATCAGGAATTTGAGCCTCGGTCTGGTCAAGCCAAAGATTATAAAATTGATATTTGCCGTTTCTCCTCTAAGCATGGAGCATTAAAAGAGTAAGAACAAAAATTGGTTGGCTCAGAATCAGGATAACGTGTCAGAATGGAGCGACATTTCCACCCTCTGACTGTTGTTTCAGTGAGCCAGCATTATAAAAATCCAACTCGGCACATTGGTCTAGTAAAAAGAAGATCTCATCATCATCTCATCAAAAGTAACTTGTTCTTGCCATGACAGCTGAAATATTGTTTACTACTACTAAGCATTTAGCAACACTCAAATTGTATAACGTTATTGTAGATTTTTAAAGGAAAAAGACTGCAATTTCATCAAAAACTGTTTTATTGTGGATTTGTGAAAGATTGGGGCAATGAGTTTGAAATTTTGAAAAAAAATAGGAATGAAAAAATGTTCGGCTTTGTAATTAATTTGAAACTGACATTCCCCTTATACCCAAGTGCTCACGAAAAGGTAAGTGTGCTTGAAATAAATAATATTTTCAGTAAACTTTCTAATTTTGTATTCTTATTTTACAGTAAAGTGATAGCAGATATAGACCAAACAGAATTTGATGGCTTTGAGTATGTGAATCCTTTACTGATGTCTTTAGAAGAAGCAGTATAACCTTGTATTTATATAACAATAGTGTTGGTTGTGATTTCTTAACAAGAAGTCCTGACTATGCTAGATGTCACCAGAAAAAATAAAGAAAACAGTTTTTTTTAAGACTTTGGTTGTGTGAATTTAATGATAATAATAATTATATTAAAGTGAAATCTGTCTAAACTGAACCTCCTTGGGACCAACATTTGTGTTCATAATAGACAGGTGTTTGTTTTATGCAGGTTACATTAAAAAAGATTTCCTGCATTCAGATTGTATTTAAATTTTGAATATACAGGATGGATTTCGTATTATCCAGGATTCGATTTAGACAAGTTTCACTGTAATGCTGAGTGCTGATTGTGGTGTTACAAGGAGAAAAGTTAATAAAAGAACATTTTTAAAGAAAACATTGGTTGTGATTGGATTTAATCACAAGTGCTAATTATATATATGGCAGGTTTTTTTGTAGCATAGTCTGTCAATAGCCAAACTAAATAGCTTTGTTGACCAAATTTTGTTTCTTCTTAAAAATGTTATTATATTTTATATTTTCTTCTGTATTAGTTCAGACTATAGTTTTGTTTATAAACTTACTGTTTTATAACTCACATTCCCTTTGTTCAGTAAAAATGAGATCAAAGCAAATTTAGTCTCGAACTAGGTTGTAAAAAAACCTAAATTAAATGTAAGATTCAAGTTTCAAGTTAAATTAAATATTAGTCTCAATTAAATCTTTAAGTGTAATTTAATTTCATGTACATTTCAATTAATTTTAAGTGTCAATTAAGTTTTGATCGACACTTTTAAAGTTGTGCAAGCCAGTCTAGATTTTTTTTTTTTTTAAGTTTGAATTTTGATGGAAAATTTGTGTACATGTTTGTTTATGGTGTTGAACTTGATTTTTAAAGTAACAGCTTTCAGTGATAAAGCACACGGAACATTTAAAACGAGATATGACATTTATAAATCAAAATAAAAGGCAATAAATATCTATTGTCTATATATTATCCTGTATAAAAATATTATTGTCTTGTTGGTAAGACGATGTAAGAATCTTGTATAAAATTGTCTTTCAGTACTAAATATTCTTATAAACTCTGTCAGATATTTTTGGTTTTTTAATTGTCTTGCTTGTAAGACAGTACAAGAATCTTGTATAAAATTGTCTTTCAGCACTGTAGGTTCTTCTATACAACGTCAGATATTTTTGGTTTTTGCATATATTCTTTTTTTACATAGTATTTTTGTTGTTGTAATATTTTGATATAATCTTTAATTCATTATAGTATGTTTTTTTTAAGCGTATAGATAGTAATTTATATATTGTACTGATACATGTTGTTTTTTTTTGCAATATTCCTGTCAAAAATACTTTTTTCCAACTGAGGAAAAATAGAATACCAGTATACTATGTATATTTTTTATCACAATTTTGATTTCCGTCATAAGTAATTTATGTGTCGTCTGCACAACAGAAATGACATAAGGAATCATTGTCTGTCTTCTTGTACCACGATGTCTGTATCATCCATGTTTCTAATTTGCGTCTCCTCAACTTTGTTGTGAAAATCTATTCAGTGTATGGCAAACCCGACCATTTCTATTCTTAGATGGGTTTTTGTATTTTTCTTACATATATTTATGGACATTACATCCTCAAATTTACAGTTATTTGTAATATTATGTTCATATTCTTTATAAAGAGAACTTGTAGGCCAAACAACAATAGATTTGTTTCTTGGATGTTTTTTTTTAATGCTGTAATATTTATCGTATTTATTTGAAGATTTTTATCCTCTCGACAACGAAGTTGCGAAGGGATATAGTAATGCTACTGTCCGTCCTTCCTTCCTTCCGTAACATCCTTGTGAACACTCTAGAATCAACATCCTTCAATGGATTTTGACCAAACTTGGTACATGCTTAGTCCTTAAGAAAATCTGGAACCCTATTGATTTTCAAGGTCACCAGGTCAAATTTTTTACCACATAACATCCTTGTGAACACTCTAGAATCAACATCCTTCAATGGATTTTGACCAAACTTGGTACATACTGAGTCTGGAACCCTATTGATTTTCAAGGTCAAAGGTCAGGGTCACCGGGTCAAATTGTTTACCGCATAGCATCCTTGTGAACACTATAGAATCAACATCCTTCAATGGAGTTTGACCAAACTTGGTACATACTTAGTCCTTAGGAGATTCTGGAACCCTATTGATTTTCAAGGTCAAAGGTCAAGGTCACCAGGTCAAATTTTTTACTGGATAACATCCTTGTGAACACTAGAATCAACATCTTTCAATGGATTTTGACCAAACTTGGTACATACTTAGTCCTTAGGAGATTCTGGAACCCTATTCATTTTAAAGGTCAAAAGTCAAGGTCACAGGGTCTTAATTTTTATCCTGTAACATCCCTGTGAACACTCTAGAATCAACATCTTTCAATGGATTTTCACCAAGCTTGGTACATACTTAGTCCTTAAGAAAATCTGAAACCCTATTGATTTTCAAGGTCATAGGTCAAAGGTTAAGATCACCGGGTCAAATATTTTTACCACATAACATCCTTGTGAACACTATAATCAACATCCTTCAATGGATTTTCACCAAACTTGGTACATACTTAGTCCTTAAGAGAATCTGGAACCCTATTGATTTTCAAGGTCAAAGGTCAAGGTCACCGGGTCAAATTTTTACGCGAGGGGATGCACCATGCTTTGCATTGCCCTTGTTTTTCTTTATGTTGACAATATATCATGGAATGATATGGTTTGCATTGCGCATTTGAATCTGTATACAATGTGTTGTGTGACACTTCCGGTGATGATTAAGTGCTGAACTACATAAACGTGTGCTTAGAAAGACAACTATAGTCATTTTCATTTTACTCTTATGAAAAAAAGAAGCTGTAGTTCGAATACACACAAAGCTCTTAATGTTATTTTTTCATGAAAATTTAGGATTTTCAAATGAAAAACATAGAGAAGACTTTGTCTTGTAAATGGAAATTAAGAAGAGTCCATACAAAGAGTATTTTGGATTACTATGTGTGTGCAGGGATTCAGAAACAGACTATATATTTTGTATGTCCTTAAGTTGCCAACCCCCCACCCCAAAAAAACAAAAACAAAAAAAATTGAAATACCAAAGATTATTGCATGAAATTGAAAAATCTGTAAATATGAAAATTAAAATTTTGAATTCAGTTTCAAAATACTTCTACCAAATATATGACTTGACATTACAGAACCCTGATTACTTCCGATCCAACACATTGTTTTCTAATACATCTATTTCTTTCAATAGAACAAACTGGTGTCATTTTTTATTCATCTCAATTTTAGTTGAAATTCAAATAGATAGCAACATATCAAGGATGACTGTAATATTATCGGTAGAAGTTTCGTAAGGCAATTTCTTTCACAAAGATTGTTAAAATTTCTAATCCCAATATTTTTTTTTACAAAGGATCATAAATATGGCAATAAATTTTCTCCTCAAGTTTATAATATATTTGAAGAATATAGTGCTGGTGTTAGATAGATAGCCTAAACTACAGAGGTATTCACTACAGGAGATTCTGGAGAAATTACGTATTCAAGCATCAATTTACGTTACAGTCATCTAAACCAAAGAACTGTGTGAGCTATTTGTCATTACTTTATTGTCCTGAAACATCTATTTGTGAGCTTCTGACATTTCAATCTTCTTTTCCTTAATAATTGGCTAATAAAAAACATTTTGGCAATAATGTTTCTTAGACAGCCCTCTACAAAGTCTTTTTTATCTATTTGAAAACGATACAACATTATGTGATAAAGTTTGTCGGTGACTTGCAGCAGGTCTATGGTTTTGTCTGGGTACTTTGGTTTCCTCCACCAATAAAACTGACTGCCACGATATAACTGAAATATTGTTAAAAGTGGTGTTAAACACCATAAACCACCACCATTTGAAAAAGACCACCATGACAGGAAAATTTTTAACGATATTTTATATAGAAATCATGTAACTGTTTGAATACAAACAAAATGATTGGATGGTCTATTATTTGTTATTTTAAAAATGTTCCATACCATATATTTATTTGACATTTAAACTGTATACTTAATTATCAGTTTTATGATAAAATGTAGTCTAAAACAACCCAGGTCTCTTGTTAGAAAATATAGATATATAGCAGGGGGGTATATTTATGTAAATTAGTCATAAATTAAATTTCTGTTGGTTTGCAGTTTAAACAAATTAATATTTTGGAGTGAAATTTTTTTTTCTTGTTTGGTTTTTTTTTAATTAAACACAAAAAAGCATTTTCGAATTAAAACAAAAATTGGTAAAAATAATATTGAAAATTTTTTGGAATTTTTATTTAAAAAAAATGAAACGGTATGTGTAATTTTTGGTTTGTAGGTAGGCTAATTGTGTTTTTTGGCCTTGGAAAGATTTTATAACTTACATACAAAGTTAGTGAAATTCTGTTCTATTCAGTATTTACATACAGCGTTTTAAACATACACAGTTGGTGAAGAGTTTGAAGATACCAAAGGGGTAATCAGAATCTGTATTTTTGTTCTATTCAGTGTTTTAAAACAAGTTACATTGTGGTTGTGCAATGAAAATTTTACTAAACAGCATAAACATACATATCACGATTATTATTAATTTAAATATCATAATTCACTATTATTATTAATTTCAATATCATTATGCAATATTATCATTTAGTCATTTTAATGCATTTATCATGTTTCTAACATTCAATGTATATGTAATTTGTACAGATATTTTTGTAATCGTTATTTACGAAAGGTACGTAGTTTTGTACGCAATCTTTTAATTTCAATGAATTATTTTTTTTGGTGCAAATTTTTTTGGTTTGTGCTGTAAAATATAACATTTAATTATGGTTAGTACATGTACAACAACAAAAATTATTACGATTTTAATCACAATTTCAATAGATTTACGACTACGAGATGGATTCTCAGGCTATACAAGCATTTAGGTTGTGAGGGGTATTGTTCCCACTGTGGTGGACAGGTCATCTAGTTTTGGTTTGTTGTAACTCATGCCACCAAAATTGCCCCTTCCCAAATATTTTTAGAATGAATTTCAAGTTATTAAATGGACTTAAGAAAATTCTGATTTATCTACTTACTAAAATAAGATTGTAAGTCAGATTACAAAAAAATCAGTCTTTTGTTTAAGGATGATCTGATCTCATGATCATAAATGTTGCGAGTGCAAGTTTTATACTCGTACTCAAAAATCATCCAATCAGAACTCTAGATATATTTGATACAAGGTTTCGATTGGCTGTTTTCAGGAGTAGGAGTACAAACATTATACTCAAATGTTTAATGACCTCAAGGCTTGATCAACGTATTTCTTACATTTGAGTTATACTGATATATATAGATTAATGGCAATAGGATAAGCTTGGGTATTTGTGATAATGTCTGTCGAGACCATCAGAACTGACGTTATTGGTTTTATCTGTGGCGTCATAATGTGTTTTACGTCAGGTTGACCGATAAACTTGGGTATGTGAGTTACAAACTGACCTAATATTTTTTTGGATCAAGGTCAGTTCAGTGATCCAAACTTTTTCAGCAGCACACATCAAATGCAAAATGTCTAATTAACTGATAATTATATTTAATCGAGTCATGCATAAATCATAATCTAGTCTTAATAGATCTATGTATATACAAAAATGTACATTATAATTCATTAGTACATTGTAGCATATGAATCTCTGATATTCTTCTTAATAAATGTATAAATTTAATCCTTTTTTTTTTTAAAGAAATTTTAGTCAGTTGTAAACGTAAGGTAGTTGAATTTACCTATACATTAAAGTGAAAAGCAAAAAATACTGCACTGTCGGGAACACTTCCAAAATTCAGTTGAAAAATCGTGGTTGTGATGGTTTATGGTGTTTAATGCCACTTTTAACAATATTTCAGTTATATCATGATGATCAGTTTTATTTGTGTCCAAGCAGGATTCGAACTCACAATGTTAGTGGTGATATGCACTGAATACACAGGTACCGTATTTAGGGTTGTATAATGTGCAGGATTTTGCCCAGATTCTTTAATTTGTAGGAGGGGTGTGCATTATAAACAGGAACAATGTGTTTCACTCTTTCCCGGGAAATCACATGTCCACCAATAAAAGCCAACACATTTAATATTTTGCAACTTTATTGAAAATGAAGAGATAAATGGTTCTTAAATTCTCCCAGCAAATAAAACATGCTCAAAGGACTGAAAAATATATACGATTGATATTTAATTCTTACATTTCCGACGGCGATTTTTTTAAAAGTCCATGCGCATTATAGACACGAACTAGTTTTTTTCTGGAGATTTTCAAGGCCAAGAGGGGGTGTGCATTATGCACCAATGCGCATTATACAACCCTAAATACGGTAGTTGTAAAAAACAAAAGTATGAGCTAGCAGTATAAAAATCCAACTAAGCGTGCTGGTCTAGTACTAAGCGGTCGTCATCAATGTAACTTGTTCTTGCCATGATATTGCTGAAAAAATTGCTAATATGGCATTAAATTCTTGCACTTTCAAACCCAGGACTATAAAATTGGTATTTGTTGCTTCTCTGCTAAGCACACAGTATTAAAGAGAAAGACTACTGGCTAGGAGTCAGGATAATGTGTTCGAATGGGTCGACATGTCTATCCAGGGACTGTTGTTTCAGTAAGCTAGCACTATAAATATCCAGCTAAGTGTGTTGGTCTAGTACAAAGCGGACCTCATTATCATCTCATTGAAAATTTGTTCTGTCCATGATATAGCTGAAAAATTGCTGAATTGGCGTTAAACAACAATCACTCATTCACTCCTTGTAGGTAAAAAGGTGTTGGTGGCATGATACTATGCACAGAAGACATGAGAAGTCAGGCCACCAACAACCACTGCCAACAGATTTTCAGAAACTGCAAGTGGAACCAAAACTCTGCATAAATCTGTGGTTATTAACAGATTATTATAACCAAGTGATACAAAATACCCCCGTGGGTCAAGAAATCGTCCAGATATTAATGAGTAAATAAATATTAAACCATACTGATATCAATCAAAATTTTATACAATCCAAGGAGCTATGGCTAAACCAATAAGAGTGATACTGTTAACGCCTGATTAAAGTTATTCCAGAAAAGTGTTGTGTGCATTAACTTAGATATCTTCGTTTTTAATTGTTTTTTCCTGCCCCACTAGTAGCACCCGCCGTGTTACTTTAGTTAGGTACCGGGTCGTTTCGCCCCGATTACCTGTTCGCCCCGGAAATTGAGTCGATTCGCCCCACTTGATCGCTATTCTATAATAATAGATGAAGTCTTTTTCGACAATTTTTGGGTAATTATTTATTTATTAGTTGTATACAAAAAAAATAATAACATAAAAATAAAATCAAAATAATAAAAATACATTTATATGATAAACAACGGAGTTAACATCATCATGATGTTATATTATAATATTTAATAATTATTGTAATTTAATAGTTTATTATTAAATTCGTTTATTGTATTAAGTTATTCCGATTAACAAGTCTAAAACTTATATAACGCCAACATTAAAATATACTATGTTTAGACATCTGTTTATATAATGCCTAATTTGCCGCCAAATTGCAGCACGAGCTTCTGTATTTCTCAGGTCTAACAGACCTTTAAAAACGAGTGTTTCCGTGTAGGATATTCAGTTGTAAAGGAGATACGAAGGATTGAGGACACAAAAACCCACCCTTCTCATCCCGTTTAAACATGATTTCTGCTGTTTTTATTTTATTTTGCAGTTTGATGAAAGGACTAAAGGATATATAGAATTGTGAAAGTCAACATTACTCGTCATGGCGACAACTAGTTGATGTGTAATATGGCGAAATTTATCAACTTTGCTGCTCTGGCCCAAGCAGCTTGTTTTGTTACACTGATTGGTATACCCTTCAGTGATCCATCGTCAACTTGTTGTTATTTGTTGACAATATGTGTTGTTGAAGTAATAAAATGCCATGACGCATAAGTAGCCAAATCAAATCGTTGTTTTTAATTTACTTACCACAATTATTACTCAACAAATTACCGATATATCGGTCTACAATACAACTATTATTTGATGGTTAAAAAGTCGAACAGTTGCATTTCAACCAAGTCTCAATACAGTTGCAAAATTATGTACAATAATGGTCAATTATTACTAATTAAACTGCAAAAAAATAATAAAGAGAAATTAATTAAAAAAAAATTGAAAGTGAAGCCATACATAATATTATTAATAAACACGTCAAGAAAGCATTTTAATTATGAGGAAGACAAAAATAAAGTATCGATACCCATGAACAAGCCTTACAACTAAACGGTGTCTGTTACTAGAGTCATCACCGGTATACTTTGGTTCTCTGGAAACAACCCCTTACCAAATACTGTTATTCATGTGCAGGAACTTGCTCCCGGTCATTAAATTTTCCCGACTGATTTTTTTTAATAAGTGGGTAATACATTGATAGTAAAAAAAAAATGTGGGTCAAATTTAGTGGCCGGGAGCAAGTCCTTGTGTTTCATGTTCAATTACGTCCTATAACCAGCTTTATGTTAAAAATAATACACTATCTATGTCTAACCATTTTATTATCCTTATCAGTTCGGCATGGATAATTCGGAAGATTTTAGTACTGGCGACCACAACAATCGAAATAATGTGTATTACAAAGGAAAAACTTTTTGGAGCGAGTTTATGGATACTTTTTATGCTTTGTACTTCAATAACAAATGCTATTCCTGAAGACATTGGAATTAATGACAGAATGGAAGTTATTGAAAACTTATTAAAGGAGCAAGTAATGCAGTTGAAGGAGCAAAATCTAAAAGTCCGTAACCTCGAAAACACTGTAAGAATTCAACAAGATAAAATTGGTGAACTTGAAAGTAAATTATCAACTGTGAAAGAAGAACAACGCGAAAGTGCAATTGAGATTTCAACTTTGAAGGAAACAGTTATGAGACTGACAGCAGGAAATACTGAACGTGACTATGTTAAAGGTGGAAATGTTACAAAAACAGTGAAAGAAATTAGTCCAAAGAAGATAAACAAACAAGAATCATTTTTGGAAAAAGGTACCGTATTTATATTAACACATTAAAAATTTTGTAATAGACTACCATAAATTGAAAGAAAGATTAACGAAATATTATAACTGGTCGAACAACAAGGACTTCCACAAAAACCGTGTTTGATACCATGTAGTCCGCGAGTGATCCCATTCAGACAGAGTTTTTTTGGGTTTTTTTTATTATTATTTGCGCACATCACACTACTCTCATGCGCCAAAGTCCTCGTTAGTAGATGTTCAGTATGGATTTTGACGAGTATCCAAGTTGAAGTTGAAGTTGAGAGTGTCATTAGTGGAACAGGAACTGCTTGTCCTTTTGGGGCACCTGAGCTCACCCAGATTTGTTGTTGTTGTTGCTAAATCTATAGTTTTCTGTGTATGACTTTGTGATGTCATAGTTTGTATTTGTCTATTTTCTGTCCTTCAATTTACAGCTTTGGATTACGTATATATCATCTTCAATCTTTTCTTTTACAAATATGCGATCAGTTGAGAAATGGGAATTGTCTGAATAATCTGCTTTAGATAATTTTGAAGGCGTCATTCTCAACTATGAAAGGCCGAAATCTGCAAGTCATTCAAGTCAAACGTCACAGAGCACTGCAATGTTGTTTTTACAAAGAAAGTATGACATTTACGACTGTGAAATCTTGCAATTTAGTTGTCTCACATCGTCGATGTGTATTTGTACATATTCAGACAGGATATATGACTATTAATTATATCATGCCGGAAAAGAAAATGTAAACAATGATGGTAACCAATACCACCAATATCATCTAGTGGCAGTGTAGATATGAACAAACAATACAAGAAACATGCAGATTCGCTTCCACTCGAACAGACCGTACACTATCACACACACAAAAAGCAACGACTGCATAGATATGGTCAGTGCAATAACAAGGTCAGTAAATGCTCGTATTTAGTTAACTGACTACTAGCTAAGAAGGTTGAATTTTTTATTTCTGATATACTTTGATGTTATACAAATAAGTGGTCACTCTTTATAAAGATGCATTACATTTTATAATCGTTTAGGTGAAGAAAAGACGAAGAGATTGCTTCTTCAACAACCATCAAGCCATGTACAAAGTGCAGTAGCCTTCTATGCATACATAAGTCATTTGGAAACTGTTCCAGGGGCTCACCACATGGTGGTGTTTGATGTCGTTAAGACTAACATTCAAGGTGGATACAATGGAAATACTGGGGTATTTACCGTACCTATTGAAGGAGTTTATGTTTTTACATATAATGTCCGTGTAGCTTGCCATTCTGCGATTTCATTTGAAATTCTAAAGAATAGTACACCTGAAGGATCTGTCTACATAGATACGGAAAATTCTCAAGTCTGTGATGACGATTATGCCACAGGCATAGCTGTGCTTTCTGCCAACCAAGGAGATGTGGTCTTCATAAGAACACATTCTACTTATACTCTAAGAGGTTCTATACAAAGCAATCAGTATGGACGATCTTCCTTTTCGGGATGGTTGCTATAACATTTGAGTGAATAAATGATAGAAAAAAGGTTATGGTTATGGTGTTTAACGCCACTTTCAAAAATGTTTCAGTTATATCGTGCGGTCAGTTTTATTGGTGGAGGAAACCGGAGTACCCGGAGAATATCACCGACTTGTTGCAAATCACTGACAAACGCTATGCACGGGAATCGAACTCACAACTTTAGTGGTTGTAGGTAGTGATTGTACATGTAGTTGTAAATCCAACTACCGTACGATAACCACCAAGACGGTCCCATAGAAAAAAAGGTTATACTTTTTATAATCCCATTAACATATACATGGCTTTATCACAAGAACATGGCGTTGGAAGGTTGCTTTATCTTGGTAGGTGTAATCGGATGTTAATGGTGTTGTATTCCTTGCATCTTTTGACAACATCTAGAAGCCAGGACTACGGTGACTGGTCTTTATAGCAGAGACGGTCATTCATTTTCAGTTGCTAGTATTCTCCATTCGTTGTTTCCTCTATAAAGGTTTTGTGATTCAGATGGATAATTTGGACAGCATCTAAATTTACCTTTCACTTAAGTCCAAAGTGGACAAGAACTTTGCGGTTGGAAATTTACAGGAGATATTAATGAACACACACCCCGTTTAGTAGTTGACAATTGACACCGCCTATGGGTTGAGGTGCAAATCCCATCCAGACACTTCAGTGAGTTAAAGGCCTGAGAAATCAGAAGATTTGAGTACTGACGACCGCAACAATCGAAATGATGTGTATTACAAAGGAATCAGTACGGACGTACTTCCTTTGCGGGATGGTTGTTTTCAGATTTGAGCGAATAAATAATCTAAAAAAAAGTTTCTATTGGTTATAACATATATATACATGACTTTATAACAAGAACATGGTGTTGGACAATGCTGTTCTTTGCAAAACATTCAGTGTGTTGTGTGTATTTGAACAGCCAGGAGTAGATAACTCCATCGCGAGACCCCTTAAGTATTGCTCATCACTCTGTTTCTAATATGTTTTCCCGAAAACTTACGAATCCAAATTAACAACTTAAGTGGAAGCCATTGTTAATAATTTATGCAAGATTACCTACTTTCACTAAGTTGACAGATTTTAAAGCAGATTATGTCACACATTTCTCGTTTCCCAAATTCAATTAAAGTTGATATTTTTCATTGGAGAGTTATTTGCTCTTCCGGTCATTGGAAAGTTGATACAAAATTAATCATGAGCAGAATAATACAAGTAATGAAAAAAACACGACGTCTGTATTAATTATAGGCCAATGGTAACATACAAAAAGAATCGCCGTGAAACATCTGTTTCAGAATGAATGAGAAAAGATATTGCTTTATTTGATCTGAAGAAGTGTTTGAAGATACCAAAGGGGTTATCTGACGCTGTAAATCAAAGAAGGACAGATAAAACAATGGCCAAAACAAAAAGAACAAACAACGATCTACTAAACACTACACAGAAAACCCCACTAAAAACGGGGGTGAACTCATGTGATCCGGAAGGGTAGGCAGTTCCTGTTCCGCTAGTGGCACCCGTCGTGTTATTCTAGGCATAAACCCGGTGATATGTCATGGCTGAGGAAGGACAAGTGGAGCACTTCCGTGGTCATTTGTGACACAGATATTCCGTAACGGTTGCCAAGTCATGGTGGCGACTGCATCACTTTCGTCATCAGTCAAGCACCGATATTTACATTAATTTCTATTTGAATTGTTATCTTTCTGTTCTCATTTCTTATCATGATGTATACTAGTAGTTCTTATCAAAGCAGCAAAAATTTTCAATCTGTGACAAGCTTACTAAAGGAAAGCAAAATAATAAGACAAATATGAACAGAATTATCAGTGCTTGGATTATATTGGTGTTATCTGTGATTTGCAAGACAGCAAGATGTTGTGTGCATACAAATTCTAGGATAGATGAAATCGAACGAATATTAAGACTTCAGTCAATGAAATTGCAACAACAAAATCAAAGAATTCAAATTCTCGAAGAAACCGTCAGAATGCAACAATCTAACATTAACGAATTTAAAGGAGACTTTCCTTCTTTAAAAGACAAACAATATAAAATTTCTAAGGATATTTCTGTTTTGAACAAAATTATTATGAACAGTAAAATGGAATTCAGGGGTCAAGATCTAGGATTGATCAACCATGAAAATGTTTTTAATGTGAACGAAACCAGTAAAATCAGAAAATCAAAAGTTCAACTAGACAATGGTAAGTATAGAATTATAACTAGTTGCCAAACAGAATCAATCTTATTGCATGTATTTTGGTTCTATTTTGAGAATGGAACGCTCTGGACAACGTCAACAATTGTTTGTGTGATAAACATTCTTATACCGTAGTAGCTATGACCGAGAAAACAGTGCTGACATCACTAAAAAAATGTTTGGACGTTGTACGCATCACAACTTCATTAACTGAGAAGAGTTTGAAGATACCAAAGGAATAACCAGAAACCGTAACTTGATAAATTGAAGGACAGACGATTCAATTACCACAATGAAAAAAAAGAGAGACAAACAATTGTTCCAACACACACACACAGAAAACAAACGGTTGAGCAATATTTATTGACCCCACAATAAACTTTAGGTGAAAATAGGTGCTCCGGAAGGACAAGCAGTTTTTCCCCACTAGTGGCAACGGATCTGCTACTCTTGTTTAAAATCGGGCGAATAGTCATGAAATAGTATATAAGAGAGTGACATTGTAACATATTTAACATATGAATAACACAAGAATACTGTACCTCAAACGACAGCTAAGATGATGTGATTGTCCTTATAAAAAACAAAAATGTTATAAATATTTGCAATATATTTCAGTTTTATATTTGACAACATTTATTAAAAAATACTACGAACTGGACACATCTTTTTCAGGTAATGACAATGTACAGAGATTTCTGTCTCCTCGAAGTCCTGACCAACTAGTAGCTTTCTACGCCTATATGAGTGGATTGAAAAAGAATCCTGTAGCAAACCAGACACTGGTATTTGATTTCGTTACAAGTAACTTTCACGGTGGATATAACGGTTTTGTTGGAAAATTTACTGCTCCATTCACTGGAGTTTATATTTTTACATACACCATTCGAGTTACTTGTCATTCTGGTATTTCATTTGAAATTGTAAAAAACGGGACGGCCGAAGGGTCCGTATTTATTGATACGGAAGACCCCAATATTTGTGACGATGACTATGCTTCCGGTACGACTGTCACATTAGCATATCAGGGAGATGTTGTTTTTATCAGAACGCATGAGACATACAAACCACGGGGCTCCATTCAGAGCAATGAGTATGGACGTACCTCTTTTGCAGGTTGGTTAATTCCTGGTTCAGCGAACTACATGTAGATAATAATCAAGCAAAATACATATATTTCAAGAAATGTGTTATTCTTTGAGTAAATTATTACATTGACTTATTCTTTGTAATATTAACCGCATCGGTGGTGTAATGGTCAACCTGCTCGTTCTGAGTTCGGTAAATCATGGGTTCGATCCCCGATCAGGTCAAACCAAAGACTTTGAAATTGGTATTTGTTGGTTCTCCGTTAAGCACATAGCAATAAGGAGAACGAGCAAAGACTGGTTGGCTCGAAATCAGGATAATGTGTCCAAGTGGGACGCCATGTCTGTCCGCGGACTGTATTTTCAGTGAGATAGCACTATATAAATCCAACTCAGCGTGTTGGTCTAGTACAAAGCGGACCTCATCAACATCTCATTGAACATTAACTTGTTCTCGCTATGATATAACTGAAAATTGCTGATTTTGACGTTAAACAACAATCACTAAATCACTCATTGACTTATTCTTTGAGTAATTGATTACATTGACTTATTATTTGAGTAAAATTATTATATTTACTTAATCTTTGAGTAAATGAGTGCATTGACTTGAAAATGCATAGTACTCCTTGTTTGTAGACATCATATACTATCCTCCATAGACTGAACGAGTAAGGATACCATTGAGATTCAGTCTGAATACGAACTAAAGATACCGGTATTCAAGGCTGGAGCGCCAGGATATACAAAAGTATTTGTTTATTATCTTAACTAAACTAGCCCCTTCCTTTGTAATGGCATTGAGGTGACGTCGCGGTCGCAGTCGTGTGGTAGTTGGACTACTTCCTCTTGGCTACCGCCATTAAGGTCGTGAGTTCGATTTCGCATGTGCTCAATATAACATTATTTGATAACGTTTGTCAGTGACTTGAGACAGGTATAGGTGGTTTTCTCCCGGGAAAGTCGGTCCCTTCTGCTAATAAATTAGCTAAATTTTAAAAGTCGTTTCAGACACAGGTTAGAATTTCTGTTATATTTGTATAGTAATGGTGAGTAAAGTGCTATTGATAAAAGAAATATTGTTTAAAGGTGACGTGATACACGTATTGAAACCATAATCTAATCTTGTAATGATTATTGTACAAGAGAATGAGAATGATTGAGCAATACAAACACAAATCTTATTTTAAACTACAGCGACCAGATATTGTCCTATGAATACTGAAAAGATATTCTCGAATTAAATAAAAGTAAAAGAAATTTGCCTTTCTTAAGATATAATATATACATGTTTTATTACGTATCTGTCCGTTATTCGTGATTTTGAAGCAGGCTTTGTAGACACTTTGTTTCCAATCTTGGTATAATAGTATATATCAAATTCAAATGATTTTAATGGAAGTATCACATATATTTATATATGATAGGCGTGATCCAAGTACATGTACATATATTGGGGTTTGTGCAATTTTCGAGCGATGGTTGTCATAGGATCCTTCTGCATGTTCTATCTATCTGTATATACGTGGACACTGAATCCTGTTTGTAACAAACCAACGTATACATCCTATTAAAATGGTTATCACAAGGACATGTGGAGCATATCGTTCCAAAATAAACTTAATATGCAGAACCAAACCACTGTGTTTTAAAATTAATTCATTTAATACACAAATTATAAAGTCTTGCTGTGGATAGAATGGCGAGTAGTCAGTGCCAAACTTAAGAATGTACTAAAATAATTTAGCATCCACAAAAATATGTATTTTTGACACTAATTACACGCAAAAGGAAAAGTTATTTTTTACATTGATTGTTGGGATCATGATTATCACTGTTCAAATGACAACACATAATGATCAGTTATGAATATGAAAAAAGGGGTTGGGGTTCCGTTGTGGTGTTTCGTGCCACTTTCAACAATATTTCAGTTATATCGTGGCGGTCAGTTTTATTGGTGGAGGAAATCAGATTATACCCGGAGAAAACGACCAACCTGCCACAAGTGACTGACAAACTTTATCATATAATGTTGTATCGAGTACACCTCGCCTGAGCGAGATTCGAACTCACAACATTTATGAATATGAAGAAAAAAAGTTGATACACAACAAGAAAACTGATAAAGGTCAAGCTTAAGAAAAACTGCTATAACAAAAAAAAAGACGAGATCTTGATATTTCAAGTGGTGTTTCTAGTACTTATGCTACTTTCTCTCAGATCAACTGTTATATGTTTCCCATGTCTATCAACACGAATCTGTGGGTTCATTTTCTGTTTAAATCTACTATAAAACTCTTCTGTATCCAGATTCCTGTCGACAACAAAATTTGACCTTTCCTGGCATTTTTCCGTCATAATTTTATGAAATATTTTATGAACTCGCGTTGGGTCAACTTGTCTAATTTTTCTTTCGATTTCTTTTTCGAAATTCCTTCTATCGTAACCTCCATAATATATTCTAGTTTCTTGCGCAAAACGTCTGGCTGATTTAGGCGATTGCACCCATGGACGCTTGTAACCTCGATTGTGTAACATGTTGAACGACCTTGCCTTATAGTCTTCGTTCAAAACGCGTTCATACCCTCGTAATTGTTTATGAGACTTTTCAGACTTCGTGAAGATGCGATTGAGTACATTACTTTTATATCGTTCATCTTTTTCAATAATTTTCTGCATTTTTTTAAGACGTGCTTCCTCTTCGAGATTCACTCGATTCGCCCGAGCACGTGTTTTTGCTGTAATATCATCAAGTCTCGAGAAGGTAACTTTCATGTCATAATAAGGCTTCTTTTGAACGTCTCTCTTCCACATTTGTATCACTTAGATGTATCCATTTACTACATGGTTGGTTTATGGTGTTTAACACCACTTTCAACAATATTTCAGTTATATCGTGGCGGTCATTTACTACAAGACATCTGAAACATACAATTATTAATTTACATTAACTGACATTTTTATTTTGTAAAATTAAACAAGTGTGGACACAGAAATGTGCTGTCCAAAAGGCAAGTGTGGATGTCAATATTTCATATTATTAACTTAAAAAAAAAAATCATGGACACAGGGGTCCTGGATTTTTTTTTATTAAAAACTAATCCTGGATTATCATTTTTGCTTAAAGTCCGGTCCTGTGTTTTTATTTCAAATTTTCATCATAGTCCCCCTCCCCCTCCCAAGGGATATAAAATTGTATCATTAATAATAAATTAATAAATAATAAATTCAGATTTTCTATTTAAAATAAATCTCATTTACAAAACCACTGATATGTGTTCAATTTTTAACGCTGATTTAAGCTTTAGTCGCAACAAATTTTTATTTTTCTCTTTAAACTGTTGAAACATAACATTTATTTAACTGTAAAATTCACAAATAAAATTCACCCCCCCCCCCCCCCCCTTTTTCCCTTTTTTCTTGCTTAATTCAATGATCAACAATATTCCAGAATCAATCAAATGAATAAATATAACATAGATTTCTTTTACATGCATCTTTTTACCATGCGGAGTCAGTGTGTTTTAAATCGGCCATCCAATCAGGATGCTCATTATTCTTGTCCAAGATAAAAATACATCGCTCAAATTACCTGTGGGTGTTTCCCCACTTCAACTCGTAAATTTACATAGAAATCGGAGATATTTCGTCATAAAACTTCCCACATGGTTTTGTCTCATATTTCTTGAAGACAAGCATAAAATTTTATTGCATTTATCAATATTTTATGAGTATTGATCAACAGTTTTTTCAACACCGTATCTGTTTCTCGATATAGCCGCCCGATTACAGTGACCCGTGACCCACTTTAGCACGTTCGACCAGTTTTTTCTTAATAATGTTGTTTAAATAAAGAGAAAATACTTTATTTGAAAAAAAAGTGACCTTGCACCGGCGCCAAGGTCGAACGTAATATATGCAAACCATATAAAGTTTCGTACTTTTACTGTACATGATCATGTTTCTGAATCTTTTGAACAAAAAGTTTCATAATTTGCTGCTTACTATGCATGGTCTTCTGTCTTAACTTTTCGAATTATTCGAAAACTATTCTTAAATATTGTTCTATGATGATTAATACTCGCTGTATATACAGTCCAGTATCACAAAGTCGAGTTTTTCCTGTATTGCAGATTTGATATAATCTTTAGTTTGTTGTCTGTCCAGTTCCTTCTAATCTCTTTCTATGTTATAGTGCTAATTCACTGAAGTAACCGTCCGCAGATCGCCATGTCCCTCCATTCTGACACATTATCCCGACTACCAGCTAACCAGTCCAATTACTCTCAATAGTGTCAAGGAGAAACAGCAAATGAAATATTATTTGTAGTCCTGCATGATTCTTTTTTAACAAAAATTATAAAATAATTTAAAAAGCCCAACCAATATCAACAAAACTAACAAACACCTCAAATCAGTGTCCTAGCAGTGATCCGGATAGTGGGGGCAAGATTCGGGACTTGTACGAAAAGTGGGGGGTGGGTAAATTTTAGGACTGGAACGAAAAGTTGGGGGCATGTTGTCAAAATTGACAAGCAAATAAAATACGGATCATTTGGTTTCGAAGTATACACTTATACCTTTATACTCCTTAGTTAGAAGGGTCCTGAGGGGCTCAATGAGCTAGGTAGTTGGATTACCTAACAACTCATACAAGCCTATCACCAATACGGCGTGGGTTTGCGCCCGTCTTTGTAAATTACAAAAAGGATGCACTCGACTCGCAGCCACAAGTGATAAGGTTTACCAGTTGCTTGCCCATATTCGGTGGTTCTCTCCGGGTACTCCGGCTTCTTCAACCACTAAAACTGATCGCCATGATATAGCTGAAATATTGCTGAAAGTGGCGTTAAACACCAAAAATCAATCATCATTAAATCATTCCTTAGTTAGCTGGATAACAATGTTTCTTGCTTCCATGCTACCAATTTAGCATTTTCTTAAATCTTGCCAAAAAGTGGAGGGTGAGAGGAGGGAGGGCACCCCGGTCTCCAACGCTCATGTAAATTATTGTCAACACACAAAAAGACCATAGAATCTGTCGACAACCCTTCCTTAACTATAATGAAATTAAAAACTTGCCTATAAGGCACCCATTCTGATAAAAAAAACAACATCGCTCATTTGTCTCGATCATTGATATTGATGCCACCGGTAGGGTACACCACCGGTAGGGTACACCATCTGTTTTCTAACAAGTATTGTTTCGGATGTGTGGACTTGTGTTCATATAACAAAGGCAATACGGAAAACATAATTAATACCTGTAATAGGACGCTCCTGAATGGAAATTATGAAATTATAAATTATTTAATATTATTATTATATGAAATCAGAGACATTTAAACAAAGAGGTTTGGTGTTATATAAATCTCTGGTGAAATGCAGCTGTTTGCTCAAAATTCTCCAAATATATATACTATAGGGGCCGTCGTGGTCGTGATAGTATGGTAGTTGGATTTACAACTACCTATGTAATAAGTGCCTATGACCACTAAAATTATGAGTTCGAATCCCACTCATGGCGAGGTGTACTCGATACAACATTATGTGATAAAGTTTGTCAGCGACTTGCGACAGGTCTGTGATTTTCTCCGGATATTCCGGTTTCCTCCACCAATAAAACTGACCCCCATCATATAACTGAAATATTGTTGAAAGTGACGTTAAACAGCATAAACCAAACCAAACTATATATATTATATGGAAAACGCCCCTTTACATCGGGGGCAACCACTAGCGGGGTGTTCACAGGGGAGGGATCCAGAGACTCTTTTGACGGGGGGGGGGGGGGGGGGGGGGGGGCTCAGCTATGGAACAATAATAGATGGAACCAACTATTGTAGATATTGATAATTCTGGACGCATCCACTAAACTAAATATTGATAATTCTGAACGCATCCACTAAACTAAATATTGATAATTCTGAACGCATCCACTAAACTGGATACGTTCAGAATTATGAATATTTACAAAATAGGTAAAATACAATACAATACACAAATCTGAAAATAAAACTTTTCCAACTTTAACAACTTTATGAATACATGTACATAGGAAGACACATGTAATCATTTAAAACATTTTGTTAATAAATATAAGTGGGCAGTCAAAATTTGAACTTTCAAAGCAATAATTTTTTTAAGAGGTTATTAATAAGAAATGGGGATTTGTGGCAAGTTTAGTAGGATACCTCTTATTAGGGTAAGGTTTATGGTGTTTAACGCCACTTTCCACAACATTTCAGCTATATCGCGACGGTCAGTTTTATTGGTGGAGGAAACCGGAGAAAACCAAACCACAGACCTGTCACTGAGAGTTAGGGTTAGTGTTATGGTATTTAACGCCACTTTTATCAATATTTCAGTTATATCGTGGCGGTCAGTTTTATTGGTGAAGGAAACCGGGGTGTCCGGAGAAAACCACAGACCTTCCGCAAGTCACTGAGAGTTAGGGTTAGTGTTATGGTATTTAACGCCACTTTTATCAATATTTCAGTTATATCGTGGCGGTCAGTTTTATTGGTGAAGGAAATCGGGGTGTCCGGAGAAAACCACAGACCTTCCGCAAGTCACTGACAGGGAGGGTTATGGCTATGGTGTTTAACACCACTTTCTACAATATTTCAGTTATATCGTGGCGGTCAGTTACATCTTATTAGTATTTCACAATATTTTATATAGACATTATAGCCATCGCATAAGATAGTATTTTGTTTCCTGTGTTTTCCAGTATATCACAGTTTATTACATATTTTTTAAGTCTTGAAAGAATATATTACATTACTAATTTGATTTTCGACCTATTTTTTTATTCGGAGGCAATAATCAATATATGAAAATAGCCCTGTTATGTGCTGATACAAGGCAGCAGACGACCCCGATCCCTGCCATAAAGTTTGTCAGTGACTTACGACAGGTTGATGGTTTTCTCCGGGTATTCCGATTTCCTAATAAAACTGACCGCCACAATATAAATGAAATATTGTTGAAAGTGGCATTAAACACCACAACCCTAACCTCCTGCTACCAACTGGACATTTATTGCACTTACCGGTTGCAGTATGTTTGTAGACGTAGATCCTTGTACACACTATTTCTTTTCACTTTTCAAAGTGTTTTTGAATTTGAAGTCTATTGACAGTTTGTCAACACAAATGACAGATTTCTTTTTGAATGGAGTTATCAAGTATACTGTTTGTTATATTCATCCCCACAGCGAATGCCGTTCAATCCATCGATTTATACCTCAATGGCGAAAACTAGCTTTTAAAATAGAAATTAAAATATTGTAGAATTTAAATAGTTAACATAGGTAAAATCTATATAGCCTATATCATTTTTAGTTACTGTTTAAATATTGACTATTGATAAGTATTTCACCACTTTTTAAACAATTGATCGTTTCGTTTCAATATAATTTGATCACAATTTGCATTTATAAAAATGAACTTAAATGGTAAAATAATATTTGACGTAACTTTTACCTTTCAATAGAATGTCTCTAAAGTAATAACAGAAGGCGCCCTAATTACTATCTGGTTCAAGGATTACGAAAAAGTGTGTTTTTAATTTATGTATGGTTGAATACGTCAATTTGTAATATTTGTGTATTGATATACAAATGTACTTTCAAATACATGGGTTAAGTGCCGTCTTAAGGCATCAGCTGGACAGTTGCCCTGGGTCCACGAGCATAGATCCCATGCTAATCTATGTATGTTGTGTACTGCATTTTTTTGTAAAGTTTAAACACTGATTTTGTTGGAAGTACCAATACAATAAATATATGTTTAATTTTATCGACATTTACAGTTTTATTCCTGTGAGTGGTTGTGTAGACAAGGTATGGGCAACAGTGCACTGTTTTACCCGGGGTCTATGATGCTGCTAAGACGCCCTTGATGGGTTAGGGTTATGGTTTCTAACGCATTTTCAACAATTTTTCAGTTGTATCGTGGCGGTTAGTTCTACTGGTGGAGGAAACCGGAGTACCCGGAGAAAACCACCGACATGCCGCCGGTCAATGACAAACTTTATCACATAATGTTGTATCGGGTCCAGTGGATTTGTAAATAACGTCAATCAAAGAAGGGCCAACTATCACTTACATGTTTCGATCCTATATATATATACTAATTATATGGATGCTTTGTATATATAGGGTCGAAACTTGTAAGTTGCTGTTAACATAAGATTGTATGAATATATGGACACGAACAAATTAAAGGCATACAGGCTGTCAGAATTTAATTTTTATTTTATTTTAAAAGTTGTCAATATTCGATGTTTAATACTAATAAAATGTTCTGAACAAGAAGCCAGGTTTAAAAATATGCTATAATGTCGTAATTAGTGAAAAGAATTCGAATGTCTGTTGGTAAAACCGTGTTAGACCTAATTATAAGTCGGCTGCCGAAGTTTGCCGAATACTGATAACTGCTATAAATAACCAGGAAGCATGTTGCATGTAAATTCGTTAGAATTAATATAATTTAAGAAATATATCTATGAAATTGGATCCCGGGGTAATCAGTTAATATTATATAATGGTATTTAGTAAGAATGACACTTAAAATCGGAAATACGTGATGAAATCAATAAAAACAAACCCAAACGCTGCAAAGGGGCCCGATAAAGGGAAAATTGTAAACAAACTCTATGTAATTTCGAACAACAAACCATAAACTGCCAATAGAACATGGAAGATGGCATAACATACCGCGCGAAAATAGAAAATGTAATTTATGTAATTTAGAAGAAATTGGTGATGAATTCCATTATATTTTAAATTGCCCATATTTTAAACAATATAGAGATATTTATATCAAGAAGAGATATACAAAAAGACCAAATATTATTAACTTCTTGGGGATTATGGCGTCAACAAATAGACTGAATCTGACTAATCTATGTAAATTTATACGGATCATAAATGAAAGGGTGTGTCCTCCTAGAGCTAACTGTTTTCCTGTGTTCTAATATTGTATATATATTGTATATATTGTATATAATTGTGTCTATGTCTTCTCTGTACCTATGTCATTTGGTGATGAGAATAAAGAGATATATATAGCATATTATTGACAGCACTTGATTTGTCTTGATTATATTTTTTTAACCTACATGTATAATATACAGTAAATCTGTATAGAATATTGAAAAGTAACCAACCATGATACGGGCCACAGAATCAGATGAAAGTTCGGGTCATTGGGGGGGGGGGGGGGGGGGGGGGGGGGGTCCTTTGTTTCCTCTACCAAAAAAAAAACTGATCACCAATTCATGATGGAAATGGTGTATTGTGGAAAGAGACGTTAAACACCACAAAGAGCAAACCTAAATCGGTTGTTAAATCTCTAAAGAAATACTACCATATTTTATACAAGAACATCTGTACTTAAAAACACATACAATGACTTTACGTTGTCTGTACGTTTTTTTTTTCTTGTTTTAAGCTCTGTGTACGGATTAGTTTTTTAATCCAATGACTTTACATGGCCAGTACGGTTTTTTTTCTCCCTTGTTTTATGCTGTGTGTACTCGGTGATGGTTATAATCAGCTTACCAATCTTAAAATTTCATCATTTCATTATTAAAGGATTATCAATAAATATAACCGGTAAATAGTTTTTACATTGCCATAAAATATCAAATGATGGCGGATATCGTGTTCGAAACGGACAAGAAAGATTTCGATTTGGAAAATGTGTTAGAAATCTGGAAGAAATGTATAGAAGAAGACGAGTCCATATCGTTGGAATATTACATAAAAGCTTATAAAGAACTATGCAGGTAAGAAGTGGACGTTTTTTGAGATGTGGTGAGGTGCAAACAATATTTGTCTATCTGGTGACAAGAGTTATAGTGCCTCGATATCTATACACCCTCGCACTCTTAGTAAATGTTATTTAAGATTCTGTTGAGGCACTCTTTCTGTACATCCTGAGTTATATCTTGAATTAATTACAATTTAGCAACAATTGGATTTCTAAATATTTTAATTCCAACCGTAAATATCGTTGAAACTCTCAGTCGTATTATTTTTTGGAAAGAACATAGGAAACGTACATTTATGGAACAAGAAGACAATAGACTAATAGGTGTGGCATGGAACAATTATTTTTTGGTCGCAAGTCACTGACAAACTTTATCACATAATGTTGTATCGAGTACACCTAGCCAGGGTGGGATTGGAACTCACAACATTAGTGGTGATAGACACTGATTGTATAGGTAGTTACCATACGATCACGACGGGTCCTCCAATATTGGTCAATATCCTGGAAAACTCGCAAACCTATTTTCTTTTAAATACCTAGCAATCCTGCATTTCTGGTAACCATTAAACAATAGTTTCGGTATGGATTAATGTTTCATTTTCCTGAGGGGTGGTCGTGATCATTATTTTATGGTAGTTCATTTACAGCTACCTATGCAATCAGTGCCTATTACTACTAAACTTGTGAGTTCGAATCCCACTCATGGCGAGGTGTACTCGATACAACATTATGTGATAAAGGTTTTTTTTTAGCGACTTGCGACAGGTCGGTGGTTTTCTCCGGGTACTCCGGTTTCCTCAACCAATATAATTGACAGCCACGATACAACTAAAATATTGTTGAAAGTGGCGCTAAACATCATAACCCTAATCCACCCTTGATTTTCCTGCAATAATATCTCATCATTTGACTTTTTACCTTTTAGATTTTGTCGGTTGCAGGGACGCTTGCTTGGTTTCGTAGCGAACGACTTAGAAGAAAAAATTGGAATTTTAGAAACATTGAGACGTTGTGATACTTGTAACAATTACAGAACTGTGCAATCAATGATTAAATACGAAGTCGAATATGGATTAACGACCTTCAGAGGTCGAGTTCCGTCAGGGTCAAGGACGTTGTTAAGACTTCAAAGAGGATTGGAATTTATTTTGAGATTTATAGACGAACTGAGTATGAGCGAGGATGGTGCAAAAAGTTCATACATTGCTCATAATGTTTACAAACGAACGCTAGCCAATCATCACCCTTGGCACAAACAGAAAATGGCGCACATCGCTTTGTTTATGTTGCCAAACAGAAGAGATCTAATAGAGACGATGTGTAAACAGAGCTATGATCAAGTACTTATATTAATGGACGACGTCACACAGACAGGAAACCTTATATACGACATTATACACAATTTGTATAAAAAGAACAACTTGCTAAACTTGAAATAAATAAAAATAAATATGTATGCAACCATATATATTGTTGACTTTAAATGGAATAAAACCGTAGATATAAAATTTAGTGCACACGACACGTTTCTGGAATAACCTTCATCAGGTACGCTCAAAATCGAAAGATTGGAAAGTCAAATAATTTAAAAGTGTTTGGGAGCAATAAAACCAAAGGACCTAAACATGATAGCTAAATTCGGCTAAGGTTACATATGCACGAGGGAAGAAGTTACGTCACCCTGTACCGACACCCAACAACGAATTGTGTTGCCATTATGGATCCATAATTCCCCATCAATGAGACAGAACCGGTCTTAAGAACTAACGACTCACATATTTAATGTTATATTTGTTCTTTTCAATTTTCATTTCTTTCTCAGTATTTTTTTCTAAACTTCGTATTTTTCTATGCCGATCCTTTTTATCATATTGTACAGATTCCTGAATAAAGGAATGTAAATAGTTATTGCATCATTCGGAATATCCTTGCTTTTATTATTATGAATTATGTTATGCGTAAATTCTTAGTAGCCTTTTCTATTCGTTTTTTTTTTAATGTGATATCCTTGTCATACCCTCACCAGTCAACAATTTTCAAACGTGTAAGGCGTTTATCAGCATCCTTCTAGCTAGTATTATTAATGTCCGATTTCTTTTCTCTGTTTTTGTACTTAAAGGCATTTTTTACATCCTTATAGATACAAGGATACAAAACAGGATTTGTACAACAAACTTTACATAATTGTATTATCAATGATATGCAATAGGGATTTTTTGGAAAATATTTTTTTTCATCAAAATTTATTGGAGTTAAATTTCTCAATAACATACTGACGTGCCATTCATAATTAATTTCACAATTGTTACCACATTCAGAGTCTTGTCATAGATGGCGGGTATCATACATGAAGCAGATAATCAATCAAGGCCTGGTTTCATGTCAGATTCCTTTTCATAAATGTTTTTTGTTATTGTTTTGTATGGAGCCGGATGTGGCTATTTCGCGTTTTTGCTCTGTAGCAAAAAATAAAAGACGAAAACGGGGAATAGTCCGCATCCGACTTCCACAGTTTTACCTCTCTTTTGGTGAGCGGGTGATTACTGTTTAACGTAGTGCAGTCTTAACGCATGAGCACACTGAGCAGTTGCCCGGAGACCCCACGAGCATAGAGACCTCATGCTAATCTATGTATGTTGTATACAGCATGCTTTTTTTTTCTTTTTTTTTAATGTTGTTGGAAATACCATTACAATAAACATGTTTAATTTTATCGATATTTACATTTTGATTCCTGAGTGGTTGTGTATGTAGGGGCCCCAATGTACTGCTTTGCTCGGGGCCTATAATGTTGTTAAGACGGCCCTGGTAAGCTTACCTTACCTCTGTATCTTTACCCCTTTCAAGGGAGAACCATACTGTGTCGTATGTTAAACGTGTGTTGGGTGGCGGTGCGCTGTACAGTGCAGTGTGAGTGAAAATCCCATCACCTCCGTATCAATGAATAAAATTTATGTACACTAAAAATCAGGCTTATTCACACGGGATATAAAAGTTTATTAAATCAAGTTAAAACTATCCACAACGGTTGTCCCGACATTACGTATAAAATATGCATGTTGCATGTATTGGAAAAATTTAAGAAGACGCATCACTGTTTAAAATCTAAAAGTCTCTGTTGGTATGGTTAAAATCTAAAATCTATTTGTTACGGTTTGGTTCGAGGTTTATAAAGTAATTGTCACATCCTAAAATCTAAAACGAATCGTATTTACAGTTTAATATCTGAAACGTCATCTTTCAAAGTCTAAAATCTAAAACAATTATCACAGTTTAACGTCAAGTGAGAACAAGGCACATTTCTACGAGTTAATTATTTCCTCTTTGTACTAGACCAACACGCCAAGTTGGATTTTATATTGCTAGCTCACTGAAACAACAGTAGTTTTTGTAGTCCACTGGAAGACATGTCGCTTCACTCGGACACCATTGTTACTCCGAGCTGATCAGTCTGCTTTAATCTATTATTGCTATGTGCTTGGCGAAGAAGCAACGAGTACCAATTTAATAGTCCTTGGTTTGACCCGACCATGGTTAGAACCCATGTCTCCCTTATGGACTGAAGTAATGGTATCAGAGACAAGTTTTTTTTTCTAGTTTTAATTGTAAATGAATATTAAACAATGCCTATATACTTAATTATATTTTTATATAAATCAAAAGGTGGGCTTGAAAAACAAACCACAACGACAGCCGGAAGCAGAATACAACACAACCCGCCACGAAGTACATAATTAATCATTTATGAGAAACGGACGCGTGCTCGATTCCTAGAACTGGACGAGAAAATGCATTGCAAAATAACAATGTATATCTAAAATTGTATTAATAGGATTTGATTTAATAACGGATTTTTAAAATATATCCTTTCAATTAATCATATGAATCCGGTGATTATAAGATCGTTTATATTTATAAGGATATTATAGAAATCCCATGTCATACAGTCAGTTTCTGAGAAAAAGATTGAAATGAGGAAAGCTAACAAACAAGACACAAATTGAATGATACCAACGCAAAAGTGATGGTCCATGTGACTAAAAAAGCCCAATAAAAAGCAAAAGAAATGCTTTTAACCATGACATCGCTTGTGGTTGTGCATAAACTTTCAACAATATTTCAGTTATATGTGGCCGTCAGTTTTATTGGTGAAGGAAACCGGAGTACCGAGAGAAAATCACTGACCTGCTGCAAGTCACTAACAATCTTTATCACATAATGTTGTATCGAGTACACATCGTCCGAGAGGATTCGAACACACAACATTAGTGTTGATAGGCACTGATTGCAAATGTAGTTATAAATTCAACTACCATATATACGATCAACAACGCGACCACAACGTTAACGGCCCCAAGAATATTTCAAATGGGTGACCATTTCCGGTTCCAATAATAAATTGGCTTAAGCTTGTTGCGGGTATATAAACAAAATTGTACAATAATAGACATATTTTTATTTACAAATAATGTATATACAATTAAATTGTGTACATTCAAAACTTGACCAACCATCCTTCATGGCATATCAACAGAATGTGCAATGTCTGTCATGAAGTTATTGTCAATGTAGGCCTATGTATGATAATGCAAAATGGTAATAATTCAAATCAGCTCCATTTTTTGACTTGAATGTTTTCAATGTCGGACGGGTATGAAAAAATCAGAGGATACACCAATGTGTCTATTTCCACTCATCTGATTTACGATTGGCAGATGAGAGAGTTCAAATGATAATTATAATAATTTAGCCATAAAATTATCATGACCGGTAAGTTAAACCTTTCTGATGACCACATTAACATAAAACTGATTAAATCATGAATATGTCAGAAAAACAAAACAGATGGAAAACAACTTGGGTCAAGTTTTAACTTTCACCCGAATATTGAAACATGCAAAATGTAGGAATTGCACCAAAATGAGGTATTTGCTATTTTCAGTAACAGTAACTTCCTTTTTGATAGTTGTAAAAAAAAAAAAAAAAAAAAAATCCATAATAGTACTTGGTCTATGATCAAATATTCTTTCCTGTTTATTCCATAAGGAATAGATATTGTAAAATTCTTTTTACTGTTGGAATTGATATAATGTAATATTTGCTCCAGTCTAAACAATTGCTATTGCAGGAATTCTATCTCATCACAACAACATCATGAAAGAAGGGAGACTGAGATATAAATTTCACAGAAGTCAAAACATCTGAAAAGTTTCTATTTTTTAGTCATTTTGGATGAAGGCAGTTGAGGCTGTTGAATACAATTTTGGAATGGAAAGGCTAACATTTATGCTCTATAGCATGTCCATGGCAGTTTAAAAATGAATATATTATATTTTTTATAGTATATAAATTAACCTTCCAGTCAATAAATTAAAAATAAATTTATTTATAACATCAATAAATACAAGCTTTTTTAACCTGTATTGCTGACTAAGAAAAAGAATACTTAATTTTTTTTTATTGTCTCTTCTTTGGCCTATAGGACTTGGAACTCCAGATATATAGGGATATTAAAGTGTACAAATTGGGATCTTCATAGCACTATCCTTCATGTCAAATATCATCGCATCACATAAGGTCCCAATTCATTGGTGATTCTCCTCTCGAACACCCCCCCCCCCCCTCCCCCAATAAAAAAAATCTCCATTGCAGCATGTGTTTAACATATAGACTACATATAGATCCAAGTTCTTTCATTTCCAAGTTTCATTCTTATCAAATTCAGGCATCTAGCCATCTCATGATATTTAAATTTTTCCTCCATTGCAGGATATGCTAAACTATAGACCAACAGGGCGTGGACCCATTGAACCACAATATTTTATTTATTACAGGTTGAATCTCCCCATCACAATCATATTTCATGCAAAATGCATTTTCATTTGGGTTTTCGTGTTTAACGCCACTTTCAATAATATTTGAGTTATATCATGGCGGTCAGTTTTATTGGTGGAGGAAACCGGAATACACAGAGAAAACCAGAGCATTTTCATTTTAATTGCCATTTCTTATGACAAAAATGAAGATTTCAACATTTTTCTCCACTGCATTCTATCAAATTATGGACACCCAGGATTCTATATATAGACCCTAGGAACTTTGCTGACGTAAATATGAATCTATACATATCTTAATGATGCTTTGAATTAAATATTACACCATTTAAATTTCTTGTTCTTGAAAAATAGATTTTCAGAACATATTGAATTTTCCTACTTTTTGTGTCAGTCCTTAGCAAAATTTGCCCAAATGTTGATGGTCATGTCTGAAAAGACTGAGGAAATTCGTGAATTCTGATACTATTTATGAATAGTTCTCTAGAAGGTTAAAATGTCTTGAAAATTTGATAACGGCAGACACCATGTGATGACCAACATTTAAATGTATGGCCTTCCTCAAGATCATATTGGCATATCAGAATTACCAAATGTATTTAGTCAAACCTGCCCATGCGACCATCTCTATTAAGCAGTCACCTGTATTAAAAGGTCACATTTTTTTTGTCCTGTCATAGAAAATTTCATATGAATTGAACCTCTTTTAAGAGGTCACCTTTTCTTTCTCCCAAAGGTGACCTCTTAATACATGTCTGAATGTATATTTTTAGATTTTGTCAATGACAACGGTGATAAATCTTCCTTATCTATAAAATAAAACCTGAGCTAATCAGAAGAACACTGTTGATGTATACAAAATGTGTATCGCAGGTCCTATGGTACTGTGGTAGTTAAATTAAAAATATGGCGTCGTAAATAGATTGAAATAGCACGTGAATACACGGAACCATAGAACCTGCTGTACCATAGGATCAGACTATATTGATGGGTCCTATGGTACTGTGGTAGTTAAATTAAAAATATGGCGTCGTAAATAGATTGAAATAGCATTTGAATACACGGAACCATAGAACCTGCTGTACCATAGGATCAGACTATATAAATCTACTGTCATCTATGTTTGAGCATTAACATCAGTCTTTGCCTTAAATTTTTTCACCTACATGCCCGAAGGCCAAAGTTAGGAAAATGTTCTATTCATTTAAACCAATTCTTTCATAATTTTCACTTGTTCAAATCCAGTTTTACTCGTCCCAGGCTTCGGGCAAGTGGGTTCATGCAAAGACTGTAACATGTTTAATTAACATAAGCTATCTTGTATGCAATATTCTTTCTTTAACATTGGACAAATAACTTGTAACAGAATTTTGTCCTGCATTACAACTCAGATCATTTTAGTGTAGACACTGTCTTTTCAGAATGCACTTAAAATTGTTTATGCACCGATAAAGGACATATGTTCGTATTACTACCATCATATTTCAGCACTATTCTAATGCTGCTAAGCAACAGAGAGATAAATCTCATTTCCAGCACTATAAAGTGTTCATATTTTGATGCTGCTAAGCAACAGAGATGTATCTAATTTCCAGCACTATAAAGTGTTCATATTTTAATGCCGCTAAACAACAGAGATAAATCTAACTTTCAGTACTATAAAGTGTTCATTCTTCAGCAAAATAAATAATAAGTGATAATTATTTTTTCCTATCGTTTCATATCTCATTTGATTTAAATGCCCGTGACAACGAAAACGATCACCGTCCCCCTCTCCAACCTCCCCTTCCCCCTCTTCCTCCACCTCTCCCACCCCCATCTCGATTTCTTCCGCTGCCAAAATTATCCATTCCTCCTCCTTGTCGATTGAAAGAATCACGATCATCAAAGTCCATTATCTCCTCCTGTCGATTTTGCATTTGTCCTTGTCTATTTTGGCCATGACCCACTTGGTTATCGAATCGTTGATTTCCACGGTCTTGAAATTTATTCTCACGATCATTTCCAAATTTACTATCTCCCTTCCTTTGTCTATTGTCTTTATCTCGAAAATCTGAATCCTGCTTATTACGAAAATCTGAGTCCTGATTTCTCATGTCTTTGTCTACAGGTCCACTTCCTCTTTGACTTGGTCCCTGATTTTGATCTCTAAAATCCACATCCTGATTGAAAGGCCTATTTGCACCCGGCCCTCCTTGACTTCCCATTCCCGGACCCTGACCTAATAAAGGCATTCGTTGACCACCTAAAATTACATAAAAAACATATACATTGAAAGTAACCTTCAAGTATCCTGAAGTAAAAATACATTTCTATATGATATATAAACCTTGAATTCAAGGGGCCGTCGTGGCCGTGATCGTATGGTAGTTGGATTTACAACTACCTATGCAATCAGTGCCTATCACCACTAAAGTTCTGAGTTCGAACTCCGTTCATGTACTCGATACAACATTATGAGATAGTTTGTCTGTGACTTGCGACAGGTCGTTGGTTTTCTCCGATTTCCTCCACCAATAAAACTGACCGCCATGATATAACTGAAATAGTGTTGAAAGTGGTCTTAATCACCATAAACCAAATCAAACTTGAATTCATCAACAATTTCAAGGGAGTTAAGAAATGATAAATACAGTACAATTAGAGACATAGCGTGATAAATCACTGTGATAGACATATCACTCATCTTGGTGATTTGGATACATCTTTTGTTCTATTAAATATATCTTCAAAATTTCTTTTACATTTAGAGAGTTACTTACTATCACCAAACAGGCATATCAATATAAGTAAATAATTTAATTTGATTTGAATACTGCAATCTGATTGGCTAATCTGCCTGGAGAAAATTTTGGTTATACTCCATAACCTGGGTTGGTATTGTGACATCACCAATGTGTTCATCCACCAACGACAAATTCAAATAGTCACACGAAATAATCGTAATTAAAATTGAGGAATCATTAAATTTTGAAATTGTTGAATAGGTTATACTTGCATAACCTGGTTTGGGTCAGTTTACACTTTTAAGTGGCTTATTAAGCATAAACTGACCCAAACCAGGTTATATCGCATAACGTGTTCAACAATTTCAAATATTCCTTAAATAGATTAAACAGACCAAAAGATATAAGAAGAGTAATACATCTATCACAGTGATTTATCAAGCTATATCATGATGAGAACTTGCTGTATATCAATGAGATGATGATGTCCACTTTGTATTAGACCTACAGTAAGGTTAGAGACATACCATGATAAATCACTGTGATAGACGTATCACTCATTTTAGTGATACAGATATATCTTTTGTTCTGTTTAATAAATCTTCAGAATTTCTTTTGTATTTAGAGTTTTACATACTATCACACAAAATAGTGAGTAAATAGATCAGGGTTGGCAAAAAAGCGGGAAATACTCATATTTCCCAGGACGGCAGGAAATACTGGTAATTACTGGGAAATAAGATTGATTCTTAATTTGCAAATATAATGGTACATGAACCTGTACACATTGTGCATTTGTTTACTGCGCATAGTGTAAATTTCTTTGAGTTCCAGATTATTGTGATATATCTTCTTATAATTTAATTTGATTTGAATATTTCAATCTGATTGGCTAATCCACCTGGAGAAAATTTTGGTTATACTTGATAACCTGGGTTGGTATTGTGACGTCACCAACGTGTTCATCCGCCAAGGACAAATTCAAATAGTCACATGAAATAATCGTAATTAAAATCGAGGAATCATTAAATTTTGTTGTAAAAATTAAATTATAAGGAATATTTGAAATTGTTGAACAGGTTATACAACCTGTTCAGCAATTTCAAATATTCCTTAAATAAATTAGCAAATTGAACATTTATTTGGAGTATAATATAGACTTGAGTTAATCTGTTTGTAAAATCTAAAATGTAAAACACCTAAAAGAAAAAGAACTTATGAAGAAATGAATAGTCCAATGAACAATAAACAAGGTAAATATCAACAAAAAAATCTTTTAAAACAGTGAGGCCAATATGTTTTTTAATCTTTGGTTTGTCAAACTCAGGAAACTTCTAAATTGATATTTATGTTTTGCATGTACATTGTATGGCTAAAATTGCATAAAAAAAATCTTTAATTGATACAAATATAAATATATTGGCCTTACAGAAAAAAAAAAAAAAAAAAAAAAAATTAATGGATAGTGTTAATGTACAGATATATAAAATTGATATTTGCTAAAAAAAAATATTGATTTTGATAGAAATATTAAGAAAATTATTCTTTACTTGTAATCCTCACTTTGTATCTCCTTTGTTTAGTGATTAAAACCATATTCTGACCTGCTTTTGACATGTTTATTGTTTGTCTTTACAAACTGGACTTATTGATTTTTAAAGGTTATTGAAAATGTGTTAATTAGTTTGTAAAAACAAATTAGAAAAGTTAGTCATTATTATAGCATAAAGGAAATGCCCTTAGGATATTAGATTACAACTTTGAAGAAATTTATCACATCTAAAAATCATATTTCCCAGTATTTCCCACTTGAGCTAAAATTTAGAGTATTTCCCGGTAATTACCACTGGGAATTCCCACCACTGGTATTTCCCGACCAACCCTGAAATAGATTAAACAGAGCAAAAACATATCAGTATCACTAAGAAGAGTGATATGTCTATCACAGTGATTTATCATGGTATGTCTCTCACTGTACTGCATCAGTATCACTAAGAAGAGTGATATGTCTATCACAGTGATTTATCATGGTATGTCTCTCACTGTACTGTATCAGTATCACTAAGAAGAGTGATACGTCTATCACAGTGATTTATCATGGTATGTCTCTGACTACTGTATCAGTATCACTAAGAAGAGTGATACATCTATCACAGTGATTTATCATGGTATGTCTCTGACTGTACTGTATCAGTATCACTAAGAAGAGTGATACGTCTATCACAGTGATTTATCATGGTATGTCTCTCACTGTACTGTATCAGTATCACTAAGAAGAGTGATATGTCTATCACAGTGATTTATCATGGTATGTCTCTGACTGTACTGTATCAGTATCACTAAGAAGAGTGATATGTCTATCACAGTGATTTATCATGGTATGTCTCTGACTGTACTGTATCAGTATCACTAAGAAGAGTGATACGTCTATCACAGTGATTTATCATGGTATGTCTCTGACTGTACTGTATCAGTATCACTAAGAAGAGTGATATGTCTATCACAGTGATTTATCATGGTATGTCTCTCACTGTACTGTATCAGTATCACTAAGAAGAGTGATATGTCTATCACAGTGATTTATCATGGTATGTCTCTGACTGTACTGTATCGGTATCACTAAGAAGAGTGATACATCTATCACAGTGATTTATCATGGTATGTCTCTCACTGTACTGTATCAGTATCACTAAGAAGAGTGATACGTCTATCACAGTGATTTATCATGTTATGTCTCTGACTGTACTGTATCAGTATCACTAAGAAGAGTGATATGTCTATCACAGTGATTTATCATGGTATGTCTCTGACTGTACTGTATCAGTATCACTAAGAAGAGTGATACGTCTATCACAGTGATTTATCATGGTATGTCTCTGACTGTACTGTATCAGTATCACTAAGATGAGCGATATGTCTATCACAGTGATTTATCATGGTATGTCTCTGACTGTACTGTATCAGTATCACTAAGAAGAGTGATATGTCTATCACAGTGATTTATCATGGTATGTCTCTGACTGTACTGTATCAGTATCACTAAGATGAGCGATACGTCTATCACAGTGATTTATCATGGTATGTCTCTGACTGTACTGTATCAGTATCACTAAGAAGAGTGATATGTCTATCACAGTGATTTATCATGGTATGTCTCTCACTGTACTGTATCAGTATCACTAAGAAGAGTGATACGTCTATCACAGTGATTTATCATGGTATGTCTCTGGCTGTACTGTACACATTAAGCTTGATTTTTATAGTGCTAGCCCACTGAAAAAACAGTCCACATGTATACAAGTCGCTCCACTTAAAACACATTAACCTTATTTCGAGCAATGCATATTTTGCTCCGTCTCCTTAATACTGCTCGAACTCACGATTTACTACACCTGATGGCAAGCAGACAAACTATTACACCACTGAAGCAGTTTGAAAGTGATATAAGATGTCAAAATCATAATTTCCAATACTTATGAATTTTGTAGATGGTTTGCTTTATAATGTTTAATGCCACTTTCAACAATATTTCAATTATATCGTGGCTGTCAGTTTTACTGGTGGAGGAAACCGGAGTACCTGGAGAAAAGCATCGACCTGCCGTAAGTTACTGACAAACTTTATCACATAATGTTGTATCGAGTACACCTTGCCATGAACGGGGTTCGAACTCAGAACTTTAGTGGCAATAGGCGCTGATTGCACAGGTAGTTGTAAATCCAACTACCATATGATCACGTAGATAATAAAACCTTATGCTTAATAACTCTCCTAGTAACAATCTTTTGTTGACAAAGATAAGTGTAAAGCTACTTAATTTCAAAATAAAGACATATACAATGGTAATTAAATCTCGTCGACAGGTCAAAGATTGTCAAAAACTGATATACATGTGTAAGAAGTTGACCCAGTAATCCGACATGGATGATGAAATGAGAATATGCTTGTTTATTTTTAATGAATTTAAATATTCTGATGATGTAAGTGTATGTATTTAATGTTTGAATGTATAATTGTTATTAATTCTGTAATAAATCAATGTATTTTTTCACTTGTCGGACATGCACATGCGTAATTACATCTCCAAATGGGTTCATATTAGAGGTCATGTGCTCTTTCTCCTTAACGCTGCATGTTTAACAGTGAAGCAACTAATGCTAATTTCATAGTCTTTGGTTTGACTTGATCAGGGCTCAACCCTACAATCTACCTGAGGTAAATACGCTAACCATTACATCACCGATGCAGTTATGTGCATTATGAATTACATGAGTGATGACTTTTTTTTTGGTGTTTAATATTCTTTGTGTCAAATTCTGCCAGTTTTATGTAATAAAAGATGCGACTGTCTTTTGAAAATGTAACATGAATTACCTTGCTGTCCAGCACCTCCAATTCTGTTTCCTTGGGGACCACCCATTCCTGGTCGGTTTCCCATAAAGCCTGGTCGATTTTGTCCCACCATGCCTAGTTGGTTTCCAATCATTCCTTGTTGACCCATCAAACCAGGATTTGGGACCCTAATTCCGGGTTGATTCCCCATCAGTGCTTGTCGATTTTGTGCCATCATGCCCTGTTGATTTGATCTCAACATTCCTTGTGGGTTTCCCATCATTCCTTGTTCCAGATTATCCATCAACCCTTGATTTCCCATCATGCCTTGTTTAATACCCATCATGCCTTGTTGATTACCCATCATTCCATGTTGACTTCCCATTCTGCCTTGTTGATTACCTATCATTCCATGTTGATTGCCCATCATGCCTTGTTGATTACCCATCATGCCTTGTGTCATCATTCCTTTTGGATTCCCCATCATGCCTTGCTTTCCTCTCATAGCCCCAAATTGATTTCCCATCATGCCTTGTCTATTTCCCATCATTCCATCTTGACGATCCATCATATGGTCATCATCATCCCCACTGTCCCTTGAGTTATCCATTCTTTCCTGCATTTCTATTAAGCTTTCCTCTGCCATTCTTTCCTCAAAATCGTCATCAACATGTGACTCATTTCTATTCCTTTCAGATGTATGTCGAGGTCCTCTGTCTTTGTCACGGTCCCTATTATTGCCTCTTTCCCGATCGTTGTCCCGATCCCTATCTCTATCTCTCATACCCCTCTTTTCTCTCTGGTAATCTAAAAAAAAAAATAATTCAAAAATGTTTCATCACTATATTCAAGTAGCAAATATTCAAGTCCTAAATGGAACTTGGCCTTCCTTCTGATAGGGGTGATCCTGGTTAGAAAATAAATAACTGAAATCAATGAAAACTAGAACTGTGAGTAACCTCACTGAGTGATATCCCCCACTTGCAATACTATGATGTTCAAACTTTGAAATACAGGTATATTAGCAAGTTAATTATCTCCCCTTCTAAATTTTAGACAGCAACTGTATTCCTTCATGCACATCTGCAGGTTGTGTAAAGTTTCATAAAAATTCAATAAGCAGTTTAGTAGGAGTTGCACTTACAAGGTAAATGCCCCCCCTCTTTTTGTGAAAGTATAAATTGAATTATCTTCCCTTTTAAATTTTGGACAGCAACCATATTCCTTCATGCACATCTGCAGGTAGTGTACTACAACTGTGTAAAGTTTCACAAAACTCCAATAAAACGTTTAGGAGGAGTTGCGCTTACAAGGTACACGATCCCCCTTTTCGTGAAAGTATAAGTTGAATTATCTCCCCTTCTAAATTTTAGACAGCAACAGTATTCCTTCATGCACATCTGCAGGTTGTGTACTACAACTGTGTAAAGTTTCATAAAAATTTAATAAGCAGTTTAGTAGGAGTTGCGCTTACAAGGTACATCCCCCCCCCCCTTTCGTGAAAGTATAAGTTGAATTATCTTCCCTTTTAAATTTTGGACAGCAACCATATTCCTTCATGCACATCTGCAGGTAGTGTACTACAAATGTGTAAAGTTTCATAAAAATCCAATAAGTCGTTTAGGAGGAGTTGCGCTTACAAGGTACATGGACGGACGGACGGACAGGGTGATTCCTATATACCCCCCAAACTTTGTTTGCGGGGGGTATAAATATCTACACCCCTTTTCAAATTGGTCATTTTGACATGTTCTGACCATGTCAAGCAATTTTCGGAAAATAGCTGAAATCAGTTAAATAACTGAAAAGAATCATCCCTTTTCTATGGTCCCTGACCTTGTGTATAAATTTCTAAAGATTTTCTCAAGGGAACTTAAGTTATTAAACACGTAAAGAAAGATATGGGTATAACTTAATGCCGCCGACACTAACAGTAGGAGCAAAGAAAATTTCTTTTAATGGGAGCATGTATATCCCCTTATGTCCGTTAGCGAATACATGTAAGGTTAAGCAAAGATCATGTGAATGTCGCTAGTATAAAAATTAAGTCAGAGTAAAAATCTTCAGACTATACTATAAAATCTACCTTTATTCCTTCCTTGTCGGAGTTGTCTGCCCTGTTTATCACCTTCCTCGTCTTTTAACGTTTCAAGGTCAAAGTCACCTGCTGGTTTCATGGAGGGTAAATCTAACAGACTTGGTAATGGAACTTTTGGCTTTTCTGTAAATAATGAGAAGTTTTGTTTTTAAGTTTCAATCATTCTGCTAAAGTTGGCGTTAAACACCAACCAATCAAATAACCACTCCAATGATCCCTCAGACAATGGCAAATGTCTGGTAAAAGGAGAAGAGCCAGGAACTCAGTATACAGGTCAGTGGTTTTCTCTGGGTACTGGAGAATATTTAAATATTATTTTCACTATATAATATTAATTGAAAAAAAATATAAGACAGACAGATGCAAGAAACCAAATATAGCTTAAAAAATATTACCAGAAAATGTAAAAAATAAAATTATATGATATATAGGCTATTTAAAGACTTGCTTAATATTAGTAAGAAAGGATATGGATATAAATGAACAAGGGAGACTATCCAACTTTATACTTTAGATACAAATTAAAGTAAAGGAACAGCTTGTTGTAATAAAGGATATGGATGTAAATGAACAAGGGAGACTATCCAACTTTATACTTTAGATACAAATTAAAGTAAAGGAACAGCTTGTTGTAATAAAGGATATGGATATAAATGAACAAGGGAGACTATCCAACTTTATACTTTAGATACAAATTAAAGTAAAGGAACAGCTTGTTGTAATAAAGGATATGGATATAAATGAACAAGGGAGACTATCCAACTTTATACTTTAGATACAAATTAAAGTAAAGGAACAGCTTGTTGTAATAAAGGATATGGATATAAATGAACAAGGGAGACTATCCAACTTTATACTTTAGATACAAATTAAAGTAAAGGAACAGCTTGTTGTAATAAAGGATATGGATGTAAATGAACAAGGGAGACTATCCAACTTTATACTTTAGATACAAATTAAAGTAAAGGAACAGCTTGTTGTAATAAAGGATATGGATGTAGTAAATGAACAAGGGAGACTATCCAACTTTATACTTTAGATACAAATTAAAGTAAAGGAACAGCTTGTTGTAATAAAGGATATGGATGTAAATGAACAAGGGAGACTATCCAACTTTATACTTTAGATACAAATTAAAGTAAAGGAACAGCTTGTAGTAAGAAAGGATATGGATGTAGTAAATGAACAAGGGAGACTATCCAACTTTATACTTTAGATACAAATTAAAGTAAAGGAACAGCTTGTTGTAATAAAGGATATGGATATAAATGAACAAGGGAGACTATCCAACTTTATACTTTAGATACAAATTAAAGTAAAGGAACAGCTTGTTGTAATAAAGGATATGGATGTAAATGAACAAGGGAGACTATCCAACTTTATACTTTAGATACAAATTAAAGTAAAGGAACAGCTTGTTGTAATAAAGGATATGGATGTAAATGAACAAGGGAGACTATCCAACTTTATACTTTAGATACAAATTAAAGTAAAGGAACAGCTTGTTGTAATAAAGGATATGGATATAAATGAACAAGGGAGACTATCCAACTTTATACTTTAGATACAAATTAAAGTAAAGGAACAGCTTGTTGTAATAAAGGATATGGATATAAATGAACAAGGGAGACTATCCAACTTTATACTTTAGATACAAATTAAAGTAAAGGAACAGCTTGTTGTAATAAAGGATATGGATATAAATGAACAAGGGAGACTATCCAACTTTATACTTTAGATACAAATTAAAGTAAAGGAACAGCTTGTTGTAATAAAGGATATGGATGTAGTAAATGAACAAGGGAGACTATCCAACTTTATACTTTAGATACAAATTAAAGTAAAGGAACAGCTTGTTGTAATAAAGGATATGGATGTAAATGAACAAGGGAGACTATCCAACTTTATACTTTAGATACAAATTAAAGTAAAGGAACAGCTTGTTGTAATAAAGGATATGGATGTAAATGAACAAGGGAGACTATCCAACTTTATACTTTAGATACAAATTAAAGTAAAGGAACAGCTTGTTGTAATAAAGGATATGGATGTAAATGAACAAGGGAGACTATCCAACTTTATACTTTAGATACAAACTAAAGTAAAGGAACAGCTTGTTGTAATAAAGGATATGGATATAAATGAACAAGGGAGACTATCCAACTTTATACTTTAGATACAAATTAAAGTAAAGGAACAGCTTGTTGTAATAAAGGATATGGATATAAATGAACAAGGGAGACTATCCAACTTTATACTTTAGATACAAATTAAAGTAAAGGAACAGCTTGTTGTAATAAAGGATATGGATGTAAATGAACAAGGGAGACTATCCAACTTTATACTTTAGATACAAATTAAAGTAAAGGAACAGCTTGTTGTAATAAAGGATATGGATGTAGTAAATGAACACAAATTAAAGTAAAGGAACAGCACTTTTATTACTATTCTACATTTCAGTCACAGTAGGGGCACCATTAAAAATATTTCAGTTTGCCCAAACCCGACCCACAGGTGTTAGGTATGAGTAGGTAGGTAGGTAATTTTTTTTTTCTGAATAAAGTTTGTAAAACATTTGTTATTGTTTTCTAGAAAAGACACCTTATCAGGTTCAAAATTTATTCAACAAATATGACTAGAAACAATTATGCAACATCCAAGTTCATGTTTTGTCAGTTTTTGATAGGATTTCGTTTAAGTATTGGCTTTTTGTCCCTCAGACAGGCTCGACACAAAAGCAGGACAACTCAGTACTTCTTCTTCAGGTCATTGTCCTGTTGAATTCCTTCTGCACAATAACAACACAAATCTGGCTTTCCAATGCCAGAAGCATAGCAGGCCCACTCAATTGGTGACTGACAGTTGGATATACGACTTCATCGAAAATCTTTTCCGTGTTAGTTTGTTGTTGAAACGATATAACCTGTTCGACACAATATTCCTCACTTTGTTTTCCATTTTAATATTGACCGACGACGCAATATTGTGTAGTCTGCCATTTCATGGACATCTGAATAATGACTAGATAACCACAGAGAGAAGTCGAATGAAGAAGAACTAGATCACTAAACCGTTTGAAAGCGTTACAGGTTTACTATTCAAACATCGGTATGATAGAATTTTTAAAACAAATTTACCGTAGGGAACCAAATAATTTCTGTTATTGTTTTCTAGAAAAGACACCTTATCAGGTTCAAAATTTATTCAACAAATATGACTAGAAACAATTATGCAACATCCAAGTTCATGTTTTGTCAGTTTTTGATAGGATTTCGTTTAGTATTGGCTTTTTGTCCCTCAGACAGGCTCGACACAAAAGCAGGACAACTCAGTACTTCTTCTTCAGGTCATTGTCCTGTTGAATTCCTTCTGCACAATAACAACACAAATCTGGCTTTCCAATGCCAGAAGCATAGCAGGCCCACTCAATTGGTGACTGACAGTTGGATATACGACTTCATCGAAAATCTTTTACGTGTTAGTTTGTTGTTGAAATGATATAACCTGTTCGACACAATATTCCTCACTTTGTTTTCTGTTTTAATATTGACAGACGACGCAATATTGTGTAGTCTGCCATTTCATGGACATCTGAATAATGACTAGATAACCACAGAGAGAAGTCGAATGAAGAAGAACTAGATCACTAAACCGTTTGAAAGTGTTACAGGTTTACTATTCAAACATCGGTATGATAGAATTTTAAAAACAAATTTACCATAGGGAACCAGATAATTTCCGACTGACCTGAAGTACAAAAAATAAGCTACGATTTTTTTGACAAAACAAATATTGGGGTCGGGCTTGTTTTTTTGGGTCAGTCGTGTTCGGGCAAACAAACATATTTTTAATTATGGCCTAGGGTCTACAACAATGAGCATAACTCATACCCTACTGGCATACCGTAATAAATAAATTACACTTACTGTCAACTTCAATCTTTTCACCAGAAATAGATGGCGGTTGTTTGTTACTTCTCCATGCATGTACAAATTCTCTATCTATTGGACGGGAGTAGGGAATTTTACGTCGTTGATTTTGTTCTCTGTGATGATCCTTGAGAAATTGAGAATCTGTTTCCCAGTCTAAACCTGGGATATTTATATCGTCATCTTGCATGTCTACAAAAATAAACAATTTTAATTTTCTTACTGTTTTTTTTCCATAGCCAATACATTGTCACAGCATTTTTGCTTTGTTTTTTTTTTGGTTTAGAAAAGGACAATAGCAGAAGGAATTACCCCCCCTCCCCTTTATGGTTTGGTTTATGGCGTTTACTGCCACTATCAACAATATTTCAGTTATATCGGTGGAGGAAACCGGGTACCCGGAGAGAACCACAGACCTGCCACGGGTCACTGACAAACTTTATCACATAATGTTGTATCGAGTAAACATCACCATGAGTGGGATTCGAACTCACAACGTTTGTGGTGAAAGGCACTAATTGCACTGGTAGTTGTAAATCCAACTATAATAAGATCACAACCATGACAACCTCTTTTTCCTTGGTAGCACCTTCTTAACATATTATAAATAAACTATAATACATAATCAATCTTTCCAAAAGTTGAAAATCTCTGCCTGTACCGGGTCAGGCATTTGCCAAATTTTGCAGGACCAAAGAAATATTTGCCCGATCTCATTTCTTTGTCTATCAAAATTGATGGAAATTTTTGTCGGACTTTAGTCCTATACTTTAAAAATTTTGCCTGACCGGAGCAAAATTTGCTTGTCAGGGTCATCGGTCCAGCATATTTCGGAAAGACTGCATAATACACCAACTACAGTGAAACCTGTCTAAACCGAACCCTGAATAAACCAATCATTTATAAACCCGAACTTGGGAAATTTTTGCTAACTTAACCTGTATAAACTGAACACCTGTTTATTTCGAACACAAAAGTTAGTTTCAATGACATTTGGCTTAGACAGGTTTCCATCCATGGTTTCTTTTCTGAATGTTTTTTGCTGTCAAAGATAAAATAGCCAGAGCCAATAAAAGTATGTGAGATATCATAATAAGGGTTAGGGTTATGGTGTTAAACCCCACTTTCAACAATATTTCAGCTATATCGTGGTGGTCTGTTTTATTGGTGGAGGAAACCGGTGTACCATGAGAAAACCACCGACCTGTCGCACGTCTCTAACAAACTTTTCACATAAAGTTGTATCGAGTACGGTACACCTCGCCATGATCGGGATTCGAACTCACAGTGCTAGTGGTGATAGGCACTGATTGCACAGGTAGTTCTAAATCCAACAACCATAAGACCACGACCCTTATCATAATACGACTTTGCCCATTGCTTTGACCTTATTAATAAATCCAAATACATATTTTGTACAACTATATTTAAAGCCTGTACAAACCTCCATTGTTAATTGCCTCTTGTATTGTGCCTTCATTTACTCCTGGTATGGAGGACATTGCTGTCACTATGGGAGTTGTGTTTTCTAAATCTGAAAAATAAAAAGTTGACTTAATACATGTACAAAAATTACAGAAGTTCTAATGTAATTATAAAACTATGTATCAGACAGTCTGTCTGTTTGGTTTGGTTTATGGTGTTTAACGCCGCTTTCAACAATATTTCAGTAATATCGTGGTGGTCAGTTTTATTGGTGGAGGAAACCAGAGTACCCGGAGAAAACCATTGACCTGCAGCAAGTCACTGACAAACTTTATCACATAATATTATATCGAGTACACCTCGTCTGAATGGGATAATCATAAAACTGTGTACCTGATAGTCTGCAAATGATTAATAGATAATCAATTAACACTTAACACTTAACAGTATTTTAATTGTTGACATCCTTGTAGCAAAATTTCAAAAGAATCTGATGTACAGTATGACCAATAATCAACTGACAACAGCTCTATAAGTTTGTTGTATCTTTTTTCGTTGTTGTTTGGTGATACATTAACATCTATTGACATATCGCTTGTTATATCATTCTAAGATAATTAAGAATGTGGTCTGTTCAAAATCATTTTTAGCTAAATTTGTCCTGATAATTTGGATATTTGGTTCCTTTGAACTAAAATTGTCCTTCCCATCTACTTCAACACAATGTGAGCTTAGACTACATATTAATTTTTGGCAATCATCAACCCTGTTTCTGAAAGGTATTAACTGCACAATTAGAGAATTGGAGGCTCCTAGGAGCCTATACTGAACACTTGGTTTGAAAGAGAAGATTCGTAGTTCCAAAGGAGATTTTAATACCGTAGTTTCAGCCAATCAGAAATAAGAATTGCCCAAATTAACCATGTTTTTTTTCTGGATCAAGATGAAATGAGTATCTTTGTTGATGACATTGTAAACAACATTACTGTAAAAGTTTGGTACCAATGGACCCAGTAGTTTTTTTTTAGAAGAAATGTTAAATGTGAGATGTACAGATGGACAGAAAATGGAGAATTGACACAAAATGATAGCAAAAGCTAATGCAGCCTTGGTAAGGTGGGCTAAAAATCTGATAAGAATCACGATTACATTTTTCCTGAATTCTTGAATATACAGTTAAACTTGTATTCAACGGTCACCTTTGGGACAAAGGAAAAATGGCCAAGTAAGATAGGTGACCGCTTATGATAAATCTGTTGATCAGTTCCGGTCCGTAATGATACGTATATTACTGGTACCAGAAGGTAATTATTCGGAAAAAATGGCGGGTGCTTTGTAATACTGTGGTGTTTTTGATTTACAGTTAATTAGTTCATCATTCAATAATTTAATTTGATTTGAATATTTCAATCTGATTGGCTAATCCGCCTGGAGAAAATTTTTGTCATACTCAATAACCTGGGTTGGTATTGTGACGTCACCAACGTGTTCATCCGCCAACGACAAATTCAAATAGTCACATGAAATTGAGGAATCATTAAATTTTGTAGTAAAAATTAAATTATAAGGAATATTTGAAATTGTTGAACAGGTTATACTTGCATAACCTGGTTTGGGTCAGCTTACGCTTTTCAGTTTATTAAGCGTAAACTCACCCAAACCAGGTTATATCGTATAACCTGTTCAACAATTTCAAATATTCCTTAAATGATTTGCTAACATATTTAATTTTCAGTCAGGGATGAAAACTGACAGTTAATCTGATATGATGGGACAAACTTTGAGTGACCACTGGACCAAGTTAGCGAGGTGACTGTTTATTTGAGTCAAAATAACAAGTAAATCAGATGGGGAGGGTTATAAACTGGCCGTTTACAGCAGGTGACCGGTAAAGGCAGCAGTTTTGACCATAGATAGCCTTATAAGCATAAAATGTCCATTCTAAAGGCCTGTTTTTTTGTTCCAGGGATTAAATATGTACATACCAAACTCTGGTAATTCATGTTCAGATCCATTCAGTTGATTAAGATTATAACGGTCACGCATTCTGTCTCCTGGTCGATTACGTGTCCAGAATTTTCTGAAAGAAAGACAGAAAATATGTATGCAAGCATATTTACTATATATTTACCTCTTTCTTGCATTTGCTGGTCTTGAGGGGTACAATAATTTTGCTAAGTTCAAAAATTAAAATAAGCAGTCCTAAACTGTATACCTGTAAACAAACTTATTTGACAAATCAGAAAATATTGTATTCATGGGCCATTGGCATAGGAACTGGGAGAATGGGCAAAAAAATTAAGAAAAAGCTCAATTTTCAGTATAGAAGCAAAAAAGTATTGTACTAATTGATTATACCTAGGGGTATAAGGCTATGCTGTGAAAGTTAAGTTTTATTTTGTTTTATTTTTTTTTGCCTGACTCGAAAACATGCTTGGGATATACTATCGCAATAATTAAATAAACATAATATACATTCATGTCTTACGTTGTATGATCGTTAGAACCTGAGGCTAAGATATGACCCAGAGGATGCCATGCTAGACTCCAAACCATGCCTTCATGTGCATACTCCATACCTCCAAGTTCTCTGTCAGTTCTGTAAATAATGTAAAAGGAAACATTTTATATTTGTGGACAATATTTTTACAATCTCACCAAACTACTATAAAAGTGCTATTAATTTACTTTAATTTGTGTCTAAGTGTAATGTCGGATAGTCTCTCATATTCATCTACATGCATATATTTTCTAACTATTAATTACTGCCAAGAAACATGTTGACACTAAGTCTCAATTTCGTATGGAAACATCAAAATGACCAAAACGATCTGTTAATATATTCCTGGTGATTTGCATGCCTTATGGAGGTCGACAGAAGAAAAAAGTTTTTTAAAATATTTATCACGAATACATATGAAAAAGATACATTAAGGGCAAAATTAAATGACATTGTTGGTACTATTTTAAATGCCCTGGAAACCCAAGTTGTGTTGACAACATGGTGGTTTTAAATGATGTATTGAATAACAACTATTACAATACAGAACCTCCCATAGGTGCTTCCCACCAAGTTTTGGTCATTTGGCTAAACAGTTACAAAGAAGAAGATATTTAGAAATCGACCAATAAGAAACAAGAATGACCTGTGGTGGCCATGTTTATTGACGGATCGGAACTAAATGAGCATTCTTTATAGATGACCTTCCAAGTTTCGATTCATTTGGCAAAGCGGTTTCAGAGAAGAAGATTTTTTAGAAATCAACCAATCAGAAACAAGAATTGCCTCTGGCGGCCATGTTAGTCAACGGATCGGAACTAAATTAGCAATTTTTATAAAGGACTTTCCAAGGATGCTTCCTACCAAGTTTTGATTCACTTGGCCAAGCGGTTTCAGAGGACACAATTTTTTAGAAATCAACCAATCAAAAACAAGAATTGCCTATGGCGGACATGTTTGTCAACGAATCGGAACGAAATGAGCATTATTTATAGAGGACCTTCCAAGGATACTTCCTACCAAGTTTCGGTTCATTTGGCAAAGTGGCTTCAGAGGAGAAGATTTTTTAGAAATCAACCAATCAGAAACAAGAATTGTCTGTGGCGGCCATGTTTGTAAACGGATCGGAACTAAATGAGCAATGTTTATAAAGGACCTTCCAAGGAGGCTTCCTACCAAGTTTCGATTCATTTGGCCAAGCGGTTTCAGGGGAGAAGATTTTTTAGAAATCAACCAATCAGAAACAAGAATTGCCTGTGGCGGCCATGTTTGTTAATGGATCAGGACGAAATGAGCAATCTTTATAGAGGACATGCCATAGATGCTTCCGACCAAGTTTCAGTTCATTTGGCCAAGCAGTTTCAGAGAAGAAGATTTAAAAAAATCGGCCAATCAGAAACAAGAATTGCAAATGGTGGCCATGTTTGTTAATGGATTGAGACCAAATGAGCATATTTAGAGAGAACCTTCCATAGATGCTTCCTACCAAGTTTCACTTCATTTGGCTGAGGGGTTTCAGAGGAGAAGATTAAAATGTGAAAAGTTAATGCAAAAGCTCACATTGCCTTTGGCAAGGTGAGCTAAAAAGCAGTATTCCATTGTCTATCAGAACTGGTTAGTTACAGAATTCCTGGTGGTCAGAATTTGGAGGGGGGAATTGTCCAAAAAGGATATTTTATAAAATGAAACTTTGATTCTTCATAAAAAATAATTGACGGGAAAATGTTCTTTATTTGTTGATCTCGTTCAAGAAAAGTTTGCCATGCAACTGGGAAAATTATAATTGTTCATATAATTCCCATGAATACAGACGTTTCGGTCGGCAGTCTTCTTCAAGGTGAAAAAATACAATACAATCACAACACATTCCTGGTTTTACATCATGTCATTTCAAAATTATAGTTAATTAATTTCTTGATTTTCCATCTCCATGGTAACAAATTTTGCTAAAGTAAATCCTTACCCAACATGCCAAAACATTACAGCGCCATCTGATCCTCCAGACACAAATAATCCTTCATGTATAGGATGCCAATCTATGGCTGAAACAGAGAGTGATATTGATATAGATTTATAACTTATCTGGTGTATTCAGATCTTTTAATGGTCGACATATAATGATATTTCAAAATAAATTTATAATTTTCATTCTTACAATTCAGTTTGAAATTGAAACTCAATACAGTGAAAACTATCTAAAACGAACCTTATTCAGAATAAACATGCATTATATTTATACAGCTTAAATTAACAACGATTTCCTACTTTGAGATTTAACTTGAATAAACGTTAGAGAAAACTGAAGGGGCAAACAAAACTGGACAAATTTGAATTGTCACTTCCAGCTAATATTTATTTAACTAAGAGCTATGCCTGGTGCAGCAGTCAGCAAACAACGGGGAAGCCATCATACAAGAAATAGCAAAATTGCCATTTTTCAATTAATTAAGGGGAATCACTCAACAGAAAAACCGCTAAAAGTCAAAAAATGTTTTAATAAATTATCTAACATCATAACACATAATATTCATTCTATTATACCTGTAGCCTCTTTTTTGTGGCCTTTAAATGTTTGCACTTCTTCCTTCATGTTACGAATATCAAATAATTTAATGAGATGATCACGAGAAGCTGTTAACAACCAGTTGCCATTCTTGTTCCACTGTAGCTGCATTACTGTCATTTTATGTGCATGTCTGAAAAAAATAATACTGGAATTTTAACATCCACAAATTGTTTTTGGTCAATATTTTTTATGCCTATTTCCGTCAATGCAACCCCAACACACTTAGTTGGGGGGGAATTTGTAGAGCCACTGGAATGATATCTATAAATATGCATAGGGATTTTTTAAAACACTGACCAATGAAAATGCTTGAAACCTGAAAATAAACAAGGGCAAAAACAAAAATAAATGAAATTGAGTGAATACCATTAAACTAATTAGTACAAAATTAAAAAATAATGACAAAAATTTTATGGTCTGTCTTAATGTGTACCTTCTTACATACTTGTACTGGTATACATTTTTGATTGGTTAAGTTATAATATATAGAAGCATCCAATCAAATATGTGGTTTACTCAGGCCCAAGAATTTGTCATATGATTTGTAGTCACAAGTAGAAATAATAATTCTAATTTTAGAATTTTAAGGGAGAAAGATCGTATCATTTATATTAGAACTGTGGACAGGACATGTGTTGTATCATTTTAATTTGATAGTAAAATTGCAAAAAAATCACAAGTGAAAACTAAAGACTCACATTTTTTACCTGGTTAAGATAAATTGAACTATTGTTTATCATGTTATGTTAATTTGATCCCAGAGGACCTCAACTCAATAAAACTGGACACATTCATTACTACAAAATTGAATCTCCATATCACAATGCTGCTTCATGCCAAATTCAATTGCATTTTAATTCTAGGTACTGAACAGGATTTTGGAAATGTTCACTGCAACCTAATTTAACTTTGGACCTCAGACCCCAGAAACCTTGCAGTCTATGAATCTTTGGATTCCATAGGGTCAGACCCCAAAAACCTTGGTCTATGAATCTTTGGACCCAATAGGGTCAGACCGCAAAAACATTGATGTTTATGTACCTTTGGACCCCATAGGGTCAGACCCCAAAAACATTGCAGTCTATGAATCTTTGGACCACATAGGGTCAGACCCCAAAAACCTTGGTCTATGAATCTTTGGACCCAATAGGGTCAGCCCCAAAAACATTGATGTCTATGTATATTTGAACCCCATAGGGTCAGACCCCAAAAACATTGCAGCCTATGAATCTTTGAAGCCCTGCATATGTCCAAAAAGATCCAATACTTACATAGTTGCTAGACACTGCCCAGATTTAGTATCCCACAGTTTCAGTGGTTGTTGGTTATCTTTACTTCCAGATGCTATCAACGATTTCTGTGGATGCCAGCTCACACATTTTACATCAGCACCATGCCCTGGTAAATTTCAAGACCAGAAATTTAAAATTTCATTTGTGAGACAAGAGGTTGATTATTCAATATCTTTTAAAATTTTCACCTCCCGAGTTGTTTTTTTCTTCTTCAAAGCATACCCTTAACCATTAAGTTAATGGCACTGGCCCAAATTCTTTATGTTCTTTTCTTGTTAACCTATTTGTTTCCTCTAAATGTTACGAGATAAAAATATTCTTCTGTAAATGGAGGTTTTCCATGAAAGACAGCCAATAGAAGACTGCTGCATGCAGTTCTATCTTCTATGAGGTCTCCATGATATAACTGAAATATTGTTGAAAGTGGCATTAAACAAACACCATATTTTACTTCACTATAAAGGTAGACTATCTCATTTATTAATTCCCTTCCCTAACTTTTGACAAGTTCTTTTTGGAAAATATCACACAGAAGATGTTTCTACATCTTTGGGTCTCATGTTTATTGTGTCATTCTGATCTTCAACACAAACATACACTTTCTAGGACAAGCCAACGAACATTCATACCAAGCTTCGTTCCCACCTGGGCGAGGTCTATTCGATATACCATTATGTGACAAAGTTTGTCAGTGACTTGCGACAGGTCAGTGGTTTTCTCAGGGCACTCGGGTTTCCTCCAGCAAACTGACTGCCACAATATAACTGAAATATTGTTGAATGTGGTGCTAAACACCATAACCATAAGTTTGGTTCCAATTGGACCAGTGGTTTCAAAGAATAAAATTTAAATTAAAGTTTATGGACGGCAAAGAAGGACACCAAGTGATGACAATATCTCACATGACCCTATACATCAGGTGAGCTGAAAAAACAAGATTATCCCAGTTTTCCTTTCTGTTATACAAAATAGTCTCTCATTTACTTTCTCCACAATTAACAGAATTTCTTAATCAAGTTTAAACAATATTTCAGCTATATCATGACGACCAGTTTTAGTGGTGGAAGAAGCCGGAGTACCGGGAGAGAACCACCAACCATGGGCAAGCAACTGGTAAACTTTATCACTTGCGGTTGTGAGTCGATTGCACCCTTTTTTGTAATTTACAAAGCTGGGCGCGAACCCACGCCGTATTGGTGATAGGCTTGTATGAGTTGTTAGGTAATCCAACTACCTAACTCATTGAGCCACCCGGGGCCCCACTGGATATTTGTAGTGATAGCTTACTCAATGTCATCAATGCTGGCTGCTTAGCATAGAAGCAGTAAATTTATCACAAATATAACACATTGAAAGAATGTACAGAGACATACATAAATAGCGTAATCACAACATAATTAACCTTCACGAGATCAATATCTTATACTTCCGGTATCAGTATGCGGAATGGAAATGTCTATTTCCGGAACCTCCTAAGACCAGTACCTCTGAAAACCAGCTGATTTCTTTGGCCCCGGACGTAGTCGGTTTCAGAGGTTCCACTGTATAGGAGTTCCCCTTATATTTCACTTTTTCAGAATGGCTGATAAGCATTTCATTTGATTTTGCAAATTCTTACCCTTTTTGAACCCCCAAAAAGCATCTGGACCCTTTTTGAGACATTTATATAAAAAAAAAAAATTAGGCAAGGGCTCCCCTTATATTCTAGCTCTTACATACAGTTGAAAACAAAAATGCATATCATTAATTTTGAGCATTTAGATTCCCTTTCAAAACAAATTTGGGCAGTTCTGCGTTCTGTCCCACTGAATGAAAAACTCCCAACTTATTTGACCTTGATATTTAAGGTCAAGGTCACATTGAACTCATTTTTATATATAGCACTCTGCCATGTCATAATACATATACATACAAAATTTGAAGGCACTGTACTTAGACAAATAAGTTATGTCCCATACCAGATAATAATATTTATTTGATCTTGACAATTGAGGGCAAGGTCACAGTGACCTTGTTTTGGTATGCAACACTCTGTCACATCATGAAGCATATACCCCTCAAATAAAATGAGACTAGTACAAAGCACAAGGGCAACGCAAAGCGTGGCATATCCCCTCGCCTAAAAAATTTACCCAGTGATCTTGACCTTTGACCTTGAAAATAACAATATTTCGTGAAGATCCATCAGTCCAATATCAAAACCATATTTCGTGAAGAAAAGTTCAAATGGTGAATTTCTATGTTTGAATGCGCATAACTGCACATTAGAATCTAAGGATGTACAAGTGCATAGTTTTGGGCATAACTCTAGAAAAACTCAATGGACCAGGATATGGTACCAATGTGCACATCTTCACATTAGGATCTTGCAATATACTAAGCTTCACAAACATCTCATTAAGCATGTGGGAGGAGTTGTGATGACAAAGCGCATGGTGATTTGTCTCAAAATTTAAAGTCCAAAAAAGCATAACAGGGGTAAACCTCAATGGACTGGGATATCCGACTAATGTGCACATCTTCATATTAGGATCTTGCAATGTACAAAGTTTCATGAACTTCTGATTAATCATGTAGGAGAATTTGCGATGACAAAGTGCATACTGAATTGTCTCAAAAAGTTGACCCGGTGACCTTGAAAATTAATAGGGTTCCAGATTCTCTTAAGGACTAAGTATGTACCAAGTTTGGTCAAAATCCATTGAAGGATGTTGATTCTAGAGTGTTCACAAGGATGTTAAGGAAGGACGGTAGCATTACTATATCCCTTTGCAACTTCGTTGGCGAGGGGAAAAAAATGGTAGGCATCGGACAACATACCACTGATGAAAATAAACTTTACGGCCAAGGTCACAGTGACCTCATTTTTATATGTGACACTCTGCCATGTCATAATATGTATACATACAAAATATGAAGGCACAGCGCCTTAACACAAAACTAGAAAAGAAGTATGCCCCCGCACTTGATAATTATGGACAAAGTTGTTTTGTTAGGAGTGATTTTTTAAAAATGAAGTGTGTCTGTAAGACACAAATGATGCCCCCGCCTGACCATCAAAATCCTTTGGACATGCACACCTCCATTATGTGTATAAACATCCTACAAAATATTAAAGCTGTAGCTCCAAAACTGTAGGGAGGAGATAGCCGGATAAACCATGTATCTATATCCGGACGAACGAACAAAAAAAGTCCAACTACCTGTCATTTTGAGAATATTTGATGAAAATCAAAATTCTGTGGACATGCACACCTCCATTATATGTATAAAAATCCTGCAAAATATTAAAGCTGTAGCTCTAAAACTGTAGGAGGAGTTAGCCAGACAAACCATGTTCCCTTTATGCAGCTAGTATGAAAAAAATGACTAAGTCCAACTACCTGTCATTTTGAGAAAATCAAAATCTTGTGGACATGCACACCTCCATTATGTGCATAAACATCCTAAAAAATATTAAAGCTGTAGCTCCAAAACTGTAGGAGGAGATAGCCAGACAAACCATGTATCTATATCCGGGCGGATGAACAAAATGAGTAAGTCTAACTACCTGTCATTTTGAGAATATTTGATGAAAATCAAAATCCTGTGGACATGCACACCTCCATTATGTGTATAAATATCCTACAAAATATTAAAGCTATAGCTCCAAAACTGTAGGAGGAGATACCCGGACAAACCATGTATCTATATCCGGACGGACAGGGGGTAAATTAATATGCCCCCCCCCCCCCCCCGACTCTTCGTCGCGGGGGCATAAAAAGTTCTGCCACAGACAAGGTTGTATTAGAAGAGGCAGAAGAAGAAGAATTCAGGTTAAAACAATGTTTCTCTTCAGTGAAGTGGAGACATAATTACAAAATTCAAACATGACAACATGACATATGCATAGTTGTTAAGAATATTGCTGAATAAATTTCTAATGATATTTTTTTTTATGGGCAACTTCAGTTATTGAACCTAAATCTGTCTTTTATGGTCTCTGACCTTGTGTATAAATTTCATAAGATTCGCACAAGGGGAACTAAAATTATGGAGTGGATACCTGATAAATTTGTATTTTTCAACAAATCAATGGGAATAGCTCCAGAGCAGGAAAAGTGTTCAAGACCAAAATCAAACTTGATCTGCCTTTACTTGTCCCTGACCATGTGGATAAATTTAAATTGTTTTGTTCATAAAGGGATTCAAGCTACTAAAGTAATAATTTTTTGATTAGAATAACGAAAATTTGAAATATCTTTTAAACTGTAGATTTTAAAGTAGAAGTGTAAACGAGAGTTGTGTAGAGAATCAAGGGTGCTAATTTACTTTGGAAGTTTGCAGACCAGAAAGTGAACGTATTTGGCCCTGCTCATATAGAAAAATCACATTTCAAAGAAGTCTTTGTGTTTATTTTGACTAAGTTTGATGAAATACGGAGGGAACAAGTCTATAAAAGAGAACAGCCTGTGGTCGTGGGTTTAAATCCCTGAGGACAATAGACACTCGACGGTCACCCTAAAGATTCCATTGTTCTCCGTAGAGCCCGTCACCATCTCCTACACGTATTATTGAGTTCATTGATTTTTACCTGTAAAAATTGCTTGCACTGGGAAATTTTTCATTATTTTTATTTTTTCACTAAATATATATCACTTCTGTCTTTAATAATGAAAAAATGAAGTCTTCATATATCATATAATATGAAGAATATATCATTGTCGTTTTGCTCGATTCTGTATGACATTTTTAATTTATATACATGTAAGAAATGGAACGAAAAATTAGTTTTGAGATTGTGCAACTTCCTAATGAAAAAATGCTCGTAAAATTAGTACATTTTTAAATTATAGAACCTCAGAGATCAATTGGAGGATTGATTTTTTTTTGGGGGAAGGGGTAGATTATGACATTGAGCACTGTCATTTTTTAAGCTATTTATTTTACCAAACCTTCAACTTAACATTGGTAAAAAATACATAAAAACTGCAAATATTATTGATGAATCATTGATACTTGAAATTGTTTTACGTAACTATTCTACTAAACCAAGTTATATCTTTCAACTCAAACGTGAGCTAAAAGTTTGGAAATATATATTTAACCTATTCCACTTCGAAATGCTTATCCAAAACAGGAATCCGAAGTTTCGACCTTTGTGTTTGTTTGTTTTGACTTTTCATGAATACAAGGCCCGTTTTGTGTTTGGTTGGATTATAAACTGTCCCTGTTTATCTTTTTTTGTTTGTTTGTGTCAAGTTGTTTTGTGTATTATTTATGTGTTATAATCAATATAAGTTAAATAATTCATATGACCCCAGATAATTTCAACAGTTACAACTGTTCTTAAACCTTAATGAATTGGCAGACACATGTTCCAAATATTTTCAGCATTGGCTTTAACGTGACATTTATTCGATTTTTACATTTTTTCTGTCTATTATACTTAACATGATTATACTTCAACCCGTGTCGTCATCTGAGTCATCATTACAAAAATCAATGATAATAGGTTCTATAACACTTCTATCTATAGTTTTCTTTGCAGTATTCTTTTTAAATTTTGACCACATGTTCTTCTGCTTTCGTCCACACATCCTTTGTAATTTTTCCGAAAGCGGCGTACGTGAGTTCTTTAACATCTTTTAATCGGAAGGTGGTATTGTTTTTAGCCATGAAACCTTGGACTTGCACCCATATTAATTTTATGGGGTTAAGTTCAGTGTCGAATGGGGGTATACTTCATGTCCGTGTAAATTAGCAATTTTATATCTTTTATAAACTACTGGGGTCTTTTTTTTGTTTTATTTTTTCATATAATACTTTTTTGGTATCAGTAGCAGAAAAAGGAATGTTGTGTTGTGTAAGATAGTTTTGGAGAACAGCTTTTTTCTGACTAAAATTTGGGCACACCATATCTTCTGTTTTAACATTGTGATAACTTGCATTATCTAACACAACCAAGCTAGGATTTTTCAGAGCAGGCATCAATTGATTTTCAAACCACTCAAGAAAGAAAACACTATTCATCTCCTGGTGATAGTCACCATCCTTTGATTTGGCCAGAAACACTAAATCGCAACTGTCAATCAAACCCTGACTTTGCGTACCTGCATGCAAAACAATCAAACGTTTGCCTTTACCCGAGAGTATTTTTGGGGCATCAGACCTATCATTCGGAAGCCACATATAATCTGTGCAGTGATTTTGGTTAACCCATGTTTCATCCATGTACACGATATCATACCCTGCTTCCCTAAAAGATTTGATCTTTCTCAGATAATTACATCTATCATTGATAATAGACACTTGATCGTACAGAACTCTTCGATTATCACCTATTTTTTTATAAGTATATCCAAGATCAATGAGAGTTAGAGTAAGTTTAGACTTTGATATTTTAATAGAATCTTTTATTTCCTTATGTATTATTGAGACGGTCGGAGCAATTTTCCGTGAATTGTTCTTTTAATTACACAATGATCAAAGTCGTCCAAAATTTTAGCTCTTTCTTTGGGTCTATTTGACTTACAAAGCCTCTTACCATTCATAATACGGTGCACTGAAGTGTCAGACACACCCAAAGCTTTAGATGTCCTTTGATATACCCTATCAAATGAGACAATTGGCTTCTCCGTTGTCTTTTCCTTACTAAAAAAGGCAAACAACTTTTATAATTTTTTTTAGCATTCCAGAGATAAGTCAGACTTTTTACCCATTTTACAAAAAATGCAAAATATAACAATAATTTATGAGAGAAATGCTCGTCAGGTTCGTCTAAAGTACACATGGCGGAGAGAAAGATTTTACAGGTAAGATACCTGACGTACGGATAGCTCTTCTATAAAGTACATCTACTCCCACCCGAAAAATGACAACAAAATAGGACCAAAATACAAAATTTCATCCGAGTGCAGCCTCGGCCAAAGCAATAAGAAGCATTACAATAACATTTTTACTTACCACTCCTAATTCTAAATAAAACTCTCGTTTATTTTGCTGTTCAAAAATCTATAGTTTAAAAGATATTTGGATTTTTCGTTATTCTAATAAAAAAATTATTACTTTTAAGTGTAAATCAAAAAAAGCAGGATGGACCTCTAGTGTGATGACCATTTCAGATTTCCGCAAAACACGAAAAACCTGATTATTAGTAATGGACCAACAAAGAACGTTTCAGCACAATTTTCTTTCAATATTTCCAGGGAAGAATAATTTTTAATTTTTTTTTCACAAAGACCAGAATGTTAAATCAGTCCTGTTGTGGTGGCAATCTTTGATTTCTGATATACATAAAAAATCTAAATTATGAAAGGGACCAACATTCAAAGATTATTCATGTACAGTTTGGTATCAAAATTATTCATTTTCTCTTGGGCCTGTAACAGTAGACTATGTTTTATCTCAGAAAAATGCAATGTCCCCGATAGGATTCGCCCCTGGGACCCCTCGCATTGTAAGCCATATTTCTACCAACTGAGCTAAAGGAGATCTCCACCAATGCAGTTAGCAGAGGTGGTAATGAACCTACTACAGTTCCTATAACCTTAGGTAGAGGAATGTACCCATTATAAGCCCTATGCCAAAACTTTGTCTGTGATGACAGCCATATTGAATAGCTGATCAACTCAAAAAAGTGTTTCAAAGAGATGTTCATGTGTATTAGAACATACAAAATATTGGAACCTGATAATAAGGCAATTAATGACTAGTTACTGTAACTTTCAGTAGAGGAGTGTACCTGTTAGTCATGCCGTATGCCAAAATTATGTCTGTGATGGGAGCCATATTGAATTGCTGATCAACACAAAAAAATGCTTTGAGAGAGAAAGGGTCATGTGTATTAGAATAAAAACTAGATGAGTTGGAACGACACAAATGTTTCACTCTTTTTTAATTCCCTCAGTAATAGGCTAAGAATAACAAATGAATTTCAAAGTTGATCTGTAACTTATGATTCTACACTCTCATATCAAAAATCAAGTCAATATCTCAAATCATAGTGAAATAAAGTGGCGACAACTAAATATTTGGCTAAATTTCAAAGTCCAAGGACCATAACTCGGTCAAAAATCATTGGACTGCAACAAAATGTACACTTGATCTGTAACTCATCATTATACACTCATATAACAAAAATCAAGTCAATATCTCAAATCATAGCGAAAAAATGTTGCGACAACTAAATATTTGGACAAATTTCAAAGTCCAAGGGCCATAACTCGGCCAAAAATCATTGGACCGGAACGAAACGTAAACTTAATTTGTAACTTATCATTATACACCCACATACCAAATATCAAGTCAATATTTTTAATTTTTTCGGAATTACGGACATGGGTAACACTATATGTCTCGGCAACTTAGGGACGTGGACATAAAAATATTGGAACCTGATAACAAGACAATTAATGACTACTACATTCCTCCAACATACAAAAGACAGATATGCTAGTGATTACTATAAAATTCTCCCCTAAAAGCTTAATGATATCTAACATTACTAAATCTACATCTGACACTATAGTTCTGCTATATATATTCGATTGTTTAGTCCAGTGGCCATCTAGGAAATCAAAACCAATTCAACACGACTACCATTTTAGAATTCCAGGGGGGGGGGGTTTCAGATTATGGTGTTTAATGCCACTTTCAACAATATTTCAGTTATATCATGGCGGTTGGAATTCCAAACTGAAATTTCTTCTATAATCCTACATTGCATATATGTTGGCATTGCTATATTCAGCATTTGTTCCTTTTCCAATTTTTTTTTTTACAAATTTCAGCATTTTCTGAGTATTTTTGCATACATTTCTCTATTATTTTTTTTTAGCAAAAAATTGTTTTGGCTGTCATACATACCTCTTAAAGTCTTCTCTTCATGACATTTTTGGAAATCCCATATTCTCACTGTACCATCATCAGAACATGTTGTAAATTTATTGTCAGAAGGAGCAAAACTGTAGGGGAAGAGGAAAAACAAAATATTCATCGTTATTTTAATATTCATCCCAAAAACTTTCCTCACCATGTTCAATTCAGGGAAAAAATAAATCAAAGAGCTAGACAAACTCTTCAACCTGGTGCATCTCAAGAAATCAAGAAATTTCAGCAGCCCAAACAAGAAATGATAAGATTCTACAACAAATACCAATACTTACAACACATGTGAAAACTTAAACCCCAAATAAGTACCAATTAAAAGACTGGTGTACTAATATATTGCTAAAACCAATTCAAATTTTCATAATTAGAAGCTGTTGAAAAATGCATACATTTTCCCACTGAACCAGTACTAAAATCTATAGGTCACCTCCAAAATTCAAAATTAAGGAGATCTTTGAAAGATGATGTTATTCTGAGAACTAAATAGAAAGTTTCTGCATCAATTAAACCTGCCTCTACACCAGAATGACACATAAAAACATCTACAAGCTGCAATAAATTCCTTCTTGTTTTATTGGTCCATTGCAATCATGAACAAAAATAACATTTTTTTTTAAGATTCTTTATGTTCATTATAGCATTGGCATCATTTTGTTGACATCAATGAAAGTTATCCAGTTAAAAGTATCTCCTGTTTTTAACATTCATTTAATTTGCAACAGTAAAATACCCTACCCAATTACAATTCATCAGCTGGTTAGTGTGATCTTTTTAGATGTTTAACAACATTTTTAAACAATTGATTGTATGTTTAATTTATGTCACTTTCAACCAGGTTTTATTGCAGAGAAAACCAGAATCCCTGGAGAAAACTACAAAACTTCTAACTGTTAATGTGGCATGTACCTGATGAACACTTAAAGAACAAGAAACTTTTGTTTTACTTATATAAAAAGAATGGCATTTAAATAAGGATATTTTTGGATATTTTGATTTAAAAAAGAGTGTTCATTTGATTTCATATGTTGTGTGTGTTTGTGTGTGAAGGCAAGTCATGTTTGCCAATAAAGGGTTCTACTTTCAGAGCACGAAACACCAACACCCTACAATCACGATGGAGAGAATTTGGTTACACTTATAAAGACTAACTGCATTCCAGTGGGTCTAAAAATGTATGTTTTAATACCAATTCATTCTATTACTCTTATTCCTAATTATTTACTATTCTGTAATTTTCAGAGTTTTTTTTCAGACGTATTATGATGGTTTATTGAGAATAAAAAGATATATATACAAAATGCAGTTATATGTCAGGAGCCAACAAACTTCCAATCCCCTTTCATCAACAGTGTATTAAAACTATGAATATTGGTCAAGGAAAACAGAGTACAAAAACCAATGATGCAATTTGATTGGTGCTTAACGCCAACTTTATTTGTATTTCAGCTACATCGTAGAGTTCATCAATACACACCGACATTGTCATACAATTGTACAAAAAAGTTTTGTGAGTGTGCATAAAAGCTATTATTGTACAATGGTGAAATGCCATTCTAAATCAATCATGCTTTTCATCAAGAAATCATTTTGTTAATGAAAGGTAGAAAAACAATTCAAGATGTTTTGCATTTGTATTGTTTCTCTGACCTTTTCAGTGTTTTTTTTATAACCGTACAACATATTTTGTCCAGTACCATGTTGTAAGTGCGGTTTTTTTTCTATGTTTTTGCCCTATCATAATGAAGTCCATTTGAGTAAGAATTGTAGTATATTTTTTGCTATGTTTGACCTACATATACAATGCATGTACATTGTATATGCTCAACAATTACAATGGGCATGTTGATTGTGTACAAATTTTCATTGCATTTTTTGTCTTGTTAAATATCAACTGCTTCAAGTCCAGCTGTAAATACTTCAGGCATATTCAGGACAAGTCTTGTAAATACAGCACTAGACTGGTTTCCCATGGCAAGAAAATCTTGGAAATAGAAGATTTTACATAATGCCATCACCTCCTTTGTTGTTAAAGAGCAAACAGAAAGAAAACTAAACATAATTTTGAATGGCATTGGACCTATAATAAAAACCGTTTTTTCTTAATGAAATATACCAAGAAATCTGCCACAAGAGACACGACATTAATTTAAACGCCGATCTTTAAGCTTAAACCCCAATCTTTGCAAACAATGCATAAATGTATTCTAAATAAAGCATGTAATTCAGTCTAAATCTGATAAAATTTTCATTCCAAATGTCAGATCATGAATAGGTTGGTTGGTTTATGGTGTTTAACACCACTTTCAACAATATTTCAGTTATATCTTGGCGAGATCATGAATAGGACAACGAAAGCAAATACCTTAGTAATTCAAACTACAGAATTCACTAGTAAATATATCATTCATTTCTATTATCAACAAAGCCTTAAAGATGAAGTATAAAACAGTAACTGCACCACATAAGCGACATAATTTGTCTTGGAATTTCTTGAAATTTTGATTGAAGAATTTCTGACTTTTTGCAAACCCTTTTCAAAATGGATTGTGGATTCTGGCTAAGCAAGGAAGTAATACCCAAGTGATAGTATTCATTTGTGTATTTCTATCGATCTACTAATTTCAGAAAATTTAATCGTGCAGAAAATGCTATGGATTTTGAGAAAGACAAAAAAAAATTCTTTTAAATTTTTCAAATTTTATTAAATAAGCCAAACAAAGTACATTATTTTACAACATTTTTTTGTGTGTAAAAGTACAATATCTAATTTAACAAAATATGTCTGAATTATTTCTTAAAATGGGCATTTTTGCCTTTATTTTTGTACATCATAAAATTAATAAAAATAATTGGGCATTTTCTGCCTTTATTTTTGTACATCATAATTAATCAAATAATACAAGCAAAGGGGAAATGGGCTTAAATGCCTTTATTTTTCAGGGGGAATGGGCATGATGCCTTTATTTGAATATATGTAAACATGTAAAAAAAAACATGCAAAATGTAAAAAAAAAATGGGCAGAGCCTTTATTTGATCCCTAAACACATTTCTATCATAACTTGGGCAAATGCCTTTATTTGCATAACATGTCAAAAACCTTGTGTATGGGCTAGTGCCTTTATTTATTGCAGCCTGCATATTCTGATCTGACAAAACTAATGTAAATATATATATATATAATAAATAACATTTACGATCGCACATTTAGGACTTTCACAGATCTTGCTTGCTTCCTTATCTACAGCACTAATCTTTGAATGACAGTTACAAAGACTCTATTTCTGCTTTCAAATGAATTCTTGTTATTCATTTTATTTTCGGTATGTAAACATTGGAAAATGTTTAATCAGATAGAAAGAAAGACAAATTCTCCTCTTTGTATTATATCAAGTAATTGCCTTGCCAAACTTTTTTGTCATGGAGAGTACCTGTATTAATTTTAATAAATGATCTTCAATAATTTTTTTATATAAAGTTAAATAAATGCTGAAAATTTGGAAATAAAATGCAAGAATACGAAAGCCCCAAATATCTGATGAAGCCATTTTAAAGAGTAACAAAGAAACACTTATGGCTTCAATCCTTATCGCTAGGACAACTGCCATGATTACGTTACGGTTACATCCAGAATCCCACCTGATCCCACGAACTGGTTCCTTGTGTCCCTGAAACATCTTCACATTATTCATATTGGTCTGCCAGTACTTGATAAAACCTGAATGGTCCCCTGTAACCATCCAAGCATCATTGTTACTCCAAACCATTGCTCGTACTGAAGTATCATGAGCCTGAAAAAAATATTATGCAGGGTACTTATTAAAATAACAAACATTTTAAAAATAGGTATTTTTGATTATTGTACAAGCAAATAATACCAGGAAACAAATTATACCTTAGACACAGAACCATTTCAGCAGTATCATCAACTATTCAAGTCAACAAGTTACAATTATTTGAGCGAGCGAGTGATTGTTGTTAAATACTAAGTGAGTAACTTTTCTGCAATATCATGGCGAGAACAATTATGACAATGTACTTTTCGATGAGATGATGACGTCTGTTTTATACAAGACAAAAACATTCACTTGCAGGGCTTTCAATATTTTTCAAGTGTAACACTATTTAGTCGATATTTTTTCTTAAAATTTGAACATTTTTCATGATGCAACACTCTTTGAAATTAGGAGGTACCAATTACCAATTTAAGTGGGTAATAGTACCTGGTATCACCCCTTATTGAAAGTCCTGCACTTGGATTTTAATAGAGCTAGCATACTGAAACAACTGTCCACAGATGAACATGTCCCTCTACTCTTGACATATTGTCTGAACTCATGGCCAGCCAGTCTTTGCTCATATTCCTTAATGCTGTATGCTAAGTGAAGCAGCAGTAGATGCCTTTTTTGGGGGGTCTTAGGTTGACTCAACAACCTACAACACTAAAGGTAATCATACTAACAACTACAGAACACAGGTGGTAACTATCAATTCCATATATCTACACTAACCTGTAAAATAGTTTCAAAATTAAATGTTAGACCATTCCACAATGTGAACTCTCCACTGGAGGCCCCAGTCACAAGTCTTCTTCCTTCTGGTGTCCACTAAAAGTAATCAGATATTCATTATTACAACAAATAATATTAATAGTTTTGTAGCTTAAAATTGAATTCTATATTCTATATTTTATTAGTCCTTTTACTGGGTACTCAACAATCTTAGTCATATAAAAGTGGCTTCTACCTATATAATATAGGGTTAGGGGATTATTCTGATTAGAGAATAAAATAACTGAAAATCTGACATGAAAAATACTAAATAGCTGAACCATATATACACCCCCATGTGCAAATGGTCCATTTTTGACCTGTTATGACTGTGTCCAGCAACTTTCGTGAATTTCTCTCCATAGGAAAATAGCTGAAATCAGTTAAATAACTGACAACAATCATCCCTGAATTGGTTGCAGTGTCTTCTAATACCAGTCTTCGAAATTAGACTTTCGAATTTACTGGCGCGAAAACTTAAAAATTAGAATATTTATATAGATTCTATTGAAAAAATTTGGTCCGAATCAATTTTCACTGGCCATGGGCCACCGGACCACTGCTAAAGTCGATGATTGCTTCTAATACTACCAAGGATAGAGGATAGGGAAGGCAAATGTTGTTCTAGTGCAAGATGGTATCTTGTCTTCGATCAGTCATAGTTGTTCTTTGTTAAAAATCTAATAACTGTAAAACTATCATGCTAAGATACAGATGAAAGGTGTTAAAGATGGCATTAAACACCAACCAACACATGCAACTATACAAAAGGAGCCCTGCAGTCCCCATACATTCTTCCATAAAGTTTTTTTGGGAAAAAGATTGTAATTTCATCTACATCTGTATAGAATAAAAACTGAAGTGCTAAGAACATTTTTTAAGAAACATATGTATATCTTTGACTCAGGGATGGTCCTGGTTAGAAAATAAAATCACTGAAATCAATGAAAAATAGCTGAAACCATCTACACCTCCTTTCAAACTGATCATTTTTTTTTATCTGTTCTGGACATGTCTAGCAACTTTTGGAAAATAATTTTCAGAGTAAAATAGCTGAAATCAGTTAAATAACTCAAAAAAATCATCCCTAATTAGCAGTTAAACACTTACAGCTAAACAGAAGATTGGACATCGAAACTTATTTGTAGATGTTCTTATAAACTTTGTAGTCACACAGTTTGTAGGATTGGTAATCATACTCATTGGAGGCGTCACCTGAAATAAATAATATCAATGAAATTTGAATTTAAAATTACACAAAGAATCCTTAAAATGGTTTACAGGTGAACAAGTAATTTTTTTTTTATTTTTTTTGTCTGATATGCAGTCACTATTCTAGTGGATTGTTAAATGTGCATGTTTAAAAAAGCAAGAATTTACAAATCCTTTTTAAAGTTCTTTGATTTAGACCAGTAAATCCAATTTTCATTTTGTGGACTGGGTTTTACTGGTCTTGCAATTTAAAATGGCTGCAGGTTCCATTCATTAGCCAATCTTAATTATCAATGTGTTTTTTTGTGTAATCTAAATCAGACTATTATGTCGAACATTTTTTTAAACGCATTGATGGAGTAATGGTTAGTGTGCTCACCTTAGGTGTGGTTTGAGCCCTGGTCATATCATACCAAATAATAATCAATATTTTTTTTCTAGCCGATTTCCAACAAAAGTATGGTATCAAGTGATCCTATAGTTTTCCTATTTTTTCAAGATTTTGCTATATTTCGTGTATATTTGCCTAAAATTTCCTATATTACATCCCAAATTCCTGTATTTTTCCAAAACTATGAGAAAACTAGAAAAGAAGTATGCACCGCAATTGATAATTATGGACAAAGTTGTTTTGTTAGGAGTGATTTTTAAAAAATGAAGTGTGTCTGTAAGACACAAATGATGCCCCCGCCTGACCATAAGAAATTATAAACAAGTCAAAAGTTCTTTAACACTATGTATGATGTTCTATCATACTCAACTTGTATACAGATAGTACCTTTAATCTTTCATTCCTGATATGTAAATATAAAGGTATTACCTGTGGTGAAATGGGTATAATTCTATCTAGAATCAGCTTAGTCGCGGGGGCATAAAAAAATGACTAAGTCCAACTACCTGTCATTATCAAATATTTGATGAAAATCAAAATCCTGTGGACATGCACACCTCCATTATGTGTATAAACATCCTACAAAATATTAAAGCTGTAGCTCCAAAACTGTAGGAGGAGATAGCCGGACAAACCATGTATCTATATCCGGACGGACGAACGGACAGGGGTAAATTAATATGCCCCCTCCCCCGACTCTTTGTCGCAGGGGCATAAAAAGGTGATTCTTTAATTTTGCATGGAAACTTCATATAAAACATGACAAATAGAGGTTACACAAGATATTAATGCTGATACTTCTATAGATTTTAGCTGATATTGTATAGCAACAGACGCATACAAATAAAATAGCATATCAAAAGATACTAAATATTGCTTAATTTTCTCCATATCATGCTTACTTCAATTTGGTACAAAGAATCTGGCATTATAGCCCTTGCATCTCGGTCATCTCTCTGCCAACAACGATTCTACAACAAAAACATCAATATGAGGAGTTATATCACAACAATTCAAGAGAACTGAAAGAAAACTATATACGGTATACATGCATAATTGACAAAGTGCCTGTTTTTCAAGTTTTTTTTTACTTTAGATTTTTTTATTTATTTATTTTTTTAAATTCCAACAAGTCACAAATCAATAGATACATCATATAAAAGTTGAATTACTAGAACTATATAATACTACATAAATATATATATATCATGCAATATTAGTTCTCAAAAAAATATACAAATTCATATTGTGAGTTTTTTGGATTTTTTTAAAAAAGAGAATGAAAGAAAGGGAAGAGGATGCTTTCAGAGCCTGTATAGCAGCCTAAATTGAAGGACAACTTGTTTTTATCCGAGCACTTGTATATATTCACCTAAACTTTGACATTTTGTAATTTGTAAATATTTATATTATTCCAGTCAAGTAGTGGACGTCAGGAAAACCGGACCACCAACCCGCAAATCAAGTTGTATCAAGACCATCTCGACAGATAGAAATTGAACTCATAACTTTAGTGGTGATAGGTAGCTAGATGTAAATCCAACTGCCATCTGATCACAGCCAGTTTGGCACCTCTTCAAAGACGAGTTTAATGTAGAACTCATACATATCATATGTGTTAGAGGTATTGACTTTGACTCTGTTTCTCTGATGTTTCCATTCGATTTTGAAAAATGGTTTGATGGTGTGGATTTGTTTTGCTTTTCATTTTAGTAACCTAAACTGAGTGTGAATACAAATTATTACTATGCCATATATCAGTCTTTGACTTAATTTTTTTCACCTATTTGCCCGAAAACCATATTTTGCAAAATTTTCTATTTCTCTATTCTAACAAATTCTTTCATAATTTTTACTTGTCCGAATCCAATTTTACTTGTCCTGGGCTTCACGCAAATGGGTTAGCCTGAAGACTGCCATAAGATCACAGCCAATTTGGCACATCTTCAATGACGAGTATAATGTATAACTAATACATGTGTGTTAGTTTCTATTTGATTTTGAAAAATGGTTATACTGTGTGGACTTTTTCCCTTCATTTTATCAACTTTAATTGAATGCGAATACAAATTATTATCAGTCTTCGCGCTAACCCACTTGCCTCGAAGCCTGGGACAAGTAAAACTGGATTCGTACAAGTGAAAATTATGAAAGAATTTGTTTGAATAAAAAGAAAATATTTCTAAATTTGGTTTTCAGACAAGTAGGTGAAAAAAATTAAGGCAAAGCCTGTTATCCTGCCATATATCATGTTGTATAAAACTAATCTAAATCAAAAATTATCATCATGCATTTTAAATGTGACCAAATTACCTCTAAGTATTTAATTACTGCAGAATTGTAATCTACTGTTTTCCTGTGTACAGCCTTTCTCATACGTTTCCCATCAAACATGACAACCTGCCCAGCCTGCGACGGATCTTTGTTTGGATCTGCAGGATTCTGTTGTGGTTGGGCAACATTCTGTTGGGGTTGATAGTTGATAGGTTTCTGTAGCTGGGGTGGAGCCTGTTGAGGTGGAGGGGCATAGTATTTTCTCTGTTGGTATCCCCTATGAATGGGTATTGTTATAAGACCACCTTCCATTCTGTCACTTTATCTAAAGCATTACCATGTCATAAGTAGACCTATAATTATAAATTATAAAAAAAATAATATAGAGATACATACTGTGAAGAATAGCATTATTATCACGGTTAAAACCTCTTGCCGTGTGGGCTCACTGAAATAACAGTTTTGGTAGCGCAGTAAGATTTCTTGAGGCCCAACAACTAATGTAAAACCCTTCCACAAGTCTTCCTAATCTATTTTGATTCTGGCAGATTATATTTTGTACATGATTGAACCATATTACTGTCCTTATTTTCCTCCTCGATTTATTATTCAAGCTAACAAAATCACCTGTAGTTTGTAGTATACATTTTTGTTTTTTCAATAAAAAGTACCAGTAGAAGCAACTCTACTAAGAATAAGTTGATTATGATGTGTGAATATAGTGATGGAAATTGTATTCTTCTAAAATGTAGACAGTTTGTGTCCGACAAAAGAAAGCAACACAATCCAAAGATTGTAAATGTTGTATGCCTCTCAACAATGAAAATTTAAATGGTTAATTAAATCAAGTGACAAAATGAATTAATCAGGGAGAGTAAATTTGGTCTACGAGCAAGTGAATTTTTGGTATGCACTTTCGTGTGGAAAGTTGCCGTTGTAGAAAAATCCTAGAACACTGGACGTTAAGCCATCAACCAGCAAGTCAGTGCTCACAATCGTTACCCATGACTGATGAATTAATTACAAATATTAACAGATTAGAAAACAATTCTCAGTTGAAAATGTCACCTTTCAGTGTTTTCCAGAAAAGGGGGAAAAACTTTACCAAAATAATTCTACCTAAAGATAGATTTTTGTAAAATTGTGTTTTTAATCAACACATGTGATCTGGATGTAAAGGAAAATGGAGGATTTTATCTATCATTTAAGTTTTCATGGGAGAGGCTACATGTATGATTTTCCCCCTGGACAAGAATATTTTTTTCACACAAAACAAAAATCAGATCATTTTTTGACATTAAAAAAACAATAACTTTTTTTCAAATGTTACCAAAATTTCATATTGAAACTGCAGGTTCACAGTATTTTTTTGTGTGTGCATCTTTCAGGTTAATTGACTTTTTTCTCTACAATTTGGCGACAGGAAAATATATAGATATTCCACCCTTGCTAATTAATGGTGGATCACTAAATAATACGAAGTTGCTAGTATAGTGACAACATTAACAGAAAATGTCTGAAAACATAGATATACCATACATATACCGATGATTTAAGGATGAACACAAATTGGATTCATACAGTACAACAATCAACAGGCTTCAGAAAATATCAATTAAATGTTTTAACAGATGTATCAAATCATATAGCCAAATGCGACACCTCATGGAACTGAATATATTGATTGTTGCTCAATATGCAGCTGCAAATATTTCATCCAAATTCAGCACGAGAACAAAGTATAATTCATAAAAACTATACAGAAATAAGAATGTGACAACTTGACTCACTGGAAAAATATGGAGTCAACAAAAAATTTTGCTTTTTGTAGCAGCTATTAGTATAATGTGCCTACACTTTTGAATCATGCAAAGCACGACAACCCCCAATCGAGAGGACATCTGGGCATTCCACTCATTTTCAAGGAGGAGCCTAGGAGGTGATAATCATAAAGTAGAAGGGGGATCCTGCAAAACAAAGTTGTATTTAGCTTTCACTTTAACATTTTCATTTTTGAAAACAGAGTAGCCGGGTGGGAAAAATGCAGTTTGACTGGCTGCAGTGGAATGCCCTGGGACATCCCTATATGGTAATTCCCCTATATCTGCCACCTGGGCAGCTTTGTCTTTGTGTGGAGCCCTAGGAATCGTTACCAATATACAGACAACTGATTATAACGAGACCAAATTATTGCATCATGAATGTTATTTTGATCATTCCTATTCATCTTTTATCCTGGCATTTGTGTACAACATATTTTCTAGAAAGCAACATACTAAAATATTGAATCAAACCGGTGATCATTTCCTTTCAAGTTCTGGACAGATGTTTTCGATGCATCTCAATATTCGACACCGGCAGAGCCTTTGGGGGAGTGGTACAATAGTTAGATCACATCAGATATTTCTCTCAAAGTTTACATTAGATTCGTTCAGTCTCGTCTCGAGCTTCACCAAAATTTGGCAAAAACAACGGTTGTGCCTTTCTTTTCCTAATCAACTAGGAAAGGCGTCTCAAATAAACTTACAGATGTTCCATTGTGTATACTGGGTTGTGATTTATTTCATTTATTAATCGTTTAAATCATTTATTTTCAAAACAAAACGATATTCTTTGTTTCTACATCCTAGATCTATGTCATTCTTTTCTTGTCGCACGTTTCTGAATAAAATGGCGGAAGTTACGCTTGCGCAAAAATATAGTTAGAAACTTGACGAAACGAACTTATTTCTTGTACATTTCTTCTAACCCGAATAATCCAGTCGTTATAATTACGCTTCCGCTGGTCGCTACATTGTCCAGCGATAGTGCCGATAGAGGGCGCAGTATTATTCGAGTTACATTTCTTCAGGATCTGTATAAGTATTTTCAAATATTCCATTGAATATGTATTATTTATGACATAACAATTTTAGGAATACGTTCATACAATCGGAGACAATGAGAAAATGTTCGAAAATGTTCCAGAGGAATCATGCACACTAATGGAAGAAGACAACAATTTTACAAACTTATTTCCTATTTATTAATAAATTTTCACATTATGTGATAAGATAAGACAAGGACGTATATACGATATACGTCCTTGGATAAGATAAGATAAGAAAAAGTTATTTTGATTCGGCATAAAATCAAATATACAACACAAGTTTTGTAAAGAGCGTTTGACCGAATATAAAAACATATATGTCTTATATGTTACTAATCATCAAAATCATTGTAAGTGTAAAATGCAAATGTCTGTAATTCTGTGCTCTCACGGGCTTCTTGATTGATTTAATAAAACTATTCTATTCTATACTGTACATAACATAAAAACAACACAAGATAACAACATGCATTACTAAGGGGGGCGCACTTAAAAAAAAATGCGCCGAGCGGAGGGAGGTGCGAAATGTTTTTTGGTATTTCGTGTGAAAAATCACGATTTTACGCCAAAAAATCATATTTTTTCCAATTTTAGGGGGGCGCGCGCCGAGTGCGCCCCCCACCCCTGGATCCGCCCCTGACATATAATTTCTACAGACTCTTGATTCACTCATGATCATCTTTACCTGCTTTACTTATTCCAAGAGACTGTAATGTTTAACTTTGCTCATTATCGAAATATACACTTTTTACTATGCCAAATATTCCAAATTTCTCAATTTACTATCCATAAACAATTCATTCTCCATTTATTTCTAATATTCTACACATAGATAAATATTAGGGCGAACGGATCCGGGATGACCGTGAATTAGGACCAACGTGTATTAGGGCGAACTAGAAGTAGGGTTAACGCAATCGTAGCTACTCGGCCATTCTCGCTACCCTGCAAATAACCTCGTACGTACATAGTAGAAATTCTTCTTAAATTGTTTGCCGGAAGTTAAGTTAAGTTAAGCCGCACAAAAATATAGTCCACGAAAATCCAATATGGAAGACATACAAAGTAAAATCTAATCATGCAAAACTAATTAAAGCTTTAATTGAAATATAGAAAATTGCTTAAAATATAACTTTATCAAACTTTTATGTAACTGACATGTGAAAAGTAGTGCGATGTATACGCCTAATGCATACGAGGTTATTTGCAGGGTAGCGAGAATGGCCGAGTAGTTACGATTGGGGTTAACGGACCCGGATTCCTGTACAAAGCCACAACAAATTCGTTTTGTTCTTTTATTTTGAAATTTTGTAATATCATTTCCGGTTCAAATTAAAGTTGGTGACTAAAACTAAGAGATTTCAATCCGCTGAAATCTGATATTTTTCTTTTTAGGTTTAACGTTTTCAATCAGAAATAGATTCACAATTAACTATATTCTGATTTCCCTATATCCGTTGTCTTAACATATTGTGTCACTAAAATAGGGAAATAAATATGGGTGGTGAAATTAAAGTGGCAGTTGTATGCTCGAGCAATCAAAATAGAAGTATGGAAGCACATAGCTTTTTAAGGTGAGGTTCAAATTGAATAAAGAAATCATTTGCGTTAGCAAAATAATAGGAAAAAGAATTTGGAAAGAGGTTTCGCACGGAAATGGTATACACAAATGAAGGGAGATAACCACGTTTTGTTATTTCGTATCGGTCAAAGACAATAATAAATCCCCCCTTCTTAGTGATGCTGACAAGTCATTCGTTTGACTTCCTTTCATATGCATTTAATAGCAAGTAAGCTCTTCTTAATTTATATAACTGCATATAGGTGATGTAATAGTTCAAGTGCTATAGATTGCGAGTTCGAGCCCTTCTCGGGTCAAACCAAAGACCATAAAAATTGGTATTTATTGCTTCTCCACACACAGCATTAAGGAAAAAGAGCCAAGACTGATGGCTTGGAATTGGAATAATATGTCCGAGAAGACCGATGTGTTTATCGGCAGACTTGTTTCAGTTACATGTAGCACTATATTAAAAATTAAACTAAGCGTGTTGGTCTAGTTCAAAGGAGTGCAAGACAAATCGGCACTTGGCTCGACAGGTCGGCACTGATTATAAAAATAAAGTTTATTACAAATAATAGATAAAAATATTTTAAAATACAACAATAGTAATACGTTGCATCAGTACAAGCAAATAATTTGATTAAACCAAATTATGGGTGATGGAATTTGTAGTGTAATACCAAGGACATATATACGTCCTTGGTAATACATAATTAATTATTTTACTTGATCAAAAGATTTTAAACTAACGGGTTAATTTGATCAAAGGAATGATAGTTAATTAGTTTATTTGAAGTATAACGTAATGGAAACACATCATCTAAGGCTTACAAAGTTGTTTTGCTTAGGGGCCCAAGCTGAAACGGAGGTACTTTTATTGAAGTCTTATTGAAAAATTTTAAGGAGTTTCAATTGTGTGTCGATCAACTTACTAAGTAATAAAAAAGGTGGCAGACCGTGGGAAAATCGTTGACTGAAATTTCTCCTACAATGGGCAAACAAATTGATCTGTTCTCATTAACAAGTGTTTGACTATTTTTTACTAAATGTAGAATAAACATGAAAATACATTAAATTTTTTCCAAAGTGCCGATATGTCTAGCATTCAGTTCAAAGCGGACTTCATCATCATCATCTTATTGAAAATTAACTTGTTCTCGCCATTATATAGCTGGAAAATTGCAGAGTTGGCACTAAGCAACAAACACTTGCTCACTCTTAATTTATATTCTGTCAAATGAACCTGTTTTCCAAAATATGGTACTTATCTTTTTATATGCCCATTTGCATTGAAAATTCAATATTATTCTAAATCTCAAGGTACATCACTACATGGTCCATGTTTTATATTCTCCTTTGACGATTTGAATGAATGAATACATCCAATCCATGACTTTCTCCTATATATAGTCTATTAAGGTCATTTAGCATTACAAATACATTTGTACATCTTTGTTTCTAACAGGACCCGGAGTAGTCCGAGATTCCTCTGCCGTCCGACGGCTTTTATGGACTTGCTGTAGCCGTGGGACATCAGAGAGCTCTACATACAGAAAACAGCGGATTTTCCCTCCAACTCTGGGTCAGCACATTTCCACGTTTCGTCGCTATTTTATTTTCTATCGGAAACCCTTATATAAATCGCTTCACCAATCATTTTTCTTTTCATTCATAACCATCTTATCCTCAGAAAGTGATGTTGCACTCCATTACAGCACGATTTTTCCTTAGACCCTTTGATTTCGTCATTTCACATTCATTTTGGAACATTTGCCACGTGACTTCGAGAAAACTACGATTACCGCAATGCATCATGGGAGATTAAATATTTTTATTGCCAATCATAGGCGCCTGTTAAGGCAGACAATTAACAAAAAATTTAATACAATTGATTATATTGATTGGTAATGATTTTAACAGCAATAGTGAATTACAGATAACCATAAGAAAAAAAAAATGATGTAGTACCTTGTCCAAAAAGGGGGGACATAACACATGCTTTTTCCGAAGCCCGTTGGTAACACTCTGCCATTGAATCTTTTCTTTCCCACACATTCTGTATTATTTCCTTCTGCTCTGCTTTGATCTGTAGATTGACTGTTTGTCCTGCAGAATACACTTAAATGTATCGTCTTCCACGTGATTTGAATGTTGTTTACGTATGCAAATAATGCTCCAAATAATTTGGTACGCTGCATTAATTAGCTCCCATCATCCAATGCGTTGCTGTTATCATTCAGTTAGTATCGCGAGATCACGTTTGTAGATTCGAAAATGGAAGTCAAATGGCGGAATAATAGGATCTAAGGCAAAATCATGCTGTAATGGAGCGTAACACCACTTTATGAGGGTAAGATGGTTATGAATGAATAGAAAAATGTTTGGTGAAGTGATTTATATAAGGGTTTCTGATAGAAAATAAAATACGATAGCCACGAAACGTGGAAATGTGCCGACCAAAAGTTGGAGAGGCAAATCCACTGTTTTCCGTATGTAGAGCTCTCTGACGTCTCGCGGCTATAACAAGTCCATAAAAACTGTCGGACGGCAGAGGAATCTCGGACTGGACCCGGAGCTGCTTTAATACCTTGCTTCGTTAATTTTGCCTCTTCATATTTAATAACGACTTATGTTTAGGCATATCTGAGGTTTGTTTGTGACATTAAGAAAAATTTTGAAGACATCCTAGGTTTACTTCTGTTAAAGCAATGGTCGAAAAGCCAACAGAGGGACAAAACATGGCAATATTTCTGCAGTCAGAGCCTATGAGAGGGGGGTTGGGAGTCGGTACTTTGAAAGAACTTGCAGGTGAATGTGACCTTAAATACTGCTTTACCTTTTGTCCTCATCCTACCAAGCTATTTTACATACAAATGTTACCCAAGTTTAGGATTTTGGAAGGTTTTCTCAGGATCTTGTTTAGGGTTATATAAAAAATATTTGAAATATTATTTTGATAGGCGTAGATAGCAGTAGACTAGACCAGATTTTATCGACTATAAACAACTTGAACAAGTAACATCTTGCTGCATTAACTGATTATGTTTGTCACTGCTTTGTATAAAGTATGTGCTGTCTGGACATTCTGATGCACAGGAAATAAAGCATTTATCAAAGTTTACCAGTGCCAGTGGTTTTATTAAACCTCAAATCCTTAATTTTGAGAGAAGTCTCAGTCTGTCCGCAGGGCCCAAAAGTAGTCTTGTTCCACCTGGTAAAATTTCTTTTGGAGACCCGGTCTGCAGTAGCCTACTGCCATTACTGGACTCCGACTCTCCCTAAAATGACAATCTTAGTAGCCCAGAAAAAACAAAAGATGGTCATCATGTAATGTAAAATCTCTGCAGAGAAATCAAGGACTCATTGATTTAAATCTTTTAAGGAAGAGTATAAGATATATGGACTAGTTACCTTGGGAGCGAGTATTATATTTGATTGTCAATGAAAAGGGGTATTGAATAGGCATATAAAAATACAATGTAGGAACCATATTATGGGAAATCTGTTCATGTTACATTAATATAAAAACACAAAAGAAATGTTGAAGATATATATATTAACAGAATAAAATATATAATATATCCATATCACCAAAATAGGTGATGCATACCCATTATATACACAGGTTGTTAGTACAAGACTTTGTATCATGTTGAATCTGTTGTGTGAGTCAGTATCACTGTTGTGTGAGTCGGTATCGCTGTTGTGTGAGTTGCAATGGCGTCTGAGGAGTGATGTGATACAACAGGCGGGACCTTATGCAAAGTCTTTTACCAACACAATGGTGTTTATCTCCACTTTTAACAGTATTTCAGTTATATTGTGGCGGTCTGTTTTACTGGTGGAGGAAACTGGAGTACACGGAGAAAACCACGACCTGTGATGGTGTTAGACAACTGTCATGTTTTAAATTATCCTTCTTGAGCTGTTCTTATATGTTTGTAACAATTTGAATCAGTCAAATTATTGAATAATTAATTAAACATAAATCGTTGCAGAATTGCAAAACAATTAAGATTTGTTTGCAATGAATTATCTTCCGGTAACAGTGATACGCAAATCATTATGGACAAGTACGTACAGGCAATGGTGATTGACCGATCTTAAGTAAGTGATCATTTTTCCTTTGCAACTTGGATTGTATTATTATTGAAATTCTAAATTTTCTTTTCTTTCTTTAGTTGAGCAGAGCAAAGATAACAGTCACAAGTGCAAGACATCAAAAATTTTAGAATTATTTCTTGCATTTAGGTATAATACAATGTGGAAAACGTTTGAATTTTTCATCCTGAAGCAGTCAAGTTGAGGAACCTTGCATATATCTTTATCAGAGAAAATGTCTTTAGGGGTTATGGTGTTTACCACAAATTTCAACAATATTTCAGTTATATCGTGACACATTAGTTTTATTGGAAGAAAAAATTTGAGTACCCGGAGAAAACCACTGACAAACTTCATCACATAATGTTGTATCGAGTACACCTCACCTGAGCTGGATTCGAACTTGCAATGTTAGTGGTGAAAGGTACTGATTGCGTAAGTACTTATAAATCCATCTATCTTACCATCATGACCACCAAGGCCCCGAAAATGTCTTCAACATTCTTATTAAGGCATAATAGGGTATCTTGCTGATTTGCTGTAGAAAACTGATTTTGACATGAAATAAAAAAAATTAAAAACTTTTACACTTATATTTTTCAGTAAAAGAGGGTTCAGAGTACGTTCATTTGGGACGGGAAATCAAGTTAAGCTGCCAGGTCCAAGTCTGGACAAACCCAACATATATGATTTCCACACAACTTACGATGAGATGTACAAAGACTTATTACGGAAGGATCCTGAATTGTATCCCAGGCTTTTAGTAACATAACAATTTTTTGGTCTTTTGCTAATTTTATCTTGTTTATTATATTGGTCAAATGAATTTTAAAATTCTATTATTATTTGGTCAAATACATCAGGTAAGTCAAAAAATTTAAATATTGAAAAAAAAATTCAGAGTAAAGAAAAAGTCTATATTGAGAGAAGTAAATATATTGGACTTCAGTTAAAGAATCTACTATTTTATCTTAACATTTGGGGGGGAAATTTAATTTAGTGTTTTATAGATTTTTTAAAAAGTCTTCTGTTATGCATACTTGTTCTTATTGTCTTGATCCATTTTATCTCTTTTCAGAAATAAATGTGTGCGTATATATATCTGGTTTGTATTTTATATTGTTAGCCGAATTGCTTGAACTATTACAGACACTGTTTTAACTAAGGTTTTTATATGTAAATACTGAGTATGCAAATTTATTTTCAAACAAGATTTCATTGAGGTCTTGCATTGGTTCCTAAATATACTACGGTACCAATGTTTGTTTTTGTATATTTATTTTTGCTGTGGTATTATGTTATGGTGCTTGTCGTCTGTCTGTAGACAATGTTTTCCGTTCAATAACTTTTGTTCTAGTTGATAGATTCTTCTGAATCTTTAATTAACACAAAAATCCTTGAAACATAATTAAGGTTGGTTTTGATGTTAGGTATTGTAGTAATATCTGTTTCCGTTTGTTTTATGGATTACTCTATTGTTAATAATATACCAGGTAGTTGTCATCTGTCTACATCATAGCTACGACCATTTTCACATATCCTACTTGATTCTAAAATTATAAATGCATCAAATAGGAGTTATTTCCCTTTAATGGACTTCATTCTAAAATTATATGTTTTTATACATTTTTATAGGTGTTATTTCCCTTTATTATGGACAAAGGGTTCCATTGTCATGTGAAACTCGATCAATATAACTTTATGTGTACAATTTTCTTATTGTAGCAACTTGTACACTTTCTTTTTGCTGTAAAACTATCCTCTGATATTTTATAATGTTTAAATATCTACAAATTATTAGAAAATTACACACAAAAATTCGTCCTTTCCATAGCTCTTGTATTATTTTGCCCCCTGTAGGGGAAATAACTCAACTGTATAAAACATTTAAATGTAGAATTAAATGGGGAATGTGCAATTGGCCTCTTTTTCAATCATTTCAGAAGTCTTTTGTTGTTTATATCGAAATTCAGATTTTGAGAGGTGAATGTATTTTGGGGGGGGGGGGGGAGGGGGGGGGACTTTGATTAGAATGTCTACCAACACTTTCTTCAGTTATAAGATTTAATTTTATTGACAATTAGTAGGTACCGCTAACTATTAAAGAGGGCCATAAGATAAGTTATGGCAGGTAAAAAGAGGCCCCAGTGAGGTGTACTTAAACATGTATGATAGCGAAACATTGAAAATTTGGAAATTTACAGAAAATAGTCTGAAATTCTATCTGGGAAATAGAAAAATTTGGACAAGAAATCCAAAATAATCACTTGTAGAAAATGTATCTCAATAAGACCACATGATTTCTCCAAGCATACAAGTTAAAATTAGAACTTGTAACTGATCCAATTAATTTCAAGTCTTGTTTTCAGTACTTTTCAATTTGGAAGGCATTTATTTGTATCAATTGACTAAATGTTTTTACCTGTGCATATATATGAGTTAGGTCATAAGACATTATGCATTTGAACACGTATATTACAATTTTACAGTGAAAAGTCAACACAACATACAATCTATCTGAACTATCAACAGATTGTACCGGTATACAACTTTCACAATTTTCACTTCTGAAGTTTATGTAACTTTATTCCATGAAAAATCTGACTATACAATGTATTTCCTTTTTGGGAGTTATGGGACTTTATACATGTGTAAATGGCACAGCTGTATATTCAGCTATATCATGATTTTTGGAGGAGGAAAGCCCAGACAAATAAAACACACTGACCAACCATTTTTGAAAATTTTACACTTGAGATGGGCATTGGTCACGAACCCACATCAGGGTTGTTAGAATAGAGGTCATGTAGTTGGATTGGCATCTGTGCCCATCACTGCAAATGTTGTGAGTTTGAAATCTGTCTGTCGTGGGGTCTAATCAATACAACTATATTATAAAGTTTTTAGTTACTTGAGGCTTGTTGGTTGGTTTTCTCTTGGGTGCTTTGATTTCTTCCCCAATAAACCTGGCTTAAGTTATAACCACAATCCACAAAAATGGAGAGTATGATTCCTACCCGTGTCATGGTGTTCTCTATACAACAGTTCAATGGTTGTCTACAGGTGCTTGGGTTTCATCCATCAAACTTGCCTCCACGATGTAACTGAAATATTACTGAAAGTGATGTTAATACATACATAATGCAAACTCTAACCAATGAGGTGTAAATTTGCTGTCATTTCTGCTCAAGGTGAGCTCAACTTGTACTATAATTTTCAACCGAGGCTTTTCAGTTGGCTGTTGAAACTAGTTTTTTCTTGAATTCTAGCTTCATCAATCTGTAAATCTGATCTTCATGATACAGGGTTCTCAAAAAAAAAGATTGATTGATCGATTGTTGTTTAACGGTTCATTCTGAAAAGTTTTAAAATTCTAAATAACAACATATCAAATTTATTTGCAAAATGAAGGAAATAATTTTTAAAAAGAATTATTTTTTTGCTTGTGAATTTCCAGCTTGTACTGTACATGCAGGCAAAAGGGATCAGCAAAATTGCATATATACAGCATATTTTTGAGAACCCCGATGATTAAGCCTAGAGTAGCATAAAGCAAACATTAGTATACATTAGCAGATACCTTAAACAATGATGCTGAACACAACGCAAGATAAGAAAAAACATCTGAACATTTATAAAGATGATGAAAATCTTAGATTCTGTCTTGATATGGGCATAATTATGTTATATACTATATAGGTAATAACTTTTATAAGAAAGTTAAAGATAAACACATCAAACTTTTAAATAAAATAGTAGCTTGCAAATATTACATTTTAAATAACCATTATGTTGCATTGGTGAAGGCTGTTAATACTCAAGGTGTGACACTAATTTTATTTTTAATTCCTAGGTTTTTCTTCTAACTTTTTTAACATACATTGTATTTTCATTACATAAAGAGAGATAAAATACAGTACCAAGATGAATGTGTTCCTGCTCCTCAATTTATTTTGGGCAAAAATCATGTATTACAAAAAAAAATTAGCCTTTCTAAAATGTTTCCTTTTAAAAATCCAAGGAACTAGAAATGAATTTATTGTCAATTGATTTTGAAGTCAAATATGCAGAACATCAATAGTAAATTGATGCTAATAAAAGACCTTCATTTTAAAAGTACTGATGACAATGCCCTGTAATATTTATATCATTGTTGTGTCTTAAGGTGGTCTAATTTATAAGCCATCACTACCTACAGTATCAAGATAATTGATGCATAGAGACAAGTAGTGTTTAAAGATAGTTGAAGGCTTATAATCCTGCAAAATCTTGAATTTTGTGTTTATTTCTTTTTCCTGTCAAGGTCAACTTTATTGACAATATTATCCTTCAGAAAAGTACATATAAATTCTCTTAGAAATATTTTCAAACATGTATACAGTATTTTCCTGTATTATTTGTAGTAACCCATAGGCACCTGTCTGTATCAGAATCTTTACTGTCAATGCATAAGATACATTGATAGAGACAGGTGCTTGTGTTTTAATCTCAAGGTCAAAATATGAGAAAGAAAAAGAAAAGGTTCAAACAGTAAAATGTAACAAAGCCCAAATTATTGAACAAACATGAAGTTTGATTCTCTGGTTAGCCTTTTTTTTTTTACTGTGTTGAAAAAAGAGGTGGGCTTGTATTATATTTGATACTTATTTTGAAAAAAAAATTCAAAAGAAGGCATTGCGATAACAGGACCTGAAATTATTTGGTTGACTGGGATTCATCCCGATGAAGTAGGAAAGAGAGAAAGAAATAGTGAATGAAGGGGGAATGGACGACTTTGAATGGAAGAAGACTTCATCCTGCAATCTAGACTGGGAAAATACGAGGGAAAAAACTGGGCCAGACAGAAGTCCTATGGAAGAGACATGACTTTTTGATGATGTCTGATTGTATGCTGCCTTCTATGGAGATATGGTGCAGATGAGCAGTGTAAATGCATTTTAAAGCATCACAATTAAGATCATTCATTTTTATAGGAAAATTTAATTGATAAAAAAAATAGTAATTTAGATTATTAAATTTCATGGGAAAATTTAATTGACAAAATAAAATGGCAAAGGTTAAATGCTAATATTTTTTAAGGATATCAGAATAACTTGTGATGCTTTGAATATGCTGCAATTTGATTGGTTGGTTCAAACCCAATATTTATGGTGACTATAGCAACCAACCAGTCAAGTTGTAACAGGTAAGTGAAGTTGATTGGTGTGATAAACCAATCACAAATGATATGATATTAGCCATTACAAAACAAAAAAACAATAGCAATTGATTCAACCTTTTAGAAAAAAAAATGATGTCACCTATTTTAATACACCAATTGCAAACAAATGATATGACTTATTTCAATAAACCAATCACAAACAGATGATGTCTGCTATTTAAAAAAAACAACGATTTCACATATTTAGAAAAAAACAAATTGCAATCATTGTTTCACATATTACAAAAAACCTAATCGCAACCAAATGATGTCACCTATTTCAAAAATCCAAACACAAACGAATGATTTCACATATTTCATAAGAACAACCACAAATAAATGATGACGCCTATTTCAAAAAACCAATCACAAACATGATTGCACCTATTTCGAAAGACCAATCACAAACAAATATCACCTGTTTCAAACCACTGCAAATTGAACAAATAGCTTTGATCAGGCATTTAGGACAGACTTCAAAAGTATAAAAACCTATGACTTTTCTTTCACATTTCATTTTAAATTTTATTGAGAAATGGACATGCATGCTTATTTGCACTAGCTAAAAAACACAATTGACAATAGATACATTGCAAAGAGTTTTAAATATGGTAGCGAACATTTACACTTAACAATTTACGTATTGTACATACAAATCTTGAACACCAATCACTTGACAGTGTATTTAACAAGCAAATCCAGGGGCCATCATGGTTGGGATTGTATGGTAGTTGGATTTACAACTACCTGTGCAATCAGTGTCTATCACCACTGAAGTGAGTTTGAATCCCACTCGTGGCAAGGTGTACTCAATACAACATTATAGTTTGTCAGTGACTTGTTGAAAGTGGCATTAAACACCATAACTCTACAAGCAAATTTACACTGAACATGTATGAGCTGAATGTCAAAACAATACACAAAACATTATTGATACTGAATTGATAGTCTAGACAAATCATACACTTAGCCTTGAAGTAGTACAAGCTTTTTGCATATTCTTTGTATAATTCTAAAATAGTATGTATTTTGTATTTTAAACCCTTTTTATATGAGTTATTTCCCTTACGATGGGCAACATGGTACACGCTATGGAAAAAACAATGAATTTGAGTATAATTTGTAGATAATTGAATTTTGTATAAAATCGGAGTACATTTCTATAGCAAATAGAAAATTTAAACATTAAAATTTTTAACGAATTATGGGAAAAATGTATGTTATTTTCATTGAACTTTGTACGAGGGATCCTTTTGTCCTCATTAAAGGATAATGACTCCAATAAAATGTGTTTAAGGTCTATTCACACAAAGTACAAGCTTGACACACCACACTCTTAACCTTGAAATAGTACAATTTTTGCACACTACACAATTCAAATGAATTTCACATAACCAAGACATTAACACTGAATTTCACATCACAAATATGTAAACATTGAATTTCACATCACAAAGATGTGGACATTGAATTTAACATTACAAAGATGTGGACATTGAATTTAGCATCATAAAGATGTAGACATTGAATTTCACATCACAAAGATGTGGGCATTGAATTTAACATTACAAAGATGTGGGCATTGCATTTCACATTACAAAGATGTAGACCTTTAATTTCACATTACAAAGATGTAAACATTGAATTTTCACATCACAAGGATGTAGACATTGAATTTCACATTACAAAATGTAGACATTGAATTTCACATTACAAAATGTAGACATTGAATTTCACATTACAAAGATGTCATTGAATTTCACATTACAAATACGTAGACATTGAATTTCACATTAGAGAGATGAAGACATAGAATTTCACATTACAAAGATGAAGACATAGAATTTCACATTACAAAGATGAAGACATAGAATTTCACATTACAAAGACATAGGCCTTGAATTTCACATTACAAAGATGTAGACCTTTAATTTCACATTACAAAGATGTAAACATTGAATTTTCACATCACAAAGATGTAGACATTGAATTTCGCATTACAAATATGTAGACATTGAATTTCACATTACAAATATTTAGACATTGAATTTCACATTACAGATATGTAGACATTGAATTTCACATTACAAAATGTAGACATTGAATTTCACATTACAAAGATGTCATTGAATTTCACATTACAAATACGTAGACATTGAATTTCACATTACAGAGATGAAGACATAGAATTTCACATTACAAAGATGAAGACATAGAATTTCACATTACAAAGATGAAGACATAGAATTTCACATTACAAAGATGAAGACATAGAATTTCACATTACAAAGACATAGGCCTTGAATTTTACATTGCAAAGATGTAGACCTTTAATTTCACGTTACAAAGATGTAAACATTGAATTTTCACATCACAAAGATGTAGACATTGAATTTCGCATTACAAATATGTAGACATTGAATTTCACATTACAAATATTTAGACATTGAATTTCACATTACAGATATGTAGACATTGAATTTCACATTACAAAGATGTAGACATTCAATTTAACATTACAAAGATGTAGACATTGAATTTCACAATACAAAGATGTAGACATTCAGTTTAACATTATAAAGATGTAGACATTGAATTTCACAATACAAAGATGTAGACATTGAATTCCACATTGCAAAGATGTAGACATTGAATTTCACATTACAAAGATGTAGACATTGAATTTGACATTACAATGATGTAGACATTGAATTTCACATTACACAGATGCAGACATTGAATTTCACATTCCAAGGATGTAGACATTGAATTTCACAATTCAAAGGTGTAGACACTGAATTTTACATTGCAAATATGCAGACACCGAGTTTCACATTAAAATGATGCAGACAGTGAATTTCACAGTATAATGATGTAGACATTGAATTTCACATTACAGAGGTGTAGACATTGAATTTCACATTACAAATATGTAGACCTTGAATTTCACATTACAATGATGTAGACATTGAATTTCTCATTACAATGAATTTCACCTGACAATGATGTAGACATGGGATTTTACATTACAATGATGTAGACAGTGAATTTCACGTTACAATGATGTAGACATTGAATTTCACATTACAAAGACGTAGAGTGAATTTTACCTTACAAATACGTAGAAATTGAATTTCACATTACAATGATGTAGATATTGAATTTCACAATACAAAGGTGTAGACACTGAATTTTACATTACAAATATGCAGACACTGAGTTTCACATTAAAATGACGCAGAAAGTGAATTTAACAGTATAATGATGTAGACATTAAATTCACATTACAAAGATGTACACATTGAATTTCACATTACATTTATGTAGACATTGAATTTCACATTAAAAATATTTAGACATTGAATTTCACATTACAGATGTAGACATTGAATTTGACATTGCAAAGAAGTAGACATTGAATTTCACATTACAATGATGTAGACATTGAATTTCACAATACAAAGATGTAGACATTGAATTTGACATTACAAAGATGTAGACATTGAATTTCACATTACAATGATTTAGACATTGAATTTCACATTACAATGATGTAGACATAGAATTTCATGTTATAAAGATGTAGACATTGAATTTCACATGACAAAGATGTAGATATTGAATTATACATTACAATGATGTAGACATTGAATTTCACATTACAGAGATGTAGACATTGAATTTCACATTACACAGATGCAGACATTGAATTTCACATTCCAAGGATGTAGACATTGAATTTCACAATACAAAGGTGTAGACACTGAATTTTACATTACAAACATGCAGACACTTGAGTTTCACATTAAAATGATGCAGACAGTGAATTTCACAGTATAATGATGTAGACATTAAATTTTACAATTCACATTACAGAGATGTAGAAATTGAATTTCACATTACAAATATGTAGAAATTGAATTTCACATTACAATGATGTAGACATTGAATTTCTCATTACAATGATGTAGACAATGAATTTCACATTACAAAGATGTAGACATGGGATTTTACATTACAATGATGTAGACATGGGATTTTACATTACAATGATGTAGACAGTGAATTTCGCGTTACAATGATGTCTACATCATTGTAATGTGAAATTCAATGTCTACATAAATGAAATGTGAAATTCAATGTGTACATCTTTGTAATTTGAAATTCAATGTCTACATCATTATACTGTGAAATTCACTGTCTGCATCATTTTAATGTGAAACTCAGTGTCTGCATATTTGTAATGTAAAATTCAGTGTCTACACCTTTGTAAGGTAAAATTCAATCTACGTCTTTGTAATGTGAAATTCAATTGAATTTCACATTACAGAGATGTAGACATTGAATTTCACATTATAAAGATGTAGATATTGAATTTGACATGACAATGATGTAGACATTGAATTTGACATTACAATGATGTAGACATTGAATTTCACATTACAGAGATGTAGACATTGAATTTCACATTCCAAGGATGTAGACATTGAATTTCACAATACAAAGGTGTAGACACTGAATTTTACATTACAAATATGCAGACACTGAGTTTCACATTAAAATGATGCAGACAGTGAATTTCACAGTATAATGATGTAGACATTGAATTTCACATTACAAAGATATACACATTGAATTTCACATTACAGAGGTGTAGAAATTGAAATTTACATTACAAATATGTAGAAATTGAATTTCACATTACAGTGAGGTAGACATTGAATTTCTCATTACAATGATGTAGACATTGAATTTCACATTACAAAGATATACACATTGAATTTCACATTACAGAGGTGTAGACATTGAATTTTACATTACAAATATGTAGAAATTGAATTTCACATTACAATGATGTAGACATTGAATTTCTCATTACAATGATGTAGACAATGAATTTCACATTACAAAGACATAGAGTGAATTTTACCTTACAAAGGTGTAGACACTGAATTTTACATTACAAATGTGCAGACACTGAGTTTCACATTAAAATGATGCAGACAGTGAATTTCACAGTATAATGATGTAGACATTGAATTTCAAATTACAAAGATGTACACATTGAATTTCACATTTCATTTATGTAGACATTGAATTTCACATTACAATGATGTAAACATTGAATTTCACAATACAAAGATGTAGACATTGAATTTCACATTATAAAGATGTAGACATTGAATTTCACATGACAAAGATGTAGACATTGAATTTGACATTACAATGATGTAGACATTGAATTTCACATTACAGAGATATAGACATTGAATTACACAGATGCAGACATTGAATTTCACATTCCAAGGATGTAGACATTGAATTTCACAATACAAAGGTGTAGACACTGAATTTTACATTACAAATATGCAGACACTGAGTTTCACATTAAAATGATGCAGACAGTGAATTTCACAGTATAATGATGTAGACATTGAATTTCACATTGCAAAGATATACACATTGAATTTCACATTACAGAGGTGTAGAAATTGAATTTTACATTACAAATATGTAGAAATTGAATTTCACATTACAGTGATGTAGACATTGAATTTCTCATTACAATGATGTAGACAATGAATTTCACATTACAAAGATGTAGACATGGGATTTTACATTACAATGATGTAGACAGTGAATTTCGCGTTACAATGATGTAGACATTGAATTTCACATTACAAAGACGTAGAGTGAATTTTACCTTACAAAGGTGTAGACACTGAATTTTACATTACAAATATGCAGAAATTGAATTTCACATTACAATGATGTAGACATTGAATTTCAAATTACAAAGATGTACACATTGAATTTCACATTACATTTATGTAGACATTGAATTTCACATTACAATGATGTAGACATTGAATTTCACATTTCAAAGATGTAGAGTGACTTTTACATTACAAATATGTAGAAATTTAATTTCACATGACAATGATGTAGACATTGAGTTTCACATTATAAAGATGTAGACATTGAATTTCACATTACAATCATGTAGACATTAAATTTTACATTACAATGATGTAGACATTAAATTTCACATAACAAAGGCATAGACTTCAGCTCCGACCTCAATCATAGATGGCCACAGTTACTAGAAATAGAAGTTTCTTCAAATGGGAAAAAATACTTCATTGAAGTGAAATTAAGAATGAGTTGTTTAATTTATTTGAATTTTTCTGGATTTTTGTAAGTTTGACTATTTTTTGCCAAGTATGCATTAGGCCTATTTTGGTGACCGTAGCCGATTGTGGCTATCCTTTTCAGGCCCTTTGGTTTTATTGCTCCCAAATCTTTAAATTATTTGGCTTTCCAATGTTTCGATTTTAGCGTACCTGATGAAGGTTATCCCAGAAGTGCGTCGTGCACGCTAATTTTGATATCTTCATTTTTTGTTTCTTTTTATAGCAATAAATGATTAGAAGATCTTCTCTTAAAAACACTTGGCCAATTTGAACCAAATGTGGCCCGAGTTGATTAGGGTATGATCCCACCAACCAACATAGCTACTTTTACAGTAAATATAACATTGGGAGGTAAAGTACTCTGGGGAGGATTTTGAGATTTTTTTGTTCATTGCCTATGTAAATCGGGTGAGTGAGTTCACTGGCTTTTGAGATCTTCTGATTGTGATAGCGTATGGTCTTTTTGAATGGAAGCAAATCTGTGCAGGTTTTTTATTCTTAGTTTATATCTGTATTGTTGATTCAATTATCAGAGGGGGAGAGTTGGTATCCCATTAACCATATTTTTTACCCAGCCACACTTTTGTGCCTGTCCCAAGCCATGACCTAGATTTCCAATGCCATATATCATGGTCTTTTTTTGTTTCAGTTGTAAAAGGTTGTTGGTTTTTGTTGATATATGCAGCATTGTCGACCATTGGTGTTAAACTCCCCTGTTCTTAATATTAATACACACTTGCCTATCCAAGCATAAGCACTCAATTGAGCATTACAAAGACATTAACGCTCAGTTCCCTTCTACAAAGGGAAACATTCAAATTCTATGGTGATAGTTCCCAGTGCTCAGTCCACATAAATGCCCAGATGATGGGTAGGAGTGTCCTCGAATTGGGAGTTATCCGCTTAAAATACAGAAGACCTGACCATGGACCTAGTGAGTAACATGTATGGGAAGTGCCACGTCGCTGTACATTAAAGACCCCTTTTGTAGATTTCAAGCAAGAGTTAAGCAAGGCTAATTTTTCTTCCCTACCCATCACCCCATGCATTTAGAGTGGCAGACAAAAGTTGTTGTTTCTCTTGTCCTTAGTATCCATGAATTATTTACCACTGGATGTTAACCTACCAACAGTCAGTCAATCACACTATAAATACAAAAATGCTTCAGTATTACACTATAAACACTGATTACTACACTACAAAGGCTCTTTACTACACTAGAAACGCTCAGTACTACACTACAAATGCTCTACTTAAACGCTCTTTACTACACCAAGCGCTCTGTACGACAATATAAACACTACTACACTACAAACGCTCAGTACTACACTATAAATGCACTGTACTACACTAAATGCTCTACTACGCCAAGCACTCTGTACTACACTATAAAAACACTACTACAATATAAAGACTGTACTACATTACTAACGCTCTGTACTACACTACAAATATTCTGTGCAACACTATAAACACTACTACACTAAATGTACTACACAATAAATGCTCTGTACAACACTAAGTGCTCAGTACTACACTATAAATGCTCTGTATTACACTAAACGGTCTGTACTACAATACAAGCACTCAGTACTACACTATAAAGGCTCTACTACACTATAAAAGCTCTACTACACTGTAAAAGGTCTGTACTACACTATGAAAGCTCCGTACTACATTATAAATGCTCTGTACCACACTATAAATGCTGTGTACTACACTATAAATGCTGTGTACTACACTATAAATGCTCTGTACTACACAATAAATGCTCTACTACACTAGAAATGCTCTGTACTACACTATGAATGCTCTACTACACTACAAAAGGTCTGTACTACAATACAAGTGCTCTGTACTGCACTATAAATGCTCTGTACTACACTATAGATGGTCTACTACACTATAAACACTGTACTACACTACAAGTGGTCTGTACTACACTATGAACACTGAACTACACTACAAATGTTCTGTACAACACTGTAAGCACTCTATACTACACTATAAGCGTTTTATACTACACTACAAATGCTCTATTACATTACAAAAGCTCTGTATTTCACTGTAAAAGGTATGTACTACATTATAAACTGTCTGTACTACACTATACATGCTCTGTTATACACTACAAACGCTCTGTACTACACTATAAACGGTCTGTACAGCACTATATATGCTCTGTACTACACTATAAATGCTCTGTGCTACACTAAAAACGGTCTGTACTACACTATATAAGGTCTGTACTATGCTATAATCGTTCTGTACTACACTAGATGCTCTGTATTACACTACGCATGCTCTACTACACTTCAAAAGGTCTGTACTACACTTAAGCGCTCGGTACTACACTATAAATGCTCTGTACTACACTAGATGCTCTGTATTACACTACACATGCTCTACTACATTTCAAAAGGTCTGTACTACACTATAAACGTTCTGTACTACACTAGATGCTCTGTATTACACTACACATGCTCTACTACATTTCAAAAGGTCTGTACTACACTATGAATGCTCTAATACACTATAAACGGTCTACTACACTAATTGCTCTACTACACTGCAAATGCTCAGTACTACACTATAAGCACTCTGTACTACACTATAAATGCTCTGTACTACACTACAAATGCTCAGTATTACACTATAAGCACTCTGTACTACACTACAAATGCTCAGTATTACACTATAAGCACTCTGTACTACACTACAAATGCTCAGTACTACACTATAAGCACTCAGTACTACACTACAAATGCTCAGTATTACACTATAAGCACTCTGTACTACACTACAAATGCTCAGTACTACACTATAAGCACTCTGTACTACACTACAAATGCTCAGTATTACACTATAAGCACTGTACTACACTACAAATGCTCAGTACTACACTATAAGCACTCTGTACTACACCACAAATGCTCAGTATTACACTATAAGCACTCTGTACTACACTACAAATGCTCAGTACTACACTATAAGCACTATACTACACTACAAATGCTCAGTACTACACTATAAGCACTCTGTACTACACTATAAATGCTCTATACTACACTACAAATGCTCAATACTACATTATAAATGCTCTGTACTACACTACAAATGCTCAATACTACATTATAAATGCTCTATACTACACTACAAATGCTCAATACTACATTATAAATGCTCTATACTACACTACAAATGCTCAATACTACATTATAAATGCTCTATACTACACTACAAATGCTCAATACTACACTATAAGCACTCTGTACTACACTACAAATGCTCAGTACTACACTATAAGCACTATACTACACTACAAATGCTCAGTACTACACTATAAGCACTCTGTACTACACTATAAATGCTCTATACTACACTACAAATGCTCAATACTACATTATAAATGCTCTGTACTACACTATCAATGCTGTATACTGCACTATAAATGCTGTGTACTACACTACAAATGCGGTGTACTACACTATAGACGTTCTGTACCACACTACAAACGCTCTACTACACTATACACACTATTACACTGCAAAAGTTCTGTACTACTCTACAAATGGTGTGTACTACATTATAAATGCTCTGTACTAGACTATAAATGCTGTGTACTACACTAGAAATGCTCTGTGCTACACTATGAATGCTCTACTATACTATAAGCACTGTATAACACTACAAGTGCTCTGTTTTACACTATAAACACTGAACTACACTATAAATGTTCTGTACAACACTGTAAGCACTGTACTACACTATAAGCATTTTATACTACACTGCAAGCGCTCAGTACTACACTACAAATGCTCTATTACACTACAAAAGCTCTGTATTACACTATAAACTCTGTACTACACTATACATGCTCTGTACTACACTATAAACGGTCTACTACACTATAAATGCTCTACTACACTATAAACGGTCTGTACAACACTAGATGCTCTCTACTACACTATAAATACTCTGGACTACACTATGAATGCTCTGTACTACACTACAAGTGCTCTGTACTACACTACAAATGCTCTACTACACAAAGTGCTCTGTACTACACTATAAATGCTCTGTGCTACACCACAAAAACTCTGTACTACACTATAAATGCTCAGTGATACACTATAAACACACTACTACACTAAATGCTCTACTATTCCAAGCACTCTGTACTACACTATAAACACTGTACTACACTACAAAAGTTCTCTAATACACTATAAACACTGTACTACACTACAAAAGTTCTCTAATACACTATAAACACTACTACACTACAAAAGTTCTCTAATACACTATAAACACTGTACTACACTACAAAAGTTCTCTAATACACTATAAACACTACTACACTACAAAAGTTCTCTAATACACTATAAACACTACTACACCAAATGCTCTACTATGCCAAGTGCTCTGTACTACACTATAAACACTACTACACTATAAGCACTCTGTACTACACTACAAATGCTCAGTACTACATTATAAACGCTCTACTACATAATGAATGCTGTGTACTACACTATAAATACTCTGTACTACACTATGAATGCTCTACACTATAAGCACTGTACAACACTATGCATGCTCTACTACAATGAAAACGGTCTGTACTACACTAAACGTTCTGTACTACACTATAAGTGTTCTGTACTACACTGTAGACGCTCTGTATTACATTACAAATGCTCTACTACACTACAAAAGGTCTGTACTACACAATAAATGCTCAGTACTACTCTATTAATGTTCTGTACTACACTATGAATGCTCTACACTATAAGCACTGTACAACACTATGCATGCTCTACTACAATGAAAACGGTCTGTACTACACTAAACGTTCTGTACTACACTATAAGTGTTCTGTACTACACTGTAGACACTCTGTATTACATTACAAATGCTCTACTACACTACAACAGGTCTGTACTACACAATAAATGCTCAGTACTACACTATTAATGTTCTGTACTACACTATGAATGCTCTAATACACTATAAACGGTCTACTACACTAATTGCTCTACTACACTACAAATGCTTAGTACTACACTATAAGCACTCAGTACTACATTATAAATGCTCTGTACTACACTATAAATGCTCTGTACTACACTATAAATGCTGTGTACTACACTAAGCGTTCTGTACCACACTACAAACGCTCTACTACACTATAAACACTATTACACTACAAAAGCTCTGTACTACACTGCAAGTGCTCTACTACACTATAAATGCTCAGGACTACATTATAAATGCTCTGTACTACACTATAAATGCTCAGTACTACATTATAAATGCTCTGTACTACACTACAAAAGCTCTGTACTACACTACAAATGCTCTGTACTACACTATAAATGCTCAGTACTACATTATAAATGCTCTGTACTACACTATAAATGCTCTGTACTACACTACAAATGCTCAGGACTACACTATAAATGCTGTGTACTGCACTAGAAATGCTCTTTGCTACACTATGAATGCTCTACTACACTATAAACGCTCAGTATTACACTACAAGCGCTCTTTTCTACACTATCAACACTGTACTACACTTTAAATGCTCTGTAATACACTATAGATGCTCTGTACTACACTACAAATGTTCTGTAATACACTGTAAAAGGTCTGTACTACACTATACATGCTCTGTACTACACTACAAATGCTCTACTACACTATAAATGCTCTGTACTACACTATAAACGGTCTGTACTTCACTATTAATGCTCTGTACTACACTATGAACGCTCTACTACAAAAGAACAAAGACTGGTTGGCTCGGTATCGGAATAATATGTCCCAGTGAAGCGACATGTCTATCCACGGACTGTTGTTTCAGTGATCTAGGTCTATAAAAATCCAACTAAGTGTGTTGATCTAGTACAAAGCGGACCTCATCATCATTTCATTGAAAATTAACTTGTTCTCGCCAAGATATTGCTCAGTTGGCATTAAACAACAAACACTCTTAAAGGCATAAATACTCAGTTCTTCATTTCAAAGAAAATTGGTCAATTTCACATTATAAAGAGATAAACACTCAGTTCTACACTGCAAAATCAAATGCTCAATTTCACACTATGAAGGCATAAACTCTTAATTCCACATGATAAAGTAATATCTTGATGGCTGTCATCGTGATCATATGGTAGTTGAATTTACAATTACCTATGAAATCAGCGCCTATCACTTGTGAGTTCGAATCCTGCTCAATGCCCACTACCCACCTCCATATACAGGACAAATGCATTACGGAAGACACACATTAAATACTTCACACCATGTACATGTCACACATTTATGATACAGGCCAGAAGTTAAATACTTCACACCATGTACATGTCACACATTTATGATACAGGCCAGAAGTTAAATACTTACACCATGTACATGTCACACATTTATGATACAGGCCAGAAGTTAAACACTTCACACCATGTACATGTCACACATTTATGATACAGGCCAGAAGTTAAATACTTACACCATGTACATGTCACACATTTATGATACAGGCCAGAAGTTAAATACTTCACACCATGTACATGTCACACATTTATGATACAGGCCAGAAGTTAAATACTTCACACCATGTACATGTCACACATTTATGATACAGGCCAGAAGTTAAATACTTCACACCATGTACATGTCACACATTTATGATACAGGCCAGAAGTTAAATACTTCACACCATGTACATGTCACACATTTATGATACAGGCCAGAAGTTAAATACTTCACACCATGTACATGTCACACATTTATGATACAGGCCAGAAGTTAAACACTTCACACCATGTACATGTCACACATTTATGATACAGGCCAGAAGTTAAATACTTACACCATGTACATGTCACACATTTATGATACAGGCCAGAAGTTAAATACTTCACACCATGTACATGTCACACATTTATGATACAGGCCAGAAGTTAAATACTTCACACCATGTACATATCACACATTTATGATACAGGCCAGAAGTTAAATACTTCACACCATGTACATGTCACACATTTATGATACAGGCCAGAAGTTAAATACTTCACACCATGTACATGTCACACATTTATGATACAGGCCAGAAGTTAAATACTCAACACATGTGCATGGAACACATTTTTAAATCGCCTTGTCAAAGGCAATGTGAGCTTTTGCCATCACTTTGTGTCTGTCGTCTGAAGGTTCTGTATAAAATTTCCTTAAAACAGAATGAAAGGTGAGCGACAGATGCTCAGTCCACTGAGCCTCTAATTTATACAAGACAGACATTTAAAATTTTACACATGCTACTTGTACAGATCAGTAATTTACCACAAATAATTTTAATTAGAACAAGTACAGGAGATAATATGTTTTACATGCAGTACATATGCACCTTCATTCCTTATTACGTTAGTTGTCCACCTCTTGTAGGCCCCACTGATTCTGCAAAGAAAAAGTGGCCTTATATGAGGAGTGACCTCTCTTGAGTTTCACTATCTCATTGCATCTGAAATCTGCCAAGAAAAGAGATGTAGCTTTATAACAGACAGACTATTGTATCTTCAAGCCAAATATTAAAGTAGATTTCAAACACTGAAACAACCTAATGCAAATTAACAAATGCACTCCCCCAAACATTCATGCAATAAATGCACTCTCATAAACATTATAGTAAATTTTACATGCAATAAATGTACTCTCCCAAACACTCAAATAAATTTTACATGCAACAAGTGCACTCTCCCAAATATTCAAGTACATTTTACATGCAATAAATGTACTCTCCTAAACATTCAAGAAAATTTTACATACAATAAATTCACTCTCCTAAACATTCAAGTAAATTTTACATGCAATTAATGCACTCTCAAACATTCAAGTAAATTTTACATGCAACAAATGCACTCTCACAAACATTCAAGTACATTTTACATGCAATAAATGCACTCTCACAAACATTCAAGTACATTTTACATGAAACAAATGCACTCTCCCAAACATTCAAGTAAATTTTACATGCAATAAATGCACTCCCAAACATGAAACAAATGCAATCTCCTAAGCATTCAAGTACATTTTACATGCAATAATGCACTCCTAAACATTCAAGTAAATTTTACATGCAATAAATGTACTCTCCTAAGCATTCAAGTAAATTTTACATACAATAAATTCATTCCTAAACATTCAAGTAAATTTTACATGCAACTAATGCACTCCCAAACATTCAAGTAAATTTTACACGCAACAAATGCACTCTCCCAAACGTTCAAGTAAATTTTACATGCAACAAATGCACTCTCCCAAACATTTAAGTAAATTTTACATGCAGCAAATGCACTCTCCCAAACGTTCAAGTAAATTTTACATGCAACAAATGCACTCTCCTAAACATTCAAGTAAATTTTACATGCAACAAATGCACTCTCCCAAACGTTCAAGTAAATTTTACATGCAATAAATGCACTCTCCCAAACACTCAAGTAAATTTTACATGCAGCAAGTGCACTCTCCCAAATATTCAAGTACATTTTACATGCAATAAATGTACTCTCCTAAACATTCAAGTAAATTTTACATACAATAAATTCACTCTCCTAAACATTCAAGTAAATTTTACATGCAATTAATGCACTCTCAAACATTCAAGTAAATTTTACATGCAACAAATGCACTCTCACAAACATTCAAGTACATTTTACATGCAATAAATGCACTCTCCCAAACATTCAAGTACATTTTACATGAAACAAATGCACTCTCCCAAACATTCAAGTAAATTTTACATGCAATAAATGCACTCCCAGACATTCAAGTAAATTTTACATGAAACAAATGCAATCTCCTAAGCATTTCAAGTACATTTTACATGCAATAATGCACTCCTAAACATTCAAGTAAATTTTACATGCAATACATGTACTCTCCTAAACATTGAAGTAAATTTTACATACAATAAATTCACTCTCCTAAACATACAAGTAAATTTTACATGCAATTAATGCAATCTCAAACATTCAAGTAAATTTTACACGCAACAAATGCACTCTCCCAAACATTCAAGTAAATTTTACATGCAACATATGCACTCTCCCAAACATTTAAGTAAATTTTACATGCAACAAATGCACTCTCCCAAATGTTCAAGTAAATTTTACATGCAACAAATGCACTCTCCTAAACATTCAAGTAAATTTTACATGCAACAAATGCACTCTCCCAAACACTCAAGTAAATTTTACATGCAACAAGTGCACTCTCCCAAATATTCAAGTACATTTTACATGCAATAGATGTACTCTCCTAAACATTCAAGTAAATTTTACATACAATAAATTCACTCTCCTAAACATTCAAGTAAATTTTACATGCAATTAATGCACTCTCAAACATTCAAGTAAATTTTACATGCAACAAATGCACTCTCCCAAACATTCAAGTAAATTTTACATGCAACAAATACACTCCCAAACATTCAATTAAATTTTACATGCAATAAATGTACTCTCCTAATCATTCAAGTAAATTTTACATGCAATAAATGCACTCAAACATTTAAGTAAATTTTACATGCAATAAATGCATTCTTCTAAACATTTAAGTACATTTTACATGCAACAAATGCACTCTTCCAAACATTCAAGTAAATTTTACATGCAATGATGCACTCCTAAGCATTCAAGTAAATTTTACATGCAATAAATGCACTCTCCCAAATCTTCAAGTAAATTTTACATGCAATAAATGCACTCTCCCAAACATTCAAGTAAATTTTACATGCAATAAATGCACTTGCCCAAACATTCAAGTAAATTTTACATGCAATAAATGCACTCCTAAGCATTCAAGTATATTTTACATGCAATAAATGCATTCCTAAACATTCAAGTAAATTTTACATGCAATAAATGCACTCTCCTAAACATTCAAGTACATTTTACATGCAATAAATGCACTCTCCCAAACATTCAAGTAAATTTTACATGCAATAAATGCACTCCCAAACCTTCAAGTAAATTTTACATGCAATAAATGCACTTGCCCAAACATTCAAGTAAATTTTACATGCAATAAATGCACTTGCCCAAACATTCAAGTAAATTTACATGCAATAAATGCACTCTCCTAAACATTCACGTATATTTTACATGCAATAAATGCACTCCTAAACATTCAAGTAAATTTTACATGCAATAAATGCACTCTCCCAAACCTTCAAGTAAATTTTACATGCAATAAATGCACTTGCCCAAACATTCAAGTAAATTTTACATGCAATAAATGCACTCTCCTAAACATTCAAGTATATTTTACATGCAATAAATGCACTCCTAAACATTCAAGTAAATTTTACATGCAATAAATGCACTCTCCTAAACATTCAAGTACATTTTACATGCAATAAATGCACTCTCCCAAACATTCAAGTAAATTTTACATGCAATAAATGCACTTGCCCAAAGATTCTAATTGATTTCGTATATAGCAAACAAGACACAAATAGTCAAATAGATTTTACTCATTAAATATATACACAAAGAGTTGAATAGCTTTCACTCAAAAAATATATACACAATAGTCCCAATAGATTTTACACATAAGATATACTCACAATTAGTCCAATATATTTTACTCAAGAAAGATATATCTATAGACAGACAATTTTCAAATAAATTCTACACACATTAACTGCACTGATATTTAATTGTATCATGTTTGAAATTCTGCTTTATATATATATCATGAATTTGTTAAGTCCGTTCTTTTGTCTATTTAATTTGTACATATCTTTGTATTGACTTCTATATTTAATATCTACTGATTCTGCATTTATTGGACTATACTTTTGTATGGCCCAATTGGTACTGTATACTGTGAATGTGGGTGTTATGATAATAAAAATAATGTATAAGGTATAAGAAAATTACGATTAATGGCAGATAAGACATGCATTTTATTACAAATGTACTAATTATTGAATATTCTTTACATTGTAGATTTATGACAGATGTGTTTGTTATTTATTTATTTGTTGTTGGTATATACAATTTTATTTACTCTTACGTTGATAAGCTCGTAGTTTAAACATATTTTATTTGTTAAATATACATGGTTTATTTTTGTAACTAATTGGGATCGGACACAAGTTTTTCTAACATATGAAATCTTCTCCCAAAAAGCTTGTAATATTATATGTCAGTTTTCCTTAACTAAAACCTTCAGATATACACAGAACGGTATATTGCATATGCTGGATAGAAATCGTAGAATAAAACCTAAACCAGAGAGATTCCAGGCCTGTAAAGACAAGTTTGACATCGTAGTTACCTGTGAGGAAAGGGTATATGATCAGCTGTTGGAAGGTAAAGATATCTAAGTCAGAAAGATCCACTATTAATCACTAATGTTCCATTCCAGAAGGGTATATTGTGACCTCTGACTTAATAGAATAGGAATGAGGGGCCATCGTGGTCGTGATCCAATGGTAGTTGGATTTATGACTACCTATTCAATCAGTGCCTATCACCACTTAAGTTGTGAGTTCGAATACCACTCAATGTCGAGGTGTACTCAATACAACATTATGTGATAAAGTTTGTCAGTGATTTGCGGCAGGTCAGTGGTTTTCTCCGAGTACTCCGGTTTCCTCCGTTAATAAAGCTGACTGCCACGATATAGCTAAAATGTTGCAGAAGGTGGCGTTAAACACCCTAACCCTAATTCAAGAATACTAATGCCCACTTTTAGCCTTGGGAGCTGAGCATTAAAAATAATTATCAACAGAAATTTTCCATCAATTGACTAAAAAATGACTATTACTTCTTTGCTTTTATGAAGCGACCTTTTATAGGAATTATTTGATTGGTTCATCACTATTTCATTCACGTTCCCTTTGAAACAACTTATTTGATTGGCTAATCACTATTCATTTTTATAGCAATTATCTACAGAAAATTTTGAACAGTTTATGATACATTTGTATTTGGTTAGGGATATGGTGTTTAATGCCACTGTCAACAATATTTCAGTTATATCGTTGCAGTCAGTTTTATTGGTGGAGGAAATCAGAATACCTCTGTCAGATTTTCAAATTTTACAGGTATGGTTTGATCGAAAAGGGAAATAAAAATCTTGTGACTTCTTCATTTTAGCTCTTGGCATCCCTTGTCTCTTTTCATAAACTTGGATAACTGTCAGTGCTACATGTATCTATCATCAAATCTCAAATCCTACAGGAAAACATCCAAAAATCTTCGTCTTAGAGATTCCATATATTAGTGATTTTCTTTTCAAAGTGAGGGGCTTTCATGATCACATAGTAGTTACCTGTGCAAGGTTGTGAGTTTGAATCCCACTCATGACGAGGTATACTCGATACAAGATTATGTGATAAAGTTTGTCAGTGACTTGTGGCAGGTCAGTGGTTTTCTCCCGTCTTCTACACCAATAAAACTGACCGCCACGATATAGCTGAAATATTGTTAAAAATGGCATTAAACACCATAACCCTAGCTCAAACTTTGCAGTCAACAGTATATAGTTATCATAGGTGAATTTTGTAAGGCTGATCTTTTTCTAGAGCAGGAAATGCATTTTGTTGTTGGTGTAGTTTTAATTATGTTATATGGTATTCCTACAGATATGGAAAGTCGAGAGAAAGATGGCATGACCCCAGTACATATCATCAACATTGATATACAGGATAATCATGAAGAGGCTACCATTGGGGCATTTATGATCTGTGACCTTGTTTCTATGGTAAAAAAACTATTTAATGATACCAATATCAATTTAATACACTAAATGTACATTTTGTATTATAATCTTCAGTGATGCTAATCCCAAACAGTTGTAAGGTAAAATACCTGGCCTCACACTGTACGGTCAAGCAACTATTGAGTAAGAGTTTTGTACTGGAATTCTGAAATCATCCAATCAAAACACTTTAAACATGGGATACTGTACTCTGATTTTGTGGGTTAAAGTCCCAGTCAGGTCAAACTAAGGACTATAAAATTTGTATGTGCTGCTTCTCCATTAAGCACACAGAATTAAAGTCAGTAGAGCAAAAACTGGTTGGCTCTGGAGCAGGATAATATGTCTCAGGGGAGAAACATGTTCAGGAGCTACTACTATGCTATAAAAATCCAATCTAAGCTTGTTGGTTTAGTTCAATGCAGATATCATTATCATCTCCTCAAATGCAACTAGTTCCCAACTAATCAACAATCACTCGATGCTAATTTTGAATACTCTAAATGCAATCATATCTGAGCCTTAAACTTTTACAGAATGAGACTCCATTATACTAACTTATATAATCCTATTTTTTTTATTTCTTCAGCTGAGTGAATCTGATGATCTTGACAACGACATTGATGAGATCTTACAGGATTTTGAACCTCGTGTTCAGCGGACAATTTTACATACAGTGAATTTCTACTGAAGAAGAACATTAGCTGTTTTTTTGTATTACCATGTGCTTTCATTGACTTAAGTATTGTTAGCTTGTCTAGAGTGAAGATATTTTTCTACTCAACCAGTTGTTTTGTTTTTCTAACAATAGTGTCAGACCAAAAACAAACATGCAAGTGATTGGGGAAAATATCATGCTTCATTGTATATTTTGAACATTCAATTTTTGTCGAGAACTTTATGAATGTACTGCAGACGACAAGCATGAAACAACTCAGAAGACGACTTTAGACTAATGTTTTTCTTGCAATTTGGAAAAGGTTTTGTATTTTGGAAATATTTTATAGAAGATAAAGTTAGCTTCTGTGTGTGGAGAACATGATCTTTATTTTTTGTGTCTGTTTGCAAAAAGAAATGCACTTCCGTTCACAAGCCCTTATATCTGGAAAAAAGAGGCATTTGAGAATTGAAGCCTTCACATTTAATGCTGTCATCTGCTAGCCAAAAACAGCTTGTTTTAATGCCTCCAAGTTTTTTTTTTTAGTTTTTTTGTTGAAGGTAAAATTAGCTTCTGTTTGTCGATAACATACTTTTTAGGGGACAAAACCCTTTTTCTTTCACTATTGAATTTCTCCTGAAAAAGAGGAATTTGACCCACTGAACACCTCCCATTTAATTCTGTCATCTGCTTACAAAAAAGGCTTGTTTTAATGTCCTCAAAGTTTGTGGGTTTTTTTTAGAAGGTAAAATTAGCTACTGCTAGTTGAAAACATGCTTTTTAGGAGACAAAAAAAAAAGAAAAGAAAAAAATATCTTTCACTATTGATCATTTTCTGAAAAAAAAAGAGATATTTAACCCACTTGTACACCTCCCATTTACCCCCCCCCCAAACAAAAAGCAAACCCCAGCTTGTTTTAATGTCCTCAAGTTTTATTTATTTCATTTCACTGAATTCGATAATTTTTCAAAGTACAAATTTAAAATTAGCATCAAGGTAGACTAAAGATTATATGGTGATGTCACATGACATTCTCTTTAAAAAAAATTATTTCATTATTAATTTCACCTCTTGTATGGTTCTAGTATAATAACTTCATCATGGCAAGTCATGGTGAAGTGACATCTTGCTCTGATTGACTATAGAAGGGCCATTTTTTATTTAAGAAATATGAAGATGTTGAAATATCTCTTGAAATCAGAGCAAATAAAGGACAAAATGTATGTTATTTTGTTAATGGAATATGTTTTTGTATTATTTTAGTAAACTACCTTTGTTATTGTATTGTTCTAATTATAGAATTAGACCAAGGAAAAAAATGTGCTTCGCTAACATTCTTGAAAAAAAATTGGGATGGTAGATTTGCAAAACCTTTTAATTTTTTTATTCCTTTACCTAGTTACATTGTATATAGGGCAAGAGTCTGACTTTAACACTGTTTGTTCAAAAATGGTGATAATCTTTTAAGGTGTAGACACTAAAGAATTATGGTCATTTGGGTTGGCAGAAACACATGTATTTTTTTTAGGCCAATCAGATTTCTTATATGATGAAATACATTGTACATGTACTGTCTATATGTAAAACTATGTAATATTTTCTATACATTTTACTGTCATATTTTCAGATGATTAGGTTTCTGTGTGTAGGGAATCCATGTACAATAAATTTAACAATTATCATGACAGTACATATGTACATTTTATATGAAGTTCTATTAACATCAAAACATCATTTTTTGTAGTTTGTCATCTTTGCTGTTTGTCTTATCTTATATGTGTTTATCTAAATTCTGGGGGCCATCGTAGTCGTGATCGTATGATAGTTGGATTTTATAACTACTTATGCAATCGGTGCCTATCACCACTAAAGTTGTGAGTTCGTACCCCACTCAAGAGAGGTGTACTCAATGCAACGCTATGTGATAAAAGTTTGCCAGTGACTTGCGACAGGTCAGTGGTTTTCTTCAGGTACTCCGGTTTCCTTCATCAATAAAACTGACTGCTATGATATAACTGAAACATTGTTGAAAGTGGCATTAAACACCATAACCCTAACCCCTGTTTAAGGTATTATTTGAAGTATGGCATTAATTATTTACAGTAGGTAATCCATATTGGACTTTTCTACATGTGCCAAAGTTTCAAAAATGTTACAATTGCATATCAGTTTACTGATTTTGTAATTTTCTACCATAAGTATTTTAGAGTTATGTCCCTTAGAAATGTTAAATATTATGTATGTATGCATTTCTTTTAATATGCATATGTTGGTCCTACCAATTTTTTTTGCCAATCTGTAAATTAATTGTTTTGGTTTGTTTACATTGTCAGGAAGAAAGAATGCAGTCACTTCAGTACATAATTTTAACAATTTAAACTGAAATAAAGTGTATGGATGAAAACTAAAGATTAACTAAACAGCTGTTTTTGAATTTTTGAATACAAGTAAAAATTAACTTCTACTACTACCAAATACTGACCGTCTTCATTAAGTTGAAAATTATGTCAGAGGTTGGAATTGACAATTGAACTTAAAACAATGGCCGCCTAACTTAACTTTAAGCAAGAAATTAATTATGGTTGGCCTAATGAACTCAATACAACTTTATTTGACTTATAAAAGGTTGATGGTTTTCTCTAGATTTTTTTCCTCCGTTCTTCAATTCACAAATCTGACCACCAAAATATAACAATTATATCCCATAACCCTATTGTTATATATGTTAATGTTACTTTTTATTTATCGGTAATTTTGACCTTTTTCCTTTTATCTCACCAAGTTGATATTGTCAGTATCAACTTAGTGACTGTGATATTGGAAAGTATCGATCAGTGCATCACATTATCATGTTTAATACATATAAATACAATAACATCCGTTTTGAAAGTCTTGACATACATTATCATAGCTGTTCCTATTGGACTCACTGTAATACTGGTGATAATGTCTGTCTCGACCTTCAAAACTGACATTCTACTATATATACAAATCACCCTTCTTTAACTCCTTCATCGATGGTATATAATGTTTTTGAATAACATGCAAGGCCAAGTGTAAAGTGAAAGTATGTTGTAAGAATAAGCAACAGACCAATAAGACGAGGAAGGATGATAAAGTAGATGTTATGTTTTAATTTGTTATCCCTTGCCATAATTTGTTGTCAATGAGCCAGTCTCCATTAGTGTAAATGTTTCTTATGAAAGTATTTTTGTTGATTATTAATTGTTACTTGTATATAGTGTAAGTCTAGTATAATGTCAATAAAACATGTAGAAATATCTATAATATTCTAATTTTGTTAACCAATGTCCGGAAGATCGTTGGTGCCAGGCTCGATCAGGTCAAACCAAAGACTATAATATTGATATTTACTGCTTCTCAGCTAAGTACTCCGGCCCACATTAATCAGTATGAGACCACATTAGTGGTGTAATGGTTAACATGCTCACCTCGACTGTAGTAGATCAAAGATTCAAGCCCAGGTCAAAGGTCAAACCAAAGACTATAATATTGATATTTGTTGCTTCTCCACTAGCCACTCGGCATTAAGGAGTAAACACAAAGACAGGTTGGTTTGGAGTCTGGATACTGTGTCTTGAGTGGAGAGATATGTCTATTCATGGACTGTTGTTTTGGTGAGCTAGCACTATAACATCTAAGAAAGCAGACATCAATTTCATCATCATCTCATGGATACCTAACTTTTTTTTCTGCCATGATATACATGTAACTGATCACTTGGCATTAAACAACAATTGCTCATCTGGCATTAAACAACAATTACTCACTCAGTTTGTGTTCTTAGTTTGCTAGGAGTGTTCAATGATGATGCCATACAATAAACAAATCATAAGAATTGAAATAAATAACTTTAATAAATTTCTGATTTAAGTAGTAATGGTAAGATTAATTCACCCCACAGCTGATCATACTCTGATTACTCCCTGTGGAGAGTAAGTGTAAACATACGATGATGGTGGTGGTTTATGGTGTTTAACGCCACTTTCAACAATATTTCAGTTATATCGTGGCGGTCTTTTTTATTGGTGGAGAAAACCACCGACCTGTCGGAAGTTACTGACAAACTTTATCACATAATGTTGTATTGAGTACACCTCCCCATGAACAGGATTTGAACTCACAACGTTAGTGGTGATAGGCACTGATTGCACAGGTAGTTGTAAATTCAACTACCATAGGATCACGACCACAAGGCCCTTGAGAGTAATTGAAGCCTAAACATACCTTGATAATGGTATATTTTTTTGCAAATTCAACAACAATTAACATCTGGAATGCATTGTTAAAGAATTATTACACCTGTGGAAAACTTGGGCTTCTACTAAAATATATAAAAGAAAAAAATGTCATTCTGCTATAGGTATTGAGATTAAATTTTCAAAGGATTATTTTATATGAATGTTATCATTCTCATCCACTGAAGAAATCATTTCTCTTCATCCTCTACATCTGTTCTCTTTTCAAAATTACAATCTTTTTCTTTGAAATCATTGGATCAAATTGAACTAAAATTGGCAGCAATGTGATTTGGATGATGTTCAACATTATTTGTGATTATCATTTCATTCAGCAATATTTAATTCAAAATGGAAGCTAGGCATATTAATATTATACCTTTTGATTGGCTAACATTTCTAACCTTAGAAACCACATATACACATGTAATGGAATTGCTGCTTGATAGGAACGCTTTTTATTTCCCTCTACATATTTGTTGTCAATTGGAAATCCAGCAGCACAACATTTGTACCGACATGTAGGACCCTATGGGAAAATGTATAAGTTCTTTTTTCTAAGAAACTAGATACACACATGTACTTGATTAAGCATAAACTGTGGATGAATAACCATTGAATAGTTCCTTGCAGAGGTCTTATTTTTGTATTTATTTGAAATCCACTTACTTCATAGGACATTGTTGGTGAAATTTTGAAAACTATTCTCCTCTCTAAAACCATTGAACCATAACAAAGCACACTTGACTGGAATGAGGGTCCAGCATAAAATATCTGTTTGTGATGATTGGAATTCCAGGATGGTTACCACCACAGAATATTATATAAATAACATATAGTTGAGATTGTTACCCTGAGAAAAACTTTGTCAACTAAGGTGAAGATTGTTACCGTGAGAAAAACATTGTCAACCAAGGCGAAGCCGAGGTCGACAATGTCTTTTTCTCAGGGTAACAATCTGATCTATCACTCTCTCAACTATATGTTATTTAATTTACTATACTGAATGTTTTCACTTTCTCGTTTGCAATGATGTTTTTTTTTCATTTTAATGTTTCATTTCATATTCAGTCTATTCATTTTTACAGATGTTCAGTCATTTTGCTAGGCTCTAAATGAGAGGGCGACAGTAAAAAAAAATGCTACCCGCTGAGCCATATGTCAGAGCAGAATGTTACCCTCGTCTTATCCAATAAAATTACAGCTTACATACATGAAGTATAATAATTGAAATTATTATCTTCTGAAACCACTTTATATAAAACTTGGCTGGAATGTTCATTCGATATACCTCTATAGATTTGATACAAGTTCCTTTCTGATTAATAATGGTGTTAAATAAATTGTTGCTATGAAAGTTGAAATCTTGACTGACCACTATCCACATGTCGATAAAGGTCTAGTCAGTAGTGACATGTTGTTAGCTATATGTAAGTGGTCAGTAAGGATTTTAATTTTCAAAGCATCAATTTTGAAAAAGGATTATTATTTTAAAAAGGGGAACTTGTAACAAGTCTAATGCTTCTCCAAAATGTACATTTGTTAAAATCTGAAATCCAAGATGGCCGCCACCACTGGACATTTTTTAAACTATTCCTCTTTGATAATATAAATTAAAAGCTTTTCCTCCAAAACTGCCTGGTACACACTTGATTGAACCCAAACTGTACATGAATAATCTGACAAGAGATTGCTTCACCTTTCCATTTCAAGTTATTGTATTTTTATTCAAAATATTATGTTTCTGACATGTCTCACAGGCGCTCGTGGCACGAACCTACCACCCCCATTTTTTCTAACTTTCTGTTTACAAATTTATTTTCAATAAAATGTCTTTATTATTTCATCTCTTTTAATTTATTTTAACTTGTTCGTGTCAATATTCATACAATCTTATGTTAACATCAAATTGCATGTGTCGACCCTGCAGAGATACTAATAATCCATTATTAGTATCTATATAGGGTCGACAAGTAATCCATTATTAGTATCTATATAGGGTCGACACGTAATCCATTATTAGTATCTATATAGGGTCGACACATGCAAATTGATGTTAACATAAGATTGTATGAATATTGACACGAACAAGTTAAAATAAGGAAAAAGAGATGAAATAATAAAGAAATAAAGAAATTTGATTGAAAATAAGTTTGTAAACAGAAAGTTAGAAAAAAGGAGGGTGGTACTTGAAGTCCGTGCCACGAGCGCCTGTGACATGTCTTGCAATATTTGTCAACATTCTTGTCAGCTTTTGTTCAGTTTTCAGCTCATCTGTCCATCATTTTCTTTCCTTAATTTTTATTCTTCAGAAAATCTTCAAGATTAATTAAACCAAAGTTTGTTCCTCTTTCGAAATTAAATCTGATTGCATTGCCTTCTATTCTATAAAGGCACCATTGTAAAAAAAGTTCTACCAATGATCTTCATTCACTAGCACAACCTTACCCCTAACGGATTGAAGAGATATAACGTTTCGTATCTTCTTTTCAACTCATAGATTTGTAATAAACTCGTTAATTAAAATGTTGTATGTATAGTTAAAACTCGTTTAATCATCACAAGAGTGTACAAATACATACTCTAGATAAGATTAATGGTGAAGCATTACATGATGATGGAGTCTATTCCGGGACTACATTTATTTATAATATTTAAAAAAAAAATATGAACACAGAAGACTTAATTCATATATGCATTAATAAAGAGCTTATGCTTAATTACCCCTATTTTAATTAATTAAGCAATCAACTGAACTATTAAGATTTAATTAGGATATAACACAATACAAATATCATGTATAAATAGAAGAGGAAACAGCAAATTAAGAAACATCAATAACTCACAATATATTACAAGGATCAAAAGTTTACATTTTAAACTGAAATAGGGATGGGGGGGGGGGGGGGGGGGGGGCACTGTCTTTATATAAAAAAAATGTATGTACAGACTTATCGCTGGAATAGGTCGACTTTTTCACCTTGGATCCTAAATTTTCACCATTTAACTACTGTATTTCAATGGGTGTGGATTTTTAAGCTATGATATAACCATGCGGTTAATTTACAATCGGTATGCGGGATACAGATTGCGAGAAAATATACTCTCTTGTAATCTATGTGTCCAGGATTCTATTTATCTCACATGACTCAACGAGTCATGCAAGCTGTTGTCGTCATTTTGCGTCTGTTATCTGTATGTCCGTAATCGTCGTCTTTGTTGCTAGTATTTCACATTTTTATCACATCTGAAACTGAACCACGAAACTTTGCGGGAATGATGTTTGTGAGGTCGCCTACAAAACAAATCATCATGTTGTCTTGGTACCGCACGTGCGTGGCAACCGTGGGTACCGTTTGTTTTTACCCCCAAGTTGTTGTTGTTTTTTGCTTTGAGTCATTGAAATATTTGTTTGCAATAAGTTCTTAATACTAATTCAGTTTTCAAAAGAGCCATATTGACCGTGTATAACCTGAACCTCTAGATCTGGGGCCGGAGGAGACGCGAAAGGAAACGTCTTTTATAACGCAGGGGTCGAATGGTGGGGTAGTTTTTCTGCAAGATTTCGTATTGTGAGTGCAAGGTATTTCCGGGATAATCCCGACAGCCCCATACAGGCATATACTACCAATTATATAAAACTACTGGTCGATATATTAATATACCCCGTCAACAAAGACTTTGCACTACTTGTAATATCTTAGAAGATGAATATCACTTCTTTTTAAATTGTCATTTAAACCAGCAACCAAGAAATTTACTAATAAATACTATTGAAAATAAATGTCCTTCTTTTACTAATATGTCACCCATGACTTGATTACATACTCAATCCAACTTCAGATCTTGTATCGGTTGTTTGCACCTTCATAAAACAATCACTAGACTTGAAACGACAGGGTCCACGCCGCCGTCAAATATTTCTCCTACATTTACATATTTATTATGTTTGTGTTGTTTTTCTTTTATATGTTTGCATGCTTTTGTATTGTAATTGCTTGACCCATATGGGTGTAATATGCAATTTGAATAAATAAAAAATTATATCCAAATTTAATGATTATGTAATCCGTGCTGTTATTGCAGATGTACTCTACACAACATTATGTGATAAAACTTGTCAGTGACGTGCGGCAGATCAGTGGCGTCTTGCGTCGCAACATAATTGATTTGTACTATTGCATGTTATCAAGTGTCGGATAGTCTCTCATGTTCATTTACAACCATACCATATCTTACGAATAGGCAGGCCTAATAAAAGGGGCTCAACACCAGGCACAGCCTATGTAATTGTTAGCCGCAAAATACTAAAGGACATAACATTTTAAAGTGCATTATTTATAGTAAAACTTCATATACTTCACATTGTTCTTAATGGGGGTTATGAGTTATGGTGTTTAACGCCATTTTCAACAATATTTCAATTATATCGTGGCAGTCAGTTTTATTGGTGGATAAAACCACCGTCCTGCCGCAAGTCACTGACAGACTTTATCACAAAATTTTCTATCGAGTACACCTCGCCGTGAGCGGGATTCGAACTCATAACTTTAGTGGTTATAGGCACTAATTGTATATTTTGTAGTGGTAAATCCTTATGGTGTGCTTAGTTTAGACGGTCACAAATTAAGTGTGTGTGTGTGTGTGTGGAGGGGGGGGGGGGGGGGGGGGGGGGGGGGAGGTGTCGACTGAAAGGGTTGTCAATTTTTTGGAATGATGGTAGTCAGACTCCCATGTGTGATCTACGGAATTTCCAGATGAAATAATATATACTCGGAAATTTAACAAGTTTCACACGGTTTCCACCTGAATGCGTGAAAGTGTGGTTGAAAGGTCAATTTTGTATTTGAAACAGCTGAACAGGTAGAGTTTGGATCGAAATTGAACGAAAAATTTGATCGCGTAAGCGCATCTTAAGACTTGACAAAACTCAGTGTGATGTTTCCTATAAATAAACCCTCATTAAAATCTGATGCGTTTAGCTGTTTATGTTTAAATACACCAATATGCATGGCTTTTGTTTATGTCTTGCAAAAAATAATATTTCCCACCCCTATAAAAACAATAGAACCACCCGTAACGCAAAGCACGTGAGGGCGTGGCCTTCGACTTTCAGTTACGTACACAAATATAAGTTGACAAGGTGTATAGCATTAATATGATCACCATTATCTTTTTTACGAGCAGAATGGATAATACAGAAAAATAAGACTAATTATTGATATAGATGATCACGATTTTATCGATTTCACCTTTTTGTGTTTTGTTGACATGATCATAATTTTCTACCTTTCGACATTTTCGCGGTGTTGTTGACATATGGTATCTTTGCTGACGAATTATTTTTAGAAAGAAAGTTGTAACAATGACGTCTGAAGATTGTTCCCAAAGGATTAATCTGGTTAAAGGTAGGTTAATTAATTAACTATTTTTGGGAGTTTTACCAATCTAATTAAAATTAGATCTACACACTTGCACCCTATTTTCTATCGGTATTTTTTTGGTCGCTAATTAATCTCGTTGAGATTAGGATTGGATGAAGAACAGACAGAACATTTCTTCGGAATCCTAATCTCAACGGTGAGATTAGTCGCTCATTAGATTGGGAGTTTTACATTTAATGATTAAAAGGTTGAATTCATTACCGCTGTTTATAGATCACGTGGTTATCCGCTCTACTTTCACTTTATCCATGTGCAGTTTAAGAAAAATGACTCGCAACAAAAAAAAATGTTGCTTTAAATTTGATTTTCTCTCATTTCTTATTGCATATACATTCTAGTTTCTGAAATTAGCTGGAACAGGCAAATAACTAAAGAAATATTTTTTATATATTTATTTTAATAACTAGTAACACAGAAAATTAATATTAGCATAACATAACACACACTGTATTCCTTATTTTCTAATACAATAACTCATAAATACCAATTATTTTGGCAAGAAACAAATATAGAATAGAATAGAATAGAATACATTTTATTGCCGAATCATAGGGCCCACATGAGGCATCATTAACAATACAAACATTCATGATTGATAAATGAGACATACACACAAAAGAAAAAGGACATACATGTAGTTTGGGGTTTTGATATTTCTAAAAATATAAATATAATTATTATTATTTAGTGGATCATGTTCTGGTTTGTCCCCTATATCTCACATCCAGTGTGAAACTTTACATATGTTGCATATTCCTAAACAAGCAGTAAACCTGATAAAAACAACAATGGATGGTGCTTCTGACACACCCCGTCTATTAATTGCATTTTCTCACAATTATATAATAAATAATTATATATAATATTAAATACTTATTATATACATGTACTATATATAAATAAAAAAAAGATTAGTTAATTATTATATCTATTATTATTATTATTCATATGGATGTGCCACTTCGTGTTTAGAGCAGGAGAATATATAAACATAATTGATTATTTAAGTGCCATTGATTTCAGTGTGATTGTGATTTTTTTTTTAAATAACATTTTTAGGTCTGTTTTGGTCCATTTTTTTCAAGAAGGCATGAAAAAAGTTCTTATATCAGAAAAAAGTCATAATTGTTTATGAAAAAAAAATGTCATTTTATCAAATCCAAATGGATGAAGTTTATGCATACCGAAAATTAGACTGATTGTGTAGTTATTTTTGAAGTAAATATATATATACATGCAAGCCCTCTTTAGCACAATATTTGTCACTCTCCTGACATAAGCAGTTAGTATACATAATTAACTATTACCAGTTTAAATGAACATGTGCTTGCAACATATTGTCTTGCCTTGCTTAAAGAGGTTGTAGTTATTCTTAATACAACCTTTTCTGGTACGTGTCCAATAAATATTTCTAATTTTTTTTAGGAATTAATTGTATTTTTTGTGTTTACACTGTCCAATGATAAAAAAGTTCATTGATATTTTTGCAATCAGAAACACACATTTCTTTTGAAAGATATACCACCTGAAACCAATGTCAGCTTATTTGAAAACCTTTGTTCATATATATCTTTAAAAATATTAACCCATGAAAAATATAATTCTTTTTTCTATATTTGTCACTCTCCTGACATGAGCAGTTGCCAAACAAAATTAACTACTAGCTACATTTGTATTCAAATGACAATATACTTACACAAAATATTGTCATGCATTACTTAAAGGGGTGTTGTAACCTAACTGGTTAACATTATGTGGAATAATTAGGTATTATTTCTGATAAAAGTAACAAGATTATTAATTAACCAGTGAAAATATTTAAATAACAATTAAAAAGTGGTATATAACATTTCTAAATTACATACGGTCATGTTAAAAAGTTTGTTGTGTAGAAATATTTGATTTAGAACTAAAATATATTGCAAATATAAATGACAAGAAAATATATAAAAAAATCAGTCACACTCCTGACATTCAAAAACTGGTATTGTGGCAATTATACACCACATTCAGATCTAATTTTGGCTGATATTTGTTTGTCTGTTGGGATTCTTCTTAAAAATAAATGCATACAACATATTAGAATGCATTATCATTAAATTTTAACAAAGTAAACATGAAATGTCACACCTCTTGACATTTGAGGGTACTACACTTGTTTAACCTCTACATATTTAATTTTAACCACAATATCTATTTAATTGCATTTTTTAGTGAGGTTATATGTAATATTAGTAGATTAGTAAGTGTAAGTTCTACATATATATGACAATCCAATTCAATACAACAGCTTTTTCATCAATATTTTGATAAACTGTGTCACTCTCCTGACATCGCATAGCCTATAGGCATTTTTCAGGATTAGTTTTGAACTACATTCTAATACTGTATGATTTTCACAGTTTACAAAATAAAAAGACGAGATATCAAGTATTCTTCAAATGTAACCTTGTGGTACGGATAACTTCATACAAATGTTTTGTTACCTTTTAAAAATTAATAAAAAATGTAAATGTCACACACAAAAGTGTCAACTCTCCTGACAATTTTGGTATCATTTTTGGGCAAAACTTTCTTCAGACATATAAGATAATTTAATAAAATTTTCCACAAATAAACATCATGCCACTACATACTTTTTAAATTATTAATATATAATAATAATTGCATTACAAATCCTACACAAAGGTTAAAGTAAAGGAATCATTTTTTTTAAACTGCCCCCATGCACAAATTAAACTCGTGAAAAATAAAAATTAAACTCGTGAAAATTTGATACTAAAAATATATCTGTTTTTAAAGTGAAAATGTTACAAACTTTTAATATAGTTATCAGGGCTATACCAATATCCAATTGTTGCTCATAAGGCCAAAAAAAAAATATGTGTGTTTACTGTCACATGTCAAAAAAATCTAGGGTCGGTCGGTCGGGATTAATTTTTTTTTATTTTTTTTTTTATTATCGAAAAAAAACTAGCAGTTGAATAAATAAAACATTGCCGTTGGTTAAACAACATAAATGGTTATCCGAATTCTGTGTAAAAATTCATAGTCTAGCAAAAATTAGGGTCGGTCGGGTGACCGTAAACACACATATTTTTTTTGTGGCCTAAGTGCACCATTATACTTCAAGTATTTTTTTTATTACAATACAGAGCTTTTTGTCCAGCCAGTGCACATGTACTTGTTTATCAGTGGGTTCAGTTTTAATGACCTTTCTAAAATAGTTCAATTGAAATTTGAATGACCTTTTGTATAGGAAACCAAAGTTTTCTTGAATGCAAACATTGCTTTGAAATTGATTCGTGTGTTTGTAAAATGCAGCTGTTGACAGTTTATTTGCAGTAAAAACAAGGTTACAAAACAGCTTATACAAAATTACCACAAAATGGTCAAAGATTACATTTAAGCTTTTGATTTTAAAACATATGTTGCCATTTTGTATTGAAAAATAAAACAGGGTTATTTTAATATTAGTACATGTACATGTCATAGGGAACCTTTCTATGGATGCCAGTATATTACATTGATTGTATTTTTGATCAATATATATTTTTTGTTTGTAAGATTTAATTTAGATTAGCCAATTACTGATGATTAATATTCAATGTACATGTAGCTGTAATTTCAGAGTTATTTCCATTGAATTGCTAAACATTGAACTATTTCAGTATAAACAGTCCTCATGACGAGCACCGGTCCTCTGACCCAAGACCAGTAAAACTTTGTTCAGACTAGTAAATTTTTCAGTATTATTTAAATATATAATATAAAAATAAATTCAAGAATTTGATTCGGAACCCTAAATTCAAATTTTCCTAGTGAGGATGTGTAAAGGATACCAATGTTTTTTCTTAAAATAAAAATGACAAGAAATGTTTTGAAATATACAAAATTCATGCAATTCACCAACAAAATGTTAATTAAGTCAACTAGATATGTCCATTGTTTTATTTGTAATTTAGTGGCACATCTCTAGACACCATCTGGTTCCATTTTGCCTTGGAATAGCTGTAAATATACTTATATTATTATATACAATTGTGTAAAGAAATGGATGTGACACCTCACAAATAATAGTGTAAACTGTAAATGAACTTATATATTAATTATACCATTTGATTTGTGTAAAGAAATGAATGTGTCACAACACAGATGAAACATTTTTCTTGTATATTTGTCTACCTTGAGCTATGTGAGGGTTGTTGACAAGAATTTATCAGTAAGATAGATTAGGTGTAAGCCACAGACAGGAAGTTAGTACTTGTACATACAAATGTATGGACATTTTAGACAATATTACATGCAGGTGTATAAAGCCTTTCAGTCCATATCCCTGCCATGTCTGCAACCTATAAAAAATCTATAATTGTTTTATTATGTAGCTACTTCTGAAATATACATTATGATATGATACATGCCACCATATAGCTGAAATACTGCTAATGTTGGCATTAAACACCAGTCAATATTATATGATTAGCCAGTGAAGTTTAATATTGGGAGAAAAAAAAATTCATTTGAGTAATTGTTGATTGATTGATTGATTAGTGTTTAATGGCAACTTTAGCAGTATTTCAGCTATATCGTGGTGTGAACAAATTTTATTTATTAACGGACATTTTGAGTAATTGTGTTCGTTTTATTTGTAATATATACTTTACAATCCTGCTTATGGCAAATTGTACTTATTACAACCTTATACATGTATATATAATTATGTGATAAAGTTTGTCAGTGACTTGCGGCAGGTCAGTGGTTTTCAACAGGTACTCTGTTTTCCTCCAACCAATAAAAGTGACCGCCACGATATCACTAATATTGTTGAAAGTGGCGTTTAACATCATCTCCCCTATATACTTTATAACATATTCATTGGCTTCTGTCATTGAACGGGGTGGAGGTTATGATCAGGGGTTATAAAATCTTTGACCACCTCACTAACCCAGGGCTAGCATACTCCCAAATATTACTAGCCCGAATCTATGAACCACTAGTCCTGGTCAATACCGTGATTTCATGAATCCGACTTGCAGACTTGAACCCTTGTATAACATGTACAATGTATATTAGTTTAACTATCTTTCTTTTCAGATCTGGTATTGCATTTTATTTTCACTTATTTTCCACAGTTCAGGTCACTGTAAGGCCAAAAAAAGAATATGTATGTTTATGGTCATATGTCAAAAAAATCTAGGGTCGGTCAGCATTAATTAATTTTTTTTTCACTATCAGCAAAACCGGAAATAGTCGTTCCCGGTTCCGGAATCCGATTCCGGTATTTCATTTTCGAAATTTCCGGTAAGCCGTCATTTGTTGAAGCTGTTTTATGACGAGAATACGCAGTTTTTCTACCTTCTTTGCTCTCAATTTCGACAAAAAGCTAGCGGTTGAATAAATAAAACATTGCTGCTGATTAAACAACATATACAAATGTAACATATATGAATCGCGAGTATTGACAAGTTTGTCAATATCCGATATATATTTTGACTAGCCCGTCGGGCATACAGCTGATTATTTCATCTAGCCCAAATGTGGAAATTACTAGCCCCGGGTGTCGGGCTAGGGGATTTTTTAACCCCTGATGATGTTGCACAACACTTTCAACGATGTTTCAGTTATATCGTAGCGGGCTTCTGTCATTGAGATTTCTTTCTGATTACCATCGTCTCTTTTCAACTCCCTCTTTAAAGGGTCCCATTTGTTTAACCCATAATTAAATCTTTAATTTCAAAGTCATTTGTTGTTTGAACATGAATAATTTAACCTCCTGAATGACATCATTTGAACTCACAGAAAAACACTTCATGTCAATAGTGTTATTTGTTAAAAAAATCTTCAATTGGTCCAAATATGTAAATGGTAAAAAGAAAATAAAGTAGATTTTCATCAGAGGTATAATGACGTCTTTTCGAAATTGGACAGGTGCCATCAAAACTTCACTCGTCACCTGTTTTTGAGATACGCCCAGGTCAGGTACACAGAACCAGATTCAGTTTTATTTCCGATTGACATCAAATTGAAAATGTTGAAGATCTGATAAGGTGGACATATAATTTATAATTCTAATCATTAACATTTAATATTTAATGGATTTAAAGTCCACTAAAAAGGACATTAACAATGTATACATTTAAATAACTATTTATTATTTAAATAGTAAAAGAGAATATATTGTACAACATAGCCCTCTGTTAAAAGGCCAACACTTCTGCAGTCCTCGAAATGAAGATTTGAATTTACTGGTCCGAATCAATTTTTTGAATTTATTTTTATATAGTTCAAAACAAAAATTGAAAAATTAAATGGTCCGACCGAACAAAGTTTTACTGGTCTTGGGCCGGAGGTCAGTTGCTCATCGTGAGGACTGGATGAACTCTCTTAGTTGTATTTTACTAAGTGCATCTGAAATCTGACAGATAAGATGGGTGGCCTTTAATGGGAATGTCCTTTATAAAACAGGAGGATGACCTGACCGCTTTGTTACCTACAGGATTTATTGTGTGTAAATTCAAATTCAAATTCTTCATGAATATTCATCTTGCTGCTACTGCTGACTTAGCATTTAAATGACATTCAATCAATCAATAAAATCAATATGGTTAGCTCGTTATCAAGGCTTATAACTGCTGATTTTAACTTGTAGTAATAGTAATTAACATATACAAGTATACAATGTATGTCTTTACATACAATGGTATAAGACAGAACCGCCATGATATAAATGAAATATTGTTGTAAGTGGCATTAAACACCATAAACCTAAACCAAACCATATAAGTCAGAGGACACGGTATGCAGGGACTCTTGATTTACAGGTAAGTTAAACATACAACATTATCTACTGTACATAGATATATTTTTACATATCATTTTGAATGTTGTATTGACATGGGGCATAATTAATTTTATCTTGTGTATATTTAGTGTGATAAAATTGTCAAACTGACAGATTTAAATGGGGAAACAAATCTTGTCTCAGATTATAATGTTGATAAATCACACTTAGATATTTTAAATATAGATCAGAACGGTATGGGATGTGTATTGACTACCACAGATAGAGGTGTTATTTTCTCAATTTGTTTTTGGGGGCCATCGTAAATCCAACTACCCATGTGAGTTACGATATTTCTCCACTCTCGAGAGTTAAATTTAAAATTTTAACCACTCGCTTGTGGTTAAATTTTTTAATTTAACTCTCTTGAGAAATATCGTTGGATTTACAACTACCTGTGCAATCAGTGCCTATCGCCACTAAAGTTGTGAGTTCGAACCCCGTTAATGGCGAGGTGTACTTGATAAAACATTGTATGATCAAGTTTGTCTGTGACTTGCGACAGGTCGGTGGTTTTCTCCAGGTACTCCGGATTCCTCCATCAGTAAAACTGACTGCCACTATATAGCTGAAATATTGTTGAAAGTGGCATTAAACACCATAAACCAACCAGCCAACTCAATTTGTTTTCTTCCAATAGATAAAAAAAAGGATGTCTACAGCATTTTATGTATTTCTTTTAATTTGAAAATGTAGTCACAAAAAACATAAAGATTGCACTCAGTATATAAATAATCAACTGTGAAAACAAAAAATACCACACTCTTATATATATATATAATTAGGCCAAAAAAAAATATATGTGTGTTTACTGTCATGTCAAAAAAATCTAGGGTCGGTCGGTCGGGATTATTTTATTTATTTATTTATTTTTTATTATCGACAAAACCGGAAATAGTCGTTCCCGGTTCCGCAATCCGATTCCGGTATTTAATTTTTCGAAAATTCCGGTAAAATGACGAATTATGCAGTTTTTCTACCTTCTTTGCTCTCAATTTCGACAAAAAGCTAGCAGTTGAATAAATAAAACATTGTTGCTGGTTAAACAACAAAAATGATTATCCGAATTCTGTGTAAAAATGCATAGGGTCGCTAGCAAAAATTAGGGTAGGTCGGGTGACCGTAAACACACATATTTTTTTTTTTGGCCTTAGAACAATTCTAACATTAAATCAGAAAATTGTAGAAACAAGCAAAATCGATACTGCTAACAGACAAATAAAAATTGTTATTAATATTTACAATTAGTGGATTATATTACAATACCTAATTATCTATGATATGTGAAAAATACATTAAACTTTGTGAATGGGATGATATGCAAGTGTTGTAGATAATTCAGTAGCAAGAAGAATGCCACATTGTAAATTTTACATTATGTGATAAAGTTTGTCAGTGACTTGCTGCAGGTCGGTGGTTTTCTCCAGGTATTCCGGTTTCCTTCACCAATAAAACTGATATATAACTGAAATATTGTTGAAATTGGTGTTAAACAGTACCATACCTCCCATCCAAATACAATGAGAACTAATACAATGTCAGATTATAGCTGTTTGAAAGATAGGTCATAAAGTAGGTCATATATATAGCTTGGAACAGGCTCAAAAATAAATTTTTGATATTTTTGAGTTTTTATATTGTTATATTTCTCTGTGTATTTAAAAAACCCAAAACAATGGGATATCTTTGATAGTTTTAACCACAATAATATGTGTGATCAGCAAATATTCTATTACAATATAAAATTAATTTTCAATAAAACAAATGTGTGTGCCAAAGTTGTTATTGTGCTTTGGACAAACAGAAGTATTTTATTTAGCTAAATTTATATTTAAGCAATAAATTTAAAACATTTAAAAAGTACTTTTATATAGACTTTATAAAAGTACATTATTTTGGACAAGATAATTTACTCTAAATATTGGGAACTGCCACGATATAGTTGAAATTTTATTGAAACTGGCGTTAAACACCATAGCCCTACCCTATTAATATTGGGGTAAAAATAATTAAGTAAAATCCAGGTTTATAACAGCTCGGACATTAATTTCCTTTCACTGATAAAGTTTGTTTAATTCTCAGTTTGGGAAATTTTCCAGGGTCATGACTGGTTTGGCTATATAACCTTAACTTAAGGTCACTAGATTAGTTTGTCTGATCTGTTACTGAAGTTTAAAGTCCAGGCACTAGTGCAATTATCCCCCTATGCTATAGCTAATGACAGGGATACAAAGATAAGAGGTTTGTCCCTGACCACACCTGAGATTTTTACCTAAAGTCCTTGATGATCATATTTATATTTTTATCATGGGTAATTTGCATCTCATTAGGAAGTTTACAAAGATCGCTCATAAAAGTACCCCCTCTCCTTATGACAGGGATACAAAGATAAGAGGTTTGTTCTAGAAACACACCTGAGATTTTTTTACCTGAAGTCCTTCGAGTATGATCATATTTAAATTTTATCGAGGGTAATTTACATTTCAATTAGGGAGTTTACAAGATCACTCATAAAAGTATCCCATGTCCTTATGATAGGGATACAAAGATTCCTTGAGGCACACCTGATATTTTTACCTGAAGTCCTTGGAGTATGATCATAGTTATGTTTTATCAAGGGAAATTTGCATCTCATTAGGGAGTTTACAAGATCACTCATAAAAGTATCCCCGGCCTATCCTTGTGACAGGGATACAAAGATAAGAGGTTTGTCCTTGAAGCACACCTGAGATTTATTTACTTGAAGTCCTTGAAGTATGATCATATTTATATTTTTATCATGGGTAATTTGCATCTGTTATGGAGTTAAGGAGATCACTTCACTGGTTAAAAGCATATTTGAAAAGCAGGTGTAAATATTGATTATAGGAAAATACATTATAAATACAAGCAGGGAAATAGTTTGTAAATGGCCAGGGCATTTAAATCCAGGGTTAAATATAGAATTCTTCTAATCAATAAGTAGTGTTAATTAGTAGTGTTATTTAGAGGTATATATATATATATATACTTGGTTTTGTTATTAACAAGGATATCTTGTACCTTTCTGCTTCATTAGACATGACATTTTATTTCGGGAATACAACAGTTTCTTCAGCAGATCTAGACTTGGGGATTATGTCAAATTATTTTGAAGTATATTTTATTTCGGGAGTATAACAGTTTCTTCAGCAGACTGTGGGATTATGTAAAATTATTTTGAAGTATTTTTTATTTTTGGAGTATATATAGATTCTCCTTGAGTTACCGGTGAGATACGATATTTCTCAAGAGAATTAAATTAAAAAAATTAACCACAAAGCCGTCAGGCGAGTGGTTAAAATTTTAAATTTAACTCTCGGGAGTGGAGAAATATCGCAATCCACATTAAACTGAAGGAGAATTTGTTTCTCTCATTATTTAGCACAAACTTTATTTCAAAATCCTTTGGTGGACCGATTTGACAACATGTGGGGAAAGGCACGAGACATTTTAATCCTCTAGAGGATTACAGATTTTTCCACTACTGGTTCAGCGGGGTTAAAACGCTGTAATAATGCGAGAAAACATATTTTATTTCGGGAGTATAACAGTCTCTCCAGCAGACTTGGGGATTATGTAAAATTATTTTGTAGTGTATTTTATTTTGGGAGTATAACAGTTTCTTCAGCAGATCTAGACTAGGGGATTATGTAAAATGATTTTGAAGTATATTACCTAAGGAATATATTTATTTAATACTTCATATTATCATGAATATCTACTCTGATGTTAGGTATATAGTTTCAGTTTCTTCAGCAGACTTGGGGATTATGTAAAATTATTTTGAAGTATATTAAGGAATATATTTGTTATATAATTGAAAATATTGTGAATATCTACTCGAATGTTAGGTGTATAATTTTATTAGGTTATTCATAAATAAGTTTGTTTATTTTTAAGATTTGTTGTTTATTTTTATAATATTTTTCGGAGTAAAATTAAAACATATTAATTGATCACAGAAATTTGAAACCAGATAGCTACTGAAATAGAGATAGAAAAAAGTTGATCATGCTGAATTGAACATGAGCCTATTTCAATATTTTTAATGAATCCGAGACAAATAGTGTCATCAAAATTAACCGATAGCTTATATAATTACTCAGCAATGTCTGTATTTTGAGTTGGGGAACTTTTTTTTATTGGAGTTTTAAACGTTTTTCATTTTTGGGTTTAAAAAAAAAAAGGGGGGGGGGTTTATAAATTACATGGACAGGATATGATTATAAATATAACACATGGCTTAGAATATATTAATGTTTACTTCAGCATAAAAAAAAAATGTTCTGATGTTATAAATATTTCGGGAAGATTTTTTTTTATGGATTAATTGCGATGATGATTTTTGCACACTTCCTATACAGCTGGATTCACCTGGACAATATTTATCATGAATTGATTGGATAATTACCTGCTGATGAGTGGAACTAATTATATCTTCATGTAAGCAAACAATTTCTTAGGAAGTGACCACTTAGCACCTGTACAATAGCTTGATTAACTTTCATAAAGGAAAAAGGAAGTGGAGTTTAACACCTTTCAGTAAAAGCTATTGTCTAAAAAAAGTGAGAAAAATGTTGCTTAAGCGATTGCTTTAATGTCTAAAACACAAGTGGAAATGTTGTAAGAATGTGCCTTCTTAGTGCAGCAGTTCGTGTTGGCAGTCGCTAATTTTTGCATCTTCATTCTTCTTTATCTCGGAGGACTTAACGGGAGGTAAATTACTATTATGAAAGATTATTGTGACACAGGTTCGTAATTTTTATCTTCATAAACTGGATTATTATCTTTATTAGGGTGGCAGTGAGTTCTGAAGAGGAATATTCATTAAATTCAAATTTTATCTTTGTGTGGCACAAATTAGGAATTTATTCGGAAGTTGTGCTTCGAAGCTTGATTTTAACAGATTTTTTTTTGTCTTGTAAGTTGTATATCAATGAAGTATTTACAATATTATTTATCTTCCCAGTAGGAATAATGAAATTTTATCTCCATTATGTGGCATCAGTTAGAATTTCAGTAGTTGGGATTTGATGGGATTTTATCTTAATTGTGACATCAATTAGAATTTCAGAAGTTGGGATTTGATGGGATTTTATCTTAATTGTGGCATCAATTAGAATTTCAGAAGTTGGAATTTGGTGGAATTTTATCTTCATTGTGGCATCAATTAGAATTTAAAAAGTTGGGATTTCATTGAATTTTATCTTCATTGTGGCATCAATTAGAATTTGGGATTTGATGGGATTTGATCTTCATTGTGGCATCAATTAGAACTTCAAAAGTTGAGATTTCATGGAATTTTATTTTCATTGTGGCATCAATTAGAATTTCAGAATTTGGGATTTTATCTTCATAAGACAGAGGTAGTTGGTTTTAATTCTTCACAGTGACTCAAAATAAATTTTGGGATTTGGGATTTATCTTCGGTTTGTGTGAGTTTTTAACTTTCTATCACAATTTTTTATATGAAATCTGTAATATACACAAGTAGCAAGTTTTTTTTCTTGGTAATATGTAAAATTTAAATTATGGTATCTTCATGATGACAGATGATATATAGAATTATCTTGATGGTACAGAAGAACTTGTTAGTTGTGGTAAATCTAGCTTTAATTAATTGAAAACTTATAAAAAGGTGTATTTTTAGATATTTTCTAGGATTTGCAGTTTTATGGTATCAAAAATCAATATTCATAAACTGTACCGTTATATGCTGTACTTTTAGCTTTTTTTTTATATGAAGCTTAACATTTTTTGTGGAAGATTTTTAGATGGCCATTTTAAATGTAAGATGACACTTATGTTCCCTGTTGGTACAGAGCTTTACATTAATTGAATTTTATTTGTTAAGCATCACTTTCATGATATTATTTTTATTTAATGTCAAAGTGAGGAACTTTTCATGAGATTTGATGATGATGTGTGCTTACTGTTTGTACAAGTCAGACATGCTTAGTTTGATTTTAATAGCATTGGCTAGGTCACTAGTCTTGATTCTGAAACAATTAAGTCCACAGACATGTTGCTCGACTTGGACACTTTATCTTGACTTGAACCCTAATGCAGCTTCTTTAGTTGAGAAGCAGCAAGTGATAATTTTATAGTTCCGTTATTTGATTTTCCCTTTTATGGGGATCAAGCCACATGATCTACTCAACTCAAGGAAAGTAATGTTCTAACCATTGCACCACTGAGGGAGCTTAAGCTTCAATTGTAACTACTCGGCCATTCTTGCTCCCCTGCAAATAACCTCATATGCATTAGGCGTATAAATCGCACTTAACTTTTCACATGTCAGTTACATGAAAGTTTGATAAAGTTATGTTTTAAGCAATTTTCTATATTTCAATTAAAGTTTTAATTAGTTTTGCATGATTAGATTTTACTTAGTATGTCTTCCATATTGGATTTTCGTGGACTATATTTTTGTGCGGCTTAACTTGACTTAACTTCCGGCAAACAATTTCAGAAGAATTTCTACTATGTACGTACAAGGTTATTTACAGGGTTGCGAGAATGGCAGAGTAGTTACGATTGCTTAAACTTGTGAAGTAAGCATTGGCTCCATGGTGTGACATTCTCCATGCTACAGACCTTTGGTTTAGCAAATTCCTCCATGCTTCTCTGGGTATCTTTTTATTGGATGTGGTATCTTTTTATTGGATGTTAAACCTTTTTATGAAGATAGCACAGTGACACCTGATAACCTGGTTTATCATAGATGACTATTATTAGAATCTGTTTAAAATAATCAATTGTTGATCCCTACATTTTCAAAAATAGGTCAGAAATATCAACACAGGGATGTTGGATATTTCGAGCAAATCAAACAGACTGTCCTCTGTTAGTTAGTTTTGTCAACAGTTGATAAATGATCAAATGTTGGGTTTTATTTTATGAACAATGTGAAATCATGAGGAAATTGATTGATTTATCAGTATTTATTGACAATCACATCTTAATTAGTGGAAATAAACCAAGAATAAGACAGACAATAAGATGCAAATTCTATAATTATAGAAATTGATTTTTATTGATCTGATTGACCACAAACTGTTGTTGTTAATTTCCAAGGAAGCAATTGACCACACGAAATTGATATTGGATCCGTATGTTATCCACCACACTGGGCAGTGAAATCTGGAGATAATTACCACTGGACTTTACTGGTGTAATTAATGACAGCATCCTGGGGATATCATCTGAGAATCTGATGGCCATTAACATTAAACATCGCCATTAATGACAGAATCAAAGATTTATCAAAGTCAGTAATTGATTGGTTAACAGATATCTACATAATTGAAAAGACAGGTACAGGAAATAGGTACCAGTCAGTAATGATGCTCAATACATGTATGTGTACCCACTATGTATATGTCTATCCACTCAGTCTTCACACTAGCCCACTTTCCCGAAGCCCAGGACAAGTAAAGCTGGATTCGGACAATTGAAAATTATGATAGAATTTATTTGAATAAATAGGAAGAAATTATGGCAAAGACTATCCACTACATATATATCTACATGTATGTCTGCCCACTACAAGTATTCCTGACCTTTGCATGGATGCCTCTTCTACATGTATGTCTGCCCACTACATGTATTCCTGACTTTTACATGTATACCTCTTCTACATGTATGTCAGCCCACTACAAGTATTCCTGACCTTTGCATGGATGCCTCTTCTACATGTATGTCTGTCCACTACATGTATTCCTGACTTTTACATGTATACCTCTTCTACATGTATGTCAGCTCACTACAAGTATTCCTGACCTTTGCATGAATGCCTCTTCTACATGTATGTCTGACCACTACAAGTATTCCTGACCTTTGTCTGTATGCCTCTTCTACATGTATGTCTGCCCACTACACGTATTCTTAGCCTTTGCATGCATGCCTCTTCTACATGTATGTCTGCCCACTACAAGTATTCCTGACCTTTGTCTGTATGCCTCTTCTACATGTATGTCTGCCCACTACAAGTATTCCCGACCTTTGCATGTATACCTCTTCTACATGTATGTCTGCCCACTACAAGTATACCTGACCTTTGCATGTATGCCTCTTCTACATGTATGTCTGACCACTACTTGCAATTAATATGTCTGCCCTCCTCTTCTTCTTCCAATACAGTGCAGTTGAGTATTATATCACTATTGCCAAACTGGGTGTGACAACAAATGTGCAAAATTTAAAAAAAGTCTGATCCTGCAGCTCAGTACCACCTGCTTGAAAGCATCCTGAGAGATACTTTTCACCAATGGTTATGGAAGACTGTTCCATATCCTTATACTGTCTGGGAAGAAGGAATACCTGTAAGTTGTAGTTCTGGCATATGGGACAAGGAATCGTGCTATGTGACCTTTAGCTACTTCTACATGTATGTCTGCCCACTACATGTATATCTGACCATACTGTAAAAAATATATATCTGCCTATTGCATGTTTCTCTTAATCAATACATGTATGTCAGATTCTACTACATGTACATGTATTTGACACTATCTTTCACAAATATAAAATGGAAGATCAACAATCAGTAATTTGTACAACATGTAAATGGCTGGTACATGATAAAAAGAAGATGGACGACTGTAATATACTACATGTATGTTTGTCAGGGCCCGGGTGGCTCAATGAGTTAGGTAGTTGGATTACCTATCAATTTATACAAGCCTATCACCAATACGGCATGGGTTCGCGCCCAGCTTTGTAAATTACAAAAAAGGGTGCACTCGACTCGCAGCCGCAAGTGATACAGTTTACCAGTTGCTTGCCCATGGTCGGTGGTTCTCTTCGGGTACTCCGGCTTCTTCCACCACTGAAACTGGTCGCCATGTTATAGCTGAAATATTGCTGAAAGTGGCGTTAAAACACCAAAAATCAAAATAAAATCTTGTATGTCTGTCCACTACATGTATGTCTGCCTACTACATGTATTCCTGACCATTACTTTTAAGAAAATGTGTTTGCCCACTACATGTATAATATATAGTTTCCCTTAATCAATACATGACTATGCCAGATTCTACTATCTGTACATTTTTTGTATTTGACACTATCTTTCACAAACATAGAAGGCAAGATCAAAAATCAGTATAATCTATTCTACATGTAAATGACTGATACTTATGTCTAAAAAATGGACGACTGTCTAATATACTACATGTATGTCTGCCCAATACATGTTTGTACACTATAGGATATCAATATATGGATCAGGATGCCAAATTCTACTACATGTATGTAGATCTATTGATATCCAAACAGATTCCAGTGACCTGTACTATATTTACGGTCAAACCTACATGTACATTAAAGGGCACCTCTATATAACAAATCACTGTCTATAAAGGGCACTCTCATTTTTCACATTAATGAATAGTGCACATAATTTTAACCTGTATATAAAGGGCAACTGCTCATAAAGGCTACATTTCCAGGTTCCCTTGAGCGGCCTTTATTTTCAGGTTTGACTGTATATATGGCCATTACAAGGAAGCCCTCCCCCCCCCAAAAAATGGACAAAATAAGTACATTTGTATATTAATAGGACAGTAAATGAACATCAAAATCTTGATTCACATACAAGTGTGTTTCTATCCAGAAGAAATAGATCATCAGTAATGTACTATTGGTACATACATTTTCAGTATGTGTTTTTCGTGAGCAATTTTTTCTGCTACAGATACATGTATGTATCATTGCAAGTTTCTTTTTTGATACATTGATAATACTGCTTGGTTTTACTAAACCAACATGCTGAACTGGAATACTGTAGTTTTAATTACAGAAATGACAGTTGATATGCTGGTGGAAACATTATTCTGGTGGAGACATTGTTCCAATTGAGAGTGAACAAGTCTTTGTTCTTGCTTCTCAAAATACTGTGTACTTGACGGAGGAAGCAAACAATACCAACGTTTGGTTTATTAACTACCTAATTAGGAATAAAACCCACAATCTTCTTCACTTGAGGCGAGCATCCTTACCGATTACACCAAGGAAGCGGCCCATGTTTCTAACCAGATGTAATGAATTCTCAATGACATTCTCCATGTACATGTATTCCTATCAAGTTATATAGTAATGGACACTCTTCACTAGTATGGAAGGGGCCATCGTGGCCTTGATCGTATGATAGTTGGATTTACAACTACCTATGCAATCAATGCGTATCACTACTAACGTTATGAATTCCTATTTTGCTCATGGCGAGGTGTACTCGATGCAACGTCATGTGATAAAATTTGTCAATGACTTGCGGCAGGCTGGTGGTTTTAAAAGTGACTGCCATGATATAGCTGAAATATTGGTGAAAATGGCATTAACACAGTAACCCTAACCCATGCAGTATGGATGGACAGTGGTACAATACAGTGGACAGTTATCTTTTCTTCGTACATTTCCTGCAGAAAATAACCAATTTACCATGCTGTAGAAATTCAATATAGCTAAAAGAAAATTGACGTGGAGATATATACCATTTCTTAGGAAAATTGACATGGAGATATATACCATTTCTTAGGAATATTGACATGGAGATATATACCATTTCTTAGGAAAATTGACATGGAGATATATACCATTTCTTAGGAAAATTGACATGGAGATATATACCATTTCTTAGGAAAATTGACATGGAGATATATATCATTTCTTAGGAATATTGACATGGAGATATATACCATTTCTTAGGAAAATTGACATGGAGATATATACCATTTCTTAGGAAAATTGACATGGAGATATATACCATTTCTTAGGAAAATTGACATGGAGATATATACCATTTCTTAGGAAAATTGACATGGAGATATATACCATTTCTTAGGAAAATTGACATGGAGATATATACCATTTCTTAGGAATATTGACATGGAGATATATACCATTTCTTAGGAAAATTGACATGGAGATATATACCATTTCTTAGGAAAATTGACAACAATACTAGTATATATTTCAATAGTAATCTGGTTAACATATTTTTATTGGACCTGGCAACCTAAATCTGGCAGTTATATTTAGATAATGGAATATAGAAAAAAAAAAGACGTTCTGTGTTTCAGGGGTCAGATTAAAACAGAATGCTGAAACTATTCTTTGTTTGTTGACCATGAGATGTTTTGGGGTTGGTTTTACTTAGACTGATTTTGCTGAATGATTTTTATAGCGTAAGGGGCAAATCAATCGTTCTGTGGAAATACCAACACTCTACTGTGTCCACTAAAAGGGAAGTACACAATCTACTTGACCAAACAAATGTTGCTAGTACCAGATGTGTTGCCCTACTTGTAATGATCATATGACCCCTGATATGTTACCCTACTTCTAAAGATAATGGTCCAAGATGTGTTGCCCTACTTGTAATGATCATATGACCCCTGATGTGTTACCCTACTTCTAAAGATGATGGTCCAAGATGTGTTGCCCTACTTCTGAACTGGGGATCATGGTCCTAGATGTGTTACCCTACTTCTGAAGATAATGGTCCTGGACGTGTTGCCTTACTTATGAAGATCATGGTCCTGGACGTGTTGCCCTACTATTGAAGATCATGATTCGGGATGAGCGGTTTAAAATAATTTGGTTGTCTTGGAGAATTTGGGACAGACAGGACATTTTGAGCATATGATGTCCATATCCTTCTCATGAGAACTTCGTAAATATAATTTTTGCTGTCAATAATGTACTCACAGTTAATTAAGACTGAGAGTAAAACAATTTCTATCCAATTTGACAATTTTGGATGGTTTACGAATTGTCAAAATGTGTTTATGCAGGAATAAATGATGAATCGATTGAATAGCTGAACAAATTGTTATACAATGTACATGCAAATGCCTGCAGTTAAATTCAGTTGTCATATACATGTACTTAGGTTTGTAAACGAGAGATTAATGTTTTAATTCAATTTAAGATGTTTATTGTTTTGTGCAAGCGCATGATTATGTGTCATAAACTGTAGTCATGTGTTCTTGTTGTGCAAGCGAGTGATTATGTGTTATAAAACTGTAGTCATGTGTTCTTGTTGTGCAAGCGAGTGATTATGTGTCATAAACTGTAATCATGTGTTCTTGTTGTGCAACCGAGTGATTATGTGTCATAAACTATAGTCAGGTGTACTTGTTCATGTTTATATTGTTGTGTGTTTTCATTATGATCTTGGCTTTTCAGTCCTCACGATAATCAACGGTCCTTCGGCCAAAGACTAGTAAAAATGTGTTCGAACCTGTAAACTTTTCAATTTTTTTAGGAACTATATAAAAATAAATTTGAGAATTTGATTCGAACCAGTTAATTCAAATTTTCATTTCGAGGACTGCATTTAAAAACCTTGCTTCCTCTGTATACCCATCTTTTTATAGTGGTGGGGGTTTTATGTTAAATTATAGTTGCCCGTCTGCTTGGTTTCCTTCAATTATATGTAGAATTGTTGAATGGAGCTTTTAAAACAACAAGCTATTTAAGTAATGACTTAAGGCATCTCAAGGTCAGTGTTAGCATTTTTCTTTTCTGTTATCACAGATTTTCATATTTACTTTTGTCCAAAAAAAACTTGCAAAGATTTGTTGGATATTGTGAAAGACAGCTGTTGATTGTTGCTCTTTCAGAGTTATGGTTCTTTGTTTTGTCAAAAAATAATATTGTTTTCATTTCTGTAGATTATCTTTAGTATCAATATATAATTGATTGTTGCTGTTTTCAGAGTTGTATTTTTTGGGGTAAAAAATATTATTGTTTATATTTCTGTGTATTTTCTGTAATATTGGTATATTTTGTTGGTTGTTGCTGTTTTCAGAGTTGCGGTTCTTTATTTTGTCAATAAATATTATTGTTTTCATTTCTGTGTATTATCTATGGTTGATTGTTGCTGTTTGCAGAGTTACGGTTCTTTATTTTGTCAAAAAATATTATTGTTGTCATTTTTGCAGATTATCTCTAATGTCAATTTAAAGAATTATTTTATATATTTTGTATATTATGTACAACGTGTACATGTATTTTTCATATCTACGGATTACCTCTAGTATTGATGTATGGAATTATTACACATTTTATATGTTGCTTGCCCATGGTCAGTGGTTCTCTCCAGGTACTCCGGCTTCTTCCACCACAAAAACTAGTCGCCTTGATATAGCGGAAATATTGCTGAAAGTGGCGTTAAGCACAATAAATCAACCAATCAATCACATTTTGTATGTATACATGTATTGTTGAGAAGGACAAAAGACAGTTCAAGTTCAAATTAGATAATTTTCACATTTGCAATCCCAGGGGCTGTCGTGGTTGTGATCGTTTGGTAGTTGCATTTACACCTACCTAAGTTGTGAGTTTGAACCCTGTTCATGGCGAGGTGTACTCGATACATCATTATGTGATAGAGTTTGTCAGTGACTTGCGACAGGTTGGTGGTTTTCTCAGGGTACTCCTGTTTCCTCAACCAATAAAACTGACTGCCACCATATAAGTGAAATATTGTTGAAAGTGGCATTACACACCATAAACCAACCACCCGACCATCAAATTAGACAATTTTCATCTTAGCAATCCCTAAATTACTGCTATTGGTTCTTTGTTTTAGATAAAGTCTGTATATTATTTAGAGAATCATTCATTGGAATCATGAAAGAGAGGCTTGTGTTAGATTTTTGTGTTTTCCACCTTTAATCTTCTGTTTATGGGTTTTTCATAGTAATGGGGGAAAAAAATCAATGATATTTTTTCAGAATTGCTGATTGAAATCTTGATATTTAAGAAATTTAAAAACAAATCTCACATTCATTTTGAAATTTTATATGAAAACCTGAGATTTGAGAATTTAGATACTGATCTCAAATTCATTTTGGAATTGTATATTTATTTTGTTCCAGAGGTTTTTTCTTTGTATTAGTCAAAATTCAATTTATATATTGTTGAAGTTTTTGCTTGTTGCTTTCAAGAACGTATAACTATTTATCACAAATAAATAGGTATGGACAGAATTAAGCAATAAAATGGAATTAAAATATTTTATATTTAATTAAATTTATTTGGAGGTGTTTTAGAGAAAGGTCTAAAATATACAGAACAAAGAAACTACATTGTGTATATTTTGTTGTGGTGTATGAATGACCCAATCTTATTCAAATTAGCTTTGTTTTGCTCCCCCTTTTTCATATCAGAAAAAAGAGGGGTAGCAAATAGAGAGATTTATTTTTAGATAGATTTTAAATGACCAAGTTGGTTAAATTACCAATCAATGTAATTTGTCTATTTTTATATTTTTCCTATTATATTTAAACTGACAGTATTTATGTTAATAGAAAGGGGGAGGAGCAATAAAAGATTTAATTTTGATTTGTGAATGACCCTTTCAGTTTCCAGGTTGGGTAAACTTATGTAATTTGTTTATTTATATATTTCTTCTATAGCAAGACCATGATATATTTAAACTGACACTGTTTATAATAATTTAAAAAAGGGGGGGGGGAGGGGGGGGGGGGGTGAATTGTGAATGACCCTTTCAGTTTCCAGGTAGGGTAAACTTATGTAATTTGTTTATTTATATATTTCTTCTATAACAAAACCATGATATATTTAAACTGACATTATTTATGATAATTAAATTACTTTTTATGACTGATTAATTTGTTCCAAACAAGGAAATTGACAAGACAGCCATAACAGGGTGATTTTATGTTACAACATTTATTACATTGGGTTATATCAGAATCAAATTATCTACTTTGTAAAAACAAGCCAGCCTGGGGGTCAAAGGGTCATTGGGACTTATTGATGAATTGGTAACATTTAAGAAAATATTATTAGATAAGAAAACAGCTGTAGTCATGACCAAAGTTTAAAGGTATTTATGATTTTTATTAATAATTGGCAAAAAATGTTAAAATCTCCAAAAAAGATTAAAAATATTTTGACTTTTATGTAAAAATTATTATTATTAATTTTTCTTTAATAGGAATAAGATATGGAAATTATTTCAAGAACATCTTTGAAGTAATGACAGAATTTGTGACTGAATGACACAAATTTTCAAGATTTTTTTGAAAGGCAGAGTGAAACAGGAAGAATTCAAAAATTGAACAAAAAATAACCATGAAACATTGTATATGATCTGAGAACCACCACAATCATTTCAATGGATTAATATTTGAAGATAATATCTTGCATTGAAAAAACAATTCATGGTTGACTGAATATATTTAAACACAAGAAAAAGTCACATTTATATAAAAGAAACTGAAGGTCTATTGTAGAGTACAATTGCAAGTGAACTTGCACGATACACGATCAACACTGTATTTATATTTAAAATTCAGTTTGAAATTTAAATGAATTTAAATTTAACAAGCGTTTTGATGGAGTAGATAGACTTTTTTCCGTTACCAGAAATTTAAACTTAACAAATATCCCAGTGGAGTAGATAGACTTTTTTCCGTCACCAGCTTGGGGGTAGTTTAAAGCCTACTTTGTAATAAATGGAACAATGAGTTGCAGATCTTCTTGAGTCGTATTTGTGTTGTTTGTGTTGCATTGCGTGTTGCGGTGAATCCCGATGAATGAAATATTCTGACAAATATTGTCAATAATAAATATTGGATATAAAGGGAAGATCTTATAACATTATCAGATATATTTTTTCTGATTACTGCATATCACGTATCATAACAATCATTGAATTGTATTGTAACATATACTAAGGCCGTGAAATCTGGTATTGGAGTGGTACTATATACTGTTCATTGGATTGTAGCTGTAGTTTTAACTTTTTTCATTGATCTTTCCGACACGTATGTACGTTTGTAAGCGTTTGGAGGAAAATGTACAGTACATCGTTCTGTAAATGTCTATGATATTTTCCATTACACATTTATACGGATATTGAATTTATTGGAATATTATGTGTGAAGTAAATGGTACTAATTATATATTGGAAATAGACGTAAAATTGATTGTGTATTGTATGTGAAAATGACGTCTTTTTAGCATATAGTGAAAAGAGAAACCTGCACAGCATCATCATATATAGACAATTGTTGATATCTAAGATATACAGTGTGTTTGTGAAAATTATGTTTTTTTAATATATAAAGAAACACAGCCTCATTTTATAAAGACAATTGTTTGACATAAAAGTGATTGCAATTGTGAAAATGACGATTTTTTAATATATAAAGAAACACAGCTTCATCATATTGAATTACAGTGTGTATGTGAAAATGATGTTTTTGTAATATATAAAGAAACACAACCTCATATTATAAAGACAATTGTTTGACGTAAAATTGATTGCGATTATGAAATTGACGATTTTTTAATATGTAAAGAAACACAACCTTATCATATCAAAAGACGATTGTTGATTAGTGAGGATACAATACATGTACATGTATTTTTTTCGAAATTCTTTTATCAGTGTAATTAAGATTGATAAAAGCAAATTGATATGTGACGAGGTGCAGTGTATTAGGTGATTTTCGTTATCTTTATCTATCACTGAAATGGAGAGGTACAGTTTAAATTTGGACAGTTTACCTGTCGACATTATGTCAGAAAATGCACGGAGGAAATATACAGAGGTTTTCACCAAACAGAACAATATCGCAGAAAACGGTAAGACTAATTAAGAATTTTATTGTTTCATAGATTAGTTAAGTTAAGTTAAGTGTGTGGACAAAATGTGTTGTCTAACCTGGACTTGTAATTTATATTATTCAAAACCATTATTAGCAATAGGTGTATATGCAAAGATGACACAGCAGTTTGTTTTTATTCCTTCCACCTTGTATTGTGGCTTTGAAATGAAAAACAAGAAATCAAGGAATTTTTATATAGTTTAACTTTTATTATCTTTGTATCATACAATGAATGTCATATTTTACATTAATAAAATATGCCATCTTTAGAATCAAACTTGAGAACTCGGCTGCTTTGTTAATTTACAAAATGAAAATGGGAAGGATCCATTTTACAACATATATATAATGTTTTTTTTTGTATTTATTGATTTTAAGTTGGAGACGATTGTTTGTTTTGTTGATACTGGTGGAATTGTTGACCATCATTATATTTCTTTTCATAATGGGGAAACTATTAATTTTGATTTGGGGACTGGTATGCATATTTGTACATATAATACCTGATAAAGTGATGGGTTGAAATCTTGATGATTTAAGAAAAAAAAGAGTTATGCCCCTTAAAAGAGTAAATACTTATGTCTATTTCTATTGCTTGGTCATGATGACATCAGTTTAGACAAGGGAGATAATCATGCTATTTTATTTTATTTATAATTTTAAGTGTATGTACACTATGTGCATATTTTTTCAATCTATATTGATTTTTAACTAGTTTAGTGTTACTTGATTATTAAGATTAGTGTATGAATGCAATGTCGGAACAAAGAAGCATTATATCATGACCTTGAAATAATCTTTGACACACTTAAAGAAATATGTAGACCATATTTATGGCATGTTATGACCACAAAAAACACAAAGAAAAAAAACCTGTAATGTTAAAAATAATCTTGAGTAATTAAATCATGGATGATCATAATTAAGCATTTGGAAATATTTCAATATGAATTTTTGAAAAAAAAGAGTAAAAAAACAACTTAAAATGCATATTGAAAATTGAAATAGGAGGTACGGTGAGGGTTATAGTGTTTAAAGCCACTTTCAACAATATTTCAGTTATATCATGCTGGTCAGATTTATTGATGGAGGAAACCGGAGGACCCAGAGAAAACCATCGACCTGTCGCAAGTCACTGACAAACTATCACATAATGTTGTATCGAGTACACCTCTAGCAGGATTCACACTCACAGCATTAGTGGCAATAGGCACTGATTGCATATGTAGTTATAGATCCAGCTACCATAGAACCACGACTGTCCCTAATAAATAATTACATGGTATAAGAACTGACTGTTTCCAGATATATAGAGAAATGTTTATTTACTTGTAATCTGATTAGAAAATGATGTTTGTTGTATCTATTTCTTGATACACTCACATCTAACAACATCCTGTTCGGGGTTATGTCAGGTAATCAGGGCATTCCACTCATTATCAAATAGGAGGTGATAATCCTAAAGTAGAAGAGGAGTCATGCAAAACAAAGCCGTATCAGGGATTGGGAAGAATTTTTTGTCACAGAGACTATGACCCCTTACTCAGAGTTCGCGAATACCTCCAATTTTCTGTCAGACATAGGACTGACAGAATGCAAATTTCTGCCAGTCCCACAAAAAAGTTGGTGGTCCTACAATTTGTGAAACTTTTGACAACAAAAGATGATTAGGCCATATTCATTATTAGGCCATGGAAAATTGATTGTTGGTTTCCGCTAACATGGGAAAATTTTCATAACCCGACGGGCAGGCTTTTTATTTTATTTTTTTAATTTTTTTTAAATTTTCATTTCTTTACTAGAATAATACATGTATGCTCCTAATGATCATACTCGTTCTGCTATTCCTCTTTGGAGGGTAATTAAATAACTCGGTTTTATTCTTGTATCCATGGAAAAAAAAGAGAGAAAAAAATTAAAATTTCTAATTCATGCTGAAAAAAGTGACATGGCTGGCTTCAAAAATATTTGTTTCTACTAAAAATGCCAATAAAATTAATTGACCAGGCAGGATAAAACTAACCCGGCAGGGTTAGGGGAAACCAACAATTTTATTTCTTTGGCCTTAGGCCAAGTTAGGGTGAAACTGGAACATCAACAGCAAACCTGAAAATAAACAGTTAAATACATCTTTCATTTGTATAATATTTTATTCTTCTGCAGCATATTTCTTTTTGTGTCCTCTCCGTTTAAATCGGGAGCGTGCGGCCATTTCCCTGGCCTTGCACCAGTCGAGAAACGAATCGGCCATGCTGCCATTAATTGAACTGTTATCTGTTAGGAAGTTATGGTGCTAAAAAACATGGCAGAGAAAGATCGAGAACCAGTTCAATTATGATCCAACCAATTACCAACTATTTCCCAACGCACCACAACAGACTTTTTCGCGAGACGAACAGTCGGACAATCGGACTGGCTCAAGATGCTGAAATACCGGACCTTATGAAATTTTGGCGGTCGGGACCGACGATATTCGCGAACTCTGCTTACTTGACCACATCAAGGGGCCATTTTAGAGAATAATGTGCCATTTCAAATGTGCAATGGGCCATTTTAAATTAGCAACAGACCACAACTTTGGTTAGTTAAACTGCGTGCTAGCCTATGCATTGATAAATATCATTTTTTAGACTTGTATGGATTGTATAACATGAAAAAGCAAATAGTCAAACCAAGACATCCAAATTAAGAAGATGTTTTGTACATGTTGTATAGGTTAGATCTGAAACAAGCAAACCTAGCAATCATACAGTTGTTAAGTTTGCTTGTTTCAGATCTAACCTACAGCATGTACAATGTATCTTCTTAATTTGGATGTCTTGGTTTGACTAGTAATAAAAAAAGCTTGGATGAACAGATGAACAAACATTTTAATAAAGAGAGTCTACACTGTAATAAAAGTCTTTCTTTTCAAGAGTCTGTTCTTTGCTGCCCTTCATCTGTTTAAAAAGCTTTGGAAATCATGCGTGGTTATTCCCTTGCCTTGTGTTCTTACTCTTAAAAGTCTGTCACTGATTTTAGGATTTAGCCTAGACCTAAGTCTGGTAACTATCAAATTTTGGTTACTGAACACTCTTTCAAAACAGCTACAAGTGTGAAGTGGTAAAGTGAGTGCATATTGAGCCAATTTAATAATTTCAGGCACTTCATTCTTGTGAAAGAGAGTGATAGTTTTCCAAAGGGATGGCATATTATCAACTGGGTACTTTGCTGATTTGACAATTGTTTTCACTAAGCTAAGATGGAAAAATCAAAGTACACATGTTCTAAAAAAATATCAGTTCATGTTAACAAACAAACAAACAAATGCTTTATTGTTGAGCAAGACGCCCACAATGAGCAGTATAATAAATAAAAAAATCACAGTATGCAATTGATTCACATAATCGCCGTGGTATACTTGTACCAATTAATTGTAATTAGATTCTATTCAACCGTTCTATTCAACCGGAAACTAGAATACACTCCACCAAAACCGATAAATTATTCAGAAAAGAGAACAAAACACCGGGACAAATGTGTTTTAAATGCGCTAAATTTAGAATCGAAAGAGTGAATCCTTTTGTCTGATTGGTTGACACAAATAACTGTTCTAAACATAGAAAGGGAAAATCAGGAACCACCATTAATGGGAAATTAACGACGAGTGAAGACAGTGACAAAATCACGACACAAAATAGAAAATGACTTTAATGGACACATGTAATAATAAAATAATTAATCAGAATTTACACGGCGCACATGGGCGCATAGATAACGGACCTCAATGCGCCACAATCGATTTGGAAGCGCCAGTTGCGCTTGGTGCGTGGACTTCCCAATCCCTACATATTTTACTTTCACTTTGACATTGTCATTTTTGAAAGCGAAGTAGTTGGGTAAAAAATGAAATTAGAAAGGCAAAATGCCCAGCTGCTGTGGAATGTCCTGGGTAATGTTTCGATCATCTTTGACCGTCCAATCATTGCTAGACAATTAAATATCATGGTCAGTCAGACAACAGCTCTCAGCATCTGCTCAAATTAATACTTTGAAGATTTTGTAGGCTTCATTGATTGGTCGGTTGAAAATATGAATCCTGATGTGACACCCCTATTTTGATAAAATATTCTACTAAGTACCAAAGGGGAATAACTCCTTTAAAAATGGTCTGATTAAAATGTTGCAACGATATGCGATTCTCCATATGATAATCAAACATGCAAAGTTTTAAGGAAATCCCATTATTTTAAATGTATGAAGAGTTGTACATACAAACTTTAGTGATGGATGGATGGTCGGACAGACAGGACGAAAATAATGTCTCCCTCCCCCCCCCCCCCCTCCCCCCACCCTGGGATGGAAGTGGCATAATAAAAAATCTGCACAGATTCATTTAAACTAAAAAGACCACACACTTGAGTTGTGATGATTTATTGCAAAAAAAAAACAACCCATGAAATATTAATTATGTATAATTGTATTTTTGTCTTGAGGTATACATGTTAATTATATTTTAAGCTGTATAGGAACGACCTTTGACATAACATCACAGATATTAGATGCTTTGTTGAACATACATTAGGGATATAATGTATACAATTTATAAGAGTAAATTTAGCTTTGTTGAAATGATCTCGCGTATTCATATACATCTTACATCCAACAAATGCTTATTCAGGAATTCCTTTATGATATGTTTATGTTCTATCGAATGTAAATACAGCCAGACCTGTATTAAGAGGTCACATTTGGGACGAAGAAAAAGTGGTCTTTTAAGACAGGTGACCTCTTAAAAGAAATTCATTTTATATGAAATTTTCAATGATTGGACAAGAAAAAGGTGACCTTTTAATACAGGTGACTGCTTAATAGAGGTGACCTTATGGGCAGGTTTGACTGTAAATAAAAAAAGAAAAGAGAATAGGAATAAGTTATAGAACAGAATTGTAATTATTGGGAATATTACAAATTGTTTTCAAGTAAATGCGTCAATAGATGTTATCTTTGATGATGGAATGAATCCGCCCTATTTTTTTTATGTATTTATTTTGAGTAATTGGTCATGTTAATTAAATATAAATAATAAATAAAGATAAACCTTAAAACGAGGTGATAACACCCTTTCAAGTATCCTATAAGGTAATTCTACACCTGTACTTTAAGCTTTAAGCTACCAGTTTGAATGTAACGAAGTGGAAAATCTTAATAAGAAATCTTATATTTCATTTAATTGTGTTGAAGAGTTACATGTGGGACATCTTGTCAGACACAAATTGCATTGTGGTATTGTTAAGTTTTTAAAACATATATATATATTGCTGTTGAATGTTGTTGAATAAAGGTAAGTCCCTTAAACAGAATTATTACCAATTTTTATTTATAACAATTTTTTTTTTTTTCGTAAACGGAATCTGCTTGTCCTTCTTTGATATACAAAATTCAAACCAGTAGTTCATATATTAATACAGCAAGCCTAACTTTTGTACAATAAACACACTAACTTGGTATTTTTATTAATATATTATGTTTTTGTGATATTCTATATTTTTTCTTCGCAAATCATAAAAAAATAAAAATCCAACTCTGTGTTTCTAGTTAAAAACAGGCATCATCATCATCACATTAAAAATACATTTTGTAACTTCGTCTCGCCATGATATGCCTTAAAATTGCTCTGGCAGTTTTTGTAAATAAAATAAATAATCTGGCCACCCAATGTTGGAAAAAAATTCTGGCCTTTGCTTCATAGAAAAAAAAAAAAAAAATCTGGCCTGAACTGAGTAAACAATGTTATAATCTGTCCTGCACTATGTGTCGAATGAATTTTCTGTCAAATATTCTAACCTGACTAATCTTGCCAGGCCCCCTCAGAATCAAATTATTTGCCTATATATTATTATGAGATAAAGAATGTGTGCTTTCTTTCATATTCTTGTCTCTTAGGCCAAATAAATTTTAAATAGATTTGAAACAAAGTAGTATTCATTTTTAATACAAATAAAACCTAATGTTTTAACATAATTACAAGTTGCGTATGCAGTGTCCCCTTACTGGACCCCGCGAAATTTACTGAATTATACCAAGGATGTATATAAGATTCTATATACGTCCTTGATTATACACATAATGCCACTAAAAGATGGAGCATGCGCACAATCTCAACCGAATGAGTTCAAATCTGAGGTCAATAGCATATGATTCTCCTGAATTATACATCGTAGCTCTCAAAAAGTGAATGGTTTACGTTCTTTATATATTTAATCTTTACATATATCAGAAATTTTTAGAAAATTGAAAGTAATGATTTTGGCATTTCATATTACTTTAATAGAGGTGGTCACTAAAGCAGGTTTGACTGTATATCATTTTTCCTTTCGTTGTTCATGGAGAGTTATGGCCCTTGTTTATTATAATAATTGGCTAAGTAAGAAGCAGTGTTTTCCGCTTAGTTGTGAAATTGATACAATATGTATACCCAGGTCAAAACAAAAACAAAACTGTGGTAGGGGGAGATAACCCAATCTGATCTTTGTAAATCGTGCAAGTAATTGGTCATTTAAACCCTTATCTTAACCAAATTCTGACATTTTAGGTGCAATTCCCAATTAAATCCAATCAACAGGTGCCCTTTCTCTTTAATTTAACATTGTAATCCAGTACAGAAAAGTACAAGTACAACCATTGAAATTGATAATCTTTACAAGAGGCTTTGGGTGGTAAATCCTGTTTTTGTGTTGACTTTGATTAATTTAAAAATAAAAGTACTTTTTATATGAGAGAGCACCTAGAAAACCAAGCAACCATTCAAGAACATTATTTATTAGGTAACGGCAGATTTGAAAGGACAATGTACTTTATAAAATAAATTTTGTTTGAATTCTCCCTAGACATGACGTATTTGAAATCCACACGATGTTTTTGTCTGTTACACATGAGAGACATATATTTGGGTTAATCAGTGTTTGATTTTTAGACTTGTAAGAAAGATATTACAACAAATTAAGCAGTGTACAGTCAAACCTGTCCATGTGGCCACCTCTATTAAGCAATCACCTGTATTAAAAGGTCAAATTTTTCTTATCCCGTCATAGAAAATTTCATATGAATTGAACCTCTTTTAAGATGTCACCTGTCTTATAAGGCCACTTTTTCTTTGTCCCAAAGGTGATCTCTTAATACAGGTTTGACTGTATTTATGCCATTGTCGTTAGACATCTGTGGAAGTATTTTACAACAAATTAAACAGTCATCTTGGTGCTTTAACTTTTCACCATGTTGGTCCATCTGTATGTCCCACATTGGTTTCAACCAAATAACATCATTAAGTAAATCATTTGAAATTGATACAAAAAGAATAAGAACCATAAAAGGAAGACCAAGTTTGTTTTTAGACTTTTAACACTTTATTCCATTCTGGAGTTATATATTTCCCTGTTTACATTTTGCTGGAAGCAGGGGAATCTGTCTCCTAAGGTCACATTTTCCCATTTCCCCCCTATATTATATGACATGATTTAACACAAAGAACGTCAGTATTTTTATTTTTTTTTTATAAATAAGTAAAATGTAAATATAATTTATTTGTGTCTTGGTATATAATTAATGGTAAAAACCTATGTTGATTGAAACATTTATATGCTGTTTAAACATTCAATATTGACATTTCGTTTAAATATTGGTCGCTCAAATAATAGGGAATTTTGTGGGTTTTAAAATTAATATCTATTTTTAATCTCTAGACCTATTTCAAGGATGAGTTTTGCTGTGTTTATATGATCTATCAGGGCCTAGCTGCGGAACCATGGGTCTTGGCAGTGACAAAAAAAAATACTGTTTTAAAAGAGCTATGGTTCCATAGCTATATATTAGGGTCGTGATCTTTGCTGTTGATTCCAAAATTATAAATTTGGATCAATTTTTATCTGCTAACAACAAATTGTCATGATAATTGTATTGCTTATTCTTTTAACAAGAACTGCTATCTGGCAAAACCTGTGTTATGGAAAAAAAATATACTATACTATACTATTACCATTACGTTTAGGCACTGTTGTGGTCATGATCATATGGTAGTTGGATTTACAACTACCCATGCTATCAGTGCCTATCACCACTGAAGTTTTGAGTTCAAATCCTGCTCAGGTGAGGTGAACTCGATGCAAAATTGTGTGATAAAGTTTGTCAGTGACTTATGACAGGTCTGGTGGTTTTCTCTGGGTACTCGGTTTCCTCCACCAATGAAACTGACTGCCACGATATAGCTGAAATATTGTTGAAAGTGGTTTTAACCACCATAAATCTAAACCCCTACCGTTACTTTTTTGCTGCTAATTTTTATAATTCATTTGCATTTCAGAGTCCATATCTTTTCCCTGTACTTGTTAAAAAAAATAACTGATTTGTTTGTTTGTCATGTTTAAGATATTTTCCTTGTATTTTTTGTGTGTGTGGATAAAATTGATGTTTACTATAATAATAACACAGTATGTAACAATACATAACATCAGTGTCTGTCTCCACAGTTTTGACAATATATACTTTATAGTTTCAGAGTTTAAAAAAAAGATTTTTTTATAGAAAATTATATATTTTCTCTTGCTATACAAATAATGTTTAACATTTATATTAATGATATGTACATTCACAGGTCAAAAGACTTTCTGCATTGTGGTATTTTTATGCCCCTGCGACGAAGAGTCGGGGTGGGGGGGGGGGGGCATATTAATGTACCCCTGTCCTTCCGCTCGTCCGTCCGGACATAGATACATGGTTTGTTCGGCTATCTCCTCCTATAGTTTTAGAGCTACAGCTTTAATATTTTGCAGGATGTTTATACACATAATGGAAGTGTGCATGTCCACAGGATTTTGATTTTCATTAAATATTCTCAAAATGACAGGTAGTTGGACTTAGTCATTTTGTTTGTCTGTCCAGATATAAATACATGGTTTGTCCGGCTATCTCCTCCTACAGTTTTGGAGCTACAGCTTTAATATTTTGTATGATGTTTATACACATAATGGAGTTGTGCACGACCACAGGATTTTGATATTCATCAAATATTTGATAATGATATGTAGTTGGACTTAGTCATTTTGTTCGTCCGTCCAGATATAGATACATGGTTTGTCCGGCTATCTCCTCCTACAGTTTTGGAGCTACAGCTTTAATATTTTGTAGGATGTTTATACACATAATGGAGGTGTGCATGTCCACAGGATTTTGATTTTCATCAAATATTTGATAATGACAGGTAGTTGGACTTGGTAATTTTTTTATGCCCCTGCGACTAAGCTGATTCTAGATAGAATTATACCCATTTCACCACAGGTAATACCTTTATATTTACATATCAGGAATGGAAAATTAAAGGTACTATCTGTTTACAAGTTGAGTATGATAGAGCATCATACATAGTGTTAAAGAACTTTTGACTTGTTTATAATTATACCCCCTACAAACAAAGTTTGTGGGGGTATATAGGAATCACCCTGTTTGTCCATCCGTCCTTCCGTCCGTCCGTCCATGTACCTTGTAAGCGCAACTTCTCCTAAACCGCTTATTGGATTTTTATGAAACTTTACACATTTGTAGTACACTACCTGCAGATGTGCATGAAAGAATATGGTTGCTGTCCAAAATTTAAAAGGGGAGATAATTCAACTTATACTTTCACAAAAGGGGGGGGGGGGGGGGGGGGGGCATGTACCTTGTAAGTGCAAATCCTACTAAACTACCTATTGAATTTTTATGAAACTTTACACAGTTGTAGTACACTACCTACAGATGTGCATGAAGGAATATGGTTGCTGTCCAAAATTTAAAAGGGGAGATAATTCAACTTATACTTTCACGAAAAGGGGGGGCATGTACCTGGTAAGCGCAACTCCTACTAAACTGCCTATTGAATTTTTATGAAACTTGACACAGTTGTAGTACACAACCTGCAGATGTGCATGAAGGAATACCGTTCCTGTCTCAAATTTAGAAGGGGAGATAATTCAACTTATACTTTCACGAAAAGGGGGGTAGTGTACCTTGTAAGCGCAACTCCTCCTAAACGGCTTATTGAAGTTTTGTGAAACTTTACACAGTTGTAGTACACTAGCTGCAGATGTGCATGAAGGAATATGGTTGCTGTCCAAAATTTAAAAGGGGAGATAATTCAACTTATACTTTCACGAAAAGGGGGGGGGGCATGTACCTGGTAAGCACAACTCCTACTATTGCAAGCAGGGGGTATCACTCAGTGAGGTCACTCACAGTTCTAGTTTCTTATGGTCAGGCGGGGGCATCATTTGTGTCTTACAGACACACTTCATTTTTTAAAAATCACTCCTAACTAAATAACTTTGTCCATAATTATCAAGTGCGGTTCTGTTCTAGTTTTTATATATTTCATATAAAACCACTTAATTTCAAAGCATTCTCCTGAAGTCATTCCTTATCCAATTTTCGTGAAATGTTCACCTTTAAAAGCAGAATTATTAACAGTATATTTAAATGTTTGCATTTTCCCACTTAGATATTTCCCTCTATATGTCATGTAAAACTACTCATTTTCAAAATATTCTCCTGAATTCACTTCTTATCCAATTTTCTTAATTTTTTCACCTTTAAAAGCAGATTTATTTAGTGTTTATTTTAATTTCTACATATAGTATTTTTCACACTTTTGTTTACAAACATTTAAGATTTAAAACACAAATGTAAATTCTCCATGTCACAATTTTCTATGATTATATAGTAAGATTTGGTGGAAAAAATTAAGCCCCCTATTTAAATCATGTTTTGAGGAAAAGTAGAAATAAAATTATATGAAAATTATAAGAAGAAACTATATTTATTTCTATTTCATGAAAATCAAGTGAGAAATTACATGACAAGAATTTAAAAGAAAAATAATGGTTTTATATGAAATATTCTAGTGCTGAGGGAGTCGTCATGGTCGTGATCATATGGTAGTTAGATTTACAACTACCTATGCAATCAGTGCCTATCACCACTAAAGTTATGAGTTTGAATCTCACTCAGGTGAGGTGTTCTCGATACATTATGTGATATAATTTTGTCAGTGACTAGGGACAGGTCTGTAATTTTCTCCGGGTACTCTCGTTTCCTGAAACATTGTTGAAAGTGGTGTTAAACACCATAACTTAACCTAACCTATCCTATCTAGCACTTAGAGACTTTTTACCTATTACTGTATGTTCAGGGTTCTTCAATGACAAGTTTATCAGCTTGTTTCTTCCACAAATAATGAAAAAATCGACTTGTCCAAATGAAATATGAAACCACACCAAAAAAGAGGAAGTAAATTATGTTTAAATTGTTCTTTGTTTAAACAACTTCTTCTTTCATTTCAAATTTTCATTATGAAGTGGTGAAGAGAAGCTATATGTTGGCAAACTTTAAAATAGATTATGTAATGATGATCCGATCTGACAAAAATTAAATAATGAAAAGACAAAAGAAGGGATGTGTTTGACCTATTAAGGGGCCGTCATTATCGTGATCGTATGGTATTTGGATTTGTAACTACCTATGCAAGCAGTGCCAGTTGTGAATTCGAATCCCGCACAGGTGAGGTGTACTCGATACAACTATATGTGATAAAGTTTGTGAGTTAGTGCTTGTGGCAGGTAGGTGGCTTTCTGCGGTTTCCTCCACCAATAAAACTGACTGCCACGATATAACTGAAATATTGTTGAAAGTGGCATTAAACACCATAACCCTAACCTTAACCCTGACCTTTAAAGGTTATCAGATGTTGAAGAAAAAAATCATTAATGTTAGTTCCCTATGAATTCTAAGCCGAACCTCCATGGAACCAACTTTAGTGTTTGCTTTATACAGGTTATTTTCTCAAAGATTTCCTACATTGAGAATTTATATAATGTTCAGTTTATACAGGATTCTGTTTTATTCTGGCTTAAGTTGGGAGAGTTTCGCTGTATATATGATATACACTTGTTGACAAAAAGGTAATTTTTTGTTATACAGTTGTTGACAAACAGTGTTTTTTTTTTTTTTTTTTCTTTGACAAGTTTATGTTAGGGTGATTGACAGATAAGGTTTAAGATTCCCTTTTGACATATGTATTTATATATTGTGGGACATTATTGAAAAGGATGAATATTTTCTACAATGGTCTTGCTGCATTATTTGATCTGTTTTGTGGTTTTTGTTTTTGTTTGTTTGTTTTTGCTTTTTTTTATAGAATTTTCAAATGTTATTGAGATCAGTTTTTCATCCAGAAAGATTTTTAGGGTTAATATTTTGACTTTTTATTTCTGACATGACAATGTGTGGTGTTATCCCAATTATCAAGAGTGAGTGTGAGATCCCAATAATCAGTTTAAACCTTCCACATTTTTGTGCCTGTCCCAAAATCTAGGACCTAAAATTTCATCAGTATTCTTGTGTTTTTTGTGTTCCTCTTTATGTAAATACTAATTTTGTCTCACTACTTGGGCCCTTGATTGGTCGTGATCGTATGGTAGATGGATTTACCGGTACAACTACCTATGCAATCAGTGCCCATCACCACTAAATTTGTGAGTTCGAATCTTGCTTATGGCGAGGTGTACTCATGCAACATTAAGATTGTCAGCGACTTGTGGCAGGTCGGTAGTTTACTGCGGGTACTCCGGTTTCTTCCAACAATCAAACTGACCACCATGATATAGCTGAAATATTGTTGAAAGTGGCATTAAACACCATAACCCTTTAGATACCATTGCCCATTCTTACCTATCATACAATTAATGCTATTCTCTAGTGGTTAAAAATATTTAGGAACAATAATTTGAAGAACTACAAATACACGCTCGTCGCATCCGTAGGCAGGGGAGTTCAGGAGGTTCGTACGAACTCTCCCATTGAAAACCAAGAAGGACATTTAAAATCAAGATGTTAGTTGACTATTGAAGTCCAGATTTTGACTCTGGCGTCAAAACCATGTCATATTGCAAGTTTATCGCAAGTTTATCGAACCCCTCCTTGAAAAATTCTGGCTACAGGCCTGGTATGTTGAAGATTGTACTACAATACAAAGAAATTAAAGATTTAAAACTTCAAGTAAAATTCCTTTAAATGTGTGACAAGCGAGGATAAAACACTACATGTTAATAAATCATAGCATGTTAAATTAATTTGTCCTAAATTATTGTGGTTGACTGCATAACTTTATTATTGATCTTAGATTTATTTGAAAAAATGTCAATGATAATTGATTATTTTTGCATTAGAAGATAAAATATGCATTTTATTTACTAAATATATAATATGCACATTTTTAGTATACTGGAATTTGATGGTTTATATAAAGTACCCACCAGAAACCCGAAAATATATAGTCCAAATGTAAATAATGAATTTTAAGTGACGACACCTCATTAAAAAAATGAATGAATTATTGTTATTTCAACGATATTCATTTATATTGTGGATGTCTGTTTTATTGGCAGAAGAAATCTACCGACCTCTGCCGGAAATCACTGGCAAACGTCTATTGCATAATGTTGTATTGGTACACCTTACACCTTGTGAGAATCATAACTCCCAATATGGTTTATTAGATACAGTCAAACCTGTATTAAGAGGTCACCTTTGGGACAAAGAAGAAGTGGCCTTTTAAGACAGGTGATCTCTTAAAAGAGGTTCAATTGATATGGAATTTTCTATGACAAGACAAGAAAAAGGTGACCTTTAATACAGGTCACTGCTTAACAGAGGTTGATTGCTCGGGCAGATTTGACTATATTTATTATTGAAATGTACAGTTCCTAATTAATGTAATGTATTATTAAATATAAAGATCTCTTCCCTCAGGTATAGGTAACATCAGCTGATTTTGGCTATCCTATTTATAGGTCTTTTGGTTTACATGCACCCAAACACTTAAAATTATTTGGTTTTCCAACCTTTGGACATTGAGCGTACCTGACGAAGGTGATTCCAGAAACGTGTCCTGTGCACTAAATTTGATATATACGTGTCTATTAGTGGTGATACCAACTGATTTCAAAGATAGATGTAAATTTATTTACCATAAGATTATGATGCCGACCATGACTGCCCTCATTAAAATGAATAAAAGAAATGAATTGACCCCTATATTGATAGAACAAGTACCGTAACTATCTTAATTGGCACAAATTTGAAGGATGACAACTAATGTATTCATGAATATTCTCATATTGAAATAAAATTAAGGGCTGTCGTGGTCGTGATCGTATGGGAGTTGGATTTACAACTACCTGTGCAATCACTATCACCACTAAAATTGTGAGTTCGAGGTGTGCTCAATACAACATTATGTGATAAAGTTTGGCAGTGACTTGCGACAGGTCGGTTGTTTTCTCCGGGTACTTTGGTTTCCTCCACCAATAAAACTGACTGCCAAGATATAACTGAAATATTGTTGAAGTGGCATTAAACAACATAAATCAACTAAACCATCCATTTTCAAAATGCATGTACATGTATGTAAATCAACAAAAAGGGGTAATTGCTTATGGTGTAAATATTGAAATATTCTGCATAAATTAATTTTTATATAATGGAATAATAAAATTGTCTAAAATTTTCAATTCCGGATACATCTTGCCATACTGAATGACTCAGCATTTTGATAAAAATGAAGAATTACATGTTTCCAAAATTAATTCCTTAAATGCCTGACTTTTTTTTTTCATACAATTCAACGAAATATTATATCTCTTGTGCATTATATAAGCTATTATATTTGTAGTCCTTTTATGCACAATTTAAAAGGCCTCTGTATTGTCTAGTCTCTGCTTGTGGTCTAATTTTTGAAATTTGAACCAGGTGGAAAAATGTATATGAAGCTATGTGTACTTTTCACAGACATATTGAATTTCTGCCTTTTAAGTTTTGTTTGGTAATTATTAAAACTTTTCCTGGATTGCTCAGTATTGTATCAGCATTATTATGTCTCACCTTCGAACGAAGGGAGACGTATTATTTTAGTCTGATTTTTTCTTCTTCTTCCGCTTCTTCTCAGCGAAGCTTGTTCGGAACATACCTTTTTTGTCTTTCGACATAGGTCAATGATATTTGGTATGTGGGTGCATGACCATAAGGCGGTGTGTCGCATACCGTAATGACCTTTGTGGGACCTTGACCTTTCACCTCAAGATCAAATAATGACTTAGTTAGGATGAGAGAGTGTGTGCGTATGGGTTGAATTTTATTTCTCTCCTGATTTCAAATATTCAGGAATATGCATGTGATTTCAAAAGATTCAATAACGAGGATCATATGGGGAGTGTCAAACAAAAGTTTATTACATGTACTTTATGATAAAATACTTTATGTCCTAAATTTTTGGCCAATTCATGATTACCGGTACATTGAAGCAACAATATAAACCACACAAAGACGTAAATGTATAGCGAAATAAAAAATTTCACTTTTTTGTTTGTGTTAGTTTATATTGTGGTCAGAAGTACAATACAAGATGTTTCTGACTGGCTGGAGTCACATTTATAAATGCTCATAGGTAGGGCCTGACCTTGAGCTCTCAATTGGACCCCACACTTAAGGGACGCAACACTGGACTTATCTACTCTTGACTGTTCAGTACACATAACAACACACTGCAGGTTTTTACAGCATTGGGCCCCACACCTCCTAGGGCCGGCCCTGTTCATAGCCACTCATTGCTCAAGTAGATGCAATTTAGCCAACTGGCCACATGATCATGACACCCTAAGTCCCCTCTTCTGGTACAGTATAAATTCATGAACTTTAAGTACATGGAATATGTACTAGAAATTACTCAGGAATACAAATATCTTGGAGTATTGTTTAAACCTTCAGGTAGTTTTTCCAAAGCAAATCATAGCCAGAAATGATGGGTACTTTGCTCATTTGCATATCTAAGATGACGACGCCGGGATGTCTGCAATTTTCATATGATCTATATAGATGATATCATTCGTAATTGTATGCGTGTCATTTTCTGAACTTGAAAATGATACATTGAATCAAGCTGAATTAAATGAAATAAAAATTAAAGAAAAGGATTAAATATTCGAGGTTCCTAGACTAAATGAAAATCCGAGGCGACGAACCCTTTTTTGGCCTTGAGAGTCTATGTAAAAATGTTTGAAATACATGAAACTGGTGGCGTGTGACACAAAATTTAACAATGAATGACATTTGGCAACACATTTTCTGAAATTGATTTAGATTCTTCAATAATATTATTAGTTATATAGGCTTTAGACAGGTAATACGGGCTCATATAACCTGTCTGTGTTTTATATTTCCTGAGCCGAAGGCGAGGGAAATATACAACTCAGACAGGTTATATGAGCCTGTATTACCTGTCTAAAGCCTATATAACGAATTTGTCATACTGCAATACCATGGGTCCATATTACCTGTGTAAAGCCTAAATAAAGAACATGACTACTATACATGTATTGTCTCATGAACATTTAACCCCAGCTATGACTTTGCTTTAAAGAAGAAATTAATTCTTCAACATATTTAATAAACAACTTAACAATTTTAACAGAAAAATAACAAATGATTTAGAATTGCCTCAATATCGGCGTCAGAGTGACAGGCGAACCTGGGGGTCGCCATCTTGATTACGTATGATTTCAAAATGAGTTATCTTTCTTGGCACGTGCTTTCATATTACCGGCTAGAGCCGTAAAATATGGATTAGTAAAATCGAGTAAATAACCAATCGGATCACTTAGATTTTCTATTGCAGTATGACAAATGTAATTATATTGACTAACCTTATATTTCTAGCTTCTAAACTCGAGGTTCCCACATTAAATATAATATGATCATTTTTGCATGATCGCGATATCAAAGACATGTCTAAAATCGTTACAAAGCAAAAATATTTGAATTTTGACAGAAGAAAAACTTTGCGAAAATAAACAATAACTTTTAATTTTCGAATCATTGACGGACACATTGAATTTCCGTACTGTAGGCTATTTTTTGACAAATCTAGTAAACGATCCATCAAGCTCGAAACTGCAGTCACATGATCAAAATCTAATTTAAATATGATGAATATTTATGAGGAAAGTACCATCAATTTCTGGATATGTGAATATCTATGTAAAAAAGCTAGAAAAGCATTATTTTGCATTTACAAAACACTATATTCAGACACACTAAGCATATTACCAAATCTTAAATTATTTGATTCATGTGTTCAACCTATATACTTCCTTTATTGTACTGAAATTATGTGTTTAGATACTCTGTTGAAAGGTAATGTAACCATGGAGTCTAGATATTTTTTATTCCAACCTGTAAAAGTACAAATTAAATTTGCTAAATATATTTTAGGAGTTAACAAAACTGTACCAAATTTGGCAGTACTAGGAGAATTAGGTATGATTCCATGTTCAGTTGATGCTATTAAACTTTGTGTAGGTTTCTGGCATCATGTAGTCAATTCAAATCCAGATAGTTTAATAAATTTTATTTATTAAGCAAGTGTTAATAATAACTCTGACTGGTATAGAATAAAAATGAAATCGTTATTTGATAAAGTTGGATTTAATCATGTCTGGGAAAATCAAAATTCATTTAGTAAAAATCGTTTTATGCTATATATAAAAAACTGAAAAATGATTTCATTAAATTTTGGGAGGAATCCATTTAAAAAAATATCACTGAAAAAAAAGGAAACATATTAAGAACATACAAGGATTTGAAGAAGAAATTTGAGATGGAAAACTTTTTGAAATTAGATATTGACAGAACTGATATTTCAAATTTTGTAAGACTCAGAATAAATAATAGTATCCTTATGATCGAAAAGGGCAGGCACAGAAAAATAGATTTAGAAAACAGATTATGCCCCTTATGTAAATTTGAAGTGGAAGATGAATTGCACTTCACTATAAAATGTACCAAACTCCAAGAGTTGAGAAATTTTATCAGAAAATTTCAGATATTTTTTCACTCTTTCTATAATCTTTCAAACACTGAAAAAATTCCATCTCATATTTCGTAGTAATGATTATGATGTCAGTAAATGTTGCATAAAAGGTATTAGTGAGATGTACACATTTAGATGTTCATTAACTTAATTTATTCCACTATATATATCATTAAAATATATATTCATACATATTAAGATTATGTGTTTTATTAAACATTATTTACTTATACTATGATAGGGACAATGATAACTGTCTGTAAGCCTATACATGTACCTCCTCAGTTAAATTGAAAGAAACAATACAGTGTTATCTATATATGTTTGCCTTGAAATATACATGTACATACATATAATGATTAAAGTTTGTTATTTTGTATTGTGTTTGATTACAATCCAGATTTTGGATTTGAAATCAATAAAATCTTTGACTTTGACTTTGACTTTGATGTGCATTGAAATCATTGCATGTCAAATGTTGTGACAAAATTCATGAATGACAACAAAATTGCACTGTCATGATGTGCATTGAAATCATTGCATGTCAAATGTTATGTCACATTATCTAACTAAATAGATAAAGACACATCCTGTATTGATTTTCTTCCATTGAGTGCAGTGTTTACTAAATTCATACAAAATGCACTTATATTTTCACATTTGCCTATTGACTTTTCTTGACAACTAGGATTGGTCTGAAAAAAAGAAGTAGATTTTTGGCTGAATTATTTGACAGGCCTATATATTTCCATTTACCCATTAGTATAGAGACCATGTATGGTTCTCACAGAATGAAAACCTGAATATTTATTTTGGCGGCAACCATGATTTTTTGTTGTTGATGTTATTGACTAGACAGGAGGTTCCTTAATTTCATAGGATAAAAAATATTTTACTGGAATGGAATGCAAGTTTACAGCTCCTTTTTACCACATCCTGGAATTTATCGGTTATCGTTCGTGGTTGTTGGCAGCCATTGTAGGACATAGTTTAATATTATGATCTAATATGTAACTATGATATGTGTTTACAAACATAATTATCTACAAAGTTGGTTAATGATTTTCATTGAACAAAAACCTATGGTTTATATTTACAATTTAGGGGCCGTCGTGATCGTGATATTATGGTGGTTGAATTTACAACTACCTGTGCAATCAGTGCCTATCGCCACTTAAGCTGTGAGTTCTGATCCCGCTCATGGAGAGGTGTACTCGATACAACATTATGTGTTGTATCACAACCCAGTGTGTTTTCCTTTGATCTTTAGTATTCTCTAAATGAAGATAACCATACAGGAGGTGGAGTCAAGATAGCTATTTTTGGCCAAAGCATTTTCTATTTAGTGTGCTTTAACTGTGACCTAATTTTGATAGAACACAGAAATAAACACATTGTAACTTTTTTTTTTGGTCAATTGGTACACACTGTAATTTTTTGACAAGTGATAGACATTTTGGGTGGAAAGTGGTACTAAGTGCAAGCTTTCTTAAATCTGACACTGGAAAAAAACTATAAAACAAGCAAAAAAACTGACAAAGTGATCCCCAGTGTATGTTCATGCAGATGAAATAAAAACACATGAACAATTCTTTAACTTTACTAAACAATTTTCTTTATTCAAACAAGACAAATTTGTGCATCACATTGTAGGCTTAAAAGTTGAACACACAGTTGTTAAAAACTTATTTCTCCAAATTCGTGATATCTTTCAAAGCAGAAAGCGGCACTTTCTTATCTGTAATGACCCTTGAACAACAAGCCTCCATTGGCTCAGATTCGCTGTTATTTTCTGATTTCACAACTTTTGACAATTCCTCGTGCCTTTGACTTGACGACCGTTTATATTTCCGCACTGCAGTTTCTGTACGGTGTCCGGTGCGAGCCATGATTTCTTGTTCTGGGATGCCTGCGATGTAAAGCTGCGTCGCACAAGTTCTTTTACCCGAGTGATTAGTGTAGTTTCCTTGTAGACCAGTCTTTGTAGTGATCTCTTTCATTAGCCCTTTAATTTTGTTTACGCCTACAACTTGTTCACCATATCGAACTATTCCTCCAGCTAAAGGTCTGCGGTAAAAATATCCTCGATTACCAAGTGCAGTTAAGTACTTTTCATAATAGTCGGCAATACACCTTGTACCTGAAAAATAGGAAACTAATAATAAATAAAATATTCGTATGCTTAGGCCACACCAATTTAAGTTTTAGTTCTTTGGATTCGCTCGCTCCACTTTTTCCAGAATGTAAATAAAAAAAAAATTGCCGCCTCGCGCTTCAAAAATGCTGAAAAACCGCCTCAGATTTTCCATTTTCTGTAAAAATAAAATGAAAAACTGTTCCCCTTTTCTAAAATTTTGTAAAAATCAAGATTTTTTTCAGAAAAAGTTGTGTCATGTGTGTGCCGCATCAAAATTTACCTTCGTCCCTAAAATTTTCAATTTCAATAAAAAAATGAAAAAACAATATTTTTGTCAGCAAAAACTCCAAAGAACTAAAAATCAATTTGGTGTGGCCTTACTGATATGTTGTTTGCTCAAGATAAATATAATAGAATAGTCAACATGTGAACCCCTCCTTTTTTTCTTTCTTGGGCCTTTTTCATACAGTCGACAACGCATGCATGCAGTACATCATAATAACAGGATAAAGAAAATTCGAATGTTGCAAATATTCAAATTTAGATTCTGTTTTACACACAAAAACTGTATTTTAAAACTACAAATAAAACCATATTTCGCAAATACTCCCCTTTGATTCATGTGCGCAATCAGTTTATAAAGAAAAAATCGGGCCCGGGTGGCTCAATGAGTTAGGTCTTTGGATCTAACAACTCAAGCCTATCACCAATACAGCGTGTGTTCGTGCGGCTTTGTAAATTACAAAAAAGGGTGTACTCTACTCGCAGCGGCAAGTGATAAAGTTTACCAGTTGCTTTCCCTGGGTCGGTGCTTCTCCGGGTACTCCGGCTTCCCTCACCACTAAAACTGGTCGCCATGATATAGCTGAAAGTGGCGTTAAACACCAAAATTCTAAATTAAAGAAAAAAATCTAAGCTTACCATCAGTGCAATAGTGTTTAATGTCTTTGTTCTGTAACTGCATTTGTTTTATTCCTCCTTTGAATATTTTGTTGCTTCTCCCTATGAAATGTACGTATTTCCTGTGATTATCACTTCCGATTTCAAACTGTTCACACTCAAGACTTCTGTGTTCATCGAAGGCACAGAGACCAAATAGTTTGCAATTGTAGAAAAAGACTGTATATTGTAAATTCTGCGCCGAATGCATTCCGAACACTTGAGCCTCCCATATCTTTTCTTCATCTTCTGTAAGTATTGGATCGGCTTGTTTTACTTTCGTTCCAAAGCCGCGGGACAACAACTCTTTCATATTGGCATCTAATACTTTTTGCAACACTGCAAATCTATTGTCATGTTCATCCAAAAAATTCTTATCGTAAATGTCGCGATCTCGGAGAAAGTGCAGAAGTCCACACATAATATAATACAAAGATCTAGGTGGATATTCTTGTCCGTCTTGCTTTCTCACTTCAATCACGAACTTTTGTAGACACAAGTTCATTGTCTCTGCATCCATTTCATCAAGCTGTGGAATCGTATTATTGTAAGTTCTCACCTCTCGCCATTTGTTGAAAACTTCAATGGCCCATTTCGTGTTCTTTTCCGTGTTCTTATTTTTCTGCGAGTTGAGAAGCATGTCTATTTCACTCTGACCCACTGGGTCTCCGAATCTTTTCTGTTCAGGTTGTAGTTTTTCACGGTCTGAATTGTCGCTTTCCAGCTCAAGTTCCGACAACTCAGTTATGTTAGTGTCAAAATGATAACCAACATCAAATGTTAAGTCCTTCAAATCATCGTCGTCAAAGTAACTGGTGATATACTGTGATATTGTTAAGTTATTCAAATCTTGCTCACATTTGTATTCGTTCTCCATTTCCTCTGCCACCTGTGATAGCATAAAATCCAAATCATCGTTCAAAATATCGTCCGTCATCGCTGCCATTTAACGTTTTGACGTTAACCACATGTTCTATTAAAAACTTTTTCCCACGTCACTGAATTCTGGCATACGTGACCAAGATCAGTCTTCTCAAAAGTTGGTCAAATGCGACAGACGTCAATCACAGATTTGCTTCCGTTTTATTGGTTTTGATACAAAACATTTAGAATACTTTTAATTTCTTGTATGCGCAGATAAACTTATCTCGGGCACGCACTCGATCAGTTTATCAGCACATACACGAAATTAAAAGTACTCTAAATATTACATAAAGTTTGTCAGTGACTTGTGGCAGGTCGGTGGTTTTCTCTGGGTACTCCGGTTTCCTCCACCAATAAAACTGACCACCATGATATAACTGAAATATTGTTGAAAGTGGCAATAAACACCAAAACCTTAACCCCCTTCATTTAAGCAAAAATCCAAAATGGCAGCCACTGCAGGACATTACTGTGATTTGCATTAATTCCACATATGATCTCGTCATAATATACACTCGCGTCATAATATACACTCGCGGGTCAAAAGTATTTCCTCACTAAGATATTTCCCTAAATATTTCATATAAAACCCCTTATTTTCATAACATTCTCATGAAGTCATTCCTTATCGGATTTTCAAGAAATTTTCACCTTTAATAGTAGAATTATTAGAGTTTATTTTAATATATTCATGTAATTTTTTCGAACTTTTATTTACAAGCATTTATGATTTAAACACAAATGTAAATTCTTGACGTCACAATTTTATATGATTATATAGTAAGATTTGGTGAAAAAATATATAAACTTTGTTTTTAAATCAATTCTTAAGAGAAAGTAGAAATAAAATTATTTGAAAATTATGCGAAGAAACTATTTATTTCAGCATTTATTACGTCACAATTTTATATGATTATATGGTAAGATTTGGTGAACAAATTAAACTTTGTTTTTAAATCAATTCTTGAAGAGAAAGTAGAAATAAAATTATTTGAAAATTATTCGAAGAAGAAACTTTATTTATTTCTGCATTTAATGCTGAAAATTTCTTGAAAATCAGATAAGGAATGACTTCATGAGAATGTTATGAAAATAAATGGTTTTATATGAAATATATAGGGAAATATCTTAGTGTGGAAATACTTTTGACCCATGAGTGTAGCTGAAAAATTACTCACTTGGCTTTAAGTATAGGAGAATGTCCAAGTAACTCTCCATTCCTTAAAAATAATGGAGCCGAGGCCCATTGTTTTTAAGGAATGGAGAGATACGAGGATATTCTCCAACTTAAAATCCATCCATTGTACTTTATTAATTTTATTAATTATTAATCTTGTAACAAACAAAAGTCTGTGTATAGTATCTAAACTACAAAGAGAACAATAACTCTCCATTCCTTGAAAATAATGGAGAGTTTTGACAATAGATTTACATCACAGGTGGATATTAAACAACGATCAGTCTCTAGATCACTCTCTAAATCGCCCCAATAATTTATTTGTTACAGATCATACCAGCATAGTAAGACAGTGTAAATAATTTTTGTTTGTTTTTTCACTGTATTATTCAATGGCCGTTATTCCTTACAGGCAAATAGTTTATGTAAAGAAGAAAGGTCAACTCTTATTTATCATATTCATAAAACTCATATTAGAGAAAATTATCAAAACTAATGTAATTTTAATAATATACTAATTTCTACAATTATTTGAATCAATTTTTTAAATCCCTGTGTAAATTTGATCTAGAAAAGGTTAGAAAATTGTCAATATTTACACATATATAATACATTGAAGTGCCAGGGTCTTTCTTTTGATAATAACACTAATCCTTTGATTCTGGTCTTACTCACACTTCCAGGGGCTACTCTAGATTAGCTACTGCTCTCGGTGCATGTTTTGTAAAACCACAAATATTTACACATTGTATTAAGCGATTAATCCTCCTGGACAAGAGATCTGACCTTCACCTTTTATCAATTATCGTAAGTGCATTAGTCTAGAGAGATAAGAGGGATAAACAATAAGAGATGCATGTTCTTTTTTTCGTAAGTAGATTCTAGTTTTCTGAAATATTTTTTTTATATAAGAGCTTATAGGGAGACTTTATTAAATAAATTTCAATATTCCAAATTATCATATTATTAACATTTAACTTTTTTAATGAGAAAAACGAAATTGATATCAGTGTACAATTTATTTACAGGAGAGGGTTGGATAGGAATGTTGTCTTTGTTTGTTTTTTTATTTTTTTTGTTTTTTGGGACAGGTGGGATTTGGGGCAGGGGGGATTATCCACAAAATGGTACTGGTATCAATTTCTGCATTTATTTGGTCTAAATTACATTGTGTCTTATATTGAAATTGATATAATAATAATAAAAATTTAGATGAAAAATTAAAAAAAAACATAAATAAATTTGTTCAATATATAATTTTTTTTAGCTTATTTATGCTAAAAACAGCATAAAAAGTGAAAAAAAGAAAGAATATTGTAAGTTATGAAATATTGATTTTAGAGACAGGATAAATTAGTATAGTTGTTTTTAAAGTCTGGAATTGAAATTTCTCTCTAGACCCTTATTGTTGAGTAAAAAAAAAAGGTTTTAAATTTTGCATAATGGGGGTAGATTAAACATGCAATGTGTCGATTATATCATGCAAATATATTACATTGATTGTGACACGACATTCAAAGAGTCCATATTTAAGTTGCTTAATCTTTTAGACATAAAACTCTTATTTCATCTGAACTAATTGTGTTGACACACAATGTTACTGGGAAATTCAATACTATAATCAAATCAGGGAACAGAAATTCAATTTTGACATAATTTCATTGGTTTATTTGATCAATTCATCGATAATTTTCTGCGGCGGTGTGTGATTTGAAACAAATTCCGACGCACAGTCCTCTCGTAAGAATAATAGCTCATCAACAAGATTTTCGTCTTTTGTAAGTTGATTACGTTCTTATTTTTAAAGATAAATTTGTTGATATGTTTATGTTTAAACAAATATTTTTTGGTGGGAATTAGAAAAGTTTTGAAGGTTACATTGTAGAAACTTTAAATTTTTTAATCAATTTCACAATTTGAAAAACTTAAACTTGGTTGAATTTGAAATTATTTCGTAATTTTAAAAGTCATATGGTTAAATTGGAAATTAAGTGTGCAACGATTTCAAAAAGAAATGAATTGTTTAGGTATTGCACATCTAGTAATCGAGAAGGGAGAATTTAAATTCAATTGACCACTGTAAACAGGAAAGATTTTTTTGCCCGCAGTGAAGTGCAGGACTTAGATTTTCATCAGCTTCTAGCTGGTTTTGTCATTGTGCTTTAGGAGTTTGCAATGAATTTGGGAAAAAAGGGGGGTAGTATTAGGACAGTTTGTTACCCAACTGCATTCTAAAAATGCATAATCTAGGACATTGGGTAGGAGGGGACATGAGTTTGTGCTGTCAGATATGTTGACTAGTGTTCATGCCCACCTACCTCTCCCGGGCCGTCGTGGTCATGATCGTATGGTAGTTGGAATTGCAACTACCTGTGCAATCAGTGCCTATCGGCTCTAAAGTTGTGAGTTCGAACTCCATTCATGGCTAGGTGTACTCGATACAACTTTATGTGTGGTTTTCTCTGGGTACTCCAGTTTCCTCCACCAATAAAACTGACCACCACGATATAACTGAAATAGTGTTAAAAGTGGCATTAAACACCATAAACCACCAACCCACCTCTTCCAAAAACTGAAAACTGAAACTAGTACTTTACAATAGACAAGCAAGGTCAGTTTTTATCTCACCTATGCCTTACAGATGTTTTTTTGCTTTGTTGTAAATGTAAACTGTTTTTTGTGGTTTTATGTTTGTCAGCAATGATCCTATATCAACATTATAATTCATCATGTGGTGTACAAAAAAAATTGTCAGACAAACACAGGTGGTATGACCTTTGACCCTACAGATCTCTTTCTCATAAACTTGTGTTCAATTTGGTTAAATTTGTGTTTTCCTTATTATAATTTGTTCAATCATGTGTCCACATACAGTAGTCTCCCCTTATAAGACCACCACAACAAAGGGCACCACTGGCCTCTCATCAGACCAGAGATAGTAAAATACTACTAAATCATTCCTCGAAATGAAAATTTGAATTTACTGGTCGGAATCAAATTCTTGAATTTATTTTATATATATATCTAGATAAAAACGGAAAAATTTACCGGTTCGAACAAATTTTTACTGGTGTTGTGCCGGAGGACCAGTGCTCGTCGTGAGGACTTCTAAATGGTCTGCCTGAAGAGATACCACTCCCCTTAAAATGCCACTTTTTGATTGCAGAAGGGATGGCCTTATTAAAAGGACTACTGTATTTTATTATGAAATGTTGTTGTTAATATTAAATGTCAATAGAGCGACAGACAAGACATCTTTGTGCAAACACTAGTGGTACTCGTATTAGCAGTTAGACTCTCTACAAGTCCCATTCTTATTAATAATCCATTAACTTTACTGATTACATGTAGATAGTAAATAGAAGTGGCCATGGTGTGTCAAGATTTCAACTTTCATAGCAACAATTTCTTTAAAGCAGCCAACCATCGAGACACTATAAGCGGTAGGAGGGGGGGGGGGGGTCTTTTTCAGAAGGACGCAAAATGGTGCATTCTGCTGCATTTTGGATATAAAATCTGTTCAGTCAAATCTTTAAATATAGTATGAAAAAAACCATGAAAAAATGGAAATTAGCATTTTACATATACATGTACCTATATATTTGTCAAGAGTTTTAATAACACAGACTGTGACATAGGTATGAAATACAATAATAAATAATTTGGATTTGTACTCATTGATACGTCGTAGAAATCTACAAGAATAATCAACATATGAACAATTCACGTTAATTTTTTTTACATTTTTTTTTTTTTAATCGATAGAAAAACATCTAAAATCTGTAGGCGGTAGAAGACTTAAAAATTTGGTAGACTACTGCGTAAATCGGTAGGGTTGGCATGTATGCAGTTATTAATAAGAAAAGGACTTGCAGCAAGTCTATAGCAGTGCTTAAAATTCAGAAAATTGTTAGGTTGCCCTGATTTAATAAAGCTAAAAGTATTTGTTGAATTAATGATACAGAATTTGGTTGACCTAGTCATGTTTTAGTCAAAACCTAGTTGCTTATAGCAAATTTTAGGTGTCTTGAGATGAGCAGACGCCTGCCAATTTCAAGCACTATGTTAGCGAAGGCCAATGTCACTTGACCCTGACTATAGCATTGCACTCGTGTCAGATCTATCCATCAGTATGTTTGTCCATCAGGTCATGTTGCCACGTGTCATATGGAATCTAATAAGATTTGGTGCCAATATTTTGTAGTGAGATATAATAGGTGATACATGTAATAATAATTTCTGAAGAGCTGATGCAAGGCGAAAAATATCATTTTCTTGAAAATTCGTGATGGCCGAAATGAAGATCTAATTTTTCTTTTTTCTTTCATGAACTCCATCATAAAAGAATAATAGAAAATGAATAACAGATGTCCAATGTTTTCCTTTCTAAAAAGATACTCTCCATTACTTAGCGTCCTTGGAAAGTCCTTGACACCAGTGCCTATGAGAAGGGGGTTTGACTGGTAAATTGATCCGGGGCCCTGATAGCCAAGAAAGGGCCTGTGAATCTCTGAAGGGCCCCATAGCCTTAGCCATAGATGTTTTATTTTGATTTTTACATTTTTTAGGGGTATTTTCTACTATTTTTAGTTTATTTAGAAAAAATAATTATGTAAAATTCAATAAGACTTGTGAATTCTGGTTGTTGATCATCACTCACATTTACAGTGGTTTTATTGGACCTCAAATCCTCAATTTTTAGGAAAGTCTCGGCCTGTCCTGGTGCCCCAAAGCAGTCTTGTACTGCCTTGCAAAATTTCTCTTGGAGGCCCTGCTTGAAACATTAGCTGTTGAACTGTAGCTCTTAATGGTTTTTATGTTTTCAACAAAAAAAGAAAGAAAAAGGCTTATGGATCCACAGCTATTCAAACAAACATACACCTGAAAAACGGTTGTGTCATGCTTCACTTTTGAGATACTAATTAACTTGTTGAAATTGTATCCATTTTTCTTGATTAGAATCTAAGGGCGTATAACAATAATAATAATTGAAAAAAATCTTCTTATTCAGCAAAAAAAAGATCTATATACATCAGGATAGAGGATGACTTTTTTTGACAAATGATTGTTTTCTATTATTCCTTGTTTTTATATATCCCATATACATCAGGATAGATTAAATCTAGTTTTTATATATAAGAAGAAAACACCCATACATCAGGATAGACTATTTAATCAGCAGTAATATGGTAGGAATAAATCTAGTATAACTTTGATCAATCAATTTTATGTGTTATAGATATTAGAAGATGTTCTTCAGATCTGTCATATTGATTATTTTGTCACTATGAAAGTCAACATGATTTGTCTGTAAAGAATTGGATTGAATTGAGCTCTCCGTGAGTGTAAATGAAGTCGAAATCTCATGCTTCAAGAGACTTCGCAAGCCATCTTGTATTTTGGACTTTCCGTAAAATCTGTCTCAAATTATAGGGAAAAACCCTGTTTAGTCATATCAGTATACAGTTAAACCTGTCTTATGTGACCTTTCAACGGAACAGTGAAATATGGTCACTTAAGACAGGTGGTTATTTAATACAGGTTTAATTAATATGAAATGCATTGTGAAGGGAAATACAAAATTAAGGTCACATAATACAAGTTATTGCTTAATAGAGGTGGTCACTAAAGCAGATTTAACTGTATTTAATTAATTTAAGAAGTGTTGAGAACCCGTTTTGACAAATGATGACATAATTGTTTCTCTTCCAGGACTTCATTAATTATTCTTGGAGACAAAGCTACCAATATGTCCTCAATTATATTGCATATGAAAAATTATAGGGTAATACCTTATTAATAAGTCTCCCAAACAAAGTTTGGGAGACTTATTGTTTTTGCTCCGTTTCTTATTATTATTATTATTATTATTCTTCTCTTTCTCCCCGCGGACCATGAACTTGTCCACGGCAGATCTCAGGAACTACTGGACAGAATTTCATGAAACTTTGTGGAGTTATAGATATATGTTTCTAGTTGGTCCTAAAGTTTTCAGCTTTGTGGTAAAGGGGGTCAAAGTAATATTTTGAGGGATTCAAAGGGGATGGGGGTTACTATAGAATCCTATGGGAAAATTGAAATTTCGTACATTAATGTTGATAACTTCTAAATGAATAATGATAGAGACATAAAATTTGACGTAGTGATAGAGGAGCAATTCTGCGTTTTCAAAATTTTCGAGATGTCTGCCATTTTCAAAATGACTGCCAAAGCACGGTATAAAAAAATGGGCGGTAAAAATTCAACATTGCCCGATATCATCAAAATTTGATATGTAGGTAGATAATGATGTCCCAAATTGATTCCCAACATTGAAAAATTTCTACCGGTCGCCATTTTCAAAATGGCCGCCCAAATACCGCAAATATTCAACATTGTCCGATATCATCAAAATTTGATATGTGGGTAGATAATGATGTCCCGAATTGATTCCCGACATTGAAAAATTTCTACCGATCGCCATTTTCAAAATGGCCACCACAATACCGCACAAATTCAACATTGTCCGATTTCAACGACATTTCATATGTGGGTAGATTATGATGTCCCGAAATGATTCCTGACATCGAAATATTCTACCGGTCGCCATTTTCAAAATGTCCGCCACAATACCGCACAAATTCAACATTGTCCGATTTCAACGACATTTCATATGTGGGTAGATTATGATGTCCCGAAATGATTCCTGATATCGAAAAATTTCTACCGGTCTCCATTTTCAAAATGGCCACCACAGTACCGCACAAATTCAACATTGTCCGATTTCAACATCCTGAATTGATTCCTGACATTGAAAATTTTTTACCGGTCTCCATTTTCAAAATGGCCACCACAATGCCGCAAAAATTCAACATTGTTCGATTTCAAAGGTAACTTTTAATTTATTTTTTAAACCGGTTGTCTGTGGCCGGTTTGGGAGACTTCATAATCGTTAGATTATAATCATATCTTGTTTAGATATGTTTTAGTTCAAGAAGTGTTGAGATATCAAATAATGTTGTGAAAATGTGGGGTTAGGATTGGGTTTATGGTGTTTAACACCACTTTCAACAATATTTCAGTTATATCGTGGTGGATCAGTTTTATTGGTGAAGAAAACCGGAGTACATGGAGAAAACTACTGACCTGTCGAAAGTCAATGACAAACTTTATTACATAATGTTGTATAGAGTACACCTCGCCTGAATTCTTATGATTTTTTTTTTACCAAATATGAAAACAAACTCAAAGTAAAATCGATTAAAGCATAGCAGCATGCAATAACTAAGATATATTTTTCAATAAAACGGACAATACAAGATGTGAAAATGATAAATGATAAAATTTCAAATGGCAACATTATGTGATAAAGTTCGTCAGTTTCTTGCGACAGGTCGGTGGTTTTTGCCGGATACTCTGGTTTCTTCCAACTATAAATCTGGCCACTAAGATATAACTGAAATATTGTTGAAAGTGGCATTAAACACCATAAACTAAACCAACTAACCTAATGGCAAATTTTGTAATCTGCCAATAAAGGAAAGAAAGAAATTGACAGCAAATTAATCAATATGTGATTTTCACAAGTTCCTGGATTTATTTTTTGTCATTTCAGGCATCCCACGCTGCTATTTTTCTCATCATGTACTTTATAATTTCCAATACGTGTCATACTTATGAAAAATTAATCGATTAGCGTCTTGATTGCTTCAACTACAATAAGACCCTCGATTTAGTATATTTTTTTACTTTCCAGTACGTATCACGCTTATGAATAATCAGCCGATTAGCGTCTTGATCGCTTTGACTGCAATAAAACCCTCTATTTAGTATATATGATGATATTTTACTTCAATATGTACACTAATGAAGCTAATAGTATATAGTTGTCATACTGTTATGGCCCATTTACAGGTTAAGTTTCACCTGGTACATCTTGACATATGAAATAACACTTGTAATGTAACTCCCCTTATAATTAATAATGCCCCCATCACCTAGAATTCTTACTAGGTGTGATGATTGATCTTTAGTCCCATTAGTAAACCATATGTCTTTTTACATGGCAAATATAACATGTTCTATTCCTTGAGTCAAGACAGAGAATTAACATGTGTCACAACACAGTTCGATCAAACATAATTTAGAGTGAAGTTCAGGAATTGTTGTCCGAACCTGGAATTTCTAGTCACCTGTTCTGAATAATGCCTATATTCCAAAGGGAGATAACTATGTATAACTGGATTATTCAAGTGCTATTTTCCACCCTAAGGAACATGAGATAACAATATCCCTGCCATAATTATCATAAATACTTATCACTAATATACCCAGCATGTTATAAAGGAATTTGGTGTGTAAATTTAGAAATAGGCAGAATATATTGTTATCAATGTTTCTTACTTACTATGAGAGATGACGGACAAAATGTTTTTATAGAAGAGTCAGTTGAAGCAATCCATTTCCAGTACATGTACTGTCAAACCTGTATTAAAGGACATATAACAAATCACTATCTATAGAGGACAGCCTAATGTTTGCTATTAATGCATAGTGCATATAATTTAACTTGTATACAAAGGGAAACTACTCATAAAGGCCACATTTTCAGGTTCCCTTTTAGTGGTCTTTATATACAGGTTTGACTATATATACATGTAGTTTAATTTTTTTTATATTTACGCTGGTAGATAATATAGAAAACCTTGTTTTTTTCTTCATGTACAGTAGAAAGTGTTCTCTCAGGATTTTCTTATGAAATAACAGATTACAAAATTAAAATTTTATAAAAGTAATGGTTTTCATATTTTGATAAGTAGATTTAAGTAGAATTTATTCAGGTCCATATGACAATGGAGTCTTAAGATATGCAATGTATCCCATAATAAAAATTAGATATACATGTATTTTGTTAACTCTAAAAGATTTATCCACTAAATTTATATATTGAATATACATCAGACGACAACGACCTTGTTTATAGGTTTCCGTATTTGTGTTTAAAGATAAATATTATGCAAAACTGACTCTTATATTCCAACCAATAGAACTGTTTTTGTCCTGTTATGTTATCTTCAATTTTTGCTGTAGTAGTTATTCATATTATCTGTATTTGTAATATATTGTCATTGCTAATGTTTATATATGTACCGGAGAAGACTTCATAAGTTTACAACTTGTGTCTAATCTATTTGTCTTGTTTTGTATGACAATAAAATATGTTTGAAGTATGTATTTTGCAAATCAATATGATACTTAAAATCTAATAAGTACACACATTTCTGGGATTATATTTAAAAAAGTATTGAGATACCAAAGGGGTAATCGGAAGCTGTAATTTAAAGGACAGACAATGTATCGACCAAATGGGGAAAAAAACCTAACAGACAAATAATGTTTTATTAAAGAATACATAAGAAATAAAGATTGAACAACATGATCACCACCAAAAACCAGGGTTTTTATTTGGTATTGTATTTTAAGTCATATTTTCACTGTGAAATGTAGAACAGCAATAAAAGTACTATTCCTTTAAAGGGATATTAAAGTTCATTTTGGTAATTTTTTGTATCTCGTGAACTTACAATTGGTTCAATAAATGATATTTATGAAACATTAACCCGGTTTTTATCAATGAAACTTTGTAAAAGTGACATAATTCGTTGATAATTCTGTCATATCTTGCAATCTTTGCCTTGAATTGAATTTTTGCTTCGTGGACAAAAAATCATTTTGACCCTTTTAAGTGATATTTTAACGATATTAGGGATTATATGGGCATGTAAAGTATTTTTGGATTGTTTTTACAATTAAATTGAAAAGAAACAACCTTCGTCTCGAGTTGAAAAAATATATGTTAAAACGAGCTTAAATATCCCTTTAATTCGTGACTTTACATAGTAATCAGAAAAATGAGGTGATGATTTAAGCTGCCCTGATTGGCCCACCATTGGAAAACTATTATGTTTTTATTATGCTTGTCCAATGTCCGTTTTCTGTGGGAAAATTTGACGAAAAGGTTGACAACACATTCAAGTGTTTTTATTGACTGCTTTGCTTACTCTTCTGTAGTTTTCTTAGTTTGTCAGTGACTTGTGGCAGGTTGGTGGTTTTCTCTGTGTACTCGGTTTCCTCCACCAATAAAACTAACCGCCACGATATAACTGAAATATTGTTGAAAGTGGTGTTAAACACCATAACCCCCTAATACCCTGTATTTTACTTACTTACTTATCCTGTAGCAAGTACGTAGCTATAAATAAAAGAAAAAAATAAGATATTTTATTCAAGTTGCAGAAAAGTTAAATTAACATAAATATGGTCATAATTTTTTTTTGTATTAAATGATAAATAATAATGTACTAATGGTTCACGTCCCCGTTTATTACTGATGTGTTACGAGAGAAGGGCCATTGTCAAGTACTTAGTACTAATCATTACATCACTATACAGAATAATATTACCATGGCCTGAGGGGGGTCTGATTATATAGAGTGGAACAGTCTTGATAGATGTAAATGTTTTGTAAGTATTAATATCTTCTGGTTAATCAACAACTGCTAAGGTAAGATTGCTAAATTTCTCTAAATCTTTCTCATTCATGTTTTTTATTTTATAAAAACAAATAGTAAAGGGTTTTTTTTGTATACAAGTGTCATTTTTAGAAATTCTTGACTATTTTTACAGCATGGGTTAATTACAATAGTATAAACTGATATGTATATGGGGGGCCAGGTCTAGTATAATCTGTTTGTTTACATTATTATACAATACATGGTATGGTACATGAATTGAGGAATGTGGGAAATTTCTAGTTGTGTAAAAAGACAATTTTTTGGGGCAAAAATGGAAAGTTTCCAGGTTTAATATTTTGTCATTATTATACAACTATAATTTTAATCCAATCAAAAACACCTATTTAAGACATTTGACCGTACATTATTTTTCCCGTATTTTACAACTGGAAGCCGTATTTTTTCCATATTGAACGTCCCGATAAGTCCGTATTTTTTTCGTATTGTACATTATGAAAGGGAAGTAACTTGTTGATTTTTGACATTCAATGTTAACATTAATCTACAATCAAATTAACTTGTTCGATATTTAACAGTTTGAGGAAAAAAAAGAAAGTTGTTTAGAATAATTGTTGATCTGTTATTTTGCTGTTTTTAATTCATTTTTAGAGTTTACGAGATCTGTATTGATACAGAACATTTTCCTAACGAAATACTGTTGTGCAGTTGTTCTATTTAGACTGTATTAAAAGTTAAACATAAAATTGTTGTTATAGTATTGATCATTTCAGCTGTATAATAAATAGGTTATTATACAGTGCTATGTACAATATGGAAATATATTGTAGGAGTCTATTGTATTGAAAACCTGTATTGGACGAGACGCCGCAATACAGACCCGTACAATATCTTTCCATATTGTACATAACACTGTATAATAACCTATTATTATTATACAATACATGTATGATATATACATGTGTGGTATATGAATAAGGCATGCTAAATATTTCTGATTGTGTTAAAAGACTTTCGAAGGTTTCGAAGCGGAATACTTTGTCATAATAAATAAGAAATAAGAAAAATATCATTTGGTGGTTGGAGGGAGGTGTAAATGGTACACTTTTGCAAGATTTTGCTGTTGTGTAAAATTGCAATTTCTTGCAAAAATGGAAGGTTTTCAAAGAAATAACAAAAATATCATTTTAAGGGGGGTGAAAAATATTACATTTTTATAATTTGACAGTTGCCTTATGGTATTTTTTATTGCAATCAAATTATTGTGATAATGACAGAAGGAAAGTCATTCTTATATAATACATGTATGGTAGATGAATTAAAGCATGTGAGAAATTTTCGGTTGCATAATAAGATAATTTTTTTCAAAAATGTTAAGTTTCCACTTTGAATATTTTGTCATAATAAAAAAAAAAGAAGTAAGACAAATATCATAAATAGTATACTTTTATATACCATTAATTTTGCAGTTGTCTTTTGGTATTTTTCATTTTTATTGCAATCAAATTATTGTGATAATGACAAAAGGCAGGTATTTTTAAGCAATGTTGATATTTGTCATTGTAGAATTTCCATTTATTTATTTTAAGAAATGACGGATATTATGCAATTGTATTTATCTGGTAATACAAATTTCTGCACTATCATTGTAAGATGTATATTCAAATTAAGGACCTACAGTCTATCGAGGTTCAAGCTATCATGCTGGCTGAAAATTTTGGTCAGAAAAGATTATATATTGTTCTGAAAATGCACAGACCATATGAAAATCAGCCAATCAGATTATGCCATAATCAGGAAGTAGTTCTATTGCAAAAGTAAAATCCCTACCTATGCAATCAGTGCCTATCACCACTACAGTTGTAAGTTTGTACCCCGCCCATGGCGAGATATACTCGATATAACATTATGTGATAAAGTTTGTCAGTGACTTACGACAGGTCGATGGTTTTTTCCAGGTACCCTGGTTTCCTCTACCAATAAAACTGACCGCCACAATGTAACAGAAATATTGTTAAAGGTGGCATTAAACACCACAACCTGCACAGACCGTATAAAATCAGCCAATCAGGTTATGCCGTTATCAGAAGTAAGTTGTATTGCAAAAGCGAAAGTAGTCTATTTTCACTTTGGATTGAAAACAGTGTTATTATTGAATAAATCTCTTTACTAATACTATAAATGCATTCTCCTTCAGAAATGAGAGAGCAGATTTATGAGGCCAAAATCAATAATTTTCTATCAAGGAGCAACCTTGTGGTAAATGTGTATTAAGAATTAACTGTCAAATCTAGTTAGTTATACATAATAGATCAAATATATAGTAAAAATGACAGGAAATTCTTGTAGGATAAACCATTTTAACTTTTAGAGGTGAGGGGGTTATTATTTTTATGCAGAAGCCAGAAATTGTTTTTAGCAGAAACAAAAAATTTTTTTAACACATGACAAATCTGAAAAAAAAAATCAAATTTTACCAACATTTCTTGTTGAAAGCTGCAGGATCAGATTATTATTTTTTGGCAAGTTGTGCCAAAAAATAATAATCTGATCCTGCAGCTTTCAACAAGAAATGTTGGTAAAATTTGAATTTTTTTGTTAATTAATTTTGTTAATTAATTTTTTTCTTCAAAATTTGATGGCCAACATTTTAAGAAGAAAAAAATAACGCCAACACTCTTTAAAAAAAGGGTTGACTTGTCAAAAATAGGAAAACAAATTTGTTTTTATTTTTACTTGCATGTAGGTTTTATAGGACAAATGATTTTTAACAGAGTTTGTCCCAAATAACAATAAAAACTCTAGGATAGGCACTAAGATTTAAGGTCGGTAGGATTAGCAGAAAATTGTATTATCTTTAACAATAATAATAATAATATCCTTTATTTAAAGAGGGTATACTCAATTAGTTTTCACTAATCTAACTTGAGGCCCTCATAAATCAAATACAATACATGATACAATCATACAATTTACAATAGAAAAGTAATTGCTTTCACATATACAAGAGTATGAAATATTTATCATGCAACAAATAGGAGTTCTTATTATAGTATTGTTTATTATTTATCCACTAATATTAGTCTGATGTTTCTTTGAGATATTTAAAGCATTTCGTTTTAAACATACTTAAAGTTGTTGATGTTTTAACATTGGTTGATAATTTATTTCAAAGCACCGCTGAACTATAGGCAAATGATTTTTTCATTACATTTGTTTTCGGACTGATGATTGACAAGTTATTTTTTGAGCCAGATCTAAGATTTCTACTGTGACTCTGAAATTCTGTCTCTAAAAGGCAGCCAATTTAAACTGTCAAATAACTTGTGTAGGAGTGAAAAATGGAGTGATGGGGGGGGGGGGGGGGGTCTAATAACCAAAGTTTAACTTTAGCAGTTACTAAATTTAGTATTTTTGGATAATCACTTTAAGAAAGATAGGCTCAATTCTACCAGAACTACAAGATTTGTTTCAGTGATGTTTTAAGGAAGTATAAAGACAAACTGTCTGTACTTCAAGGCTAACATGATGTTGTTCTATCTTACTGTAATCACCAGGAGAATTTAGTAGATTGATACAACAGTATGTTTTCTGAGGCCATAGACATACAGCATGCATTTTCAAGGTTGCCTCTTCCCACGAGAAATAAAGTAATGTAATTTGAGAAAAAAAATTACATATACAGTCTAACACCTGTATTGAGAGGTTACCTTTGGGACACAGAAAAAGTGTCCTTATAAGACGGGGGACATTAAAAGAGGGGAAATTCATATGAAATTTTCTATCACAGTAAACATCAAATTCTGTGACCTTGATGGGTTTCTGGAACAACCTTCGTCAGGTATGCTCAAGGTCAAAAGATTGGAAAGCCAAATTATTTAATGGTAGAAATATTTGGGACAGGACAGCCAAAATCGGCTGTTAGGTCACATATACCTGCGGGAGGAGAACCTTAGTTTTTAAAAGTAATTACATTATTTTGGAACTGTAAATTTTCCAAAAATAAATTCATAAATTTTCATGAACCATACTAGATATAATAAACTAATATAAGTCTAGAAAAATAATCTGACAGGCCTACCAAAATAACAAACAGAATGTTATCAAGATTATTTACTAAAGATATTGGGGAATGTTTTCTTAGGGGGTACTAAGTGGTTGGTACTCGGAGACCCCCCACATATTCATGTACTTTTCTGCAATTCTTTAGGTGAAAAATCTAATCAGCTTGGTAGAATTTGCAACTGTCTTGAAATGTCGCCAAAATATATCATGTTTTTCTGCAGAAAATTTTCTAAATATCTATTGCAGTGACTTAAAATTCTAATAGGATAAAAACAAGGGATCTTCACACATTTCCAAGCCATGGATACATAAACTTGTATATATTAACTGAAAATAGGATCATTTCACCAGCAGCTCATCCATATCATTCAAAATATCGAGAGATATTCCACCACTTTGAGACTTTGAAAAAAAAAAAAAAAATTGGAATTCAGTTAGGGGGAAGTAACTCTTTGTACTTGAGCTGACAGTATCAAATCTTTCGCTTATATATTTTAGATATCTTTTAAACAATACTGTAAGTAAGATATTAATCTTCCTGATTCAAAATTGAGTCACTGTAACCTAGTATGGCTGCTATCAAGATGTTTACAGCAATTTGATGATTTTTATCATATTTCTGCAGAATGTTATCTCTGTGATTCGCCAGGTGCGGCAATATTTTGTTAACACAATAATGTTTAATAGGTTACTTAAATTGCATCCCATGCCAAAGTTCATCTTTATACCATTTTTAAACAGAATGTTATCGTAATTGTAAGATTTCTTGGATTAATGTGAACTTTTTTTTTCGATTATCTGGGAAATAAATGTAAGTACAAATGTATATATAGTAGGCAATTTTAAAAATGTTTTACCTATGCATCTAAGCTTTTATATATGTAACTACAGTCCTCACGATGAGCACCGGTCCTCCGGCCCAAGACCAGTAAAATTTTGTTCGGACCAGTAAATTTTTCATTTTTTATTTAGAACTATATAAAAATAAATTCAAGAATTTGATTCTGACCACGAAATTCAAATTTTCATTTCGAGGATTGCAACTAAGCTTTTATATATGCATCTACAGGGATACTTGTAGCAATTTACTTTGATAAATCTACAAGAGATTTTTTGAAAACTTGGGTGAGTCCCAACTGAAAATGGTGAGTTCAGAATTCATCTAGGCGAGTTGTATGGGTCCTCTGTAACTAAGAATTGGGTGTAATTACTTGAGAAAGACTGAAAATAATCACTCGTGTTTTGTAACAATGGTGACACTTCATTCTTGCCATTTTATATTCTGACCGCTATAGTTATTATACTGTTTATTATGTAGATTTTACACTAATAAAATGTTTATTTTTCATTGTTGAACACTATATTATGACAACATTTGTATGTATGAATGACATCATGATGCACAGAATTTTGTAATTTTCGCTTTGAATTCCACTTCGGTATCTTGATTTTTCTTAAAACAAATTGTTTTGAAATCTGTATGAACATGTCTGGGTCCACCTCTAATATCTCTACATATTTTACTGGCATCTATGTAATAATGACGATTGTGACACTGAAGTAATGCAGAGATAGCGATCAGATAAAAATCATACAAGTGTCAAAACTCCATTAACATCTGAGACAACTTAATTAACATTACGCCCAGGTGAACTGTATATTTAACTGCAGTGTTGCTTGCAAAATGGGTCATGGTGGTGTAATCGTATGGTAGTTGGATTTACAACTAGCTATGCAATCAGTGCCTATCACCACTAAAGTTGTGAGTTCGAATCCCATTCAGGCGAGGTGTACTTGATACAACATTATGTGATAAAGTTTGTCAGTGACTTACGGCAGGTCAGTGATTTTCTCCGGGTACTCCGGTTTTCTGCAACAATAAAACTTACCACCACGATAAAACTGAAATATTGTTGAAAGTGGTATATGTTATAGTCTGTTTGACTTCTATAAATCTTCAGAACAAAATTCTTAAAAATCCAGTTTTCAAATCAACAATCATTTTTCTAGATGTTTATTAATGTATGATATATATACGAACTCTGACAATTAATTTCAAAATTTTGGTCCATTATTAAAAAAGTTACCCATTATGTTAATTATATTTTCTAAAGTGTAAAAATCTGGATGGAGTGAGTACAAATAGTGTAATAGCCAAGCCATGAAAACAATAATAGACATGTGCTTTCAATGTATATGTATAGGTTGTTCAATACCTGGTCATAGTATATGAAAAAGAATGCCTTGAGGGGAAGCCAAGATGCATTCTTTTTCATATACTAATAACCAAGTATTGTATAATCAATTTAACCCATACTTTCTTTGTGGAGTGTCATGATTACCAATTATTACTAATTTAGGCAGTCTAAGCCAGATTAAACTGAATGAGTATCAGCTCAAAAGCATTTCCTCCAATTACAACATATGTGGTATATGAAAAATATTTAATAACACAAGACATTAGTATATGAAAAAGAATGCATATACTTTTTGAATAACCTATACAATTCAATTCAATTCAATTCTTTATTAAAGATAACTAATTATAATACATTAGTGTTCTCCACTTACAAATCATATGATAATATACAAAACAACATTTAAAAGTTACATGCAGTATATAATAAGACAGTTGTACACATATTTTAAGAAGTGTTTCTTATTTCTAATGCGTCCCTAATGAATTTATATAAATAATTACATTCAATAATATTTTTTGGATTTAAAAATTTAGACAGTAAAAAATAAGTATTATGTGAATCTTTTAGATCTAAACGTTTACATAAGACTGGAAAAAAGTTTTCCTTATATCTTTATATTTATGGCATGATATCAAAAAATGTAGGTACCATGCGACATATTACATTTAAATATCAAAAGGCTACGAACTGACCATAGGTGATAGTCAGTTGTTATTGATGTACTTTAATATTTAAATGTCCTATGTCACATGGTACAGTCTGTTATTTGTATTCACTCCATCCAGATTTTTACACTAACATAGAGACCTAATGGGTGACTTTTTTAATAATGGACCAAAAGTTTTGAAATTAATTGTCAGAGTTCGTATATATCATATATTAACAAACATCTAGAAACAACATTGTTGATTTGAAAACTGGATTTTTAAGAATTTTTTTCTGAAGATTTATAGAAGTCAAACGGACTATACCAATAAACCAAACTATTAACCATTTTCATCTATGTAATAATTGTGACACTGAAGTAATGCAGAAAAAGCATAAGATAAGAATCACATGTCAAAAATTCATTAACATCTGAGACAATTTAATTAACCTTTAGGTGAACTATAGATTGAACTTTCCATGTCATTTGCAAAAATCTTGTCTGGTCAGGCGATTTGGTTTGGTTAAAGAAAAAAAGCCAGAGATCTCTGGATGAAAGATTATATTTATCGATGAGGCCTGTCAGATATTAATGGACCTAAGCTTATTACATGCAGTATTGTAATTAATCAGATTCCAGAAGAAGAAGAAAATCGCCACGATCTTTACAAAAATTATTCATGTTATTGCAAAAAAAATTTGGTGTTCCTTTTTAGCTCACCTGACCCAAACGGTCATGTGAGGTATTGCCATCACTTGGCGTCCGTCGTCCGTCAGTTAACTTTTCATATTTTAATCTACTCCTCTGAAACAACTGGACCAAATGGAACCAAACTTGGCAGAAAGCATCTATATAAGGTCCTCTATAAAGTTTCTTCATTTAGTCCCATTCCGCCAACAAATATGGCCGCCAAGGGCAATTCTTGTTTCTGATTGGCTAATGTTAAAAAAATCTTCTCCTCTGAAACTGCTAGGCCAAATGGAGCCAAACTTGGCAGGAAGCATCTATGTAAGATCCTCTATAAAATTTCTTCATTTAGTTCCATTCGGCCAACAAACATGGCCGCTGTTACTAAAAATAGAACATATGGTAAAATTGCACGTTTTTAGTAACAACTCAAAAAACGTTAATAATATCAGAAATCTGACTGGGTAAAAATGATCAGCACAGGAAGATCTAACTACCCTGAAATTTTGAAGAAAATCTGATTACCTATCTTGGAGTTATTGCCTTTTTTTCATCAAATTTTCAAAATTTTAATACTTTTTGTTTTTTTATTTCAAAAACTATAAGAGATAGACGTTAAGTTTAAACAGCAAACATGTGCAGGAGTTATTGCCATTTTTTATTTTTTTTAATTTAAACATTTTTGTCTGATATTTCAAAAACTATTAGAGATAAAGGTTAAGTTTAAATTGCAAACATGTGCAGCATATTAAGATCTACCTACCCTGTAATTTTGAAGTTAATTTGAATCCCCAATTTGGAGTTGTTGCCCTTTTTTTCGTCAAATTTTCAAAATGTCAATACCTTTTGTCCTTTATTTCAAAAACTATAAGAGATAGATGTTAAGTTTAAACAGCAAACATGTTCAGCACGTCAAGATCAACCTAGCCTGCAATTTTAAAGTAAATCTGATTACCCTTCTAGGAGTTATTGCCCTTTTTTCATAATTTTTTAGCTCACCTGACCCAAAGGGCCATGTGAGGTATTGCCATCACTTGGCGTCCGTCGTCCGTCCATTAACTTTTTCTTATTTTAATCTTCTCCTCTGAAACAACTTGGCCAAATGGAACCAAACTTGGCAGTAAGCATCTATGTAAGGTCCTCTATAAAGTTTCTCCATTTCGTTCCATTTGGCCTACAAACATGGCCGCCAATATTAATTCTTTTTTCTGATTGGCTAATGTTAAAAAAATCTTCTCCTCTGAAACAGCTTGACCAAATGGAGCCAAACTTGGCATAGATGGTCCCTGGGTGTGTCCCTTTCAAAATTGTGTCCAACAGTCCCACCCTCCATTCAAGATGGCTGCTGTTTTTTAAGGTAATGATTATCTCCCTTTGAAATTTGCTTCAGTATCATTCTATTGTCAGGTGAGCGATACAGGCTCAGTGGGCTGGGCCTCTAGTTTAAAAATACAGCTGATAATAGCCCTCTAAGTTGACTGCAGTTACATAAAATAGATATTTCTAAAAATGGTCAAGCTTCGGCACTTCAAGCTCGAATTAACTCAACATTATAACGAGTTGTTTTTTCTGTTAAATTTTTTATTTTACTCATTGATGAAATCATGATTATGTGAATTTGATCTATTTTGACCAAAATCATTTGGAAATCTTCTCATCTGAAATCACAAGGCTAAATTGAATTAAATGTAAATTTAAACTAAAAATTTCTAGAGTGGTTCTCTTTCAAAATCATGTCATATACAACACTGTCCTCCTGCCTAGATTTTTATCATCACTAGAAACTAGAATTTTTCTTTGAATTGAAAAAAATTTCTCTTATTATACCCCCACTGCCCGAAGGGGGAGGAGGGTATACTGTTTTACCTCTGTCTGTCCGTCCTTCCAAGATATTTTTCGTCGCATTTTTCTCAGTAACTGTTGATGGCAGAAATCTGATATTTGATCACAAGCGTCGTATAGGTATACCATATTGTGGGTAGCGTTTTTGGACCCATCAGATTCCTACTTCCTGTTTGCCGACTTTATTGATTTTTTATACACATTGAACATATATGCTCATTTTTCGTCGCATTTTTCTCAGCAACTATTGATGGCAGAAATCTGATATTTGGTCACAAGCTTCATATAGGTACCCCATATCGTGGGAAGCGTTTTTGGACCCGTCAGATTCCTATTTTCTGTTTGCCGAAGAGCGGGGGTATCATACATGAGCATTAGCTCACAGTTCATCTTGTCTTAACTGGAATTAACTGAAAATGTATGTTATCATGATTTGCTTAACAAATATTACATTTTTTTTTTGGTAATGAAATTTGTAATTTTGAAGATCATGCTCATTATGTCTATTTTCACCAATAATCATTTAAAAATCTTTTCCCCAGAAACCACTATTGGGGTAATTAAAATAATTTGGGTCATTTTCAAAAAATGTCTCCTTTTGAAATTGCAATGTTGAAAAAAACCAATTTGCTTAAATCATCATATTTATTAAACGAACAAAACAAATGATACTTCTTGAACAACATACTAAAATATGCAATCTTAATGGCATTATATGAAAATATTATTGACACATTTTCGACAGATGGTGCATTATTTTGTCTATCCTGTTACCAAAGTCAAGAGAACTTTTTGACTATTAAGAGACAAAATGTGTAAAATATGTAACTTATTTCTCAAAGATATGTTAGTGGTCTTTCAGAAAACATTTAATTTCTTTGCAGTAACAAAATAAAAATGTACTTAATATTGCGTCCTGAAAAAACGGCTATACATGGATTTTTGATTGCTGTAAAAAACGACTATAGGCAATACAAATCCAATTGAAACACTTCCTAACATTCAGTTTATATTTGTCTTTTGAATCAATCTAATATGCAATAAATTACTTTCATTTTAATTGATATTTAATTATAAATTAATGTGAGATTTCGATAAGTTAACACATTAATCACATTTATAGGTTTACCATTGTTTGTAAATTTAAAGTTTATTAAAGATGTCTAATCTCAGTTCTATCCTGTTTCTTTTATTGTCTTGTCATGTTACCAATGAACGGTATGGCATATTATGTCCGATTAATTGTCAGTATGCAGGCGTTTTTTCACTTAAATTACATGTGAAGTATGAAATGTCTCACACCTTGTTATTAAAGTACATATCATAACACACTTTTAACTATTTGATTAGATTCGCAGATACATAATTGTCTATCCCGTTACCAAATCAGTCTGTCCTGTTACCAATGAACAATATGGCATATTATGTCCGATTAATTGAGAGTATATAAGACGTTTTTTACTTAATCTACATGTGAAATATTAAATGTTTCACACCTTGTAATTGAAGTATATATTATCATAAAGCACTTTCAACTATATAATTAGGTTTACAGATACATAATTGTCTAACCTGTTACCAAATCAGTCTATCCTGTTACCGGTAACAGGATACACAAATTTATATATTTATTGATGCTGTAGTGAAATAACTGCTCCCCATATTTAATCTGTATTTGCTTTTTTGGTTTAGCGTTCTTTGTTTCCAAACAGTTAGAGACCCTTTTAAGGATGTAATTTCGTGTTTAGGTATAGATTTGTTGGTAACATGATAGACATTTTAAAAAAGTACGCTCTCATTTTTACTTACTTTTCTTGTTATAATTTTGTTCCTGTGTCTTCTAACGTTCTAACGTTCTGGTTGCCATTTTGAAGATGCTGTGTACTTCTGATGTCATCATAGAAGAGTTTCGTATTTGCAGGGAGAAATCATTGTTGTGTGGATCTTGTATTGGTAACAGGATAGACATGCATTTCGTGGACGCCAGCATAATTTTGTTTTTTATAAACAAATACAAAAATAACTTCAAGACTTTAATTTCTTGTTAAAATTCATTTAAAAATGATTGAAATAATCACATTTTGTCGATCTGAAAACGTACTAAAAATCATTGAAAAATTAAGTGCAAACATGACACTCTCATCATGAACACTCATAAATTGCGCAAAAAATGAGCTTCAAAATTATTTTATTTTGGGTTAATAGGAGTAAATCGTATTCATTTTAGAAGTGCCGACTCGAAAATAATGCGAACTTTTGTTTAAACACGAAAAATCAATGCTTTCATATCAAAATATTTTTTTAGCATAGGTGGACAGGAAAGGCGACATTTTTTGAAAATGACCGTATATATGATAGCTCTTGTATTGTATCCCTTCAACATTATATCAGACCTACACTCCATACAACATGACCACAATTATTAGTTCCCTACGATTCCTGTAGTGGTACTGTAGGATTGCACTCTGTCTGTCTTACTGTCTGTCCATTAGATGTTATGTTACTACATGTAACAGGAAAACATTTTAAGATCATGAGTTAATTTTATTGTAGAGAAGGAGTGTATAAAGAAGGACTAATGGACACAATTTTTTTTCAAAAGTAAAGAGAGCTGAACGGTGGCAATTTTTCTAAAGCTGTGTTAAACTGTAAGAGCATGTGTATTGCAAAGCGATACATATCTCCCTTGTTAAATGAAAACTATACTACATGTAATAACTGTATAGACTGAAATTTGAGTTGTTTCTTTATGATAATGAGATATATAATTTTCTAATTTAATGTAATATTATTCTTCTGCAGCTGGCTTACAAAAAATATTTGTTCTTCAATTTTGTTTATTTAAATTACACAAACAGTATTAACTAATTCTTGTTTCTCTGTAGCTACTAAATTATTGAATGTAATAAATGTATACAGTCAAACCTGCCGATTTGGTCACCTCTATTAAGTCTAACCTGTCCATGTGGTCACCTCTATTAAGTCAAGCCTGCCGATGTGGTCACCTCTATTAAGTCTAACCTGTCCATGTGGTCACCTCTATTAAGTCAAACCTGCTGATGTGGTCACCTCTATTAAGTCAAACCTGCCGATGTGGTCACCTCTATTAAGTCTAACCTGCTGATGTGGTCACCTCTATTAAGTCTTAACCTGTCCATGTGGTCGCCTCTATTAAGTCAAGCCTGCCGATGTGATCACCTCTATTAAGTCAAACCTACCCATGTGGTCACCTCTATTAAGTCAAACCTGCTGATGTGGTCACCTATATTAAGTCAAACCTGCCGATGTGATCACCTCTATTAAGTCTAACCTGCTGATGTGGTCACCTCTATTAAGTCAAGCCTGCCGATGTGGTCACCTCTATTAAGTCAAACCTGCTGATGTGGTCACCTCTATTAAGTCAAACCTGCTGATGTGGTCACCTCTATTAAGTCAAACCTGTCCATGTGGTCACCTCTATTAAGTCAAACCTGCCGATGTGGTCACCTCTATTAAGTCAAACCTGTCCATGTGGTCACCTCTATTAAGTAAAACCTGCCGATGTGGTCACCTCTATTAAGTCAAACCTGCCGATGTGGACACCTCTATTAAGTCAAACCTGCCGATGTGGTCACCTCTATTAAGTCAAACCTGCCGATGTGGTCACCTCTATTAAGTCAAACCTGCCGATGTGGTCACCTCTATTAAGCAGCCACCTGTATGAAAAGGTCACCTTTTTCTTGTCCTGTACAACAAAATTTGTTGAAAAAAAAATCAAAAGCTACTGATGCGTAATTGAAAGCAAAAATTACAAAACATTGTCAAGAAATTGGAAATATTCTGTTAAAACATCTTTATACCAGTCTAGTCTATAACTTAACTCAAAAATAAGGGCCATGGCCCCCTGGATCTGCCTATGCTGATTTTTTTTTTTACTACTTAACCAGATTGAAATTATTGTTTGTTTTATCACTTAAAAATAAACCATCGGTCTACTACCTCTATAAAATGAGGTGTGTTTAGAGGTATTTAATAGACAGACATAGATACTTACCATGGAGATCAATTAACTTCTAGATAAGTATTTTGGCACTAAAATCTAAATAAAAAAGCTAAAAATAAAGTGATTGTTTTATTAACCTTTGTTATCAACCCTCTTATCTCCCCTTACTAACGCACATACAGCCAAAATTAACTCATGTGTATTTAGTTAGTTATGAGATTATTACATTGGGATCCATCAAAAAGAAGATCAGAAAAAATAGAATTATGGTTAGAATAATATTTCAACAGTTGGTTTTTGATTCACATAATGCTATCTAGAAATTTCCTAGAGTAAGAATGGCCAGGTTGAAAAAAAAACTTTAAAAAGAATAAATTGGTTGCTATAGTGATTTAAAAATTCAATATTATTATTTTCAGATTAATATCTGACAAATGACAATGCTAAAATATTTTGTAATCACAAGTTTTTATTTTTCAGTGATATAAGGGGCATTATTTTAAACCGGTCAGTAAACAGTACATGCATGTGCCAATCACAGTCTAAACAAAATTGCTATAAATTACCATTTCCAAGATGACAATGCATATTCTCCATTTTTAATGAGGTCTATAGATTCATTCAAATAATCCAATTCTGTATTTCTGATCTTTGATTTTTTTGGGGAAAGGGGGGAGGGGAGGGTTTGAAAAGAAGTATGATTTTACCATGTATTGTTCTCTATATAGAGTATTGGATAAGTATTTTCAATTCGCAATATGAAATATTCGATCCAAATCAAGATCTGACTTTCATAGCAACCTAGATTGTATTTATTTTAAGAGTTATGTCCCTTTCAGGTAGAAAATGGTGTTTTTTTTCCGGTTGCATCCTTATTGCATTCTTGAACATGTAGACGATGATATCATATTTTGGGAGAAAAAAAGGTCGATGAAAATGTTTGTTGACAAAATTATTTCCTGTGACCATCCTAATATTAAGGAAAAAAATATAATATACATGTATATACAAAATGTATTACAAAATGGAATTTTAAGTAGATATTTGTACAATTATTATCCAGTGATTCAAATTGTATTTTAAGTACGGATTTAAATAAAAATAGTCAAAACAGGCATTTTATTTCATTCTATTTTGTCACTGAATAGATTACTTTTTGAGAGCAAGTTATTTTAGAATTACGGTAACATTTTTTTAGATATTTACATAAGATAAAATCCCTCATATTATTCTAAGTTTATCTTAAACTATATACATGTATATATCAATCACTTCATCTTAAACTAACTTACAGGGTTCGGTAGTTTTAAAAACTAAAGTCTTTCTAACTCAATTTTAAAACGAATTTGGGGGGGAAAAAACTTTGGTGATTCATTACTGTAGGTATTTTAAGAATTTGTTGTATATTTAAAGATAGATAAAAATTAGAGGTGATTAATGTATGATGATGTTATGATTATAAGATTTAATAGGTTGTTATAGAACAGAAATAAACCTGAAACATAGGGTCTATTTACAATTTACATACTAAAATCGTTCATTACGTTTACCTAGGCATAAATCAGAAATTTAGATTTTCCCCCAAGATTAGAGGGAAAGCAATGAACAAATAGCAACATAATAATAAGTCTAAATGTAGCGTCAATTTACTTGCTAAAATTGTTCATTGCAATTCACTTACTAAAATCGTTCATTACGTTTACCTAGGCATAAATCAGTAATGTAGATTTTTTTCCAAGATTACAAAGAAAGCAGTGGATATTTGTACTAACAACTAATAGCAGCATATATACTGTATACATTTAAAAATATTTATACAATTTACGTGCAAAATCTTTTGTTAAAATGTCTTACATTGTAGTTCAGAGTTAAAATATAAGATTTAGTGAAAGGAAACCATTGAAATTATATTTACAACGAATAGCAACATATTATATACATGTACATCTAAAAATATTATACAATATGCACACAAAATCTGATGTAAGTGGCTAAAATGAAATTTTTTGGAGTTAAAAGCATAGGATTTTGTGAAATATGAAGAAAGTAATGAAATTATACTGACTAATATCTATATATAAAAATATTATACAATTTACGTGCAAAGTACGATGTTAAGTGACTAAGATGAACTATTTTAGGATTTAGTGAAATATGAAGAAATTAATGGGATTAAAAAGTGGGAATTTGTTCAAGGTGACCATCAGTAACCTTCAACATATGTCTGGAATATTTTAGAGTAAAAATATGTCTTGGTGCATTTCAATTTTATCAGGATCATCATTGATAATCTCGTTTTGATATATCCACAAATTTTTGGTAAGACTTGTTATTTTATTAATTAAGAGCATAACTTGCATTGATATTGAAACTGAAAATCATAGCTAGATGAATCAGAGTATCAAGAGGCTATCCACCCCCTCCACCTTCTATTGTGGATTCTGAATCTTTGGAAAAAAAAACCGATCTGCTTAAATTTTTGTTCTTTCTAAAAGGTGTATAAACCGTGTTTCATGAGAAAAAATAGCCTTGTGAAGGGGGGAAGGGATGGGTAGCCTCTTGATGCTTTCATTGGTCTGCCTGTGACTTTCAGTTTCAATTTCATGGCTCGTGGCGATTGTACAATAATTATTGTTTATTGTCACTACTTCAAGTTATTTATTATCTTTAGGTTTTGCAGAAATAATTTTGGAAAGATTCTCGATGTTATTTAGATTATGAATATTTAAGAAAAAATAAAGGGGGAGGAATATGTTTTTGTTTTAATTTTCTGTTGCCCAATTTCATAGACAAAAAACTAATTGATCGGAAAGATTAAAAAAAAAATAATAATCTGACCTTGCAATTTTCAATGAGAAATCCTGATTTTTCATGTCGAAAAAATAATTTTATTTTAGTTTCGCATGAAAAAAAAATCTAGCTCAGCAGGCAAAAAACATAGACACCCCCCACCTTTATTGTTAAATGGTGGGTCCCTTAGAGACTATAAGTCTAATAAAGTTAGATCAAGTGTTGAATTGGAGGTCAACATAGTTAAATTTGATTCCAGAAAGACAATATTTTTCTCAGTTTCGTATTTTGACAGGATTGTTCTTTGTAAGAGTACAATGTATTATGTAACATCATTGATTGTGTAATTCCGAATCATTTGTTCCATATAAAGCAACAACCCACTTCATTAAATAGATTTCAAAAGGAATAGAGATGGTAAAATTATTGTTTTTAGAGTTTAACCAGTTATTTCAACGGATTTTGTATTTATGTAGCTTACTTGGTAAAATTGGAATATCTATTTATTCTGAATCTGTTAATTGTGATATATTTATTCTGAATCTGTTAATTGTGATATATTTATTCTGAATCTGTTAATTGTAATATATTTATTCTGAATCTGTTAATTGTGAAATATTTATTCTGAATCTGTTAATTGTGATATATTTATTCTGAATCTGTTAATTGTAATATATTTATTCTGAATCTGTTAATTGTGATATATTTATTCTGAATCTGTTAATTGTGATATATTTATTCTGAATCTGTTTATTGTGATATATTTATTCTGAATCTGTTAATTGTGATATATTTATTCTGAATCTGTTTATTGTGATATATTTATTCTGAATCTGTTAATTGCGATTCATAATTTATAGGATCACAATTCAAGATCAAGTGCTGAATTTTGAGATATGATTTTATTGGTTTTACCGATGTCTAGTGAAATATTAATTCCGTTATGTTAGTTGTTTTATATAACGTGCATCTTGCAATTCATAATTTATAGGATCACAATACAAGATTAAATGATGAATTTTGCAATATGATTTTATCGATTCTACCAATGTCTAGTAGAATATTAATTCTGTTGTGTTTATTGCTTTATATAACGTGCATTATGCGTTTGTTTATGCACCTAATTTAGTTAACAATTCACACAGTTATTAACCCTCGTATTTCTGTTACGTCTTATCTTTTTACAGCTATCCAATCGTTAGATTCACTGAATGACCAGATTGTGGAATATATATTTAGACCGAAAAATGGCGAGAATACAGTTGAACAGGATTTATTACCTAAGCATCAGGATACGTTGAAGTCGTCTATGGTGTTGATTAGACGACTTCTTCACGACGCACAGAGTAAATTTCGTAAAATGGTTGAAGACAATAAGAAATTAGCTGCAAGGATTGACGGATCAATAAATGCTGCAAATCAAGAAGTTAATACTCTGAGAGCGGAATTATTAGACACGAATAAAAAATTGACAGAAATTAGTGAGTCATCGAATCAACAAGAATGTGGAACACAATATGATGATGAATGTAAGTATATAAGTTATCTCCCTTATGTGATGATGAATGTTAAGTATGCAAGTTATCTCCTTTTTCTGCCAATTCAACAAGAATGTGGAACACAGTATGATGATGAATGTAAGTATGCAAGTTATCTCCCTTTCTGCTGTAAATTATTTTTTTCCACATTTGTGATAATTATTTTTGTTTATTTCTGTATGACTTCTAAACATTTTGTTCTTCATCCCGTCATGGTAATGATCGTATGGTAGTTGGATTTATAACTACCTATGCCATCAGTGCCTATCGCCACTAACGTGAGTTCGAAATCCCGCTCAGGTGAGGTGTACTTGATACAACATTATATGATAAAGTTTGTCATTGACTTGCGACAGGTCGGTGGTTTTCCCTTGGTATTCCAGTTTCCTCCACCAATAAAACTGACCACCACGATATGAATGAAATATTGTTGAAGGTGATGTTAAACACCATAATTCCATCCTACAGAGGTACAGAGATGACTATTTACATAGTATATAAAGGCAAATATCGTGGAATTTTTGGATTAAATATTTTCACTTAATATGTCACTTAATTATGTTTCCCCTTCGAACTTATGTCTCCCCTTCGAACGAAGGGAGACATATTGTTTTAGTCTGATTTTTTCTTCCGCTTCTTCTGCTTCTTCTTAGAGGAGCTTGTCCGGACCATAACGTTTTTTGTCTTTCCAGATAGGTCAATTATATTTGGTATGTGTGACGCATACCGTAATGACCTTCGTGGGACCTTGACCTTTGACCTCAAGGTCAAATAATTGTTTTTTAAATAGCATTTTCTTGTCTGGGCCATAGCATTTTTGTCTTTCGAGATAGGTCAATGATATTTGGTATGTGGGTGCATGACCATAAGGCGGTGTGTCACGTACCATAATGACCTTTGTGGGACATTGACCTTTGACCTCAAGGTCAAATAATTGTTTTTTAAATAGTATCATTCAACTCATAATGTGTAACTTATTGTTGTACAGATGACTGCATTAAGGGGAGACATACATAAGTTTTAGGTATCTAAAACAGTTCTTCCTAGTTTTAACTAAAATCAACTGCATAATATTAAAAATCCACTCAAAAGCAGATTTTAAGAGCAAATCGCAAAATATTTGACAGCAGATAATTCTGTTTTCCCATACAGTAATGCAAATGATATGTGCATGACACAAGATTTGAACTCTTTCAGGGAGATTATCGCTCATGCACACTGTTCAGTTGATGAAAACAATGTCGGATGCAAGTAAAAATATATTCCGTGTGTACCACATAAGAATAATTGCACCAAGCAAAAATTGTTCACACAACATGAAACAGACAGATTCCTCAATAATCATTGTCAGGAATGTGTGCATGCTTACCTCAGCATCCATGATTGTTTATCTTTTCGTCATGAGGTCATGATCAGCAATCATCGGAACAAAACAGCCGAAAGTTAATCAGTCTCCACAACAATGGCAAGGACGATAAACATGCACACGGATTTGCAGATTTCTAATTGTTGGGAACATATTTCGACTTGAAACATGCATGAATAGCTTAGTAAAGGTACCGCCATATTCCAAATTGAATTTTCAGGGAAAAAATTTCTTCACCTAAAACTGGTTTCTTTAAGAAATAAATATATGTAATAAATGATTGAATGAATATTGAATTGAATTTTGTAGTGTTATGGTACATTTTGTAGTGTTATGGTACATGTTGTAGTGTTATGGTACATTTTGTAGTGTTATGGTACATGTTGTAGTGTTATGGTACATGTTGTAGTGTTATGGTACATGTTGTAGTGTTATGGTACAGTTTGTAGTGTTATGGTACATTTTGTAGTGTTATGGTACATGTTGTAGTGTTATGGTACATGTTGTAGTGTTATGGTACATTTTGTAGTGTTATGGTACATTTTGTAGTGTTATGGTACATGTTGTAGTGTTATGGTACATTTTGTAGTGTTATGGTACATTTTGTAGTGTTATGGTACATGTTGTAGTGTTATGGTACATTTTGTAGTGTTATGGTACATTTTGTAGTGTTATGGTACATTTTGTAGTGTTATGGTACATTTTGTAGTGTTATGGTACATGTTGTAGTGTTATGGTACATGTTGTAGTGTTATGGTACATGTTGTAGTGTTATGGTACATTTTGTAGTGTTATGGTACATTTTGTAGTGTTATGGTACATTTTGTAGTGTTATGGTACATGTTGTAGTGTTATGGTACATGTTGTAGTGTTATGGTACATGTTGTAGTGTTATGGTACATGTGGTAGTGTTATGGTACATTTTGTAGTGTTATGGTACATTTTGTAGTGTTATGGTACATGTTGTAGTGTTATGGTACATGTTGTAGTGTTATGGTACATGTTGTAGTGTTATGGTACATTTTGTAGTGTTATGGTACATTTTGTAGTGTTATGGTACATTTTGTAGTGTTATGGTACATGTTGTAGTGTTATGGTACATGTTGTAGTGTTATGGTACATTTTGTAGTGCTATGGTACATGTTGTAGTGTTATGGTACATGTTGTAGTTGTATTTACATCTACTCTAACCTAATGTATTGTAAATGTTTTACTCATGCTGTCAACTCTTAGGGGTTATATGAAAATATGTTAAATGTAAAGATGTATAGGTAAATATTGAATGTTACAACTGACAATCGTATGATTTGAACTCACAACTTTAGTGATGATAGGCACTGATTGCATAGGTAATTGTAGCTCCATTAGTTTTTACTATAAGAAATTTTAGATGTATTTCACATATCCATACGCTGTTTTTCAGCCATTGTTCTGTTGATATAAGTGATATACATGTAAAACTAGAATTAAACATTGTCATTCTTATCTATGAAAACCCTGGGTACTTGTGAAGTTTCCCAGGATTAAAACCCTAGTGGCAGATAGGGGGTGCCCTGTCAATTGGGGAGAGTGGAATCTTGTTATATACACGTATACAGAGAGCCTGACTGTGAACCGTAGTAGATATCATGTTTGGAGAGTGCCATACTCCCTGAACATTCAAGATCTCTTTTGTAGATTTAGAAAAAGATTAAACATGTTGAAGCCATTACAAAAAAATGTTCATCCCCACCCAACTCTATACTTTTCCAGTTGCAGTAATTGTTTGGACCAGTACATTTTTTCAGTTTTCATTTAGAACTATATTAAAATAAATTCAAGAATTTGATTTGGACTAGTAATTTCAAATTTTCATTTTGAGAACATGAATTAATAAATCGATCATTAATCAATCAATCAATCACTACAAAAATCATTAATGGAAAAACATAATTGAAATCAACCAAAGCAGAAAAGAAAGAGGAGACATATTTGACATTTGCCTTTTTTACCAAAAATACATGTAGCACAATGAATGTCTATTTCCTATCTTTATATAGCTGATGTTGAGGGAAAAAATTGTTTATGCAATAAGATTTGTGATAAGAAGAACAAGATTTTGTGTTGGTGATTTCATATCAACCAGACAAATAATCTAACCATTTCATCTTTAAAGTTCAAAAGGTCATATTCTATTTCAAAGAGTTTGAAAGATACATAATACCACAGAAATGTATTTACAACTTAGTTGATATGTAAATCTTTTATTATTATCTTTGTAAAAAACATCTGGTATAATTGTTTGTTCAAGATTGACTTTCTATCTTCATTATCAGTAATCAAAGAGAAATAACTCAAAAATGGTAGAGATTTTGAGATTTGGTATGTAATACATCTCTGGAAATTTGACCTTTGCGACCTCCGATTCAAGAGATATTTATTTCAAGTCTGTTTCAACTTTTATTTAATAGCTAATATCTTTTGAAAAATAAAACCTTATATTCCAGTTACAGGGTTTCCTTCACCGGTGAAACTTGCTGCCCACAATATAACTGAAATTAGACACCATAACCCAACACTAACTCCCCCCTCCTCTGCCCCCACAATAAAAGAAGTTAATGTTATTGTATAAGATTAAACATAATTACAATACAGTGGTTTCTCTATTATAAAGCTTCCCATTCTGCACTAAAAAAATGGCCTCTATTGAGGGCTGGAAGACAATAAAGTAGTATTTTTGTTTTACTTTCTCAGTGCATCTGAAATCTGGTCTGATGAGAGGGGTTTCTTTTGGTGTATTACAGGCTTAAGAAGGAAATACTTTTAATGCATGTTATTTCTTTTTTGTAATCAACTTTTATGCATTTTTTCAGACATTAACCCACGACATAAAGTAAACGAAGACAATGAAATGAAGCAACTAAGGGAAGAGAACTCTCGTCTTCGGACACAAATTGATGTTTTATCGTCGCAAGAAAACGGCAAAGATTTAACCTGTGATATAACCAAATATGGTGAAATCAAATTAGAACTGATACAAACAAAACAAGATCTAAACAGAGCAAAGGAAGCATTACAAGGTGAGTTGAACAGGGAACCAGTAGAGACAGGATAACAGGGTTAGGATTATGGTGTTTAAGTTCACTATCAACAATATTTCAGTTATATCGTGGCAGTCAGTTTTATTGGTGGAGGAAACCGCAGTACTGTAGAAAACCACCGACCCGTCACAAGTCACTGACAAACTTTATCACATAATGTTGTATCAAGTACACCTCGCCATGAATAGTTAGAACTGACAACTTTAGTTGTGATAGGCACTGATTGCATTAGCAGATATTATATATGAAGAATTGATTAATGTTTGCTTTTCATGACAAGCAGCAATTGTTTAACTATATTTTGGGGTGAAATGTTTCGTGGTGTTTAGAAGCAGGATACGCATGGATAGCCACTGAGCAACAGCAAGTATCTGAAAAAGCAGCTAGACAAGTACTGGTTTATAGCGGACCACATATTGGACACCCTTAAACAAATTTGGAATGGCTTGAATTTATCTGTTGCATTTTTTTCATGTTAATTTGACAGTTTTCACTTGTTTGACATGGCAGAATAAACACAATATACATACCATGTATATGAATATATAAAAAAAAATTGTACTCTGCACGGAACAGGTGAGATATTCTTGCAAACCTCTCATTTCTACCTGTTCTTAATCCTCGTGCACATTCATTAAGCTCATTAAACTGCTTAATGGACTCATAAACCCTCACATCTTTATATCTATATAAACCACTCTTCTGTCAAGCCTCACAACTTCTAAGCTCAGAAATGACAACAACTTAAAATTCTTAGTGCTCAGTTTATGAGCATAGTTGTTTTAATGAAACAAGAACAGTATATTGTTAATCTTATTTTTACAGCAATGAAATCAGACAGAAAACGATTAAAGGCAGAAAAATTGGAATTGTTGAACCAAATGAAACAGTTATACACCACTTTGGAGGAAAAAGAAACAGAGTTAAGGGACTTTATAAGAAATTATCAACAGAAAATGGGAGAAAACGACGAGACAATTAAACACGTAAATAAAATCCTATGAAAGTGCTTGTATTATTCATGTAAAATCTGTATAAACAGAACCCTATATAAACTGAACTTGAAATAAAGTCTAAATGGAGGAAATGTTTTGTTAATTTAACCTGTATAAACAATATCTGCCAATGCACCAGATTATGGTGGGTAACACCCGGGAATTCCACCAAATTCCACTGAATGATGTAGTCTACTTGCTGTTGGACCAACTAGATTGTGTAAAAAAAACAACTAAGAAACAACAAGACATTTATTGTCAATCTTTTCTATGCATTTTTACAACATGTATGATTTGTATTGATAACTTTAAGAGTGTCAAATATTGTCTTTGTTTTGTCCAGTGAAGATCATGACCTCATTTTTGACTTTTAGAGATTGGCAGGTATAAATACCTGTCTATTCCAAACACAACAGCTGGTCTGAAGGAGATACATGTTTGACTGTATTTGTGAATGGCTTTGATAATATATGGTAATTACATCTACCTATCAACACTAAAGTTGTGAGTCTGATTCCTGCCCGTGGCGAGGGATACTCGATACAACATTGCGTGATAAAGTTTGTCAGTGACTTGTGACAGATCGGGGGTTTTCTCCGGTTATCTCACCAATAAAACGAAAAAAATGGGATCCATTCATTCTTGTATAATTTCATAAATTAATTTCATTTTGTTTCAGTTGGCATCAGAAAGAGAGGATACAGAACAAGAAAAATGGGAGATAATCAAGCAGGCTCGAGATGCACAGGAAAGGGCAGTAATTCTACGCACACAACTAGAATCCAAAGAGCAACACATCAAAAAGTTAGAAATGGAATTAAATGAAGTAATGTGAAATTATTATCTACCATTTGAATATGAAAAAAAATTGCCCAAAATAGCTGATGGTTTTCCCATTTCTAATTTTAGAATTTTGCTTAAATTGAAGGAAGAATTGATGACGAGTCAAATTATAATATCTATAAATTTATTTTTATCAGATGTAAATAAATTAAGTTAAGATTATTAGTGAACCCTGTTATCAAATTATAGCAGTTTTTAACTCGCTTTACTATGGGGAGTTTTTAATTTTTCGATGTTAATTTTCATATAAATATTTTTCCCTTGCTTTTTGAAACATTTCTTTCAGTTTTATTTTTGTGTTTCACTCTAGATTAGACTTTTGTATGTCTTTATCTTTTTTTTTAATTGAGCCAGAAAATTATTGTTGGTAGGGTACTTGTAAATGTTGGTTGGATAGGAGGGTGGTTGGTGATAGTCTTCTTTTGGAAGAAGAGTTTGAAGATACCAAAGGGGTAATCAGAATCCGTATATCAAAAAAGGACATTACAGCACTTTTATTACTGTTCTAAATCATATGCAGTCAAACCTGCCCATGTGGTCACCTGTATTAAAAGGTCATCTTTTTCTTGTCCTTTTATAGAACATTTCATATGAATTGAACCTCTTTTAAGATATCACCTCTCTTGAAAGACCTCTTTTCTTTGTCCTAAAAGTGACCTCTTAATACCGGTTTAACTAGTTTGAAATGGGCTGACTAATTGGATGAACTGTATACTGTCAATTTTTTCTAGTCTTAATGGATACATGTTGGTAGTGTTCTTTTTTTAGACTGTCAGTTACTTGCGACAGATCAGTGGTTTTCTCCGGGTACTCCGGTTTCCTCCAACAATAAAACTGACAACCACGATATAACTGAAATAATGTTGAAAGTGCCGTTAAACACCATAACCCTTTTAAAAAGGAAGATGTTAACAATTAATTTTTAACCTTCCCTTTTTTATACTGAAGCTATTAACAATCTACATTTGTTTTACAGATGAAGGAACAAGCCCTAAAGACCGGGTACAGTTTACAAGTGCCGTCAACGCCACCTACAATACATTGTACCACACCTAACAGTGAAGAGTTACCACCGTACGAGACTCCACCACTGTCAGCTAACCTTACTAATAATGATTCCAGTTTTGATGGTAAGACAGTCCATATCTTATGATTGATTGATTGATTGGTGTTTAATGCCAACTTTTGCAGTATTTCAGCTATATCGTGGCATCTATATCTTATGAGATTGAGGTTTTGTATTTTTGGGTTGAAAAAGAAACCTTTGTATACTAAATGCAAACCAACTCTTTCAGATGCAGACTAAATATTAGTTAAATGTAAGAGGTATTTCAGAGTTCGCAAAATTTGTCAGTCCTGTCAGACATGACCAGAAAAATTTTGCTTAGAACTGACACAAGATTGGTATTTTACAATAGAAAATTTATGAGGACTGACATTTGGCTTAAATAGAACCACCAAAACCATATGCAATTTCTTGAATACATCTAATATTTGAGATGTCATTCCCAAGACTGAAATTATCATTTTTATCTCAACCATATAATAAATCTATTTAACATAGAAAATACAAGAAGGTTGTGAGATACAGTCAAACCTGCCTTAGTCAGACCTTCTCTATTAAGTTACAGTCAAACCTGCCTTAGTGACCTTCTCTATTAAGATACAGTCAAACATGCCTTAGTGACCTTCTCTATTAAGATACAGTCAAACATGCCTTAGTGACCTTCTCTATTAAGTTACAGTCAAACATGCCTTAGTGACCTTCTCTATTAAGATACAGTCAAACATGCCTTAGTGACCTTCTCTATTAAGATACAGTCAAACATGCCATAGTGACCTTCTCTATTAAGATACAGTCAAACCTGCCTTAGTGACCTTCTCTATTAAGTTACAGTCAAACCTGCCTTAGTGACCTTCTCTATTAAGATACAGTCAAACATGCCTTAGTGACCTTCTCTATTAAGATACAGTCAAACATGCCTTAGTGACCTTCTCTATTACGTTAGTCAAACATGCCTTAGTGACCTTCTCTATTAAGTTACAGTCAAACATGCCTTAGTGACCTTCTCTATTAAGATAGTCAAACATGCCTTAGTGACCTTCTCTATTAAGTTACAGTCAAACCTGCCTTAGTGACCTTCTCTATTAAGATACAGTCAAACCTGCCTTAGTGACCTTCTCTATTAAGATACAGTCAAACCTGCCTTAGTGACCTTCTCTATTAAGATACAGTCAAACATGCCTTAGTGACCTTCTCTATTAAGATACAGTCAAACATGCCTTAGTGACCTTCTCTATTACGTTACAGTCAAACATGCCTTAGTGACCTTCTCTATTAAGATACAGTCAAACATGCCTTAGTGACCTTCTCTATTAAGATACAGTCAAACATGCCTTAGTGACCTTCTCTATTAAGATACAGTCAAACCTGCCTTAGTGACCTTCTCTATTAAGATACAGTCAAACATGCCTTAGTGACCTTCTCTATTAAGATACAGTCAAACATGCCTTAGTGACCTTCTCTATTAAGTTACAGTCAAACCTGCCTTAGTGACCTTCTCTATTAAGATACAGTCAAACATGCCTTAGTGACCTTCTCTATTAAGATACAGTCAAACATGCCTTAGTGACCTTCTCTATTAAGATACAGTCAAACATGCCTTAGTGACCTTCTCTATTAAGATACAGTCAAACATGCCTTAGTGACCTTCTCTATTAAGTTAAAGTCAAACATGCCTTAGTGACCTTCTCTATTAAGATACAGTCAAACATGCCTTAGTGACCTTCTCTATTAAGATACAGTCAAACATGCCTTAGTGACCTTCTCTATTAAGATACAGTCAAACATGCCTTAGTGACCTTCTCTATTAAGATAGTCAAACCTGCCTTAGTGACCTTCTCTATTAAGTTACAGTCAAACATGCCTTAGTGACCTTCTCTATTAAGATACAGTCAAACATGCCTTAGTGACCTTCTCTATTAAGATACAGTCAAACATGCCTTAGTGACCTTCTCTATTACGTTACAGTCAAACATGCCTTAGTGACCTTCTCTATTAAGATACAGTCAAACATGCCTTAGTGACCTTCTCTATTAAGTTACAGTCAAACATGCCTTAGTGACCTTCTCTATTAAGATAGTCAAACATGCCTTAGTGACTTCTCTATTAAGTTACAGTCAAACATGCCTTAGTGACCTTCTCTATTAAGTTACAGTCAAACATGCCTTAGTGACCTTCTCTATTAAGATACAGTCAAACATGCCTTAGTGACCTTCTCTATTAAGTTACAGTCAAACATGCCTTAGTGACCTTCTCTATTAAGATACAGTCAAACATGCCTTAGTGACCTTCTCTATTAAGTTACAGTCAAACATGCCTTAGTGACTTCTCTATTAAGTTACAGTCAAACATGCCTTAGTGACCTTCTCTATTAAGATACAGTCAAACATGCCTTAGTGACCTTCTCTATTAAGATACAGTCAAACATGCCTTAGTGACCTTCTCTATTAAGTTACAGTCAAACATGCCTTAGTGACCTTCTCTATTAAGATACAGTCAAACATGCCTTAGTGACCTTCTCTATTAAGATACAGTCAAACATGCCTTAGTGACCTTCTCTATTAAGTTACAGTCAAACATGCCTTAGTGACCTTCTCTATTAAGATACAGTCAAACATGCCTTAGTGACTTCTCTATTAAGTTACAGTCAAACATGCCTTAGTGACCTTCTCTATTAAGATACAGTCAAACATGCCTTAGTGACCTTCTCTATTAAGATACAGTCAAACATGCCTTAGTGACCTTCTCTATTAAGATACAGTCAAACATGCCTTAGTGACCTTCTCTATTAAGATACAGTCAAACATGCCTTAGTAACCTTCTCTATTAAGATACAGTCAAACATGCCTTAGTGACCTTCTCTATTAAGATACAGTCAAACCTGCCTTAGTGACCTTCTCTATTAAGTTAGTCAAACCTGCCTTAGTGACCTCTATTAAGTTACAGTCAAACATGCCTTAGTGACCTTCTCTATTAAGTTACAGTCAAACATGCCTTAGTGACCTTCTCTATTAAGATACAGTCAAACATGCCTTAGTAACCTTCTCTATTAAGATACAGTCAAACATGCCTTAGTGACCTTCTCTATTAAGATACAGTCAAACATGCCTTAGTGACCTTCTCTATTAAGATACAGTCAAACATGCCTTAGTAACCTTCTCTATTAAGATACAGTCAAACATGCCTTAGTGACCTTCTCTATTAAGATACAGTCAAACATGCCTTAGTAACCTTCTCTATTAAGATACAGTCAAACATGCCTTAGTGACCTTCTCTATTAAAATACAGTCAAACATGCCTTCGTGACCTTCTCTATTAAGTTACAGTCAAACATGCCTTAGTGACCTTCTCTATTAAGATACAGTCAAACATGCCTTAGTGACCTTCTCTATTAAGATACAGTCAAACATGCCTTAGTAACCTTCTCTATTAAGATACAGTCAAACATGCCTTAGTGACCTTCTCTATTAAGGTACAGTCAAACATGCCTTAGTGACCTTCTCTATTAAGATACAGTCAAACATGCCTTAGTAACCTTCTCTATTAAGATACAGTCAAACATGCCTTAGTGACCTTCTCTATTAAGATACAGTCAAACATGCCTTCGTGACCTTCTCTATTAAGTTACAGTCAAACATGCCTTAGTGACCTTCTCTATTAAGATACAGTCAAACATGCCTTAGTGACCTTCTCTATTAAGATACAGTCAAACATGCCTTAGTGACCTTCTCTATTAAGTTACAGTCAAACATGCCTTAGTGACCTTCTCTATTAAGATACAGTCAAACATGCCTTAGTGACCTTCTCTATTAAGATACAGTCAAACATGCCTTAGTGACCTTCTCTATTAAGATACAGTCAAACATGCCTTAGTGACCTTCTCTATTAAACACAAATTTGTATAATATGACTTTAATTCTAATTTCCCTTCACATTTTATTTTAATAAACCTTTATTTAGTAACCGTCTGTCTTATGTGACCTTATTACAGTGTTACATTGGAAGGTCACATAAGACAGGTTTCACAAAATATTTGTTTAAATGTTATGATTTTTCATCCATATTTTGTTATCTCCCTTTTTCAGCTCAGTTCAGTACACCAAAGGATTCTAGAGAGAGGAGTAACTCACTAACGCCTCTCATTGACAGCCAGAACAAAAGTAACATGTCACTTCCTGCCAGTGATACGTCGTCATCAGAGACGAAGAAGAAGAAAAGAATCAGTCTTGGGTCAATATCTAAAGTGTTTACGAGAGGGAGGGCCCGGAGGTCGATAGCAGTGCCTACAGGAACAGAACTGGAAGGTACTTACTTATAAGAAGCAATTTATGATGGAGAATTGTGATGCTGACACATTCTCTTGAGGTCAAATAACTAAGGGTATCCTATAACTATGGAGGGGCCAGAGGACATCAATAACAATTGACCATCACCTTAATGGTTAGTTAATGAGTAGCCTTTCAATATTTAAATGTCCTATGTCACATGGTACAATGAAATGTACATTGAAAGCACATGTCTGTTATTTTGTTTTGATGGTTTGGGTCTTACACTATTTGTACTCACTCCATGCAGATTTTTGCACTTCAGAAAATATAATTAACATAGGTAACTTTTTTAATAATGGACCAAAAATTTTGAAATTAATTGTATATCATATATTAATATACATCTAGAAAAAAAATGTTGACTTGAAAACTGGATTTTTAAGATTTATTTTCTGGACATTTATAGAAGTCAAACAGGCTATAGAATTTTTTTCATTTATAGCTCACCTTGCCAAAGGAAATGTGAGCTTTTGCTATCACTTGGCGTCCGTCATGTGTCGTCCGTTAACTTTTCACATTTTAATCTTCTCCTCTGAACCTCTCGGCCAAATGAACTGAAACTTGGTAGGAAACATCTATAGAAGGTCCTCTCTAAAGATTGCACATTTTGTTCCGATCCATTAACAAACATGGCTGCCACAGGCAATTCTTGTTTCTGATTGGCCAATTAAAAAAAATCTTCTCATCTGAAACTGCTTGGCCAAATGAACCAAAACTTGGTAGGAAGCATCTATGGAAGGTCCTCTATAAAGAATGCTCATTTTGTTCCAATCGGTTAACAAACATGGACGCCATTGGCAATTCTTGTTTCTGATTGGTTGATTTCTAAAAATATCTTCTCCTCTGTTAAAAGAAAGATAACTCTTACCTAAACTGTTAAAAGAAAGATAACTCTTGCCTAAACTGTTAAAAGAAAGATACCTCTTGCCATTATCTCCGTTAGAAATTAACCAATGCTGATATAGTGTAACATGTTTATTCTATACATTATAAGTAGGTATTCACATTTTAATATTCTTTTTAGCAAACCTTGCCAAAGGCAATATGAGCTTTTGCCATCACTTGGTGTCTGTCATCTGTCATCCATTTACTTTTCATAGTTTAATCTTCTCCTCTGAAAACCCTCAGCCAAATGAACTGAAACTTAGTAGGAAGCATCTATGGAAGGTCCTCTCTAAAGAGTGCACATTTTGTTATGATCCATTACCAAACATGGCTGCACAGGCAATTCTTGTTTCTGATTGGCTGATTTTTAAAAATCTTCTCCTCTGAAACCGCTTGGCCAAATGAACCGAAACTTGGTAGGATGCATCTATGGAATGTCCTCTATGAAGATTGCTCATTTCGTTCCGATCGGTTAACAAACATGGCTACCACCGAAACTTGGTAGGAATCATCTATGAAATGTCCTCTATGAAGATTGTTAATTTTGTCCCGATCGATTAGCAAACATGGCTACCACCGAAACTTGGTAGGAAGCATCTATGGAATGTCCTCTATGAAGATTGCACATTTCGTCGCGATCGGTTAGCAAACATAGCCACCACATGCAATTCTTGTTTCTGATTGGTCGATTTCTAAAAAATCTTCTCCTTTGAAACTGCTTAGCCATATGAACCGAAACTTGGTAGGAAGCATCTACATGTGTGGAATTTTCTGTATTAAGTTTCCTCAAAGCAGAATGATAGGTGAGCGACACAGGCTCAGTTGGCTGAGCCTCTAGTTAAAAAAGTTATTACAATATTTGTGTTGAAAATTAGTATTTTAAAAATGGCAGGACAAGGTAGACAACTCTGACTTTTAGAAATGGTAGGACAAAGTAGATAATTCTGACAAGTTATTTATTTTTGTTGTTTTTTTTCAGATTCTCCATCTCCCTCTAGAATAACTTTGTTAAATCCCGAAAATTACCAAGATAAAATGAAGTTAGTAGAGCAGTCACGTGGATGTCACATGTCAACATGGAAAGCCAGTCAGGTTCTAGCATGGTTAGAGATTATCATCAACATGCCAATGTATGGAAAGATGTGTGCTGAAAATGTGAAAAGTGGCAAGGTGAGCAGATTTTTTTATATCATTTTCTGAAATTTGTTGGATTTCAGAAAAATGCACAAAAATCAAATTAAAATTGTTCAAATAAACAGTGATGACCTATAATTCAATTGATAACAATGTTCTATGAATCGAAAACAGTATTTTAATATTTACGACACGTTTGCGGAATTATGATCATGTATTAAGGTCCACTTTTACACTATAATTATGGAATTATATACAGTGATATGGAACCATTCCATCTAACTATGTCAACTTTTACAGCATACATGGAGTTTCAAGTTCAATAATCTTATCAGAAACATTCTAATTTTGGATTAAACTCTGTACCAGTTTGTTCCTCAGACTGATTCCTTGTGCAACAGAGAGCAATGCAGAGGGTCAATTCTGAAATATGTATTTCATATATTTTATAGACTTGTGTATTCTGTTATTGAAGAATTTCACCATTGTTTTCGCCTTCAGTGTGGTTGATCGTGGGTTTGAGCCATGGTCGGGTCAAACCAAAGACTATGAGATTGTATTTACTGCTTCTCTGCTAAGGCCAAACAAAAAATATGTGTGCTTACTGTCACCCGACCGACCCCAATTTTTACACAGAATTCGGATAACCATTTTTGTTGTTTAATCAGCAGCAATGTTTTATTTATTCAACCGCTAGCTTTTTGTCGAAATTGAGAGCAAAGAAGGTAGAAAAACTGCATAACTCGCATAAAACAGCTTCAAAACAAATGATGGCTTACTGGAAATTACGAAAATGAAATACCGGAATCTGATTCAGGGACCGGGAACGACTATTTCCGGTTTTGCCGATAGTAAATTAAAAAAAAAAAAAAAATTAATGCCGTTCAACCGACCCTAGATTTTTTTGACATGTGACAATAAACACACATATTTTTATACCCCCACTCCCCGAAGGGAGAGGGGGGGTATACTGTTTTACCTCTGTCCGTCTGTCTGTCTGTCCTTCCATCCGTCCAAGATATTTTTCGTCGCCCTTTTTTCAGTAACTAATGATGGCAGAAATCTGATATTTGGTCACAAGCGTCATATAGGTATACCATATTGTGGGTAGCGTTTTTGGACCCGTCAGATTGCTACTTCCTGTTTGCCGACTTAGTTGGTTTTTATACACATTGAACATATATGCACATTTTTCGTCACATTTTTCTCAGCAACTATTGATGGCAGAAATCTGATATTTGGTCACAAGCTTCGTATAGGTACCCCGTATCGTGGGAAGCGTTTTTGGACCCATCAGATTCCTACTTCCTGTTTGCCGACTTTGTTGATTTTTATACACATTGAACATATATGCTCATTTTTCGTCACATTTTTCTCAGCAACTATTGATGGCAGAAATCTGATATTTGGTCACAAGCTTCATATAGGTATCCCATATCGTGGGAAGCGTTTTTGGACCCGTCAGATTCCTGCTTCCTGTTTGCCGAATTTGTTGATTTTTATACACATTTAACATACATTTGTATATGCACATTTTTTGTCGCATTTTTCTAAGCAACTATTGATGACAGGAATCTGATATTTGGTCACAAGCTTCATATAGGTACCCCATATCGTGGGAAGCGTTTTTGGACCCATCAGATTCCTACTTCCTGTTTGCCGAAGAGCGGGGGTATCATAAGTGAGCATTAGCTCACAGTTCATCTTGTTTTTTTTGGCTTAAGCATGCAGCATAAAGGGGAAAGAGCAAAGACTGGTTGGCTCAGAATCAGGATAATGTATCCGAGTGGGGCGACATGTCTATCCGCAGACTGATGTTTCAGTGATCTAGCACTATAAAAATCCAACTAAGCGTGTTGGTCTAGTACAAAGTGGACAACATCATCATCTCAGTGAAATGTAAATTGTACTCAGTATGCTATAGCTAAAAAAAATTTCAATTAGCGTTAAACAACAATCGTTCACTCCTGTATTTCTAATACTAATTATTTTAAAATTATTTGGTAGGTTTTGCTTGGTTTGAGTGATTCTGAGCTTGGTTCAGCTTTATGTATAACAAATCCCATGCATAGAAAGAAAATCCGACTGGCTATAGAGGAACAGAGAAATCCTGCAGATGTGTAAGTTTTATCCTTCACTGATATTATCTTTAAAGCAGCCTTTATCATAATCTAAAGAAAAATAGATTATAAAAATATCGTCTTCACTGCCGATTTCTACGATACATAAGCATTAATGTTAGATATAGATTCATTGAAATTATCTTATAGGCTGCCACAATCAAAATATCTTCTTTTCTGCCGATTTCTACGCGTACATAAACAGTTATGTTTGATATAGATGTAATAATAATTAAATAGCTAATTTCTACATATGACAGATATTCATTTGAACTAATAAAGTCTCCTCAGAGTTGCTAAAAATAGAAACTTTTAAAATGCAAATAATTACAATTAATTCTTTTTTTAATGCTGATGTTACATTTAACTACAGGCAAAACTTCATTATCTTGAAGTTGAAGAAGGCATTACCTTGGATTACTAGATCATATGAAATATTGGCCTGTTTGTAGTAGCTGATTAACTTATATGATATGCTAATGCGAAGTGAAATAATAGGTCCCATCTTGAGGCCTTTCAATAAGAGATGGTACCAGGTACTTTTACCTGTTTAACATGGTCCTTGGTACCTCCTCATTTTAAATTTTTAATAAAAAGTACTGCCTGTAAACTGAAGTACTGGTACAACAGTTGCAAAATATTGAAAGCCCTGCTTCCTCTTACAAATAATGAGGTCACACTTCTTCATTTTTACATGTGTATATTCAATTTGTTTTGACAGGAAATTCCCCAAGAGTTGTGTGTTAGACCACATGTGGATTGCACATCGATGGATACCAGATCTTGGACTGTCTCAGCACAAATCAGAATTTGAAAATAATCTCGTCGATGGACGCATTTTGAACATTTTATCTAAAAAAGAAATGGAAAAACATTTAGGTATTCATCGGAAGTTTCATCAAGCCAGTATATTACATGCCATTGAATTGTTACGGAGGTTAAATTATGATAAAGAGGTTAGTATTATTAATAATATTATTAACATTTGTTTATGCCTCCAGTGCTAGGCATTAGGGGCATTAAGTTTTACACATGTCCATACCTCCATCCGTCCTGCCATAGGGGCATTAAGTTTTACACATGTCCATACTTCCATCCATCCTGCAATAGGGGCATTAAGTTTTACACATGTCCATACCTCCATCCATCCTGCCATAGGGGCATTAAGTTTTACACATGTCCATACCTCCATCCATACTGCCATAGGGGCATTAAGTTTTACACATGTCCATACCTCCATCTGTCCTGCCATAGGGGCATTAAGTTTTACACATGTCCATACCTCCATCCGTCCTGCCATAGGGGCATTAAGTTTTACACATGTCCATACCTCCATCTGTCCTGCCATAGGGGCATTAAGTTTTACACATGTCCATACCTCCATCAGTCCTGCCATAGGGGCATTAAGTTTTACACATGTTCATACCTCCATCTGTCCTGCCATAGGGGCATTAAGTTTTACACATGTCCATACCTCCATCTGTCCTGCTATAGGGGCATTAAGTTTAGCACATGTCCATACCACCATCTGTCCTGCTATAGGGGCATTAAGTTTTACACATGTCCATACCTCCATCCATCCCGCCATAGGGGCATTAAGTTTTACACATGTCCATACCTCCATCCGTCCTGCTATAGGGGCATTAAGTTTTACACATGTCCATACCTCCATCCATCCCGCCATAGGGGCATTAAGTTTTACACATGTCCATACCTCCATCTGTCCTGCCATTGGGGCATTAAGTTTTACACATGTCCATACCTCCATCAGTCCTGCCATAGGGGCATTCAGTTTTACACATGTCCATACCTCCATCCGTACTGCCATAGGGGCATTAAGTTTTACACATGTCCATACCTCCATCCATCCTGCCGTTGGTTTTCACTCAATAACTAAGTGAATAACTGATAAACTTTATCATATGTTTAGGCTGTATCAAGCAAGATGTTATAAAGCAAAAATATATAGCCGTCTGGAAGTAAAAAACGATTTAAAGTATTTTGTTAAAGAAAGAACTTCACTTTTACTTGTTAGATAAATGTGTTGTGTAAGGTTGCTTTTCATTTAGAAATAGGTTGACATTCATACTTGTAACCACATGAGTGGTGTAATGTTTACCGTGATCTCCTAGAGTGCGGTAGATCGTGGGTTCGAACCCTGATCTGGTCAAACCAAATACTATAGAATTGGTATTTGTTGCTTCTCCGCTAAGCACGCAGCATTAAGGGGAAAGAGCAAAGACTGGTTGGCTCAGAATCAGGATAATGTGTCCAAGTGGGGCGACATGCCTATCCATGAACTGTTGTTTCAGTGAGCAAGAACTATACAAAATCCAACTAAGATTTATGGCATTGGTCTAGTACAAAGTGGACCTCATCATCATCACATTGCTTAGAATTTTTTGCATACCTGAAACTAGTGATGTTACATTATTTTATGGGAAGGCCTGTATAGCTGAAACTAGTGATGTTACATTATTTTATGGGAAGGCCTGTATAGCTGAAACTAGTGATGTTACATTATTTTATGGGAAGGCTGGTATAGCTGAAACTAGTGATGTTACATTATTTTATGGGAAGGCCTGTATAGCTGAAACTAGTGATGTTACATTATTTTATGGGAAGGCTGGTATAGCTGAAACTAGTGATGTTACATTATTTTATGGGAAGGCCTGTATAGCTGAAACTAGTGATGTTACATTATTTTATGGGAAGGCCTGTATAGCTGAAACTAGTGATGTTACATTATTTTATGGGAAGGCTGGTATAGCTGAAACTAGTGATGTTACATTATTTTATGGGAAGGCCTGTATAGCTGAAACTAGTGATGTTACATTATTTTATGGGAAGGCTGGTATAGCTGAAACTAGTGATGTTACATTATTTTATGGGAAGGCCTGTATAGCTGAAACTAGTGATGTTACATTATTTTATGGGAAGGCCTGTATAGCTGAAACTAGTGATGTTACATTATTTTATGGGAAGGCTGGTATAGCTGAAACTAGTGATGTTACATTATTTTATGGGAAGGCCTGTATAGCTGAAACTAGTGATGTTACATTATTTTATGGGAAGGCCTGTATAGCTGAAACTAGTGATGTTACATTATTTTATGAGAAGGCCAATCAACTCTTATTGTGAGGTTACTTTTACTTGTGGAAAACTTGTCTTTATTTTCTCTGCAATTGTCATCACTTTTTATATTCTTTATACACAAATGTAACTAATTTACAGGTACTTCTTGAGCGGAGATCAAAAAGTGAAGATAACGAAAGTGATCCTTTGGTATGGACAAATGAAAGGGTCATAAAATGGGTGCAATCCATAGATCTTGAGGTAATTAACAATTAAAAACCAATTTACCTGTGCATTCTGGGACTTGATACATCAACATAGCATTATTAGTCAAAAAGCTGTAAATAAGACTTGCTATACTTTAAAAATAGGTGGTGGTTATGATGTTTAATGCCACTTTCAAGAATATTTCAGTTCTACCGTGGCAGTCTTAGAATTTAGGAGCAAAGTGGTACACTAGTACAGTCAACATGACTTAAGAGGTCACTTTTGGGACAAAGAAAAAGTGGTCTTTTAAGGTGGTACCAAACACTTCCAAGTAAAATTTGATCTGCTCGTTTAAATTTCTTATTTTTTTGGCAGTGTGTTTGAATATATCCACTCTAATAAATATCAAAATTTTAGCAAATTCCAACCAACAGACTCGGAGCTATAAATTCACTAGCCACATAGCAGCTTTTCTCTCTGTGGTTTTGATCACCGAGATGCTTGAAATCTGCATACAAACATCATATGATCAAAACGTTCAACTGATTTTAAAGAGTTATCTCCCTGTAGTGTATGGTACCCCCCTTAAGACAGATAATCTCTTAAAAGAGATTCAATTCATATGAAATTCTCTAAAAAGACAAGAAAAAAGATGACCGTTCAATACAGGTGACTGGTTAACAGAGGTGACTGCATTGACATATTTGACTGTAATGATTAGTAATAGAACACCATCCCCAGTTTGTTTTAGGGCTGTTATGATGCAATCATGATCAACATAAAGGAATCTGTAGAGATGGATTTCTTATTATTTCATCTACATCCATAACATTGCATATTCTTAATAAGAAACACTACTTGCAGACTTGCCATCAGAACAAAAAAATACACCATCATAATGACCATGTAACTGCAATTTGTAGAGACCTAAGGGATGCTTTCCTTATGTAATTTGTAGAGACCTAAGGGATGCTTTCCTTATGTAATTTGTAGAGACCTAAGGGATGCTTTCCTTATGTAATTTGTTCTGATGGTGCCATAATAGGCAGCGAAACATGTCGACCTGAATAAAGTATAAACTTGCCTCTATGATAAGTGTTGTCTTTTCATAGAGATATTTATTATACATGTATATGTTTTTAAGACAAGTGCAGAATATCTCAGAGTATCCACTCTTGTTTCTCTACAGAAAGATACCATATCCCTCTTATAAGACTCCCACCAAAGGCCACATCTCTTATCAGGCCAGATTTCAAGTGCACTCAGATAGTAATATACTACTAAATCATCCCCCACTCAAGAGAGACCACCCCTCTTATAAGGACACTTTTTCATTGCAAATGGGATGACCTTATAAGAGGGGGACTACTGTACAGGTGTTGGTTCACTTATTGATTTTTAATTAACAACGAACCAGGTAATTTCAACAAAAATATACTGAAAATTGAAACAAAAATCAACAAACTATATTTTTTTTTAGGAGTATGCTGATAATTTAAAAGACAGTGGTGTACATGGTGCTATATTAGTTCTGGAGCCTCAGTTTAATGCTGACACCTTGGCAACAGCTCTGGGCATTCCTCCCTCAAAATCCTATATCAGACGTCATCTAAAAACTGAGTTAGAAAGTCTAGTCAAACCTGCAAGGTAAATAATTTAACATGGCAACTGTGAAAATGTTCTGTGTCACTTAGGTGTTGTATTTGATCACCAAAATGTTTGAAAGTGTATGAAATTTAATGACTCAAGTTCCTTTGAATGTTTTAAAACTGCATTTGTCCCAAAAATGTTTGAAAGTATGAAATTTAATGACTCAAGTTCCTTTGAATGTTTTAAAACTGCATTTGTCCCATGATTCCCAGCATGTGTTGTGTTGACTATCTTTGGCATGATTTGAACATGGATTGCATTCTTGACAACAAAGCATGACTGGACTTGATAATTTAAAAGTCTAATGTGCTTGTTAAATTTAGTAGATTGAAATTTCCTTTTCACTGGCACTGCCTTTTCAGGTTAAACCAGTTGTGCTAAAACTCCAAAAACTGATACAATTTTAGACAACTACAAATGGTTATATTGGGTTTTATTAGAACACTCTAACTGGAAAATCCTTTGATACTAAAAATCAATTGGCATGACAAAGCAACTTACAACACAGAGATAGAAATTTCGGAATATTCCCTAGAAGTAAATGTTTGTCAAATTATATAATAATGCTCTGATATTTTAGGCAAAAAATATTTTAAAAAATGAAAGAAAAAAAAAAAAAACTGTCTATAAAATAATGTAAAAATGTTAATAATATTTGAACATACTGGTTAAATATATTAATACCCCCCACCAAAAACCACACCTGAATATTAATTCAATCATCACTATACATACATGTAATGGATAAGAGAGTAAAACATTTCACTTGTTTGTGCAAAGGGGAAATTAAGTGAGATTTCAACTTTCTCAGTTACCGATAAAATTAGCTAGCGTTCAAATTTGTAATCATCATATCATTTATTAATATATCAATTCAAATGCTTCTTTCAGTAATACTGAACAATTTGATAGCAACATATCAGTTATTTCATTTTATGTTAGTAAATAATAGTTTTTAGCTCACCTGGACTTTGACCAGGTGAGCTTTTGCCATCACTTGGCGTCTGTCGTCCATCCGTCCGTTGTACGTCGTAAGCTTTCACATTTAAATCTTCTCCTCTGAAACCCCTGAACCGAATTAAACCAAACCTGGCAGGGATGGTCCTTTGGTGGGTTCCTTTCAAAATTGTGTCTAACAGCCCCGCCCTCCATTCAAGATGGCTGCTGTTACTAAAAATAGAAATTTCTTCAATTGTCCATTGCTGCTTTAGTATAAGTCAAAATGAGCTCATTTTTTAACTGCAGCTACATGGCAAGGAGCAGTTTAACATTTATTCCAGGTTTTTCTGTGAAATTTTTCTTTCAGCCGATTTATACCGATTATGCAAATTAGGCATATTTTGATAAAAGATCACATTTAAATCTTCTCCTCTGAAACTGCTGAACCAAGTTAAACCAAACCTGGCAGGGATGGTCCCTGGGTGGGTCCCTTTCAAAATTGTGTCCGACAGCCCCGCCTTTCATTCAAGATGGCTGCTGTTACTAAAAATAGAAATTTCTTCAATTGTCCATTGCTGCTTTAGTATAAGTCAAAATGAGCTCAAGTTTTAAATGCAGCTACATGGCAAGGAGTAGTTTAACATATATTCCGTTTCTTTCTGTGAAATTTTTCTTTCAGCCGATTTATACCGATTATGCAAATTAGGCATATTTTGATAAAAGATCACATTTAAATATTCTCCTCTGAAACAGCTGAACCAAGTTAAACCAAACCTGGCAGGGATGGTCTCTTGGTGGGTCCCTTTCAAAAGTGTTTCCGACAGCCCCGCCCTCCATTCAAGATGGCTGCTGTTACTAAAAATATAATTTTCTTCAATTGTCCTTTGCTGCTTTAGAATAAGTCAAAATAAGCTCAAATTTTAAATGCAGCTACATGGCAATGAGTAGTTTAACATATATTCTGGGTTTTTCTGTGACATTTTTTCAGCCAGTTTATTTCCATTTAGGAATATTATGAGATAAAAATCACATCTAAATCTTTTGCTCAGAAATTTGCTCAGAAATTTGAGTTCAAAATTATGTATAACACCCCCATTTTCTATCAACTTTAAATGTCAAATTGAAAACGATGTGAACGATTACAGGCCTCTAGCTTAATGACGAAATCAACATCTTTAAGTTAAAATCTCACTGAAATTTGACTGAAATCGCTTGTAAATCAGAAAAATTTCATAGAATGGTATGAGGAAAATACGAGTATGTAAGATCAAGAAAAATTAGTTACTTAGTTCTCAGGTCTGTGTGCATTATTGAAAAAAAATTGCATTGATGCAGTATTTCCATATTTACAGAAAAATCATTGCATTACAATTTTTAATTCAGCAGATTTTAGTCTAAGGGAAATAACTCTTACTTGCCATGAGTTATGATAGATAAAATAACAACATTGCCCTGATATTGTTCATTTTTGATCTTGACATTATCATTTTTTTAATGGTTACTTCATTTGTTATTTTTTTAATGAATATACTAGAATTCCAAACAAAATCAATATTGCATCAAATCACAAATCAAATCATTCCGAAAATAGTAGCCTGAGAACCAAGTATTTAATTTTGTTTGGCCTATTCTGTTGGTATTTCTACCTGAATTGGAATGCTTCTGCCCTGAATGAGAATGTTTCCACCCTGACTGTCAATTAATTTATGTCCCATTGACACTGTGTAAGGTCTTGCACTCAGTATGAAGTTCACCTGTGTGTAGAGTGCATCACTAACATGCAACTAACCTTTTTATTTTTCAGAGATAATCTCATTGTAAATAACAGTTTCACAACTTTGGGCCGAAACTCAACAATAGGTCGGTCATTTCGAGGTCCAAATTTGAACACAAGTGGGACCAAAACACGTCTTAGTTTCAGGGTAAGTTTGGTTTTTACATGATCCTAGCTCGGGACGTTGCAATGGTTAAAGTGGTGTTGAAGAACAGATGAACATCTGTATATTCAGTATAACTAGTATTGTCATTGATAAACTTGTTTTACTTTTGAAAATTTAATGTCTGTTATTTTTCAATGTTTTAGCAACCGCATCGGTGGTGTAATGGTTAGCGTGCTCGCCTTGAATGCATTAGAACCAAAGACTATAATATTGGTATTTGTTGCTTCTCTGCTAAGAATGCAGCAATAAGGAGAAAGAGGAAAGACTAATTGGATCGGAATCAGTAAATTGGTCTAGTATATATAGCAGACCTCATCATCATCATCTCATTGAAAATTAACTTGTTCTTGCCATGAGATAGCTAAAGAATCATTCACTCCTAAAGTTTTAGCTATTCAACATTGACAGGAAAGTTTACCGGTAGTTTGAAGTGAATATTGGAGTGTGTCAGTCATGTTTCCCAAATAATACATGAACAAAAGTTAACTACAATTATATTGTATATTTTAGGGTTCACTTGGCCGTGCCTTTGGGAGGAAAGTCAAAGAAGACCTTAGCAAGCTCACGATAGACGTGGAAACGCCTAAAAGAAAAATATCTGCTCCGTCAGACTTTAAACATAATACACTTCAATCAGTGTTTGAACAAGAACAGGCAGTGATATCTAACACAACTATTTCATAGCATTTGTCTAGTCTTTGTTAAAACTGTCATGCAGTGTGCTGTAAATACAAATATGTTTTTCTACTTGCTGTGTCCTTGAGTTGTCTCCCTTATGTCATTTGTATGACCAAGATTTGTCTCGCTTTTGTAATGCAACTTTTGTCTTGGTTAAGCGGATTTCAAAATATAAGTGTTTATAAAGATATTTTTCTATACTTTGGTCTGTAATAAAAAAGAGTATTTCTGTGTTTATAACAGACCTATTAATTCTTCTCCTTATGGAAGATTTTGCTCTTTCTTCAATTCCGAATGAGGTTTTACTCGCTCTGTGTTGGTAACTTCAATGTTGTGTAATATAAAATGTTAGTGTTAGCTATTGAAGTTCTAGTTGGGCTATTGTTTCCCTCAATAAGTGAGGAAAATGTGATTGTTATAAAGAGATTTAAGCAATTTATTGGACATTATTATTGTTATGGCTAAAATAAACTTTTTTCCATCTGATTTTGTTTCCAGAGTGTAAAATTGATCTCAAATGACCAGTTTTGCAATGTCACTTTGAAACAATAAAAATCTAGCAATCTTGGAAAATTGTCAAATTTTGGCTATCGGATGATTAATCCAATATTGAAGACAGAGAACATTTATATATAAGGAAAGACTTATCATTTTGACAATAAAATTCAGTGGCCAGAATTTTTAATGCAGTCCTCTGGCCCAAGACTAGTAAAAACGTTGTTCGGACCACTAAATTTTATAACTATATAAAAAATAAATTCAAGAATTTGATTTGGGACAGTAAATTCAAAATTTCATTTTGAGGACTGTTAATGTATAAGGCCCCTCCCCCCAAAGGAATTCCCTCTTATATGGCTAGATTTCTGATGCACTGAGATAGTAAATTACTACTAAATTGTCCTCCTCAAGAAAGAGGTCACCCTTCTCATTATTAGGTCACTTTTTTCGTTGCAGAAGTGTGGACGTATAAGAGGGGGATAACTGTATTCTAAAAACGGTAATTTATCTCTGTATCATGAATTCAACTTGAAAATGGTGATGTGTAGAACATCTGACAGATTTTTTGGCACACAGTTGTAAGAGAAGGAGTTTTACTATCTACTTTAGATTTTTTGGTATACAGCTGTGGGAGAAATAGTTTCTTTATCCATAGATTTGATACATTTTAAGAATTTCATTAAATAACAATAATGAATATCTTATTTACTTTCATTTTCTTTTTAAAAAGGTCCATGTAATTTCACTTTCTTTTTAAAAAGGTCCATGTAATTTCACTATCAAGAGAAAAAGCTTATTTTTATTTCTAAGAACCAGAGCAAAATTTGTTAAAGGTATCTTTGACATACTTATCTAGTGACTAGTACTGAAATTATTTACCATATTGGTTAATGTATAATATACATAGAATATGTTACTGTGAAGAAATCAAAGAAAAATATAGATTAATATTTACAGCACAGTGCCATAAATATGTTAATCTACAGCACAGTGTCATAAACATATACTACAGCATAATGTTCAGTTTGCATTATATATCATGAAATACATTGTGTATGGTAATGTATTGTGTATTTTTATGAGTGTTGTTGTTTCTTATAATTCGGAAAGAATTCAAAATAATGGTGTTGTTACTCTCATACTAAATTGCAAGCATTTTTTTGCACATTAACATATGCATAATATACCAAAAATAAAAGGGCTGTGGAAAGTCTTTTTTGTTGAAAAAATTCAGTATTACAAACAAATCAAAATGATCTCCCTTTTGTCTAAGAAAAGAGAATTTAACAAAAGGTGCTTACAGAAGGGAGATAACTATGTAATTTTATAAGAAATTAAGAGTAAAGATAATGTTATTGTTTTATAGTGATAATTCACGATTTTTAAGGACAGTTGATCGAGCTCTGAAACATATATTGTTTTATTTTAAGGGACAGTTTATTTTTATCATACATTTTAGATTTAGTTTACACATGTTTTACACCTGCAGTCTTTCAGCAGTTTTATCAAACCCTTTGTTGATCAGTATTTCTAAACGTTTTTTATCGGTAACCATGACAATCATAAAATGCTTCATTAACAATGAAAGTTTAAACATGACTTATATTTTTGTTGTTGTTGATGGCAATAATTTGTTGATTACTGCTGCAATTGGAAATTTAAGGTTTGAGTATCATTTAAAGCTCCTTGGAATTATGGGAAATTTTTCAGCCATCTTGAATTTTTTTTTATCTTTTAGCTTGTTTATGTTACAGCTATCATTAATATCACCTGATTGATAACATAAATCAAAGTGAGGGTTATTATGTAAATGAATGGGTATTTCAATAGGTTAAAGTGCCTTTTGATTATCTCAGGCATTCTATTATGTCTGCTTTTCCAAGGGGCATAGCCCTTACATTATTTGTCAGTTACCAAAACCAGAGATTTCATGTTTTGTAAACCTATATCATTTCTGTATATTTATAATGTTAAATATTATTTATTGTAGCATGTGCAATATTCATGTGATAAAAATTTGTTGTATAATTCTGTAATAGTACATGTATATGTTTTATAAACATAAATACAATAGGGGCCGTTGTGGTCGTGATCATATGGTTTTTGGATTTACAACTACCTATGCTATCTGTGCCTATCACCACTAAGGTTGTGAGTTCGAACCTCGCTCAGGCGAGGTGTACTCGATACAATATTATGTGAGTAAAGTTTGTCAGTGACTTTCTCCGGTTTCCTCCACCAATAAAACTGACTGCCACAATATAATTGAAATATTGTTGAAAGTGGTGTTAAACATCATAAACCTAAACCTTCATGTGATAAAAAATTTGTGGTCTAATTCTGTAATTTTGTTTTATAAACATAAATACAGTTGATTTATTTAACTCGCGCTAACCGTACCTCAACATGTCATGTAAGCCATTATCATCATTTTGCCTAGGTTGTCATAGTCTGTTGTCGTCCATAAACTTTCACATTTTAATCTTCTTGTCTGAAACGACTGGAAGAGTTGAAACCAAACTTGGTAGGAATCTTCAGATGGATGGTCCTCCACAAAGTTTTGGATTGAAAATCAAAGCTGACAGAACCATGAGGCCAAGGTGTTTTTTTTTTTGTATGTGGAGCATTTATTTAATCAACCAATTTTGATAAAAACCTAATAGAATTCCCTTAATGTAATTTGCCAAATGTTATGGTAATTTTTGTTCACTGATTTGAGGTGTGAGGTGAGCGACCAACTTCAAATTTTTTTTTATATTGAATCCGATTTTAATCGGTAAAATTTGATCATGGGGCCCTAGGCGAAATTGAATAAAATCCTTTTTCTCAAAAAGCTAATATTTATTGGATGCAACCTATATGAATGACCAAGCGAGTGATACAGGCTAAGTTGAGGCTCTAATTTTATGAAATTTGTACAAAGTAATAATGGAAAAATTATACTGAAAAAACAATCGTGTGAATCAGTATTTTGTGGCACATATCTACTTAAATGAACATTCAAACCACATTTGTTTGGTTCATTTTTTCTTGAGAAAAAAAATTAACATGATGTCTGATGGGTGGTTATGATTCCTCCACTATTAAACATGGTGGCCAGGAGAAAGCTGATAGAGCACTAAAAGTTATTTAAAGCAATCATTTATTCAATAAAGTTCCAACCACAAGGCAAAAAAGGAATCTTAGACAAGCAATAGATTTTAATCAACAAAACCAGCAATCTTCATATTACTGAGTCAAACAATTTTTTTCTCTTTTGTTCTCTAATATTTTTTGTAATGATTGTCCATTAACAAGAGTAAAAAATTATCTACTGAAAAAAATGAAATCTAAAAGTGTGTTTGCATGGTAAAATTTTCCTTCATCTTCACTTCACACTTGACCTCTGTACCTGTTTCAAACACAAAGTTGACCGTCTAAACACGTTGTCAACCACTTTTGATGGACCATCAAATATCGGGAGGGCGATCAATACATGTTAAATTTCTGTTTGAAACAGGCATGGGTCAAGTTAATGAAGGAAAAATTGGACCTAGTAAAATGCATCTTTAGAGATTTAATATAATTATGAACGTCTATCTTGTGTGATTGCACCATCTGGTTTTACAGGATTGTGTTTATTTTTACGTCATCATAAAAACAACATTGGAGAAGTAATCTAGTCACATTTATAAATTTATTACGTGAAAATTATCAGATGAGAATTTAAAAAAAAAAAATTCTTTCCATTTTCACGTACATAATACACACTTCTAATTTATAAGAAATAGTGATCATGTTTATGTTTCAAGATGTTTTGTCACTATTAATTTCCCTTACAATTCTGTATTGATGAATATACTGACATTTATATGAAGTTTACCTGCTCATGGCGAGGTGTACTTGATACAACATTATGTGATAAAGTTTGTCAGTGACTTGCGGCAGGTCGGTGGTTTTCTCCGATGTCCTCCACCAATAAAACTGACTGCCACGATATAGTTGAAATATTGTTGAAAATGGTATTAAACACCATAACCCTAACCCCTTATATGAAGTTCCAGAAGGTCTTTCCAGTCTGTCCTCTCGGTGGATTGAAAGGACACCTTTGAACTTTAAGTAAGAATTGTTCCAAAAATTGTCCTGTGACCTCTGGCAATATATCAATAATTACCGTAACACTAACCTACAGAAAATATTGATTGTTTTGTATCCTTGTTCAATGTCAGAATAAATTTGTGTTTTGTGGGGATAACCTAAGTTTTTACCTATTTTAAAACGTATTCAAAACCTTGCATCCACCATCTTTGTTGAGGAGAAAAGAATCATGTTGTGAAATAGAATAGTGTCTTTTGTTTGTAATACAAAGCACTTAGTTTTTATAGGATAAATATTTTGATGTTTTAATTTAAATGTACTAGTATTTTATGTGAGGTGAGATTATGTTAGATAGTTGTCAGTGTGTGTGTGAGTGATAGATCCAGTCAGTTGTACATAAATAATTTTTATGTTTATTTTGTGAAGCTTTTTAGCTGGATGCATATACAATTAAAATCAAAAGAATTTTACATTTGTTGAACTTTTTTTTTATTTATTAATTTTTCCATGTTTCATAATTTCTTGGATGAAATTGCACAAAGGAACAGATCTTAAAACATGAATACAAAAGTTCTATGAACAGAAAGTTTAAAATAGTGATGTTCAACAATTCCTTCCAATATCAACAAAACAAGCGACTACCTCTCACCTCAAATCATTGAGCACAAAAAAGACCATGACATATGACATTGAAAATCCAGGTCCTTTGCTTGGGACAGGCATACAAAAATGGCAGGATTAAACAGGCTATTGTTATCACTTTGCTTCTGTTCACATATCAATCCCCTCCAAACCTCATCAGTGGTGTTAAACATTAGCATTCTCGCTTCGAGTGTAGTAGATAATGGGTTCAAACCGCAGGCAGAACAGACCAAAGATCATTCAATTGGTATTTGTTGCTTCTCTGGTAAGCATGCAGCATTAAGGAGAAAGAGCAAAGACTGGTTAGCTCTGAATCAGGATAATGTGTCCATGAGGAGCCTCTGTTGTTGAAAGCACTTTAAAAATCCAACTAGTGGGGTGTAAGTTTGTTGGTCTAGTACGAAGCAGAGACCATCCTCATCTCATCGAAATGTAAGTTGTTCTTGGCATCGTAAAATAATAATCCTCGCACCCATTCCCCTCTGAAACAAATACCAATATTATAGTCTATGGTTTTATCAGATCGGGAAATCGAACCCATAATCTAGCATGCTAACCATTACACAACAGAGACAGTTAATGAATGCCTTGAAAAGATGCTTTAGTATGGACAGCGTCTTGAACAATTAAAACGTGTCGTGAAACAATGACGTCTACATTTCAAGAAATGAGAGAAAAACCAATATATATGTTTCTTTGCACTCATTTTCAACCAGAATATCGCAAAACAAAATTTTTGAGAAATTCCTGAATTATCCACGAAAGAGAGATAAATAACATTGCTACTTAATGTTTCATCAGGTTTACACAAGATTACTGGTACATGTGTTTTCTTTGTATCAATAAAATCTAAAAACAAACAAATACTACATGCAGCCAGAACATCTCCAAAATACACTTGACAAATCATAGAAATAGGGGAAAAATGATACCACTTAAATATGTATACATGGACACTCGCATTCCTTATTTGGTACTTCAAAAGTGGTAGGGTTACACTAGTTATCTCCCTTGACATACATACAGACTTACTCTCCCATCTTGGTACAGGCATTACAATAAAATGTGGTGATGTTAATCTAGTTTTATGTGTAGTAAATTTGATAACATTATATTTGTATGTGAATGTAAATATAAAAAATTGAGTGGTCTGGATTCTCTCTTTTCTCCAAAAGGATCGTCTGATAGGGGTTTAGAATAGGCCTTGATCTTTACTGATAAAGAAAAGAATTTAACTATATTGTATTTGAAAATCGGAAATATATTTATAAAGAGTGGGATTTGAATATCATTAAATATTTAAACCTTCCACATGTTGACCAAATCTGGATAATTGTATTCATCAAAAAGAACAAAGATGTCATTGGTAAGACCTTTGGAAACAATACAGGTAGATGTACATATCTTGGTTATTTTTGTGTTTAATGGTTTGAGATGAAAGGTAATTGTTCGTTTTGTTGATGTTGGTGGAATTATTAGCCATCAGTGAGTGATTGTTGTTTAAACGCCAACACAGCAATTTTCCAGCTATATCATGGCGAGAATAAGTTAATTTCAATGAGATGATGATGATGAAGCCAGTGTTGTACTAGACCAACACAGCTTAGTTGGATTTTTTTTTAGTACTAGCTCACTGAAACAACAGTTCGCAGGTAGACATGTCACACCACTCGGACACATTATCCTTAATCAGAGCCAACCAATCTTTGCACTTATTCCAATTTTATGATCTTTGGTTTTACCCGACAGCAGTTTGAACCAATAATCTACCATACTGGAGGTGAGAACGCTAACAATTACACCACCCATATGGTTCCATCACTGTTTAAACTTTCTTTTCATAAAAAGTATATGAAAGTAAACAAGACAGTAAATTTTTCTCAGTTTTTAATCATTTTATACATTTCAAGTAAGCCCGTATAACATCTAATTTAGATTAATATTAAAATGTTTACAAGCTCATGAAAACAACTAGTTAAATAACACTTCTCAGTAAGAAAGACCACTGCCATTGAAAAAGGGAGATAATTTTAAATGGGAGGTAACTCTGATTACCTTATATACAGATTTTTTAAAAGTAGTTTTGAAAGAATATTTTTTCCTCCAGTTAATCAAGTTTTTTTTTAAGTTTTTTTTTTTTTTTTATAAATTTAATTCAAAATTTATGTGTTTTGTTTCTGAATTTAAAAACAATGTCTCCTCTTGCATGAGAAGTGATATTTTCTATTTGTTTTTTTTTTATGAAATATTTCCAATGATAAAAATTCACTGAACACTTGTAAAGCCTCAACAGTATCTATTAAAAATAGATTTATTATGTACAAACAATAAATTACAGGACGGAGATCTACAATGGGGATGGACGGAAAAAAAAATGCTAAAACAATGGGAGGGAATACCTATGTGAAAATGTTTCACAAAATACGTCTAACTACTTGTGCAATTGACTTTTAGAATAAAAGATATATCACAATGAGAAAAAAAGAAATTATTGAACATAAAAGATACGAGGAAATAAAAAAATTATTTCGTCAGTAGCAAACAGGAAAATTTGACACAGGTGCAAAAAGAAATGAACCTTCTGTTTTTAATATGAAAGCACCAGACCATATACAATGGTAATTTGAAGAAAACAAATCATTTACAAAACAAAGTAACCATTTCAAATTTGATTTTGAACAAAATGTTAAGATTTCAACCATCAACAAATATTCAAATTAAAATTGATGAACAGTGGGTTTAACATTCAATAGAAAAAAAACCAACAATAAATGGATGGACTTTTTCAATGAAAAAATTACAGGACTTTTGCTGTATTCTGTATTGAGCAATGTGATGGCGTGTCCCACCTTCCCGATTGATGCTTTGTATGTATGCACTCTACTAGATATTTAAAAGCACTAAAATTGGGAGTTATCCCCCCTTTAAGTATTAACCTATTGATACAGTACCTATGGGAATTAAGCATGAAAATTAAGCACAGCACACACATAATGACACAGCAATTAAAATAAAAAAATGTAAAAAAAATTATAAAATATATATAATTCAATTAACAAAAATAAATAACATTTTATATCATAGAAAAGACCAAAAATGACAGTTTTACACAACGCTAACCTCACTGAATGAATGCTTAAATATTGAACAATTTCAAGGTGTAAGTAAGTATTATTGAAAAGAGTGTTTTGACAAAAATTAAGCTGCAAGGGTTATTCCTCCTTTAAATGGTATGGTAGTTGGATTTATAACTACCTATGCATTGAATGCATAGGTAATTATAAATCCAACTACCATACTATCATGACCATGATGGCCCCTTTAAGGTGTGAGTAACATTATTTCAATAAAATAACGTGTCACAATAATTGATTTACATGTCATTCTTTAAAGAAATTCAATTATATAACTAAAATGAATTCCAAGATCTTGAAATTAGTCCTTTTTTCAATTTGAAGATTTATATCTTTAGAATTGGTTTTAAAAGAATAATAATTTAAATTCTTGTTTAAAAAAAAAATTAAAATCGTGTATACCAAAGTATATTGCAATTTAGAACATCACGACAAAAATTTTAAAATGTGATAAACTTCACAATAAATTTCAACGTAATTGTTCAAAATATAACACATGACTGATTTTAATGATTTTAAGAATTACCGTACTTTTACGAAATATCGAAAGATAAGTATGATAATATTTCAGTCATATCGAAGAGTTCTTATTGCAATAAATATATATTAGACTCTATCACTAGAAGTTATTTTGTTCACGATATATATGTTGAATTTCCCGATCTTGAACTTAATTAAGTCGTTTCCTCAGATTGCTCAAAATACTGGTAAACACTTGGTCTGTATCATATGTAATAGCTCTTAGCTTGTGTTTTTTTCAAGAGTTATTTCCCTTGTCTGGCAAAATGGTAATTATTGTTGTTTCATACAAGAGCAACAGAAAGGACAGAGTTTAATTTGCGGATAATTTGTAGATATTTGAACCTTTTAAAAAAAATCTGAAGATAATTTTATCGTAAATAGTAATTTCACAAGTGGATTACAACATTAAAATATTGTATAGATTACATACAAAATGTATATTATATCCATTGAACTTTGCATGAAATGGGACCCCTTTGACTGCATTAAAGGGAGATTAATCCTATAGAAAAGTCTGAATTGTATCCCGGGTAACTTGAATACATGTTTATCTTGAAGTAAAATCCATGGACTTGTCGACTTTTGACACGAGGATCGACAGTACATATTTCGTGCAAAATTTTTTTCAAGACTTAAATCTAAGATTAATGGCTAATTCGATGGTCTGAAGGTTATATTTTATTTGAAAACAAATCTTTTTAATATATAATGTACAATCTTCTTTTGTTTTTTTCCGAAAAAAATTTAATCTTTATTCAGAAAATAAAACACAGGATGACGTGAAATATTTCCATTTTGTTTACTTACTTTAAATAAATTAAAATTAAAATAAAATATAAATTAAAAATGAAAGATTTAAATTAATGCTATAAAAATAAGATCAATGCAGATTAAAATATTTCATGTTTCAACGAAATACTGCCAACTCAATTATGATAAATAAATAAACAAGAAATCATGACACCAATCTCAATACATGTAATAATCGTTAAAAAAAAATGTAATAAAATAAATATAAATTTATAAATGGACGGCTATTTTTGACATAAATTCTACATATATACTAGAATCCACTTAAAATTGATGATAACAATCTTTATAAAAGACATCTATAAATAATTAAATAAATAAAAAAAAAACATATCAGTCATTTAGTTCAATGCATGTACTGTTAATATAAGTGAACAAAATAAAGAGAAACCAATTAAATCATGCTATTTTGGGATCTTAATTAAAAAAAAAACATTTGTAGTAAAATAGGATTATTTGTTTTGTTTTTTTTTGCTTTATATGAATTGATTAAATAATTAGATAATTATTGAAGGTGCTATCAACACGTAAGAAACAAAGAAACTTCCAAATTTAAAAACAATTTCAAATGAGATAATAATGAGAAAAAAAAACCAGTCGAATTGATAAGAAATCTGTTTTTAAGTCACAATATCTAAAAAAAAATGTGGAAGAAATCTTCCTTGTTCTTTCCTGAGTCTTTGTCAGTCATAAATAGAATATTTTATAAATTTGAAAACTCATAGGTTTCCCATGGGTCACTGTTCAGTCTCAATGAATGCTCTAATACCCATAACAATCTCCCTTAGAAAAAAATAAATATGTAAATAAAAACATTGAAAGGAAATTAGTTTGAGAATATCTACAAAAAAACAACAACAAAAAAAAAGAAAGAAAAAAAAAAATCGTAGAAGAAATGTCTTGTCTCTTCCTTGAATCTCTGTCTGTCCTATATAGAACATTAATACATTTAAATCTTTTCTCATGGATCACTCTACAGCCTCAATGCCCTAGTCCCCCACAAAAAAACTTTCACCCCTTCTAATTGTTCTCACATGTTGTTCATTTCATTAGAATCACAATGTTTGTTTGTGCATGGTACTTAATGCCACTTTCAACAATATTTCAGTTATATCATGGTGGTCACGATAATCACGATAATCACAATAACAAATAATAATATATATCAATACTGAGAAATAAATAACAAATAAATAAACAAAAATACAAATATCACAGATACAGCTATCCCATAATTCCACACGAAATTATGGGATGTAAATGGAGGGAATACAATTATAATAAAAAAAGATGTGAACATTTGGGGATTATCTCCCCTTCCAACATGGATGACACATACAAAGCTAGACATATTCAAAATTGATGCAAGAAAACAAATCACTTTTAATTGGACAGCAAAGTTTTTGTCATGATCACTTTTGGATGCTTTTTTTTAGCACACTTGCAGTGTAAGAATTACGAAATGGATAACAGTGATTTCTCTAAAAGGAAAATGCAAACATTAGTCAGTTGTCTCCCTTCAAAAACCTGGATAAAGCAAAATTAATAAATCAATTTCCATTAGTTACCAATGGAGACTATTTTATTATCCCCTTTGCCGAAATTAGTAAAGGGAAATAATTTACAAATATATCTAATTATTCCAAACATCTTTGGCTCTTTCCACCTTACGTCATAAATACGACAGGGGACGTAAATTTTTCAAAATAAGATATTTTTTGGGTTCAAAATAGAATAAATAACGGCTTTTATTTAGAGAGGTTTGGAACAAGTAGAACTTATATAACTGTGTTGTCATGGCGATATATTTATTTGCATCATCTGACAATGTTGTAAAAACAGTTTTCTTTTAAATTTTCCATCACCTGCCATTCCTTAATTATTGTGTAAAAATAAAATTGTGTAAAATCTGAAAATAGACATCAATCTATTGTTTATTTATAAGATAATGCCCTTTTCATTTTCAACAAAAGTTAGAATTTTACATTCTGTGACAAACATGTGATATGTGCTATTATAGCAACACTCAAATAGTATATATGGATATTTTTTGCACATAATGAAGAACGTCCAAAAATAGAAAATGACAAAAACATGAACATATAACTAAATGCAGTATTAACTTTTCATTCTAGTCGAATTAAACCTATACTTTTTTCTTGCAAAATTTCAAGATCTTTATTTTTTTACTATATGTAAATATTGTCACAATAAAATTGAATATTTGTTCCATATTTCATTAATTCAGTTACACATGATTAATTTCCAGTAAATTTGTTTAAAAGAGCAATTTTTTTTCATTCTAGATGACGATTTGAATAAAAATGGCTTTGTAGTACAAAGTATTTAGAGAAAGATCACATGTTTCATACTTCAAATGAAAAAAAAAAAAATCATTCCTAAAATGTTCTGAGGATCATGATTTACACCGGATTTTTTTTGGGGAAAAAAAATCATAAACATGCAACATAACATAATTATATAAAATCGTTAACAATACAATAATTATAATCAACCATATTTAACAAATAAATAATTCTTTTCTTTAAAAATTTGTCAAAATTCAACATCTCTAACAATAATCACATTTTTAGTTCAACATCTAAATAACGAACTGGTCCTCCATTTTGGACTAGAAATTCCAATACTTTCAAAAATTAAATATTCATAACAAGTTCCGACAACATTTGTGAATAGTTTTGTTCCACACTTAGGGAGGGTAGCGTCACTGTTTTATCACCTTCTCGTAAAGTCACTAATTGTAACGAGGACATGCCTCCGTAACCGTTTTTATGGTCCAATGATAAATGAGGTAAGTATTTATCAGTAATTGTATCCACGAGGTACGGATCCTCTCCAGAAATGATGGCTTTCGAATTAGTTACCTTCGCTGGGATTGTCACTTTTCTTTGTCTGTAAAAACAAAAAAACACACATCAAGTTATTTCTCTTCTTTTATTGGGCAATATAGAAAGATAGTGATTTAACGCCAAGTTATATCATGGCAAGAACAAGATGCATTTCAATGAGATGACGATGATGTCTGCTTTCTACTACACCAACATGCTTAGTTGTATTGTAATTGTGCTTGCTCACTGAAACAACATTCTAAAACACACATAACTTTATTTGTTAATTCTTGGGTTATTTATAGAGGATGAGCAGAGAGACTTAATACAATTAAGTCACCAATGTTTCAGCTATATCATGGCAAGAACATTGTACATTCAATATGATGATGTCAACTTTGTACTAGACAAACAACCTTAGTTTGATTTTTATAGTGCTAGCTCACTGAAACAACATTCCATGACCATGCTGTCTCACTAGGACACATTATCCTGATTCAGAGCCAACCAGTCTTTGCTCTTTCTCCTTAATGCTGCATGCTTAGCGGAGAAGCAGTAAATGCCAATGTTATAGTGCTGCATCTGAAATTTGACCTGATAAGAAGGGGTGGTCTTTGGTGGAAGTGGCCTGATAAGAAGGGGTGGCCTTTGGTGGAAGTGGCCTGATAAGAAGGGGCAGCCTTTGGTGGAAGTGGCCTGATAAGAAGGGGTGGCCTTTGGTGGAAGTGGCCTGATAAGGGGTGGCCTTTGGTGGAAGTGGCCTGATAAGAAGGGGTGGCCTTTGGTGGAAGTGGCCTGATAAGAAGGGGTGGTCTTTGGTGGAAGTGGCCTGATAAGAAGGGGTGGCTTTTGGTGGAAGTGGCCTGATAAGAAGGGGTGGTCTTTAGTGGAAGTTGCCTGATAAGAAGGGGTGGTCTTTAGTGGAAGTGGCCTGATAAGAAGGGGTGGCCTTTGGTGGAAGTGGCCTGATAAGAAGGGGTGGCCTTTGATGGAAGTGGCCTGATAAGAAGGGGTGGCCTTTGGTGGATGTGGCATTATAAGAAGGGGACTACTGAATACTATAGTTGATTTGTTTTGTGAGAATAGTTTTCTCAGAGCAATATTACATCAGCCTTTTGATATGAGATGGAAAAAAGAAGCTAAAATATATTACAGATAATATGTTTATAGAGGATTGTCAAGTTGACATCATTTTAATGTATGTATGTCACAGAGTTAGAAATAGAAATTAACAATAAGATTTCAGATAAGATTTCGTATCACGATTGTCACTTGATAATGGATAATTATCATCGTGTGTAAAGATCATAGAAAAAATGTATAAATCATCGAAAAAGTTTATATACGATTACTAGTGCATTATTGTTAAATCATTATCAATTGTCCAACCTCCATAGTTATAATATTGTCACGCTAAACTAAAGCTTTTAAAATTTGATAAATATATAAAGCAAATAAATTTAATAATTCACAAGTAATACATATTTATATTCGACATCATAATAATCTACTGTTCTAAATGGATAATATATACGTTACACAGCGTGCCAGGTACGAAATATTAATTGCGTCTGACAAATGAAGAAAGTCTTAATGTTCAAATTTATGTCATATTGTATTTCCCAATGAATAAGGGGCCATCGTGGTCGTGACCGTATGGTAGTTGGATTTACAACTACCTATGCAATAAGTGCCTATCACTACTAAAGTTGTGAGTGTGAATCCCGCTCATGGTGAGGTGTACTCAATACAACATTATGTGATAAAGTTTGACAGTGACTTGCGGCTGGTCTATGGTTTTCTCCAGGTACTCTGGTCTCCTCTACCAATAAAACTGATCGCCACGATATAACTGAAATATTGTTGAAAGTGGCATTAAACATCATAACTCTAACCCAATGAACAATAAAAAGAACCAAAACATTTAACAAAGAGGTAAGCTTGAAACATACAAACATTTTAAATATAATTTTTTTTTTAAATATTTGTGTTCTTAAAATATTGCAGACGGTACAGAGAAAATGAAAAACAAAAAATACCACACTGTCACTGCGTCAATGTCTGAACAGTTTCAAAATCTAATAAAAAATACCACACCGTCAGTGTCTGAACAGTTCCAAAATCTAATAAAAAATACCACACCGTCAATGTCTGAACAGTTCCAAAATCTAATAAAAAATATCACACCGTCAGTGTCTGAACAGTTCCAAAATCGAATAAAAAATACCACACCGTCAGTGTCTGTACAGTTCCAAAATCTAATAAAAAATACCACACCGTCAGTGTCTGAACAGTTCCAAAATCTAATCGCAATATTATAGAAACAGAGACAAAATTGATACCCCTAACATATACACATCATCATGACAACTTACCCCTAACATATACACATCATCATGACAACCTTTTTTTCTTACTTGGTTATAAGATATAAACTGAATGTATCATGTCTCATCTGTTGTACAAAGTGCTATTCTTTACTGGAGGGATTTGACCAGATATAGGTTTGATTTGGTTTGGTTTATGGTGTTTAACATCACTTTCAATAATATTTCAGCTATATTGTGGCAGTCAGTTTATTGGTGGAGGAAACAGGAGTACCCGGAGAAAACCACCAACCTGTCGCAAGTCACTGACAAAACTTATCACATGATGATGTTGTATCAAGTAAACCTCGCCATGAACCGGGTTCAAACTCACAACTTTAGTGGCGATAGGCACTGATTGCATAGGTAGTTGTAAATTCAACTACCATACGATCATGACATAGGGGGAGAAATCCTCATTGACCGGTTTATCCCCACCATAGAGTTGTGTTTATCTACTCAAGCGTAGACCTACAGTACAGTCAGAGACATACCATGATAAATCACTGTGATAGACGTATCACTCATCTTAGTGATACTGATACAGTACAGTCAAAGACATACCATGATAAATCACTGTGATAGATGTATCACTCATCTTAGTGATACTGATATATTTTTTGTTCTGTTTAATAATTTCTTTTGTATTTAGAGTGTTACATACTATCACGCAAAATGCACAAGAAAGTAAGTAAATGGATTAAACAAGGACAAAAAATATATCAGTATCACTAAGAAGAATGATACATCTATCACAGTGATTTATCATGGTATGTCTCTGACTGTACTGTACATTTCAATCATCTTCTCTTGTGTCTTTGTGGTTTGAAGTTATAATCAATAGAATGGTACTTGACTTGTTGCGGTTGTTGAGATTATTGAAAACCATGGTTTAATTTTTTTTTTTATTTAAACTTTGATCAAAAGTGAAACATCTTTGAAAGATAAATATTTTATTTATTTAATACTTTAAATTGGTAGGGTATATGAAGCATTTCAATAGTCTTATTTGTGAAGCTCACACACAAAGTTTTAATACCTATTCCATTTTTGGAAAGATTTCAAAATTACCATTATTTAATTATTCATGTGTCAAATTCATCCATTTACGAAAAAAAAATTAAAATTAAAACCACAAATCTATCTGAATTCACAATAAACAGATTTAATTCTAATGCAAAAAACTGAAAATCAAGGTATTTCATTTTCTTCATCAATAAGTATTTATCTAGGAATATTTGTCAAGGACAAAAAGAAGGCTTTATTCTACCGATATCAACATAACGAACAATCACCACTGAACACACAAAAAAAGACTGACATATGACATTGGAAATCCAGGTCCTGGATTGAGACAGCCACAAAAATGTGGCAGGTTAAATTGGTCTATGGTATCCCAACCCCCCCTCTCTTGATAACTAGATTTCTAACAGTAATACATATATACATACACACCATCAAAAACCTGCATAAATTCGTTTCTGCTAAAAAAGATCACATGAATGACAACTAAAACATGGACAGTACAATAGCAGTGTCAATGAACTCATTTACCTTATTTGTCTTTCCAATCTTTTGACCTTGAGCGTACCTAATGAAGGTTATTCCAGAAACGTGTTGTGTGCACTAAATTAGATATCTACAGTTTTATTACCTTGATCCCCTTCTTATTGAGCCTGTTTCCTTGTGTGAATCAGGTTTAACTCTGTCAAACAGTTTCTTCAGTAATAAATCTGTATCCCCAGTAACAAAGATCTTTCTCTCTGGGGCTGGGCGTGGTGGTTTCTTCATCTTATCATCAGGTGGGGTTATAGGTCGAACATCTACAAAAATAAAACAATAAGTATGTACTAGAGTCACATTGTTTTTATTTGTTACATTGTACTACAAACTTTGAGGCCATCATTAAAACAATACTGACACTGATTTGTAGATAGACTTAAGGTGGTACCATACACTACAGGGAGATAACTCTTTAAAATCAGTTGAACGTTTTGATCATATGATGTTTGTATGCAGATTTCAAGCATCTCGGTGATCAAAACCACAGAGAGAAAAGCTGCTATGTGGCTAGTGAATTTATAGCTCTGAGTCTGTTGTTTGGAATTTGCTAAAATTTTGATATTTATTACAGTGGATATATTCAAACACACTGCCAAAAAAATAAGAAAATTAAACGAACAGATCAAATTTTACCTGAAGTGTATGGTACCACCTTAAATGTGGTTACGCAGATATACAAATTATATTTTTCTTTCAAATACAGTGAAACCTGTCTAAACCGAACCTCTTTGGGACCAACTTTTGTGTTTGGAATTGACTGGGATTCAGTTTATACAGGTTAAATTACCAAAGATATCCTACATTAAGACTTTATATAAGTTCGGTTTATACAGGGTTCACTGTATCTGAAAAAGGATACTTTAATGTAAAAAAAAATCTTTGAAAATTCCAGATAAAACTTTTTCAATATGGGCAGTTTATTTTGGTGGGTCATTTTGATTTCAGCGAATTTTAAATATTTAATCAATGGATGGCCTGTCAGTTTGTAATTTTTTGATATTTTACGGTAACATTTCTTTTGTTTAAGAAGCTTATAAATGACAATTTATCCTACAATCGTGTGATTTTGAGTACTAATAAAGGGGGTCAAATAAACTTCAGTGTTATTTAGTCATGGACCTAATAAAGCATTTCTGGTACCTAATTCATGTAGAGCGACAGAAAGAAACGGTAACAGTATAAGTGCTGACGTCACAGGTGACGCCAATGAAAACAATTAGAATGCAGTGGCGGATTCAAGGGGGGGGGTTTCAGCCCCCCCCGTCGAATAAGTCAAGCACATATATTAACATACGCTTTTCAAAGCTAGTTAACGTCACGATATGGCTTTTAATCGAATGGTTTCAATCCGTGTGATGAAAGTAAAAGAAAATAGAAATTAATTTCTTTGTATTGAATTAATCTTCAAACAGGTAATTATAAGTAATTATGCTAAATCAAATTTTCAAGTTTATTTGAAGTTTTTATGAATGTATTGTCAAAATACCAATTAATCAGTCTAGTGTCACAATTTCATATAGGTATAACCACCAACACCTGTAAATTGAGGCTCTTTCAAGGAAATTCTTTTTTAAATATAATTTATTTTTACAAAAAATTTAAAGGCAAATGTTGCTGTATTACCAAAAAAAATACATGAGTTTCCGTTTTGAAAATATATGAATACAGCATATTTTAAACTCTAAATGAAAATATAAATACATATAAAATAATTAAAATTAATTAGAATTAAAATAGACTTAAATTAGATTTTGTCCCTGCTATTGTTCAAACCTTTGACAGGGGCGGATCCAGGATTTCAACTTGGGGGGGGGGGGCGCGCACATAAATATTTGTTTGGGGTATTTCGTGTGAAAAATCACGATTTTATGCAAAAAAATCATATTTTTTCCAATTTTAGGGGAGTGGGCGCTGGATCCGCCCCTGCTTGACCACTTTACAAAACTGCCAAAACACACATACACCAGACCAGAAGAAGCTGATGTAACTTCTTTGTTGAATTCCATTTGCAACTTTGATTTTGTCGTAACCATTGTTATTGTTCAAATGTGCCTGGCTTTTAAGAAAGGGCTCAGCAGATCACTAGATTTAGATTAAACTTATTTTATTGTTAACTATATAACATTTGGATCGGACACAAGTTATTCCAACTTACAAAGGTCCTCGACAAGATCACTACAAGAGAGATCACTTGACATAGGCAGACTCTAAAAAAGCGTAAATTTAATTCAGAGCTCCCTAGACTGCAGAGCAAATGTTGAACAATTCAACCACCAGTGTTTTGAGAGGAGTGCTAAAATATGTGAACCGCTAGATATAGAGGATAAAAAACCTAGAATATGCGGGAGACAAATAATGAGAGATAATGTTGAAGCAGAGTCCGGAAGACTACTTTAGGAAGTCAATAACTGTACCTTTTCTCTACTGTACGCTAAATGAAATGAAAACAAGGTTTACCGACCTACACGCCAGAACCGCTTTGGGACTACAGTTGGTTCCATCAATTATTGAAAATATTGCTCCATAACTGAGCCCCCCCCCCCCCCCGTCAACAGAGTCTCTGGATCCGCCCCTGAGAATGACGCTTGTTTCAGCTATTATCAGACAATTTGGCAGGTGTTTTGGACTTTTTGTTATTGCAGGATAAACACAATATACGTACAAATATTAAATATAAAACTAATTTGCACTCGCTTAAAAAACTCGCCAAAGATTCACTTTTCTCCGTTTCTAAAGCTTGTGCAAATAAATTTTATATTTTCCGAGAATATACGTACATGTATATTGTATATCTATTTCATTTGTCTATCAGAATAGTTTGTGTCTAAAACAAAAACTTGTATTTACAAATGGACATATTTAAAGAAGCATCACAATACATGTACAGTCAAACCTGTCTGAACATAACCTCCTTGGGACCAAACTGTTGTGTTTGGAATAGACAGGTGTTTGATTTATACAGGTAAAATAAACAAAGATTTCATACATTGGGACTCAAGTTTAGTTTGAAGAAGATTCTGTTTTATCAAGGATTCAGAATAGACAGGTTTCACTGTATAATATATATATATTATGAACAATTTGTCAATATACATATGTATAATATATTGACAAATTGTTCATCCACGGCAGAAAAGAGGAACTCATTTGTATTTTACCCTATAGACTAGCAGAACGATTTACATTTCCCGTCACAGTAAATTTGGTTGGTTGGTTTATGGTGTTTAATGCCACTTTCAACAATATTTCAGTTCTATCATGGAGGTCAGCTTTATTGGTGGAGGAAACCGCAATGTCCTGAGAAAACCACTGACCTGCTGCAAGTTACTGACAAACTTTACCACCTGAGCAGGATTTGAACTCACCAGGTTAGTGGTGATAGGTACTGATTACATAGGTAGTTCCAATTACCATACGATCAGGACCACAACAGTAACTTTGAAATATCGATGATCAAGTAATCAATCAAACTAAAAGTATACCGTTACATGCTACGATTACCGGTAAATCAGAAAATCAGAAATTAATCTGGCATTTATAGTGTCTAATTAATTAGGTATTGATTTATATACGAGGAAAATGAACATCTTAAAATCAGATAATAGATTTTACATCATAGGAAAAAAAAAATGTCTGTCAGACTTCTATAAGATCTATATCAATTTCAAGGAAACCGATTGTTCACTTTAAGTGCGCGAGCGAGTGAGTGAGTGTATGTTGCTTAACCCTAGGCGAGCTATTTTTCAGCTATATCATGGTGAGAACAAGTTACGTTTTGTTGTGATGATATCTGTTTTGTACTAGACCACTTTACCGAGTTAGATTTTATAGTGCTATTTCACTGAAACAACAGTACACAAGGTAGACACTCTTCTTGGACCCGTTGTCCTGAGTTACAGCTAACAAGTCTTTGTTTTTACTCCCTAATGTTGCGTGTTTAGCAGAGGAGCAACAGATACAAATATTATAGTCTTAGCTTTGATCCGACAAAGGATTAAACCAACATTCTACTGCACTCAAGACGAGGAAGCTGCTAGCCATTACGACCTCTTTCCCATTATGAAATTGAACAACCTTTAAAATCTTGAGGACAAAAATGGAGACCAACAAATTGGATTGTAAAAGGAAATTACCTTTTAACTTCACAAAAAAAGAAGAATAAACTAATAATATGTTTATTTTCTACATGCAGCACAAATGAATTAATTTCATATAAAACAAAGTCATCAAAGCTTACTAAAACTGAGGATCAACAATTTGCGATTTGTTTTTTTTTCCGAAATTTGCCATTTTTTTTTTTAAATAATCACTTCATGAACTTTTCAAATTACTATCTTAGCATATGTAACTAATATAATTTGTATATTAAAAAAAAAAAAAAAATTCAATTTGTATCTTTTTTTCAATTTCAGGAATTTGTATATTTTTTCTTCAATTTGTATTTTTTTCTTCTTCAATTTTTATATATTTTTTCCAATTTGTATATATTTTTTCATTTTCAATTTGTATATCTTTTTTTCAATTTGTATTTTATGTTTCAATTTGTATATATTTTTTTCAATTTGTATATTTTTTTCTTCAATTTGCATATTTCTTTTAAATTTCTTCATAATTGGGTCACACTACCATTACGCAAATCAATACAAAAAGTTCTATATTTGATTAAATTTTGATATTAATCACATTTGGTATTGTATAGGAATATAGATATACCACCCTGTTTTATTTGTTATTTTAATAAAACTTGTTGACATCACATTTAAATACCTACATGATTTATATCAATAATAAGTTCAAATAAAAGACATTTTGCAGTTTTTCATACATCGCTGCACCAAAAGTTAGTATGATATTTTACATTTGAAAAGTAATTTTTTTCCACAATTAAATTAACCTGTGTTTACGTCACAATTCAATACATATGACTTATAATAAGTTCAATTACAAGACATTTTGTGGTTTTTCATCCATTTTCATGCATCGCTGTCCATACATGTACCAGTATTTCCACAAAGTAAAGTTTGTCAGTGACTTGCAACAGGTCGGTGGTTTCCTCCGGGTACTGCGGTTTCCTCCACCAATAAAACTGACTGCCACGTTATAACTGAAATATTGTTGAAAGTGACCTCAAACACCATAAACCAAACCCTACCCTAACCCTAACAAATCAGTGGCAGTATTGTTTTAAGGATGCATGCAAATTATTGTAAAGAAAATGTATGGTAGTTTAAAAGTACCGGTTTTACAAAAAAAAAAACAAAAAAAACTTATCAATTTCTTTTCATATGAATTACTATATATTATTTTAGATCGTAACATGCTTCCATGATTTCTATACAACAGATATTGTTGATGTAACTTTAATAATTAATACAGGGTAAATTTTATTGGACCAACTTCAAAACAAACAAAATCACGAAAACAGCAACATCGACAAGTGGCAATTAAATACCTAAGAATTGTTAAAACCGGCAAAACTAATTGATTTTTTGAAATTTTACATTTGAAAAGTAATTTTTTTCCACAAATAAATTAATATTCTTTTGTAATCAAAATAATCACAGGTAATTTAAAAGTTACTGGTTTTTCAAACAAACAAAACCTGATCAATTTCAATACAAATGTACTTAAAATTTTACATTTGAAAAGTAAATTTCTTTTCACAATCAAATTAATATTCCCTTGTAACTAATTAAAAAAATCAATTAGTTTTGTCAGTTTTAACAATTCTTAGGTATTTAAATGCCACTCGTCAATGTTGCTGTTTTTGTGATTTTGTTTGTTTTGAAATTGGTCCAATAAAATTTATTAATTATTAAAGCTACATCAACAATATCTGTTGTATAGAAATCATGGAAGGATGTTACGATCTAAAATAATATATATTATTTATAAATATACATACAAAGACATACAGGTATTTGTAGGGAATTTTTTTTTATGTATTTGAAATTGAAATGTCTGGCCAGTTGACAACAAAACCCACCCATGCCCTCAGTCACAATTAATTTTCAAATGTATATTATTCAAGATGTAAATAAAAAGTTACTAGAAGAATAAGCTACATCAGAAGTAACCAAGATTTGATCAACAATCATAAATATACCTTGCATGTTAAAGAAAAACGAAAAGGCAATCATTAATGGAAAGTCCAGAGACAACAGCAACATTTGGCACAAGACACAAAGCAAAGACAAACAATACAAAAATCATGACACAGAAAAGAAAAAAGAGGAGCAACACAGACCTCACCAAAAATAAAATGTGGGTGAACCCAAGTGTTCGTGAAGAGTAAGCACTTCCTGTTTTTTTTTATAAGACACCTGTCATGTTACTCTGGTAAAAGTCTTGTTAGTGATATATAGGAAGAAAAAATCTGTGTAAAAGGGAAAATATCCATTGCCATTTGAGAAATGGATATTTCTTATCAGTCAACCAGTAAGTGATTACTACCATATAATTTTTGTGGCGATGACTTCAATCCGGGAGCAACGTAGCCTTATGTGAGAGCTTTTGCATCAGCGACTGAGCTCCCTGTCCAGAAAATTAGTGTACTGGGTACAAGTTGTGAAATGTAAACTCCCTAGGCTGGTGTTGCTGGAATATTGCTACTGATAAAAGGGAAGTTGGTTATTGGAAAGTGAAGTCATCAAGTTTGTCGTAAAAAACTAGAAACCCATGATGGTGAAAATATAAAAAGACATGAAGCATGCTAAAAATATATACTACAGAGACCATTTTTGATAAAGTATTCTAGACACATACAACAAAAACGATGTTTAAACACATAAAAAACCATACCCTTTACAATATTTCTCTATAGAAAATTTATGAATCTTTTGCCAAAATAAAGTCAAATTAGCTTAAGAGAAATTTCAATTCATTCAACAAATTTTAGCTTCCAGCTGGTTTTATCAATGCCGATTTCCGAAACATTTTTTTAAAAGAAATTCTTTAAATCATTATACAGATTTGATTTGATTTTTGGTGTTTATAACGCCACTTTCAGCAATATTTCAGCTATATCATGACGACCAGTTTTAGTGGTGGAAGAAGCCGGAGTACCCGGTGAAAACCACAGACCATGGGCAAGCAGCTGGTAAACTTTATCACTTGCGGCTGCGAGTCGAGTGCACCCTTTTGTCTAATTTACAAAGCCGGGTGCGAACCCACGCTGTAAATCAGTATACAGACACCGACCAAATCAGATATATATATATTTATGTATATCGTGCGTAGTAATTTCTTACTGTATTAGTAAGAACCGGTTTTCAGAATACAGGGGTATTTAAAGAACTGCGAGATGAATTCAGTATCGAGACTAGGCAGTGACCATATCGAGCAGACCCACGAGCTTATTGTCAAGTCAAATTTTCAGTTACATCAATAACTTTATAGTATAAAGAATATATCAGTATTATACGTAGCATGTTTGTACATATACCTATTTATTTCTTCGTCATTATATATAATGCATGTATATGTACGAATCAGTTTGTAATTTTTAAAATGTCTTTTTTAGATTGATAGAGACTTTCCAGTGATTTTTGACAGTTAAATATTAGTGAAACATAAAGTTGTGTAAAATGAACTTATTTATAATATGATGTTGTTTGTTGTGTTTTAATACAATATAAATGGTCACTGCGCCAGTCCATCTTCAATTGTGTTTGTGTTTTATTTATTAACAAGTATAGGTACATAACGCAAATACTTGGTTTTCGTCTTATATAGAATATTACAGCTAACAGTACATAAATACTTTATGTTCGTTTGAACAACGTGAATTAGAACATAAATATATATACCACTATACATTGTATTATTTTCAAATGAAAATATTGATATTCTTTCTTAATTCAATAAAAATCATATATTATTGAAAGTTAGATGATGATCAACTGATTTTCTTTGTAGACATTTCTATAATAGTGAGGATCAATATTCACAGGGGATCGTCGTGGTCGTATGCAGTTGGATTTACAACTACCTGCCCAATCAACGCATATCACCACTAAAGTTGTGAGTTCGGATCCAGCTTATGGTGAGGTGTACTCGATACACCATTATGTGATAAAATTTGTCAGTGACTTGTGGTAGGTCAGTGGTTTTCTCTGGGTACTCCGGTTTCCTCCACCAATAAAACCGACCGTCACGATATGAATGAAATAGTGTTGAAAGTGGCGTTACATACCATAATCCTAACCGTAACCCAATATTTACATCATGGGAATAAATACATGTACTGTGTAATTATAAACCCTCATGCTAACAAAACTATATTTAACCTTTGACCTGTGGTGTCCATGTATTCAATAAACTCTCTTTTTATTTAGAACAGAAATGAGGGAGAATTGGGATATTTGGGGCAACAACTGATGACTGTCACTGAAAAAGTAAGGAGAATTGAGTAGGCATCTCTGGGTATATTATATTTATGCCCAAACTGTTGATTGAAACCTGAAGAGAGGATATATACATGTAGGCTTGTCCTGCTATCCAATCCTTTTCAGTACTTTTCTGAATAAAATACGTTTAAATTATGAAACCTGATTTTGAGTCTAATTAATGTTATGCCACAGTCCAGTATACTGTACAAGCCTCTACATGTATTATAGTCTATATGAATTATTTGTTGTGACTTTGATATCAATTCTTTTATACCAGTGGCAATTTGTAAACAAGACTTGTTTTTATCTTCAGTCCAGAAGCTCACCTTTGCCTGGTTCAAAAATGTTCAAACAAAGTCTTTACATTACTACGGATATTTAAATATTTGTAACTAATGAATGCATAGCGTTACTAGGAAACAAATCACTGAACATGCATGATAACAATGGTAGAAAACATCGATTCATTTCAAAGGAAGACAAATATCAAAATTTATAAATGTCAACATTATCATGTCACAATAAGTCAGTCAACATGTAAAAAAAAAATCAAAGTACAACGTCCACCAGGTACCGACTGTTTGCAGTAGTTACATACAAATATTGTTTATTAGAGATGTATATAAACTTGGGATTCCATATTTAATATCGAGCAATAGTTAACTCCTAATGCCATTAGATAAATTCTCATAGTAGCTGAATTTAATTTTCTCGACTGAGTGATATGGGAAAAACATCTTGTACAAGTCAAATATTGTTATATGTTATATCAACAAAGATTTTAAGCCTTAGCTAATTAGTAATTCAATCATGTAAACACAATCCATCAGTCAGAAAATATCTATCAATTTTTTAGCATACAATATGTACATATACACTGACTTGTTTTTTGATTGATTTGGTTGGTTGGTTTATGGTGTTTAATGCCACTTTCAACAATATTTCAGCTATATCGTGGTGGACAGTTTCATTGGTGGAGGAAACCGGAGAAAACCACTGACCTGTCGCAAGTCACTGACAAACTTCATCACATAATGTTGTACAATGAGTGGGATTCGAACTCAGCACTTTAGTGTTGATAGGCACTGATTGAATAGGTAGTTGTCAATCCAACTACTATATGATCAGAACCATGGAGGCCCCTGTTTGTTTTAACATTTGAAAAGGTCAAAATAATCTTATAGTGGAGTGACTAATTTTTGTTTAAGAAATGATAGATCGGAATCTCAGATTGTGATAAAAAAACCCAACACAACCTAATTTCGTAGAAAACATGCAAAATGTAGGTCAAACCAAGTCATATCTACCTATATATTTGTAATATTTACACATCTATCAATAGTACTCTTATTGGTTTTAAAATGATGTAAATGTCATTTAGTCATGATATTTAGAGTTGCTTTGTTCTGAAAAATCTTAAAGGTCATGTTAATATAAAATTATGTAAATGTCATTTAGTCATGATATTTAGAGCTGCTTTGTTCTGAAGAATCTTAGAGGTTATGTTAATAATAAATACATCAAATGTTTAGTGACCCTCATGGCAACCTCAGTGTGTAAAAATAGGACCTTGTTTCTCCACTGCTGGGTAGATACGTACATACATGTATACAGATTCTACTTTTTACAACTTGACTTTAGGTTTAGGGACAGAACGCTTAATGAGCCATAGTGCCGTGTGTATCGAGGATAATAATTGAACAATCTTAATCTTGATCTTTATATTAAATAGGCCAAAAAAAAAATATGTGTGTTTACGGTCACCCGACCTACCCTAATTTTTGCTAGCAACCCTATGAATTTTTACACAGAATTCGGATAACCATTTTTGTTGTTTAACCAGCAGCAATGTTTTATTTATTCAACTGCTAGCTTTTTGTCGAAATTGAGAGCAAAGAAGGTAGAAAAACTGCATATTTCGTCATTTTACCGGAAATTTCGAAAATGAAATACCGGAATCGGATTCCGGAACCGGGAACAACTATTTCCGGTTTTGCCGATAATAAAAAAAAAAAAAAAATGAATCCCGACCGACCGACCCTAGATTTTTTTGACATGTGACAGTAAACACACATATATTTTCTTTTGGCCATATATGAGAACAACTTGAAATTTTATCATTTGAGTATGATAGAATTAGGGTTATTGTGTTTAACGCCACTTTCAACAATATTTCAGTTATACCTCGCCTAAGCGTGATTTGAACTCACAACTTCAGTAGTGATAGGCACTGGTTGCATAGGTAGTTGTAAATCCAACAACCATGATGGCCCTTGTATGATAGAATTAGCACTGAAAGTTGAAAGTCTTAACATTCAACATAGTTCAACTTCTATAAAATCCTAATACACTAGGATATATCTAGCTAAAAAATCAAACTCAGAACAGTGTTTTTGCTAACAACGAAATACAGATTTACGAAACTAAATAATATTTGTTAAAACAACAACGGTAACATTTTAAAACGACAAATCTTCAATCAAACATGTGTTGAACTGAGAGGGTGTTTTGGTCAACAACAAAATACAGCTTGACAAAACTAAATAATATTTGTTAAAACAATTACGGCAACATTTTAAAACGACAAATCTTTGTAACATTTTTTTCAAAGTTAATTAATGCTAAAGTTAACATCTTAATATATTAATCTATGAAATAATATAATCTATGATAAGCTTCTAGCAACCATTTAAAATAATTAAACTGAAATACGGTAACTTTTCAAGAGCTGATCAGACTTTTTGACAGTGTACATTCTTTTAGTTGTGAAATCAAACCACCAATATAACTATAGGATTAAATCAAGTTAAAAAGAATTCTGCTAATTTAAATTCTAAAAAAGGATTAAAATATTTCTTCTGGGTTTTTTTAAACAAAGAAAAAATGTGTTTGTATTGATCTGTATCACCAACAGGGGTTTCAAAGTTTTTTATAATAGGAGGTACTTCTTAAATTTTAGGAGGTACCTAAAAAATTAGGCTGAGGGCCGTAAGAGGTCCAGGGGGGCGGAAGCTCCTGAAATCTAGCATTTTGTGGACCAAAAAATGTACTTCAGAGACTGCAAAACATTAAGTGTTTTTGAAAGAAAAATCCCATTAACGAGTTCAGATTTCACCAAGAGTGAAGACCATGCATAATGCCTAGATCCCCCCCCCCCCCCCCAATTTCTTTATTGAATATTTCAGTTTACAGACTTATTACAAGATTATTCATAGATAGTCCACCATATCTTAAAAAAAACCAAAAGAACCATAAAGAGCTACGGTTCCGCAGCTAGGCTTGACCAAGCCATTGTGTTTAAAGCTTAAACTTCTCAAAATTCTTTTGTTGGCTTTGTTCTTTTCTTTTTCACAATACCTTGGCTTGTGTGTGTGTTTTTTTTTTTACTTTATTGTCAGTAATTAAACTCATCAAAGACCATTGGCACGGATCAAGACATACAAGTGTCATAATTAATGAAACATATAAATTTAATTTGCAATCATCAATCTTTAATAAAAATTTATAATTTTAATAGATCAATACAAATATAATTAAACAAAAACAATATATATTGTTACTTTCACGACTTATGTGCAAAAAAAATGTTCGAACAAAAACGATTCGCGGGAAGACATTTATTAACATTTGAATCACAAAAGTTAAATTATTTTGGAAAAAAAGGGGGGCCGGCGTTTTGACATTACAATGTAATTCGTATTTGAGTCATGTTCGGTCCTTTTTCAAGATTTCTAGTAATTTTCTATCCCTTATCTCCTTGTACCCCCTTTTAAAAATGTTTTTCAGCACACTTTCATTTCTGTGAACAACCGCGGTAGGGCCTCGTCAAAATATGTAAATAAATTAACCATAGGTTTTTATTTTTGTATACCGAACCTGGGTTTTAAATGGATAAAAAAAATCGCACAAAATATTGTGTAGTCATATATTCATAATACATAATGATCATACTTACATTACTGAAGATTACACTAAATTGTGTTTGAACATAATTTGTAATCGGTCATTTTTTTATTTTGAAATGATGTCAGTTTTGTTCCGGTCCGAGTTTTACACAAGGATGAAAAGATATTGGGGCGAAAACATATCTATTTACCGCATGCGCAAACTGCTATTTACGATTCTAAGGTAGTTATTTTTAAAAACAGGGAATATCCCATCAACTTGGTTGTGACGCAGTTGTTCGATTTGAATGCGAGAATTCAGCAATTGACGTGATCATTAACTTTTTATGAACAATATTCTACAAGCCTATCGACCATCGTACTTGTGGTTTTCACCACCGCTAATTTTGGGGGGATCAGTAATTTCTGCCGGTACTATACACGATCTCAGACGGGTAAAAGTACCGGGTACCGGCCCACTTTGAAACCCCTGCCAATGTGTTTTAATATTTGTATCTGTATCACCAAAGTGTTTTAATGATTGTTGTTAAAATGGCCACGTCAGCGATCTTTAAGCTGTATATTGAAGTGGAGATTAGCCACATTGTAATATCTAACAACAAATTAAACAAGTAAATTAAAAAATAATATAATTTGATTGAATCTGAAGTATATTATATTATTGAAAATAATTTTGTTGGCAACACAGTAGCGGTATATTTCTCCTAACAGTAGATGCAATACAGTATTTTCTGGGCTAGGCTTTATGGTGTTTAATGCCACTTGCAACAATATTTCAGTTATATTGTGACAGTCAGTTTTATTGGTGGAGGAAACCAGAGTACCAGAGAAAAAAACCGACCTGTCGCAAGTCGCAGACAAACTTTATCACATAATATTGCATTGAGTACACCTCACCTGAGTGGGATTCAAATTCACAACGTTTGTGGTGATAGGCACTGATTGCATAGGTAGTTGTAAGTAAATCCGACTACCATATGATCACGACCTGACACTCAGTATTTTCTGAACTAAATGTAGGACGACAACTTTATATATTCACCTAGCATTATAATGAAAAAAAAACCCCAACAAATAAGAAGTTGGAAAAGCAGAATAGTCAAACCAGCATTAAGAAGAAACCTTTGGGACAAATAAAAAATGGTCTTTTAAGACAGGTGACCTCTTAAAAGAGGTTCAACTGATATGATATTTTCTACGACGGATGAAGAAGGAAAGGATGATTAAATAGAGGTAACAGCATGGGTAGGTTTAACTGTACTTCCAACAGCAAAATCTTTAGTGTTATTGGGAAATTGTATACAGTATCATCTCTATCTTATTTCCTTCCACACTAATAAGTTCTACGGTATAATAAGCATAAAATTTCTGATGACTTGCAACTTAAATTCTACGTTGATTGAACAAAGCATTAACTATATTTTACATTTTAGTGAAAAATTCTCGATCAAATACACATGTCTGAAAAATATCATATTATTTTTAAATATGGCATTGAAACATGTTAAAATTTCTTATAACTTGCAACTTTTTTCTATATTGCAGGACTTTCAATAAGGGGTGATAACAGGTACTATTACCCGCCTAAAATGGTCTTTGGTACCTCCTCATTTTAAAGAGTGTTCTATAAGATAGTCAAGAAAATTGCTACAATCTGAATAAAAAGTACCTCTTATAAATAGTGAAGTACTGGTACACTTGAAAAATATTGAGTATAATAAATTTGATTTGAAAATTTAGAGAAAAATTCTCGATCAAAATGTCTGACAAATATCATATTTTTGAAATATGGCATACATTGAAACATTGCTAAAAAAAAATTATGATTTGCAACTTTTACTACCGTATATTGATTAAACAAAAATCTATAAATAAGCATTAACTTCAAATGTTCGAAAAATATCATATTTTTAATTATGGCATTGAATGAAACATGGTTAAAATTTCTTATGATTTGGAACTTTTTTCTTTCTATATTGATTAAAACTAAAATCTATAAATAAGCATTAACCTCATATTACATTTTTTTAGCTTCTTCCACAAACACGAACATGTAACATGCCAAGACAAATTCTTACTAATCAATTGGCAATACATTGTGTGGAAGGTTTATATTTATCTATGTTACATGATTTAAAAGAATGAGGAAGGATTTTCTGGCATAATGTATTATAATAATAGTCCTTGGTTCTGGTATTTAAACTTTTCGTACACTAAAAGGAATGTTATTATTTTCGTTGTCAAAATACTCGACATTTAAAGTTAATCTACTAATAATTTCTTTGTGTACCTGTACTTAATATCGATTATATGGGAAAAATTTCGTGACAGGTTAATTTCAAATTTTTGTGTTTCAGATATCAGACAGCTAGAAATAAACACAAGTAATATTACAAAAGATAAGAAATGAACTTTTAACTTCAATATTGGATTTTTTAAAGTAAAAAAAACAAATAAGAGCTCCTATTTTTGATTAGTTAAGCAAAAATTAAAAGATTTTACCAATACCTACGTTTCTATATAATTATAGACAAGAATATAATAGCCTTTCTTAAATCAGAACAATAAACAGTAACATGGTAATAAAGGGATATGCCGAGATCAGCATGATACGATAACAGCAAGCTGACAAAGGAAAGTGTACATTTGTATATTAACACCAAATGTGGACACATGCAGTATTTTGCTAGACACGGAAATAAAAATAACAAGATATGATTATAATCTAACGATTATGAAGTCTCCCAAACCGGCCACTGACAACAGGTTTAAATGAACACTTTGCATTGTGACAAATTCTGAGCTTGATTTTTTGCGGTTTTGTGGTGGCCATTTTGAAAATGGAGACAGGTAGAAATTTTGCGATGTCGGGAATCAATTCAGGACATCATAATCTACCTACAGGTACATATGAAATTTTGTTAAAATCGGACAATGTTGAATTTGTGCGGTATTGTGGCGGTCATTTTGAAAATGGCGACCGGTAGAAATTTTTCAATGTCAGGACATCATTATGTACAGGAATCAATGACAGGAATCAATTCGGGACATCATTATCTACCCACATATCAAATTTTGAATTTTTACTGCCAATTTTTTATGCCGTGTTTTGGCAGCCATTTTGAAAATGGCAGACATCTTGAAAATTTTGAAAATGCAGAATTGCTCCTCTAATGGTGACCTATCACTATGTCAAATTTTATGTCTCTATCATTATCCATTTAGAAGTTATCAACATTAATGTACGAAAATTCTATAGTAACCCCCACCCCCTTTGAACCCCTCAAAATATGACTTTGACCCCCTTTACCACAAAGCTGAAGAATTTAGGACCAACTAGAAACATACATCTATAACTCCACCAAGTTTCATGAAATTCTGTCCAGTAGTTCCTGAGATCTGTCGTGGACACGTTCATGTGCCAAAGAAAGAAAGGAGAATAATAATAATAAGAAACGGAGCAAAAACAATAAGTCTCCACATGTTGTTTGGGAGACTTAATTACTCTGGAAAAAAACAAATGCTTATATATTGGAGAATCATTTATTTCTCTATTGCCAATTCAGTAAATTTAATAAAATGTTTGCTATTGTCCTTAACCGTGCAGTACTCGAATGAAGTCTTGTGCATTTAGATCACTGGATTGATTGATTGATTGATGTTTAATGCCAACTTTAGCAATATTTTAGCTATATCATGGTGTTAGACCACTGGACAATTATTTCTATATTGCATATTTACCTTGAAAATCCTCACCTGTCTCCTTCGTACCCAAGGGAGGTAATGAAGGAAACAGATTACCAGGTGAAACATTTACAGGAGAATTCGGTTGTTTCCAAAATGACTGTGGCAACGCTCGTAACCGCATGGGAACAGATTCTGAAAAATCAAGTCAAAATTTATTGCCCAATTTTTGCACAAAAGTAAAATTTTATCTTGCCTTACGCTCATAAAACTTTTTTTTGTACTGGTACTCGAAAAAAAAAACAATCACAACACTGTGTCAAATATATACAGTATTCTTATTGGATAATTTTGGATAAGGGTTATGGTGTTTAACACCACTTTTAACAATATTTCACTTATATCGTGGTGGTCAATTTTATTGGTGGAGGAAACCGCAGTTCCCAGAGAAAACCACCGACCTTGAGTATGAATCCCATACATTGTACTAGTAAGTTTTATGACTGAAAGGACTGGCTGAATAATTTATTTTCAATAACAGACAGCCTTGAGAAAAAAACATGTAATTATCTTCTTTTTGTTCAATGGAGAAGTCACATGGACAGTTTTCCTCAAAAGGCTGAATAATTCATAATTTCACGTATTCATTATATAATTATCACTAACCGGCAGTCATGACAAATTATATGTAATTATCTCCCAAGTCCTTTGTATGGAGAAGTTACAAATATACACATGTACAAACATGATATATCTATGAACATGTACAAATTGTTGCTGTTATAGTTACTTTCTCAGCCAACTAATCTTGAAGTGATATAGTTTTAAAATATTTTCTGTTTATTTGGTTATTAATATAGTATTGGCCTGAGGCGCAGCCGAATGCCAATACAGCAGACCGAGGACCTATAACTAGGCCAATATGAAAAACATCATGTAATGATACCGTTATTAATTAACCAGTCCAATATCTCTCAGGATTTTTCCTTGCAATTGTCGAAATGTTTAGCGGATTCCGATCTAGTTGTTATTGAACTGACTGGAATTGGGTCAATACGGAAAATATCCGTATTGGACTGGTTTTTGCCGTATTGGCCCAATGAAAGTTTTTATATTGTATTGACAGATTTGATCTATAAGGCTAATAAATCAAAGTTAATTAATAATTTCAATTACAGATGGGGCTGTCGTGGTCGTGATCGTATTGTAGTTGGATTTACAAAAATGCAAAACAGACATTATCGCTAGGACCAGCTGTGATACCAGCAATAATGTACATATGTGTGTTGAGACATTAATAACTGACTTATTGTTTTTATTGGTAAAGTTATAACATGCTTGACCACATCACACTGACCGATAATTGTCAGTATCATGGTCAGTCTGTTGATACTGAAAATATCTCTTGATAAGATCAAAGGCAAAATGTATACTGGTAAATTAATGATAAAAGTCGTTTAATGAAACTGTAGACTAGCCTTCAGTTCAGTGACAAATTTAAGACCAAAACTAGCTGTTTTATTCACACATGTACAATACCCATGCAAATATGAATTCTAGCTTCACTTAGGTAATTCTGCCTATCCTTAATTTATATTTTCACTACTTTTATTTATGAGTGGAAACTGAATAGTTAAATAAAAAACAAAGGGTTAACCAGTACAGAAATAGTTGACAATATAACCAACCACAACAATACAAGCCTCTCCTAATCTTTGAGAAACCTCAAAACTTCTATATACAGAAACGAAGACCACTTTTTTTTTTTAGATTTTAGGCAATGGCCATTTAACTTATTTTTTTTCTCAAATATCTGCTTCCAAATATTATATATTAGTTAACCTGAAATGTGCAAAAATAGATATTTTGGTAAAATTTGAAGAAAATTTTTTTACCGAATTTTCATGTAAAAAAAAATCTGATTTTTGTTTCGTGTGAAATTTTTTTCCAGAACATTATGACAACTTGCTGTATACAGCTTTTGATTTTTTTTCTAGAGAATTTCCTTACATTTCAGCAATCAATCTTACACTGCTGATTTTTGTTAGAAACAATTCTAAAATTTCAAGTAAATATTCCTGACAACATATAAAATATACAGGAATACTACATTTTCCATTTTTATTTAAACTCCATTTTTACTTCAGGAAACAAAAACAAAAAAACATTTTGATTTGACCATCTACTTGCCTTTCAATAAGGGGCAGTACTAGGTACATGTACTTTAACTGCTTAAAATGGTTTTTGGTACCTCCTGATTTTAAAGAGTGTGGTACAAGATATTCATAAAAAATGTTCAAATAAAAAGGACCGCCTGTAAATAGTGAAATACTGGTAGACTTGAAAAATAATGAAAGCCCTGCATCTAATTATCTAGTGACGCATGACTGAAAGACATTAAGGTAAGGAAATAAATACAAGAAATTCAACAACATCTTCGTATTTTCTGTTTCATGACAAAAATCATGAAGAACTGATGCTTTCCTTTGAACTACATGTACATGTATAAACTCTATTAAAAAAAATTCTTAAAGTTTCCCAACAAAATACGAAATGCAACGTTATTACAAACAATGCGTATATACGTATATTCATCAGCATTGTGGAAGTCATTTTTAATTACCGGAAAGTCTTTGATATGTTTTACAAAGAAAGTTAAACAAAATAACTGCAGAGATAAAATCAACCATGACGAATATTATGTAACACGATATCTCAAATAACTCGGAACCAAACAATGACAATTTTGTATGCATGTAAAAGTATAATACCGTCAAATAGATTAATAGAACGTAGACTCTTTGTTTGTTTTTCCTCTGAACTGGTTTTAAGTACATTTCCAAATATTTAGAAATCTTATTAAAATTTCATATATACAAATATGTACTGTGATTTCTTTCAATTTTTGCTTTCTATGTGGATTTCAAAAGCTGTATCATATGACCTCATTATTGTCAACAAATCATGTTTCATACTTAAATACATCTAATACAAAATATAATTGGGTAAAGTAAATGCATTAAATTATTGGAAAAATTAAATTAATTCTGAACCCAACATACAAAATGTATTTTTGCCAGTTTCAAAGTTTTGGCTCCTTTTTGAGGCATTCAATGGAATTGAGGACAGCAAACTCTCAGACTAACAAACTATCTCCTTAAATTTGTTGTATTTCTTTCTATGTTTATTGTATCTTTTGCCACAAGCTGTCTTATTTGCTTATATGACAATAAAATTGATTATAATGAGTTTTTTTTTTAATAAATGTGCAACAAAATTGTTTTTGGTTGGATTGTGATAAATAAAAATATAGTCATACATGTATGTGTATCAGTCTTCTTAATGTTGAATAAACATTCATTATTTTCAGATTTTCTTTGGCTAATTCCCATAAAATGTACATGTACATGTACACATGTAAATGTACATTATAACTACGCAGAGTGAATCATTATACAACTGAAGCATGTCGACAAGGAAAATTGGATGAAAAATAAAAAAGCTAAAATTTTTAAATTTCCCCTCTTGAGTACTTTTTATGTAAAAAAAAAAGTTATGGTTACATAATAACACTATCCATTTTTCAGTTTTTTCTGATAGGGATTTTCCTAAGGAATTCATCTAAAAAACAGGCCTTGTACAAATAAAAGAAACATCAATTTTTGCACCTTTGGGCCTCTTGGAATGTTTGAAAATGGGTAGGGTTACAATACCCCAAATGATCATTACCAACATTAATCATTCAGTGACAAGGACCATTGTGTTCAAAATTCAGAAGAATCCGTCAACTACAACTTAAGTTATCACATGGAAATCATTCTGTCTACAGACAGACGATGACTACGAAAGGACTATAACATGACATGACCGCGGTCGTATAAGAATAAATAATAATGAAACAGTATTTAAATTTATGGACATGGTACATGAATAGGCAAAACAAAAATTAACACTTCAAGAAAAAGTGAGAAAACCTAAAGGGTTGGTTTGGTTTATGGTTCAACAATATTTCAGCTATATCATGGCGATCAGTTTTATTGGTGGAGGAAACTGGAGTACCCGGAGAAAACCACCGACCTGTCATAAGTTACTGACAAACTTTATCACATAATGTTGTATCGAGTACACCTCAACATGAAGGGGTTCAAACTCGCAACTTAAGTGGTGATAGGCATTGATTGCACAGGTAGTAGTAAATCTAACTACCATACGATCACGACCGAGACGGTCCCAGAGAGAAAGGAATGATGCCTGTTGTTTAAATGCAGTCAATGGAATATAAACATGTAAAATAAAACCGATTCTAAACACGCACAGAAATTGTAAATATTTAAAATATTAACAACAAGAAATAAGTAGGTATCTCTGGGTAATATTTACTACTACTTTATTAAAAGGTGAAGTCATCTGCTAATGACCCCAGGCCAGAGCTAGAATAATTACGGAACTTTGTCAATAATTATTTATCAATAATTAAAAAGCTGGTCAATTTGTCTTTGATTTCTGTAAATGTACAGTCAAACCTGTCTTATGTGACCTTCCAATGGAACAGGTAAATATGGTCACATAATACAAGTTTAATTGATATGAAATGCACTGTGAGGGGAAATAAAAATTAAGGTTACATAATACAAGTTATTGCTTAATAGAGGTGGTCACTAAAGCAGTTTTTACTGTACATGTATATCTCTGCAGCCATCAAGGAAAGAATTCTCAGGTGATATTTCTCACCTATATTTCTACAATGCTTCAGGTATATACTATTGATCCATAATAATGTTTCGCAGCATAAACAACTGAGTCAACATTGAGGATTTCCCATATTTCTAACTTAATAATGATACTAAAATCAATGAGGCAATTCCTTGGTTAGTAGTCTACATGTAGAAGACGGGAGAACAAAAAAATAATACAAATTAATTAGGGGTGTGTATCTTATAATTGTAGAATCAATGTGATGAGTCAATGATCAATTCTCCAAGTTAATGATAGTATTTATACAGATATATATTGCATAAAACATGAAATTTTTGTCTTGGTTAATGTCAGTCCTTCTTTTTTAATGAAAGGATATGGACATCATGTATTTTAACATGAGAGACTGCCCAATATTACACTTAGGCACAAATTAAAGTAAAAGAACTGTGCTTTTATTGCCATTTCATATCTGAAAGTCACAATAGAGTTTTCAATAATGAAAATAACTCATACCCTTAAATGAGTGTGAAACAGCCCCTAACCTCCAGATGAGCAGTATTCTTACTTTTGTCGATAAATTCTACATCTGGGCATCTTTGCCGTTTTAATGTCATTTGAGGTACAAAATTTTATCTCCCAGATGAGGGGTACAGTAATCACCAAAGAAACAAAATATGGGTGAAGTAATCTTGAAAATAATGTTATCAATGTGCCCAACATTTGTATATAATTCTTTTTGTTCACGATCAGAGTAATTGAATGCTTGCATTATTATTTAATGTCACTGTCAACCATTTCCAATACATGTACAATGTGGAAATCACTCAAACAAGCATGTACGGTGGAAAAGGATGTCCCAGGATATCTTTAATTTTCCTGTTTGTGTGCTGTACATGTAAATTGACCATTCCAATACATTAAACTGTCCCTGATTAAAAAACTGTTATTTGAAAGAAATAATAACAAATTTTAACATTTTTGGCATTAAAGTAAGTGTTTTTATAGATATTTGAAAGAAAAAATAATAATTTGGCTACCAACATGAACATGTACTTACTGACTTCAAAAATTATGTGTTCAAATACAACACACCAGATCTTGAAAGATATCATGTATGCCCACAGAAAGCCATGTCAACTTGACAAACTTTCTAATATGCATATACAGTCAAACCTGTCGTAACGGTCACCTTTGTATAATGGTCACCTGCTCATAACGGTCACTTTCGTGCTCTCCCTGTGCATTTCACTATATATTTTAATTCGATATAGTGGTCACCTGTTCAATGTGGTCAGCGGTCACCCTTTATTAGTAATTTCCAGTGTAAAACCTTTGTATAACGGCAAGTTCATTTTTAAAATAATACCGGAAGTGATTTCGAAAGTTCGGTATTTTTCTCAAATGTACAAAAAATCCTGGGGTGTTGCAAAATATATTGCTTAATTTAATTAACTAAATAAACAAACACTATTAAACTTTGTGAGTAATAAATTACATAAAGTAAAGTTTATACCCGGGGGTTATTGGAGATATTTATTCATTATGACGAGAGTAGAAATTCACTCACCAAAAATATTTTGTATCTAGGGCATCATGTCAAAATCATCAACATCTGTAAATAGGAAAGCTTTGAAATTTGACGACAAAGTGAAAGTTATCTGTATGAGTCCGTTGTAGAATCCCTGCTGGGTTTTAATACAACGGGTTATAAATCGTTGTGATCGATGGTGGGAAAAGTTGTTGGGCTGTGGGCGAGGAGAAGGGTGTTGGTCGTACCCAGATAATGAACATTCTTTAAAGAAAACATGAGATTCAATCGACGATTTTGAAAACAATATTTCCAGTTCAACATCGTGTTACTGGAAATTGTACTTTTGTTTATTAAATATCTTTCTTTATTTATTTGTATGTTTTATTCAAATCATATCAGATTGAGATAAACATAACATGTAATTAAAAATGTTTATTTAAAACTAATGTAGAATATTTCGTCGAATAATCAAACCCCTTCATATAAAGGTCACCTGCATATAGTGGTCATTTTGTCAAACTCCCCCAGGTGACCACTATAGACAGGTTTGACTGTACATGTATGTATGTAATGAGAACCAAATTCAGATAAGCATGCCTTTCTAAGAACTGGGTGTAAAATTGTATCTAAATCATTGATAAAATGTAACAGTCTACTGTCTGTATATAAAAGACATGGTATACAAAATGTACATATTTACCTCTCCTTGGTTTAACTTTCGGTGGAGTAGGCGCTCGTTTCTTTAGGCCAGACTTGAAATCCATGAATGACACAGCTGTCTTTTTCTTTTTTGTCTTTTTAATTTCATGAGCATGAAACCTGAATCCAGGAGGTCGTTCATACACAGGTCCACTGGCGGTACTACTGCCACTAGGTGATGCCACATTTTCATAATCGTGGTCATGTTCACATGCTTCACGATTTTGATTTAACGATGTCACATTAGAACGTGGACTTGGCGGTAAACTAACATCACTACTTTCCTCCTCATCACTTGTAGTAACAAGGGGGCCAGCTGCCACACGCTTAGAACCCTGGGAATGATTTAATCGGGGTGTAATTATCGGTATAACTTCGTCATCAAATTTAATCAGTGATGTCGCACCTTTTTTACCTCCATGTGTTTTGTGTACGGAAGCTGGCGGTAAATCCAACGACAAAATAGTAGAATTTGACATATTGTAATGTAGGAATCACATGTGAGCTTTTACACTTGTTATTTCTCACAATACAAACTTAACAGAAAAATGAAATCAATAATTTTTTTGACATTTCCTCCATTTTTACCTAATCCTAAATTAGAATCCATAGATGCCATATTCAAAGACGATAATATACTGCAAAAGGTTAGGACAAGACGAAACGTGAACTGTGGTGAACGACCTGCTAAAAATAAAAATAAATGTGCAGTTATCTGGCGTGTACGGACTTGACAGCTCCACCAATTTTGCGGTTTGCAGACCTAATTGGAACTTTATGTATATCTTATCATTTTAAAAACCATAATCTACTACGGTTCAATGGCTGCAACTTTGCTACCTGTATTGTAGATCATCATTTAGCGCCATATTGTTAGTGTTGATGCTGTTGATAACGTAGTTGTTTCCATGAAGTCGATGTAAAAAGAATTTTGATTGGTTGATCGTGAAATATATCGCATATTCATTCCATCCGGAACTCCTCGCGCCTTTCGTTTCACTTGGGGAAAGGCGCGAAAGGTTCTGGATGATATTCACTCATGAAAATTTAAAGCTCAAAAGAGTTATTTCCCATTTAGGCAGTTGTACAATGGTTAAAAATATCACTTCTATTATAATTTTGCTTAAATTTCCAAACTGCAATGCCATTAATATTGCTGTAATTTAGAAACGGGAAGGAAAGCGAACATCTGACAAGTTTTGAAACAAATACAAATACATTTTTATTCGTGGACAATGTATACTCCCTTCCTATGGTACCGCGGGTTCTATGATACCGCGGTATTTATTTTGTCTGTTCCTATGCACTGCAGTGCCACCCGCCGGTTTTTCTATTTATATATTCATAAACACAACAGTCACATTTATCGGAACGTCTGGTCATTCTGTTCAAATGTCTTGAATTTTGGTAAGTACACGCATTTTTATCTTTTCCTTAGAAATAGCGGACATTTTTATTTTACCCTGATACCATGCTTTGTAAAATGTCCAATAATTAAACCATAGTTGTCATAATTCGTCTGCTATTTCTTTAGAAATGTCGTCCGTTTGTTTACGTTTCATTTCAACCCGATTTGGGATTTTTGGTGCTATTTTTAGTTACTTTCTAGACCGACAAAGTTGATGGAAAAACTAAGCTATGAAAACATATTAACCAACATAACGTTACATCAAATTGACTCAACTTCGTTACATTTGTTATTTAAAAGTTTTACTTTATTAAATGTGATAAATTATCAAGATTTTCTTTATGGTATAAATTTACCAGATATTCACCTTGATTTAGTATTTATAAACGATGTCTTGATTTATCAAACATTGTGTCCCATAACATTAATTTTGCAATTACCGCAATATCATAGGAAACCATTTCTGGGAGGTACATCGGCGTTGTCATAGAGAAAAGTGGCGACGTATTTTTAAACAAATTCAAAGAATAAAATGAATTGTGGGGGAAAATAGGTTTCTATATCGGGGAATAAAATATAACATTTTTGGATTCATTCCGAAAACTAGTTACGTTACACAGACGTTAAACATTAAGTACCGCGGTACCATAGAACCCCGGGCTACGAATATTTTGTTGATTCTGCAATGCCAAACAAGTAATAACTGTGTCTAGTTAAAACAAAGATACGAAAGACTTTCATATATATATATATGTAATTCCAACATTGTTTAACGCGGACGTCGTGGAGGACACCCCTTTAAACCAGTACTTGTCTCCTCCCTACACCACAGGTGCATGTGGTCATGATACCCTTTTGGTGACCCTCCCTCTTTTTTTGCAGGATACAGATTTTTTGACAGGTCATTTTCATCTAATTTTGCATAAGTGAATGAAAATGATATATTTTCGATCTGTTAACAAAAAAGTGTATTCTGCAAAAATAAAGGGGGGGGGGGGGGGGGCGGCACCAAAGAGCATTGAGCATGTCCACACGTACAATGCACCTGTGCGCTTATAAGGGGATTTTATAGAGTGAAGTAAGTGCAATACAACAAAATCTAATCTATGAACGTACGCCTTTATGCAGTCAACGAAGCGCTCTTTGCAGAGTAATATAATTTACAGGTTAAGGTACCAATGAGATGTAGCTGAAGTAAAAAAGCCCCGGGTCTCAAAATAAAATAAAGTTAAACATATTTGCAAATTGTCCCGGATTATTTTTTTAATCGATCGTCGAAAAAAAAAAAGATCTTATTTATGCTTCCTGCGTGTTAAACGCCACTTCCAACAATATTTCAATTACATTTATAGTACATCACCATGTCGGTCATTTTTATTTTTCCTGTAGACTACCCACAAGTCAGAGGCAAACTTGATCACATAAAGTCGCATCGAGAACACCAAGCCATGCAAGCGGGAGCGTACGGACAGCTTTATTAGTAATGGGCAGTGGTGTACTGAGGAGTGGACCGGACAGTGGCGGAACATGCATAAAGACTGGTACAAAAAATGGGTGTAGAGGTAAGATTTTTAAAAATATATGGCACCGGGTTGTCATTATTAACTATACAATAGCATAATTTCATTGATTCAATAACATAGTTAATTCTGACATCCCAAAGCACTCTTTATGCAACAGCATAATCATTTGAGCCACAAAAATGCATAATTCCAGGTTTTTCGCACAACCAGTTTTCTTGTTCAAAATGCTGGGTATATCGTGAGAAAACCACAATTTCTTATTTGTATTTGTGGCATGTCAGACGATATAGTCACAACAATGCGACTTGAAATAACAGGTTTCTCGCACGTAAAATAAGGTCATGCTTATGCTGGGAAATTCCATTTTTTTTCACATTGTTAAAAATAATTTTGTGTTCAGTTATCTGATAAAATCACAGTTTTTGAGAAATTATCTCGAATCAAGAGACATTCAATACAACTGTTTGGTTTTTTATTATCATATTTTGTATGTTTTGTTCTTCTTTTGGTATTACAAATAACTGATTATTTGATCTTTGAAACTGAATTAACATATCTAGTTTACTACACTGTTGTGCAAACATGTATTATCATTGATTTATGATTATTTATCCAGGCTCAATTCACAAATTCAAAATTTACTGGAAATTAATGTTAATTGACAGAAATACACATGAGTTATGCCCCCTTTTTATTTGTCAATACCTTGCATTCTATCATTTAGTGATAACACTAAACTATTTCCTGCTCCCATATTAACACAATTAAAAACAACCAGTTATGTTGATTTCAAAGCTATTTCGTGTTTCAATCTAATTATCAACATTCCCACCGAAACATGGCGAAGAAATACCCGTAGAAGTTGAATTATATATGCTTATGCATACAATATGTTATATAATTAAGTAAATTATTTCAATAATTTATGGAAAAGATTGCTTTTTGTGACAATGGTTTCGAAATTACTTTTACCGATCATTAAAGCCTGAAACATTACTATAAAAACACAAACAAAGCGAAGTAACTCAGAAATATATTTGTCATAGGAAGATTAAGGGACGTAACCGTTAACCAAAGGGGCTCACAGAATCATGTATCGCTCACCTAGATTTCTGGGTGAACAAATTCTACAAGAAACTCCATTCCATTAATAAGGAAAGGAGCATAGCTATGCAATTTCTAAGATGATTTTTTCCCCCCTTGCATTTAGCTATATATAGAGCTATGACAGTTATCTTACCTTTTTAATCTACGGAAAACTAATTTGAAAAAGATAATTATTACTCATGTATAGTTTTGTATTCATCAGTTGGGAATTTTCTGCTTTTTACCAATAGGGTCCTATGTTGGACTGTTATCAGCCATGGTGGCCATCTTGGTATTTCCAATTCATATAGAAAACACAAACGTATAAATGACTACTTGGTGGGCTTCATCAGTGCAGCACCTTATGAAAAGAAGGCATTTGTTAAATTTCGCATAAGGGTCTCATGTTAAACTATTTCCTATAAAGATTAAATAAACTGCTTTTTATATGGTTTATATCCTCATAGAACTACTTTAGCCCCTCCATTTTGTTTTATTGAAGTGCATGTTTCAAACCAGAAAAGGGAGCATTTACGATTAGATTTTGGAACTGTGCCAACAGCATTGTTGAATAAACCAATAATTTAGTGTTTTAAAAAGTAATGTTGAAGTTAAGTCATAATTAAGATGTACATATATTAAAAGCAGAGGGCGTCAATCAGAAAAGTACACTTAGTACTTATATACATTTTTTAGAAACAACATTATCACGAATTAGCTTATGGTTTACCAAGATCAAGATAATTTAGTGAAAAAATAATGATTGTAGCCAAACCGAGCTAATTCAAATTTGCTTGGGGGGTATGGTGTTTAACGCTACTTTCAAAATATTTCAGTTATATCGTGGCGGTCAGTTTTATTGGTGGGGAAATCGGAGTCTACGGAGAAAACAGCCGAACAACCGACCTGTCTCAAACCACTGACAAACTTTATCACATAATGTTGTATCGAGTACACCTCGCCTGAGCGGGGTTCGAATTCACAATGTTAGTGGTGATAAACACTGATTGCATAGGTAATTATAAAACCAACTACCATACCATCACGACGGCCCCGAATTTCCTTATTAGGTCATATTGTCAACACAAATTACATGAATCACCAAGTACGTTCGTATCATGACTCGTGGAATGGATATTATAAATTTTAATGATTTGATAAGCTTCAGTCTATATATCCGGTATGGAAATTGAACCCATATGTTCTTATTTGCTTGAGAGATTCTGTTAATTTTGTAGTCAAAACAAATTATTTCACAAAATTATGCTTAATTACATGTATCAACACAATCATGGATTAAACACGTTTTATTTGGCTTTTCAATCTTTTGTCGTTTTGACTATGAGCGTAACTACAGAAACGCGACGTGCGCACTAAATTAGATATCTACTTTTTTATTGGATAATATCCGAAGTATACCAGTTAGCACTATCTCTGACCTTTAAATGAACTCATAATAATAACCAACACATGATGTCTTTTGTCGTCCTGAAAGGCCAAAGATATTACCTTCCTATTATCATTAATATTGACCGTGATATTACGTTAACAACTTGACAAATGTTGAATTATTTATGGAAGCCGATAATTATTAAATTGACATAAAATACCGGTATATCAGTATTTACACAAGTAATAGTAAAGTCGGGCAGTTCCTACACATTTTTTTAATATATAAGGGGAGAATTTCCGGATTTCAGAATTTCACGAAGCTAAAATCATTTATCAGTTAGTATCGACATTATTTTTATAACGACTGAAGCTAATCAAAATATTTTTGAGTAAATTTCTAATTGTTTTCTCTCTCTCTCTCTCTCTCTCTCTCTCTCTCTCTCTCTCGATTGTTGTTAACAGATCAACGAAATGTTTTGTAATAGAAAGTAGGTAAACATAAAAATAAAATAAAATAAATAAATAAATTTATAATAAAAATAAAAACGTAGATATCTATTTTAGTGCGCATGATCGGACACATTTCATCAGGTACGCTGATAGTCAAACGATTGTAAAGCTAAATGAATTAAGACTTTGGGAGCAAGTAAACCCAAGGGTTCAAACAGGATGGCCAAAATCATCTAAGGTTACATATGACAGAGACGAAACCGCTACTCCTAAACACATATACATGACCACTCACTTTCCTCGCTTGATAATAAAGGGACTTCTGTAAGAAGTGTTAGGGTAAAAATAGTTTTATACAACTTTACAGTATTTGTGAAACGGCCTCCATTTTGCATCTTAGCGATATTTATTTTTTACTTCCGGTTGATAAACGTCACACATTGGCATGTTCATCTTTTGATATCAATTTCTGAAGCACCCGAGTTCATCCTGGGGTTTTGTGGGTTTCATGTTGCCAAATATTTAGTTTTCTTTGTAATGTTTTACAGATGGTTGTTTGTCTTTTCGCCTCTGCATTGTATGTCCTTGTCCTTCGATTTACGACTTCTGATTACACTTTTGGTATCATCAAAATGTTATTGTAACAAATAATAAAGAGATAAGACGTTCACCTATAATACATTTATTTCTTACGTAATCCATTTCAAGGTTTGTTTATGCTTCTGTACAGTACAAAAGTACTTACATAATGCATATCATCAGGTTGCCAATGTCTCTAGATTGTCCATTCTTGATTACCCCTTCGGTTTTCTCTAACGTTTTTTCAATCATTCTCTTAATATCATTACCACCTTAATCAAATCATTCTGAAGATTAGTTCAACCCTATTACTCATACATTGATTGATAGATTATTGTTTAACGTCCAGCGAGCAGTATTTCAATTATATTCAGATGGGGAACAAGCTCAACAAAATATAAAGCCATATAGAAATGAGACAGGGATGAGCCAAACGGGGAACGGCTTTCGACAGCCACGGGAAAAGCATAGAGAGTTAGAGTGACGAAATATTGAGTTTTCAATGGCTACAATGCGTCTACTCTTTTAGAAATCTGAGACAAGGTCTTGAACGCAGAGAGGGTGTGGTACTCTCCAAACACTTTAACCGTGACTACAAATATGATCCACGGTCAGGGTTTCCGTATTATAACCGGACAACACCAACAAATTGCGAGGGCATCCCTTATCCTCCACCCGTGTTTGAGCTCTGGGAACTCATAAGTATGCATGCAAAACAATTCGTATCTAAAAATCACCGAGGATGGACTCGCAGAACATTATCCGATTCCGAATTTAAAAAATGCCAATAAAAGAACTCAATATACTTAACTACTAATGAGTTTGATATTACAACAGAGAACGAATCATCAATCTCATTGCCTCATGCACACAGTGTTGTACATAATGTATTTTATATACTAGTATGTTCCTGGTTGGGAAGGGGGGGGGGGGGGGGGGAGGGGAGAGAGGGTGTCGTCGTCGTATGGTAGTTGGATTAACAACTACCTGTGCAATCAGTGCCTATCACCACAAAGATGTGAGTTCGAAATCCGCTCATTGTGAGGTGTACTCGATACATTATGTGATAAAGTTTGTCAGTGACTTGTGACATGTCGGTGATTTTCTCCAAGTACTCCGGTTTCCTCCACTAATAAAACTGACCGTAACGATATAACTGAAATATTGTTGAAGGTGGCGTTAGGCACCATAACCTTAACCATAGCCCCCTATTCAAGTTCTGTTAGATTATACATGTATACTAACGAGGAAATATGTTACCATGGAGTTTGAGTGCATATATACCAATGTATTACCACGTTCTAACTACGAAGACATATAGAATCTAACACCGGCAAAAGTGCAAGACAGGGAAATCTCCGACACCTGAGGGTAAGATTTCAATCCGGTTCGCTGACGAGGCTGGCCGAATCAGCGAACGATTGAAATCTTACCCGGGCAGTTGTCATAAACTGTGCAGCATGCATTTGCCGGTAAAACGCACGTGATTTTTTTGTCTTGCACTAGTGCAAGGTAAGAAAATCTCACATCGCTAAAAATAGGAACTGGTGTGTCTCAAAAATGAGAAAATTATTTCATAATACTAAGATAAGGACTGTCATTGCGGTTTACAAGTAAGCATGCTATCCTACCATGCTATCCTACCTTTGACCATTTCTGTTTGAAAAACCAAGATGAAGACAAATGTGTTATTTCTCGCCTGCTGTTTTATTTGTGTACAATGTTCGCCTCCATCCTCATCAGATATTTCAGAAACTGTAAATACACTGTTCGAGAAAATACGAGGAATGCAAGTAACGAAAACTATACAACCAGCACCGCCAATAGAATGGGCGAAGTTCAAAGGAATTTATGAAAGTGATGCAAAATTATATTTCCATGGAAACGCGAGTATGACTGCGATGCGCTATTTGTTCAAAATTTATGACAATAACATGTTCGCAACCGCTTGGATTACTTCGTGTTTAATAGAAGCATATCGCTATGGTAACGCACCAAAACCAACAGAAGAACAACTTATTATGTCAATAGATGCCATTATGGAACACAGAAATAAAAATCTAAAGTATCCAAACTCTATTATGGCGTTCTGGCCTCAAATATTCAATGAAGAATATAAAGTAGGTCGTTTTATTTAGGTTGGTTGGTTGGTTTATGGTGTTTAGCGCCACTTTCAACAACATTTCAGTTATGGAGGAAACCGGAGTACCCAGAGGAAACCACTGACCTGTCGCAAGTCGCTGACAAACTTCATCACATATGTTATATCGAATACACCTCACATGAGTGGAATTCGAACTAACAACGTTAGTGGTGATAGGCAGTAATTGCATAGGTAGTTATAAATCCAACTACCATACAATAACGACCACGACGGCCCCCGTTTTATTTAGGGGAAGAACAGAAATAAAGCATTACATTTTACCATGATGTATCACTAGGATTGTTCATGTTTAATAACAACCCTATTTGTGAGGGAAAAGTTTAACGAAACCAAAGGGCCAATCAGAAATGTATATTGAAGAAGGACACACAATGCAATGGTCAAAAGGAAAAGGACAAAAACTACACAGAAAACTGAAGATGGAGCAACACTAACCCCATCAAAAAAAAAAAAAAAAAAAAAAAAAATACAACAACAAAAAACGGATGGAAACACACGTGAAAAAGGTGGCGAGTATTTTCAATGATATAATATTATTACGATGTAAAAAGTCGTCATACAGGATATGCATCAACAATATCAAATATCAACAAACTTTCAATTCAATATCGGGTCGTAGGCCTTAGCTGATTTTGATTGTCCTGTTTACTTGGTCTAAAGACTTTTATATTATTTGGATTTCCAATCATTCAGCTTGAGCGTACATGATGTAGGTTATTTCAGATTCACGTTATGCGCACTAACTTTGATATATTATACAAATACAGCCTTTCTATGAAGTCGATACAAGTTTATATCATTAATTGATAATTTTACGGTCATTTGATTTGTTCAATGCCCATCATGTGGTGTTCTGTATTTTGGCAGGTTGACTTTTGTGGATTGCACGGTTACTAAAAATAGATTAAAAAATTCCAATATTTTCATGACGTTTGCATACATTTTTGTTTTATTGTCATTCCTGTTGAATAGATTGTTTGTTGTTAAAGTTTGGGTCTTATATTATTTTTATACGACCGCAAAAATTTTGGGGTCGTATTATGGTATGGCACAGTCGTCGTCGTCGTCTGTGCACATTTTGTTTCCGTTGTCTTACTTTAGTTCTAGTTTCCAGTAGCAAGTACACCTAGTCCCGGATGAATATCCATTTGTAGATTTTCTGTTTCATGTTTTGCGTGGCAATTAATAAAATAAAAAATATGTGATGGGGATTGAACAAATCAAATGACAGTAAAATTATCAATTAATAATATAAAAAATACAGCCTTTCTATTCAGTCGATACAAGTTGTATATCGACCTAGAGATGTAAACTTGTATCGACTTCATAGACAGGCTGTATTTGTATAATAATATACGTTTTTATTTTTATAACACCTCTGTTACGTACAGGAGCTTATATTTGTCTAATGCAGTAATGGTCAGAACTGAAGTGGGAATACTGCGTATATTGCATGGTTTCTTTTGTTGAATGAACCTTCTTTTTTAAAGACTTTTTCGTTGTTGTTACACCATTTTTCTGTCCACCGACTTGTTCTTGAAATTCACACTTTGTTATCATTACACAAATTGTTCCTCGGTATTGTTCTTGATATTTACTTTATTGACTTGTTCCACAATTGTATTTGCTGGTTCATGTTCACCTAATTGTTCCTCAATGTATATTGTTTGTTCTCTCACTTCCGCCAGATTGTTCCTCACTTGTAATTGTCGTTTCTTTTCCACCATATTATTTCCCAGTTTTATTTCTTATTTTGCCTTTCACCGGATTGCGCCTCAATTTTACGTCTGTTACCTTGTACTGATCGTACGTAACTGAATTCTAAAATTTCGTTTCAGTTTCCACTATCTTGTTCCTAAGTTGTACGGGGTATTTCCTCTTCTATTGACTAGTCTTTACAACATTCAAGCTGCTGGCCTGTCACCAACTTGTTTTTTTCAGTGTACCCGTTTTGTTCTTTTAACCCGTTTTTACTTTAAAGTTAGTTGCCATGGAGCTCCCCATAGGTGTGTCCCTCACGTTATGGTGACGTTTGCCTGTCCAAATGGCTTTGACGTTAATTTGTCGTGGTATTGTTCCCTCAATCCGTTCTTTTATTTCCCCTTAGTTAAAGCTAAAAATAATAAAACACCTGGAAGCTTTCATGCACTTAAAAGATATACAAATGTAATTGTACAAAATATGAGATATGTATACTATGGAAGGTTAACATTATATAATATGAAAGTAGACCATTTTATGCATACATTATCATTTCAATTTAATACAAACTACCTATCAAAGTATATCAGCAATTTATTTTAAATTTTGGTCGTACACAAACTGACATCGCAGAAATATCAACGCACACTAGTCCCAGGGGCGGATCCAGGGGGGTGCACCTAGATTTTTCACACGAAATACCCCAAATATTTTCGCGCCTCCCTCCGCTCGGCGCAATCTTTTTAAGTGCGTCCCCCCCCCCCCAACTTGAAATCCTGGATCCGCCCCCGAGTCCCGTGTATGGATCACGTTGGATCTGACCAACACCAACATTTTAGTTGGGCATACTTTGTACTAATTAATCTATTGTCAATGTTTGATGATAAACTTTGACCTGACTTGACTATATGAGTATCTCGGCGGGTGTGTTATAAGAAGCAAGAACTAATTACCCTACGTGAACACTTAGGCCAACCCCCTGTTTTTATTGGTGGGGCCCGTGTTGGTCATAGTTTTCTGTGTTGTGTTTTCGCTTTGTTTGTTTGTCTTCGTCAATATAAGCCAAATGTTGCCACTGTCTTTGAATTATCCATTCGTCATTGCTTCATTCGGTTTTCTCTAGCATTACTATATTATTACTTCAGGTTTACCAGAGCACTCCAGTAAATATATTGTCCATGGTTGATCTGATGCGGAAAACTAATTGGACGGAAGTCTACGAAATCTTAGATAAACTAGGTCTACATGATATTAAAGAGATTATTGAACACCTTTTAAGAATCAGGTAGATTATAATCATAAGAACACAATGCCAATAGGAACATAGCTATTGTAGCAAAACAATAGCCATATAGCAATAGCAGCATAGCAATAGCAACACAATAATAGCAATATAACTATTGCAATAGCAATAAACAATATAGCAATAAGATATAAAAATAGGAATATAAGTATTGCAATAGCAATATACATGTAATAATATAGAAATATCAAGATAGATATAGCAATAGCAAAATCGCAATAGCAATATAACAATAGCAAAATAGCAATACAAATATAGCAATGGCAATATAGGAATGGCAATATAGCAATAACAATATAGCAATAACAATATAGCAATGGCAATATAGCAATGGCAATATAGCAATAAACAATATAGCAATAACAATATAGCAATAAAAATATAGCAATGGCAATATAGGAATGGCAATATAGCAATAACAATATACCAATAACAATATAGGAATGGCAATATAGCAATAGCAATAACAATATACCAATAACAATATAGGAATGGCAATATAGGAATGGCAATATAACAATAGCAAAATAGCAATAAAAATATAGCAATGGCAATATAGCAATAGCAAAATAGCTATAAAAATATAGCAATAACAATATAGGAATGGCAATATAACAATAGCAATATAGCAATAGCAATATAGCAATGGCAATATAGCAATAGCAATATAGCAATAACAATATAGCAATAACAATATAGCAATAGCAATATAGCAATGGCAATATAGCAATAGCAATAACAATATAGCAATGGCAATATAGCAATGGCAATATAACAATAACAATATAGCAATAACAATATAGGAATGGCAATATAGGAATGGCAATATAACAATAGCAATATAGCAATAGCAATATAGCAATAACAATATAGCAATGGCAATATAACAATAGCAATATAGCAATGGCAATATAGCAATGGCAATATAGGAATGGCAATATAGCAATGGCAATATAACAATAGCAATATAGCAATAGCAATATAGCAATAACAATGGCAATATAGCAATGGCAATATAACAATAACAATATAGCAATGGCAATATAGGAATGGTAATATAGCAATGGCAATATAACAATAGCAATATAACAATGGCAATATAACAATAGCAATATAGCAATATAGAAATAGCAATATGGCAATGGCAACATAGCAATATAGGAAAAGCAATAAAGCGATAGCAATATAAAAATTGCAACTTAGCAATAACAATATATCAATAGCATTGACAATAGTAATATAGTGATAGCAATTTGGCAATAGTAATGGTGCAATAGTAATAGTGCAATAACAATATAGTAATACCAATAGAGTAATAACAATATAGTAATACCAATAGAGTAATAACAATATCAATATTAATATAACAATATTTTATTAGTACTAGCATATTTACAATAAATGAGTATGGCAAAATAACAATACCGAAAAACAAAAATATGATATTATCAGGAAACAATCTAATACTGGTGGAGATTTCATGTTCGTCAGGTTATTTCTAATCATTACACATTAATTTATAAAATAATTACAGTAATTTTCAAAACAGTAGGTGAATGTTTTGTTTAACAATTAAAATAGAAATTAGTAAAAAAAAAAAAAAAAAAAAAAAAATAAAAAGTGGCAGTTTGTTCCTAGGAAATGACTTATTTTTTTCTCTCTAGTTTTCCTCGATACTCGAAATTGATAACCCATGTGATTCTCGTGCAAAATTTACTTTCCCGCATTGTGTTGAAACATTACGGTGTGTTTAATTTGCTTTTGTTTTTAAGCTTTATCATTTCTTAAATAATCAGACATTTTTTGGTCGGTGTAAATTAACAGTACCGTAGTATTATTGAATGGTATCACATTTATTATAATAGATAGATTACTACATGAATACAGTCTTATATGAATTCTGCATATTTAGAACAACATTTACAAAGGAAGAATAGTTTAAAGATACCAAAGGGAGGTAATCAGAATCCGTAAATCGAAGAAGAACAGACAACACAATGGTCAAAAGAAAAATTACAAAAGGACAAACAACGATCGACAAAACAGACACATAAAACTAAAGATCGAGTAACACGAACCCCACTAAAAACCGGGGATGAACCCTGGTTCTCCGGAAGGGTAAGCAATTGCTGCTCCACTAGTGGCACCATAGTGATTGAAAACACGTTTATGTTCGAGTACACCGTGCAATTTCTGTCCATATCCTTTATAGATACAAACACGCTTTCAAAGTACCACCGGACTTTGACGATACAACAGTCAACCTAGGACTAGGAACGCTTCTTAAAGATAACATCCAACAGTTTTCATATGCAACTACTACTTGGCAAGCACTCAATAGTAATTTATCGTCTGTCTTCAATGCAATGAAGCACTATGCATACAAACCTTTGTCCGGAGACAGACGTGTGAACACTATTGATCCAGGAACATACGTGTACATGCGGAAATTCTTGGAGAAAGCACAACAAGAGAAAAGAGATGTTTCATTAGTGTCAACATGGGTAAGTAAACTTTAGAGAATACCGAAGGTGCAATCAAGAATGGTCAATCCAGATAAACTGTCAACATAAAACACAAGGCGAATACAATAAAAACCACAACACAATATGTGTTGGATACCACTATACGCAAGCAAACACAAATAACGTAAATAAGACATGAACCCTCCTGCAAACAACTGGAAGTAAATAAGAACCGAACATCGTTTTCATGCGGAAATCGTAACGGACATCACAACACGGAACTAAGACACATCATATATAAGATATGAATATTGATGGGCGAAGCAGTTCTCTAATATTCACTTATACTTCAGTGAGTGATTGAGTGTTTTTCAAGGCCAATTGAGAAATTGTTCAGGTATATCTTGCGTAAACAATTGCATATTCGATGAGATGATGATGATGACGGTCGCTCGACCAACACGCTTAGTTGGATGTTTATAGTCCTTGCGCACTGAAGTAACAGTCTACATGTACCCATGTCGCTCTTCTCTGACACATTATAATGATTCCAAGACAACCTATCTAAACCGAGAAGCAGTAAATGTCAATTTCATGGTCTGCTGTTTGATCCGACCGAGACTCGACACCTTAATTGTATAACTTAGATAATTATATGTCATAATTCACTATCATGAGACAAAAGGTAATTACTAATTAGAAGGAATAGATAAAAAAATAATTATAAGTCGGCTGTCTTTTCCGAAGTTTACCGGACACTGATAACTGCTATAAATAACCAGAAAGCATGTTGCAGGTAAATATTGGTTAATTTAAGAAATATATCTATGAAATTGGATCCCGGGGTAATCAGTTAATATTATATAATGGTATTTAGTAAGAATGACACTTAAAATCGAAAATACGTGATGAAATCAATAAAAACAAACCCAAACTCTGCAAAGGGAAAATTGTGAACAAATTGTATTGCATATTAATTGACAACACTTGAGTTGTCTTGATTATATTTTTTTAGAAAAAAACCAGACATGAAGTTCATTATTTTAGTCTGTAATTTAAAAGAGATATCACCTAGCGTTTTCTCCTGAAAAAAAAAGATAAGAAAAACTACGATGCAATTCTGTCAAAATACGATTTAGCCGAAAAAGGATATATAGATTATGCTTACGTGTTGAAAAATGGAGTAGGTCGGTTTAACATCTTTTTTTTTCATTTTTACACAAATCTTGCTGAATCCTCCTGTGTCGTTTTCGCGTAGAATTCGTCAATATTTTTATTCATAACATGTGCTTTTTTCAGCAAACAATTTCGCACATGCGCAAACGCTTTACAGAATGAGGTCACTGTGTAGGTCATCAATGGTCATATGATCATATTCATGAATATATGAATATCATGCTGGTAAACATTGAATTCTTTACTTGTCGTAAGAAAATCAAACAGCAACATATTTCCTTCGTTCCAGGTTAAATACGTTTGATATTATGAAAAATTTCAACTGCAATTAGTATAAAACATCGAATATTGGCAACTTTCAATATAAAAAAAAATCAATCTGAGCGACTGTATGCCTTTAATTGTATACTTACAATTGATAATCCAAACAGCACAGAGAATTCATGCAGCAAATCTGTTGTTATCATTTTATTGATCACAAATTAATAATTATCATTTTCCATACAATACTCCCACAAAATGTAACACCAGAACTATCATTTTGAGACTGCAAGAAAAATTGGAGGTTACAAATGGGTAATCGGAAGCCGAAAGACACTTCACGGAAAACTAAAGATTGAGCTATATGATCCCCATTCAAACATGGGGTGTACTCAAATCCTCAGATAAGTACCAGTAAATAGTTCCTGCTCTACATGTGACACTCATCATGCTACTCACGGTTAAAATCCTGGTGACAAGTCTTATTAGACAAAAAGTACAATTATCCCTTTTTGGGTGTCGAGGGTGATTTTTAAAATGAAGGAGGTATTTTTAAAGATGAGTTTCGCTTTAATATTTGAAGAGGTTGCATGTTGTACTTTTCATCTGAACAATTAAGTCTTATTACTTGACAATTTCTTCAGTTTCTGGAACGTTGTGTTCTGTTTATTGACGCACAATTTGATGCACAGATGACATTTACTTCTCACAGGTTCAAGATCTTGTTGATGTTAAAACTGGATACTATCAAGGAATTGATATCCCAGGAAATGTAAACAATGTTGATGTCACTGTCTGCGCAGATGCATTATTTGGAATAACAAACGCCATTTTGTCTGGACTTGTGACGTCAGAGGTCCTGGATGATCCTGTACTACAGGTATACAAGCCATAATAATCTCTTTAATCTAGAAAATTCACTATTTTTTTTTCTGATGAGAAATTCAATTGTGGATTGCCTTATAAGGTTGAAATAATACTATTAAAATACGTCATCAATTGTATCGTTTTTAAAATAAAACAAATTTTAATAAAAATATTACATTACTCAATTGCATTTTTACCATGCTCCCCATCCTATACATTGAGCAGTCTCTCTATCAACCCACAACTATATCTGACTTTTTTTCTTTCAGTGCGACGGAATGAATTAGAAGTAATTTGACTATGTCTTCTATTTTTGTTGAAATAAAAAAAATATATACCCTCTATGTTTCAGCAACTGTATCTCAACACATCATCAATGATAGAGTTCCAGATCCAGACAAATTTCTCTGGTCGTCCTGAACTAGCATTGGCATACTATCCCTCTATGTTTGAGTTTTATTGGTTTGTAGGGAGAACGTACACGCAGCTGGAAAGGAAGGATAGACTTAACGAACTACCTCATCAGGTAAGATAGGAATGTGGGTGATTACGAGATGATATTTAATGATGGTAACTCGTCACTTGGTAAATTAACAGAGGAAGTAAATGGAGATGTTTTACGGTCGCGATCATTAATTGGTTGATCGCTCTGCAGTGTTGTCTCACAGATGTCCCGGGATCTGTTTGCACTATTGTATTTTCATTCCGTCCCATTTCCCTCATTTACGATATTTTCCCGACTTTGACCACTAACCCGAATAACACAACGGGTGTCACATGTGGAGTAGGAACTGCAGACCCTTCCGGATCACCTGACTTTGATAGGGTCTGTATTTGCTCATCGCTAAGTTTGTTCAGTTTGATTGTCGATTGTCCTTTCGATTATCGGTCTAGGTATGTGTCTTTCTATACTTGGTCTAGGTATGTGTCTTTCTATACTCGGTCTAGGTATGTGTCTTTCTATACTTGGTCTAGGTATGTGTCTTTCTATACTCGGTCTAGGTATGTGTCTTTCTATACTTGGTCTAGGTATGTGTCTTTCTATACTTGGTCTAGGTATGTGTCTTTCTATACTCGGTTTAGGTCTGTGTCTTTCTATACTTGGTCTAGGTCTGTGTCTTTCTATACTTGGTCTAGGTATGTGTCTTTCTATACTTGGTCTAGGTATGTGTCTTTCTATTCTTGGTCTAGGTATGTGTCTTTCTATACTTGGTCTAGGTATGTGTCTTTCTATACTCGGTCTAGGTCTGTGTCTTTCTATACTTGGTCTAGGTATGTGTCTTTCTATACTCGGTCTAGGTATGTGTCTTTCTATACTTGGTCTAGGTATGTGTCTTTCTATACTTGGTCTAGGTATGTGTCTTTCTATGCTTGGTCTAGGTATGTGTCTTTCTATACTTGGTCTAGGTATGTGTCTTTCTATGCTTGGTCTAGGTATGTGTCTTTCTATACTTGGTCTAGGTATGTGTCTTTCTATACTTGGTCTAGGTATGTGTCTTTCTATACTTGGTCTAGGTATGTGTCTTTCTATACTCGGTCTAGGTATGTGTCTTTCTATACTCGGTCTAGGTATGTGTCTTTCTATGCTTGGTCTAGGTATGTGTCTTTCGATTATCGATCTAGGTCTGTGTCTTTCTATACTTGGTCTAGGTTTGTGTCTTTCTATGCTTGGTCTAGGTCTGTGTCTTTCTATACTTGGTCTAGGTCTGTGTCTTTCTATACTTGGTCTAGGTCTGTGTCTTTCTATACTTGGTCTAGGTCTGTGTCTTTCTATACTTGGTCTATGTATGTGTCTTTCTATACTTGGTCTAGGTATGTGTCTTTCTATTCTTGGTCTAGGTCTGTGTCTTTCTATACTTGGTCTAGGTCTGTGTCTTTCTATACTTGGTCTAGGTATGTGTCTTTCTATGCTTGGTCTAGGTATGTGTCTTTCTATACTCGGTCTAGGTCTGTGTCTTTCTATACTTGGTCTAGGTATGTGGCTTTCTATTCTTGGTCTAGGTATGTGTCTTTCTATACTCGGTCTAGGTATGTGTCTTTCTATACTTGGTCTAGGTATGTGTCTTTCTATGCTTGGTCTAGGTATGTGTCTTTCTATACTTGGTCTAGGTATGTGTCTTTCTATACTTGGTCTAGGTATGTGTCTTTCTATACTTGGTCTAGGTCTGTGTCTTTCTATACTTGGTCTAGGTATGTGTCTTTCTATGCTTGGTCTAGGTATGTGTCTTTCTATACTTGGTCTAGGTCTGTGTCTTTCTATGCTTGGTCTAGGTATGTGTCTTTCTATTCTTGGTCTAGGTCTGTGTCTTTCTATACTTGGTCTAGGTATGTGTCTTTCTATACTTGGTCTAGGTCTGTGTCTTTCTATGCTTGGTCTAGGTATGTGTCTTTCGATTATCGGTCTAGGTATGTGTCTTTCTATACTTGGTCTAGGTCTGTGTCTTTCTATGCTTGGTCTAGGTATGTGTCTTTCTATACTTGGTCTAGGTCTGTGTCTTTCTATACTTGGTCTAGGTATGTGTCTTTCTATGCTTGGTCTAGGTATGTGTCTTTCTATACTTGGTCTAGGTCTGTGTCTTTCTATACTTGGTCTAGGTATGTGTCTTTCTATGCTTGGTCTAGGTATGTGTCTTTCTATGCTTGGTCTAGGTATGTGTCTTTCTATGCTCGGTCTAGGTCTGTGTCTTTCTATGCTTGGTCTAGGTATGTGTCTTTCTATACTTGGTCTAGGTATATGTCTTTCGATTATCGGTCTAGGTATGTGTCTTTCTATTCTTGGTCTAGGTCTGTGTCTTTCTATACTTGGTCTAGGTCTGTGTCTTTCTATACTTGGTCTAGGTATGTGTCTTTCTATACTTGGTCTAGGTATGTGTCTTTCTATACTTGGTCTAGGTCTGTGTCTTTCTATACTTGGTCTAGGTCTGTGTCTTTCTATACTTGGTCTAGGTCTGTGTCTTTCTATACTTGGTCTAGGTATGTGTCTTTCTATACTTGGTCTAGGTCTGTGTCTTTCTATACTTGGTCTAGGTATGTGTCTTTCTATGCTTGGTCTAGGTATGTGTCTTTCTATACTTGGTCTAGGTCTGTGTCTTTCTATACTTGGTCTAGGTATGTGTCTTTCTATGCTTGGTCTAGGTATGTGTCTTTCGATTATCGGTCTAGGTATGTGTCTTTCGATTATCGGTCTAGGTCTGTGTCTTTCTATACTTGGTCCAGGTCTGTGTCTTTCTATACTTGGTCTAGGTATGTGTCTATCTATACTTGGTCTAGGTATGTGTCTTTCTATACTTGGTCTAGGTATGTGTCTTTCTATACTTGGTCTAGGTCTGTGTCTTTCTATACTTGGTCTAGGTATGTGTCTTTCTATACTTGGTCTAGGTCTGTGTCTTTCTATACTTGGTCTAGGTATGTGTCTTTCTATGCTTGGTCTAGGTATGTGTCTTTCTATTCTTGGTCTAGGTATGTGTCTTTCTATACTTGGTCTAGGTCTGTGTCTTTCTATACTTGGTCTAGGTCTGTGTCTTTCTATACTTGGTCTAGGTATGTGTCTTTCTATGCTTGGTCTAGGTATGTGTCTTTCGATTATCGGTCTAGGTATGTGTCTTTCTATTCTTGGTCTAGGTATGTGTCTTTCTATGCTTGGTCTAGGTATGTGTCTTTCGATTATCGGTCTAGGTATGTGTCTTTCTATACTTGGTCTAGGTATGTGTCTTTCTATACTTGGTCTAGGTCTGTGTCTTTCTATACTTGGTCTAGGTATGTGTCTTTCTATGCTTGGTCTAGGTATGTGTCTTTCTATGCTTGGTCTAGGTATGTGTCTTTCTATACTTGGTCTAGGTATGTGTCTTTCTATACTTGGTCTAGGTATGTGTCTTTCGATTATCGGTCTAGGTATGTGTCTTTTTATACTTGGTCTAGGTCTGTGTCTTTCTATACTTGGTCTAGGTATGTGTCTTTTGATTATCGGTCTAGGTATGTGTCTTTCTATGCTTGGTCTAGGTCTGTGTCTTTCTATACTCGGTCTAGGTCTGTGTCTTTCTATACTTGGTCTAGGATGTGTCTTTCTATACTTGGTCTAGGTTTGTGTCTTTCGATTATCGGTCTAGGTATGTGTCTTTCTATACTTGGTCTAGGTATGTGTCTTTCTATACTTGGTCTAGGTCTGTGTCTTTCTATACTTGGTCTAGGTCTGTGTCTTTCTATACTTGGTCTAGGTCTGTGTCTTTCTATACTTGGTCTAGGTCTGTGTCTTTCTATACTTGGTCTAGGTATGTGTCTTTCTATACTTGGTCTAGGTATGTGTCTTTCTATACTTGGTCTAGGTCTGTGTCTTTCTATACTTGGTCTAGGTCTGTGTCTTTCTATACTTGGTCTAGGTCTGTGTCTTTCTATACTTGGTCTAGGTCTGTGTCTTTCTATACTTGGTCTAGGTATGTGTCTTTCTATACTTGGTCTAGGTCTGTGTCTTTCTATACTTGGTCTAGGTATGTGTCTTTCTATACTTGGTCTAGGTCTGTGTCTTTCTATACTTGGTCTAGGTCTGTGTCTTTCTATACTTGGTCTAGGTATGTGTCTTTCTATACTTGGTCTAGGTATGTGTCTTTCTATACTTGGTCTAGGTATGTGTCTTTCTATACTTGGTCTAGGTATGTGTCTTTCTATACTTGGTCTAGGTATGTGTCTTTCTATGCTTGGTCTAGGTATGTGTCTTTCTATACTCGGTCTAGGTCTGTGTCTTTCTATGCTTGGTCTAGGTATGTGTCTTTCTATACTTGGTCTAGGTATATGTCTTTCGATTATCGGTCTAGGTATGTGTCTTTCTATTCTTGGTCTAGGTCTGTGTCTTTCTATACTTGGTCTAGGTCTGTGTCTTTCTATACTTGGTCTAGGTATGTGTCTTTCTATACTTGGTCTAGGTATGTGTCTTTCTATACTTGGTCTAGGTCTGTGTCTTTCTATACTTGGTCTAGGTCTGTGTCTTTCTATACTTGGTCTAGGTCTGTGTCTTTCTATACTTGGTCTAGGTATGTGTCTTTCTATACTTGGTCTAGGTCTGTGTCTTTCTATACTTGGTCTAGGTATGTGTCTTTCTATACTTGGTCTAGGTATGTGTCTTTCTATACTTGGTCTAGGTCTGTGTCTTTCTATACTTGGTCTAGGTATGTGTCTTTCTATGCTTGGTCTAGGTATGTGTCTTTCTATACTTGGTCTAGGTCTGTGTCTTTCTATACTTGGTCTAGGTATGTGTCTTTCTATACTTGGTCTAGGTATGTGTCTTTCTATACTTGGTCTAGGTCTGTGTCTTTCTATACTTGGTCTAGGTATGTGTCTTTCTATGCTTGGTCTAGGTATGTGTCTTTCGATTATCGGTCTAGGTATGTGTCTTTCGATTATCGGTCTAGGTCTGTGTCTTTCTATACTTGGTCCAGGTCTGTGTCTTTCTATACTTGGTCTAGGTCTGTGTCTTTCTATACTTGGTCTAGGTATGTGTCTTTCTATACTTGGTCTAGGTATGTGTCTTTCTATACTTGGTCTAGGTCTGTGTCTTTCTATACTTGGTCTAGGTATGTGTCTTTCTATGCTTGGTCTAGGTATGTGTCTTTCTATTCTTGGTCTAGGTATGTGTCTTTCTATACTTGGTCTAGGTCTGTGTCTTTCTATACTTGGTCTAGGTCTGTGTCTTTCTATACTTGGTCTAGGTATGTGTCTTTCTATGCTTGGTCTAGGTATGTGTCTTTCGATTATCGGTCTAGGTATGTGTCTTTCTATTCTTGGTCTAGGTATGTGTCTTTCTATGCTTGGTCTAGGTATGTGTCTTTCGATTATCGGTCTAGGTATGTGTCTTTCTATACTTGGTCTAGGTATGTGTCTTTCTATACTTGGTCTAGGTCTGTGTCTTTCTATACTTGGTCTAGGTATGTGTCTTTCTATACTTGGTCTAGGTTTGTGTCTTTCGATTATCAGTCTAGGTATGTGTCTTTCTATGCTTGGTCTAGGTATGTGTCTTTCTATACTTGGTCTAGGTATGTGTCTTTCTATACTTGGTCTAGGTCTGTGTCTTTCTATACTTGGTCTAGGTATGTGTCTTTCTATACTTGGTCTAGGTCTGTGTCTTTCTATACTTGGTCTAGGTATGTGTCTTTCTATGCTTGGTCTAGGTATGTGTCTTTCTATACTTGGTCTAGGTATGTGTCTTTCTATACTTGGTCTAGGTATGTGTCTTTCTATACTTGGTCTAGGTATGTGTCTTTCGATTATCGGTCTAGGTATGTGTCTTTCTATACTTGGTCTAGATCTGTGTCTTTCTATACTTGGTCTAGGTATGTGTCTTTCGATTATCGGTCTAGGTATGTGTCTTTCTATGCTTGGTCTAGGTCTGTGTCTTTCTATACTTGGTCTAGGTCTGTGTCTTTCTATACTTGGTCTAGGTATGTGTCTTTCTATACTTGGTCTAGGTCTGTGTCTTTCTATACTTGGTCTAGGTATGTGTCTTTCGATTATCGGTCTAGGTATGTGTCTTTCTATGCTTGGTCTAGATCTGTGTCTTTCTATACTCGGTCTAGGTCTGTGTCTTTCTATTCTTGGTCTAGGTATGTGTCTTTCTATACTTGGTCTAGGTATGTGTCTTTCTATACTTGGTCTAGGTCTGTGTTTTTCTATACTTGGTCTAGGTATGTGTCTTTCTATACTTGGTCTAGGTCTGTGTCTTTCTATACTTGGTCTAGGTCTGTGTCTTTCTATACTTGGTCTAGGTCTGTGTCTTTCTATACTCGGTCTAGGTCTGTGTCTTTCTATACTTGGTCTAGGTATGTGTCTTTCTATACTTGGTCTAGGTATGTGTCTTTCTATGCTTGGTCTAGGTCTGTGTCTTTCTATACTTGGTCTAGGTCTGTGTCTTTCTATACTTGGTCTAGGTCTGTGTCTTTCTATACTTGGTCTAGGTCTGTGTCTTTCTATACTTGGTCTAGGTATGTGTCTTTCGATTATCGGTCTAGGTATGTGTCTTTCTATGCTTGGTCTAGGTCTGTGTCTTTCTATACTCGGTCTAGGTCTGTGTCTTTCTATACTTGGTCTAGGTATGTGTCTTTCTATACTTGGTCTAGGTATGTGTCTTTCTATACTTGGTCTAGGTCTGTGTCTTTCTATACTTGGTCTAGGTATGTGTCTTTCTATACTTGGTCTAGGTCTGTGTCTTTCTATACTTGGTCTAGGTATGTGTCTTTCTATACTTGGTCTAGGTATGTGTCTTTCGATTATCGGTCTAGGTCTGTGTCTTTCTATACTTGGTCTAGGTATGTGTCTTTCTATACTTGGTCTAGGTATGTGTCTTTCGATTATCGGTCTAGGTATGTGTCTTTCTATACTTGGTCTAGGTATGTGTCTTTCTATACTTGGTCTAGGTCTGTGTCTTTCTATACTTGGTCTAGGTATGTGTCTTTCGATTATCGGTCTAGGTATGTGTCTTTCTATGCTTGGTCTAGGTCTGTGTCTTTCTATACTCGGTCTAGGTCTGTGTCTTTCTATACTTGGTCTAGGTATGTGTCTTTCTATACTTGGTCTAGGTATGTGTCTTTCTATACTTGGTCTAGGTCTGTGTCTTTCTATACTTGGTCTAGGTCTGTGTCTTTCTATACTAGGTCTAGGTATGTTTCTTTCTATACTTGGTCTAGGTCTGTGTCTTTCTATACTCGGTCTAGGTATGTGTCTTTCTATACTTGGTCTAGGTCTGTGTCTTTCTATACTCGGTCTAGGTCTGTGTCTTTCTATGCTTGGTCTAGGTATGTGTCTTTCTATACTTAGTCTAGGTATGTGTCTTCTATACTTGGTCTAGGTATGTGTCTTCTATTCTTGGTCTAGGTATGTGTCTTTCGATTATCGGTCTAGGTCTGTGTCTTTCTATGCTTGGTCTAGGTATGTGTCTTTCTATACTTGGTCTAGGTATGTGTCTTTCTATACTCGGTCTAGGTATGTGTCTTTCTATACTTGGTCTAGGTATGTGTCTTTCTATACTTGGTCTATGTATGTGTCTTTCTATACTTGGTCTAGGTATGTGTCTTTCTATACTTGGTCTAGGTATGTGTCTTTCTATACTTGGTCTAGGTCTGTGTCTTTCTATTCTTGGTCTAGGTCTGTGTCTTTCTATACTTGGTCTAGGTATGTGTCTTTCTATACTCGGTCTAGGTATGTGTCTTTCTATGCTTGGTCTAGGTATGTGTCTTTCTATACTTGGTCTAGGTCTGTGTCTTTCTATACTCGGTCTAGGTATGTGTCTTTCTATACTTGGTCTAGGTATGTGTCTTTCTATACTTGGTCTAGGTATGTGTCTTTCTATACTTGGTCTAGGTCTGTGTCTTTCTATACTCGGTCTAGGTATGTGTCTTTCTATACTTGGTCTAGGTCTGTGTCTTTCTATGCTTGGTCTAGGTATATGTCTTTCTATACTTGGTCTAGGTCCGTGTCTTTCTATGCTTGGTCTAGGTATGTGTCTTTCTATACTTGGTCTAGGTCTGTGTCTTTCTATACTCGGTCTAGGTATGTGTCTTTCTATGCTTGGTCTAGGTATGTTTCTTTCTATACTTGGTCTAGGTATGTGTCTTTCTATACTTGGTCTAGGTATGTGTCTTTCTATGCTTGGTCTAGGTATGTGTCTTTCTATACTTGGTCTAGGTCTGTGTCTTTCTATACTTGGTCTAGGTATGTGTCTTTCTATACTTGGTCTAGGTATGTGTCTTTCTATGCTTGGTCTAGGTATGTGTCTTTCTATACTTGGTCTAGGTCTGTGTCTTTCTATACTCGGTCTAGGTATGTGTCTTTCTATGCTTGGTCTAGGTATGTGTCTTTCTATACTTGGTCTAGGTCTGTGTCTTTCTATACTTGGTCTAGGTATGTGTCTTTCTATACTTGGTCTAGGTATGTGTCTTTCTATACTTGGTCTAGGTATGTGTCTTTCTATACTTGGTCTAGGTATGTGTCTTTCTATACTTGGTCTAGGTATGTGTCTTTCTATACTTGGTCTAGGTATGTGTCTTTCTATACTTGGTCTAGGTATGTGTCTTTCTATACCCGGTCTAGGTCTGTGTCTTTCTATACTTGGTCTAGGTATGTGTCTTTCTATACTTGGTCTAGGTATGTGTCTTTCTATACTTGGTCTAGGTATGTGTCTTTCTATACTTGGTCTTGGTATGTGTCTTTCTATACTTGGTCTAGGTATGTGTCTTTCTATACTTGGTCTTGGTATGTGTCTTTCTATGCTTGGTCTAGGTATGTGTCTTCTATACTTGGTCTAGGTATGTGTCTTCTATTCTTGGTCTAGGTATGTGTCTTTCGATTATCGGTCTAGGTCTGTGTCTTTCTATACTTGGTCTAGGTATGTGTCTTTCTATTCTTGGTCTAGGTATGTGTCTTTCTATACTTGGTCTTGGTATGTGTCTTTCTATACTTGGTCTAGGTATGTGTCTTTCTATGCTTGGTCTAGGTCTGTGTCTTTCTATACTTGGTCTAGGTATGTGTCTTTCTATACTCGGTCTAGGTCTGTGTCTTTCTATACTTGGTCTAGGTCTGTGTCTTTCTATACTCGGTCTAGGTCTGTGTCTTTCTATTCTTGGTCTAGGTATGTGTCTTTCTATACTTGGTCTTGGTATGTGTCTTTCGATTATCGGTCTAGGTCTTTGTCTTTCTATACTAATTTCCGATTTTGCGATCACATTTTGGTTGGTTTTGTTTGGTTTATGGTGCTTATTGCCACTTTCAACAATATTTCAGTTATATCCTGGAGGTAAGTTTTATTGGTGGAGGTAACCGGAGTGCCCGGAGAGAACCAACCGACCTGTCGCAAGTCACTGACAAACTTTATCACATAAAGTTGTATCGAATACACCTCGCCTGAGCGGGGTTCGAACTCACAATGTGTGTGGTGAATGGCACTGATTGCATAGGTTGTTATAGCTCCAACTACCATACGATCTCGACAACGACGGCCCATTTACTGACTTCATTGAATACCCACATTTTCATGCGATGTCTAATTTCGGATAAAAACATTTTCTAGGTGAAATAATTTCTCATTAACCTTATTACAGGCCATGAAAACAGTAATGGAAGGTCTTGGTAATGTTCTGAAGGGTAACATGACAGATCACGTGATTTCAGAGGCCAAGATGGAAGGTACGGACATGATTTATTTCGACGACTTCTTAGGAGATGGTGATGTTGACAATAAAGGGAATAAAGTTGTAAGTTTTTTTTTAAGGTTTATGGTGCTTAACGCCACATTCAACAACACTTCAGATATATCGTGGCGGTCATTTTTATTTGTGGAGGAAACCGAAGTACCCGGAGAAAATCACGAACTGTCGCAAGTCACTGATAAACTTTATCACATATTGTTGTATAGAGTACACCTCGCCATGAACGGGGTTCGAACTCTCAACTTTAAAGGTGATAGGTACTGGTCGCACGGGTAGTTCTTGATTTGGGTAAATTTAATATATATTTGTCATGGGTGTTTAACGCCACTTTCAGTACTAGTGGAGGAAACCGAAGTATCTGTAGAAAAACACCGAATTCCGGCAAATCACTTGGAAACATTATAACATAAATAACATAAAGTTGTATCGAGTACACCTCGCACGGGGCAAAAGTAGATGTAAATCCATAATACAACTGCTGGATACAGAAATATTTTGATTGATACATTCGGCCATTAGCTATCGTCAATAGACATTCCCAAAACTTTTTTTCGCGTCCAATTTTTCAAAACGAATTGTAATTATCGCAAGTGATTTTCCTTTTTGCAATTAACCAAAAATAAAACACAAAGGTAAAGTTATTAATCACCTGAATTATGATGAATTTATACTGTTTCTAATGAGCTATAAGCATGGTCGCCCACAAATGCCATACAAAATACATTAAGTAATGGTAAATTTTAGTTTTTATATTACAATGTACCATTAACCATTAAAGCTACCTATATAATAAATGGCTTTTAATGCGGATAATATAAGAATTTTACCGACCATGTATTATTTTCGCTTTGTTTTGGTAGTTTTTGATAAAAGTGACATTCCAAAATAGCAATGCAAAATGTTCTTTAAGTGCCTTTTATGAAACCACAATACTCTTTAAAAAGTGAAACCCTCCTGATTAATAACATAGCCTTGGTTTATTTTGTGTCTTAGTATTTATGAGATGGGGGATCGTTTGAAAGCCAGTAGCTGAAAATCGTATACGTAGCTACTATGGTCTTTTGGAATGCAAGTTGTCTGTTTGAAATCAAAATATCATTGCCATGCATATGCATATATACTAACTACAAATATATATATATATAGTAACTTTGAGATCCAGTGGGACAGATATATTGTATGGTTGTCACTTGCTTCTAGACGTTTGTATAGAATACTTTATTTCCTGTGACTGTATAATGAATTCTTCATTATCCTATACAATATGTTAAAAATTGCTGAGTTAGATTGCTGTCAAATTATAATATTAAGTATATATGTACCATCTACACACGCTTATGCACATGTCTTACGTCTATCCCTAGATTTGTCTTACGAGTAAAGGTAACACTACGATTATTGAAGCTCCTTTTTAGGGAGTGGATGTGGTCGAGTGGTCTAGGGCGCTGGACGTAAGGCTAAGTGAATGGTGCTGCAGTGTATCAATGGTGTGGGTTCAAATCCCGTAGAGGGAAGAACAAAAATTTGACAGCTCTAAAATCTAATTCTAACACTGTTTGGTTTAATTTTCAGACGTATATATATATATATATATATATAAATATTAAAAATTGCTGAGTTAGATTGCTGTCAAATTATAATATTAAGTATATATGTACCATCTACACACGCTTATACACATGTCTTACGTCTATCCCTAGATTTGCCTTACGAGAAAAGGTAACACTACGATTATTGAAGCTCCTTTTTAAGGGAGTGGTTGTGGTCGAGTGGTCTAGGGCGCTAAGCGAATGGTACTGCAGTGTATCAATGGTGTGGGTTCAAATCCCGTCGAGGGAAGAACAAACATTTGACAGCTCTAAAATTTAATTCTAACACTGTTCGGTTTAATTTTCAGACGTATATATATTCGTATATATATATATATTACGAATTTAGTTTGTTACACATATTTTCATTGGTTCTTCAGCCCTGAATGTCAGCATATATTCGGAAAACAGACGGAGTATATATTTCAGTCCCCAAAAAAGATTAAAACATGGACGACAAAACATTACGCTTCACTGAATCAATGGTATAATACGGAATAATAAATGTATTTTTACCAAATTAAATGCTGTTTTTATACTCAAAACGGCTGCATGAACAAACAAATATTACAACGGTTAATTCCGTCACAAATACCTGATCGATTCAGCAAACTCCTATGTTCCACGGCTGTACCATAACAAATAAACAAAACGTTGAGCCTTGTTAACATTTAAATTATTCAAACTGTTTCGCAAACCCGTTGTTTTGTTATGTGATATATTAATGTTATATTTATAAAGTTTATAAAATTTGCTACATATGAAACTGTATTGATTTAGAAATTTAGTACAGTATTTTCCTTCATGAGACACCCTATACATGAAATATGACGCGACACATATTTTGACGTCATTGAAAAATGACGTCAAAGGTACGGAAACGGACATCTAGAGATACGAAAAATGAAAATAAAAGAGGCAAATTTATTTAATACAGTTGGATGTTGTATTTGAAAAAAAAAAGGTTAAATCCGTAATATATCTGTTATTCAGCTATCAGACAGGGTATATAATGTGACATTCCCGGCTTACGATGTATATTCCCTTCGGCTGCGCCTCAGGGAATATAGATCATAAGCCGGGAATGTCACATTATATACCCTGTCTGATAGCTGAATAACATATAATAATCAACAAAACGAGGTATCATCCTACGAGTAATTTTGAATATACAGTCAAACCTGTTTTTAGAAGTAACAACCTCTATTATGCAATACTAGTAACTTGTATTATTTGATCTTGTGTTTACCTTCCCTTCCCATTGCTTTTTATAATAGTTAAACCTGTATTAAGCGACCACCTGTCTTGTGTGACTACATTTCAACATTTCCATTGGAAGGTCACATAATACAAGTTACACTGTATACATACCATGCATATCATTTCAAACATCAATAATTGTACCACATCTGCTTTAGATGTTTGGTGAAGACAGAATGTGGACGACATCGATGGCTATCAACGCTCTGATTTCAACATGGACGGTTTTCAATGATTCCACAAGTAAACTTAATTGGTACATTGGTAAGTAAAATAAAACTAAAAATACATGGTTTGGAGAAACATATACTTCTAGTTGATTTGCGCCTGTTATGTTACTAATTTAATTTTTAATAAAACAAGTGTGGACACAGAAATGTGCTGTCCAAAAGGCAAGTGTGGATGTCACTATTTCATATTATTAACTTAAAAAAAAAAAAAAAAAAAAAAATCGTGGACACAGGGGTCCTGGATTTTTTTTTTTAATAAAAAACTAATCCTGGATTATCATTTTTGCTTAAAGTCCGGTCCTGTGTTTTTATTTCAAATTTTCATCAAACCCCCTCCCCCTCCCAAGGGATATAAAATTGTATTATTAATAATAAATTAATAAATAATAAATTCAGATTTTCTATTTAAAATAAATCTCATTTACAAAACCACTGATGTTTGTTCAATTTTTAGCGCTGATTTAAGCTTTAGTCGCAACAAATTTTTATTTTTATTTTTAAACTGTCGAAACAACATTTATTTAACTGTAAAATTCACAAATAAAATTCCCCCCTTTTCCCCCTTTTTTCTTGTTTAAATCAATGGTTAACAATATTCCAGAATCAAACAAATGAATAAATATAACATAGATTTCTTTTACATGCATCTTTTTACCATGCGGAGTCAGTGTGTTTTAAATCGGTCATCCAATCAGGACGCTCATTATTCTTGTCCAAGATAAAAATACATCGCTAAAATGACCTGTGGGTGTTTCCTCACTTCAACTCGTAAATTTACATAGAAATCGGAGATATTTCGTCATAAAACTTTTGTCTATCATATTTCTTGAAGACAAACATAAAATGTTATTGCATTTATCAATATTTTATGAGTATCAACAGTTTTTTCAACACCGTAGTATCAACAGTTTTTTCAACACCGTATCTGTTTCTCGATACAGCCGCAACTTCAACTCGTAAATTTCCATAGAAATCGGAGATATTTCGTCATAAAACTTCACTCATTGTTTTGTCTATCATATTTCTTGAAGACAAGCATAACATTTTATTGCATTTATCAATATTTTATGAGTATCATCAGTTTTTTCAACACCGTATCTGTTTCTCGATACAGCCGCCCGATTACAGTGACCCGTGACCCAGATTAGAACGTTCCAGCAGTTTTTTTCTTAAAGGAAAAGGCCATGGTCTTAACAAGTTAGCGTGAAAATTTAAATGACAGTAAATAAAAGACATTTGTGCTAATGAATGCTAAAAATAGTATACCGTAAGGTAGAATTTGGTGATTGAAGTTGCCTGTAGCACCAAATAATGGGGATCGCCATTTCTCAAAACTCTTCAATGTGGAGGAGACAAAAGGCATAATCCATTCTCGGATTTATCCTGCCCGTGACGTCGTACAATCGGTATGGTATAATATATCAGCATTGATCAGGTGCAATTTTATCATTAAAAATTATGTAAATCGTAAAATAACGTCGTATATTTATCTTTTGATATTTACAATATCATTATGGATTCATGTCAAGCATTTTATTGCACTAACGAAAAGGGAAAGTGTGAGAAGATTTTTTTTTATATAATTACCGATCAGGACTATGTCCTTGTCGACACATCGACCAGTGACCACGTAAAACACGGGAAAGTACGATAGCATTGGCGAGAAAAAAAGCATTGGTACGCATAAAATAAGTTAAAACTGACAGTTATTTAACCTACGGACATTCACGTAAAACAGGAAAATATACGTAGATCCTCCCCCCCACAACTTCAAATAAACTCATTTGTTTTATGAAAATGTAACATTGAATGGGAATATTAAGAAAAAAATTAGGACGATATACAATTGTAAACATCGTATTGCAGTTGATCTGATATAAAAACATAACCAAAAGGGCACGATGTTGGGAAGAGTAAAAATTTATTTATTCAACTAACATGATCTGACTGTGTGACGTCAGATGAAGAGGTGTCATGGCCGCTTACACTCCAAATATTCATATTTATAATTGGGCATATTAATGTTAATAAAGGTGTTTTTTGTTTAATAATTAGTTATTTACAAATAAAAAGTTACAATGTATTGAATTATAACAATTGTTCAACTAACTGGCCTTTTCCTTTAATAATGTTGTTTAAATATTTGGCAGGAATTGAACGCATTCGACGACATACACGTTTCATTGTTGGGATATTGACTGGTTTAAACTAGTAAGGGAAGAAAAAGGGTATATTTATTAACTTTATATCGTTACAACATACATACATTGTAGATGAATCACGTGATAGTTGTAACATACTAGTATGCATATTCCTTATTCTGAATTTGTTTATTATGAATGTTTCCGATTGATATTCGTTGTTAAGACATAAGAAGAGTTTGAAGATACCAAAGGGGCAATCAGAATCCGTATATCGAAGAAGAACAGACAACACAATGGCCATCAGACAAAGTACAAAAGGACAAACAACGATTTACAAAACGTACACATAAAACTAAAGATCGAGTAACACGAACCCCACTAAAATCAGGGGGTGAACTCAGGGGCTCCGGAAGGGTAAACAGTTGTTTTTTTGATTGACGTTTAATCTGCATTTATCATCCTTTATAAATTAAAGATACACCAGAGCATGTGAAGGTTGTTATACAAAAATCAGTCACGTGGTTAAATACCTACATTCTGAGTGGCAAGTACCAGCCATGGAACGCCTTCTTTTCTGGGACTGCCAAAGGATATGGCGTAAGTACAACATTATATTTTAAAGTATATCAAAAATGATATAATAGAATGCCAAATTAAGCGCAAACATATTTTGAAGCTCAGTGACAGACAAATAATAATAGCAACAGCACACAAATAAAGGAAAGAATAAAGCACAATCTCACACCAATATGAAAAAAGCAGATGCTTAGGGAGAGTAAATATTACATATCCTTTACGGACAAGGTGTTTCTTCATAAACCAGTAAGACAAGTCTAAAGATACAAAAGGGGTAATTAAAGCCATAAGAAGACAGACAATACAATAACCAAAAGAGACAAACAATAATCTACAAAGCACTGCACAGAAAACGAAGACTGCAACACCAAGCCACTAAAAACCTGGTGCGAACTTGGGTGCTCCAGAAGGGTTAGTAGTTATGACAGCATAGAATATTTATTATTCGGTGACTTCTGTGGGACGAATTTTAACAGACTATTGAGATTACATAGTAATTAATATAGACGTTATACGTATTGTTTTAGTACTTTTATGAAGTTGGGTTTAACACAAAGGGATCTCATGGATAAGGAAAAGAAACATTTCGATTAGTACGTGTAGATAATGGAGTTTTCTCACTTAACTGTCCTAATTATTACCAGTAATAGTAACAACTTTATTAATCCCACACCCTCAGTAATCGAGAGATTTGTAACTCCAATGATAGGAGTTATTCTAGACTTTGTTATTTAGATCAGGATTTATGAAAAGAAATTATGGTGATAAGAAATGTTAGTAAACCCAATATGTTTATGATAGTATATGATTTTAAAGAAACACAGAAAGAACACAGTACATGAATATTTTAATAAGGTGAAGTATGTGACATCCGAATACCAGAAGATAAACGACATCCATAAAAACTGATTAAAGAGGTTTTTTTTAAAAAAATAATATTTATTTACGAATTCATTCTATTTTGTACATTACAGACCTCTTCGTCAGAATATCCGGCTAATAGGTATGAATTTTTCAACGGCACAAAGATCCCAGAAGGTAAACACTATTATGGTCCAACAATCAGAGGAATGGAAGGTGTCATGCCTGAGGCTTGGTACGAACAACAAATGAAAATACGCCATTCACCTATTGACTTCCATGGATTTAACAATCAGTCGGTTTACTTCCCTTTTTGGAATTCTGAGACATACACTTACGTTACGTCACTGTTGGCTCTGTCGACTTACACTAACATACAATAAAATTCTTTTAAGGTATAGTTTTACATATTTTTATTGAAATAGAGGCTATGTCTCAACAACAAATAATCGTTATGTAATATTAGCGTAATGTCTGTAACGCCACGATGTAGCTGAAATATGACTAACGTTGCCGTTAAGCATCAATCAATCAATCAATCAATCAATCAATCAATCAATCAATCAATCAATCAATCAATCAATCAATCAATCAATCAATCAATCAATGTAGTGTCTGTAACTGTGGGAGTAGTATGGATGATGCATTTTCATTAGTTCGTGCAACCACACATAAGTATATTATTAAAGACGAAAATAGAAAAATACAAGTAAAAATCAGTTATAACAAAAAAGTTGAACATTGCCGAATAAAATCAATATATGGGTAACGTCATTAAAATCATATATCTGTGCCGAAACACTGACTACTGGGCGGATGATACCCTAGGGAACTAATTGTCAGAAGTATCGACCCAATGATTAGTAATAAAAACGTCAAACAACCGTCATCAGATACGCTGAGTCAAAAGAGTGGAAAGCCAAATGGTCCAAGATTGTGTTTCGTTGGATGTCTGAAAACCAATAGTTGTGTTGCCTCTAATCTCCACATGATAAAACAATAATGTCTGGGTTAAGCTTAAAAGGGGAATAATTCATGTAAATTGCCCCGATCCCATTACTGAATTGTTTGTTCCAATAAATATCTTATTCTACATAATTTCATTAGAATCTACTGCCGGTAATATGAATTCCTATTTAATTGATTGTTGCGCCAAAATTGTCACTGAACATAGTATAATGGCTACTATAATTCAATTGTTGAAAAACATTCGTAAATAAAATAAAAATAATATAATATATATAAAAGATTGGCGTCAAAGATTCAAATAGGATTGACAAAATATCAAATTTGAATGATATTTATTAATGAAGATTCAAAGGATATACAAGGAGAGTTCTTATCTTTGATGATGATGAGAGCTTTACATTTTGCTTTGAAGTTTTCGCCTAAAATAATTATACCGATTGCACAACTAGACCGAGCTTAGCATCAAATAAAAGTACTAAGAGCGCCAGTTGATGGTTGTTGAGATAAAAACGTTGATATCAAACTTAGTGGGCACGACGCGTTTCTGGAACAACCTTCTTCAGGAGAATTAGTGACGATAAATCAGGAGAATTAGTGATGATAAATCAGGAGAATTAGTGACGTTAAATCAGGAGAATTAGTGATGATAAATCAGGAGAATTAGTGATGATAAATCAGGAGAATTAGTGACGATAAATCAGGAGAATTAGTGATGATAAATCAGGAGAATTAGTGATGATAAATCAGGAGAATTAGTGACGATAAATCAGGAGAATTAGTGATGATAAATCAGGAGAATTAGTGATGATAAATCAGGAGAATTAGTGATGATAATTTGATAGAAATTTAATTAAACACAACAATAAACTTTTCAATACAAACAACACATTTTGGAGACACAACAGTTACTAAAAGGACTAAATGGATTAAAAAGGGACTGGAATCTATTGACGGTAGAAAATGACTATTGTAAAATTAACTTGATACATACGAGGGTATGGAAAAGTAACAGAATTAAAACTTAGCATCCAATCTTTTTGAATATTTTGAATAAAAACGTGGATATCAAATATAGTGCATAGACGCGTTACTGGAATAACCTTCATCCGGCACGCTCAAAAATGAAAGACTGAAAAGTCAAATAATTAAAAAAATATTGATGAGGAATAAAACAGGATAGTCAAAATCGGCAAAGGACATCTACATGTATGTCTGAGGGATGAGATCCTTAGTTTTGATAACAATTACACTATCAATGAACTGTAAATTCAATGATAAATATACCTACTTAACCATATCAATATCGTAACACTAATTACTGAGCGGATGATACCATCGGGGACTTATTGTACAAAAGCAAAGGTATCAACCCAGTGATAGCAGGGGCGGATCCAGGGGGTGCGCACCCGGCGCGCACCACCCCTAAAATTGGAAAAAATAATAACCTTCACTCATGAATACCTTGTGACATTTGCATATCATTAAGAACTATTGATAATCTTTTGTCATTTAGAATAACCTTCATTCATGAATACCTTGTGACATTTGCATATCATTAAGAACTATTGATAATCTTTTGTCATTTAGAATAACCTTCACTCATGAATACCTTGTGACATTTGCATATCATTAAGAACTATTGATAATCTTTTGTCATTTAGAATAACCTTCACTCATGAATACCTTGTGACATTTGCATATCATTAAGAACTATTGATAATCTTTTGTCATTTAGAATAACCTTCACTCATGAATACCTTGTGACATTTGCATATCATTAAGAACTATTGATAATCTTTAATTGTCATTTAATATAACCTTCATTCATGAATACCTTGTGACATTTGCATATCATTAAGAACTATTGATAATCTTTTGTCATTTAGAATAACCTTCACTCATGAATACCTTGTGACATTTGCCTATCATTAAGAACTATTGATAATCTTTTGTCATTTAGTATAACCTTCATTCATGAATACCTTGTGACATTTGCATATCATTAAGAACTATTGATAATCTTTTGTCATTTAGAATAACCTTCACTCATGAATACCTTGTGACATTTGCCTATCATTAAGAACTATTGATAATCTTTTGTCATTTAGTATAACCTTCATTCATGAATACCTTGTGACATTTGCATATCATTAAGAACTATTGATAATCTTTTGTCATTTAGAATAACCTTCACTCATGAATACCTTGTGACATTTGCATATCATTAAGAACTATTGATAATCTTTTGTCATTTAGAATAACCTTCACTCATGAATACCTTGTGACATTTGCATATCATTAAGAACTATTAATAATCTTTTGTCATTTAGAATAACCTTCACTCATGAATACCTTGTGACATTTGCATATCATTAAGAACTATTGATAATCTTTTGTCATTTAGAATAACCTTCATTCATGAATACCTTGTGACATTTGCATATCATTAAGAACTATTGATAATCTTTTGTCATTTAGAATAACCTTCACTCATGAATACCTTGTGACATTTGCATATCATTAAGAACTATTGATAATCTTTTGTCATTTAGAATAACCTTCACTCATGAATACCTTGTGACATTTGCCTATCATTAAGAACTATTGATAATCTTTTGTCATTTAGTATAACCTTCATTCATGAATGCCTTGTGACATTTTCCTATCATTAAGAACTATTGATAATCTTTTGTCATTTAGTATAACCTTCATTCATGAATACCTTGTGACATTTGCATATCATTAAGAACTATTGATAATCTTTTGTCATTTAGAATAACCTTCACTCATGAATACCTTGTGACATTTGCATATCATTAAGAACTATTGATAATCTTTTGTCATTTAGTATAACCTTCATTCATGAATACCTTGTGACATTTGCATATCATTAAGAACTATTGATAATCTTTTGTCATTTAGAATAACCTTCACTCATGAATACCTTGTGACATTTGCCTATCATTAAGAACTATTGATAATCTTTTGTCATTTAGTATAACCTTCATTCATGAATACCTTGTGACATTTGCATATCATTAAGAACTATTGATAATCTTTTGTCATTTAGAATAACCTTCACTCATGAATACCTTGTGACATTTGCATATCATTAAGAACTATTGATAATCTTTTGTCATTTAGAATAACCTTCACTCATGAATACCTTGTGACATTTGCATATCATTAAGAACTATTAATAATCTTTTGTCATTTAGAATAACCTTCACTCATGAATACCTTGTGACATTTGCATATCATTAAGAACTATTGATAATCTTTTGTCATTTAGAATAACCTTCATTCATGAATACCTTGTGACATTTGCATATCATTAAGAACTATTGATAATCTTTTGTCATTTAGAATAACCTTCACTCATGAATACCTTGTGACATTTGCATATCATTAAGAACTATTGATAATCTTTTGTCATTTAGAATAACCTTCACTCATGAATACCTTGTGACATTTGCCTATCATTAAGAACTATTGATAATCTTTTGTCATTTAGTATAACCTTCATTCATGAATGCCTTGTGACATTTTCCTATCATTAAGAACTATTGATAATCTTTTGTCATTTAGTATAACCTTCATTCATGAATACCTTGTGACATTTGCATATCATTAAGAACTATTGATAATCTTTTGTCATTTAGAATAACCTTCACTCATGAATACCTTGTGACATTTGCATATCATTAAGAACTATTGATAATCTTTTGTCATTTAGAATAACCTTCATTCATGAATACCTTGTGACATTTGCATATCATTAAGAACTATTGATAATCTTTTGTCATTTAGAATAACCTTCACTCATGAATACCTTGTGACATTTGCATATCATTAAGAACTATTGATAATCTTTTGTCATTTAGAATAACCTTCACTCATGAATACCTTGTGACATTTGCATATCATTAAGAACTATTGATAATCTTTAATTGTCATTTAGTACTTTGTGGTATACTGTCTTTATCTTAATATGGACATGCGGAAAGTAAGCTTACAAGTACACTCGACCTTGAATCCATTATTTACTGTTATAAAATCACGTACTTTCCATACAGAATACTGATAATGTACATGTAAAACATTACGACTACATGCAAATAGAACAGGTGATCGTGTGTTTATTCCTGTTGATAGTCTGAAATGATAAAGATTTATTTTTAGCTGCACTTTCCATTTACACATAATGTCCACAGCTTCCAAATTAAGATATTTCGGAAAGGTGTTCATACATTGTATGAGAAAGTCTTAGGACTAAATGTGGACAGAACAGCTGAACTTGTGTTTATTCCTGTAGATTGTCTGAAAGGAAAAGTTTTATTTTTAGCTGCACTTTCCATTCACAAAAACATGCGTAGCTTCAAAATGTGGGTATTTCGGAAACTGCATGAGAAAGTCTGAGGACTGAAACAATAGATCCGACACCAACATGCAAAAGAAATCCCGAAGTTCTAATGTAATTATTAAAGTAAATATTCAACAATATTTCCATGGCTTCACTATTTTATGTGGGCTATGTACAACTTCAAAGTTTATTAATCGTGTTTTCTGTCATGTTTGATGGAAGTCTATTATTATGGTAACGCACCAAAACAAGAGAAGAACAATTACGTATACCAATAGACGTCATCATGGAGCATAGCATAAAAGTCCAAAATATTCGAACACTAAAATGACATTTTGGTCACATTTTGGTATTGTCATGGCAATTTGCAGGTGATTCCAATGTGTGTTTTCATTGGTATTCTACAAACGGGGAATATAATGTTCACAAACTACCTTTTAATACACAAGAGTTATCTATCTTTGTGCCTCTAGGTCTTCGTATAGTATTCTGTTTCGAATCTACATTGACGATATATAATACTTTTGTAATAGACATCATAGATCCTGTTTGGAGATGATTGTATATATTTTTTGACATTTATTAATAGTTGTCACTGTATCTTCAAACAGCGGTCACCGGTATCTATTTGCAATGAAGTTAAATATCGGAACGATTTTTTTAAATTATTAAAAAAAAAGTCTGCATGACTGTATCGTTTAACTAAGAGAAGAGATTTGGTCCCATAAAACTAGTTTAACCCCGCCAATTTTTATTGAAATACCTGTACAAAGCCAAGAAAGTGAGCAGTCATAAATTGGTGTGAGAGGTATCGATTTTGACTCTTTCTACGATTTTGCTACCGGATTTTCGAACTGTTCCGGCATTGTTTTTGTTTTTGTTTTGTTTTTCATTTTATTACAAAACTACTAACATGTATTGTTTTGATACAATCGTAACTACTCTGCCATTCTCGCTACCCTACAAATAACCTCTTATGCATTAGGCGTATAAATCGCACTACTTTTCGCATGTCAGTTACATGAAAGTTTGATAAAGTTATATTTTAAAATTTTTTCTATATTTCAATTATTTTCATGGATAAAGGTTAAAGTTTTAATTAGTTTTGTATGATTAGATTTTACTTAGTATGTCTTCCATATTGGATTTCCGTGGACTATATTTTTGTGTGGCTTAACTTAACTTAATTTCCGGCAAACAATTTAAGAAGAATTTCTACTATATATGTACGAGGTTATTTGTAGGGTGGCGAGAATGGCCGAGTAGTTACGATTGGTTTTGATAGGCTATTAAAGTAATGGAAGGGATAATGTTTGATGACTGGTAGCTAATATTGCAGTCAAAAACATTCTAGGGTTGGGATCCCATTAACCAGTTTAACCCCGCCCTATGTTTGTGCCTGTTCCAAGTCAGGACCTAGATTTTCACTATGATATGTGGTGAATCTTTTTTTTTTTTTGTTCGTTTTGTTGATATCGGTGGAATTGTTGACCACCACTGATTAATTTATATACCCCAAGATTTGCTATGTTAGGTCCTGTACCTTATGTTTATAACACATCTTAAATAGGCTTGTCAACTTATAAAGAAGAAACAAATTTGATTAGAATAACGAAAAATCCAAATATCTTTTAAACTTTAGATTTTTGAACAGCAAAATAAACGAGAGTTTTATTTAGAATTAGGAGTGGTAAGTAAAAATGTTATTGTAATGCTTCTTATTGTTTTGGTTGAGGCTGCACTCCGATGAAATTTTGCATTTTGGTCCTATTTTGTTGTCATTTTTCGGGTGGGGGTAGATGTACTTTATAGAAGAGCCATCCGTACGTCAGGTATCTTACCTGTAAAATCTTTCTCTCAGCCACGTGTACTGTAGACGAAACTGACAAGCATTTCTCTCATAAATTATTGTTATATTTTGCATTTTTTGCAAAATGAGTAAAAAGTCTGACTTATCTCCGGAATGCCAAAAGTTTGTAAAAAAGTTGTTTGCCTTTTTTAGTAAGGAAAAGGCAACGAAGAAGCCAATTGTCTCATTTGATAGGGTATATCAAAAGACATCTAAAGCTTTGGGTGTGTCTTACACTTCAGTGCACCGTATTATGAATGATAAGAGGCCTTGTAATTCAAATAGACCCAATGAAAGAGCTATAATTTTGGACGACTTTGATCATTGTGTTATTAAAAGAACAATCCACGGTTTATATTCACGGAAAATTGCTCTGACCATCTCAATAATACATAACGAAATAAAAGATTCTATTAAAATATCAAAGTCTAAACTTACTCTAACTCTCATTGATCTTGGATATAATTATTAAAAAATAGGTGATAATCGAAGAGTTCTGTACGACCAAGTGTCTATTATCAATTATAGTTGTAATTATCTGAGAAAGATCAAATCTTTTAGGGAAGCAGGGTATGATATCGTGTACCTGGATGAAACATGGGTTAACCAAAATCACTGCACAGATTATATGTGGCTAATATAAAAATGTACTAATTTTACGAGCATTTTTTTTAATTAGGAAGTTGCACAATCTCAAAATTCATTTTTCGTTCCGTTTTCTTACATGTATATAAATTCAAAATGTCATACAGAATCGAACAAAATGACAATGATATATTCTTCATATTATATGAAGACTTCATTTTTGTTCACTATTAAAGACAGAAGTGCTATATATTTAGTGAAACAATAAAAATAACGAAAAATGTCCCAGTCCAAGTAATTTTTACAGATAAAATATTTTGCAGGTAAAAATCAATGAACTCAATAGTGCGTCTAGGAGATGGTGACGGCCTCTACGGAGAACAATGGAATCTTTCGGGTAACCGTCGAGTGTCTATTGTCCTCGGGGATTAAAGCCCACGACCGCAGGCTGTTCTCTTTTATAGACTTATTCCCTCCGTATTTCACCAAACTTTGTCTATATATACACCCAAAAATTCCTTTAAAATGCGATTTTTCAATATGAGCAGTGCCAAATCCGTTCACTTTCTGGTCTGCAAACTTCCAAATTGAATTAGCACCTTGATTCTCTACACAACTCTCGTTTACACTTCTACTTTAAAATCTACAGTTTAAAAGATATTTCAAATTTTCGTTATTCTAATAAAAAAATTATTACTTTAGTAACATATATTACTTTGTCTATATTGGCATAATAAAATGACATAAAGAGCAAAAATATATCGAATAATAAACAAATATGGTGTTTATACAAATTGTGTAAATATCATTATTCTAAATATGCAGAAATGTAATTACAGAAAAAAGAGCTTAATAAATCTCGGAGGCATATTCTCCATTTAAAGCTTTAACTTGTATAGTTTTGGTCGAGTTTCTCTAACGTTTATTTCACAAAACCAGATACTACTAAAGTTCTACAGAGGCCGTCGCGGTCGTGATCATCATGGCAATTGGATTTACAACTCACTGTGCAATCAGTGCCTATCACTACTAAAGTTGTGAGTTCGAACCTTGTTCATGGCGAGGTATACTCGATACTCGATAAAGTTTGGCTGTGACTTGCGACAGATCGGTGGTTTTCTCCGGATACTCCTGTTTCCACTACCAGTAAAACTGACCGTCACGATATAGCTGAAATATTGTTGAAAGTGGCGTTAAGCACCATAAGCTAAAGTTCTACATATTATGTTAATTGATTATTTTGTTCATATGTATTAAACGACTATTACAATGGTATTACCATTCTCTATCCAGAGTTGTCGTTCCTGCTACGCTACACTCCATCTCTGTCAACGCCCATTTTACAAGATTTTTGTAAAATTTAGAAACAGCAAAAAAATGTACTTAAAATTGTTTTAATTATTGTAAATATCAATAAAGATGAAAATAAATCACTCAGTTCAAATCAATTCTCTCTTAAAAATGATTTGTGATCGTTTTTAACTTTTTTATTTTTACCGCGCAAAATAGTTCTCCAAGAAATGGGGGAAAAATCATTTTTAAGAGAGAATTGATTTGAAATGAGGGATTTATTTTCATCTTTATTGATATTTACAATAATTAAAACAACTTTAAGTACATTTTGTCTACTGTTTCTAAATTTTACAAAAATCTTGTAAAATGAGCGTTGACAGAGATGTTCAATCTCCCATACAGAGTTGTCGGTCCTTGCAGGCTCTCTATCTCTGTAAGCGTCTTGATTTTACAAGATTCTTATAAAATATTAATATACTCTAGATTTTGCTTCTAAGACGCTATTCGTCTTTTTTGCATATATCTTTAGTTTTGACGTGAAATATGATTTTATTTGAGGCGAAATACCATTTTATAAAAGCTATATTTATAGGGACTATATTTTTGTGAAACGTTTTCCTATTCTGAGTAATTTGGTTTACTTATTCATCCGATAAAATGTCAACATTAGATACAATTGTTAAAGATTTATGATAAGAACATCGTGTTGAGGGACTGTCAAAGGCAAGCTTTTGAATATCTACATGACAATAAAGGAGATCTTTTGGTTAGTTTGATAGTCCGATAGTGGGACTACTTTTGAGACGTTTACAGAGATAGAGAGCCTGCAAGGACCGACAGCTCTGTATGGGAGATTGAAAGATGTTGTGTAGCGTAGCAGGAACGACAACTCTGGATAGATAATGTGGTTTTACATGTTTTCTTATAAATCCAACAATTAACGTAATGATTGACAAGGTACGTAAACTAAATTCATCACTTATGTACAGTATTCCCTACGAATTAAGGGGCAGTCGTGGTCGTGATCGTACGTTAGTTGGATTTACAACTACCTGTGCAATCAGAGCCTATCACCACTAAGGTTGTGAGTTCGAACCCCGTTCATGGCGAGGTGTCCTCGATACAACATTGTGATAAAGTTTGTCAGTGACTTGCGGTAGGTCGGTGGTTTTCTCAGGGTACTCCTGTTTCCTCCACCAATAAAACTGACAGCCACGATATAACTGAAATATTGTGGAAAGTGGGGTTAAACACCATAAACCATTCCCTACGAATTAACCGCTAAATTCGAAGAAGATCTCGTGTGTTATGTATATTCTTAAATAGCATATATATGCTATGAATTTAACTACTGGTCATTGGATGATGTCCTTTCACTCCATGCGAAACACTCCTAAATTATCTTATATTTGTGTAATTTATAAAACTTGTCTAAACCCACAAAGAGAGTTTTCACTATATTGATATGAATATACATTTAGAAGCTTAGACAAAATAAAATGTAGTCTGAAACGACAAGAATTAGTAAATACACGTTGAAGTTAAGCACAAAAATAGACCGTTTGTCTTAATTCCTTGTCTAAACCGACAAAGGGAAATAATTTATGTTATATATGGGTATGAATATACGCTAAGCAGTTAATAAAAGACAAAATGTAATCTGATACAACAGAAACGTTAGTAAATACACACTGAAGTCAAACACAAAAATGGCATGTTTGTGTAAATATCTGGTTTAAGCCCACAAAGGGAGATAACTAATGTTATAAATTGGTATGAATATACATTTAGCAGTTTAGACAAGATAAAATGCAATCTGATAGCAAAAACGTTAGTAAATACACACTGAAGTTAAACACACACAAAAATAGACTGGTTGTGTAAATATCTTGTCTAAGCCGACAAAGGGAGATAATTAGTAATATATATTGGTATGTATACATTTAACAGTTTAGACAAGATCAAATACAATCTGATACAACAGAAATGTTAGTAAATAGACAATGAAGTTAAACCCAAAATATACTGTTTTTTTTATATACCTTGTCTAAACCGACAAAGGGAGATAATTTTAGTTTTCATATATTGGTATGGATACAGTTAGAAGATCAGACAATGTAAAATGTAAAATAAAACAAAAGAAACATTAGTAAGTACACATTGATATTATAACGGGCCGTATTTGCAATAGATATTTCCTGAGGTCCATTACAGAAGTCGCCTTTACATAACGTAACACAAACAAGATGATTGTTATAATAAGCACATCTGGATGCATTGTTTGCAGGGATGTTCTTCAGCCTGCTTATTTGCATGTAAGAGAAAGAATATCCATCACTACAATCTCTGATGTAACTAGCTAGTGAAGCTGAAAGAAAAAAACGAAACATGGTGTCGTTAACGGCTCCTAAAAGTTTGAGTAAAATAAACGTTAGAGAAAATCGAATGAGCAATCAAGAATGGACAGAATGTTAGAATACGTGGTGGTGATCGCATGGTAGTTAGATTTAAAACTACTTATGCAATCAGTGCCTATCACCACTAAAGTTGTGTGTTCGAAACCTGTTCATGGCGAAGTGTACGTGATGCAACATTATGTGATAAAGTTAATTGTCAGCGACTTGCCACAAGTTCGTGGTTTTCTATGGGTACTCCGGTTTCCTCCACCAATAAAATTGCCGGCCAAAATATAACTGAAATATTGATGAAAGTGTTGTTAAACACCATAAAAAACCAAACCAAATCTATTTAATATCGTTTTTGAGTGTGTCATAGGTTCAAGATGAATTTCATTTGTTTATGTTTGCTTTATTTACACGCTTCCTTGGTGATATTTTGTTCATTTTAAGATATCATATAATGAAGCCACAACATTTCCATGACGTTGTCACTACTACCTGATGTAAATCAAAAGTAACACGATGTGTGTCACTGGTTGAGTAGGAACTGTTTAACCTTCCGGAGCACATGAGTTCACCCCCGGTTTTTAGTGGGGTTCGATCTTTAGTTTCAAGTGTAAAGTTTTATAGATCGTTGTTTGTCCTTTTGTTCTTTCTCTTTTAGCCATTGTGTTGTCTGTCCTTCTTCGATTTATGGATTCTTATTACCCCTGTGGTGTCTTCAAACTCTTCATGCATGTGGCAACGCATGACTATGGCAAGACAAGGTCAACATAATACATATGGTAATGTTAAAACAATAAATGTGGAAACATCAATGCAATGAATGTGGCAACGTAATGTTAATTATGAACATACAGTTTAAACACTGACGATCAACGATTCCACCAATATCAATAGCACGAAACAACCACCTCTCATCTCGAATCACTGTACACAAAAAACAACAACAACAAACAAACACGGCAAATATTCCGATAGAAATCCAGGTTCTGGAACGGGAAAGTCAGTCACAAAAATGTGGCGGTGTTAGATCTATCAATGGAATACCAGCCTCACCTAATAATAATTAGCTCTCGCAATACAGAGATAAACAAGATATAAAAAAATGTAGAGAAAAGATTTAAAAAAATGGACTGAAAAAATTGTACACATTATATTATTAAATATATTTTAAGCAAATTAATCCTGACTCAAAGAGTCAATTAAAGTTGTCTATGCTATACAATTTAGCTTTGCTATTAACGTTGCCATAGAAACATGGATTGAAAATACCCTCTATGATAAAGTTGTAGCGTCAAAGTAATACCTGTGGAGATGTAAAAAAAAAGTAAGTTGTCACGTCAAGACAATGGCTATTACAACGTCAACGCATGTCATTGGGGAAACTTGCAAGCAATACATGTGGTACCGTTGAACAATGCGTGTAGCAATCGACGCCCGACGACGGTGACATTGTATTTGCTGAGACGTTTCTTGTCATACATCTGTAATAATAGACTTTGGAACAACTACAATATTGATATTGTTAATTTACTTGTGGTTTGCCTGTGTATGGGCATTTTTTTTTATGTCAGTTGTTTAGTAAGGCTAATTTCGTTTTATTTGTTTTTTTTTGCTTAGATGTAAATTAAGGGTTACGGGTTTAGGTTATGGTGTTTAACGCCACTTTCAACAATATTTCAGTATTATCGTGGCGGTTAGTTTCATTGGTTGAGGATACCGGAGAACCTGGAGAAAACCACCGATCTGTCGCAAATTACTGACAAACTTTATCACATGTTGAAATAAACATTGAAAATACCGAAGGGGTAATCAAAAATGAACAATCCAGAGAAACTGGCAACATAGGGTACACAAGACGAAAAAAAAAAAAAAAACACAATACAATATGTGTTTGACATCACTCTACAAAAACAAACACAAATAACGTAAATAAGACAATATTTATCCATACATACATTGTGTGGTTATTTTCTCTATCATGCAGTAACTTTCGTTTTCAGAACAATTCTTTACGAATCCTTTCATTTCTAATTTGCTAGATATAAGTCTTTGTACATCTTCTTGGCAAGATTTGTCTTTTTCACTTACCAAGGAACATGCATAGCAGCTAAAACAACCTTTATTGATAAAAAAAAAAGATATTCTTTTTCACTTATATTATAATAAGGATGGATAGAAAATATCAGAAAAAAAATATAAAATAAATGGAAAATGTATCGAAAATTGAAAAAAAAGATTTGCTTTTTCACTTATATTGTAATAATGATTAGATACAAAAAATATCAAAGAAAATAAAAATAAAAATAAATAAAATTCGGAAAAATTCAAAAATCCAATCGGAAAATAGTAGAAACAGTGACCACATCTTTACCCTTAACACATAAAACATTACCGCTCAATTTTCTGGCTTGGTTTAGGCACTTCAATAAAAAGTGGCGGGGCTAAGCTAGTTTTACGGGACCAAAGTTTTTTTTATTAAAAATATACCACTAAGATAACAATTTTCTTTTGAAATCAAGGCATTTATCTTAAAAGAAAAGGAGTGCAGCTCAATATTATCTTTAATAAAAACGTATTTCAATTATCAAAGTTTCTGATTGGTTGGTTTATGGTGCTTAAAGTCACTTTCAACAATATTTCAGTTATATCGTGGAGGTCAAAGCTTCTGTTCAAAAATGGTAAATTATTCATAAGTATATCTTACCTGCTGTCCATATAGAATTCCATAAAATAAAGACGGCAAGCACAACATTACAAGTTTTCATTATTAAAAAAGAAAAAAAAACGAATCCCAAGAAAAAGTTAAAAGTCTTTAAATTGTGAATATATCTATTCCACCAAATTAAGGTAGTGAAACTCTAACTACATGGGATTTGTGACATATGATCTGGTAACCAGACTTTCAAATTGCATATTTTAATTGTCATATTCATAATTATGAAACAAATAGGACCCTTTAACCACCAGTAGATGTTAATATTTACGTAGATATAATCTAATGTTAATAAACATGAATTACAGCTAAGCATATCTGTGTGTCTAACAACAAAGTTACAGCCCTTGTATTTATATCGTAACGCCTTTATTATAATCAATAGTAGGCTTATACAGAGTTGAGGTGTTAAACCCACGTTATATTATTAGGTTTCAGAAAGAGAAATTGATATAATAATAATTAGAGTAAAAATCTGCTTTATCATGTAATCGTTCTATTTGAATATTCAAATTGCATTGACAGGATCTTTTTTTTCTGTTACATAACTGAACAAAGTATAGCTTTTGGTACTGCTTTGACAACTATTTTACCTATTTTGTTCCTGTATTTAAATACGGTTATAGTGACAGCCGGAACCTTTGAACCGTAATGAGAGCGGGAGGTTTGGCGCTTTAAAATCTGATTCAACCCACTATTTCTTTAGAAATGCCTGTATCAAGTCAGGGTCATTACGGTTTTCACAGTTTTCCTGTTGTTGACTGATTTTGTCTGTTTATATAATTATGAGTTTTGACTTTCCCTTTGTAAGATTGTTCGGAGTTCGGTAATTTTGTTATTACCCTTATTTTCTGGTATCTGGTTCATGTAGAGCGAACGGTAAAAGAAACGGTAACAGTATAAACGTGGACGTGATAGAGGACACCTTTGAAAATCTGATTAGAGCATGCGTTTATCAATATGCTCATAAAAACTTCTATTTCTCATTGAAGATAAGAGTCATGTAGGAAATTATATTCAGATACAAGAAGATTTACACGGAGAAAAGAAAACATTAGAGCTTAAGCATGCTCGGCTAGATTTCATCTTCATTGGAGAAGGAATGTAGTCTAAATAAATGTATATGTAGTTATCATTGTCATTGCTTAGAACATTCCATGATCATTCCAAGTTTTGAATCTTGAATTCAACCATTTATTTGGATTGTTGATTATTGCTTATCGAGAAGTATTTCGGCCTATATTCGGGACGAGAACAAATTCAATAAGATATAGAAAAAAAAGCATATAGAATTGATGGAAGGGATGGATCAACTGGTTCAACGGCTTTTGAATGGCACTAAAAAAGCATGGAAAGTTGGGTTGGGACAAAAAGTTTTGTCAAAGTATATACATACAATATTATGGTAACAACAGCAACACCTGCATATGGAGTACATGTCTCTCAGTTGATACGATATTCCAGAGCTTGTGGTTCCTACCAGAATTTGCTTGATAAAGGGTTGCTGCTAACAAGGAAGCTACTGACCCAAGGGTTCCTCTTGGTTAAGTTGAAGTCGTCACTTCGAAAGCTTCACGGTCGCCATCATGACTTGGTTGACCGTTATGGAATATCTGTGTCACCACGGATATGTTCCACTTGTCGCAAACACTTCCCAGTCCTTTCCTCATTCATGACTTATCACCGGGTTTGTAATTAGATTAACACAACGGGTGCCACTAGTGGAACCGGAACTGCTTACCTTTCCGGGGCACATGAGTTCACCCCGGTTTTTTTTAATGGGGTTCGTGTTACTCGATCTTTAATTTATGTGTATGTTTTGTAGATCGTTGTTTGTCCTTTTTCGCTTGGCCATTGTATTGTCTGTTCTTCTTCGATTTACGGATTCTGATTACCCCTTTGGTATCTTCAAATTCTTCTTGCATATCCCGACACGAATATCATATCAGAAGATACACATTTTGCAACATACATTTTGATTAAAATCGCATGTTTTTACAACCCAGGGTAGCATAATTTAGGAGCCCCTGTTATGTGCAATCTTTTTTTTCTTGTCGACGGAACGGGTGTCACAAGTGGAACAGGAACTGCCTATCCTTCAGGGGAAACTGGGTACACCCTGAATTTAAGTCTAAAGTGGGATTCATGCTACTCAATCTTTAGTTAAGTATCTGTGTATTGTTTTGTCCACAATTGATTGCATTTATGTCCCGTTACTTTTTGCCGTTGTATTGACCGGTCTCTGATTTACTCTTTCGTGTCTTCATAATTTTTTTTATTAACCTTACATCATTCCCATATTTCAGCATTTGTGTGTGTGTTTTTTTGTTTTTTTGTTTTATGCATGATGAAAGATGCAAATTTAGGACATATACCAAAATCATCAACATATTATCAAAAACAGCAGACTGTATACCTAATTTATCATGTTTCTTCTCCTCTCCTCTACGCTTATCATTAAGTATACAAACATGTATTAAAACATTGATTTTTACATAAGACGGTAAACATAATATAAGTTCCATGTAATATACAAATGCCAAAATAAATGCATATGTTGAAAATTTTGTGAATATATAGTATATTATTTAGTATCATAACTAATATGCAATTACAAAATACCCCCTCCTAGTAACTAAATCGTGATGTATCATTTTATCAGGTGAATTAATTTCTAAATTTCACTTAGAAACATGATTACTATTAAAACTAACTTCATTTCTCTCAGGCATAGATAACCTTAGCCTATTTTTGGCTATCTTAGTCAGACCCTCTGTTGTTTTCCCTTACAAAGGCGATTTCTATTAAAACTAAACTTCATTTCTCTCAGACATAGATAACCTTAGCCTATATTTGGTATTTTGGTTAGACTCTTTGGTTTTTTCTCTCAGGATATCCTGTTCAGACCCTTTGGTTTGCTTGTTCCCAAATGAATTTTAAATTATTTTCGATTTCAAATCCTTTGACTTCGAGCGCACATGATGAATTTAGGTTATTCCAGAAATGAGTCGTGCACATCAAATTAGATATTTGCGGTTTTATTCCTATCCAGGGAGATTTGAAAATAGATGCTCTAATACAAAATTGGAATAACAAACGTTTTTGGTCGAGAACATACTTAAAGTCGGGGTTGAATCTTAAGATGATGTCAAAATTGAAGCAGTTAATACTGCTTTTTCATATGCAAGCTGTTTGATCTTTGATATTCTAAAATACATTGTCTAGAGACCTCACTATGAAGCAAGATATTGTACCATTATACAATTCAATTAGGATGATCGTAGCACAGAATGCAGCGCTGTTTCTTGAATTATGTCTAAATCGTCCTGAGGGAAATTAAAGCCTAGATTAATTTGTAAACAAAAGAAATATTTGTTATTAACAGGATAACAAACGTTTTGTAAGGCAAGCGTTTTGTGTTTTTAGAATTTAATCAACTAACGATATGAAGATTTGATCAAAGAACATACTGTGTGTTGCAAAACATTTTATTTTATTTAAAACAATGAAATATGAGTATTTTTGAAATTTTAAATGGCTCGGAATAAAAACGATATTCAAATTATGACATGAAAGTGAGCGTTAACCATCTCTAACCTCAAACCATTGCACACACACCTAAAAAAAGATGTCGTGGCTGGACTAAGCCTGTAAATTTGATCCCAACTCACCCTATGATTGGATCTCAAAGGACACTATCTAATTTAGTGCACACAACGCTGTTCTGGAATAACCTTCATCAGGTACACTCAAAAGAGTAGGAATAACCTTCATCAGGTACACTCAAAAGAGTAGGAATAACCTTCATCAGGTACACTCATAAGAGTAGGAATAACCTTCATCAGGTACACTCAAAAGAGTAGGAATAACCTTCATCAGGTACACTCAAAAGAGTAGGAATAACCTTCATCGGGTACACTCAAAAGAGTAGGAATAACCTTCATCAGGTACACTCAAAAGAGTAGGAATAACCTTCATCAGGTACACTCATAAGAGTAGAAATAACCTTCATCAGGTACACTCAAAAGAGTAGGAATAACCTTCATCGGGTACACTCAAAAGAGTAGGAATAACCTTCATCAGGTACACTCAAAAGAGTAGGAATAACCTTCATCAGGTACACTCATAAGAGTAGGAATAACCTTCATCAGGTACACTCAAAAGAGTAGGAATAACCTTCATCAGGTACACTCAAAAGAGTAGGAATAACCTTCATCAGGTACACTCAAAAGAGTAGGAATAACCTTCATCAGGTACACTCATAAGAGTAGGAATAGCCTTCATCAGGTACACTCAAAAGAGTAGGAATAACCTTCATCAGGTACACTCAAAAGAGTAGAAATAACCTTCATCAGGTACACTCATAAGAGTAGGAATAACCTTCATCAGGTACACTCATAAGAGTAGGAATAACCTTCATCGGGTACACTCAAAAGAGTAGGAATAACCTTCATCAGGTACACTCATAAGAGTAGGAATAACCTTCATCAGGTACACTCATAAGAGTAGGAATAACCTTCATCGGGTACACTCAAAAGAGTAGAAGTAACCTTCATCAGGTACACTGATAAGAGTAGGAATAACCTTCATCAGGTACATTCAAAAGAGTAGGAATAACCTTCATCAGGTACACTCATAAGAGTAGGAATAATCTTCATCAGGTACACTCATAAGAGTAGGAATAACCTTCATCAGGTACACTCAAAAGAGTAGGAATAACCTTCATCAGGTACACTCAAAAGAGTAGGAATAACCTTCATCAGGTACACTCAAAAGAGTAGGAATAACCTTCATCAGGTACACTCAAAAGAGTAGGAATAACCTTCATCAGATACACTCAAAAGAGTAGAAATAACCTTCATCAGGTACACTCAAAAGAGTAGGAATAATCTTCATCGGGTACACTCAAAAGAGTAGGAATAACCTTCATCGGGTACACTCAAAAGAGTAGGAATAACCTTCATCAGGTACACTCAAAAGAGAAGGAATAACCTTCATCAGGTACACTCATAAGAGTAGAAATAACCTTCACCAGGTACACTCAAAAGAGTAGGAATAACCTTCATCAGGTACACTCAAAAGAGTAGGAATAACCTTCATCAGGTACACCCATAAGAGTAGGAATAGCCTTCATAAGGTACACTCAAAAGAGTAGGAATAACCTTCATCAGGTACACTCAAAAGAGTAGAAATAACCTTCATCAGGTACACTGATAAGAGTAGGAATAACCTTCATCAGGTACACTCATAAGAGTAGGAATAACCTTCATCGGGTACACTCAAAAGAGTAGGAATAACCTTCATCAGGTACACTCAAAAGAGTAGGAATAACCTTCACCAGGTACACTCATAAGAGTAGGAATAACCTTCATCAGGTACACTCAAAAGAGTAGGAATAACATTCATCAGGTACACTCATAAGAGTAGGAATAACCTTCATCAGGTACACTCAAAAGAGTAGGAATAACCTTCACCAGGTACACTCAAAAGAGTAGGAATAACCTTCATCAGGTACACTCATAAGAGTAGAAATAACCTTCATCAGGTACACTCAAAAGAGTAGGAATAACCTTCATCAGATACACTCATAAGAGTAGAAATAACCTTCATCAGATACACTCAAAAGAGTAGAAATAACCTTCATCAGATACACTCAAAAGAGTAGAAATAACCTTCATCAGGTACACTCAAAAGAGTAGAAATAACCTTCATCAGGTACACTCAAAAGAGTAGGAATAACCTTCATCAGGTACACTCAAAAGAGTAGAAATAACCTTCATCAGGTACACTCATAAGAGTAGAAATAACCTTCATCAGGTACACTCAAAAGAGTAGAAATAACCTTCATCAGGTACACTCAAAAGAGTAGAAATAACCTTCATCAGGTACACTCAAAAGAGTAGGAATAACCTTCATCAGGTACACTCAAAAGAGTAGAAATAACCTTCATCAGGTACACTCAAAAGAGTAGGAATAACCTTCATCAGGTACACTCAAAAGAGTAGAAATAACCTTCATCAGGTACACTCAAAAGAGTAGAAATAACCTTCATCAGGTACACTCAAAAGAGTAGGAATAACCTTCATCAGATACACTCATAAGAGTAGAAATAACCTTCATCAGGTACACTCAAAAGAGTAGAAATAACCTTCATCAGGTACACTCAAAAGAGTAGAAATAACCTTCATCAGGTACACTCAAAAGAGTAGGAATAACCTTCATCGGGTACACTCAAAAGAGTAGGAATAACCTTCATCAGATACACTCAAAAGAGTAGGAATAACCTCATCGGGTACACTCAAAAGAGTAGGAATAACCTTCATCAGGTACACTGATAAGAGTAGGAATAACCTTCATCAGATACACTCAAAAGAGTAGGAATAACCTTCATCGGGTACACTCAAAAGAGTAGGAATAACCTTCATCAGATACACTCAAAAGAGTAGGAATAACCTTCATCAGGTACACTCATAAGAGTAGAAATAACCTTCATCAGGTACACTCATAAGAGTAGGAATAACCTTCATCGGGTACACTCAAAAGAGTAGGAATAACCTTCATCAGGTACACTCAAAAGAGTAGGAATAACCTTCATCAGGTACACTCAAAAGAGTAGAAATAACCTTCATCAGGTACACTCATAAGAGTAGGAATAACCTTCATCAGGTACACTCATAAGAGTAGAAATAACCTTCATCAGGTACACTCAAAAGAGTAGAAATAACCTTCATCAGGTACACTCAAAAGAGTAGGAATAACCTTCACCAGGTACACTCATAAGAGTAGGAATAACCTTCATCAGGTACACTCATAAGAGTAGAAATAACCTTCATCAGGTACACTCAAAAGAGTAGAAATAACCTTCATCAGGTACACTCATAAGAGTAGGAATAACCTTCATCAGGTACACTCAAAAGAGTAGGAATAACCTTCATCAGGTACACTCAAAAGAGTAGGAATAACCTTCATCAGGTACACTCATAAGAGTAGAAATAACCTTCATCAGGTACACTCAAAAGAGTAGGAATAACCTTCATCAGGTACACTCAAAAGAGTAGGAATAACCTTCATCAGGTACACTCAAAAGAGTAGAAATAACCTTCATCAGGTACACTCAAAAGAGTAGAAATAACCTTCATCAGGTACACTGATAAGAGTAGAAATAACCTTCATCAGGTACACTCATAAGAGTAGGAATAACCTTCATCAGGTACACTCATAAGAGTAGAAATAACCTTCATCAGGTACACTCAAAAGAGTAGGAATAACCTTCATCAGGTACACTCAAAAGAGTAGGAATAACCTTCATCAGGTACACTGATAAGAGTAGGAATAACCTTCATCAGGTACACTCATAAGAGTAGAAATAACCTTCATCAGGTACACTCAAAAGAGTAGAAATAACCTTCATCAGGTACACTCAAAAGAGTAGGAATAACCTTCATCAGGTACACTCAAAAGAGTAGGAATAACCTTCATCAGGTACACTCAAAAGAGTAGAAATAACCTTCATCAGGTACACTCAAAAGAGTAGGAATAACCTTCATCAGGTACACTCATAAGAGTAGAAATAACCTTCATCAGGTACACTCAAAAGAGTAGAAATAACCTTCATCAGGTACACTCAAAAGAGTAAGAATAACCTTCATCAGATACACTCAAAAGAGTAGAAATAACCTTCATCAGGTACACTCAAAAGAGTAGAAATAACCTTCATCAGGTACACTCAAAAGAGTAGGAATAACCTTCATCAGGTACACTCAAAAGAGTAGAAATAACCTTCATCAGGTACACTCATAAGAGTAGAAATAACCTTCATCAGGTACACTCATAAGAGTAGAAATAACCTTCATCAGGTACACTCATAAGAGTAGAAATAACCTTCATCAGGTACACTCAAAAGAGTAGGAATAACCTTCATCAGGTACACTCAAAAGAGTAGGAATAACCTTCATCAGGTACACTCATAAGAGTAGAAATAACCTTCATCAGGTACACTCAAAAGAGTAGAAATAACCTTCATCAGGTACACTCAAAAGAGTAGAAATAACCTTCATCAGGTACACTCAAAAGAGTAGGAATAACCTTCATCAGGTACACTCAAAAGAGTAGGAATAACCTTCATCAGGTACACTCAAAAGAGTAGAAATAACCTTCATCAGGTACACTCAAAAGAGTAGGAATAACCTTCATCAGGTACACTCATAAGAGTAGAAATAACCTTCATCAGGTACACTCAAAAGAGTAGGAATAACCTTCATCAGATACACTCATAAGAGTAGAAATAACCTTCATCAGGTACACTCATAAGAGTAGAAATAACCTTCATCAGGTACACTCAAAAGAGTAGAAATAACCTTCATCAGGTACACTCAAAAGAGTAGGAATAACCTTCATCAGGTACACTCATAAGAGTAGGAATAACCTTCATCAGGTACACTCAAAAGAGTAGAAATAACCTTCATCGGGTACACTCAAAAGAGTAGAAATAACCTTCATCAGGTACACTCATAAGAGTAGAAATAACCTTCATCAGGTACACTCAAAAGAGTAGGAATAACCTTCATCAGGTACACTCATAAGAGTAGAAATAACCTTCATCAGGTACACTCAAAAGAGTAGGAATAACCTTCATCAGGTACACTCAAAAGAGTAGAAATAACCTTCATCAGGTACACTCAAAAGAGTAGGAATAACCTTCATCAGGTACACTCAAAAGAGTAGAAATAACCTTCATCAGGTACACTGATAAGAGTAGGAATAACCTTCACCAGGTACACTCAAAAGAGTAGGAATAACCTTCATCAGATACACTCAAAAGAGTAGAAATAACCTTCATCAGGTACACTCAAAAGAGTAGGAATAACCTTCATCAGGTACACTCAAAAGAGTAGGAATAACCTTCATCAGGTACACTCAAAAGAGTAGAAATAACCTTCATCAGGTACACTCAAAAGAGTAGGAATAACCTTCACCAGGTACACTCAAAAGAGTAGAAATAACCTTCATCAGGTACACTCATAAGAGTAGGAATAACCTTCATCAGGTACACTCAAAAGAGTAGAAATAACCTTCACCAGGTACACTCATAAGAGTAGGAATAACCTTCATCAGGTACACTAATAAGAGTAGAAATAACCTTCATCAGGTACACTCATAAGAGTAGGAATAACCTTCATCAGGTACACTCAAAAGAGTAGGAATAACCTTCATCAGGTACACTCATAAGAGTAGGAATAACCTTCATCAGGTACACTCATAAGAGTAGAAATAACCTTCATCAGGTACACTCATAAGAGTAGGAATAACCTTCATCAGGTACACTAATAAGAGTAGAAATAACCTTCATCAGGTACACTCATAAGAGTAGGAATAACCTTCATCAGGTACACTCAAAAGAGTAGGAATAACCTTCATCAGGTACACTCATAAGAGTAGAAATAACCTTCATCAGGTACACTCATAAGAGTAGAAATAACCTTCATCAGGTACACTCAAAAGAGTAGAAATAACCTTCATCAGGTACACTCAAAAGAGTAGGAATAACCTTCATCGGGTACACTCAAAAGAGTAGGAATAACCTTCATCAGGTACACTCATAAGAGTAGAAATAACCTTCATCAGGTACACTCAAAAGAGTAGGAATAACCTTCATCAGGTACACTCAAAAGAGTAGAAATAACCTTCATCAGGTACACTCATAAGAGTAGGAATAACCTTCATCAGGTACACTCAAAAGAGTAGGAATAACCTTCATCAGGTACACTCATAAGAGTAGAAATAACCTTCATCAGGTACACTCAAAAGAGTAGAAATAACCTTCATCAGGTACACTCAAAAGAGTAGGAATAACCTTCATCGGGTACACTCAAAAGAGTAGGAATAACCTTCATCAGGTACACTCATAAGAGTAGAAATAACCTTCATCAGGTACACTCAAAAGAGTAGGAATAACCTTCATCAGGTACACTCAAAAGAGTAGAAATAACCTTCATCAGGTACACTCAAAAGAGTAGGAATAACCTTCATCAGGTACACTCAAAAGAGTAGGAATAACCTTCATCAGGTACACTCAAAAGAGTAGAAATAACCTTCATCAGGTACACTCAAAAGAGTAGAAATAACCTTCATCAGGTACACTCAAAAGAGTAGGAATAACCTTCATCAGGTACACTCAAAAGAGTAGAAATAACCTTCATCAGGTACACTCAAAAGAGTAGGAATAACCTTCATCAGGTACACTCATAAGAGTAGAAATAACCTTCATCAGGTACACTCATAAGAGTAGGAATAACCTTCATCAGGTACACTCAAAAGAGTAGGAATAACCTTCATCAGGTACACTCAAAAGAGTAGAAATAACCTTCATCAGGTACACTCATAAGAGTAGGAATAACCTTCATCAGGTACACTCAAAAGAGTAGGAATAACCTTCATCAGATACACTCATAAGAGTAGGAATAACCTTCATCAGGTACACTCAAAAGAGTAGAAATAACCTTCATCAGGTACACTCATAAGAGTAGGAATAACCTTCATCAGGTACACTCAAAAGAGTAGGAATAACCTTCATCAGATACACTCATAAGAGTAGGAATAACCTTCATCAGGTACACTCAAAAGAGTAGGAATAACCTTCATCAGGTACACTCATAAGAGTAGAAATAACCTTCATCAGGTACACTCAAAAGAGTAGAAATAACCTTCATCAGGTACACTCATAAGAGTAGAAATAACCTTCATCAGGTACACTCAAAAGAGTAGGAATAACCTTCATCAGGTACACTCATAAGAGTAGAAATAACCTTCATCAGGTACACTCAAAAGAGTAGGAATAATCTTCATCAGGTACACTCAAAAGAGTAGAAATAACCTTCATCAGATACACTCATAAGAGTAGGAATAACCTTCATCAGGTACACTCAAAAGAGTAGGAATAACCTTCATCAGGTACACTCATAAGAGTAGAAATAACCTTCATCAGGTACACTCAAAAGAGTAGGAATAACCTTCATCAGGTACACTCAAAAGAGTAGGAATAATCTTCATCAGGTACACTCAAAAGAGTAGAAATAACCTTCATCAGGTACACTCAAAAGAGTAGGAATAACCTTCATCAGGTACACTCAAAAGAGTAGAAATAACCTTCATCAGGTACACTCAAAAGAGTAGGAATAACCTTCACCAGGTACACTCATAAGAGTAGGAATAACCTTCATCAGGTACACTCAAAAGAGTAGGAATAACCTTCATCAGGTACACTCAAAAGAGTAGGAATAACCTTCACCAGGTACACTCAAAAGAGTAGAAATAACCTTCATCAGGTACACTCATAAGAGTAGGAATAGCCTTCATCAGGTACACTCAAAAGAGTAGGAATAACCTTCACCAGGTACACTCATAAGAGTAGGAATAACCTTCATCAGGTACACTCAAAAGAGTAGGAATAACCTTCATCAGGTACACTCAAAAGAGTAGGAATAACCTTCATCAGGTACACTCAAAAGAGTAGGAATAACCTTCATCAGGTACACTCAAAAGAGTAGGAATAACCTTCATCAGGTACACTCATAAGAGTAGAAATAACCTTCATCAGGTACACTCATAAGAGTAGGAATAACCTTCATCAGGTACACTCATAAGAGTAGAAAAGCAAATACAATAATAATGTATGGAAGCAAGTAAGCGAAAGAACCTAAACATGATATCTAAAATCAGCAAAAGTTATCTATGACAGAGTGAGATTAACCTTAGTTAATAAAGAAATAAATCATGGAAGCCAGAATGTGTTGGGAGTTTTAACATGGATTGGTGGATATTAGCATTTTACTAATATCCGCCAATCCATGTTAAAACTCAAAACACATTCTGGCTTCAATGATTTATTTCGATTCTGATATTTCTAAGAGTACAAATATGATAGCATACTTTGATTGGGAGACGGTAATTTATATTTACTCTTGCGGAAAATGTCGCACACAATTTATGCTGCCAGTGGAAAGGTCAGTCACATTCACCGGCGCATGTGCTAATGAGATTATACCGAATGGATAACTCGCTCGTTTGTTAACAAAGCGAAAGAAGGAGGGTATGTTAGAATTAATAATAATAACTCTATTTAATAAATTGTGTGTTGTTTATATTTCCCATCGTATTTTCCAGGTGATGCATGTTTGTGTATCTAATCTAATATCCTTGTCCACACATTTAACGGATTCTTATGTAAATATTAATTATATAACTACCATTAAGTAACAAATGAAAGCAACACGACCAAATCTAAAGATTAATGTGTATATATGTCAATAGGATTAAGAAAACAGATAACACATTTACAATTTAATCCATGTCACTTTCACTAGAGAACATTCGTCGTGGATACGATCGTGTGGTCAGTTGAGTTCTTCACCTCCGAGTTTTAGTGGGGTTCTCCGAATACCCATTTGGTGCTTTCAAACTTTTCTTCGTGTCACCCAATCTTTAGTTTTCTGTGTAGTGCTTTGTAGATCATTGTTTGCCCGTTTGCCCGTTTTCTTTTTAGATATTGCATTGTCTGTCGATCCTTCTGGTTGTTTCTTTGGTATCTTTAAACCTTTCTTAAATTAACATCTACCTATACGCAGTTGGTGCCATTTACCAATTCAATTCTAGGTTTTAATCACGAGAAAGCGTTCCCATCATGGACAACTTATGAGTACAGATGTCATAAAATGGATTTATGTTAGTAGGATATGCCACACGGGCGAATCAATTGTTTTTCTGTTCAGACCGTTATTCGCGTACCTGTACGTGGAAAGGCTATATCTATCCATTACAGTATAAATTTAAGATAACATGATAGCAATTTTTAATAATTTTTCTTCATATGAGTTGATGTCCGTTGTCCAATATCCTGTTAAGAATGAAATTCTAAAACAGTGAAAATGGATCGCATGACTCATATACATATAGACCAAGAAAAAATATAAGTCTTAACCGCACTACGCCCTTGAGGTATTCTATCAACTGAGATGGTAATCGACATCACGTGACTTTTCTCTTAAATGACACCATATGCATTAAGCCTTTGATTTGGACGCAGTATTAAGGAGCAAGAGCAAAGACTTGTTGCCTAGGAAACATAATAATGTGTCCGAGTGGAGCGACATGTCTACCCGCGGACTGTTGTTTCAGTGAACTAGCAAGGTAAAAATCGAACACAGCGTGTTGAACTAGTACAAAGTGAACATCATCATCTCATTGAAATGTTCTAGACATGATATAGCTGACAAATGTCCACTTACATTCCATTATACAGCACTCACTCACTCCCTCACTCACTCCCTCCCTCCCTCACCGTCACTCACTCACTCACTCACTCACTCACTCACTCACTCACTCACTCACTCCCTCCCTCCCTCACCGTCACTCACTCACTCACTCACTCACTCACTCGGTGTCGTATTCACATTTTTAAAATGATACAATTGGGTCACTTTTCAGAAGAAGAAGAAGGAGTTGTGTTATTGAGAGTAAAATGTAATGTCTTGTCGAATATCAAATGAAAGGTCTAGAGGATTTTATTACGAATATATCCGAACGGGTTGAACGAGTTCAAATTCATTTTTTGACGTTAGTCTTGTCACATACCAAATAAACAGTTACAAAAATATATTCAAAGGGGATTGATTTGTATTTAATTCTATAAACATTTTCGTCATGAGTTATATATATATATATATATATATATATATATATAACTCTAAATGCAATTATTAAATATTAATTTGTTTTCCAATAATGACAAAACCATGAAGATTTTACAAATTAAATCATGATCTGGTTTAGTTGGATGCACCGATAGATACCTATAAAGTCAACAGCCTAGCCAAGGTTTCAATTAAATCAAATACATAGTCATTTTGTTTACAGACAATTTAAATAGCACAATTAAGCACATGGGTCGACTATCGGTTCGAAAGGATATTAAAAAAAAATATAAATACATGAAAATAATAATAAAAATAATCCAAGTTATAAGGCTTTGATTATTAACTCTAAAATAAAATTGGTATCAAGGATTGTTCTGTTTATGGTGAAACATCCATTCTTTAATATATCAGATTAAATACTAACTCATTAGAATAAAAGTTTGTAGCAATTATTTTTTTGAAAATGAAATGAGAAACAAAACAAAAATACTACATTGTTCCAAATTCTAATAATAGAAAATCGTAGAAAGAGGAAAAACCGTTACACTATAACTAGTGCACATACATGTAAGTATAACCTCTTACTTTCCCTTCGTAGAGGCACTTCAATAATAAGTGGCGGGCTAAAGCACTTTCATTTGCACAAACCTCCACTCTTAGTGAACAATTTAGACGATAATGAAGTATTGTTAGCATTTATCGACTTGTTGATCAACATATTCAACGAATTATTATATATGAATCGGATAATTTCGTGATCACCTTTTCCGTGACAGATCATTAAATTGATGACTTTTACAATAGATGTATATTTTGATTCTTTCTGTTCCTAAATGATTGAGATGAACATAATATTACAAATGAAATATCACACCAATACATGTACAACTTACAAAGAGAGATAACTCTAAGAACAACTTACAAAGAGAGATAACTCTAAAAACAAATGTAAGAGGGAGTGTGCAGCTGTTGTTTTTAGATATTTTCTGACAAATGTAAATCAATTATCGATGAGATGAGGCTGATGCATTATTTGTACTAGACGAACACACCGCAGAAGATTTTTTATCGAGCTCATTATCATGGCTGTGAGATCTTACTCATTACTAGTATTCAAATGTTAATATTTCTGCGTGGTTTTTGGAAACAGACAACAATTCTATAGTCCGGTTGTTCAAACCTCGTTTGAGATAAAGGAGTACAAACAGACTAGTTGTCTCGGAACCATGATAATGCGTCCGACTGGAGCAACATGACCATCTGTGAATTGTTGTTTTAATAAGTCAACAACTATCATCTAGCTCAGCTTGTTGGTCTAGTACACAATTAACAAGTACATCATCATCATATTGAAAAGTAGCATGATATCGTTATTATGAAGCCGATATTTTTTTTTTTTAAACAACAATCACAGATTCATCTCAGTTTCTAACTGGGACTTTTGTACTTACCATTATTTTTTTAATGTGTACAGGTGAATTTCGAAAGCTCATATCGTCTAGTTGGTATAATATCGATTTGATCGTGACTTCGTGTTCCTTCCGTCTTTTCAGAAAAACAGAACATTGATGGCTTATTCAGTAATAAAAAATAGTAAGTACCAATTATTGACCGAAGTTAATTGTTTAATTAAAAGTTTAAAGGATTCAGCCAGGTCGTTAAATGACATTTTAACAATTGAAGGAACCACAATTGAAATTTATTTTTTAATAAATTTTTATTTTTCAGCGTAAATTGGATGAGATTTCGTATAAATAAACTTGCTATAATTTAGTTTTAATTTCCAACATTTTCAACAATATTTAATTTTTATCCAGTCAGATAAGTTTTATTGTTGCAAGAAACCATCTAATACTGGGAGAAATCAACCGACCTTGCCTCAAGTCATTGATAGAAATGTTTACATAAAGTTGTATCGACTACACTTCGCCACGGCGAGAAGCGAATTGACATCTTTAGGGGAAACAGGTACTGATTGCAGAAATTCCACATTATATTCCACAATATTTCAGCTGTATCGTGACGGTCAGTTTGATTGGTGGAGCAAACTAGAGTGCCCAAAGAAAACCACCGACCTGCTGCAAGTCACAGACAAACTTTATCTCATATTATTGTATCAAGTACATCTCGCCTGAGCGGGGTTCGAACTCGCAACGTTTGTGGTGATAGACACTGATTGCATAGGTAGTTGTATATCCAACTACCATACGATCACTTCCACGACGGCCCCTCCACATTATATCATTGCTTAAAAAGGAAAGTTATAGTTCCAACATCTAATACCCCGTTTGAGCTCATGTCAGTGGTTTAATGTCAACCGATCAGTAAGTGACGATGCTTGGAAATCTTGAGTTCTTTGAGGTATTACAATCCAAGATGTCACCATCCATGGTCAAACCATAGTTTCATTATTTTTTTCGATTTGTTTGTTTTAGAATGTGGTTGATTAAATGTAAATGAAAACAAACAACTAATTTTGAATAGAAACGTAGATATCAAATTTATTGCGCACGACGTGTTTCTAGAATAACCTTCATCAGGTACGCTCAAAATCGATGGATTATATCTTACGTAAATTTACTTCTCATAGAGGACAGGACAAGAATTAAGAGTGGAACTGAAAGAAAGGGGGCTGTTGAAGAGAACCGGAAAGTGAAGGGTAAGCTTCAAGAGATGACCGGAAAGTGGGGTGGGGGTATTGTTTCAAGACTGACAAGCAAAATACGAAAAAGGTCATTTGGCTATTAAGCATACCTTTGTAGTCTTAAATGTCATGATTCACTGCACATTTTCTACTTCCATGCTCAAATTTCAGAGGTTTCTACAATTTCTGCCAAAAAAGTTGAGTTGGCAAAAACATAGTTTTGATCCCCTTGTTCCGGCTCATAAGCCCCTGCATCTATATTCCCTGTAAGAATATGTACAGTACTTTTTGTGTAAATGTCAACCGTTGTACATATCATAGTCATTACCAATTATCTCACTATGATGAATGTCTGTAGGAATGATCTTTTCTTTGATAGACAATGTACTTTAATTAGCCTTTTAAAAGTGTAAAATTGGATTGTCGCCCATATTCACTCATATATATGCCCCCTCTGGCAAATAATTACAATAAATATTTATATTACCTTTTATCTTTTAAAGTTTTAAATTTTTAATAAATGGTTTTGACACTCTTGACTTTTGTTTTAAGCTGATAATTTATTCTAATAGATTGTAATTTGTTTGTACTTCGTCCAATTTGCATTTCTTATAATTTATAATTTATAATGTTCCTTTAATCATTTTATATTAGACATATCATACTAAATCCTCATTCAAAACTTGACATTTTTAATAGTTCAGCATTTTGAAAGTATTTCTTACTGCAAGTATAAAAATCGACATTCATGAGTTTCCCATTCTTAGTAAATAAACGTTAGAGAAAACCGAAAAAAAAATCAAGAATGGACAATCCAAAGACACGGGCAATATTGGGTACACAAGACACAGGATACAGTCAAAGCTTAAAAAACAACAACACAAAAACTGAAAAAGATGAGCATCACGAACCCCACCAAAAAACCAAGGGTGAATCCAGGTGTTCTCGAAGGGTAAGCAGTTTCTGCTTCTTATAAGACAGGATATGGTCATTATGGATGTACATGTAAATGAATATGAGAGACTATCCAGCATTACACTTAGACACACATTAAAGTAAAGGAACAGCTTGTAGTAATAAGGGATATGATGTAAATGAACATGAGAGACTATCCAACTTTACACTTAAACACAAATTAAAGTACAGGAACAGCACTTTTGTTGCTGTTCTACATTTTACAGTCACAGTAGGTCTGTCTTAAGCAATGAGCTCATACCCTAAAATGAGTGTGAAGCGGCTCTTAGCCTGCAGTTGACCACAAGGGGGTTGCTTTATGTTACAGATTCAGGTTCTGTGTCAGATGTTCCTATGCTTCGTATGATCCGACATATTTTCTGTCAGTCCAAACAACTTGTACACATTTTCCTTTTAATAAATGTTGGTTAAAACCAAGAATCAAACTGACAAAAAATGTTCTTGTCATTTAATATTAACACGACGGGTGCCACTACTGAAACAGGTATTGCTTACTTTTCAGAGCACCTGCGTTCAGACAAGATTTTTTGTGGGGTTCGTGTTGCAGATCATTGTTTATCTTTATGCCCCCTTTCTTTTGTCCATTACATTTGTAGGCCCTTCTTCGATGTACGCCATCTGATTACCACTTTGACATCTTCAAACTTTTCTAATGGCGAAATTGGCTCCTGTAGATAATTAGTGAATGCTACAATGGTTCCTGCAATTTTTACTCTTTATTCACGGCTTCTAATTACCACGTTGGTATCTGACAACTTGGGTTAGTAAAATGGATCAGTAAAACTGTTCTTTTTTGTATGTTTTTAACTTTGACAAAGTGTAAATACAACGTCAGTAATTAGAAGTAAGAAATAAAACAGTAATGATCTACAACACAAACTACTTCACAATGTCACACATTAAGTTTGGGCAAATAAACTAGCTTAACCCCGCCACTTCTTATTGAAGTGCATGTACAAAGCCAGGAGAGTGAGCGATCATGTAATTGTGTTAGTGGGTATCGAATTTTCTTTCTACGATTTTGATATTTGATTTTGGAATTGTTCCGAATGTGTGGTATTTTTTTTTTGGCCTCTTTCTATGATTTTGATATTTAATCCTGGAATTGTTCCGAATGTGTGGTATTTTTTTTTTTGCCTCTTTCTATGATTTTGATATTTAATCCTGGAATTGTTCCGAATGTGTGGTATTTTTTTTTTGCCTCTTTCTATGATTTTGATATTTAATCCTGGAATTGTTCCGAATGTGTGGTATTTTTTTTTGCCTCTTTCTATGATTTTGATATTTAATCCTTGAATTGTTCCGAATGTGTGGTATTTCTTTTTTGTGGCCTCTTTCTATTATTTTGATATTTAATCCTGGAATTGTTCCGAATGTGTGGTATCTTATTTTTTTTTTTTTTTTGCCTCTTTCTACGATTTTGATATTTGATCCTGGAATTGTTGCGAATGTGTGGTATTTTTTGTTTTTCCTTCCATTAGAACACCCAAGACATCACTTTTCTTTCTTAATTATTTGGCTTTCCAATCTTTTGACTTTGAGAATACCCGATGAAGCCAGCTATTCCAGAAATGCGTCATGCACGCTAAATTAGATATCTACGTTTGCACTACATGTAAGTTAAAAACTAGAAATCATCATCCATATGGTTTTACACCGTGCGTCAAATGTATCCGTAAAAGTGCTCTTTTTGTAGGTTTTTTTTAGCCTTGACAAATTGTGAAAAGCAACGTCAATAATTGAAAATAAGAAACAGAACGGTAACAATCTACAACTCAAACTACTTCAATATGATATATGTTATCTTGTAATGATACTGTTGGAGATTATTGATTTTACTAGAAGAAGAAACCACAAATCTCTAAGACAGTACGCTTGTCTTTTAGAATTAAATCAGTATTTAACTTGGATGAAATATCATAATGCTTGCAAGAGAAAACGTAAATTTTCAGATACAGATTTCATTGCAATTTGAAAATCAGGATCCTATGTAAGGTCTTCAGTATGTGTATGAGACTTTCTGTAGCCTGCAGCTGAGAGGTACTCTACGCTTAAGACGGATAAACACTTAAGAAGTACATTATTCCAGTCATACACACACAGCAGGTCCTAATCCATATATAAAATATGTGAAGCAGGAACTGCGTCTCCATTCGGAGCACCCCGATGTTTGTGGGTTTCATTCATTATTCAATCAAAGTTTTCTATGTAATGTTTTGTTGATCATTGTTTGTCCTTTTGTTCCTTTTGTTTTGGCCATTTTGGTCTTTTGGTCTTTTGGTCTTTCTTCGATTTACTACTTTTCTATTTTACTATTTCTGATTACCCATTTTGTATCTTCAAACTTTTCAAAATCTTACAGTTAGAAATGGGTAATCTTATCTTGACCCGAGAAGGTCAATGTCATAGGATTTAAAATAAAACTGCTACCTTCTATACTTAATAACAAGGATTATCATCAGTCGACTGATGTAGTATTCAGCTCATTCATCAATGTATGTGTACGTGTAATTAAAAAATTGAGATCCCAATAAAACAAAATTGATTGACTATGTTCTAATACCGGTATTTGGATTAAAATAAAAAACAAAACATAACACACTGTCGGAACAGCTACAATATCCAATAGAAATCGTAAAAAAAGACAAAATTGATATACCTAACACATAAATACACATCATAATCGTTCACTTTCCTTGCCTGGTAAAAGCACTTCAATAAATAGTGGCGGGGTTAAGTTAGTTTATTGACCCAAACATCCTCTCTCAGTGAAAAGATTATTTAAGTCTAAAAAAGGTCAGTACAAACTATACCAATGACTTCATAATGTTCATGTCACGCACTATTGTTGCTATTGGTAACCCATAATCGTGGTTCTGAGGATCAACATTGGTAATCGTCCTTCTAAATCAGCATCCATGATTAATCACGTGATACTAAATATTTTGTAATCAAAAGGGTTTATTCTATTTTCATCAGACATAAACAGCTTATCATTTACGCTTTGATTGAAGTATATTGATAACAAAATGAATGCAGCTTATTTGTATACATACTTGCAGTAAAAACAAATGTCATTTCAATATGCTTCATATAAAATACACAGACTATTGGAAGCTAATAACAAACAATAATTTTTTTTACCTTGATTAAATAGTCGGTCATGCTACTTTTCGTTTTTAATTGTTTCATGTTTTGTCTGTTGATTGTATTGTTGCTGATGACAATCCTTTGTTGGATTTCTTATCAATAAAGAATTTTACTAGAGAAAGTAATGGGAAACTTTACTTCTATTCTGAATAACTATTTTATTATGTTGAATTTTATAAAAAAAAGCACATATACACATATTCTTGAAAGTTTTATCTTTTATTTGGTATTAAGATATTCAAAATTGGTTTTGATTTACATATTTCCTTTTTTATTTGAAATTTATACGGTCGTTTGTCTTTTGACGGTTTTCAGAGGTATTTTGCTATTTTATTGTTTTTATTTCAAATTAGAAGCACATACTACCATGTTCACAATAAAACGCACTTTTAGAACATATAAGTTATTCTTATGTTGGTAGAGGTGTTGATATTTCCATTTTGATTTAAAAATACAAGTTTGCAACTTTTTAAAACAATGTCTAAGTCCGTACAGGTAAATAAGTCTAAGTGTCAAAATCCATATTACGCAATAAATTGACTTGTTTCGTGTTTTCTTAATAATTAACTAATTAAGACATGCTGTGTGTTTGTACACGACTAAAATCTGTTCATGTTACTTAACAGTAATTCTATAGGTGCCACTAGTGTAAGATAAGATAAGAAAACTTTATTTTGATTCAGCACATAATAAAACAGTACAACATAAGCTCTAAGGAGCTTTGTACCGAATATACATTAACAATAAAACAACACAAGTCACATGCAAAGTTACAAACTAAAATAAGCTAAGACATACAGGCATAAAAAGGAGGACTGTGTATAGATCTGAACAAGAACCCACATGGCAAGTGCCTCTTTGGACTCTTGTTCAAGATCCACACACAGATGCTCCAACTTAAAGCAGCATTTAAAAAAGAAGCAGCAGGTAAAAAAATAATACCGAATACTTAAAACTGGTACCAACATAATCAGTAAAGCAGCACTGTCTAACTAAAAAATCAAAGAATATAAAATTTTCAAACCAAACTAAACAATTTAAATAATTAAAAATTTTAATCATCTACATACAGAACAACGACATTTGGACCCATTCCAGGACTGCAAAAGCCTCTTGAATTGAGAGAAGCTATTTTCAGTCCTGAAATGATCTGGGAGGCTGTTCCACAATGTAGGTGCTGCAAATCTGAAAGACTTTTTACCGTACAGTGTGGATTTGATCTGTGGTATTTCCAAAAGTGTATCAGGAACTACAAACTCTTCCACTGTTTTGGGAGCATGACAACGAAAGGGCTTATAACCAGGATAGCCAAAACATGTTAAATTCACATATCGTTTGTACTTTTGTCATTTTTCTTTTGGTCATTGTGGTGACTGTCCTTCTTCTTTTGGTCATTGTGGTGACTGTCATTCTACTTTTGGTCATTGTGGTGACTGTCCTTCTTCTTTTGGTCATTGTGGTGTCTGTCATTCTTCTTTTGGTCATTGTGGTGTCTGTCCTTCTTCTTTTGGTCATTGTGGTGCCTGTCCTTCTTCTTTTGATCATTGTGGTGCCTGTCCTTCTTCTTTTGGTCATTGTGGTGCCTGTCCTTCTTCTTTTGGTCATTGTGGTGCCTGTCCTTCTTCTTTTGGTCATTGTGGTGCCTGTCCTTCTTCTTTTGGTCATTGTGGTGTCTGTCATTCTTCTTTTGGTCATTGTGGTGCCTGTCCTTTGATTTACGGCTTCTGATTTCCCTTTGTTATCTTCAAACTTTTCCCTTAGAGTACATTTCATTTAAATTTGTCATGTCATGGTCATGCTGTTTTATTTTATCTGCGCAATATAATACAATAAAGGATTTCGAAAGGTGGGCGTACACTAATGTAGACTATATTTCACAGTGATTATAAATATGTCTTCAGTGTGTTGAATAACAGAACAATATTATAGTTTATATTGGATCTGAAACATTTTTATTTGCATTAGTTTAATTATAAAAGTCACATATGTCTTATTTTTAACAGTAATAAAAAGACATATGAGATGTTGAAACTAATCATGTTTTACCTATATGCGCTTCGACTAAAGTTAAGAGCCAACTTACAAACTTAACAGTTCTATTTTTCCTATTAAGAAATAACGGCTCAACACATTGTATATCAGTGTTTATTTAATACCACACTGTCAGAACAGTTCCAAAAATCTAGTATCAAACTGTAAATGAGACAAAATATAAGATACCCTTAACACACAAATACATGATTGTTTCCTTTCCTGGCTTGATACAGGTACTGCAATGAAGTGTCGGGACCATCACTCTCCTCTTAGTGAAAGGATGCAGTCATGTAATTCTTTTCTACATGTGAATAAAATATCAATCTTCACATATAACCGGGCGAACAGCGTTATTATAAAGTATATGATAGAAAACACAGAAAAATAGAGCATCTTAATATCAGAAGAAACTGAAGAAAACCATCATAATTTTCCTAACGTGCACATTAATTGATGTATGTCAATTTTACAGCTGCTACATGCAGGTAATTTTCCTTCAGGTTAGTTGATTTAGTTGACTTAGTTGATTTAGTTGACTTAGTTGATTTAGTTGATTTATTTGACTTAGTTGATTTATTTGACTTAGTTGATTTAGTTGACTTAGTTGATTTAATTGACTTAGTTGATTTAGTTGATTTAGTTGACTTAGTTGACTTAGTTGACTTAGTTGATTTAGTTGACTTAGTTGATTTAGTTTACTTAGTTCATTTAGTTGATTTATTTGACTTAGTTGATTTAGTTGACTTAGTTGATTTAGTTGATTTAGTTGATTTAGTTGACTTAGGTGACTTAGTTTATTTAGTTGATTTAGTTGATTTAGTTGATTTAGTTGATTTAGTTCAAGCATATTTTATTTACCAATTAAATAGACGAAATGGATCAGATACAAGTTAAACAAACTTGGTTAGTTGGTGGTCCACGTGGCCACGATCCTATGGCAATTAGATTTACATCTACCTAAGTGTATGGCTTATTGTGTAATGGGTGTTCGACAATTTGCTTGGTGAAACGTTTCATTACATAAGGTTGTACGAATACACCTCGTCATGAGTAGTTCCACAATTCACAAGTTTATTGGTGACAACCACTGCATGATTATATGGGCGAGATATATATCCAATCACTATAGGAGCCGTCGTGGTCGCTATCGCATGGTGGTTGGATTTATAACTACCTGTGCAATCAGTGTTTATCACCACTAAAGTTGTGAGTTCGCACCCAGTTTATGGAGAGGTGTATTCGATACAACATTATGTGATACAGGTTGTCCACCAATAAAACTGTCCGCCACGATATAGCAGAAATATTGTTGAAAGTGGCGTCGAACACCATAAGCAAAACCAAACTAAATCAAACCTAGACGCGCCACTACTTCTACCCTGGTGGTAGGCGCCCCCGTTGTAAAGGGGTAGTTCTAAATAAAATATATATATATAAACCTATATATTCAATCACCGCTACAATAACCCTCACCAACCTATTCTATATTGTTGTGTCTCATTTTGTAATTCTATATTTTAGTCTTTTTTTTGTAATTGCTTATTTGTTATTAGAAAACAGTTAATATAGAAAATATCGAATAAGAATTAAAATTACAGCAGCAGGGATTTCCAATATGATAACATTAAGAATTAATAATGTTGAAGGAGGAATATTAAGAAATCACTGTTAATAATTAAAACATAGTAATCAAGAATATGAAATCATGGATGCAAAAATAACAATTAAGAAAGAAGAAAAATAAAGATGAAGAATAAAGAATTACAAAATACGAAATGATGAATATCGATTAAGGAATTAGGAATTACAAACAAAGAATTAAGAACGATCGAAGATGCCAAGAGGTGATAAATAAACGTTAGAGAATACCGAAGGGGCAATAAAAAAATGGACAATCCAGAGAAACTGGCAACACAAGGTATACAAGATGAAAACAAACAAAGCAAAAACACAACACAATATGTGTCGTATGCCACTATTCGCAAACAAACACAAATAACATCATTGAGCAATGTAGGAATACAAACACGTGGCCAAAGACAAATATCATCATTGAGCAATGTAGGAATACAAACACGTTGCCAAAGACAAATAATATCATTGAGCAATGTAGGAATACAAACACGTGGCCAAAGACAAATAACATCATTGAGCAATGTAGGAATACAAACACGTGGCCAAAGACAAATAACATCATTGAGCAATGTAGGAATACAAACACGTGGCCAAAGACAAATAACATCATTGAGCAATGCAGGAATACAAACACGTGGCCAAAGACAAATAACATCATTGAGCAATGTAGGAATATAAACAAACACGTGACCAAAGAATTAAAAAGAGGCAAAAACAAACTTGATTAAACGTTGACAAACACAGAAAACTAACGATGAGCAAGCTGACGACATGTAAAGCTGGGGTTAGCTGATGTGCTCTGGATTGTTAGGCGGAAATAGTAGGCAGTTCCTGTTCCACAGTGTAATGTATTAAGTCTAGTAAATGTCGTAAAAAACACAGATACCAAGCGCAGCGCACACAACGCATATCTGGTATGACCATCACCGGGTACACTCAATATCGAAATAAAGCCATGATGTAACGAAGTAAAGGGACTGAAAGTGACTACGATAGTGCACAGAGATCCAGAGTCATCTGTGAGACAGACACTGCGTAGGGATCAGCCAATTCATGATGGTGACCTTACCATTTCCGAAGTGAAGAATTCAATCCAACTGCCATGAGTATGTTTGATCAGATCTATGCTTGTGGAATTGTATTGATATACATATATCTTTATCCCGCTCGATACAACATTATGCAATAAAGTTTGTCAGTGACTTGCGGTAGGTCGGTAGTTTTCTCCGGGTACTCCGGTTTCCTCCACCAATAAAACTGACCGCTACGATATAAATGAAATATTGTTGAAAGTGGCGTTAAACACCATAACCCTAATCCACATATCTTTATACCGGTAATATAATTTGGTGTTCAAGAAGTGAATGCGTAGATTTTCAATTTAGTGCGAACGACGCATTTCTGGAATAACCGCTCAAAAACGAAAAAAAAAACCAACGAAAAAATGCTTAATTATTTTTTGGTTGTGTTTTGAAATATTAACAATTTCAATCAGTCTTCTTTAAATTAAATTTAAATGACATTTTCCCATGTAAAAGACACTATTTTAATATCAACATTCACACGTCATAAGAATTTACACCCATAATTTTGACATATTATGGTTAACAGGTGGAATATAAATACTTGAGTTAAACTTAGGTCATGTTTTCATATATATTTTTAAAGTGCAAGACAATAAAGGAGTTAAGCGTAGGTCATGTTTTTGAAATTATTTCTTTTCATGTTTTTATTTAATATTACTGTCAAAATCGGATAATATACTTTCAAATCTTTTCTATACACAATAATATAGTTTAAAATATGACAGTAGAAAAACATGTTTATATTATGGTCTGTAATTATGATTTATGACAAATTCAAGTGATATTACTACGAAAACATTTTCATAACAGTGTAGCACAGTATTAGCCTGTTTGTTTTTCTTGCACCCAAGACCTCTAGAGAGTACATGGCTTTCCTGTCTTTCGATCTTGAGCGTATCTGATAAAGGTTATTCCAGAAATGTGTCTTGGGTACTAAAATAGATAGAGGTTTTTATGACTAAATTTTTTTGATCATTTAAATTTCATCTTTCTTCAAGCTAACCCAAAGATGAAACTGTAGTGGTAAGAAAAAGTATGCCATGTAAAATCAAGATACAGTCAAATCTACCCATGTGGAACAAACCAAATGAATTTCACTTATAGTTGTAATGTATTGCAATATTCTATGCGCGCTAAATTTGATATCAACGTTTTTATTGTGGACATATTCACTCATAACTTCATGATGATATAAAAAAGTTGACGTGATTTTAAATGCATGAAAACGAATATAGGTTGTCATAGCAATACTTTTGAAATTTTGACTCAATCGTAAAATATGTAAATTGGATATTACATTTGTAGTGTTATATAATATAATTCCACTTGAGTTAGATTCAGTCTTACTTAAGACAGTTCGTACGTTTACACAGATGATGCTATATCCCTTACAAATTTATCGGTGTTCTCGAATGGGTCGTTTTATCTTGTGACCCTTGTTCTCCCAATAAAATAAACACTAATTTGCGTTGGGACGATTTTAACTGTGACTTGCTGGTCTATTATATTACTGTTCTTTAATTAGATTATTGTTGGAAAATACATTTAATGCTCAGAATATAGAGAAATCCTCTTCATGCTTCGATTGTTACGACAATTTCATCGTTTCAGTAATTTAAACCGACTTTTATGCATTGCATTGGGAATGTTAATCAGCATATCCATTATTACACGTAACGCATAATTACATACAATCAAGACAGCATTGCAATCAACGATGACGAATCATTCTAGCAATTTTATATACATTGCATTGTAATTACCATCCAAGAATTCTAGACGTTGTTAATTTCAATTTTACAGATTATTAAGTAGAGTATGGACAATTTAAAGACGCCAAAGGGGTAATCAGAAGCGGTAAATCTAAGGACAGACAATATATTGGCCAAAGGAAAAGGGACAAAGCGACAAACAATGGCATACAAAACAATGCACAGAAATCTAACGATTGTGCTCAAGTGCTCCGGAAGGGTAAAACATTACCTGCGCCACTAGTGAAAATACATATCCAATTTATTAACCTATTAGACAAATATACATCTCTCTCTCTGTCGTCTGCTATCACTTGACAGTTGACACATGGAAATACTAATATTATCCCTCAACAGCTGGCTAGGGGTCGTGTAACACTCATTATAGGGTATGAGTTACACTTTATTGAAAACCCTACAGTGACTGTGAAATATATAGAACAGCAATAACACCAATGTACATTTACTTTAATTGGTGTCAAATTGTAATGTTAGATAGTCTCTTGTGTTCCATAAATCCAAATCCTTTCTCGCTAATTAATTCATAAAATTAGTTATTTGTATTTTATAAGATAGGATTTGGATATAAGATAACATGAATGAAATTCACCCTCAGTTAAGAATGAAAACGTAGATATCAAATTTAGTGCGCATGACACGTTTCCGGAATAACCATCATCAGGTAGGCTCAGAGCCAGAATATTTGAAAGCCAAATGATTTAAAAGTTTTTGGGAGCAAGAAAACCATTGGGCCTAAACAGGATAGACACAATTGGCTAAGATCGTTCGTGCCCGAGTGAGAAACAACGTTTGTCTGATCGTTTTCTTTCTTAATTAGGGAGTTGATATTTTTTTGCATCGGATATGGGGCAGTTGTGGTCGTGATCGTATGGTAGTTGGGTTTACACCTATGCAATTGGTGCCTATCACCACTAAAGTTGTGAGTTCGAACCTCGTTCACGGCGAGGTGAACTCGATACATTATGTTATAAAGTTTGTCAGTGACTTGTGAGAGGTCAGTGGTTTTCTCTGGGTACTCCGGTTTCCTCCACCACTACAAGTCACCGCCACGATATAGCTGAAATATTGTTGAAAGTGGCGTTAAACACCATAACCCTAATCGTTATTAGATAACATGACGGAAATCTATCTTCAGTTAAGAAACCACGCTTTTATGACCGTTTTCTAATCAGGGAGGTTAATATTCCTTTACATTTTTTATATATTGGATTTATTTGGAATATTTTGGACAAGTGTGGGTCAGTTCTGACAAGTAAATCACAAATACGAGAAGACATCGCTGTAAATACAATTAATCAAGCTTCCTGAGGCTTAGCAAACTTCAGTGCAATTTATCAGTATAGTGTGTCATTGATGTAACGAATAGTTGTATATTTCACTCATGCAATGTCATGTTCGTCTGACTTTGAAAGGATTCCGAATCCTGTACAATAAACAAGATTAATTTGGTCATTATAGTGGTATAGGTACTGACCCTGCAATAACTAAAACGTGATTTTGTCATTACTGGATAATGTCGATTTCACAAAGAACACAGACACTCCAGTCATAAGAGATGATCTAGATATGAACATCCCTCAAGCATGGGGGAACTTAGCCGATTTTGGCTGTCCTGTTTAGGTCCTTTGGTTTTATTGCTCCCAAACATTTTAGAATTATTTGGATTTTCAATCTTTCGATTTTGAACATACCTGAAACGATTCATGCGCACTAAGTTTGATATCTACGTTTTTATCAAGAACAATACACATACATGTACAAAGGGGAAGTGAACCAAAAAAATACAAGCCAGCTCTGACGACAAGAACTCGTACAAAATCAGTATCTACGTAAATGAACTTCTCAAATAAAAGTGATTGTTCCATTAGTCACGACAGCTGTTCTAGGTCTTCCCCTTTCAATATACACAAAGAATATTAACGAGAGCTGCCCTTGATACTATTTTATTACGCTGTGACTAGACTTTACACTGTCTATCTCTTAACAAATATTTTTCTAAGTTTTCGTCCTATTGGTCAGTTTACAATGCATATCTTAAGATATTAATGGTCATTTTAAAGAAGCCTCAAATTTGTTCACATGAAAAGCCATAATAATAATTTTCTTCGTCATTTTAGACTGAATAAAGACATAAAATGAAATTAGATATTTTATTAAATATTTGCTATTGCCGGTAAAAATATACAGAAAGGTGGTTAGTGTTATGGTGTTTAATGCTACTTTCAACAATATTTCATTTATAACATGCATGGCGGTCAGTTTTGTTGGTAGAGGAGAACAGAGTATCCGGAGAAAACCACTGACCTGCCACAAGTCACTGACATACTTTATCACCTAATATTGTATCGAGTGCACCTCGCCATGAGCGAAATGCCGAAAGGAAGCATAAGTTAAGTAGTAGTATACACAATATACAAGGTAATATAATTTCCCTGTTTCAAGTAATAAAATGAAAATCAAAAAATGACAGTCACTATTTGTCGTTTTTTTTTCATTGTTATTCTAAGGATTAAATATATTGATGGTAATAAAAACGTAGATATCTAATTATTAATAAAACTAAAGGTTCAAGGTACTCCTCCCTCAGGCATATATGACCTTAGGCGATTTTGGCTATCCTGTTTAGATTCTTTGGTTTTATTGCTCCCAAAACTTTAAATTATTTGGCTTTGCAATCTCTCGACTTTGTGCGTACCTGATGAAGGTTATTCCAGAAACGCGTCATGCGCAATACATTGCAAATTTTATATTTCCGTTTTTATTAGTGCACACGACGCGTTTCTGGAATAAAATGTTGAGTAAAATATTTTATTACTCCCACGGGTATGTAATAAATGCACAGAACGATGGAAATGGCAGTTGTACTGCTGTATCTATGAATTAATTATTTCATTAATTGTAAGTGTAAAGGGTAGGAAATCTAAATAAAATATTTATTGTGAAATGTCATGCTGGCCATTCCTTCATGAAAAAAGCCCCAGATCTTCTTATTAGTAAATGTATGCTTTGAATTCAACAAAATCAGCGAGTTCATTTTGTAATTTCACTAATTCTTGATATTTGATGGCGACTGTAGAGGGCACACCACTATATATTCCACCATTGACTTACATTGTAAATAAAAAAATCATTAAAAATCCAAATGAATTTTCTGGATAACAAGACAACTATTTCCTATTATTTTGGTCCAAGGTCCACATTCTGATCCACTTTGAAACATACATTGTATGTCAAATAAGAAAATAATCAGCTGTTTTCAATATCCGGTCAAAACAACAGTATTTACAGTATCCAGGAAATCCTTCCACACAGGGTGTAGTAATTTGACATTCATGTTTTTATACGTGGTTATATTTCAACAAATGACGTGTTTTTTTGCAGTTAAAACCTAACCAAATATGATAGGGTTAACTGTAAAAAATATCATAATCAACAAACAACTGAATTTTTTTTTCAAAGTTCCTGGTGTTCTATTTTGTACTATTTTCGAGGAGACTGTCTCAATGCGGATTGGCTGGTTTACTGATGTGCCCCCTGTAGGAAGGATCATCTCAAGATGTGCTATTTCCTTATATTTCGAGTATACAAGCAGAGCTGAGTATATTGAACACTATCCGTGGTTTTCATACTACTGCAATACATTTGTTATATGTTTGAGGTTTGATAATGTTGTTTCATATATTGCTTAATTATGTGGTATCAAATATACCTATATGATTGTGTAGTGGGATATAACTGGAGACACATCTACTTTTCTTTTACAGACTTGTTAGTGGGAATTGGTGGGGTGTCTCCAACCTGTTTTTATTGTATTACTTTATGATTAAATGTTGCAATGAATTTGTTTTGTATTTCCAGATTATTATTGTTTTGCATTGTTCTATCTTAGTATGGTACATTTTGTCTTGTAGCAGTTATTCCACCCTTTCCATCAATCTCAACCAGAGTTAACTTTCCTTACTCTCACATCAACCTCTGTCAGGGTCTAAACTTTAAATACAAGATTCTTGTAAAACTAAAACTAAATTCATCCAAACTCTGAATAATGTAGTATCATACATGTAAGCTCGAATGGAAGAGACCAGCAGAATATTGGTTTAGTACAAAGTGGACATAATCATCATTTCTTCAAATGAAACTTGCCATGATATAGCTGAAAATTATTGCTCAGACAACTGAGCAGCGATCATGTATTGATGTGTTAGGGTATCGATTTTGCCTCTTTTTTTTTACATTTTATCACTCACTCATTGGAAATAGAGGGCTGTCGTGGTCGTGAATGTACCTGTGCAATCAACGCCTATCATCACTAACGTTATGAGTTCGAATCCCGCTCAGGTGAGGTGTACTCGATACAACATTATGTGATAAAGATTTTCAGTGATTTTCTCCCGGTGCTCTGGTTTCCTCCACCAATGAAACTGACCACCACGATATAACTGAAATATTGTTGAAAGTGACGTTAAATACCATAACCCTCACCACCTCTTTTTGAAAGACTAGATAACACCATAACACTAACACTACCATTGGAAATAGTAGGTTTTATCATTATTGTTGTAATTATAGTTTAAAACAAAAATAAAAACACAGTTATATAATAAAAATATGTTTTATTAGCTAAGTGGTAGATGATGACATTGCGATTTAAGATATTGATTAAAATATGATAGAGTATCATTATAATTCAATACACCAACGATATCTTGTTAGATTTGTAGATTGTAAAAATACATGAAATTCATCTTCATTGTTATTACAAGCCTTTAACTGAGATATTTTCCCCCATTAAATTCAAATCAAACCGCCCCACCAAAAAACTTTTTTAACTCAAACATTTAAGTGAATCAGATTGAGCAATGCTTGAAATTTTAAATACTCAAATCTGAACTAACGACCAAAAAGATTGTAAACAAATAACTTCTTTTTTAAACAATTATAATCAATAATTAATAATTAATTAATTAATTAAGTAACTTCCAAAAAACAAAATAATCCTATCTGAACATACTGAAAGGATTTTTCAAAATTTCAAAAACAATAATTAAATTTTTATTAAGAACTTAAAATAAGACAATAGACATAATAGATGACTTAGGTCTTAAGACATCTGAAAATAAGACAATAAATCAGTGTTTCAGCTAGACTTTCAAATCTTCAGGACAATTGCCAGTTTTATCAATATTTCTTCAGGACATTCTTTAATAATTAAACTATTTTGCATAAAGCTCTTTGGGGCAATTTGAGAAATAGGTGGGCAAATGTCCTGAGACCGTTGCCTAGCTGAATCACTGAAAAATGTCTTACCTCTAAAGAAATATTTCCGACATATTTTTAAGACATGTAAATATAATCAACAAAAAGTTATTACATGTTAAAGTTTAATAATGTCAATGATAAGAAACACATATAAAAAATTGTAACATATAATTTTGTAAAATCCCTATTAGGGGACGTCATATAATATACATGTACATACACAGTTTACCCACATTAAAAACTCAGTATGAAACAACATCTATTTAATGTCAGTTAAACACATATTTATTTGTTCATACGTAGCTCGCATTGTCAGGATTTATTAACCAACTAAAATTATTTCATAAAGTACAATATAGAAAAAAAAAAGCAGATATTTCAACACTTACCTGCATGTCTCAAAGCTTAAATTAATAAAAACATAGAAATCTAATTTAATGCGCACGACTCGTTTCTAGAATAACCTGCATCAAAATCAAAAGATTGGAAAGCCAAATAAAGCCAAATAAAATAGATACTAATTTTAACATCTGTTCTATTTTTAATATAAAAATATGAATCTTCTTGATTTTAGAGGTCGTTGGTAGCCTAATTCAGTTTGATATGTTTTATTCATATTGTGTTTTAATTTTTTTTTTTTTTTTATACTTGAAATCCTTTCTAGGGGCCGTCAGGCTTGGTGGCTGTGTGATTAAGGCACAGATGCCCACCTCAAGTACATGCCTCCATCCAAGGCCCCGGTGTTTCACCGGCCAATTCAGTTTTTTTGATAGCTGTCTGGGATTTCCTCCCCCTTTAAGTCTGGTAGTCATATATTACTTATTCAAATATATATCTATTGTAAATTCATTAGTGTATCAAATATATTTGCAACATTCTTATTTCTTAAATTCATATCAAAATATCTTAAAAATGTTTATCTTTGTTAGAACATGGAAATTTTCTAAGTGGTGTTAATTTTTTTTTTTCAATTCATTTTATTGTTGTTGATTAATATATGCATAAGTATCAATTTTGTTTACAATGTAAATAATAAATGATATATAATATAATGCACGATAAAAATATTATGATTGATATAACAATAGATTGCTTCTTACCCTCAGTATGATTTTGATGAAATACCAGAATAGTTTAAATTGCACTAAAATATGTCACAATAAATCTACATCCTCACAAACAAATTAAAATTATATTACATAACAAAACTGAAAAGCACTTCTTTTATCACCATAACAAATTAAATCAAGGGATTTTTGTATCACAATTATCATTCATAGCATACCACATTGGCCTATGTACAGTCAAAACGCTTTTTAGATCTTCATAAAAAGGTCTGACAAACACGAAATTGTTTTTTTTTTTTATTTGTGGCAGACATTAGCCACAATTACTTACACACATGTACATACATACACATACAATTTAATTTCTTAATAATTAAAATCATTCAACTTAAAATTTAATCATGATTAAGTTTATACAATTGAAGACATTGAATCTTAATAATAATAAACATCAACATTCATAAGTTCATCAGGTTAGCTTCCTTTGTCCCATTCATCAGATCAGGTTAGCTCCCTTTGTCACAGTCAATAATTTGTCATATTTACAAATATAATAGAAAACGTATGCATTTAATGCAAAAACATTTGTTATTATCAAAATTCTTTATTTCATTTTTTTTATGGAGCACATTTGGTCCCTTCTGTCAATCATCAGTTCTAATGCAAATAAAATCTTTCAACTAAATTATCTTACATTATTGTGGGCACCACTGTTAGTCAGACTCTTTTTAATGTTTTAAGTCTCAGTTAGTCAGACTCTTTAATGTCTAAAGTCTTAGTTAGTCAGATTCTTTAATATCTCAAGTCTTAGTTAATCAGACTCTTTAATGTCCTAAATCTTAGTTAGTTAGACTCTTTAATGACTTAGCAATGTAAGTGGTTCAAACAACTTATGAACACATTTGTATGAGGCAAGGTATGTGTGCTTGAACCAATACACGATCTAAGTGGTGACACAGTAAGCAACCGCGTGAACCAGATACCTTTAACACATTTAGACGTCACATAAATTGCAAGAATATTAAGGTAAGTGTTAGCACCAATTATGAACTTGCCTGAACAGGATATGAAACGGACCTGTTCATTGGTATGATAATGTGAATGTTTCCTGTTTCGTCTAACACAGGTGCACTAGGAACTGGATGATCACGATACACATTCCCGGCTTCCTGTGGTGTCATTGCACCATTGTCATTTGAGTTATTTCCCTTTTCATTTGGTTCAAATTCCAGTGTTTTTGGTGCCGATGCAGCTTCCTTTGAATCATCGAGCATGAATTTTACTTGTTCCGTTTCCTCGCAATCATTTGTGGAACTACTTTGTGCGGAACAGCAGGGGAATAAAATATCCAGAATACCCTCCTTATTTTGACGTTTTGATCGCCTACTAACCACACCATTTTCCAACTGTGTTTCTGCATCAATGACTACCTCTGGGTAAGCTAAAATAAAAAATAAAGTAATTTTCAAATCTTCTGCTTATAGCCAATTTAACTACTGACAAGAAATACTTTTCTGAAATTTCAATGATAAAATCACAACAATATACTTGAATTGGCTGTCTGCTGTGGAAGGCTAAATAGAAATTTCTGAAACTTTGCTTAAATTGATTTCATCTGTTACCTTCTTAAACAGTATGAGACTTGTGTTGCCACTATGTTAAAAGATGACATTGGAATATAAAATTTTAATTTCTGCCCAAAAATGTCTTTATTATTTTCATCGCTAAAATTGGCATTCAACACAAATCAATCAATCAATAAATATCTATTATTTGGGAAATATTGTGAAAGCCAATCTAGTCTTTCAAAGCATCAATTATAGTATAAAGAGAAATAAATATTACCTTCTCTAAATTTGCTACAAATTTTGTAAATGATATCTTCCCGTTTGACTTTTTTCAGACATGTAAATAGTTCTGAGACAGCGTCCCCTGCATCCTCTCTCCATTCACGCCAGTCTTGCATGTAACCATTGATAGCATATTTATGGTCCTTATCTGTAAATAATAATTTAATATAGAAATAATTTTTTTTTAAATTGTTTCCAGTCTTTATGATTATGAAAAGAGTGTGGTTTGTGGTTATAATTATGGTGTTTAATGCCACTTTTAACAATATTTCAGCTATTTCTTGGCAGTCAGTTTTATTGGTGGAGCAAATTGGAGTATCCTTGAGAAAACCACTGACCTGTAGCAAGTCACTGACAAACTCTATAACATAATGTTGCATCGAGTACACCTCGTCTGAGTGGGATTCAAGCTCACAACATTAGTGATGATAGGCACTGATTGCACAGATAGTTGTAAATCCAACTACCATACAATCACGGAAACGACAGCCCCTTTTATGATTAGGAAAAGATATCTATACAATTCAATTGCTAACAGAGAACCACAACCTTGGTCTGAAACAGGCAATAATAAAAAAAAGATATGTAGTAGATATTAAATCTAGTGCACACAACACATTTCTGGAATAACCTTCATCAGATATGCTCATAATCAAAAGATTTGAATGCCAACTAATTAAAAAATCTGGGACTAAGTAAACGAAAGGGCCTAAATTCTCACTTATGATAAATACAAATATTCAAACTTCCAGAATTCACTTTACATATGCTTGTTCCATATTCATATTGCTCATTACTTGAAAGCTCATCTCACCTAGTAGCTCTGAGTTTGTTATAACAAGCATGCATTCAAATAACGTCATCATGAACTGCTCGAAAAGATTCACAAACTTCTAAGAAGGAACGTAAAACTAATAATCCCAATCCTCAGAGAACTAAAGATTGAACTTGGGTGCACTGGAAGGGGTAGTTCCTACTCCACTCGTGGAATCCATCGTGGCACTGATTAATTGTTATTTATAATAATGTTCTTTTTGCCATTTTTTTTCTATTATTATTACCTTTGTATTTTTCTACCACCAGTTCATATTTAGCATCTTGGAAATGGTTGCGGAACAATTCTTGTGGTAGCGACCATATCTGTTTATTAATGTTGTCTTCGATTTCTCGAATGGCCGCTGTCATCACTGAAAAAATAAAGAATAATAATATAGTCACCATAGAAGTCTATAATGGATTATATTTTACACATCGTAGTTTGGTTGTTTGTTTGTTTAATGGTGTTTAATGCCATCTTCAACGATATTTCAGTTACATCGCGGCGGTCAGTTCTATTGGTGGAGGAAACCGCAGGTGATATGCACTGATTGCATCAGTAGTTGTAAATCCAACTATCATATGATAACGGCCACGACACCCCCACCTCCACTCAAAGGATATAGGTATACATTTCATTCCTGTGTTGTGATCGTCTAGGCGTAACGAAACATTTATTGTTGTTATACCTTATAATTTTTTCTCTATATAAATGTATTAGGAATAAAAATCAACATTTTTACTGTTTTTTTTTAAATCTCAAAATCCTTGAATCAGCGATCTGTTGACCGTCAACAGTTTACGGTCTGTTGGACCGGGTCCGATTTTTCTGTTGACTGCTTTCCCTACTTTTATTGGTTACTTAAAATAGCTGCACGCGTATGTCCCTGTCGTCTGTGTAACGTTTACTAAAAACAAAAATGGCGACATTCATTTCATAATTTTAATGGTTAATAAACTTGTGATGTAGACAAGAAAAAGAACACTAAAACAGACTTATTGATGAATTATATACTATAGCAAAAAAGACTGCTATTGGAATGGCAGAAATGCAGGATACAAATTCAAAAATAATTTATAAGCTGGTCGTGATAAACCAGTAAAACTAAAAACAGGAAAAGAAATTAAAATAGAAAGCATTAAATATGATAAGGTATAACAAATCAGTTATAGACTGGTTCCTCGAACAACAGCTGTTTTGTTTGATCCTCTGACTGAACTGTTGCCTTTGGCTTCGGGCAACAGTTCAGTCCTCTGGTCAAACAAACCAGCTGTTGTCCTCGAACCCAGTCAATAACTGTATAATGTCTGCTAGGTCATCAATGTTGTCGTATATAAATGAAGATCAAAATAAAGATTTGCAATGATATAATATCACGTCCTACATGGAAACCATTGTTTTTGGTAACAAATCGAATAGTAAGCAATGCTGATATTGATGTATTTGACGATGACTCTTTAGATTGAACACTTGTATTCCACTGTTTTAACTTGTAAACCCACAAATTCATTTCTTTAAGGTTTTCCACTAAATTTGTGTCTTTTTGAGACTACCTGACCATTTTATCTTAAGTTTAAACTTTCCAAAATCAAATATTTTCTGAAACGTAAATGATTCCTCTACATTCTGTCAAATTATCATGGGATGTTTAATATCTTGCAGTGAAATGCCATGTTCTTGTACATCCCCTACTCTAAAATAGCAACGTCATTCCCGACATTTAAGTATTTATAAGGCATGCATCAAGACCCCAATAACGGACTAAAATAAAACTAAATGTAACCAAATTTGGCTCGAAATAATACCTATATATTGATCTTCAATTACCAATATAAGTTACATCATTACAATTTAAGATTTTTCAAAAAACAACAAAGCGAAAGGAATTTTTTTCTTTATGCTTAAGCTCTAATTGGTAGATTAGTGGCTTGACACCTTAAGAACATTCAGTAATTTTTCTCATCCTTACCTTTTCGTCGATAAGGTTCTTCACTTGTAGCCCGTTCGGTGATCTGTGACGACAATCTGTCTAGCTGATCAGTGTCAATCACGTGACCACTAGTATTATTTGATCTCCGTCTTCTGTACAGCAGAAATAGTAGTAAAAACACAACCGCAGCTATGAGTACAACGACACCCAAAACTATTCCTACAATGGCGCCCTCTGTGAGTGCATTCTGATTCGGAGATTTTTCATGTAAAGAAGGAGGGTGATCACAATCTTTGGATGGATCTAAAAATAGAAATGTTAATTATATTTATTAGTTTTCAGCATTTATTTTAGTTCTTTTGATCTTCATTAAGGTTTGGTTTAGTTTGGTTTATGGTGTTTAATGCCACTTTCAACAATATTTCATCTATATCTTGGTGGTCAGTTTTATTGGTGGAGGAAACCAGAGTGCCCAGAGAAAATCACTGACCTGTCGCAAGGCACTGACAAACTTTATCACATAATGTTGTATTGAGTGCTCCACGCCTGAGCGGGGTTCAAACTCACAACATTTGTGGTGATATACTGCAATCAGTGCATTTAATGCCTATATTAAGAGCCATGTATAACCCTTTGTTTGATACGTCTACTAAACGCATGAATTCTCCTGGTAACTGAGTCCTATGGAGATTGAAGCATAAAAGACGCTGATTGAACTTGTAACATGCTGTAGACACTCAATAAGAATGCAACCAAAAAATGTTCAATGTTTTTTACTTTTTGTGCATTAATTTAGCAATCGTTGCCATAAATGGCATTGCCGTATAAACACATTATATGTTTATTGTCGAGAAATATACAATTTATTTATACTCGCCTCGAAACAGGAAATCAATGCTCACAAGAGGTTTGCTTTTCTTCTTATTTCTAAAGCTGGTACAAATAAACTTTATTTTTGCTGACAATATATGTATATTGTCTATTTCTTTGTTTTTTCAAACTATTATTGCAAATATGTTATGTCACAAACGACTATTGATTTGTCTAGCAACAAACCACTATTGATTTATATTAGCAATAAATTTGAATTTGAATTTGTAAAGTAATGCATGATTTAATGCGTGATTTGTACTGATGAATAATAAATAAAAAAAAAACTGTACAATAGAGATGTTATAGAGAATATATATAATTATACAGAAGCAGAATGGGTCTTAAAATCATCATTTTATTAGTGGCGGAAACCAGAGTACTCGGTGCAAGTTATCGACCTTCCACATAAAGTTGTATCAATTACACAAGCGAGAACCGAACTCACAAATCGTAGTGGCAATAGGCAATTATTGCATAGGTAAATGTAAATCAAACCACTATCACTAACATTAAAACCTACGGAACTTTTATTATTATTTTGTTTGGGTTATATACTCATTGATAGATGCCCGAGATTCAGTAGTCAGTCACTTTCTGTCACCATATAGCTTTCCTTGTCTCAGATCTGAGCTAATTTCAACCTTAGGAACCGACCATTTTAATTGCAGGGAGGGGGGGGAGGGGTTATGGTTTTTTGTTTTGATCAGAATTTTTTTTTCAGACAATATGAAAGTTAGAATATTAATTTTTTTTCCAGAATATAACATTAGGTTATATGACAATGACTCTGAACCAGATTATTCTTTTTTTCCTCCACCAAAATCAGAATATTTTTTTCAGCAACATTGGGAATCAGAATATTTTTTTTTTTTAGAAAAAAACCATAAACCCCCCCTGGAAGTTAAATGGTCCGTCCTTTATTCCATCTCTCTCTACCTTTGTGAAAGTAAGCTCCCAAGATTATCTGATGTGTTATTTTGTGTTCTTCTTGTTGTATGTAATGCTAATGTCAAGAATTTTTTTTAATAAAAAAAAAGTTTCAAGGTAAAGATCAGCAAACTAGTTTTTTTTTTTTATCTGATTGATCATTGAGTATGGCCAACAATTTAACCAATCAAAAATGTTTATATTAAGATACCAGACAAATAAAATGAACCTGAATGTCGGTGACTATGTTGTTACATAAAGATATACACTCAAACCTGCCCATGCGATCACCTCTATTAAGCAGTCACCTGTATTAAAAGGTTACATTTTTCTCGTCTTGAAATAGAAAATTTCATATGAATTTAACCTCTTTTAAGAGGTCACCTGTCTTGTAAGGCCAGTTTTTCTTTGTCTCAAAGGTGACCTCTTAATACAGGATTGACTGTATATTTGATAAAACACAACAATAAAACAATTACCTTGAACTGTGTATACACTACAGACATTATCACCAGTACCATTACTACGTTTTATTGTACATCTAAATTGTTTTTCACAGCTGCAACGAAACAATTTAACAACATTTTAAAGCTATAGATAATAATTGTTCATTAAGAGAACATTAAAAAAAAATCAAGTTGGAGAGTATGAATGTTAAAACAACTTAAATAATTTAACAACATTTTAAAGCTATAGATAATAATTGTTCATTAAGAGATTGATGCTGTGTTCATACGTAATTCGAATTCGATTCGCATTATCGGATTCGAAACGTATTCTTGTCCGAATGTACATTTTAATGCGAATTACAACACGCATCAAATAGAGTCTACGTCCGAACGATGTTAACTTTTAATTCGCAATATCAATTAACTTTCAATTTAAAACAAAACGACATATTGATGTTAAAGAAAATAATTTTAAAAGCCGAATTATTAACAATTAAAAAAATATACTCCAAACCAGCTTTATTGATCTGATGGTTTCCCCTATCTCTCGGACTCGTCTTTCCTTCTCTTTTGAAAGAACGGTCATTTTATACAACAATAACGTTATAATTCATAATTCATATGACGTCATTTATTAATAATAATAAATGAACAGCCAAAAGAAAGTTTACACATGATAATAATGTTAATAATCTTTTTTTAATTCTAACACAAATCCGTCAAAGCACCTGCTCAGATAATTTGCTTTTGCAATAGCATGTGTCCACACGACAGTTTAATGTGAATTAGCCGATTTGAATTCGATGCGCATTAAAAAAATAATTATGTGTGAACGCGATTAGCGTATTCAATTCGCATTATATGTAAATTTAATTCGCATTAAACGTACGTGTGAACGCAGCATATGAACAGTCAAAGAATCAAGTTGGAGAGTAGGAATGTTAAAGTATTTGAAGTTCACTTATTATCAAGAAACATGGTTTGTTATGTCATATTGTTTAATTAATATTGTGCAACCCTGGGCTATTAAGGTTATTGTAAAAAAGATTTTTTTTTAAAATAACTATATTATGATGTCAAAAAAATTTAAAGAATATTCTGAAATCAAGTCAGAGATTAGGAATGTTAGCTACTGTCAAACCTGTATATAAAGGTCACTCAAGGGAATCTGAAACTGTGGCCTTTATGAGCAGCTGTCCTTTATTTACAAGTTAAAATTATATGCATTATTCATTTATGAGAAAAATGAGACTGCCTTTTATAGACTGAGTGATTTGCTATATAGAGGAGCCCTTTATGCTTACGGCAGGTTTGACTGTATTGTAAGTTCACTTATTATCAAAAACATGGTTTCCTTATGCAATATTGCTTAACTAATATTCTTTAAGAATATTCTTTAATTTATTTGAGTTTTGGTACAAAGGACATAATAAATATACTTCTAATGTATAGTAATTCCTCCTTATAAATGCCATATTGCTTAACAAATATTTTTTCCGAATATCCTTCAATCTATTTGATTTTTCCTACAAAGGAAATAATAAAAAGCCTTTTAATGTGGAGTAATAAACATTATGAATAGGCAGAATATCACTTTATGGCTGCGGACTAAAAGAGTTTGAAACTAATTAACGTCCTTATATCATCTTAAAACATGGTTACACTATTTACATTACTTTCATTAAAGTGCATGCTGTGCATCAGAACGACTTTATACTGCACCATGCAACATACAAAAATGTAATTTTCGAACTATTTTTAAACTTTTCTTTTTTGTGCTACGTTTAATATTTCTTAACAGATTGACTTGACGTTTTGTCTTTTACTACTTTTTTATCTAATTTGAAAGGTTTTCAACTTCATATGTACGATTAATATTTTTAAACCCCCCTTAAGAACGATATGTTAAAAAATAAAATACATACTCCCTAACAAAGCCATTTACTATATAAAGCACAAGTCTCATTAAACATACATTTAACAGAAAGATGTTTTGTATAGTATTGTACTTTCTACGTTTAAAGTTTAGGACTAAAATAAATAAATTAAATTGAAATTATCACATTATTAAATCCTTACAAAATCAAAGACCTACAAAACTGATTTTTGTGTTTAACAACAGTTCAAAATTCAAAAGATATGAGAAGAGAGAGGGGGACAAAATCCAAAAAACTAAACCATGTGAATAGGTATAACCCTGAAAGTGATAGATTATATCTAAATTTTGTTGAAATAAAAAAAAAAAAATGAAATTTTGAAGAATATTGTTTTTAAAACTTTCATCAAATAATCAATGTATTGTAATATTGTGAAGAAAAAATTTCCTATAATTAACTGCAAATCAATGTAAATAACTGAAACCATCTACACCCCCTTTTCAAAAAGGTCATTTTTAACCTGTTCTGACTGTATCCTGCAATTTGCAGAATTTTTGTTTCGCAGTAAAATAGCAGTAATCAGTTAAATAGTTGAAGAAAAAAAATCATCTCTGCAATTTCAGCAAGTTTACCATTCTTCTTAGTTTTATTTTGTGCTAAAGAAAAATCTTTAAAAAATTCAAAATAAAAGCTGATGGCTGATATAAACATAGATTTTAAATAAGCAAACAAAACAATAACAAATGAATCAAATCAAATTTAATCCAAAAAGCATACATTGATTTAATCAACAACAAAAATAATTAAACCAACATGTACTTTCACTTTAGAATCATTATAACTAAAAGCCAAATCTTAAACAAACAAAGAGGAATGACTAAGAACCAAAAAGAACAAATACTACAGAGAACAAATATTTTAGTTTTAAAGCTAAAAATTAAACAGTCACTAAAATATCTCAAATATTAAACATTTTGTGTAATGGGAGGTTTAAAAAAAATGGCTCCTACTGCTATAGCTGTCTAATTTACTCATTTTTATGATTTAATTGGATCTAAATAGTTCAAAAGATCTGTAATGATTTGATGTTTGTTACTGCAAAAAATCTTTAAGATATCAGAATAACAAAAAAAATATGTCCAAAAAACATGTCAAAATTGTCAGGAGTACAACCCTTTTTTGTGACACTTTAAAAAATCCTTAATTTTCAACAACCTACCACAGTGCTAAATCAAACAATATGTTATCAAAATCTATTTCATCACAAACTTTGATATGTTGACATACTTTAAGATAGCAATAGATCATGCTTCCCATTTATTATTGCATAACAATATAGCTTTGTAAAAAAGATGTACCTAGTCAGGAGTGCAACAAACATTTATGCAAGTTTTCCTAAATTACATTGTAGAAATGTTGTCTTTTAGTTTTCAAAGATATGGGGTATAAATAAATCTTAATACATCATTGCTGCTTCAAACCCATAGTTAAAGGATACACTAAAATCAGTAGTAAGGCCAAGAATGTAATATTAAAGGCAGCACCCTCAAATGTCAGGAGTGCAACATTTGATATTTTCTTAGACATATTTTCTTTTAAATGTAACTAAAATCACATTTGTCTTTCTATTTCAAGAGACTGACCAAGAGAACAGATAAAACCCATTTACTTTTTTGAGATACACAAAATATCTCTCACAGAAGCATTTGATTTATGTCAGGAGTGCTACTAGTTTTAAGTGATCTTCTACACAGTCTAAATTATAGCTTTTTATATGGATGATTTAAATAAAATGAGATTCTGTCAAGTTTAGAATAATGTTTGAAAAAATTAAAAGTGCCAATAGCATTTTATGTGCTTTTAATTTTATGTAATAAAGCATTTTTGTTAATTTTAAATGGTCTCATGCTTTAATATCTATTAGGTATTAATACTAGAGACATTCTCTGACAAGGGAATATGCTTTCTAGGTTCATCAGTTATTGGAGATTAATTGACTTGATAAAGTTTATGATAAATGCATTTATCTATTTTTTTATAGATAATTTATGGTTAACCATGTAAATGTTGCACTCCTGACATAAATATTTAAAAATCATTGAAATTTGATATAATTAATTTTCTAAGTATCCAAAAAATACTTGTAATTGTACATTAAACATCTATTTTCAATATTAATTTAGATTAATACATGTTTTAAATGTTTTTGTATAGTATATTTCAAAAATAAGTTGGAATTTTCGAGAAGTATGGCTGTAAACAAGTTACAAATAACTAGAAAAATATCACTTTAAGAAACAATTATCATTAAAACTTGGTAAAACTAATGCTTGAAAGAACATCAACTGATTTTTTTCCCTGTGAATTGTTTTTAAGTTAATAACTCTTCTTTTTCTTGATGGCAATATAATGTCAGGAGTGCAACATATCCTGATAAAATAGTACCATTGATAAAATAATGATAATTTATAATAAATTGCCTTTTCTAGTTTATAAAAATATTCTAATTATTTTTTTATGATTTATCTAATATATTAGAGTGGTATAATAAAAATTTTCAAATGTACATAATTAAAAATATTGCTGCTAAAACTGGGTATTAAAGAAGTGGTATGGCAAAAAATTGTTACAAATTTCCAAATACTGTCATTTCTGTACAAATATTTCATTGAAAACAGGTAAAAATTATTGTACGAGTTAACAGTAACATCACTTTTCAATGTTGGCATTTTAAAATGTGATATTTTCTTCTTTTTTTTCTTTATTATAAATTTATAAAATGTCAGGAGTGCAACAAAAATAGACAAAATGTTTTTTCTACAACCAATTATTTTGCGATCGTTCAAAGAATCAATGTTATTTTTTTTTACAAATTGCTACTTATCTTTAAAGTTTGAAAATTTTGCTGTCTTAAGTAAAAATATTCATTATTATTTTGATAATAAAAACTTTATCAGGTAGATTTGACAAAAATATTGAGAATTTTTCATAAAAAATAGCTTTTAAGAAAAACTACAACTACCAATAACCCAATAGTTTGCACAAAAAGTCATTTATATCAGTTGCATTGTTTGAGAAACCATTATACAAAATAATTGAGACTAAAGATTGTTTAACTGATATAGAATAAGTATGTGTTTTACATGGTTTTTATGCCAATTTGTGTTCAATAAAAGGTTCTTAAAAATTTATTGCTTATCTGTTCATAGTTTCTTTCTTGTTTCATTTACTTCAATGTATACAACATTGAAAATTATCAGCAGAAAGTTTTTAGGAGCGAGTTTAATTTGGACATTTTTTTTCACATGTTGGAGCCATTTCTTATGAAACAGCTCTAATAAGGAAAGGTCCCTTGTAAATTTTCACTTATTTTGCAATAATTAAGCATGCTTGGTCTTGTCAATGTATTTTTACAATAACTTTGTGACCATAACATTTTATTTGATAAACACTTTAAATTTCAGAGGTCTGCTGTGTGTTTGCAACTGTTGAGACTGTCATGTCATGCATGGCTTTTGGGTGACTTAGACATTGCTTTGTAATAACTGGACATGTCTCAATATTAATAAAAACTTAGATATCTAATTCAATGAGTGTTGAAAGTGGCGTTAAACACAATATATCAAACCATAAACCAAATCTAATTTAATGCACAGACATATTTCTACAATAATTCTCACCAGGCTCTGAGAGTCAGAGTCAAAAGATTGGAAGCCAAATAAGATTGATTTGATTTGATTTTTGGTGTTTTAACGCCACTTTCAACATTATTTCAGCTATATCATGGCGACCAGTTTTAGTGGTGGAGGAAGCCGGAGTACCCAGAGAGAACCACCGACCATGGGCAAGCAACTGGTAAACTTTATCACATGTGGCTGCGAGTCGAGTGCACCCTTTTTTTTAATTTACAAAGCCGGGCGCGAACCCACGCCGTATTGGTGATAGGCTTGTATGAGTTGTTAGATCCAACGATCTAACTCATTGAGCCACCCGGGCCCCTGGAAGCCAAATAAGTATTTAGGAGCAAGAAAACTCACAGGAATAAAAATGTAAAAAATGTCAATAAAATTAATTTTAGACATATTTATTGTATTGGTACTTTTAACAAAATCAGTGTTTAAACAATAAAAAAACATGTCCATACCCTAAGACTGCACTGGAAAACTTATGCCACTTCAATATTAACTTACTTTGTAACAATTTGACATGTCTGTTGTGTGTCGCTGACATCTGAGTATGTACTCCCAACAATACATCTGTCACATGTTCCTATAAATATATCAGACAATGTTATTAATGAGGGGGTCGACTTTCATCTTTTAATAAGAAATGAGAAAATTTGTTTGCCATATTTCATAAAATGTTATTTTTATAATAATAAATACAGGAAAAACAGATAAAATAGTAATTTATACTTCAGTAACAGGTGTTCTGTTTTCTGCAATTACAGCATTAGTATACTAGTATATGCATTTCTATTTCTGGTAAAAAAAAACCCCATAGATATCTAATTTAGTGCACACAACCTGTTTCTGGAATAATGTTCATCAAGTAACACATGTAACGCTCATAATCAAAAGTTTAAAAAGCAGAATAATTTAAAAGTACACTGTATTAGAATCCATGAAACCTAAACTGGATTGCCAAAAATCAGCCAAGATTACATACATGTATGCCTATGGGAGATGAACCAACCCAGTTTTAATAATAATTACATTATATGTAGTATAGACAAGAATTAGGAACTGCAGTTACTGAGCTGATGATAGAGACCCTCTGATTCTTAGAGACCAGTGATCTTGTCTTCTAGATTGTTGTTATCAACAAGATTTTTATGATGGGTCAGGCATCTTAAAAAAAACATAATTAACTTAAGGGGCTGGAATTAACAAGCAAAAACAAATTCGGTCAAAAGTATTTCCTCACTAAGATATTTCCCTATAAATTTCATATAAAACCACTTATTTTCATAACATTCTCATGAAGTCATTCCTTAGTCGATTTTCATGAAATTTTCACCTTTAATAGTAGAATTATTAGAGTTTATTTTAATATCTTCATGTAATTTTTTTCGAACTTTTATTTACAAGCATTTAAGATTTAAACACAAATGTAAATTCTTGACGTCACAATTTTATATGATTATATAGTAAGATTTAGTGAAAAAATTAAACTTTGTTTTTAAATCAATTCTTAAGTGAAAGTAGAAATAAAATTATTTGAAAATTATAGGAAGAAGAAACTATATTTATTTCTGCATTTAATGCTGAAAATTTCATGAAAATCAGATAAGGAATGACTTCATGAGAATGTTATGAAAATAAGTGGTTTTATATGAAATATATAGGGAAATATCTTAGTGAGGAAATACTTTTGACCCGTGAGTAAGTTGCTTTAAGGATATTGTTATAATATGTTGTTAAATTTAGTGCACGCCATGCGATTATGCGTCACTCACAGATGAAAAATTGAAAAACTAAATAATAATATTAAAGTCTTTATTAGCAAGAAATTCCAATTCCAAAGTTCACTTCTTATTTTTTAAATTTTAAATAGACATGTTACAGGGTATCATTTCGAATTAACAGGAGTGCCCCCCCTTTTTGTTTTCATTTTCCAGATCCATACCATATTGTGTTTGTCCGTAGCCTTTGCTACATTCACTATTGGCTACACACGATCGTTGATCGGTAGATTCAAAATGGTAGCCGGGTAAACATTTACATATTGCATCACGTGTTGTGCTACCATAATCAGCATATGACATGAAACGTCGCTCACATGGTTTTCTGAAAACATAAAGAGAACTCTATACATAAAAAGAGCAAGGGATGATCTAACTCACGTCCTTATATGCAACTTCTGTCCTCATAAATGATGTCATGAAAATTTATTACTTTAAAATGTTGTTACCTTTGGATGAATAATGAATTTGTTTTTTCTTTCGGGAAATCATTTTTGTTGTTGTATTCATTTCACAGTAGGTCTAGGATGATCTTCAATGCTAAACATATACGATAGCCACACAAGAGGTTAAAACGTCACCTGGTCGGTAGTTGAGTGGTACCACCTACCTCCGATATATAAACGTTGCATCTGGACATTTGTAAAATTTCGACGTTAATATGTTTCTCCTATATATACAGTATTAACCTGGTTTAAGTACGGATAATTCATGTTCAACTGTGTCATACCCAGTCCTCACGATGAGCACCGGCCCTCCGGCCCAAGACCAGTAAAACTTTGTTCGAGCCAGAAAATTCAAATGTTCATTTCGAAGATTACAAACCTGAGCCGGCATTTGTCGGGGTATCTGTTGTCATTTGGTTGAAATGAGAGGTCACCACACTGTTGACAATAATATTTGACCGCATCGTTAGTTCCAGCCCCGGGACATTTTATCATTTCGTGCCCTGAAATAGTAAATATTTGCCAGCTGAACATACTATAAAAGTTCTATTTCTCCATCAATTTGGTTTTATAAAATTGTTGCTGAACACATCGAAAACACTGCATAATATTTAGGCATGTTTACAGCAGGGATTTCTTTAAGGAACCATGAACTTGGAAGTTCACAGCTTACGTTACACAGGGGTCGTCGTGGTCGTGATCGTATGCCGATCACCACTAAAGTTGTGAGTTAGAACCTCATTTATGGCGAGGTGTACTCGATACAACATTATGTGATAAAGTTTGTCAGTGATTTGCGACAGCTCGGTGGTTTTCCCCGGGTACTCCGGTGTCCTCCACCATATAACTGAAACATTGTTGAAAGTGGCGCTAAACACCATAAACCAACCAACCTATTAGGAACCATGCACTCAGATGTTCATAGGTTACGTTACACCTGGAATTTCTTGTTTTAAAACAAGTTTATAAATGAAAACGAAGACAAAACAAAACAAATTGACTGAAAGAAAAACCGACAAAATAACAAAACCACAAAAAAGAAAGATTTGATCTATAAAGTCACAAGCTAATAAACTGTCTTTCTTTCATGTAATACTACCGGTATGTTATCATGATACCAGAATAAGACGTAGCGAATATTGATTTTTCTGTGAGAAGCTGGAATAGTTGTTCTTATTGAAGTTAAGATTCTGTTTTAATCCTGATAAAATGCATCATAAATTTTGCATAAGAAGATTTAGACTTGCGGGCTTTCATTACGTTTTAGTATTAATATAGTATTGCTGATAGTAACCAATCAGAGTTCGTTAATCATTGCAGAAAAGAGCATTTTGTTGCCAAATCAATGTGATTGTACCTTTTCAAGTCTTCGAGAATTGAGGTAGATGGAGTTAACAGTTGTTTAAGGCGGAATGAACTATCGTAAGGTAGTGATTTGCTGGCTTAATCTGTAAAATGTAGCTATATGTATACGCTTCTTTTATATTGAATAGTATGGTTTGCCATCCATGGGCACGATCGCATACACCATGGTAGTTGAATTTATATCTACCAATGAAATCAGTGTTGCCTAAGATCACAAATGTTTATGCTTTCGACTCGAACACTTATCCGGTGTGGTCTATTCGATATACATGTAACTTTGTGCGATAAGACAATCAGAGTGACCTGTGGAATATGAGTGGTTTTCTTTGGTTCCAACATCACATTATCTACTACATTTTTATTTATATAAATTATTTTTGAAAAAGGTACTTGACTCCAAAAAGTATCAATTGTCTATGTTCATTTGTGTCCCCACAGGTGGACATGTAAACTCTGACAAGTGAGAATGTCTCCGAAGTGAAGAATTCGATTCGAAAAATGGAACTATGAACATTCGTACGCAACCACACAAATAATATACGAATTTGATTCAACATCATCATTCCGAACAATCAAAAAACTTCGGTGAGTTATGGTGTTTAACGCCACTTTCAACAATATTTCAGTTATAATGTGGCCGTCAGTTTTATTGGTGGAGGATACGGAGTACAAAGAGAAAACCTCCGACATGGCAAGTCACTGACAAACTTTATCACATAATATTGTATCGAGTACACCTCGCCATGAACGGGGTTCGAACTCACAATTTTAGTGGTGATAGGCACTGATTGCATAGGAAGTTGTAAATCCAACTACCATCACGACCACGACCACGACGGCCCCCATAATAAGTGTGGTACGAATTTTCGTTCTATATGATTCAATATCATCATCCAGAGCAATCACAAAACATTGGCTACTAAAGGACAGGCTTTATCAAACATTTATATAATAATATTCTCAACAATGTCATCAAATATTTTATATAATGATCTCCCAGAACACACTGAACAATGTACAAATGGCTTCAACATGAAAACATTTTCAACAGGAAAAACGATCTATTGACTTTATCATAGGAATCATCCGCTATGGTTATTCTTTACATTTGCATAAACTAATGGATCGGTGCTATCGATTTGGCTTATTTTGTTACAAATTATATTTTGCTTGTGCCATCTTTGTTTTGTTACTGTAAATACACCGTACACGGCGGGAACTCTATCGTCTGCTGTTTTCTCACGCGGAATGATAACCCGCCATGAATATTGACACTTGAACCAATCTAACAAATTGAAGAAAAAGCAATAGAAGATTTCTAGTTAATTGGATTGTATGAGTTTTGCAATGATATTTTGAATCAATATTTTCTTTCTAAGATAAGAAAGTGAAAAGTTCATCTCTTTTAATTATCTCATCGTGTTTTTTCAGTAACCTTCAAGCCGTCAAGACGTATGAAAATAAATTTGAGATCTCCCAGCTCAACTCCAATTGGACAATTATAAGAAATTGAAAACTCATAAATGTTTCCCCAAAGTTGAATGCTAATTTGCTTTTCTTAATGATTTTCTGTATATCATTAAGTTGAAGAGGGAATTAGTTAACTGTTCAATCTATCATGTTTATAATGAAATATCATCTTCAGTTTGCGCTTTATATTAGCCTTTAAATAAATTTCTTTTCTAAAAGTGCTTTTTTTTCTCTCTCTCAAACAAACATTCATGATTACGTCAATCAGACACAAAAAGATTCGAAAACTCTAGAGACAGTGAATTTCATTCCAGAACAAATATAAGCTGCTTTGAACATGGATAAAATTGAGTGGTTAATATACATGTACAGACATGCAATTCATCTGACTTTAATGTTTTTATGCTGGACTTCAAATTCAACTTTATATTTAATAATTCTCAGACACAACCCCGTGTGCAACAAGAGGAACACAAATTACAAGATATTTACATACAGTGGTGGATAAGACTGACAAGCAAATACATGACATGACTTTAGTTGAGATATAACAATAGAATATCATATTATTGAAGAAAGTTTTCTAATAAACAATGATAATTTTTTCAATACTTGTACACTGCAAAACATATTTGGATGATTACAGTAATAATATGGTATAAACTTATTTCTTATATCTATTACAGATTGGGATTGACATTCTCAGGCTAATATATAATAATATTCATTTCCGACATTTGTTTGACAAAGATAACAGATTCTCTCTTCTTTTGGTACATTGGTATATCATCGCCCCAATTCTATGAAATACAAAGTTCCATCCATTGAACGAATTTTTAGCTAATGCCTTAATACTGAAGTTATATATAGTTTCCATATCTTGTTAATACATGTACTTTTTGTATTAGTATGTTTCAACTTGACTTACCACTGCGACAGCTTGTTAAATCTGCTCGACATTCTGCCGAATGTACACCACCGATCGATGGTCCAAACTGTAATGAAAATAAAAAGATATTTTAAATCATGGGGATAGAGAAATCATACATGTAATTTGATGTAATACATCAAAATGATGAATTTGATTTTTTTTTAATTTTTTTTTTATCAATATTTTACTTGTATGGATAGAATATCCATCCCTTATACAATAAATTTGATCTCTAATAGTGCAATCTGAGTGTGACCCTCTGTCATTTCATATTTGCACAAAGGGATATGTGATATGTTAAATATTGGGAAACAAACACAAAAATAAAAATAAAAATATTACAACTTTCATATCATATGCGAGAAACCTCTTAAGACACTGCTCCTGGCCACAATGTACCTATTGTTGACCGATTACAACATTGTCTGTGTACAAATGGTCATCCTTTGTGACAACAATACACCTTAACATTCTTACATACTTATACAATATGTTTTAAGTATTAAGTATGCTTAAGACCTGTTACGTTCTCTCAATGCTCGTGGGCCAAAATATACATTTCTTCGACCGATTACATCGTTGTCTTTGTATAAATCATCATCCTGTGTGATAACAATAAGCCCTAACTTTCTTGTATACCTATAGAATATATTTATGAGTATTAAATACAGCTTAAAACTCGTTTTGTCTATTCACAACAGTGAATCACATCGTTACAGCAATACGTGACCTTACAAATTAAGTCTTTTTGTTCATTTAATTTGCTGAATTGAAAGCCGCTTTAATGCTAAGGGAATGACCATTTAACTTGAAGGGGGGGGGGGGGGGGGGGGTTATGGTTTTTTTCTAAAAAAAATATTCTGATTCCCAATGTTGCTGAAAAAAATATTCTGATTTTGGTGGAGGAAAAAAAAAATAATCTGATTCAGAGTTTCTGACATATAACCTAATGTTTAATTATGGAAAATTTTTTCGCGCTTTGCGCGACAAAAAAAAAAAATATTCTAACCCTTGTGTTGTCCGAAAAAAAAAATTCTGAACGAAACAAAAAACCATAACCCCCCCCCCCCCCCCCCCCCCCCCTTCAAGTTAAATGGTCGGTCCCTAAATTATTGTAAAAATGTATATACACGTGTCTTTGTTATGACGTATACGGTATAGTGTTGTGCTTCCGGTGACGCTTCAGATCAAAGCATTATTTCAACAACTTCTGACTGTACTTTTTTCTTTCATATGTACTTTCATAATACTATACTAAAAAAAAGTATCGCTTGATTTTCTATATAAATAGCACATACATACATGTTTTGAATTAGTCACAGTGACACACCAGTATTTGATTACAAATGTAAATAATTTGAAAAGGTGATATTTTCTAAGGTCAGTTACATTTGTTAAATATGATAATATCATTAATTTGGTTTGTAATGTTTTTTAAACACTCATCAGAGGCAAAAATTCGCCAACTCAAGATACTATGTTTGCCAACTCAAGATACTCTGTTCGAAACAAAAAACTGTTTTCAAAGATGACAATGTTGAATTGAATAAGACTTATTAATTAATATACATAGACAGTTTTAACTAGTTTAATTAACTAGATAGAAAAAAAACGTAATTCTCTTTTACCCAATAAACCATTCGTTCAAATTCGACTCTTTCCGTATGTGATCGGTAATGACGTTATATCATTTTAGTAGTTTCACGTCTTGAAATCTGTTATGTCTAAGTATTTATCTGTTTCTTAGTGTCCCTGGTAATAAATATTTTCTCAAGGTGTGAAAGTCAATACACATTTATAAATGCAAATGTTATTTTACGTCTTGTTGTAAGGATAGTTTCTGACAGTTATTTAATTTTGAAAAGTATATTTAAACTAAAATATGTTTACTTTACTTTAGTATTTAATAATATCAATAGTTCTTAATTAAAACCTACTCAATATATACAAAAAAGTTCAATACAAATTTATTGAAGTTGAAATCATTTTTGACAGAATATACTTATATGGTTCTTTGATGAAAAGAAACGACTAAAATAAATAACGGTCGGCCCCGGGTAAAATAAATATTGTCTTACAAGCACTTGTCTCTAATTATATCGGAAGATTGACTAGAGTATATATTGATACTCGGGATAAAATTACGAGTGTACGTTTTTAATGAAAATAACATTAATTTGACAAGTTTGTTCAAATACTTTTTGAATGGGTTTTAATATTTAATATATGTATAGTAAGTGTTAGGCAATACGAGTAGCAAAAGATATAATTATAATTATTATCGTTTTACAAAACGAAAAAGCAACATATAAATAAATTAATAAAACGAATTGTAAGTAACACGAATAATCAAATAAGATCGTGCCCGATCCATGTACTCCGAACTGATAATGCTGATCGGCACGTTGTAGTATCTTTCTGTTTTATGTGCTTCTAGTATACAGTATCTGTCAGTGCATGCATTCATTTGTAATACTATTGTGTTTTCTACCTGCTCTACTGGGGTGTACGCGACTGGTTATATTCAAATATGTTGGTTCCTCATTCCCCAGGGCCGTCTTATATAATTAACAGCATTATAGACCCTGGGTACAACCCACTTGTTATCATAAAAATTAACATTAATATTGTTCGTTATCTGTAGTATACCACATGCTAAAATAACAAATATATATAGCTTAGTATAGTGTAGTACAGTATTTATTTATTTATTGACAGCAAGTCACAACATACACAGGTTAGCATGGGGTCTCTTTGCTCGTGGGGCTTCCGGGCAACTACCCAGTGTGTCCATGCGTTAAAAACTGTACTGTCATTCCCCATTATCATTGTTGAGATATTTCTGAATGTTGTTTAAACTTTGTGTTAAATAATAATTATCCTTCCCGCCTTTAACTAAACACCCAATGCATTGATAATGATTGAGATTAGTTATATGCCCACCTTATTGAACAAGTCATGTATTTGATGGGGGGGAGGTTGTAAAGGCTTTGTCCGTAGCTATTGCTCGATCCCATTCATCGTGCATTTATGAATGAAATCAAATATGTTTGAAACTAAGGCATTTATGCTAAGCGTGATAATAAAATAATCCCCCTTAGATCATTGAGAAAGAAGCGATTATAGGTTCTACTCTAAGAACTCGTTGTTTCGGCACTGTTGATGAGACAGCACCGGAATTATCCGAGATTGGCCGAGTGAATTTTGCCTAGCTCGGAAAAGGGGGATAACTTAACCTATTACTACCCGTTAATTAGAATTTAAACAAAATGTCATGAGCAAGTACATACATATTTAAGTCTTTTCAATATTTAAGATACAAAGATTCAATTTGGGAAAGGTAGATATTAGCCACCAGACCTTATAAAATAGTCAACTCATTAATATCAAGTGTCATTTTTAAATGACTCAGATTATAGGCAATTATCCCACGGAATTTTATCACAACAATAAAAGGTTAGTCTATTCAAAATATGGTCTTATTACAAATACTTATCAACGAATGAGGTTTAAACTCTGAATGACCAAAACTTAACTGCTAAAACATGTCGAAATGATGATAATGAAAAGAAAAGAAGAAATGTTATGACCTCTCTCTTTCATGTTTCCCTAACTGTAAAACATGTCGAAATGATGATATAAATTTTTTTTTTTACACCCCCCCTTCTTCATATTTCCTACAGTCAAGTTCCCTGTTATTAATCATGTCAATTTATATTCTGTGCAATTTAACACATTCATTATTATTATTTTATTTCCTCCCGTTTGACCCCTCCCTCCTTTTTCATATTTCCTACGGTAGAGATCAACTGTTATTAATCATGTCAATTAATATTCTGTGCAATTTAAAACATATTCATCATTATTATTTTTTAATCACTATTTCCATTTTTAGAATAATCATTACATTACTACATGATATAAGGCAGGCAGTAGTACATGAAGCAAACTACATGACATAAGGCAGGCCCGGGCAGTAGTACATGAAGCAAACTACATGACATAAGGCAGGCCCGGGCAGTAGTACATGAAGCAAACTACATGACATAAGGCAGGCCCGGGCAGTAGTACATGAAGCAAACTACATGACATAAGGCAGGCCCAGGCAGTAGTACATGAAGCAAACTACATGACATAAGGCAGGCCCGGGCAGTAGTACATGAAGCAAACTGCATGACATAAGGCAGGCCCGGGCAGTAGTACATGAAGCAAACTACATGACATAAGGCAGGCCCGGGCAGTAGTACATGAAGCAAACTACATGACATAAGGCAGGCCCGGGCAGTAGTACATGAAGCAAACTACATGACATAAGGCAGGCCCGGGCAGTAGTACATGAAGCAAACTACATGACATAAGGCAGGCCCGGGCAGTAGTACATGAAGCAAACTACATGACATAAGGCAGGCCCGGGCAGTAGTACATGAAGCAAACTACATGACATAAGGCAGGCCCGGGCAGTAGTACATGAAGCAAACTACATGACATAAGGCAGGCCCGGGCAGTAGTACATGAAGCAACACCGAGCTAACCAACGAAGAACACACAACCAGTTACTGTGTTTGTGCAAATAGTGGGAAAGGGAAGTAGATGCAGATGGTATAGTTATGGATTTGATTTGATTTTTGGTGTTTAACGCCACTTTCAGCACTATTTCAGCTATATCATGGCGACCAGTTTTAGTGGTGGAGTATCCGAAGAGAATCACCGATCATGGGCAAGTAATTGGTAAACTTTATCACTTGCGGCTGCGAGTCGAGTGCACCTTTTTTTGTAATTTACAAAGCCAGGCGCGAACCCACGTCGTATTGGTGATAGGCCTGTATGAGTTGTTAGGTAATCCAACTACCTAACTCATTGAGCCACCCGGGCTCTATATAGTTATGGAAAGAAAGTTTAAACGGTGATGATCAGCAATTCCAGCAATATCAACAAAAAGTACAACTACCTCTCACTTCATATCGTTGAACATAAAAAGACCACGAAATTTGCCGATGCAAATCCAGGTCCTGGCTTGGGACAGGGACAAAATATGGCGGGGTTAAACAAATTAATGGTGCCCCCTCATCATGATAATTTGATCTTATTTTTAAATCCCTGTCCCTCTCACGTCCAGATAAGGACATTGATAGTGCCTTTATAAGAATATTTATCAAGTTTGTTGCAGTGCACAGCATCACATACCAAAACTTGAATTAATATATTGGGAAATTTAATATTGTTGTTTATGTTGCAAAAATACTATTCGAAAAAATACCATCAAATTGAAATATTAGTAAAAATTCAATACATGGTCACAAAATACGGAGTTTATATAGTGTCACAGTATGGTAACACAACATGCGGACTAAACGTAAAACACTGAGAATAAAATGGGAGAATATATTCTCAGAAAATAGAAACAAAAAGCGAATGAATTTTCCAACTTGAAATTTTATTCTTCTCACGTGCATCTAAATCTGTCAAATGATGACATTAAATAGATGTAATAATTAAGTTAGTTGACATTTTCTGAAACTAACATCAAATTAAGAAAAACCCTTTTATTCGAAAAAATCAATCATAACTTAATCCTTCGAGGAAACAATTTCATGATATTATTATCCAGTAATAAAATGCAACAAAAAGGATCATACATCACTGTTTGACTCACGTCAGATTGGAAGCCATTTTCCTGATCTGAATGCATAATTCCACGTAATGGGTTGACCCGGTTCCAGAAAAATTATATTTTAAAACCTGATATCGATTTTCCGACCAACTATTGTTTTCCTTCAAATCCTATTTGTAATACCGTTTATTAGCTCTTTTTCAAATGAATTGTTACCTGCACTATTCAAAATATTTTTAGCTTTAAAATGGTACAAAAATCCTTTTTGAGCCTCATTTGTTTCAGAAATAAAAGATCAATCATTATGTTAAATCCATCATACAAAATGGCGGCAAGTAAAACAGATGAAAAGAAAGCATATTGTAATTAATTTGATGATATTTCCCTAAATTGATATTAAAAAAATATGGTATTGATTTGAATGTGTAGCTTAGGGACTCTGTAATGTAATTTTGCCAATCTAAAACATATCATGAAACTTGGAACAAAATCAGAACGCCGCCGAAAGCAAACATTTTCGTAATAAAGGTTTGTAAAGCATAGACACTTCAAAGAAGAACAAAAACAGGCATAAATAAAACAAGAAACGACAGATCAGATCCATATGATCTAAAGTGTGTTTAAACAATCGATGTGGATTTAAAGGGATCGGAAACGATGTGATCAGAGACTATTATTAGGACTCGATATACAAAAGAAATTTGGAAATTTAATATAATGACTCACAGGGGTAAAATCACCACTTTGAATGGGAGATGCAAATGTATGTTTTCCATAAGTGTCAAACATGAAATATATATTATATTAATTACACCTTATATAAGAATGCTGAATTCTGATTGGTTAATAGCCGTGATATTTTTTTTTACAAATTCAGGCCTTGCATTGTGAATTTGCAGAATTGTTACTTCATGTAGGTGTATTTGCATAAGATTTAACTTTTTTTCATGGTATTTGCAAAATCGTATTTGCCGTTTTTACCCTTCACCGAGACGCTTGTAACAAAATTTGTAAAAACGTTATCAGTTGTGCGTTTTATGTAACAATCGTATTTGCCGTTTTTACCCTTCACCGAGACGCTTGTAACAAAATTTGTAAAACGTTATCAGTTGTGCGTTTTATGTAACATCATTCGGTAGAATTAAACAGATGCATCATGTTGGGTCCTGAAAACGACAAACAAAAGGTATTTTTTATTTAGCCAATGTTCTAAATAATATTCGGTGTAATTAAACAGATATATCATGTTTGGGAGGGGTATTTGCAAAAAATACAGTCTTGAGACTAAATGTTTCGTCTCTCGACTGGTGTTTTCCGCAAATACCCCTCCCAGACATGATATATCTGTATACTATACGCACAACGTAGATAGGAACATATTTTCCACTCAAAGATTCTTGCAAAAAGAAGAAAAATCTGAATTCATAGCTATAATAGGTTTACCTCCTGCTAAAATATGATTCAACATAGTCTGACACCCTTCTTAGAATGAAACACACAATGGGTTTTTTTCAGTTCCAACTAGTCCTTGGTATATTAGCATCAATGTGTTCTCTTTTAGTAAAATTTAGGTTTCGTTTCATTAAATTGCCTCATACAAGAATTTAGGAGCTACAGACACACAAATATAATTACCATGGCAATACGTGACATTTCTGTTTTCAAATATTAAGTGCTTGGAATTCAGGTTCTTCCAGGATCATAAAACAGCTTTATATTACTAAATTGTTTTCTTAAAAACTACCAAAGCTGATGCGACTAGGGGGAACTTAAACTTGTTATTGCGAAATAATTGCAAGGGATCCTTCAATATCTTAATTAAATTGTAGGGAAATGTCACAAATAAATAGTGACAAGAAAAAGCCACCAAGGGAGTACTAGTTTTACCATATGAATTAGAAAGTCAATGATACGAACATTTATCAAGGGAATGCTAGCTTTACTGGTTTATAGGAAATCCATTTCATGTTCCGTTACATTTTATTATTAGTCAATAGAAACACATAATTGGTTATTATTAATTATTCATGTGACCGAGCCGTGCTAAATTGAAGTAAATTGTTTTGAAAAGGGCATGTAAATTTCTATCTTGGTCTAGTGGCGGTAGTGTACGTGTTCGACTCTATTTCAAATGTCAAATTGTTGACGCATGTAGTGTACATGTAGATTCCAGGCTAATTTCCAAATTTAAAACAGTATTATTATTTGACATATGAAAATCAAATATAATTTAATAATAGGAATAATGTTGCATTTTCAGGCACGATTCTCGAGTCACAAATACTCTCGACTATATGATGATATTACTACATGAAATAAATTTCCGCCAACGTTATATTTTTATTTTCAAAGTTCTTAGTATATTAAAACAATTTTACAATACAATAACTGTATATAACAACTGTTATATACACATATAACAACTGTTATATACACACTTCTTTCACTATAGAGACTAATGGAACGGTTGGTGTTATGTAAATAAATGAAAGGGTTTGTCATACGTTTCAAACATCACGTTAAAAATGGGAGCTACCAGTAACTATTTTTGTCTAAGGGACGTACTAACAACATGCAAGGCAACCCCCTACTTTGTCAGTCATAAATGTTATGCTTGACTTGTCAAATATTCTATGATTCCAAACACTCTAACATACTTACAGTCATAACAGGTCTGGAACAATCTATCGTGCCACAGTTTGAAAACGCCATTTTTCTTTTCGACGTTGATTTTGAATTTAGTTTATGAATTCCTCAAAATTTAAACGTTTGTCTGATGAAAACAACAACAATGTTGTCTTTTGTCACTAAAAACCACAAACAATGTTTCTCTATCCAAACACGGAAATCCAAAAGTCTACATGCCATATATTGTTATATAGATTTACTATAAAACCCCATTTTCATACACGAATGTAACTTCGTTCATTGTGATATATCATTTCTACAGTAATCCTGAAACCGGAAGAAGCTAGTAATTAATTTCAAGTGTTGAAACATATTTCATGAGAGAAACATACACACACTTAAAACTCGTACATATCAATCATACAAGATCAACTCGGCAATAGCAATTTATAGATGCACAAGATACTTAAAAGAAAACGATTTCCGAATAAAAATAGCTAACAGCTCCAAAATAATGTATCAGCTTATTAAATGCACAAGGTACTTATATTAAAACGATTCTCGAATAAAAATAACAAATATATCTCCAAAATTACGTATCAGCCTCATCTGAAATCTCTGCACGTATCTCTCTTAATTATGTAAACTACACAAAATTGCTATAGTATTATTTACAATACGTACTTCCTCCTATTCTTTAGCGATTAAATAAATTGCCAGAATCCACGATAGACTCATTGATCATTCGCTATTCCCCCATCGATTTCGAGGCAATGCCTTATAATCTTGTGAAACATTCAAAGCAAGTTGCATCTCAGCGAAGAAGAAGTCGATTTCATAGATTTTTCTTCTCTACTATAAAAACAAAGTTTTTCATTTCATCGACAGAGAAGAATCATCCCTTCATTAGTTGAAAAATGTCGGTTTTCTTGCTAATTAAGAGAAACGCACTAATTTTTTTTTATCAAACGAGAAAAATATAGCTTTTTCTTCTTTCGTGTGAAAATTATTAACAACTGCGGTCGATATTTTTGCTAATAATGAAAGACAGCGCACCTGATCTCAGGAAATATACAAAGCTCATTAAACCGAGGAACCGTTATGATAAGGATATTGTATAAAAGGCGATTGATTCTACTAAAGTCGTTGAAATAATAGAAAATATTGTTAAAGGTAAAAATTAATACGTACCGGTACGGAATCCTGGGCATTACACCCTAGACTGGAACATCCATGATTGACGAACATTATCACATTTAGGATAATTATGTAACGGACAAAACAAAAAATGAGATGTAGTGTTCAATTACAGCCGCAATTCCAAAGAATATTGATTTCAAGATGGCGGTATACAAAAGACTAGCTATGTTTGTACTTTTTTGAACAATGTAAGTTTGGAGACTGAAAGGGTACACTTTATGTCATATGTTTAATGTCATCCAAGAAAGAGGAGGGATTTTCTCCTGTCCTTCAAATCCTAAGTAACAAAAGCTTGTAACACAGAAAAATGTCAAACTTATTTTAGCAGTAATATTTTTTTTAATATCCTTTGAAATTGAAAACCACTGTTGATTTTTGAGATATCGTGTCTCTAATAACAAATTCTCACATACGGAATGATGAAGAAGCAATGAATAATTCCCAACAATTAAATGCTCGCGTATGCTTGTACACAGATTTGCTGACTTGATTGTGACTAAACATCCGAAATGTTTCGAATGTCATTGACACTCGAGTGCAGCATTTGAAATTGACAACTGTATGAATATGTAAATCAGACCTACACGTATAATGTTTACAATATAATCTGCAAATTTTACATCACTGAACTCCTTTATCCATAAAACAATCAATAGATATATATATACGTGTAAACTAGTTCTTTCCTTAATACATTTAACACATTTTACACTGTGTGAACTCTAATAAACTTTCTTTAGCACTTCTATTAAAAACTTATAACAGTTGTTTTCCACACACAACTCGTAAAGACAACAAACACACGTTATTGATACAAATTTCAGCTGTTCTTAACACCAGTGGGAATTATCGCTTCAATTATCGCAAAATGCATTAGATTTTCGGCTAGGTATAAACAGCTGATAATAGACGAATCATATATTCTTGGCAATGTAATGTAAAAAGCTGATTATTTTCCCCGTTTTAATCATCCAGAAATATACATATTAAAAATAACTAGCTGATAATTCTTTCCACTTATTTGCGAAAATTTCGTATGTATACAAATAAGCTGCACTTGATAATCACTCAACAGACGCCAGGAAAAAAAGCCTCAGATTATCTTTCGGAGCTTATAATAAATTATTGATATTTCCTAATCATCTATGATATTATACACAATAAACACATGTTATGGCCATTATCCACTAATACACATCCACTCAAACTAGTTTATATTAGTCATTAAAATTGTTTGAATAAAAGAGTACGTTAAATCGCTTCCCTCCCGGTTTAACAGTTTTATACACAATTAATAATCAACACTACGCATCATGGCTGCAAAACACAAAAGTGAAATGTGATGCGTATTAAACCCAAGTCTAAAACATGTGTTTTTGATCAAATTCAATGACAATTGTACCGTTTTGTTTACCTCTTTTAAGGTTGTAAAGCGATTCAAAAATTAAAATGCTACAAACAATTTGAACGGTATCTTCGATCATCAGGCTAAGGGTATCGTTTGACATGTACATTTATTTTAAATCTTCGTTTACAACACACTATTGTTAAATAGTTTGTTTAATAAAACGCTTGAACTTTTAAAATACAATTTCATCACGTTCATAAATTACTTTTATGGATTTGATTATTCATCATTTTACACAAAGCCAAAAGCAGAACAAAATAATTAAAAATAATTCGTTCAGTTTGACTTTATCGACAAATCTCTCGATTAAAAAAGGTTCATTGTAAATTATGTTATTTATTCATGGGATCAAGAAAGCTTCATCAAACCCAGGTCTGTGGAAAAGATTTGGAAATTGGCTTAGAGCACCTGTTTATTTGGCTAGGCTCCATGCAAAAGATGTAAGCAAATTACTTGATTCCAAGTACAGTGTATACCTATTTCAAAATAAGTCTATGTAAAAGATAAATATCACAGCAAATCTCTTAAAATTGAATGATAATCAATCTTGAACTTTTTACATGCAGAATTTTACCTCCTCTCTCTCTATATATATATCTCCTAATAACATGTGGAAATGCACAAGTACATTTTTCATCTCTCTCTCTCTCTCTTTTTTCTTGAATTCTGATCCAACTTTTTATTAGTAGAATTGGCTTGAACCTTTAGACATCATTAGACAGCAGCTAAAATTTCTGAATCTATATCAATATTGTCTGTTTTTACTCATAATTTCCTGCAGTTTTAGCAAAATTCTTCGAAAATGTGATTAAATCCATGTAATATAAAAAGTGCAGAAATTTCTCCCCATAGACGTTTACACACTGTATCAAGTAGCTGATGGTTTTAGACAATTGTTCTTGTCATACAATATAACATGATTTGTGATGCATAGTGATCAGCAATGAATATGAAAAACTTGAAAAGAACAAAACCAACAAAAAGGTAAAAAAAAAAAAATAATAAAGCAAAAAGCGTGATAACTATTTGTATTTTAAATAATTAATCATGCTTTGATATTCAATGAATAAGAAAACTGTAACATTTATCAAATATCAGAAAGAATTTAAAGCCAATTTTATTTCAAATATCGATTTGCAAAATGCATTGTAATCTGTATATGGCCCTATATCCATAATGAACTGTTCTGTTTTATCTCAAAACTCATGATTCAATTTTAGGTTCAATTACCGACTGATACAAATTCGATCCATCGATCGGATCTCCGTTCTTGTACCGTAATTGTTTTAAGATTATTATTTGCAAAGGATGGACGACAGAGAAAAATAAACAAAGAAACAAAGATTCCAGTTTTAATTAATGCTTACATGAACAGCAGCGGATAACAAATGAATCTATGAAGAACAATGCTTTATTTTACTATGAAAAGGGGAGTAACCGCTATAAAAATGAGCCCCCACCCGTACCGTAATTGCTATAAGAATATTTGCAAAGGATGAACTGAGACAAAAAATAAACAAAGAAACAAAAATTTCCAGTTTCAATTAATGTTTACATGAACAACAACGGATAACAATTAAATCTATGAAGAACAATGCTTTATTTTTCTATGAAAAGGGCAGTAACCGCTATAAAAATGAGGCCCTCTTTGCCGTCAAAGGGAGATAACCTTCTAGCATTATATCCAATTTTTATATTTCAAGAACAATGTCAATGCTTTATTTTCCTATGAATAAGAATAAGATTAACCCCCCCCCACACACACACACGCAGATTACTGGGCCCATTAACAAAATACAAAGCAGATACAATGATTGCAATAATGACATACAACACAATAAACAATACACATCTAGTTATGAAAAGGGAAGTAACCGCTGTTAAATGAGGCTAACTTTTATCGTCAAGAGGAACTAAACGTTTAACATTATATCCAGTTTGTAATTATTTCATCATTACATGCTTGTGTCAGTTAGTATAGGTACACAATAATTTCGTCGCAACAAAATCAATAATTATCCACGACGATTTGGTTTCCCCCAATTAGCTAAATTAAAAACATAAAATGCTGACTATCTATTACGTTACTCTGATTTTATTCCCGGTTTATCAAATTAAATTGGAAAATGATGGCTGCATATTATTCTCTTAGGACAATCTCTAAAAATCATATAAAATGTTGCCATGGAATTTGTTAGTAATTGAGTTACACAGTAAACTCCATCACAACGATAACTTGTCGACTTCCATTGGAAACTGCAAACAAAACAAATATACATTACAATTTTAGGTCACAACAAAGTGACATCTATTTGTTCTTCTTCAACTAATTTTCAGAAGGGAAAATAGAGGGTGGCGATTGAGAATTCAATTTTTCCAAACTTTATTTCATGGATCTGACACAGAAAATGACGCATCAATTAGATCTGGATTTCCCCTTTATAGATGCGATAAAATCTTATTTTTTTTCAGATCGAAAGTCATTAAAATGTCATATTTATGAAATATGAAAAATAACGAGTAGACACTTGTGATCTTTATCCGCATCAGCGTGAAAAACTCGAATTCAAAATGAAATGAGCGGATGGAATAATTGCTATTTGTGTTTTATTTTAATTTATTTTTACCATTGCTATTTCTTAGCCGAAAACCAAATTTTAATTTTTTTTTCTAAATGAACCCTTTCTTTATTTTTAAATATCATTATGTCAAAATGTGCTCTCCTTAATGGTCATATTACCATGTAAATTGAATTTTACATCCACATCAAAACCAATTTCATGAATACACCTGACAGGTATATTATGTGTTTTTGAATAACTAGCCCCTAACTCTTAAAAACCTTTTTTTTTCTCAAATTTTATTAGCAATTTCGTTTTTTAATGTTATCTCCTATTTCCATAAATTTCTATTCGGAACAATATCAAAGTACAGGAAATTTATTTCGTATACTATTAGTAATTGACACTAATTGAAATGCATCTGATAAGACTACTTTTTATCATCTTTTTTAATGTTATAACACCCCAAAATATTGTTGAATTATAAAATATCATGGTAATATAAAACTGGTGATAAAATCTTCTTTTTATCAGAAGAAAATAAGTTTTTTTTTTTTAATTATTAGAAAACAAATGTGTTTATTTCTCGTAAAAGTTCTAATTTTTGAAAAGCACCTGTTTGTGGACATCATGTTTCAGTCTGGTCGAATGTTTCATACATTGTACATAGCAATAAAATACAGACTTTCAAAACGATAAAAGATCATGTTTTATGGATGCTTGCTTTAATACATACGATATGGTTCGTGTTTTGGGTTGATACAAAATTTTTAGAAAAATGAACTGAAACAAATGTTTCTCTAGCAGCCAAAGGGAAATAACTCGTGTAGAGCTAAAACTATGACCGTGATGGTCAACAATTCCACCAATTATTAACAAAACAGAACAACCATCTCTCACCTAAACTCACTGAACATAAAAAAAATACCACGACACATGACGTTGGAAATCCAGGCCTTGGCTTGGGACAGTCACAAAAATGTGACAGGGTTAAACTGGTTATGAGGAGATCCCAACTCTCCATCTTGATACTATGAGTTATAAAAAAACAAAAAAATACACAGTTTATGGTGTTTAACGCCACTTTCAACAATATTTCAGTTATATCGTAGCGGTAAGATTTATTGGTGGAGGAAACTGGAGTACCCGGAAAAAACTACCGACCTGTTGCAAGTCACTGACAAACTTTATCTCATAATGTTGTAAAATTACTTAATGAGATACGTAATAAGAATAAGGAAGGTGTAATAAGAATAAGGAAGGTGTTGAGAAGAACGAAGTGAGAGAAATCTGATAGTTTGTATTGTTACAGAGTGAAACTCCAATCAATTTCTATTGAAACTTAAGAAAAGTGTGAAATACTAAGTCACACGTTTAAGTGAAAAATTGTCAGGAAATTAAAAGTATTTGGTTACTTTACTATCTTATAAAATACAACATTGGGTGGTTTCAGATCAGTTTTTTTTTATCAAGTGTTATTTCATTTACAGCGATGAGAAATCAGAAATTGGAGACAAATTATTATGTTTTATATGTCTGTTGCATTAAATTTCAGGTATCAAATATTTGCATAAATTATTTGCAATTTTGTTTTTTTTTCTCCCTGAAAATTCGAAGTGCTCGTCATGAGAAACTGACAGTGACGGACATCAAATAGTAAACACCCACTTCTTTCAATGTCCCCCAAAAGGTTATCAATCATAGAGAGTGTCAGAACGAGGCTAAAATCTAGAGAGTAATATTATTCAACAGAATATATTCAAATCTCACAAGCTCCTTCTACTAGAAGATTTACCATGTCAAGTAATTAATATCGTCTAGAATATGCTTTTTTAGTGACTTTAGGAATTTCCTCATAAATTTAGTAAGTTTTTACATAATTGGTTTCGGTTTCAAATTATCAAACCAATATCAATTTGTTCCTTAAAATATATGACAATTATTTAAGTGATATCGAGACTGTATTTTTGTATTTTTTAATAGAAATGTCCCATTATGCTAAACTATGGTACATTTGTCATACGATTTTCAATATCACACATATTTCTGTGCTTTTCAGAAACGAGAAAATATTATTGTTGGGAATTTTCAATTCCAGTTTCGGAATAATGTATTTCTGTAAATCGTACAAATTTCGCAATTTCTTGAATTAAAAAAATAACCACTCAGTATAGGTTATTGAAGATTGAAGATTTTTGTCGAATCGGCAATTAAATGCATTTTTGAAATCTATATGATTTTTAGGATGAATTTAAAAAATAGTTTCGGTTACAATACAAGTACATGTCGTACGTGTAAGATAACTATTAAAATGCCAATTATCCCATTGTGAATTAAATTGTTCTCGCCATATAGCTGAAAATTCCTCACCCGGGGTTCAACAACAATCACTCACTCACTCGATCGCCCACTTATAACAAAGTACTTTTTAAAGAATTAAGATCATTCCCTTTGTACGAAAGATATATGATAAACATTTCGTGTAGACAGTTATTATTTTATATAATACATCATTACCTCATTGAAAATTAACTTGTTCTCGACATGATATAACTGAAAAATTTAAGAGTTGGCGTTAAACAACAATCACCCACTCCCCTAAATTAATATCATTTATTCTATTTTATTTTGTTGGTTTTTTTAAAAGCATGGATGTTCAAACAAAAAAGTGTGCGATATTTTTTTCTTTTCGCAATCATTGTGTCCTAAGTATAAATGTTAACATATTTAATATTGGGTTTCTGTAAAAAGGGTTGTAAAGGTGTTGACAGAGGTATACTTTTTATTACAAATTGTTCTTCGATCAACGCCAATAAAACTACATTAGATTGCATTCAATTCTTAAATACCAAGCACTAACCACCAGAGTTGGACGACCACAGACAACTTAGAGAAGGACGGTAGAGACAGAAAGAGATGAATAGTTGGACAAAGACAGTAGCCAAATACAGAGACAAATGGAGACAGTGTATCAGGGCCTTGCGCACCACCAGGCGTGAAGAGATTAGGTGAGGTGTAAGGTGACAAGAGTTATCGTTCCTTTGTCTCATATCAACTGGTATCAGAACCAGGAACGATTTATTCTGGTAGAGATTAACAATTTATAACAAGTGCTTATCGATGCTTTGTTTGGCGAAAAAGAGGCCACATGATTATACTCACTAAATTTAATAAATTAAAGTTAAATATTATAAGGGAATTATCCACATCAGAATAATGCGTGAGTTCGTCGAATTAATTTACATGCCGGTGTTTTTAATCTCGGAATTATTTATGAACAAATACTTAAACATAATATACCTAACAGGGGCGTAGGAGCCGGAGAAAGAGGGAGAACAGACGGAGAAAGAGGGAGAACAGACGGAGAAAAAGGGAGAACAGATTGAGAACTTGCTGCCCCACCTGTTTTGCCGCAAAGATTTAGAAAAAGTTGCATTTATAGCTTGGAAACAAAAATTAATACTTTGAAGACATTTTGTTTGGTTTTTGCTTGTTAGTACTGAACACCCCCCTTTCCACTTTTCGTACAAGTCTTAAGACTTGCCCCCACATTTCGTACCAGTCCTACAGCATTCCCCTACTGTCCGGTCGTCCACTCATACGCCTGTGCCTACGTCTTTTTTCATATTCAATGTAAAATATCAACAATATTTTACACGAATTTTATTCATGAATAAACATGTAAAATTTCTAAGTTTTATCATATTTCCATAAAAGATATTCCACATGCAGTTTTCAACAAAATGCATTTGTTAATACAAACAATGCACATTTTTTACTTTATAATGATTTTATTGTCAATATATATTATATACAATGATTGGGAACAAGTTTTTACAACTTACTAGTCCCATTCCATACAAATACATTAATAGCATAAACAAATCAAATCAAATGACAGCAAATGCACAGGCTATATCAATTATAATTAGTAAATTAAGCAAAATCATGTCAAACTAAGCATACATATTAAATATTGTTTTAATATTCAACAGAAAAAAAAAGGGGGGGGGGGTAAAACTAATAAATTGTGTTGAGATAATATCACGGTTGGGGATATTTAATTATTAAATCTACTAGTTTGTCGAATAAATTTTTGCACTGATTTGAACAATAAAGTATTGTTAATACATGTATATATATCTTTATTTCTGGTAACCTTTGTTGGTATACAGATAACAAATTAAATACATACACAATACAAGCAGGAACTAAATATAACCAAGACGAATACAATCTTAAGGGAAAAATGTTTTCCCACCGTCACCAATTCTTTTTCTTTTGAAACTAATCTAGTTTTTTCATACTTAAAATATTTTGGACATTCAACTGTTTTTCAATTTATTTCAGAATTTGCACGTTCACGAATTCCGATTCAAAGTTACCCACCCATAAAGTGACTGTATATGGTTGTGAAAGACAGTAATCATTGAAACGGAACGTGCCTAGTAACAGATCATATAAAATGTAAATAGATATATTTAAAGTTTAAAAGATTTAGACGTATCGCATTACCACACTAAACCGGCCTTTGTTATTCACGGTGTGGGATACACTGAAAAATGTATTTGGTACAGGGGTTTCAAAAGGGACAAATCAAAATTTTTCAACAAATCAAAAATGATACACAGAAAAAGGCATGCAAACCTAAATGGGAGAAGTAATTTCACGCTACACACTCCTAGCATAAGCAAGTTGTAATTCTAGTTTACTCATTGTAAAGTTTTATTTTCGTTCAGTTTCGTATATTTTGTTTAGGGTTTCTAAGTTTGATCTTAGTCAAACATTTCGCCATGTGGAAGATGATTCAAACATTTAATTAAAAGTACAATATACATGTAAATGTATATGTATATGAGTTCCATGACAGTTGCACACCAACGTTTGGTTCTGATTTTCATGTACTGAGATAAAGATTTCGCTTAGTATAATTCTATTTCATGTAAAGTTCACGGATAACTTTTCAAAGATTGAAGAGACCGAAGTGTTCAGTTTCTTTTTTTTTTTACTTTTCTAATTTAATTTATATTTCCATTCAATTTAATCAATATAAAAGGCTACAAATTTACGAATAAAGGAGATGGTTTAAATCTGGTCCTTCGCGGGAATTAAGTAATTTAACTTCATTCTCTGAAATATGTCAGATGTGAACTGTATATGTAGTAAATCTTGAATTCCTGTTTCCAGCAAGAGTTTAAAAACAAATGAACCCGCAGGAATGTAAGGTATTATCCCAAGGGTATAACAATGAGTAACTCCATGTTTCTGTAAGATGTGTCAACTTATTAATATATAAAAATGACAACTTTCTCACAATATTTAGCTAGTTATTTTTTTGGTTCGACAATGTAAAGAACCACAACTCAATCTTGAATTTAAACTGCTTTAAATTGAATTGCAAATAAACATTGTATTTATATGTTATACTTACATTAAGGAAATGCACCATGAATCTTATTATTTTACAGCAAACGCACGCAAGGAATTATAATTGACAGTATATCGATCTCATCTGCTTTGTCGAATCCAAGGAGGATAATAAAAAGGATGCTAGCTCTGTGTTCAAAAAGAATCAATTATTTGACGGGTTATCATACGAATGATCATGTGATACCATCATTTAATACCAACAATGATCCGAACAGCAGCAAGATGGCGCTTGATTTCTTTCAATGATTGGTTTTATTATTTTAACTGACAAAACCTTCAGTCCGGGACTGAAAGCAAAGAAAACATGGCGGGCGTTTGGAGAAATAACAGTCATCACATTTTGACAAAGGATTGCTCCCGGCTAATTATTCGTGGTATTACAAGGATAAGCCAATTTCCTGCTTAATTAGTCGGTAGTTCTCTGTGTAAATAGAGAATGGAATGAAAATGTAATAAATATCTCCGAATGATTCGATCAATTCATACCGATTTTGATGGTTCAGTAATGTCTCTCTCGACTATTGCCTGTCCATCAGATGTCTTCAAAATGAAGACAAGACGCGCCTACATATCAAAACAAAACACAGTTCTTATAAGTTAACATCCCGTCGTGATTGACAATGAGGTGGTAACTTCATCTTTAATCAGAAGATGGGTAGCCTCACGGAGTATCAAAATAAGTTGAATATTATTTATCAGTGCTTCAGCTAGGCACCGGTCTCGGGACATTTGCCCACCTATTTCTCAAATTGTCTTGAAGAACATTATAAAAATAAGTTTAATTATTAAAGAGTGTCTTGAAGAAATTTTGATAAAATTGGCAATTGTCCTGAAGATTTGAAAGTCTAGTTGAAACACTGTTTATGTACATGTAGTCTAAGAACGCTCTGATTGTGATTTTGCAAATGGTACCATGAAGGTGTCAACATTCGCTACACAATAATATTAATAAGTTTAGCACCATAAATATAAAAAAACAAGTCTGTATTTAACGAATACATTTTTTTATTCAGACGTACATATACATGTATACTAAATAAGCACACGTGCGGCTTTCTATTCTACTTTTTAACAAAACACAGATTATAATACAAATAACATCTTAATCTAGCAAGAAAAGCTCCCACATGTCTGTAAGAATTTCAGTTTTTAATTCTTGAAAATAAATTCGGCTAAATAGATAAGTCTGTAGCATAGGTTTCTAGTGAATTTATTTATATACGTTTTACCAGTAGGTAAGAAGGCGATGGGTAAAATTAGAAAGTCTTTTTTTCTCTCTCTTACATTTGGGTCTGTCATTACTATTTTCTAAGTTCTTATTCTGAATTTATACCTTATGGTAAACTGAAGTACACAAAGTTAGATAATATATGTATACCATCTAAACATGTAGTACTATCAAATACAAAAGCGAAAACAAGCCCTCTAATAAAAATATTAATAGATATATATATATATATATAGCTGAAATATTGCTGAAAGTGGCGTTAAACACCAAAATTCAAATTCATTCATTCAAAATATATATTATTCACTGAAATAAACACATTTGATTTTTCTTCAAACTATCCCCTATATTTCCAACATACAACTGTAGTTTAATGGTTTGCAATATGCTTCATATTTTGCTATATTTTAAAGATCTACGTTGATGTGATCATAAAGTACACACCACTCGTCTTTTTTTTAAAATATATTTTAACACCTTGAGCAAAAAATTGTGTGCAAGGACCCTAAATAATGAAGTACCCCATTTTTGCACTTAAAGTTATCACTTAGCAGGGTTTATATTAAGTACATAATACTCTATTATTTAAATGACCACAGCCTCAGGCAAATTCTAATTTTCAAACATCAAAAAAACATTAAAGCTTTACACTATTTTTTCGATTTTTAACAAAAATGTTGCCATGAAAACAGACGTTTAAATGCACTCTACTTTGTAAATACAATTCAACCTGTATTAAAAGGTCACCTTTGGGACAAAGAAATAAATGGTCTTTTAAGACAGGTGACCTCTTAAAAGAGGTTAAATTAATATGAAATTTTCTATAACAGGACAAGAAAAAGGATTGCCAAACCCGTACACCACAATCTTTCTTTTATTCTTACATGAAAAAAAATAATATATGAAGATGTTAAATACAAACTGTGTAATATGCTGCCAGTGTGAGAAATGTGACCTTTCATAGCCAAATATCTTTTCACCGGAAGCATGAAATTATAGAACAAAGTGGTATTTAAAAACAAAATACAAATTATTTAAATAAGAAAATCGCAAACTGTAACCATTTCAATTCTTCTCAATTGAAATAAACTTAAAAGAAAATTCTAATATCAAAAGTGTGGCAAATTTTAATTATAGTGAATCGTGATTTGGATTTTTTTATTTCCTGAGATTCGTGACCAGAACCCCCCCCCCCCCCCCCCCCCCCTTTTAACGTTTTTGTCTATGGAAAAGGTGTTCAAAATACATGTAGATCTAAATTTATAAACATTTTTTTCTTCAATTTTCATCTGTATTTAAGGAGGCATTTGCCTCTCAAGCCTCCCTCTTAATTGTCATTATCATCAAATAGGCTTCCCCCTTAAACAGGTTGTGCCTGTCTCATATTAAAGGTGACCTCTTAATACAGGTTTGACTGTAATTACATTTCTTAAGGTGACAACTTACATTAACTTTACACATTTATCAAGTAAATGTTATACACAAAATATGATTTATTTTTATTACAGTATCTACAAATCATTTTAAATGTCCCCATCTTACATTTCTTTCACATTTGATGTGAAGCTAAAATGTTAAAATATCGACTTACCCGAATCATAGTTAGTTGTAACTGATCAATGCCACAAATTAATTATACCTTTAGTTATCGATTCGTTAAAGTCAGTAATTCCAAATCAAAACATTAAGATATTCATGAATTTATGTATGTCAATTTTTTGTTTCCTTTTTTTCTTCTCCAAAATTGATCCGGTTTAAATAATAAAAAAAAATACACGTAAAACACTCTTTAACAATGAAGCGTCAAATACACTGATGTAAAACGTTGTGTATACCATGAACAAAAGAAGTTTTTGTTAATCACACATATTTCATGTTTGGCGGCTGTTAGACGCATAGGAATAAATTGTCGAGCATAGAAATGCTATTTATTGTATAGATACAAATTTTATCCAGGTGAGAATAACTATTTATAGAAATAATAATATATCCTGTATACTCGGGATACTAGAGCGAAACTCGGGTTTTTCTACAAGGTGTACAAAAAGATAGCTAACCAGCTGTATACTTGCAATCAATAACTTATCACAATCAATGCCTTGGCTATTCAAAAACTTTTCATTAAAATGTCGTGATCTACTTTCATTTATCAAGACCATGTTCCGAACGTGTTGTAACCTTTCTAAAACGAGGTTCTTCCGTCTAAATTTGAACATTTTCTTCTAAATCTATCTTAAAATTGATTTTCAAAATTTTAATAAGTTTTCAGAAAGAATAGACAATCCACACAGACAAAGCCAATGAGATCAACACAAATCCATGTAACACAAACTAGTGTTAAACATATTAAACTGAAGACCTTGGCAATAAGACATTTATGGAATTTTCAAAGTCACATATTAGAATGCACGATATTGCATGCGTTAACTGAATGATATATGAACTCAATACAGAGGAAGTTTGTTCAACAATATTTCAGTTATATCGTGGCTGTCAGTTTTATTGGTGGAGGAAACCGGAGGACCAGGAGAAAACCACCGACATGTCGCAAGTCACTGACAAACTTTATCACATAATGTTGTACACCTCGCCCTGATCGAGATTCGAACTCACAACATCAGTGGTGATAGGCACTGGTTACATAGGTAGTTGTAAATCCAACTACCATACGATCACGGCCACGACGACCCAGTAGATTGGTATACTACCCAATAAAGAACAATACACAGAGGAACACCGATTGGAGTGAGTGATTGTTGTTTAACGCCAACTCAGCAATTTTTCAGCTATATCATGAAGAGAACAGGTTAATTTTCAATGAGATGATGATGAAGCCCGGCTGAGTTGGATTTTTATAATGCTAGCTCACTGAAACAACAGTATGCGGGTAGACATGTCGCCCCACTCGGACACAATATCCTGATTCCGAGCAAACCAGTCTTTGTTCTTTCTCCTTAGCGCTGCGTGCTCAACAAATACCAATTTTTCAGTCTTTGGCTTGACCCGATCAGGGCTCTAACCCACGATCTACAGCACTCGAAACACCGATTGGTATGAACGCAATAAAGAAAGGTGTTTACTGAGGAAGTAGAACGGTTCTAATTTAAGAAAAATAAACACCATTGAGGAGTGTCGATTGGAGGCATGAAAGGAAAAGGGCGTTTATTGAGGAGGTTGATCTTTACTAACCCCAAAAAGTATGCTCCACCGAAGAGTTTGGATTGGTAGTATGAACGTACAAAAGGATTTCCTGAGGAAATAGATGGGCTCCATTGAAGGGTGTCGATTTGCATGAACGCAATAAATAATGGGCTTACAGAGGAGGTAGATGGGTATTGACTCAATAAAAATGTTCACTGAGGAGGTAGATGGGTATTGACTCAATAAAAATGTTCACTGAGGAGGTAGATGGGTATTGACTCAATAAAAATGTTCACTGAGGAGGTAGATGGGTATTGACTCAATAAAAATGTTCACTGAGGAGGTAGATGGGTATTGACTCAATAAAAATGTTCACTGAGGCGGTAGATGGGTATTGACTCAATAAAAATGTTCACTGAGGAGGTAGATGGGTATTGACTCAATAAAAATGTTCACTGAGGAGGTAGATGGGTATTGACTCAATAAAAATGTTCACTGAGGAGGTAGATGGGTATTGACTCAATAAAAATGTTCACTGAGGAGGTAGATGGGTATTGACTCAATAAAAATGTTCACTGAGGAGGTAGATGGGTATTGACTCAATAAAAATGTTCACTGAGGAGGTAGATGGGTATTGACTCAATAAAAATGTTCACCGAGGAGGTAGATGGGTGTTGACTCAATAAATAATGCTCCAACGAGGGTGTCGATTGGTATGAACGTAATAAATAATGGGCTTACTGAGGAGGTAGATGGGTACTGACTCAATAAAAATGTTCACTGAGGAGGTAGATGGGTGTTGACTCAATAAATAATGCTCCAACGAGGGTGTCGATTGGTATGAACGTAATAAATAATGGGCTTACTGAGGAGGTAGATGGGTACTGACTCAATAAAAATGTTCACTGAGGAGGTAGATGGGTGTTGACTCAATAAATAATGCTCCAACGAGGGTGTCGATTGGTATGAACGTAATAAATAATGGGCTTACTGAGGAGGTAGATGGGTATTGACTCAATAAAAATGTTCACTGAGGAGGTAGATGGGTATTGACTCAATAAAAATGTTCACTGAGGAGGTAGATGGGTATTGACTCAATAAAAATGTTCACTGAGGAGGTAGATGGGTGTTGACTCAATAAATAATGCTCCAACGAGGGTGTCGATTGGTATGAACGTAATAAATAATGGGCTTACTGAGGAGGTAGATGGGTACTGACTCAATAAAAATGTTCACTGAGGAGGTAGATGGGTGTTGACTCAATAAATAATGCTCCAACGAGGGTGTCGATTGGTATGAACGTAATAAATAATGGGCTTACAGAGGAGGTAGATGGGTATTGACTCAATAAAAATGTTCACTGAGGAGGTAGATGGGTACTGACTCAATAAAAATGTTCACTGAGGAGGTAGATGGGTATTGACTCAATAAAAATGTTCACTGAGGAGGTAGATGGGTGTTGACTCAATAAATAATGCTCCAACGAGGGTGTCGATTGGTATGAACGTAATAAATAATGGGCTTACTGAGGAGGTAGATGGGAATCAACTCGCCAAATAATGCTCCACTTACAAGTGTGGATTGGCAGTATGAACGTAAAAAGGAGGTTCAACGGGAAGTGGATCGGCCCTATTACAGGGCGTCGATTGGTATGAACGCAATAAATAATGGGCTTATTAAGGAGGTAGATGGGTATTGACCCAATAAAGAATGTTTGACTGAGGGGTTACACGTCGAGTGATATGAATCAAACGATGAATGTAATTGACCGAAACAACGCTAACTATCAAGCTGTCTATATCAATTAATACACTTCTTAAGTAAATGTCTGAAGATGTTACTATTATTGATAAGAAAACATCAGGAGTAACTAAGGAATTATAAATACTATCAGTAATATGTAATTACAATGTATTAATATTGAGATAGCGCTAAAATACTTCCTGTGTTTCTGGCTCTAGTCAGACTTGTTTTTGTAACAGAATTTCGTCTTCCGTATCCAAAGCGAATAAACTATTAATAGTAAATATTGATATTGTTTGGACTATCTCTCTTGGAGGTGTAATAGTAAAATAATTAATGCCCCGTCATAAAATATTAAACACCAACAAATAAATAATTAACAAGCGTGTTTATTATTATGGGAGCATTACATGCTATTGGTTTTGTTTAATTAATAGAATTTTCAGGGAGATTCCTAACGAAATATTACATTATCTCATAGAAGCATGTCCGTGACGCTAAAAATAAATTACTGTTGTAATTCTGAGGAATTTTCTATCGATTTCAAGGCGAGAATGATAGACGGTGAGACCGGGATAGATGACACGATTTGTTTTCATTAGGCCGTAATTCGACATTTGTGATTTGCAGATTCTCAACTATGATACAAGTTTGTTTACCATTTATCATTGAACGATGAAAAACTCATTTAAAAGAGGAGATGACTAGCTGGCAGTTGTTTGGATAGTCTGATAGTTTTTTTTTGAATTATGAAAATGCATGTAGGGAACCCGCGAGGAATGAAAATGAATGTATAGGCGGTACCCGCGAAGTAAGTAGAGAATACGGATACACTGTGAAGCGTGACGTCCGTGAACTGGAAATACATATAACATTCAAACACAGCACCATATACATGTATTATAGATATCATCTGATATAAGGAACATTTGTTTTTTTTTGTTTTTTTTTACATCGAGTTAATTTTCAAATCTTATAAACGGTCTTCGAGTCGCGACGATATTTCTTAATTTTGTAGGAGAAACAGTAAACCGGGATTTAATACATTGTAGGTGGATACATTTCAATCAACGATATGTAGCACATGCCTATATAGTGTTCTCTAACGCGTCCGCGTTTTATGGTGCAGTCAATATTCACCATATTGATCTTTCTACACTACGCATGCACATTTTTTTTTTAATTTAAAACGACAATTAAAATGTAAAGTATACAGTTAAAATATAAAACTAAAGTCTACAATGCACTTTTTAAAAAAGATATTAGAATTTTAATTGAAAGCACATGGAACGGAAACTGAGCCAAAGACAACATACGTTAAGAAAGAACAAATACTGACAGACAACAGATAAAATCTTCACAAAGAAACTAAAAGCTGCCAAATTCAAAATTTAAAAAAAATCAGCATTTACTGCTTTACGCTCACAGCTAGTTTTAAGAATAATATTCTTCTATATACAACCCACCTATTAACACGCCATTAAATCAGTTTATTATATACCTTTGTTTATGTAATTTACTAATTTTATGGCGAACAGACTTTTCTTCAAAAGTTTCTGTTTAATTTTTGTTTTGTAACGAGAGGTTGCCTGGTTTTATGAAATCTTAGTGCCGTTAACCTCTCCTGGTACTTATTACTTGTATAGATTATGTACATGGTATTTAGTTATACCACATGGAAAAAGATTTATTTAACGTGTTCTGAATTTTGCTGAACACCAAACTTAACATACATTTTCGTGTATTTTTACTGTGTCGACATTTTTTGTAGTATTGGTTTCAAACGAAAGCAATACGGTTGTTTCGAATCATGTCAATTCCGACCACGTTCCGTCTTTTTCTTGTTTTGACATCTGAACAAATCGGCAGGCGACTTCCGGTGTTTACGCTATTACTGTGACAACGTCAGCATATCATAGTCGTAGATGCGGTAGATTATAAGTAATTGTAATATGGAGACGCCAAGGAAACCGCTGAATTTGTCTGATATCAGAAATATATACATAAAGGCAGATCGTTTTCCTTTGATGATGCTGACAGCCGCAAATAAAGAAAGAAAACAAATTTAATTTTAAAGAAGTAATTGTCTCTGCATTGAAGTCTTTGATACAAATAAAATAATTTAATTGATATCTGTCTTTTACAGAAAGTGTTAAGATTTTTTAAAGTTGAGGATCGAACGCTAAAACGGCACAAATCGATTGGAGTACATTGCCACCGGAAGTTCAATGCCGATTAGTCCATCGAAATCACGTGATCTGGCGGACGAAAATAACAAAATTTAGACGGAAGTACGTTATGTAGTGGATTAACATGTAGATCACTCACTATCTATGGGCCTAAACTGGACTAATAAGAATATTCTATTCAAATCTATATATATTCTTCAAAATCTTTGAAAACATCCACGTTTTCTAGAATATTTGATATCCGAAATCAAGAGGCCCACTATGCTAGTAACCCTAAAAGGTTATAACATGTCATTCTAGCAGCTAACAGTGACATGATGGGTTATATCCCATATTAAACTAATCAGTCTTCTACATGTATGTAATTGAAGACACATTCCTTCACAGATATGTATGTATGTTATGTATACTGGAATAAATGTGTAAAATTAGGGTTTCAGTTGTATAGGTCATGCTGATTGTAAATTGACATTCTCAGTCCGAAATATGACCCCCCCCCCCCCCCCCCCCACACACACACACACACACTTTCTTTGAATATAGAAAGTCGTTGCATTTGAAATCGTCTATTGGAAAGGAATTTCGTCTACATTTTTGCATATAGTCAAACCTGCCCATGCAGTCACCTGTGGTCACATTTTTCTTACCCTGTCATAGAAAATTTCATATGAATTTAACCTCTTTTAAGAGGTCACCTGTCTTAAAAGGCCACTTTTGTTTGTCCCAAAGGTGACCTCTTAATACAGGTTTGACTGTATATAATATAAAATCTTTCTGTTTTCAAATCAATAATTATTTCTTAAGGTAAACACGTGAGTCTGACAGAATATTATATACAGATTTGTCACAGGAATGTATTGTGTGTATTGAAAATAAAACAATTTCAATACCGGTAGTTAACTTGATATTGACTCACAAAAAATGATAACAACGTGTTGCAGTATGAATTTGTTTATAAATGCAACGAATATCAAATAATGTTTTCATTTTAAAATTGTTAAACAAAAAATACTTTTGAACAATATGTCCTCGGAGATATAATTGATTATATACACCCAGTTAATAATTTCAAGAATACAAAACATTGTTGTTATAAATACGCCAGCTTGTTATATGTGAATGGTTATAAATGTGAACAATAATTTTCTATTAGATCAATACTATTATTTTTTTTTAAATGAAATATTTTTCTGTAGATCGAAAGTAAATTTAGTTAATTGAAATGGGGCCCGATTGAGTTCGACTGCTATACGTTGTGAGGTTTACAACTTTTCTTGATAAAAAAGACGATAACTTCAGGTACAATTACATGTAAGAGTTGTTTCCCTTTAAATCTTTACATCACATTCAAAAGCAACCGAAAACCTGCACAAATGTATGAGAACACCTATGTTGATGTTGCTGTTCTTGACGTCAACTAACTAAGGGACATTTCGTTACAATATAAATAATATAAGTTATATATCTCGAGATATGTTTTTAAAAAGACAGTCATCGTCGACATTGTTTAAATAAGTAAAAAACATAGCTACACAAGATATCAACCAAGTCCCCATTACTAGTTGTGACAGTTGTTTCATATTAATATTATCTTTGCTAAGCTAATCTGACAATTACAGAAGAACAAATGGTGTAAAAAAGGGGGAGGGGTGGCTCCATTAAGATGATCATAATTATGTCGTTACAACATATATGTGTAAATTCATAGCTATTGTTTTAAAAAAACGAATGGGTAGTTTTCTCCGGGTACTCCAGTTTCCTCCACCCATAAAACTGAAATATTGTTGAACCAAACCTAAACCAAACCAAATCTAACCAAACCGAATAAGCGAATGAAACTAACTGAACTTTCAGTCGTGAACATGACACATAGCGCCGATAACAATCAACATAGTACAAATGTACATTGTTTTGAAGCTGACAGATATAGCAAACGTGAGCTAACGTCAGTATATAGGAAGTCCAAGTATGTTATCATATATTTTTCACCCACGTAGATTTATTTTCGAGGCTATCACTGTTGGACTCCGAACCCTGTTTTCTTGTTGTCAGCTTCTCAACCGTATTCAAAAATAAATATTAAATGTATTTTTTAGTGTTATCGATATATTTTAAGTTAAAAACTTGCACGCATTATAAACACATTTTAAGGTGCAAAGTGATCTTTTAACAGATATAATCTTAATATCTAAAAGTTTTAAAATCTCCCTTTTAGGATATTATTTGTTGATTTTAAATATTTGTACCATTTCAGAAGTAAATACAATTTATGTAAATCCTATGTTGTTGAGTAATTTTGATGTTATATTAAAATAAAGGCTGTAGAAGTAGTCAGTGTTTTATGGGAGAGTACGGATGATTAAAAATGTATGAATGTTATGTGCGAAAATATTGAAAATTGACCGTTTGCACATTTCCGACTTTGATTCTGAAATTATATGTTTTAATTTTTATAGTAGTTATTTCCCTTTAAGGTAACTAAAGGACATCCTTTCATGCAATTTCCAATATCTGAGAGAAAGGAACGATAACTCTTGTAGAAATTGTCAAAGTTCAATGAAGATAACATATTTTTTCCCTAAAATCTTCTCAAAAGTTTAATTTTATAACAACTTGTGAATTTTCTATTTGCTATAAAATTTTCCTCAATTTTTTTACAAGGCTCAAATATCTACAGATTATGAGAAAAGTATATTCAAATTCGTTGTCATTTCCATTGCTCTTGCTAGATGGGTACCAGTTTGCTCATCGCAAGGGAAATAACTCGTATAAAAACGTAGAAAGGACTAAAAACGCATAGTTTTAGAATCAACTCGGGAATGTGCAAAGAGTCTATTGCACTTAAAATGGTTGCATACATTCGTTACACATTTAACGATTCATTCACACAACTTTAATAAGACCATGTTTAATGTGTACACAGAGAAAGCCAAAATTGAATTTAACATAATGATTGTCAGGTCACGTACACCCATAAGGGAAAAAAGATCTGTCACACCGAGATAAAACAATTTCTGATAAAACAAGGATAATATTATATTGAACCCAGGAAATACCAAGTCAAATATTTGACATTTTCAAATTAATTCCAAATTTATATTCAACAAATTTGCATTAGTAATGTTTTGTGTGGTTTTATTTTCAATGAAATAAAAAAGAAAAAAAACAAAGGAAGTTTTATATTAGGCAAATTTGAAATGGATTGTTTACGGTCAATGGTACATATATATCAACTAGACTAGTAATGAGGACTCCCAGAATTCGACATTATTTGATATTAATTTATAAATCAAAGACATGAAAATAGGGAAATTATTGTAGAACTCAAGTTTATCTCCCTCAATCATATAATTACTCATTGAAGTTTCGTCATTTAAAACCTTTTTGAAACCCCAAAGAATACCTCATATTTCACTATATGGTCGGTGAATGAAACTTTCTACCCCCCTCCTTTGTTCATCTTCGTTAGCCAAGGGTTACGATTCGCTCCTCTCCTCTCCACCCTTGGCAGATTAAGTCAAAATTTTGTAATTCCTGCGTATCGCCCTCTAGCGGATTTATGAAGTTCAGCCATTTGCATTACATCATTATCAACCAATGAGAATGGTTGTACTATTACCTGTTCGAAGGGAGAAAATATTAATTGAGCAAATACTTTAAAAGTTTCTGTAAATATCGTTCTTCTGTGTTTGGGGGGCAAAGATTCATGACAAAGTCTACAGTTTTCTCCACATGTCGCCATTGTTTACATTTTTCTTTCTCTACATGTGATCGTTGCGTGATCTTTTGTTAGACGCATTTTTATTGAAAGCAGCCACCCACTGCTGCATCGAATAGAAAACAATACCGTGAGGACCCGAAATTCCGACTTAATCTGCAAAGGGGGGAGAGGAGAGGAGCGGATCGTAACCATTGGCTAGCGAAGATGTCTTTTGTATACTATATTGATTTTGACATCCGGTCGACACGCGAATATCGCATAAAGTTAATCGGCACACTTCAGCTGAAGCCGCTGGTCTCATTCTATCCTTAATTGGAGGAACGAGTGCACGTACGTAATACCGTTCAAATATACTCAAATGTTGAAGTACTAAAAAGAAATTATTAAAGAGTCCCAGAAATATGGTGACGTGACTGTGTATAATTGTACAAAATCCAGGTTACACATTCTAAAACCTTTTGTGAAAAGTATTCCGGCGAGTTCGTCATACAACATTGATATAATAAATCACTAATTCTAATTTCTTGTCATAATTACAATGCATGATAAATTATACATGTTTCTTAGACATAAAGGAACGATATAGTAAGAAAAGCTCCTCACAGAATTTAATGAGAAGTATTGTATGATTGAGGTCCACTACGCTATATTTTATTAAATACATAATGCTTGGTTTGTGTTCCAAATTTAATTGCATGTATAATATAAAAAAAGTTGATATTGATGGCTTCGTTTAATACCCAGAGTTCAATAGAAAATTAAGAGTATTTATATAGGGAAGATTTTTTTATAATCTTTCTATTCTAAATGACTAATTTAAACAAAATTATGATTGTTATTCTTTCTTTATGCCGTAATCAATATTGAGAAAATTTGTTGTGTTTCAGTGTCATGACTAATTTGAGAATATTGGGTAAACTTGCCACTTCCGGCGGGAATTTTTGTTCAAACTACACGATAACAGAATTTCCAAACAAACTATTTTTGAACGTGTATAACGCGCGAGAATGTCGTCAAATTTCTACAGAACAAGGTGAAAAATATTAATCTGCATTATCTTAGCAGTGCACGAACGAGCACCTGCATATGCACGTGTAATTTTCTACTTGCGTTACATTTATTGCAAGTTGATTACATTTATGTACTTATAATTGTAAAATTTATTGACGTGAATCTACCATAAGTGTTATGCACGTGTTAGAAGAACAATTAATATTCGATTTATTGATGAAGACAATACCAATACCATTCCGGAAGTGAAGGCAGTGCATTCGGAAGTTTATTGCTTTGAGAAAAAAACGCAACTCTTTGAAAGTAATTACTGTTAATACGATTCTGACAAAAATAAACCTTTTTATAAAGTTAATTCTTTTCAACTTAAAAAGAACATGTCGACATGATGATCGGTAAATTTGAAATTGAGATAACATTTTAGCACCGGAAGTAGTCAGATAATTATAATCACAAGTCAAAGAAGCTTTATTTCAAAACGTTCCTGTCAAATTTTTGCATAAATGTTCTAATTCAAGAAAGGAACAGTCATAGAGAATTACAAGGGACCGACCATTTAAGTCTGAGGGCGAAGGGGGTATGTTTATTCCCCTGACCCAGAGATTATTTTTCACGCGAAACTTAACATAAGTTTTTTTCTTTTTGGGATCATCTTGTTGAAAAGTGCAGGTTCAGGTTTTGTTTTCGCATATTTCTGGTAATTTTTTCTATAAAACTTATTAAAAAAATATTCCTTCTAAAAAGTTAAATGGTCGTATCTCTAAATTTAAATTAAATTTATAATTTATCTTCGTACGCTTTACATTTCCGTTTTAAATCATTAACTTACTATAATTGATAATTAAATAACTTTCCCCACTAATTACATTTTTAATATAAAAAAAAACCATGTTGATATTAGTTGTAGAACTGCAATAACAATATCATTTCATATTTTTTTTTACATCAGTTACACATGAATTTACTTTCATTTTTACCCGACATCAAAGTTATTTCTTGTAAAATTAAATCACTTTTAATGGGCAGGTCGCAAGGATTTGTGATAATACTTTGCCCCGTGCATGTATTAACAGGACTTATTTTCATCTCATCTGAGTGTCTTGACAATTTTTATGGATGTATGGAATAATTAACTTCATTTTTGGGCGACATTGATTGAACATAGATTTTCAAGGGATACAATAACATAAATTGGTTAGGACAGTGGATGTCTGTGATGGAACAAGAAAAAAAAAAAACTGACAGCAAAAATATCATAAATTGGAAAATCACGAATACCCCCAGTGGAACCCTCAATGATTTAGTATTAAAGGGTCGACGTTACTTTTCCAATACTAATCGCAATATCCTAAGTAAGGCATTCTAAACTGCTCTCATTACCACAATCTTATCAACATAGTTTCTTAAAAATCATTCTTTTATTCAAAGATTCTATTTACAACCATGGGGTCATTCACGATAAATAGACTACAATAAATACACGTCAGCTGCAAAGTTATTTCCCGACTTTATTCAATAAAGCATCTCATTTTAACAAGCAAAACTTTGATCGAAACCAAATCTATTATATTGATCATGTAATTTTAAGATTTGTGTACAAAGAGAATGCAAATTTTCTCTAGTAATAATTTCATGTCGCGTAATGACACTGGAACTTGTTTGTATGGCGAATGAATCGGAACGAAAACAGGTTATTTATTGTACTGGTAAATACAATAATTCAGTAAGACGTAATGATTATCTAGCTAAATAGGAAATTTTGGAAAGCTACATTTATAAATCGAGAAGAGACCTACAATTAAAACCATTGAAAATGGGGAAACTGAAACGTAGGATTTTCCAACGATAATGTATTATCTTTTACTTGGTTTTTTAATGGGCCGTTCGAATTTATCATCTCATATAATATGAAGGGGTCGTGGTGGTCGTGATCGTATGGTAGTTGGATTTAACAATTAACTATGCAATCCGTGCCTATTACCACTAAAGTTGTGAGTTCGAATCCCGCTCATTGCGAGGTGTACTCGATACAACATTATGTGATAAAGTTTATCAGTGACTTGCGGCGGGTCGGGTGGTTTTCTCCAAGTAGTCCGGTTTCCTCCACCAATAAAACTGATTGCCACGTTGCCCATTGGTTTCTTTTACACTATCTACGCATGTCTTGAAATAAAGGTCAACTCCATACGAAGACTCATGGTTAAAGTAAAAATTGTCATCTTAATGATATTTCACAAAGGACAGACGAATACGAGAAAATTGTTTATTTATTTTTAAATTCCTCATGGGAAGAGTCGTGACTGCAGATTTTTTTTTTTTAGAAAATAAACATAAATCCAAGCAAAATGTAATATGTTCAGACAACCAAATAATGATTAATTCTCAAACAAACAAAACAAGTTAAAAAGTCAGTTAAGAAAAAAGAGGAGCAAAAAAAAAAAAAAAATATATATATACAGCTACAGTTGTATAATTTATCTGTTTCAGAAGGTTGAAACTGTCGAGTGACGGTCGATAACATCATAATTATTCACTTATATCCATCCCAGCAAATGTTATCTTTTACTTAGGCACATCATATCTCGTCTTAGTTAGTATTATCTTTTACGTCGGCAAAATATATTGAATTAACAGTGTGCAAGCTTATATGTATCATTTTCCACAATATGACAGATTGGACAAGAAGTACAATACATCATCTCTTCAGATATTTCTTTAATATATATGTAGAAATAAAAGAAGTTCGATTTTTTGTGTAAATAATGAAAATTCAATATCAAACCTGTTACAGCTATTTAACCATAACACCATTATAGGCGGTAAGGTAATGGTGTTGAACGCCACTTTCAACAATATGTCAGTTATATCGCAGCGGTTAACACCATTATATAATAATAATAATAAAAAAAACCCCAACATATCCGTATCTGCGTTATAACCATGTTTAGGGGGACAATATGACTTCGACAAACCTCGGGTGAAGCCGTTGCTCACCGTGTTATCGGTTAGATTGAGAAACGGAAGTGACCGAGTGGGAGACAAGGGAAAGAAGTGCAAAATAAAATAAAATAAAATAGATGATTTTGAAGTGATCTAATAATCGAAATATTAATATGCGAGCTTAAGCGAGCTCTTTATGGTATAAAATATGTACTTAGGATTTTTTAACAAACATGGCTGAACAAATTGTCGAAGAAAAAAAAATTCTACGTTTTGTATTTGTTATTCGAGTTATCGTTCCTTACGTTTTGTAAACACCGGTTTCCGGGTAACACACTAACACACTCAACTAATGAAGATCTTTTTAACATAAAGCGCAAAGGTGATCCTGAAGTCTCGTACCCTCTCTCGTAAGGAACGACAGCTCGATTGAATGAGACTAGATTCGGCCCTAAAAAAAAGTCGTCCCCAATATATCTCGGCCCAAAAAATCTCGACACTTTTTGATGAAATTGCCAGATAATTTTCAGATGCGCGAGCATTCAAGGCCGTGCCGGTTTCATATTATTCAGTATAAGCTGCCAGAAACATTTTTTTTCATACACATGCATGTATACTTTATTAACGTGACCAGGAACAATGTCTTTAGAGAGTTATCAAACCTTATACACCTTCGTTTAATGGGGGGTACAAGTACACACATCTCTGCTTAGAAGAATGGGCGCAATGGGCAACCCTCGGGTGAATCTACTGTTCTCATTCATTAATGGGGGAACGGATTCGGTCTAGTTGTGACGAGTGAGATTGGGAAGGGGAAATAGCCTTTTTCTCGAAGAACCTCACTCCTACGATGAATATCCACTTCCGGTTTCTTTATTTGTAGTTGATTGATTCTAAATGACCTCTTATCTAAGAAAAGGTCACCGTGGTCTGATATGTTATTTTATCAATGTGTTTGTTTGAGGACAAAATATAAGAAATGTAACACATCCTAAAAATTCCGCCAAGGTTACAAATTTTACTTTAACGGGTTTTAACAGGAACAGGTACATGTATCTGAGTAGAGAAATAGCCGGTTCATTATAGAAACATAAGTACGTGGTACAAAATTAAATGATAAATACTCTAAATTAGGTTTTCTTATCAAAATATACCAGATATTACAATGAAGGGAATACACAAAATTAGCTTTTCTTATCAAAAAATGCTCGACAAGTTAAATAAACGGGACTACACCATATTAGCCCTTGTTATCCACCCCAGCTTACAATAAGGGTATTTATCAACAAGTAGTTGTCCAAATTATAAGAATACAAAGTAAATATAGGTCAAAGTTAAATATTGGCTAGTAGGTCATTTTTACTGGTGTTGTATTACAATTTTGTATTTTAATAAATTCATAATTCGACTATAAGGGGTTTTATTGTAAAATTTTGAATTTATTGAATAAATATAGCATTGGTATAAATATATCTGGGGAGGGAGTATTGTCAATGGATACATATCAGTGGCGTATGAGCCGTGGTAGGCTGCTGTCCCCACTTTGCGCCCTCGTCACTTTTTGGAAAAAAACGTAGAAAAAGCTACATTTTTAGCATGGAAACAAAACATGTTCTGCTTATCAAGAGGTATAAGGGATTGCTTCGAAGCCAAAATACTTTTTTAAAAGTTTTTTTAAAGGTTCATCAGTTTTGAAAGGCCCCCCCCCCCCCCCCCCCTCCCCCCTCCTCTCCACCACTTTCAGCTCCTCTCCGAAAGCTTCTGCATATATGTACTATAAATGCAAATTCCTCTTGATACAGTATCAATGCTTCAATTTTTGTGCAAACAAAGCTAATATTTTTTTTTTAAGCAATGTCTTCAATGTATTTCGCTGTCTAGACGTTTTTTTCAATATCAATTATTCTAAAACATAGCATCATGACCAACCAGGGATGTGTTACAGACTTTCCAATAGAAATGAGCAATATTACAGCTCATTTATGTACATTTTGTATATATAGAGCTAAATTGCTAGTACCTATATCATTATAAATACTTATAATAGATACAACACATGCATGTTTTTTTTCTCTCTCTAATTTAGGGAAAGACCATTTAACTTTTAGGGGAATAAGGAGGAGCTATGTTTATAAAAAAAAAAATAATAATAACATGAAAGATAAAGAAGCAAAAATTAGATAATCTGACACCTGTAGATTTTGGTAAAATTTGAATAAAAAAAAATCCATACACTCTCCCCCTAAAAGACTATTAATATTCAGATGAAAGAATACATGGAGGTTTTGTGAGATTAAAAAATTATATGTATGCTAGGAGAAAAAACGTTTTTTTTTGCTTAAGCAGTTTTTTTTTACATTTAGAGTTTCCCTAGAAAAAAGGACACGAGCTTACGCACACACAAACACATTAAGCACAGGATCAGTTGAAATCTGTTTAGCATCGACCATTGACACTTGTTTTAGTCTATACATAGTCTTCTGTTGAATTTAAATTGTAATATAGCGTTGCTACTAATGGATTCTCTTCTATGGAAATTCTTTAATAACATTTATATTCAGCAACATATGAACTGGGAATAACTGTCAAAAAGAATATAAAAAAATATATAGTTTCCTTGTATGGGCGAAATGAGGATTCATAGCCATGTGTAAATAAACAACGATTTCGTTTTTTATATATATAATTATTATTTATAATATGTTTTTGCCTTTATGTATATATTGTACAATTAATGAGATGAATAAATCTGAAATATGCAAAAGATATATTTTTGGTAAAATTTGAAAAAAACACCGATTTTCTACGTCCAAATAACGATATATTATTTTTTGTTTCATATGAAAACAATATTCCTGCTTGGTGGAACATCACCCCCCCCCCACCCCCAAGAGCCCTAGAGTTATGTTGTTGGTACCTTATTAGGAAAAATTGTGTTTTGTGGAAAAAAAATGAATTGCTATGATTAATATTCATATTTTCATTTAAATATGCTTAACATACTAAATAACCATCCAACGTGGTGCAAACATTAATTACATGTATTCCTACCTTTAATGAAGCTTTCAATGTTAAATTTGACAAAATAGTATCCTCCGTTGTACTGACCATCTTCAATTCTTATACATCCAAAAATAAATACAAACAAATTCAAATGTTATATGAGGGGTTCTTTTCTTCTTTTATCAGAATTCACAGGTAAAGGAATTCGTTATCCCGTCTGGCTTATACGTATACATGTACAATTACTTTATCAAACGTTAACAAGTTCGGTGATGTAAGTTACATGGATGAAATCGAAATTGAAATGTACACACATAGAAATGGAGTGCCTAAGAAGGTTATAAATTTCACATATAATAGCTGTATATTATCCGCTAAAACTAATTAGTTTGTAAAGTTTGTTTGATGTCCCTCCAGGTACATTTTTTCGGACCACTTCACCCGATTGAGACCTTTAAATCCATGACACTCTCACCCGAGCATTTACTAATATAAATTGATCAGAAACTTATTCAAATTTTAAACATTGATTATTTTGAAATATACCTTAATACTAATTCACTAGAAACATATTTTTAAAGGTATCATCATCTAAAAGATTGTCAGAACAGGTAACAATAGGGTACTATTATTTTTTCCTAGACAAATCCTTATCCATAAATTGTATGTAATCGTATACATTCAGAGTTATATTCCCTGTCGAGACAGATTTTCAAAAAAAAGTAAAAACGAAAAGTGTGAAGTTCTGTAATCATTTGGGACAAAGTCAAGGATTGGAAGGGGGAAAAAACCCTTAAGTTCAATGTTCAAAATATAAATTGTAAAAATATTCTTATTTATCATCACCCGTCAACCCATAAAATGTTGCTTAACGCTAAAATAAGCTCAGCATGACAAGAATATGTTACATTTCGATAAGATGATGATAGCGTCCACTTTGTACTAGACCAACATGCTTAGTTAGATATGTATAGTGCTAGCTCACTGAAACAACTGTCCCCGAGTAAACATGCCTCTCCACTCGGACACATTATCCTGATCCGAGCCAACCAGTATTTGCTCGTACTTCATAATGCTGTGTGCTTTGCCATGGAAACAGCAAATACAAATACCTGACCGTGGCTCGAACCCACGATCTACCACGAGTGAGGCGACCACACGAACCATCACATCACCGAGGCTTCCGAACTTTAAAAAAAAGTTCTACTAGATGTTCCGAGTTGTGATTACTAGGGGGAAAATGAGTACAAATAAGACTTGGTCATAGTCATGTGATCACTATGAATGAACTTCATACTATATTTGCCCAAATGTGCTAAAAGGATAAAGTTAAACTTTCGAAACAAGTCAAAAATTAACAATTAAATAAAGAGACATTAGTTGAGGATTGAGAACCTATTAACCGGTTTAACCCTGCCACATTTATGTGCCCGTCCCAAGACACGATCTGGATTTCCAACGTCATATGTAGTGGTCATTTTTTTTATGTTCAATGAGTTGAGGGGAGAGGTAATTGTTCGTTTTGCTTGATATTTGGTGGAATTGTTGACCATCACTCTTTAAGCTTTTTTTCCATAATTACAAATCAATCACTTAATTATAAATGACTCTCTAATTAATGACTGCATTGGGTTTAAAAGATCAACCCTTTTATTATTATTTTTCTATATTTTTTAATTTGACATTGTACTCAGCGAAAGTGAAAAGTATCCATGTACACAAAATGTAATAACGATGACATGTTTTTGATTCGCAATGACATATTTTTTTTTATCTAATTTAAAGGGGCATTTTCTGCCAAAATCGTAAACTTTTGTTACCCATAAAAACTATCAGATATGATTGATGCCTTAATAAAACGTGCTTCTGTAACTTATAAATGTTATGAAATGTGGAAAAAAGGTGTAACTGCTCGTGTTTTGAGATCGATCAAGAAATGGACGCCATCTTATTAATTATCGGCATTGTTTACGGAGTTTGCCGAATCGTCATTAAATCAGTACAACAATGCACTTATTTCTTATTTTCTGTGAATCTGCTTTTAGTCGGCGTTAATTACGGACAAAGAACCATGCAAGTTTGCAGTTAATAAGCGACAAAATACAAATTATTCGTTTTTACCTGTCACTAGTAAGGTCAGTTGCATACGTAGAAAGCTAGGTCAAATTATTTGCTTGCAAGGAAATAATAAATCGATGGTAATTTTCGCTCTCAAAAGGCGAAAAGTGGTACGATAAGCTGTTTAATGTGAAATATTTACCTTTATTTCATCATTTTAAAGCTATTTACCAATTTCCAAAACATATATTTTTTTAGTTAAAATCGTGGCTAATGCCCCTTTAAAAGTCAAACATTTTATAAAATGACATTTCAATACTCGTCAAATTTATAGATTAAAATCTATCAAGATTTCTATCAGCCAAATCGATACTTGTCTAAAGCAGTCATGTAAGATTTGAGATCTCTATAAAGATATTATATCTCATTTTTGTCAAAAATATGCGTCATGTACCCGCGGGGTCAGATACATAAGGACAGGTTTTACCCGTTTCTTTCATGCACCTTTTGATGACATATTAAAGGGAAAAACCGTTCAATATTGTTTCAAAAACATGATGGCATAATTATATTAAAACAGAACATTTTTAGATAAAAGCAATAATTCGAAAAATCTATCGATTAATCCATTCAACAATTTGAAGGCGGATTCAGCTACTTTTTATTGAAATAAAATAACACTTTTGTCAAGAATGTAAGCCATTTAATTTGCAATGAAACAAAATGGTGGTATTTTTGTTCTTCTTCAAAATTTATTATAATTATTAAAACACAACGTTAACACTCCCCATGGAGTATAATTGATATAATCCAAGATTTGCTCTTTTTTGGTTATTGATTTTTATAACAAAGAGCTTACAGAACTAAATTGTTAAGTAATATATTTTAATCCCCCCTGCATGTACAGCTTATCTTTAAAACTTTCCTACGTTGTCTTATCGCTAAATTACGTAAATGTTGGAATAATATTATCTTTGGGGATTTACAAAGACACTATAATGGTAGTTTTATGAGCAGAGATTATATATGCTTGATAATTCTCTAATCTCAGTGGGGATCTCGTCTTAATGGCGAAAATCTATGAGGGGGGGGGGGGGGGGAATCTGAAACTAAAAGTTTGCCATTTTCGATTAATTCAATATGATTTATTGAAGTATCTTTTGAAAATAATCATTATTATTTATAATTAAAAAAAGAAACAGGAGAAATTTAATTTGAATAATTAATGTATGGGTACATCAAATCATTGATACTCCTATCATTTAAATAATTTTGTTGTTACTAAACTTTAATATAAACTTTAAAAAAAAAAAAAAAGAGAAAAAGGTCAGAATTTACGAATTATGTCAACTGTCCCAAGCCAGGATCTGGATTTCCAACGTAATAGGTTGATTGATTGATTGATTGATGTTTTTGGTGCTTAGTGCCACTTTCAGCAATATCATGGCGATCCGTTTTAGTGGTGGAAGAAGCCAGAATACCCGGAAAGAACCACCGACCATGGGCAAACAACTGGTAAACTGTATCACTTGCGGCTGCGAGTCGAGTGGACCTCTTTTTTGTAATTTACAAAGCCTGGCGCGAACCCACGCCGTATTGGTGATAGGTTTGTATGAGTTGTTAAATAATCCAACTAGCTAACCCACTGAACCACCCGGGCCCCCTACAACTACCTAACCCACTGAGCCACCCGAGTCCTCCAACGTCATAGGTGGTGGTCTTTTTAGTGTTCAGTGAGTTGAAGGAAGAGCTAATTGTTTGTTTTGTAGATATTGGTGGAATTGTTGACCATTACTGTTCAAACTTTCTTTTCATAATTTCAACAGGAATGTTATAGACGTGCAATAAAATCTAAAATAAAAAACTAAATAAAATGACAAAAAGTAGTTGCTATGACAACTAAAATTGTATCCCTTGATTCAATTTAATTTTCAGAAAACATTGAAACAATTCTGCTCTACTTGAAAACGTCATCCGAAGAAAAGATTAATACTGTTTCCTTAAGTGGTATCATAGAACTAAAGTGTCTGAGAGATTGGATAGAATTTAACGATGTCGTAGTGTTCCGAGCACCTGCTGCTAGAGGATAATAACTCCTTGTTTGTCTTTCTTATTGGTTTTCTTCCATTTTTTCTATAAATTATTAAGTTTGTACGGAAATGAGAAAGAGTTGAAGATGATATAAAAATTCAGCATGTCTTAGAAAAATCGATTCTGGTCGCTATCAAGTGATCATTATACTGTATCTAATCTATTCGGAACGATATCGGCAATATAATTGAATTGTCAAGAAAGAGATTTCCGAAGTATATTTTTTCCGAACGTAACTACGCCTATTTTGCAGATCAATGTTTTAATTTATTTTTGTAATGGTATTTTCTCTGCAATCATCTCCTTTGATGTGTTTTGTAGAAACTTTAGATGAAAAGTAATCAAGAAAGAATATCTAATTTACGTTCGGAATAACTCGAGATTGATAGCTCTCGTTTAAAACAAATCCCCAGTATACGGGTTGTTGATAGTAAAACAAATGCTTTACACACTTTGTAAATCTATGGTATTTTAATCGACCTCGGTGCGTCAACCATATTTGATTTACGGCTCGCGATCAGCGAAGCAATGGATTAGAAACACATTCTAAATTATAACGAAGCCAAGCACAGAGGTTGTAGACCGAAAGCGACAGACAATGAACAATCAACACAACATGTCGACGATTATTTGGCTATTGTAGACTGATACCATACAATAATGCATCACACTGGAATCACGGGCACAGCGTGTCGTTCCTTTTGCGAACAAAACATTTTAATGCAAGAACCAGTGGTTTTGTCATTTCTGTATGACCACAGCCTGGTAATGCCGGTTAAACACCCACCACTGCATGATTATTCGAGTCTCATATTGTCTTATTGAAAAAAATAATTCGAGTTATTCTTTTTGTACTTCCTTCTGCCAAATTAAGGCGACATTCAGCAAGAGGATTGAGCTAAACGCCAAGTGAGAAATTGTTCACCTATAAAACAAGTTACATTTTTATGACATGATGATGATGTCTGTTTTGTACTAGACCGAGCTAATTAACAGTAACAGCTAAGAACTATGAAATAATACGAGTTATCACATATTTTGTTGCAATATGTCCGTTTATGCATGTCCAATAATAGCTAAAAGTCAGTGTTGGGTATTTGCCCTCAAATACGGGGCAAATATCCGTATTTTCCCCCTAATTCAACTTCCAGTATCTGCGCAGTGGTCTCAAAGTACAAGGAAAGATGATGCATAAAGATATGCATACAATCGTACTTCAATCAAATTAACACATTTCAACATATTGGAATAAAGTTTAAATAACTTGAAACGGAATAATTAGCTCAAATGTATACGTCGTGTTGAATAGGAATTTCCATTCAAATGCCAAACGTCTTGGGTAGATATTACAAATAGTTTCTAACGTCATCATCAGTGTACATACAGATCGACATTGTTTGGTATATTTTTGAAACCAGACTCGAAACAAAAATATTTGCAAGTTGAACAAAGGCAACTCTCTTAAGGATTTATTTTCGCAATTTGTCAGTTCAAAGATCTTTTTTGCAATATAAAAGTCAATGCTTGGAAAAGGTCAATGTAAAATATGTGATAAAAAGATTATGACATGAAATTTTCCATATCGTCCTTGGTATTAACCCTCGTCCCATACCAGCCCTCCAGCTTCGCTGTCGGGCTTGATATGGGAGTCTCGGGCTAATACCAAGGCCGATATGGAAAATGTCATGTAATAATCTCTTAATATTGCATACTTAAATCTGGGTTGTAGTTTTATTACTCTCAGAGAGCCGTGCAATAATCAACGACCTAGATGTGATATTACATGGCTTCATGTAACAAATCATTTATATCACGGTTTTCCGAGTTAAACGACTTCGCGTTCGATTGTTTAACCGTTTAACTCGGGGTAAACCGTGGTATACATATTACAAATCCTAATATGTTTGATCGTCTGTTAGTGACAAAACACAGCAGCACTGTGTTGGACAATTCTGATCTTGCAAATTTCGCATTTTATTCTGCAGAGAAGCAAGGAAGCAAGCATAATGCTGGTTTTACCACTGGTTTACCAGAGATTTATCATGCTGGTTCTTTGAATGAAGTATGGTTGCTATTAAGCATTAGACTACGGAAGGCGATGGTTTTATTAGCTATCGTGTATATTTTCATTGTATATTAATTATATTGCCTTTCCATATTGAATATTTTCTAATTATTGTTCAACACAAGATATCTTATTTCTTCTGAAGACTTGTTATGGTGGCCATGAAAAGTGTAATTGAATATGATATTTTATATATTATCTAACTTGTAATTGGAATATAGTAATGATTTAACGCTGCATTTGCCGTAATAAAAATCTGTTTACACAAAATGGTTTCAAAGTATATAGTAAACCAGCTTTCCTAGCAAAGAAATACAGTTTCAAATATTTATCCATACTAAAAACGCAGAAATATAATTTAGTGCACACGACACGTTTCTGGAATAACCTTCATCAAGTACGCTCAAAGTCAAACGATTTGAAAGCCAAATAATTTAATAGTCTTTGGTAGCAAGAAAATGGCGAAACAGGATAGCCAAAATCGGCTTAGATCAACTGTGCTTAAGGGATGAGAACGTTATTTTTATGAATAATTACATTATCTTTCAAGAAAAGTTTGTCGTTGTTCCAGCTGACATGGCTCCCTATATGAAATTTAATTTGTGTATCACTAGAATGTTCAATAAAGACACGTGATAATATTGACAACTCAGTTGGCTATCCTGCATATACACCGACGACGCTGACAAATCAGAAAGACCTTGATTATCATAAATCAGTTTTCTGATATCTGGGAATTTCCAAAGCAAACAAAAAAAGAAAGAAAACAAGAAATACACGTAGAACATCCCTCCCTGTATTGGATATCGAAATTATACAAGTGTCCATACAAGCTGTGACATATTGTTGGCTCAGCATAAAGATCCACGAAGCCTCATTCCTAAAAAAAATGTAGTAATGTTGTTTGTTATGCCTCTAGAGTAACCTTAAGTTGTGGCAAGCTTCATGATACAAGATATGAAGAACGAAAATTCTGAAAAATACAATATACCATTGTTTGTTTGTACATTTTTTCAGGTCTTGAAAAAAAGTTGAAATATTGGTCGCCTGACACCAAACAATCAACCAATTAATCAATCAATCAATGGAATGAATTAACTATGCAAAAAAAAAAAAGAAGAAAAAAGATGGCTTAGACACAAGTTTTTAGGAACAACAAGAAAAATGCTTCATATGATTCACAAAAAACATCATTTTAGTTCTAAGAACGTTTGAAATAGTTATAATTGAGTTTCAATCAGTTACAGAGCTTTTGTGTTATTGATCATCTTGCACCCAATCATGTAAAACATAGTCCCTTGGTGATATTTCGCGTAATTACAATAACAAAAGTTGTGTAACACGCCATTCAATCATTGCAAAAACAAATGTAATTTTTTTCAAACGAGGATGCCTAGAAAATCGGCGGAAGAAAAAAATAATTTCATTTTTTACCGTTTTTTTTCTTAAGTATATCAAAAACAGAAATAAAAGTACATCTGTTTGTATACTATTATAAAGTAGCTATGTAGGTGTGGTGATTAAACAGGTATAATAAACGAATGGTAATTCAAAAAAAAAAATAAAAACACCCTTCCAGAACAGCTGTTCTTCACAATTCTTTACATGCAAACATTGATTAACATTTGATCTCTGTTTTCTTATTGCTGTTTCCATAGTCAATTTCATAAATGATTGACGGGAGTGGAAAACGACAACTAAATTACTGCGCCGGGTGTAAGACCAGTTTGCCTTCACAATAATGGCATAATAATAGGATATTGTTCGTCTGGTAATGGCAACATCTTAGTCTTTGAAGCGCTTTAAGTATTACTTTGGTTTCAAAATGGCGACATGATGTCACATATCTTGACACCATGTTGGAATTATCTATTAGTAATTGTTAGGGTTGTGTTGTTGATCTATTAGTATACGCAAATAATGATTCTTTGCTATCAATCAAAGGAAAAAAATACATTCCGGGCAAAACAGTTCCAAAGTCAATCCGGAAAATGATATGCATTAAAAAACATGACCATATCAAAGTGAAAAAATACCGCACCGTCATGCAGAACAGTTGCAAAATCAAATCGAAAAATCTGATGCATTATCAAACATGACCATTACGGGGGTTTCAAAATATATGATTATTAAAAAGATAAACAAAAATCGATAATCATGTAAAGCTAACAAAGAGGTAACCGTACTCTACTTATACATGATAGAGGATGTTCCACTGCAAGTACATGTATATCGATCTGTGACAAATATACCTTTGTTTAATATTATAATGATCACATATATTAGGAAGATGTCATCCTGAAATATTAGTTAGAAAGGACATGGATGTTAAACAACATAAGACTTAAGAGATTATCTAATATTGCACTTTAATAGACATATACAATATACGTACATTGTCGGTAAATATAAAATTTATTTGTACGAGCTTTAGAGAAAGGCAGAATAGCGAGCCTTCGGCGAGCTTTTCAGGCCTGTTTCGCAGCGAGTACAAATGAATTTTATATTTAACGACAATGTACGTATATTGTGTTTATCCTGCAATGTCAAAAAAGTCGGAAAACTTGTCAGATTTAAACAAAAAGGACAGAAACAAGCGTCATTCCTCGCCTTTCATAAATGTTGTCAAGGGTGTCTTCTTCGTGGTCCGCGTTACATTAGTACCAGTTTCATACTTGTCTGCGTCCTCCGCTGTACATAGCTACAGGGTACCAGGAAAGTTTATTCGTAGGCTGAAAAGTTTATTCGTCTAGTACGAATAAAGCAAAAATTTATTCGTATAGCATATTTGTACAGGAAATGTACTGATTGCAGGATAAATTTAAATATTAATGTAAAGGAACAGTGCTCTCATTGCTGTTCTACATTTCACAGTCGCAGTAGGGTCTTCAACAATGAGCATTACTCATAGGTAAAATAAGTATACAATATGCATCTACATGTGCATATTGCAAAAATAATCTTCAGGAATTTTCATGGTGCATTTTGTATTTTTATATTGCTCATGTCAAAGATTTTTTTTCACACTCCACTAGCTTCAAATAGTCAAATATTCGAATTTAAGCAAGATCAATGGGTAAGTCATTAAAAAGCTAAATTTCCGTGTATCGTAAGTTGTGCACCCGTGTTCATTAAAGACTTTAATAGTATTGTGCTTATTTTCATTTAATTGCTTCAAAACACCTTTTAAGTCATACCCTTTGGCTTCAGTGCCAAGAGATACATACGTCTACTCATTAACTTGTATATAATGTAAATAAATAAAGTATATTTAATTCTTTAGCTATTATTTTTAGATTTATAGAATATAATGTAACAACCAATACATGTACTTATATCTTTGCTTATCCTTACAAGTCCTTAGTTCTTAAGAAAAGAAAGCTTAAACTGTGATGGTAAACAAATCCACCAATTTGAACAAAACGAACAACCACCTCTCACCACAAATCATTGAACATAACAAGACCACGTCATATGATGTTTGTAAATCCAGTTCCTGGTTTGGGACAGGCACATGGCGTGGTTAAACCGGTTTAATGGGCTCATTGAAAATTTCTTTTGTGTGTTAATGTCTTACGAAATTTATATTTTTGAAGTACATGCAATAGTTATTACGACAGTCCCCAGATTGACAAAAAAAACCACTATTGTCTCAATTTTTCAATTATATTTTTATGTAATGGCTAAATACTGTGATAAATATATGTACATTATAAAGATCTCACAAATGCCATGAAACTGAATTCATCTTGAAGGTCAAAACATTTTGTTATGTGTTACATTACAGTATTTATTTTTAAACCTATTCCTTTTTGATCTAAAAAAAACCAACCTGATACCCATTCTGACCTGAATACTGCATACACTTCCAATTTTCATTTACATGTACGAGAAACAAATTAACCTTTCCATTGCTTATTCATCTTCACTAGCCAAGGGTTACGAGAGGAGCGGATCGTAACCCTTGGCTAGCGAAGATTTTGCTTACTCAGAAATTCATTTTTTAATTCTGACTTATTCTACATTCTTCGTTTTCGACATACATAAACTATGTACTTTTCACAATGTATTTACAAGAATGTTTTAGTAGCAATATATGTTTTTATATCATCAATAAACAAATTACAAAAAACACAAAAAAAAAAATATATAATTGTAGTTTTAATTTAAATGCCGGTTTCAAAGTAAAGCTAAACTTTCCTATTAAAATTAAACATAAAAAATGTGTACGTGAAATCAGAACCATTAATTTTAGATTGAAAAGTAATGAAATGATTTAAAACCCCTATCTAATGTAATTGGTAAAATTTCTATTCAGTGTATAAAATTAAATTTTAAATCCAATGCTTGTAAGATACAAAATAATGCCTGTTATATATATTTTTTCTTGAAGGCATAGAAAGTGTATTCCTATGACAGCGATTAAAAAGATACTTTATGTAAAATTGTAAATACTTATCATTTAAATAAAAAAAAAAAAAATAAAAATAATTATAATACTTACCACAAAAACTGTAATTAATAACCAAGAAAGCAACATTTTATAGTTTTATATGTATATATCTCAATGTTCGAGTCCAATACACATCATAGATTCAATTTCAAAAACATAAAATAACACAAATTCTCTAAAAATCATGCCAGATACATTTCTGGATATAGCATATTTTTCTGTGACACCGTACATACACTCGAAAATTCTATTCTGGTTGATATTGTGTTACCACAGGTGTAATGAGGTCGAATATCCCCTCTGAGTTGGTGAATGAGTTTGTATTACTGCTCGCTAGGGAGCCGTATTGTTTAACGTGTTATTGCGAAGTCGCTCTAACTATATCTCTTCTTTATAATCCGACAGCGTTTCCACATTCGAATCAATATTAATTTTCTTTATACCTAAGGAAAATCATATACTCTATCTAATTGCGCTAGAACACAAAAACCTCATCTCCTCTCCGAAACCTTTATAAAATAAATTACTTTAGAAGCAAAAATAGAAGATATTAGCCTGAACAAAAGATGTGTATTCGATCTATTTTTATTGTGTATTGCATCGATTACAATTGTGAAGAAATCATTTTCAATTTAGACATTTTATGGTCGATGTAACATCTAAAGTCCATGTTAAATGCAGTGAAAAATAGGAAAAGTAAACAAAAATGTTGTAGGTTATCAATTTATGATGTTGATAGAAAGGCGATATTGCAGAGAAAACATGCAATTAGTTTAATTGAGTTCGGAGATCCTGGTGGAATGCTGGAGGGCGTAGCAATTTAAAGAGAAAACAATGATTTCGATCTGAAATTGTATTTGTCATTGAAAAAAAATCGATTGATCTGAACAAAATTTTGAAAGTGCTGTTATCCGATAATTTTATGAGATTATTGAAAATTAAATCTCCATGTAATATAATTTATTCTGTTATACATGTATAATATATTCACGAGAAATTTTGTACTGCATCCAATCAGAAATAGTTATCAGAAATGTAGCAGATGATGTTGCCAGTAACTTTCTGACTACGTTTTTCAAAGATTAAACTTTTATCGCAGAGGGACCAGTATAAATCATCGCACGAAATGACAAAATTCCCTATATATATACTATTTTATAATATAGTAACAACTATTTCATGTAGATTTCTTTGTAAAATAAAAATGCAATATTTGCCGAAATTTTTACTAGTCTTCTTTATGAATATACCTAAAAAGTAGAGTATTTCCGAATGAGTTAAAAAATATTGCATCTTGACCGATATTGCATTCTGGCATTCTTTCTCCTTAAAGCTTAGTACGCACTAGAGAAGTTCTGAGCAAAACTATATTTGCACGCAAGCAGACGAGAGATAAACAAGATGGCGGAATTATATTGAATACATGTTGCAAAGGAATATGGTGAAATGTAATTATCACAGACTGAAATATTTTGTACTATATTATAAAAGGGTTATTGCACTAATATTGAGGAATATTGTCCCTCGCAGTATATCATATCGAACTCGCAAGCTCGTGCGATATGATATACTGCTCGGGACAATATTCCTCAATATTAGTGCAATAACTCTATATTATCCTGCACTTGTACTATTTGAGCAGTCAAATTCCATTGACTGGATATTTGAAATAACAATTTTACTGGTACCCCTTTAACGTTTTATTTGTTGAGTATTGGGAAACTAGTTGTAAATCAGTTGACTTCCTGTTGACAGAAACTTATCAAAAGGGACAATCAAGGGATAATATTACAATTCTAATATTTAATTCAAATACCACCGCCCATGCATGGTTTAATGTGATTATTTCCGCAGGATAAACACAATATTTAAAACAATGAGTTGTAATATAAAGTTTATGTGTATTCGGCCCAAAACTGGGACATGACTTGGTGAACTTCACCTTTGTCCCAGTTTTTTGCCTCATTCACAAAAACTTTATATTTTAAGGCACTCCAATAATATTGTATACCCAAGAAGGGTAACAACGCAATTTTATCTAGCTTACTTCAAATTCTTATATCTCTGCTAATACCTGACAGAAATGTCCCAAAATGAACATATCCAGAAATTGAGGGTACTTTCCTCATAAAAAAGGGTTCGTCGCCTCGGATTTTCATTTAGTCCAGGAACCTCGAATATTTAATTGTTTTCATTAATTGTTATTTCCTTTAATTTAGCTTGATTCAATGTATCATTTTCAAGTTCAGTAAATGACACACATGCAATTATGAATGATATCGTCTATATAGATCATATGAAAATTGCAGACGTCCCGGCGTCGCCATCTTAGATATGCAAATGAGCAAAGTACCCATCATTTCTGGCTATGACGTACAAAAACATGTGTGTCATTTTCTGAACTTGAAAATGATACATTGAATCAAGCTGAATTAAATGAAATAAAAATTAATGAAAACAATTAAATATTCGAGGTTCCTGGACTAAATGAAAATCCGAGGCGACGAACCCTTTTTTGACATTAAGAGTCTATGTAAAAATGTCTGAAATACATGAAACTGGTGGCGTGTGACACAAAATTTAACAATGAATGACATTTGGCGACATATTTTCTGAAATTAATTTAGATTCCTCAATAATATATGTAATTATATTAACTAACCTTATATTTTTAGCTTCTAAACTCGGGGTTCCCACATTAAATATAATATGATCATTTTTGCATGATCGCGATATCAAAGACATGTCTAAAAATCGTTACAAAACAAAAATATTTGAATTTTGACAGAAGAAAAACTTTGCGGAAATAAACAATAACTTTTAATTTTCGAATCATTGACGGACACATTGAATTTCCGTACTATAGGCTATTTTTTGACAAATCTAATAAACGATCCATCAAGCTTGAAACTGCAGTCACGTGATCAAAATCTAATTTAAATATGATGAATATTTATGAGGAAAGTACCCTCAATTTCTGGATATGTGAAGTGTTCGGTCATCTGTTTACTTTTCTACTTCTACTTCTACCGAATACTGACCGCTTTCAACAAGTTGCATGCAGATTATGTCAGAGGTTGCATATGCCAATTGACAAAGTTAAAACTATTTATAAGTTTCATACATTATTATTTGATAGAAGAGACAGCAGCACCAAATCATATGTAACTATTACGGTCATAATTAGGTTCGATAACTCTGTAATGACTTCTCGACTTTTTTTCGGAAACAGTAGAATAATAAAGGGAGGTAACAAATTTGACAGGTGGCGCTACGATTTTCCTTTAAATCGGTATTTTTCTTTATTGAAAAGCTAATAAATATGAGATAAATTCAAATTTGTTGCATAAATACACGTCAACATAGGAATAAGAAAAAACATCGGTTTCAACAGAGCCACTCAAAACTATGGGTTGTGACAGGGGGTTCCAGTCAGATATCGTTCGAACGAAAAACGAATCTTGTCTTTGTTGAGTCTTCCAAAGAGGGATAATGAAAGAGGAGGAGTGCATGTTCCGTGATGGTATCTTAAGCTCTCATATCTTAGATTCATCTCAACCGTTATACCCCAATATCACCCCCAAATATTATCCCACAATACCCCCAAGCATCTGTAAAAGCCTGTCAATAATTAATGTTCATTTAAACTGATTTGAAATTATATTTATGATACAATAGTTCGTAAACATCCATTAGTGTAATACATCTCTGATTATCGGAACCTTCGAGCCATTTGGAAGGCATTCTACATTTTCATTATACTGATCGTATCTGGGTATTTAAATCCGGAATATTAATGCATTTTAGACATAAAACGAAATTATTTTTTGATGTGTCTGAAATCTGAACCAGCACAGCTAATATTCAACGTATTTATGTTATCTGTATTGGGGATTTAAAGCATACAATGTATTTGTATAGGGGTAGATTGTTTATGTGTTAACTCCTCAAATTAAATACATCCTCGTTTGTTCACTAGTTTGCACGAATTCAGCTTGATGGTGATGGTGGTGCATGGTATTTAACGCCACTTTCAACAATATTTCAGTTACATCGCGGCAGTCAGTTTTATTGGTGGAGGAAACCGGTACCCGAGTACCCTGAGAAAACCACCGACCTGTCGCAAGTCGCTGACAAACTTTCTCACATAATGTTGTATCGAGTACACCTCACCATGAACAGGGTTCGAATTCACAACTTTAGTGGTGATAGTCTTTATGAAATAACACAGAACTGATAAATTTGAAATAAAAGCAAAAGTTTCTATTGATTGAATTGTTGTTTAGCGTCATGTGATCAGTATATCAGATGTATTCATGACAGAACCAGTGTACAAACAATAAATCATGGAGGTTAAAGTGTTGGAATGGGATGGAGGTATGAACAGAAGCTTAGATTGTCACATGAAAAGATCGGATAATTTCCCTTGCAACGGACCCCCAACGACGATTCCTAACAGGTTTATGGTGTTTATCGCCGCTTTCAACAATATTTCAGCAATGTCGTGACCGACCATTCCTAACAAATTGTTGTTCATTTGAGGATGCTTTAAGTTTTCTTTAATGTACAAGCTGCGTGGTTTGATTTGGTTTGGCATATGGTGCTTAACACCACTTTCAACAATATTTCAGTTACATCGTGGCAGTCAGTTATATTGGTAGAGGAAACAAGAGTACCCGGTGAAAACCACCGACCTGTCGCAAGTCGCTGACAAACTATCACATAATGTTGTATCAAGTACACCCCGCCATGAGATGGATTCGAACTCACAACTTTAGTGGTGATAGGTACTGATTGAACACGACCACGACGGCCCTTCTTATATATGGGAGGTTTTCTTACTAATACATGTACATCTTTATCCTCAATAATGATACATGTAGTTGCAATCTGTTATTTAAAATTACTGAATAGAAAAGAGATTTCCAGCTATACAACTCTTCTTGTCTTCTCCTCCTTCTACTGTACAACCTGTACGATAGAAGGAGAGGGACGCAAAGAAAAGAACATGACAAGCTGGAAATACAAAACAAAACGGGCATTTCTAGAGAACACAATAAACGTTAGAGAAAACCGAGAGGGCAACCAAGAACGAACAGTTCAGATACACAGATAACACTGGGCACAGTATACATACGACACAATATAGAAAGCTAAAACAAGAGCACCGCCCACGGGTGCTGGACGCTCGACTTTTTCGTATCTGATATTAAACTGCAAGCAATTTACAAAGTTATACATACTTCTAACTATGTTGGTCATATAAGCAAATATGTTTGCAAGATTGGTAAATATAATCAGAGGGGTATAATCTTTTCTTGTAGCACTATTTTAGTGCATATGAAATAAAAATAAAAATATTTGGGGGGGGGGGGGGGGGGGGGGGCAGCGGGAGGGGGTTGTGTGTTGGGAGTGGGGGGGGGGAGGTTACCCTTCTGTCATGTGTTCCCTCTTTTGATAGTGAACAGGTATGTTGGGATTCATTTTAATGTCTATCATAGTTTATATTGAGAAAATTGTATTTTTAGATATCAATGCAAGTTAAACTAGAGGCTCCCAGGAGCCTGTATAGCTCACCTGGGTATAATAACAACATCAGTCAATAAAACTTGATAACTTCGGTAAAAAAAATTAACAAATGTAGTCCTCGTCATTGCAGACCCCTTCTACAAAAAAATTTGGGCAGGAGTTCCCCCTTTAATGTAAGTTATTAAAATTGCTGTAAAAAAACATATATGTCAATGATTCTAAAAATTTAGCTTTTGCTACTTCATATTTTGTAATAGAGTTGTTTCCCTTTGATTATTTGAGTAACCAAAACTCTTCACACAGTTGTCACACATTTTCAACTGTGGGAAATTTCTTGTAGATCTTGACATGCTAAACATTTTTGCAGTTTAAACTTTCCCTCTATCTCTAATAGTTTTTGAGATATAAGATGAAAGTATTAAAATTTAGAACATTTTGATCAAAAAAGGTCAATAACTCCAAAATGGGTATCGGGATTTACTTCTAAATTGCAGGGTAGGTAGATCTTGACATGCTGCATATTTTGTAATTTAAACTTAACCTTTATCTCTTATAGTTTTTGAAATAAAGAACGAAAACTATTAAAATTTAGAAAATTTAATGAAAAAAGGGCAATAACTCCAAAATGGGTAATGGGATTTACTTCAAAATTGCAGCGTAGGTAGATCTTGACATGCTGATAATTTTTATACCCTTTTCAGATTTTTGATATTTTTAACGGTTTTTGAATTATTACCCAAAACCTGCAATTTTACCATATGTTCTATTTTTAGTAACATCGGCCATGTTGGTTGGTACACGGCATCACCGGACACACATTTGAAACTAGACACCCTAGTGATGATTCAGACCAAATTTGGTTTCCATTGGTCTAGTACTTTCAGAGGAGAAGATTTTTGAAACAGTTTACGACGGACAACGGACGACGGACGATGGACGACGGACGACGACGACGGACGCCAAGTGATGGCAATAGGGTCAGGTGAGCTAAAAAGAGAAATAACTCAAATAAAATGCTGGATAGAGTTGTCTTCTCTTGTCAACACTTTCTACAAGTGTATTGAGTTTCAAGTTAATAGCTTTGATAGTTATTGAGAAATTTTAATTATACTAAAACAATATCCCTCTATGTACTATGCCGAAACAAGGGCAGATAACTCTGGATATACAAATCACAGGGTCACCTGCCTTGTTGTAATGGGTTCCCCATTTGATAGTGAACAGGTATGTTGAGTTTCATTTCAATGCCTATCATAATTATTTAGAAATTGTATTTTTTGAAGAAATTATTAGTCAAAAAGGGGGAATAACTCAAATAAAATGCTGGATGGAGCTGTCTTCTCTTGTCAACAGATTGGGGTCAACACTTTCTACAAGTGTATTGAGATTCAAGTTAATAGCTTTGATAGTTATTGAGAAATTTTAACTATACTAAAAAAATATCCTTAATTTCTATGTACTATGTCAAAATAAGGGCATACAACTCTTTTGATAGTGAAATGGATACCTTTGCTAGTTTTTGAGAAATGGACTCTGACAAAAAACTTAGCCGAAAACTTAACCGACCCAGACGCTGACGCAGACGCTGATGCCGGAGTGACGACAATAGCTCGACTTTTTTTCTTCGAAAAGACGGGCTAAAAATGAGCAAAACGGACCCCATTGAAAAACCGGGACTGAATTCAGGTGTTCGCGAAAATTTTTCCATAGTGCTAGTTCACTGAAACAACAGTCCGCTCGTAGACATGGCGCTCCACTCGGGCCCAATCTCCTGATTCCGAGTCAGCCAGTGTTTGCGCTTTCTCCTTAATACTGCATGCTTAGCGGAGAAGCAACACATACCAATTTTATAGTATTTTCAATGGCCTCGACCGAGGTTCGAACCCACAATCTACCGCACTCGATGAGAACTCGCTAACCATTACACCACCGATGCGGTAAAAAGAGAGGGACAGAGAGTCATAAATCGAACACCACAAAATGACGTCTTGAACAATGAATTGATCCATCATGTATTATTCGATTACCGTAAACAACATTTTCCAAGCAAAGAAAAGTAACTCTTGACAATCTAGACTAGTGAAATAAATTGGTCGATAAATCTAATATAGAAGCCCGAAAGAATAGAATTAATATCGGATATATTTACTCACGTGTCTTATTTATTTAACGTTATAGTTAACACAGAAAAACATTTAATATTTATCGTGTATGTGAACAAACAGTTAGAAAAACATTTGACACTCTATTGCTATAAAATAAATAGAACTTTTATTAGATTTACAACAGTTGGTAAAAACTGACAGATTTTCTGATGCTGGATGCTCTTTAAATGCCAAACGTCAGTCACCGTTATAGGTTTTCGAAATTTCAATGTCAACAAAAAAAATATGATGGATATTTTTTTTCTAAATATGATATTGATAATTCAGATGTTCATTGTGTTACACTTTCATATAACATACTGAACTAAAACTTTGATTTCATTCATTCTTTGAATTTTGACCACCAAATGCATAGTAAAATTGATATTAATTACAGAAATTAGAGGCATATACATGCATACGTTTCTTGTAATTTAATCTTTTATGTTAAATGTACGACTATCAATGGATGGTTCGTCATTTGATACAATGTAAAGGTACAGAGGCAGTTCATGACCACCTTGTACTTTTGAATGATACATGCACAAACATGGTATTTTAAATACGATGACAAATATTTAGAACTAAAAATAATACAATGTTAGTATACACTAGTTGTGGTTCTACAATAACGTAATACTTGTACTTGTAATAACATTTTAATATGATGACTGTATATAGTCTTTGTCTACAATGCTAAATATATATTGAATGTGATGTTTATGGATGTCACGCATATTTTCCATTGCAAAGTAAGGGTTATTGCCCCTTGTCTATGATCTGAAAAATCAAAATACTTTATGATGGGTATTCTAGAAAAGCGCCATGCCCACTGAATTAGATGGTTGATGGTGTATGGTGTTTAACGCCACTTTCAACAATATTTCAGTTTTATCGTGGAGGTCAATTTTATTGGTGGAGGAAACCGGAGTACCCGGAGAACAGCACTCACCTGTCGCAAGTCACTGACAAATCACTGAATTAGATATACATACATTGTATATACGTTTTTATTACAATCACTGTGTCGTTACCTCTTCTGGTGGACTATTAGTCCCGAAGGTATCACCCACCAAGTAGTCACTGATATATAGTAGTATTTATGTTTGAAATTTACAGTAGCTAAATAATATTAGATTAATCTCCCTCAGGCATTGGTAATCTTGGAGGAGTTTTTGCTATTGTGTTTAGTCTATTTGTTTTACTATCTCCCAAAGACTTTTAATGTATTTATTTGGTTTTCCAGTCTTTCGACTATGAGAGTACCCAAAGAAGTTTATTCCAGAAACTCGTCGACTATGAGAGTACCCAAAGAAGTTTATTCCAGAAACTCGTCGACTATGAGAGTACCCAAAGAAGTTTATTCCAGAAGCTCGTCGACTATGAGAGTACCCAAAGAAGTTTATTCCAGAAACTCGTCGACTATGAGAGTACCCAAAGAAGTTTATTCCAGAAACTCGTCGACTATGAGAGTACCCAAAGAAGTTTATTCCAGAAACTCGTCGACTATGAGAGTACCCAAAGAAGTTTATTCCAGAAACTCGTCGACGATGAGAGTACCCAAAGAAGTTTATTCCAGAAACTCGTCGACTATGAGAGTACCCAAAGAAGTTTATTCCAGAAACTCGTCGACTATGAGAGTACCCAAAGAAGTTTATTCCAGAAACGCGTCGACTATGAGAGTAACCCAAAGAAGTTTATTCCAGAAATGCGTCGACTATGAGAGTAACCCAAATAAGTTTATTCCAGAAACACGTCGACTATGAAAGTAACCCAAAGAAGTTTATTCCAGAAACGCGTCGACTATGAGAGTAACCCAAAGAACTTTATTCCAGAAACGCGTCGTGTGCACTAAATAGAGAATATTTTAGCTTTCGGGATGATATTAGTGTCTCGAGTTGATACGGGATGTGATACGGAAAGAGCCATATCATATTATGTTTAACATATACATGTACCTAAACATGAGAAAGTCTTGTTCTGTATTATGAACATTTAGTCAAGTGATCAATATCATTTTAAGAGGTAAGATAAAGGGATGATGATATCGATATCAGTCACGGCAGACAAATACAGTCGTAATGTTCTTTCAGTATTATATATGCAAATTTCCTTTATTTAGTACTAAGTATATAATAAATGCAAATAATTATTTAATATTGAAGTAATTTCTTAAGACAGAATAACACGTACACTAGGCCTAATTCGAAAATAGGTATTTTTCCATTTATTTCTACAAATTGAGGTTTGACTCTGTAGAGGTAATAATAATAATAATAATAATAATAGTAATAATAATAATAATAATAATAACAATAATACTTAATCCCAAAAATCATACAGCTTATTTCAATATATTTTACATATAAATCATACATTTATATTTATTTTTCATGACTATTAGAATTTAATATTTGATTAACACAATTTATGTATAATAATCTAATAGAATGTATATATATCTGTAATTTATTGCGTGCGACACGTTTCTGTAATATTCTTCATCTGGTACGGTGATAGTCATAAGAGCCAACATTAACCTAAAATCATGTCAATCTTCAAGAGAGATATAAAACAGCAGATTTTAAGACAAAAAAAACCCCAAAATTGAATACAATTAAATTCCATACCTTTATGGCAATATGTTTGTCTCTTCAAGATCATTCAATACATTGAATTTTAATTATAGCATTAGTGATCTTTCACGGACTGAAAAATTTACAGAAAATATTAGATGGACTTGGTAAAAAATTTGCTTGTCTTTTTCTGTTATTTCAATATTAAACTTATTAAATTTAATAATAAGAAAATTATTGTCTAAAAGACAAATGACAAAACCAATTCTCTAAAAATATTAAGCCACATATCCAAGTACCACTTCACATTGATTGGTTTTGACCATTGTATTATTCATAACAGATAATTCAATCAAACAGACCGTTTGGGATTACCAAAAAAAGATATAAAAATTCTATAATTTTATGCCAAAAAATGAGAAACGAAGATTAGAATTAAAAATAAAAATTCAAATCTAATCTTCATGTGAATAATTTCTACAACAAAGCTTTTATAATTTGATAATATTTCATCATATAGCTGAAAGCTAATACAAAAGTACGCTAATTTTAGATCTAAATGCACAAAACTTACTCCAAGGCAAATAAAACGCTATCATTGGATTATACAAAATTTTACTGATAATTTCTTTGACATAAATTGACGGTTATAATGTAAAATGTAAATGAGATTAAGTTCTGATTATACCAGGAAAATAGCATAGCTGCGAGCAGCATGTTAATATAATGGTGATTTGTAAAGAACCAGGTAACAAAAGTAATATTCTTTTGTGTTTTCTACTTCAGCTTACGGAATGCGACTATACCATAGTCCGAAGTCATATATGGGTTAGGGTTATGGTGTTTAACGCCACTTTCATCAAAAGTGTATTATGTAGAATATATTAGAAATCTAGAATGTAACACTGAAATCAGAGTGTTATTATATCTTGTCCAAGACTAGAAGACTAATATATGGGTTAGGGTTATGGTGTTTAACGCCACTTTCATCAAAAATTTATTATGTAGAGTATAGTAGAAACCTAGAATGCAACACTGGACACAGAGTGTTATTATATCTTGTCCAAGACTAGAAGAAAATAAAAATGTACATATGAAAATAAAGTTGAAACAGTGATGGGCAACAATTCCACCAACATCAACAAAGCCGAACAATCATCTTTAACCTCAAACCTCACCGAACATAAAAAGTATCCAGTCAGAAAGAATTTCTGCATGAATCGTATGTCGAAAAAGAGAGACTAACAAAACACGCGACTAAGCAAAACCAAGACAAAGCCGCACGAATTTTGCAATACCAAAACCTAGAGAACCTTGACGAAAGGCAACATTTTGTATGAAGTACAATATTAGTTTTAAAAGTTCCACATTTTGTGATGATTACAGATTGCATTGGTATTCAGGCGTGATCGAGTTCATATGGTATAAAAGGTCAGATAGATTATATGACGTGACAATACTATGATGGAGAGTGATATTTAGTTGACACGGGTCGATATTTAAAAAATCCAAACTATTTACTATTGCTTACAAAATATGACATTACGTGTATGTATACACTCAAAAATATGAACATAGGTATTCAGCATACATATTTTGATTGTAAAATATCTTATATATAGTCCTATGTGTATTTGAGTGGTCAAGTTGTCATAAACATATATTGAAACAAAGACCATCCAGAAAAAGAAACCAAACTAATTTTTTTTTATATTAAATTAGATTTAATCTTTCCTCATTATAGCACTCTTTTTCTCTCTCTATCTCCAGTTTTTATGTTTTTGTTAATTAGGACTCTACATTGGTTCGCGACATTATCAGTTGTCTAAGTGTCAATTAAAAATTCCCTTCAGCAATGGACAAATATGGTTCCTCTAAGCAAAGAAACGAAACAGAAATAACATTGGTGCATGGAACAGATTTCATTTATTCAGTTTGTTAAGCTGAGTTCAGTTTTGATCCGGTATGTAACCTATTCATTTATTTTTCAATTACAGAAAATGCGGTGATAAAAAAATCCAGCGAATTTCTTCTTCCCATGCGACAATTAATACAAAAGGCTGAATATGAATGAGACGTGAAAAAAGACAAACGCGAGGACAAAATTTAAAAATAAAAGACACATAAACAACAAGCAGTATGAACAACCACCGAAAACTAAAAGAGGAACAACACGGATCGCATCAACAGACGGGATGAACTGAGGTGTCCTAGAAAGGGAAGTAGTACCTGATCCACATGTAACATCCGCCGTGTTACTCATATTATTGGTCAAAGTCCAGTAAAGGTCATAAATGAGGCCAAAGGAACGGAAGTAGACCAACGATAGCGCAAGCATATTCTGGGTCATCTGTGAGAGAGACACACGGGTAATAGCGACAAACCACTTCAAGAAGGCGACACATCATATACATTTAATAATAAATGAAATATATTCAGGGCCCTCAAGAAATATCTTACACGTATTAACAGTAATTAAAAGTAAATGTTTATTAAAAAATGAGTTTAGAGCAGTTTTCGTTGCACTCGCAAAGCAATGTTTTGACTCAGTGTCTCATAATTAAATTTGCATTTCGATTTATAAGTAAGAAAGCTTTGCTAAGCGTTGGCAAAATGCCATTAAATTTCATAAACGTGATGGAGTTATATATTGTTTATGTGTATTTTTTTTATATGAAAATATTCCAATGAATCAAAGAACGTATTAACTTGTCTAATGAACGTTTTATATTTATTTAATGTTTCTGAAACTCGCATGGTTTACATTTTATCTTCAAATAACCTCGCAAAACTACACCACAATCTCCTAATTATTTTTTGGTGATTTATTGGAGATTCTAAAGCCAAAATATAGAATGTTTTGCAACATGGCTACACGTGCCAAAATGATAGTATATTGCGCTGTGTTGTTGTCGAAAACACGTGGCGTATAATGCTTACAGAATCGGAACCAGATTCGCCTGGGATTAATTAGTGTATTTTTCATCGTAAACCAGTCTACGTAAAAGAATTTAGAAACATTACGTTGTTTAAAGACGTACCATCCATTAGGAACGCATTACGAATTTGCTTCCCCCATGAGGGAAGTTGATCACTTACATATGTGAAATATCCCCCTTTAATTCCTTCAAATTATATGAAATATTAAGAAATCAGTTACATAATGTAAATGTACATTGTTTATAGCGCAAAAGCATTTTTCCATTACGTGAGCGGATTCACATTTTGTTTATAAAATCTGATAAATACTTCAGCATTCCAGTTTTAACATATATGTTATAGATGTTGTTCTAACATTTTAAAAAGAAAGTCTGTCTAATAACCAATTAGAATTTGTTAAAGAACGAAAACCATCATAATAAATTATCATGCGAGGTTTTCGCATAGATGATAAAAAATACGAGTATTCTAGGATATTGTGTATTCAAGTGAGAATTCGAAGAACAAATCTAGACATTACAATGGCCAAAAGAAAAAGGGAAAAAAGACAAACAATGGTCAAAATGAAACAATACAGAAACAAAATGTTTTTTTTTGAAATTCTAAATTTTAATTCCAAGTGAATATAGCATAAAACTGACAGGTTACATATCTGCCAAATGCTTCCAAAGAAATTAATTTTGCTTTTATTTCTTCTATAGTCTCTCTTCTAACATTCAATTTAAGCAACCATGTGTTTTCCAGGTTTGACATTTTGGATATTCATTACAATTTTGATTTATTTGAAAATGTATCACAAAACCTTTCCCCACTTTTAGATACTTTAATTATTCCCCACTTTGGAAAAAAAAATATAGCATGTGCATTGAATTTATTATCCAATCTGTAGCAATTCCTTCAGACGTCACCGTGAAACTGAATGCAGGGTACACAATATTGCCGACTGGTTTACGATTACTAATTACTATGGTACTACCATAACTATGCAATGATATCATTATCTGGTTTGTACCAGCATCAATATACCTTGTAATGTTACACCTTAAAAGCTTTAATGATATTGACAAAACGAGTTTCCAATTCTATTGTTAGCACCATTTATCATGTCTGTTAACAGATAAACTGACTGAAATACACTTAATATTTTAATTATCTTAATGACAGAGATGCATCTTGGAGATATCGATATCGACACGAAAGGTATCTCTTGAAGCGGTATTTTGAAATCGATTAGACGTCACCTAAGCTCATCTTATTCATTTTAAAACCTAAAATATTGATGAAGCTGTTTGGCAATAAGACATGTTTGTATTAAAATACTGAGAGATTATCATATGTTATACAGGAAATCCTGTGTATTGTTGCTTGGGTATTTCCGGCCGGGAGTTGTTGGACCGTATATGATTCCGTTATTTATCAATATACCGGAAATCAACGTGCTATGGGAGCTTGCTCGCTTTTCAGTCAATATAAAATCTTTGATCTATAAATCTTTTGTTATATACTTAAATGAACCCTGAAAGTTTTGCATGAAATCTTTAGTAACTAATTCTTATATACGGAAGTCTTAACATCGCCTATTCAGTATAAAGGAAATCTTCATGAAAATAGCAGACGACATTTTACGCCGCATAAAGTGGAAAACAAAAACAATACCACACAGTCGACTCGGAACATTTTCAATACGATGTATGTTTAATCTTTATTATCCTTTCTTGGAATGTAAATTTTTGAACTGAAAAGGTCTAAAAATGCCAATTCAAAAAAGGGAAATGTTCCAGAAAATGAGAGACGACTTTTTACGATAAGATAAAAAAAAATGTATGTATAAACTTTATTTCTTGAAATGCATTTTTGAACTGAAAAGGTCTAATAATGCCCATACCATAAATGAAAACCCGAGTTCATTACTAAACATAATACCAACATATGACAATAATTAATGATTACACATAAAGGTTGCTGCAAAAACTATTGCAAAACTACATGGGTTAAATTCAAACTAATGTTGATGAGAATAATCAAGACAATAATTGTCTAGCTTAAAAGGGCTTTGTCATTAAGATAGGAAGCTGAACAGTGTGAAACACAGCAAATGCATATACATTGATTGTCCCTTTAATGACATTATACATTGAATAGGAATGTACAAATGATATAGGAAGATTTATATAATGTTATGAAAAAATACTTTTCCTCAGACGTTGGAACCAGACGTATTTTCTTATAAACAGACAAAACGTTAAATAAACAGAATAATATTGACGTTTTATGTGTTAGAAAATCATTGCATTTATGGTACATGCTTAAGATGCAATATCAATATTATAATAGGACCACCTAGGTTCTTTAGCTTGAACTTTAGTTGCAACTCCTCAAACAAGGGGCTCATTCATTCCTCGTTCAGGACAACAGCTGACACATGTTTGAAGAATGTTGCCCTTCGTGAACGTAAAATAACCCTTACAACATCTCACAATAATCAGAAATATTTGCTCATTTGACGTCAATCCATCCATCCATCCATCGATCGAACGATCGATCGATCGAAATCAATCAATCAATCAATCAATCAATCAATCAATCAATCAATCAATCAATCAATCAATCAATCAATCAATCAATCAATCAATCAATCAATCAATCAATCAATCAATCAATCAATCAATCAATCAATCAGAAACTAGGCAGAATCATCTTTAGTTGTTTTCATCTCTATTTTAATAACACAGTAATACTGGTATATATTCTTCAAATAACAAAATAATTATAAATGTTACCTAAATGGTTTATGACCACAATAAAGCAGAACTGACGTCAAGAGATGAATGCTTTAATTGACCAACAAATATCTGGCTAAAACAAACAAATCTTAACATTTTTAATTGAATAACGAACGAGGGAAATACACCTTTAATTCTATTTCTATTTATAGACACAAGTATCTGACCAATCAATGTCACATCTTATCCCAAATGATAAACGGCAACGAAAGTATATTACGGGCGTAGCTTGGGGCCAAATATTACCGAGGCAGGGGCTCTGGGATGCGCAGCCCTCCAGAGGCCACTGCCATCATAAGTAAGGAAAATACTTTTTTCGTTTTAAAACGTGTAATTGTGGCCTATTTAAATCATATTACAATACAAAAAAACTTTCATTACCACTGAGCATGCCGGAAAATGAAACGCCTAATTTTTGTTGATTTTTTTCTGCCGAGGGCAGTTGCCTCAATAGAAGCTACGCCACTGTATATACACCTGATACAAGTACACCATGGGATACTAAAAAACATTACCCGCCAATCAATTAATGTTATAACAAGTGATAATTTCAAGTCACTTGATAAATGCTTCAACGTCGGTTTCCTGGGCAATGATAATAGGATATTGCCCTCATCTCCGCCAGGAGGAAATTAAGAAATATTAGGGATGTTATATTGTTTATAAATCTTCGCAATAATATGTTCCTGTTAATAACTATTAATTTCCCCAAATCAATAACGGTTAAAGCCATGTGCAACATAATTTACAAATCGATGACTGTAAAGAGATGCGCGATGTGATTAATTCGTATCAATTAAAAGATCAATATTTGTTAAACGTTTAACAGACTTTGAATGCCATATCCGTTAAACGTTTTTGCAATTATGGTTTGATGCCATATTAAGTAAAACGCTTTGCAGATTCTGATGGCATATTTAATAGACGCTTTTATGGTGATTTGGACCAATAGCAGAACGATATTTTTCGATTGTTATCTCAACTATGCACCATTAAGCAACAATAATAATGACATTTTTCCAAATAAAGGAAAAAAGTTTGATTTAAATTGGTAGAGAGATAATGCCGAATGATAGAAGAACTGGAAACAATTAGCATCAGTTTACATCTAATATCTGTTTTTTTGTGTAAATGCTATTGAAATTATTTCTTGTTATGTGGTCTTGTTGTAATGGTGAAATATTGTACACAAAAAATCTAATTGAAAATCGATTGTACTAATGGATAAATAATATCTGTTAATAGTTTCCAATTTAAAAGAATATTTCAAACAATTTTATAGAATTGACTTTAGTTAGTTTGTGTTTATGTCTTTTTTTCACTCTATTTTCTTAATATGTATACTGTATAATTAATAAATTTCAAAAGATAAACTATGTGATACTCTTTAATCTAATAAGCTATAACTCAAAATTCAATATCCTGTAAAGGACACATACAAGCTGCCCCATCCACATCGTTTCAACACCAAAGCAACTACATGATATGTACAGAATATACAGTTTAGAACGTTGGTATCAAAGAATGGGGAACAAAATGCATTACAACAGAAAATAAAAAAATTGCCAATTCTTATATTTTAAAAATATTGCAACTGAAAAACGTAGATATCTAATTCAGTGTACACTACGCGTTTCTTGAATAATTTAAACCTGGCATGCTCAGAGTCAAAACATTAGAAAACCAAATACCAACCGGCTAAAACTAAAATTACAAATAATATACATGTATATCAAACACTTGTCTTTTTGTCATGTTTCTTTTGGCCAAGTGCGTTGTCAGAACTTCTTCAATTTAATGCTTCTGACCACCCCTCTGGTATCTTCAAACTATTCTTAACCTCAACACGAAACTATTAAACAAGAAATGTTAACCTCTATGACGACCATTGTTTTTCCCTTTTCATGTTTCTTTTGGATATTGTGTTATTAGTACTTCTTCAATTTACTATTACTGATTATGCCTCTGGTATCTTCAGCCTCTTCTTAACCTCAGCACGAAACTATTAAACAAGAAATGGTAAACTCAACGAGCAGGGGTAATTTTCCATGGAATTTTAATTCCTTAACATCGCTGGTTTATGATTACAGTTGAGCTATCTATGTTTCTTTGTATATTTATATACATAAAGAACGATAATCAAAACAAAATGGATGGCCATGAACACAAAATAAATTATCTACATCCTTACCCCTCAAATTATAAATCATTCAACGGTTAACGCTTGGCATTTATATCAGTATAAGATTTTAATAAACCAACAAAACAACAAGAACTACAGTTAAACCTATCAAAGGTCAAACCTGGGTTAACAAGGTCAAACCTGTTTTAATAAGGTCAAACCTGTCTTAATAAGGTCAAACCTGTCTTAATAAGGTCAAGCCTGTCTTAATAAGACAAGTGTCCTCTTAAAAGAGGTTTAATTAATTTAAGCAACGGTTAATGCTTCGAATTGATATCAGTATGATATTTTAATAACACAAACAAAACAAAAAACAACAAAAACTAGTATTAAAAGGTCACTTTTGAGACAAAGAAAAAGTGGCCTTATACAACATATATTCTCTTAAAAGAGGTTCAATTCATATGATATATTCTATGACAGGACAGGTAAATGTAAACTTCCAATACAGGTGACTGCTTAATAGAGGTGAGTGACCATATATGGGCAGGTTTGACTGTATAACTGAGCCATTAAAATACACTAGTGTTTAATACGCAGTAAAATTATCTTTTTTTCTGTTATCAGAAATAATCATGATACCACTGGTATTAAGGGCAAACATCAAAATCTATTAAGATGATCGTTTATTGGAAGATAAATTGTAGTTCGTTACATAATGTAACATCTTTAAAGGCACCCATCAAAGCAACTGCTAATTAAATAAATCCAGTTGCACCAAAGATGCAGAAAGCAGGAACTAATGCTAAATATCCATATGGGTAGATTGAACGACACGAACTCGTTATATTGGATTAATCATCTTGCATAAACTAAGAATGTAAGTTAGTATACATAAATGTATTCAATTTGTATTGATTTCATTTAATACAGTGATTTTTGTCAGTGACTTTTGCTTTGTTTTTGTTTTTTTTATAATTTTTGCTTTGTTCAATTTGTCAGTTTTATACTTTATACTTTGTGTACTGTTTATTTGTTGAGTGTTTATGTTTGTACTTTTGATGTTCGCCAACATGTGGTTTTCATCAATAAACTATTTGAAATTGAATTTGAATTCATATTTGTTCCCTGAACACCAATTGCCATGGTGCCCCACGAAAGTCTTGTGTTAACAAGAAAAGTTATGATGTAGCAACAAAACCACGAATTCAAATATTAATGAACATCTCACTATCCGTTTATCCTCGAAAACTGACACCCGGAAATAAATGGTATCACAGTATTCATAATAGTTAAAAACGACGATTTATACATAAATAGGAACAAAAGGAGGAAAAACAATTTAAAAACATATGAATAAATATTTAAAAAAAGATTCATGGACATTGGAAGTACCACGTAAAAACTACAATTTTAGCTCTGGTATACATATACGTTGTACAATACACCAAGTATACTGCATAAAAAGGCTGATAGATCATTGTTGGTCTTTTTGTCTGTATTCATTTTGGCATTGTATTGTCTGTCTTTCTTTAATTATAGAAAGAAAGTTAAACGGGGATGGTAAACAATTTCAACAATCACAACAAAACGAACAATCACCTTTTACTGCTTCTGATTACCCCCTTTGGTATCTTCAAACATTTCTTAAGGTTATACACGTGTTTGTAATTGATAGTTAATGGCGTTCATTGGTTTATTGGTACTGTCTTAATATACATCACTGTCAAAGCTAAGTGATGCTTTCTTCCGACAGAATTTCGTCTTTACATTCGGAACAATATATCAATGTCTTTCCACGTGATCTATTCTACTTCCGGTTCCGGTTACAAAATGATGAAAATAGTTATCTTAACTAGATATATATACATTTCACAAAGGATGAAAGATTAGTCTCAAAAACATCTTTCCATGTGATCCATTTTATTATTGGTTTTGCGGTTACAAATAAAATGATGAAAATAGTTAATTTAACTATATATATATACAGTTCACTAATTGATCAAAGGATTAAGATTAGTCTTAAAAACATCTTTCAACGTGATCCATTTTATTATTGGTTACAAAACGATAAAAATAGTTATATTTCTAACTAGAAATAGATTTCACTAATTAATTGACCAAATGAATACATTTCAGTCTTAAAAACATGCTTACGTTTTTAGTTCGCCTTGTATTAAAAAAGAGGAAAGCAATGAATAAATGTTAGAGAACACCGATGTGGCAATCAAAAATGGACAATCCAGAGAAACTGGCAACATGGGGTACACAAGACGAAGAAAAACAAAGCAAAAACAATCCAGAGAAACTGGCAACATAGTGTACACAAGACGAAGAAAAACAAAACAAAAACACAATACAATTTGTGTTGGACACCAATATACGCAAACAAACCACAAATAACGTAAATAAGACATGCACCCCCTACAAACAACTGGAGGTAAAGACGAATCGAACATCATTTTAATGCGGAAATCGTAACGGACCTCACAACACGGAACTCAGAACGTAAAGACACATAATAGTCCAACACAAAAACTAAAAAGATGAGCAACACGGACCCAACCAAAAAACCGAGGGTGAACTCAGGTGCTAGGAAGAAATAACATATGCTATTTTAGCAACATGAAAGTAACAATTAACATACGCACTACTTCATAGACACTTACAGATACGAGAAGAATAAATCAAGCACAATTTGAAGGAACATTTATCAATGTCTGATATCAGATTTTTAACTAATGTTCCCTGACGTTTTAACATTGAAATAAACCAACGCCATGCATTTTTCACCTTTTAAACATTTTTGCAAAAGTGAATAAATCGAGTAAACCCTTAAAACACATGGATCACGTTAATCGCTAAGTGATATTATAACACGAACATCATTTATTTCTAGAGGTTAATTATATCCTAGCATGCAAAGCGTGGTACATTTCCATTTTGTGTTTTAACCTTCATTAATTGTTTATGTAATACTGCAACATCTCTGAGGAAACAACGTCCCTGTTTTCACGAAATTAATGTGAAATGCTACCTAAACTTAGATACCAGGAAATCTGTTTTGTAACAAGTGAAAACATTTTCCATCATGTCAATCAACGACTTTAGTAATTGGTTCTTTGTCGAAGGAGGAAACAAAAACATGTTTATTATAAAGAAAGACAGATCATTATCATGTGACTGTACTGTTCAAGATTTGTGAAATTACATCTTAGTCTTAAAATGTGTATTCAAGACGAATTAAATGAATCTATATATAAGTACAATACTAGGCTATCTTTAAGAAATAAATAGTTTGATTATCACAGAATGCATTGTTTTTACATTCTCATTTCATTCTAAGAAAAGACAGATCATTATCATGTGACTATACTGTTCAAGATTTGTGAAATAACATTTTAGTCTTAAAATGTGTATTCAAGACGAATTAAATGAATCTATATATAAGTACAATAATAGACTGTCTTTAAGAAATATATAGTTTGATTATCACAGAATGCATTGTTTTTACGTTCTCATTTCATTCTAAGAAAAGACAGATCATAATCATGTGGCTGTATTGTTCAAGATTTGTGAAATAACACCTGAGTCTTAAAATGTGTATTCAGGGGTTAGGGTTAGCGTTATGGTGTTTTGCACCACTTTCAAAAATATTTCAAAAATGTGTATTCAAGACGAATTACCTAACTCTATATAAATGTGTATTCAAGACGAATTACCTAACTCTATATAATTGTGTATTCAAGACGAATTACCTAACTCTATATAAATGTGTATTCAAAACGAATGTAATGACTGTAAATATATGATAGATTGTCTTTAAAGAATTATTATGAATAGGTTCATTTTAAGAGAACGTATTGTTTTTACTTTCTCATTTTATTCTATAAATCAAAGGAAAAGACCTAAAATTATCATGTGACTATACTGTTCAAGATTTGTGAAATAACATTTTAGTCTTGAAATGTGTATTCAAGACGAATTAAATGAATCTATATATAAGAACAATAATAGACTGTCTTTAAGAAATGAATAGTTTGATTTTCAGAGAATGCATTGTTTTTACGTTCTCATTTTATTCTAAGGAAAAACCGAACATTATAATGTGTCTACTGTTCAATATTTATGAAATAACATTTCAAGCTTAAAATGTGTATTTAAGAAGAATTAAATGAATATATATAAATATAATGATAGATTGGGTTTAAAGAATCATCATGAATAGTTTGATTATCAGAGAACGCATTGTTTTTACGTTCTTATTTTATTCTAAGGAAAGACCGAAAATTATCATGTACATATTGTTCAAGATTTGTGAAATAACATTCTAAGGCTTGAAATGTTTATTTAAGACGAATTAAATGCATTACATCTATAAAATACAACGGATAATTGTCTTTAAAAAAAAAAAAAAAAAATCATTATTCAAATAATTTGAATTTCAGAGAACGCATTGCTTTACGTTCTCTAAGGAAAGACATACAATTATCATGTACCCATTGTTCAATATTTGTGAAATAACATTTTAGGATTAAAATATTTACTTAGGACGAAATAAAAGCATTACATCTATAAAATACAACAGATAATTGTCTTAAAAATCATTATTCAAATAGTTTGAATTTCAGAGAATGCATTTATTTTCTCATTCTCATTTTAATCTGTCAAATTTCTAATCAAGATCAGGGCATGGTTCAGTCACACTTTTAACCCCATGGACGATTTAATCATTCCACTACTTTGATTAAACAAATGATGCAAAAACATCAGCTATCAGTATCGGGAAATCACTGGAAAAATGAATTCTGCTCTCTTTGTCCCATGATACATGCTTTATTTTTACAATTCTGTTTCCAATGTGTATTGGTGAGAAAATATATTTTTATTTCTTGACAAAGCAAACAGCGAAACAGATCAATATAAAAAATCAGAAAAGATAATTTTCCTTTGGAATATATAATAAGAGTTTGAAGATACCAAAGTGGTCATCAGAATCCGTAAATCGAAGAAGAACAGACCATACAATGGCCAACAGAAAAAGGACAAATGAACAAACACGGTTGTAGAATTACACATTTAAAAAAGCGTGAAAATAATAAACTTTAGAGAAAACCGAAAGGGACAGCAAACAAAACAAAATCTAAAGGTCGAATTCTTTCATATACATTCATATTCACAATTCTCCAGAAAATCATCCACAATAGTGCACAATAAATTGATAAATAAACCAACAATAAAATATTCCAAGTTTCTATGGATCCCCTTCTCCTTGGAGGATCATGTAAGTTGTTGACACGGCCAAAAATCCTTAAGTGTATGTATATTAAGTTATTTAAAGAAGAGCTTGAAGATACCAAAGGGTCATCAGAATCCGTAAATCGAAGACGAACAAACAACACAGTAGCTAAAAGAAAAAGGACAAAATGACACATAACGATCTACAAAATGTACAAAACATAAACATAAAACCAAAGATCGAGTAACACGAACCACACTAAAAACCGGAGTGAACTCAGGTGCTCCGGAGGGGTAGGCAGTTCCTGCTCCACTAGTGACACCATATATCTTATGGTAACTTACGATATATTTCTAATTGAAATTTATAGTTCCTAAACAAAGTAGTAATTATTAAAACTAAGATTCTCCTCCCTCAGGAATAGTTGATCATAACCGATTTTGGATATCCTGCTGGGGCCTTTGGTTTTCTTGCTCCCAAAGACTTTTAATTGATTTGACCTTCAAATATTTTGGCTTTGAACATATAACTGATGAAGGTTATTCCAGAAACGCATCCTGCGCACTAAACTTGATATCTACGTTTTTATTATGAGTAGCATATATAAAACTGCTTCCTAAATTTTGTTATATTTGGTTTATTTTTATCCTATTGTCTTTAATTGCTTAATTGTTCAAGAATTTTGCCTTCGAAGCTAAGAAATTCATTGCTCTTTTGAATAAATCTCCACCTAATCAGAGCTTCAAGGCAATGTAATGAAACACTCCGACCTCTAGGGTAAACCTTAATCATTGTAATTTACGATTGAAAGCATTTCTTGAAAACTTTGAATTTATTTGATGATCAATGTTATACTACGAACGAAAACGACAGTAAGATGTACACTAGGGATTTCCCTGTTTCGATTATAAAGTCATTCGAGTCACCTCGGAACGGCGTCTACGTCAGATTAAGCGGACATGAAATCTCAAGTGGCGGAATGATATATGATTTAATCAATACGCTTCCGCGAGGGAATGCAGACCCAACACCAGAATTTATATGAACTGGCATATGAAATATACTATTATGATATTATAAAGAACATTGATTCGACAGTTATCTCTGCAACTATGCTTTATGAAATTACAATTGATAAGGAAGAGCTTTAGTTCGATGGGTCATCTCTCGTCATAGTATACGTATGGATAAATAAATATGACTAAATTACTGGATATTTAAGAACGTATGGAAAAGAAAGGTTATAAAGAGTTTGAAGATACCAAAGCGGCAATCAGAATCCGTAAGTCGAAGAAGACCAGACAACGCAATGGCCACAGAAAAAGAACAAAAGGACAAACAACGATCTACAAAACATACACAGAAAACTAAAGATCGAGTAACACGAACCACACAAAAACCGGAGCTGAAATTGCAATAAGAAAGCAATGTCAGCTTTTACCTTATAACGAATAGCATGCTCAGGAAGAAGTATTTTATTTCAGTGTTAGTCCTAAGTGAATGCAATCGTATCAAAAACAGAAGTTATTATATTGCTCTGAAATCGATCAATTTTAAAGAATCCAGTAAAGAATAGAATCAGAACTTTGGTTCAGATTTAGCCAAAAAGGGTAATGCTCGAACCAAAAGGTGATCTACATTTTCCAAGTCAAGGTGTCTTTCAAAGTAAAGTATAGTTCAGATTGAGTCATTTATGTTTGCCGATATATTCTGTAGGTAGCTCCGCACTCATAGACACATAAAAAAATTAACGGTCTTGGTGGAAGACTAGAATAAATATGTCGTAATCGGTAAAAGTATGTGATTTTGGATACCCAAATCCCCTCTCTTTGAGGTAATTTAACAAAAAAGGGCTTTCGGCGTATTTGAATGAGTTCCCATGGATACGGGTGGGATTTCAGCCATAACACCTGTACACACGAACATTTTAATTTTTACGACATGGTTAATTTGCTTTGCTCAATTACTGCTGGAAAAATAATATTATTTTTATTACGATGTACAATTATTTCTGTTATTTCCTATCCTTGCTCTTTCATATTTTTTTCAATAAAAACCATTATAAATATTCCTATTTCTAAATAAAAACGATATTTATTGATATAGTATTATATTAGAAAGTAAAGTAGAACATCAAAGGATATTATTGTTTTTACATTTAGCTATCAAGTAATCGAGCAAACGTTTAATATTGTAAACCAAAAAAAGAACAAAAAGAAAACAGTATGTTTTGCTTCACTGGCTATTGATAACAATACATTGATTAAGGAAATCCCAAACTACTATCAAATACAGATTTTATAGATGCATATAACAGCAAACAAATGCATTATATATATAGATTTTATGAAATCAAATGTTGGATCTTTGCTAACATTTCTTAATCAAAGTCGTTCATGTATTTCAGGATTTTTTTTTTACCAATTTATTTTGCAATAAAACTGACAGCCACGATATAACTGAAATATTGTTGACAGTGACGTTAAACACCATAACCATAACTCCTAACCCAATTTATTTGGCGAATACACTGTGGTCGTTTTTTTCTATTTATTGTGGTTTGTGTTTGTAAAATGCCAAAATGAATCTATCTTTGATTAATCATTCAGTATATTTTCCCTGTTCATGTTGATTGAAACAATCTTTTACTATCCCCTCCCCATTTGCACCAAAAAGGTCACAAATGTCTTTCTTTGTGCGAGTAAGTGGCTGTTGTTTAAGCCCAAGTAGACTGCTTGTCAACTACATTGCATAGCGTGGTGAGAATACCAACTTTATTGTTTTTGATCTGACCCAGCCGAAGATCGAACCCAGTCTTCCAAACTCAAGGTAGTCAATTTTTCTGGTCCATTATATATAAATCATGAAAGTGAACAGTCGTATATATGTGTGTTACATGCAGGGGTATGGATCTTGCCCTTTTCTGTGGTTTTTCGATTGGATTTTTAAACTATTCTGCAGTTTTCCGATTGGATTTTTAAATTGTTCCGACATTGTGGTATATTTTATTTTCGCTATATATATCATTACTGAAAGTAAAATTGCACACCAAGTAATCAATAACTGGCCGTTTTTAATAAAAATGTAGATATCTAATTCAGAGCACACGACGCGTTTCTGGAATAACTTTCATTATCCCCGGTTTGAAAATTATAACAACTTTTGATTGGTTAAAACCCCGGGTATAAAAAACCAATATTCCCGGGTGTTGCTAGGCCATATTACCGGGTGTAACTAACCATTATCCAATTAAATGTTATAATTTTCAAAACGGGGATAATATGACGTTTATGCTCGCGACGTTGCGCTCCAAAATCAAATTTAGTTAATTTTAGCTATATATTGAATATTAAACTGTTACTTTGATCAACTTTAGGGTTCTACCAAAGGTAGTACCTTACACCTAGTAAAAAGCACTCGAAACTTTTATATTTTTACTTATTCTTTCCAAAAACAAAAAAAACGTCACTTTTACGTGGGCCACCGGGGTCCAAAATGTCTTATTTTTGACTATAACGGGGGATAAATTCGCTATCTACGTTCCTATCCGTTGATATGGAGATTTTAACACCCTTCAGTAGCCTGTACTCCATTCGGCTGCGTCTCAGGATGTACTTGGCTACTTCAGGGTGTTAAAATCTCCATATCTACGAATAGGAACGTAGATAACTTATAATAGGTACGCTTATAATTAAAAGATTGGAAAACTGAATAATTTAAATTAAAACTTTGTATGACAACTGTATTACAATTGCAACATTAATTGACTTTATAAATAGTAATCGTAATACAACTATGGATCATGAGCTCAGATGATGATTTTTGAAATTTAAGAAAGACAAGAGAAACCAAGAAAACATGAAATTCGATAATAATAAACTGCCTTTGTTTCCTAATTCTGACAAATATTTACGAGAAAATGAAAGTGAAACCGATGATTCAAAAATTTATTCTATACAAGAGAACAACGCTCTTACAGGATAAAAAACAGAAATATAATTAGTTATGTTATCTTAGAGAAAATGAAAGTGAAACCGATGTTTAAATTTATTCTACCCAAGAGAACAACGCTCTAACGTGATACAAAACACATATACAATTAGTTATAAGTTATCTTAGTGCTCAGGATGTTGATTGGCGATAGATCTTCACTAATTTTATAGGTTCCATAACTTTTTGATATTTTTGATTTTCTATTCTGAAATGTTTAGTACCAGCAGTTTACATAATTATCAAGTGTCTTACGCCTAATGGGTGTAATAAATAACTTCTTTCAAATCATTCACATTAAACGAGGTACGAGTTAAAAAAATTATGTAAACATTGGAAGCTAAATGTTTTATTTTTAACACATAGAGGAACCATTAAAAAAAAGCAAAGAGACGTGAAGCAACAATGCGTTTCTAATTAAAACTTACTATAAAAACTATATAAAACAGTGATAAGACTGGAAATTCCTACTTTGTATCTCTTTTAACTTATTTTAATTACCCTAGAAAACACATGTTAATGGCTGTTCGTCTTTTTGTGAGACAAAGACATAAATATACCACCAAATAATTAGATAATAATGAAGACATACCTTAAACAGCAATTTAAGCACCGCAGTCGCCATTTTGGATAATAAACTTCCGGTATATCGATAATCACAGTTACACTATAAACATGATGAATAAGACAAATTTATCTTACTTTGTGTCAGTTCTCATTCGACTTATATTTTAATGACTAGTTCTGGAGAGGAAAAGTATAAAGCCAAATTCTTCAACACATCACACACGTCAAATTATCCGCGAGTTTTAATTCTATTTCGAATTTATTGGAAAATGATGATAGTTATGAAATACGGTAAAATTCGGAATTCTTCTTTATATTGCCGAATACATAGTCCTTTTTTTTATGCCCAAATACTATTTCTTGCTTTTTTAAATGCAAGATAATAAATGTATGCATACGGTAAAATTCAGAATTCCTCTTTATATTGTCGAATACATAGTCCTTTTTATGCCCAAATAATATTTCTTGCTTTTTAACAGCAATAACTTTTCATAATTAACGTACAATTTGCCGTCACAAACATCATTTAACTTAATCAAAGAACATTGAACGTTTTCCACTTTTATCTCATACCCTTAAAGTCACTTCAAGTATTTTTCATAATGCCAAAGTTTTCCTGTAAAAGCCGCAGTAATGAAAATTGATGTATAAACATGGCAAACACAAACATCCATATAATACGTGAAGCACCCTTTAACTAAATAAAATGCTTATTAGAAATAACGGTAAAAATCTGAGAACAATAGAATCAAGAAGCTCTGTGTGTCCTTCTATTAAATAAAGCCCAAATCAATACAGAATAAAACAAAATGCATTACTAAACATCAGATACGAACGTGGAGTTTCAATTTAAAGACATAGAGGAAATTAAGTTACCTGATTCTACGGGAGTCCTATATACGAGATGCAATCAGAGTAAGATGTCGATATTGTCTACATTTGTTTAATAACAAAAAATGATGATGTTTTTATTAATTCGCCAAACAAAGCATTGTTTTGTAACGTCGTAAAAAGCCTAATGAAATCTAGATAAAAACAGTCTTCCGGATATTTGAGTTTTTATTTGAACAACACAGTTCGTGCTAGACTAGGCAAAAATAACTTATACATTTTCTGCTTCAGGGAGGATTAAATTGGGTATGATCCTTTTTAATTTGTTTGCAGAATTAGGAAAAAATTGACAGTCTGGATGAGAAAAAAAAAACACTTCTCCCGTGAAATGAAGAAACATAAAAATAGAGAAATATAATCGACTAACCAAGCCATAACTAAGCAAAAACGTAGATATCTAATTTAGTGCACACGACGCCTATCTGGAATAATTTTCATTAGGTACGCTCAAAGTTAAAATATCTGACAGCAAACTAATTGAAAGTTGAAGAAGGAAATGTTAAAACAATTATATTTTTTAACATGATTTCTGTCCAAATTTACACACCATGTCATAACTAAAAACATGTTTAAATTGCTGTTTATCTTGTAGAAAGAAAATAGAAAATGAAAATGTGTATAAAATTCCTTTGTATTGCTTTAAATAGGATGAATTGTATCATTTTAAGTACACATTGGGCACATGCAGAACTTAAGCTGTTTGTGTGAAGGTTCATGACTTATTTACGTTGTTTGTGTTTGCTTGCGCATAGTGGTGTCTGACACATATTGTGTTGTGTTTTTGTTTTTTTTGTCTTCGTCTTCTGTACCCTATGTTGCCAGTTTCTCTGGATTATCCATTTTTGATTGCCCCTTCGGTATTCTCTAACGTTTATTTAAATTTCTTAAATATTTAATTGATCTTAGTTGCTTAATAATATATCTATGAATAAACCTGACATTCATCTCACTCAGGCATAGGTAACATTATACACTTATTGACTGGACTGGGTATGAGGGTAATAGCACTTTTATTGTCCCCAAGGTACCAAATATTTTCCGAGGCAACGCCGAGGAAAATAGTTGGTACAAAGGGGACAATTAAAGTGTATTACCCGAATATCAAGTCTACAAGTGTTTTATTATACTGAACAACTGTGCAATTCAAAATTCTAAATTAGGTCCTTTTCTGATGGATTTCTAGTCAATGCTTTTTAAAACGAATACATTTTTATGTGTGCATTTGAAGAAGAAATTAATTAAAAAAAAACCCACAAAAAACCATGTGATTAAAGTGCTATTCACCGGCCGGTGAATAGTCATTTGTGCTATTCACCGGTGAATAGTACTTTTCAGACAAATTGAATGAAACTATGGAAATAGTAATTTTATTGCAATAAAATTGATGTAGAACAAAGTATGAGAAGTATAATAAATGTCGATATTAGGTATTCTGCATAGACCATTTGGTTATCTTGCTCCTAAGATTCTTTTAAATTATTACACTTCCCAATCTTTTGACATTTAGCGTACAACGCCCGATGAAGGTTATTCCTGATACGCGTCATGTGTACTTAATTAGATATCTACGTTTATATTGTATAATGTTGTGCTGTATGCCCTCAACCCCTTTGAGGTAAGATTATTATTATCATTAAATATTTAAGCAAATTTTTAAATCAGGTGATCGTTATCACTGTCTTCTGTTTTGCCGTTGTCATTTAGTGTCTATGGTAATCCATTATGTGTTTCTCCTTTGCAAGGTTTTATGGGTACTACATGCACTTGGCGGCCATTTTGTGCTTCTTTGATTTTATTTTTTGATGACATCAAAGCAAATTGTGTTTGCTTTATCTGTTCTAAGGCATATGTTTTACGCTTCCTCGAATTTATCCAGATCTTTCTAATGCTGTTATAAACCTCATATAAAACCGACTGTCATTTAGCTGTTTGTCAAAACGAGTCAAGCAGAAAAAAAAGACATTTAGTAATTAGCGGATTTTGCTTTCACAGTCAAGCATCTATTTTCTCATGTTTGACAATGTAAACTGAAGATTGCATTGTGAATTTTTTCGATCGACTAAAACACGACATGCGGTCCCGTACCTGTCATTACAAATTACATCAATAGAATTAACTGATAATGACATTATCCTCACATTACGTTAGCGTCAAACAAATGTATGGAAATAATAAGTAAAATTTTGGTATCGATTTATCTTTATGAACACCAGAATATAAAACACTGAAACGGAAACATCATACGGGTTTTGACTTGTTAAAATATGATGGACATGAATATTCTCTGTGGGATGTGCGTGTCGCTATAATACATCCTGAAAATGACGTTCTCTATTCAGGTACTCGCGTAATAGAATAATTTTTCTTAATAATTACAATTATATTTGTGATAACTAATTTTCTTTTTCTATTAAACGTTCGTAGCTTAGGTCTACAATTTTCCCACACCCTTTTGCATTTTAAAGAGTTTTCTTTATACATTTATAATTATTAGTACAGAATTACCAAATGCAGTTTCAAACAACGATTTCGAATTGATTTTTCTTGACATATTAAGTATATGCAAATAATGTATATCTAATTTATTCTTTTTGGGACAACAGGAACCGGAGTACCCGGAGAAAACCACCGACCTGCCGCTTGTCCGTGACTTGCGACAGATCGGTCGTTTTCTCCTGGTACTCTGGTTTCCTTCACCAATAAAACTGACCGCTACAATATAACTAATATATTGTTGAAAGTAGCGTTAAACACCATAACCTTTAGAACAACAACGTAATGTTTGATTATCAAAGGAATATACATACAAACATCAATATATCACTTATTTCGTGACAGACGGTTTCATTGATGGAGGCAACAGGAATACCCATTTGACCTATTGATGGATTTAAGCGATTACCTTGATTAGCTATTCTATTTTGTTTGTCTTCGTTTTGTGTCTTCCACCTAGTGTTGCCTGTGTATCTGGATTGTCTATCCCTAATAGACCCATCGGATTGTTCTAACATTTATTTGATCTCATAAAAGATGCATCAAGTACACCTCGGCATGAACTGTTCTCTCGAACTCGCAAACAATAATAGTAGCATTGCCACCGAAGCATCGCTAGTGGTAAATACAACAACAAATGGATTGCGGTCACAACCACTGCCCTGGTTATAAAAACATTAACATTTTCTCTGTTTTGTCCTTGGAAATGATTTCTTTTTCAAAATATAATTGTTCTACTTCCTCAAACTTCAGGTATAATTCCGTCTACAGAACCAAATTAACTAGTTCACAAAGCTACCGGATATTCTTTTTTATTCGTTTATGACAAATATTAGCTTTGACAGTCTTTTTTTCAACGCTTTGCAATGAAATACGCGGTACAAATATAATATCTTTTGAAGTTTTTATGAAAAAGATCATTACAAACGTCATGCAAAATCCATAAAAAATAATTTCAAAAACGTTAATTGAAGATCACATGAACAAGACAAGAAACGTTTCATTATATCTAAATTGTCATTTTTCATGTTACAATCATTTAAGGATGCAAAAATGATCAAAGAAATTGCTACATTTATATTTCTGAATACATATTCACAGGGTAAAGCGACACTTGGGATTTCTAACATTGTCGGGTTATTTATTTTGTTTCTTCCGGAGAGGTTTCACAAAGGGAGATAATACATACCTAGTGTATGACCTAGATTCATAGATCTGTCTAAATCCCACTACCTTTTGATACAGGAACAGATCACGAACAATCTAAGGTAATATAGGGGACACACCAGCAAAATTAATCTGCTTTGAAACATATACATACAAAGGTTGCTTTGATTGTAATATGGAACTGACATTAAACAAATGAGAAAGCACGTCTAATTACTTGGAAGCTTTATTTGAAATATGACTATTGAACATGTCAATAAGTAAATATTAGCTGGGGTATCCTCTATAGACTTTTATGAATCGCATACATAAGAATGTCACATAGAGGTTATATTTGGTAGGAATAAACGCGGAGGCTCGATTTTGTACCTTTCGGTTCCTTCACAAAGTATTGGGAGGAACAGAACACATCAACTTTATACATATGAAAAAGAACCATTTATATGTATTTTTAAGCCAAGCAAGCACTTAAGCTTAGATATCTAATTTCGTGCGCACGATAAACATCTGGAATAACCCTCATCGGGTATGTTCATAGTCAAATGACCGGAGACTCAAATAATTCAGAAGTCCCAGCGAGAAAGCAAACTAATGGCATTACATAGGATAGCGAAAATCTACCTTGGTCACATTAGTGCGAAGAAAACTGGTCCCAGTTTTGTAAGCGGTCTTTCGCGTAAACAGGGCGTGATATTTGAAGCGTGAATCATTCATTTTCCATGATCAGGACGAGTTTTGTTTTCATTTGTTGGTTTACTCCAAATATTGCCTACTTCATATCAAAATGGGCAACAATGTCCTAATACCTGGCAAAAGACTTCAAAAAATATTATTTCAATTTCTATTGTACGACAATTAGAATAAAGCTGAAAATTATATGGCAACTGAGAACTCCCATCTGAGGTCCTACCAAAAGTTCAAGCCATATCGATAAAATAATTTCTTTGATTATTGCTTCATGTTCCACTTGTAAATTCTATTGAAGAATTTGTCATCTCTAGTAATACAATTTAGTTTACGGTTTAATGGGCATTTTTTCTGTGATTTCACTTGAATGTGTCTTCAGAAATTGAAATTCTAATCATTCGGGCATTTAAATTGTATGAAATCGCCTAAATGACTCTGATTAGATTCCCTATTACTCTTCTTTACAAATTGGATTTTGATTCAATCCGAGTTTTTGATAAAATCGAGGGTTTTTTTTGTTTGTTTTTTTTTTCGAAAAAGAAGGTTTATTTTAGTTGATAATTTAAGCGTTCAGATTCTGAAAAACGAAATAATGAAAAAGATGTATATTCTGTATTTTTGTCCCCTTTAAGTTAGTTTAGGAAAAATATATTTCAAATTACAGCAAAAATTTGCATGGTAGACAGAAAGAATTATGTCTTATTATATATATGGTCATTGACTATACAACTACCAGTAGACTAATATGTTCTGTCCACTACATGCAAAGTTCGTGAATACCAGCCAAAGGGGTAGTCAGAAGTCATAAATCATACATAGGCATGCAAAACAATGACCAAAAAAAAAAGACAAAGTGACAAACAATGATCTAGAAAGAACGACACAGAAAACTAAAGATGTATATGTGGTTCCTAAGCGTTACAACCAAAGACTTAGGTCAAAGAAAAAAGATTGTTGGTTTCCCCTAATCCTGCCGGGTCAGTTTTATCCAGCCTGGTCAATTAATTTTATTGACATTTTTAGTAGAAAATTTTTTTTTGAAGCCAGACATGAATTAGAAATTTTTATTTTTTTCCCTTCTTTCCATGGATACAAGAATAAATCTGAGTTATTTACCTTCCAAAGAGGAATAACAGAACAAGTATGATTATTAGGAGCATGCATGTATTATTCTACTAAAGAAATGAAAATGTAAAAAGAAAAAAAAAAAAAAAAAAAAAAAAAAAAGCCAGTCTGCCGGGCTATGATAATTTTCCCATGTTAGGGGAAACCAACAATCAATTTTCCATGGCCTTATAAGGCTAGCAATCCTACTATGTATGTTTGTGTTTCTTGCTTTATGCAACCGACTTAAAAAAATGAATTATTCATTAATAGCTTTATGCTACATGTTCCAATTTGCATATTACATTCGACAAATGTACGTTTCCTAAGTAATAAAATATACCACAAGTTTTATAATGCAGGAATATTTGAGCCTATAAATACGACAAAATACTGTAACTAATACAGCCTTATATATATTGGCACATGTCTATATATGTCATATTAAGCTATGTATATATTGGCATTGGTTATGTAGACATTATCCCAAGTAATGCGATTTTCTAGATAAATACTGTTAAGTCTGTCCTTCATATATTTTTTTTCCATATATGGTTAATTCGTATAAATAGGTTAAGCGTTTGGAGCATTAATTTTCTAGATCACAAATGACTTAGAGACGTATTAAAAACGTAGATATCTAATTTTGCTTCGTCTTATGTACCCTATGTTGCCAGTTTCTCTTGATTGTCCATTTGAGATTGCCCCTTCGGTATTCTCTGGCGTTTATTTAGTGCACACGAATCGTTCCTGGAAAAACCGTCATGCATACTCAAAGTCAAAGTTTTGGAAAGTCAAAGAATTTATAAATCTTTGGGAGCTAGAAAACGAAATAGCATAAACAGGATATTAAAATTTAGCCATGGCCATCTATACCTGAGGGAGAAGAACCTTAGTTTTAATGATAATTACATTATTTAGGAACTATGAATTTCAATAATAAATATGTCTAATAAACCATGTGAGTGCCGAAACACTGACTACTGGGCGGGAGATACCCTCGGGGAAACACTGACTACTGGGCGGGAGATACCCTCGGGGAAACACTGACTACTGGGCGGGAGATACCCTCGGGGAAACACTGACTACTGGGCGGGAGATACCCTCGGGGAAACACTGACTACTGGGCGGGAGATACCCTCGGGGAAACACTAACTACTGGGCGGGAGATACCCTCGGGGAAACACTGACTACTGGGCGGGAGATACCCTCGGGGAAACACTGACTACTGGGCGGGAGATACCCTCGGGGAAACACTAACTACTGGGCGGGAGATACCCTCGGGGAAACACTAACTACTGGGCGGGAGATACCCTCGGGGAAACACTGACTACTGGGCGGGAGATACCCTCGGGGAAACACTGACTACTGGGCGGGAGATACCCTCGGGGAAACACTAACTACTGGGCGGGAGATACCATCGACGACTAACTTTACCTGCTTTCAAATACCTTTTATTTATTCGTCTTTGCAATATTTTGCCTATAAACTGTTTTCCTATGAGCGTACCTGTTGAAAGTTATTTCAGATATGCGTCGTGTGCACTAAATTAGATATCTACGATTTTATTAACACCGGTGGCAACACCCCCCCCCCCCCCCCCCCCCCCCCCCCCCCCATCAATGTAGAACATCTCATCTTTTATAACATCAAATCTTGATCATTCGCTCTTTTCTTTCAACTGATTGTCAAATTAATGAAACGTTAATAAAGAGTCATGTTTGTTTTTTTCTTAATCGCATCCATGTAGTATATTACATAGATAAATTGGTATGATATAAATTGTGAATTGTTTCAATGTAACTTTCGGCCATTATTTTGTGCTTAATGTGTTGATAAATGTTTATCTTAAACTATGCTTAAATTATGATGAAGTAGAGAACACAATTCACTTGTTGTTGCATTTTGAATAAAATTTCAATCTTAGATCAAATTTTTTTCTTCTTGGAATTTCGTTTATCGTATTATTGAATACTCCGTATAAATGGATAATATGCTCTGACATTTGCTGTATGTCATCGTCCGAAATATAGTTTTAATACTCTACTGTTATACATGTTATGCTATGCTTGATTTTGCACTGGGTTTTTATCATTATTGAATTGAATTGTTAATAATAAAAAAAAGAAAAGTGCTTATTATATTTGTCCTATTACAAATTTCAAAATTGTTCAAGCTTTGATTAAATCATACAATTGTTCATATTACAAAGCTTTTGTAATTTTTCGAAATTATTCGAAATTGTTCAAGATTTGATGAAATCACACATCAAGCAACATACTTCGAAAACTACAGAGTACAAAATATAATAACATTTGACATTTCCATCAGACACTATATCAGGTGGATACAAGAAGGCGACGACAGCTAGAGAAATGATAAAGAAATAAACATGGCTGTTAAAACAATTGATTGTTGTTCTTCGTTGAATCTCGTTACACTGATGGGTATATAATGAGACGGTAAGAGTAGCATATAGTCAAGATATATGTTTCTTAAGTATTTGTAAGTATTATTATTATAGTTCAGTGTTTAGTTTATTATAAAAAGAAAATTTAAACAGTCATGGTCCTCAATTCCACCAATATCAATAAAACGAACAATCACCTCTCATCTTAACTCACTAAATACACACAAAATAGACCACGGCATATGATGCTGGATACCCATGTTCTGGTTTGGGACAGAGACAAAAATGTGGCGGTGTTCATTAGGCTAAAGGGACATCAACCCCTTCTCTTTATATATATCATAAATATAATCAAAATTACTATAATCTTATGCGCATAAGTGGACAAGTGGTTAGGATAATTGACTTCTGACAACACGCATGGTACAATTGATGCTAATTCTCCTCGCGATACCTTCCTGAAGTGTAAAGGTTTCCAGACAACCTATCCATTGCCAAGAGATATGAAACAGTGTTATTATTGCAGTTCTTAAATCTACATTCACTGTGACTTCTTCATGATTAATGATGGGAACAATTCATGCCTCTAACAGATAAACTCTACACCTCCCAACTTCATAGACTTTTAAATTTTGATAACGTAATCGTATTAATATTATTATCAGAGTGATTGGGTAGCTCAACAAAACGTCAAACAATTCTCAACTGTGCAATAGCATTTGAAACAATCTAATTACCTATACCGAGTAACTGATGCTCTAGTAACAAATGTTGAGTACATATGTTATGGAATATAACAAATTATGGACCATTAAGAAAGGATACTTATGTAAAGGAAAGGAGGTATTTGGGGCTGAGGTAGTATGACTAGCTCTCAAGCAAACAAAATTTGAAAACAATATGTCTGACCAGGTCTACAGTCAAAACCACTTATGATTACGAGTTTCATACTCGTGCTTCAAAATAGTTCAATCAGAACACTTTATATGTTGGATACAGTGTTCTGGTTGGTTGTGTTTTGGGTACGAGTACCCAAAGGTGTTTTGACTGGACAATCTTGAATTTCGTTCCAATCAATGAATTTAATTACAATATCAAATAAAAAACAAAAAATACCATAATAAACAGATTGATATCTTGGAAACATTTTGTGTAGATAGACTGGTTCTTAGAACACAAGATTATGTTATATATTATGCTATATGTTCTAGATGGTACCAGTTTGACAGCAACGAAAATAATCATTACTCCTTCTTTTCCTATGAGAAAAATAAAATGAAAGCCTTATTTAACGTGTAGTTATTAGTAATGAATTAAATAATACTGTAGATTTATATTGTATTGCTATTTTATGTCTATTCCCGATCATTACAAATAATTTCAACAATAACCATAAAAAACACATGTCTTTGTTTTTTAGAAATAGATAGTAAAACAGTGTCAACGGTGTCACCATCATTGGCGTGTGCGTGCCATAGATATCTCATAACAAATTCATAGCTTCTCTCATTAAAACCAGCAATAAAAATTGTAGATATATTGTAAATTGTACCTCCATTTTTAATGACATTGTAAACATGTCAATTATGTATCTATCCGTGGATTAGGAAATTGTAAAATGTTAATGTATTTTAATGTATTTTTGAAAATTAATTTAAATTAATGTTGAAATTCCATTTAAATGATTTTTTTAATTGCCACTTCTGTAAAATACTCCTATACGTACCTTGTACAACCATTTTTAACAACATATTTCAGTAGAGATTTATTATTATCTAAAATATTCACACTGATTTTCAAATTATCTACTTAATGTCTATGATCAATGAAAGAGCCCCTATAGTAAAAACTTCCCCCTTTTTTTGCTACAATATTTGACATGATGATGATGGTGACGACGTCCTGTAATGATGACAAATATGGACGTTTTGCTTGTAAACACAGAAAGATGACTTATTTCACTTCATCCCATGAAGGACATAGAGCAATCACAGTTTCTTTCCACCTCGTCCTGTCTTGGGCTTTCCTCTTTGTCTCTTCCCATGTTGTATGTATGGCCTGCAGCTCTGAGATAACACCTCTGCGCCATGAGTTCTTTGGTCTACATCTCTTTCTTTTTCCTTGGGGGTTCCATTCTAAGACCTGTTTTGTAATGTTGTTATTTGCCTTTCTCAGTGTGTGCCATATCCACTTCCATCGTCTTGTTCTTATTGCTAAGTTGATTGGTTGCTGTTTTGTCTTTCTCCATAGTTCTTTATTGCTGACGGTATCTGGCCACCTCACTCCCAATATAGTTCTGAGGTAACGGTTCAGAAAGACTTGAAGTGCTTTGATAGAAGATGCTGTTTCTCTCCATGTTTCAGAGCCGTAGAGAAGGATATATTTTACATTAGAATTGAAGAGCTTTAGTTTGGTTCTTGTTCTCAATGTGGTACTTCTCCAAACTGGCTTAAGCATGGCAAATGCTTGGTGAGCTTTTCTTTTCCGAGCTTTGATGTCTTCGTCGGTTCCCCCTGTAGTGCTGATGATGCTGCCTAGGTACGTGAATTGTTCAATATTTTCTACTTCAGTGTCTCTGATGGTAAGCTTATCTGTTTGAGTGGTGTTGATTCTCATCGTTTTTATCGTTTGTGGATTAATGAGGAGACCTGTTTGTTTTGCTATTTCCTCAAGACTGATGGCCTGGTGTTGCATATCTTGGTAGCGATGAGATAACATACATATATCGTCTGCGAAGTCAAGATATTCCAATCTGGTTTGTAATGTCCATTGTATGTCTTTAGGTTCTTTATATGCTGTTTTGCTGACCCAGTCTATCACCATCAGAAATAGGAGAGGAGAGAGGATATAGCTTGTCTTACACCGGTAGTAACAGTAAATGGCTCTGTCGTTTCCATCATGTACTAATTGGCAACTAAATTCATCATTAAGTTGTTGTATGATAGAAATGATCTTCTGAGGTATACCATAGTGTTTCAGAATTTTCCACAGTACCTGATGGTCTATTCTGTCGAAGGCTTTTTCAAAATCTATAAAATTCATGCAGAGAGAAGTTTGCCATTCGATTGTTTGCTCTACAATTACTCTGAGAGTGGCAATCTGGTCTACACAGGAACGCTCTTTTCTGAATCCTGCTTGCTCGTCTCTTAAGGTTTTGACAGAAAGATGAGAATAGTACATGTAGTACAATATCATTAATATTACGCTTAAGTCCACACCAAGCGCTAATTACAGTACATACACATATATATATATATTATGTTTTTTCAGATAAAACAAATAATAAAATCCTGCATTTTCTATTATTTTCAACACAACCAAAGCCATTCAGCAGAGATTTATCATTATCTATAATATTCACACTGATTTTCAAATTAAATACTTAGTGTTTAATATCAAAGAAAAAATTACTATGATAAAGACTCCCTCTTTTTTTACTACAATTTGACATGATGATGGTGACAATGTGTTCTAATGATGACACATATAGGTGTTTTGTTTGTAAAATCACAATAATAAAGGACCCCCCTTGTTACTATAATTTGCAATATTTGACATGATGGTTGTGGTGGCATTGCGTTCTAATCATGACACATTTAGGTGTTTTGTTTGTAAAATCACAATAATAAAGGACCCCCCTTTGTTACTATAATTTGCAATATTTGACATGATGGTTATGGTGGCATTGCGTTCTAATCATGACACATTTAGGTGTTTTGTTTGTAAAATCACTATAATAAAGGACCCCCCCCTTGTTACTATAATTTGCAATATTTGACATGATGGTTATGGTGGCATTGCGTTCTAATCATGACACATTTAGGTGTTTTGTTTGTAAAATCACTATAATAAAGGACCCCCCCTTGTTACTATAATTTGCAATATTTGACATGATGGTTATGGTGGCATTGCGTTCTAATCATGACACATTTAGGTGTTTTGTTTGTAAAATCACTATAATAAAGGACCCCCCCTTGTTACTATAATTTGCAATATTTGACATGATGGTTATGGTGGCATTGCGTTCTAATCATGACACATTTAGGTGTTTTGTTTGTAAAATCACTATAATAAAGGACCCCCCCCCCTTGTTACTATAATTTGCAATATTTGACATGATGGTTATGGTGGCATTGCGTTCTAATCATGACACATTTAGGTGTTTTGTTTGTAAAATCACTATAATAAAGGACCCCCCCTTGTTACTATAATTTGCAATATTTGACATGATGGTTATGGTGGCATTGCGTTCTAATCATGACACATTTAGGTGTTTTGTTTGTAAAATCACTATAATAAAGGACCCCCCCTTGTTACTATAATTTGCAATATTTGACATGATGGTTATGGTGGCATTGCGTTCTAATCATGACACATTTAGGTGTTTTGTTTGTAAAATCACTATAATAAAGGACCCCCCCTTGTTACTATAATTTGCAATATTTGACATGATGGTTATGGTGGCATTGCGTTCTAATCATGACACATTTAGGTGTTTTGTTTGTAAAATCACTATAATAAAGGACCCCCCCCTTGTTACTATAATTTGCAATATTTGACATGATGGTTATGGTGGCATTGCGTTCTAATCATGACACATTTAGGTGTTTTGTTTGTAAAATCACTATAATAAAGGACCCCCCCTTGTTACTATAATTTGCAATATTTGACATGATGGTTATGGTGGCATTGCGTTCTAATCATGACACATTTAGGTGTTTTGTTTGTAAAATCACTATAATAAAGGACCCCCCCTTGTTACTATAATTTGCAATATTTGACATGATGGTTATGGTGGTATTGCGTTCTAATCATGACACATTTAGGTGTTTTGTTTGTAATATCACTATAATAAAGACTATTTCCCTTTTTTACTACAATATACATATTTTACATGATGGTGATGATGTTTTCAAATGATGAAACATATGGGTGTTTTGTTTGTAAACACAGAATGATGACACCAGTACGTATAGTACAGTGTTATTATTATTTTTTTAATTTTGTACAAAACAAACCCCAATTATATTACATACCAAAATAATATATTGTTTTTTCTATAGTAGAGATATTTATTATTATCAAAAATATTCACACTGATTTTAAAATTATCTACTTAGTGTTTTATAAGGAAGAATTACAATAATAAAGACCCCCAATTTCTTAGTACAATTATAGGATACAGTACTATTGAAACAAAAGAAGCGGACAGTATTGGATCTAACGGGTTTCTTTTTCCGCATGAGTACTCGGGTGAAGGCCGAGATGCGTAGCGCCAAGGCCGTAGCCTGAGTACGAATGCGGAAAAAGAAACCCGTTATATCCAATACGGGCAAATTCTTTTGTTTCAATAATAATGTATCTAACTTGTACAATAATAGTGTTGTTGAAAAAATATATGGCATGGCATATATTTTTACACTTTTAATGTTTAGAAAGCCAAATAAGACAGCAATTAATAAAAATAAAACGACACATTTTTATCGGTCAACGTCCTTTCGATTCTCGTTTATATTTAGATATTTCAAGGTCTTTCAAGTGAACATAATCGTTTATATTTAGATATTTCAAGGTCTTTCAAGTGTCCCAAATCTTCACCTGTGGTCTGTCTGATTTGTTATTACTTGCGATCGGTTCGTTAGTTGTTTTTGTATTGCGAGAATAAATATTAAAAGTTCACATACTGACGAGCTCTGAACATAAATTATGCCAGATCTGAAATATTTTCCTTCTTAAACAAATTGTTGAATTGTTTTTTTTTACAAAGCTGACTATCAAGAATCAAATATACTAATTATAATCTATAGTAGTGTAGTCGAGTGGTTAGATGGAAGCTTTGAAAGTCAAAATAGACTTTGAAAAGCCCAGCAGTGGTTCGAGACACGAAAGTCCAAAACTAAGTAAAACACGTGTTTAAGCCTAAAACAGTAAAAGGTTTAAGTTCATATATTCAAGAACAAAAGAATAAACACTATATTCTTTAAAAAAAAATCCACTGTTTGAACAATAGTGTGATAATAGTCAGAGAAATGCATTACGTAAACGATATCAACCTTGTCCCAAAAATGGGTCAAATTAATAAAGTACAGCGGGCTGTATCATCGGCCCCTATTAGCGGCCTGTATCATCGGCCTCTATTAGCGGCCTGTATGTGATATTAGAAGCCGCATTTACAATAGCTTTGCTGGGAGTATTATTGTACAATTTGCAATATTTTACATGATGGTGACGGTACATGTTTGTAAGCACAGGAAGATGACACCAGTACTGATAATACAGTGTTATTATTATTATTTTTAGCCGTTGTGTCTAAAACAAACCCTAATTACATTACATAAAAATATATATATACTGTTTTTTATCATATAAAACAAATAATAAAATCATTCCTTTACTTTTATTGAAATGATGGTGACGATGGTTTGTAAACAAGAAAGTACGTATATTATATTATAGTACATTATTTCTTGCTTTAGCCATTATATCTTATAACAAACCCTAATTACATTACATACACATGCACACATATATATACTGTTTTTCCCATAAAAAAACAACTAATAAAAGCCTACCTTTTCTATTATTTTCAACACTGCCAAAGCCATCCTGATAGAATTTGTCAAATCCCAGATAACCAATCAATCACTATATCATCCCTAATTAAGTAGGTAAATTTGCAGACTATTATTGAACGATTAATCGCCGCTCGGCCACGGTACCTTTAGATTACCAATAAATCCTTGTCACGCTTTTCAAATCAGTGTTGAGTGCGGAGGCAACGTAATATAAAACGTTCAAATGACTTTGATTTCTTAGGGTCGATGCATTCCGAAAATCACTGTCATTGTTTATCAGGCGAAAAAGTTGATTGGGGAGCTTTAATCTAATTTATAAAAAAGTGGAAGTCGGGAAGTTGAACATCACAATAGTAAATTATGTGGTCCTCAAACCGATGTCCTGATAAATCGATTCCCCAACAAAACTAATAATACAGTAATCTACATACACATTGGTATCGTCATTGAACAAGGCATTCCTTGTCAAACAAACGTTTTATGACAAACTTATTTTCATGTTATACAAATATGTCATATTAAATAACGCTTTGCTTCATTTGTTACTATCAGGATCGATCTGTCTTATTGTTCAATATCCGTTAGCTATTCATTATTTTATTATTCCGGAAAATGATATTCAATCGTAGAAAAACTAATGAGAAGCCATAGCTTATAGCTTGTGGGTTGTTTTTACTGTATTCAGTTTTAATTTGTTTCTGGCAATGCAGATTGATATGAGCAGTTTTTTATGAAATAATATCAGATACGAAAATGCACACACTGTCTTTAATTATACACTATTTCTCCTTCCGAAGGATAACCTGTCTTCATTTGATGCTGGATTTTAAGAATAGTAACACAACTTTTACTGCATTCAGTGTTAATTTGTTTCTGACTATAGTAACACAACTTTTACTGCATTCAGTGTTAATTTGTTTCTGACTATGCAGATTTATATGAGCAGTTTTTCATAAAATAATAACAGATACAAAAAGACGAATACTTCCTTTGATTATACACTATTTCTGATTTCAAAGCAGTACCTGTCTTCATTTGATGCTGAATTTTAAGAATAGAAAAACATGTAAGGCTATTTTATGTTAATTATTATCTAATAAATCCACGATATGAATAAAGCTAAATCAACAGCCAATCATTGTTTGTTTATATTTTCGTTAGGTACGATTTTGCACATGTATCACCAACAGTTAAAAACAGAAATAATCCTCAGTCACATTCACCTCTAATGTTAACAACAGTGTTCATTTTGACGCCACAAGGCAAATACTGTATGTTCAACTGACATTAATTGAAATGTTCTGTTCACATTAAAAATTCATTGGTCGTTTAAACGCAATTGCGTGACAGCAAATTAAATACAGAATTTTATGTCTATTTTTCTTTGAAGGAATAAATAACTGGAATTATTTCTATAAATATTTCTCTGTATGTAATTTGCTTAAATGTTAAATTTTATGTATAAACAAACGAACTGTTCGTGTCATTCATTAATGATATTGTCCATGTCACAAAGTAAAAACAATTTGTGAACAATCTAGGTGATGCAATTTTAAAACGCTCTTCCTTTTACAGGTAATCATCACATAAAAAAAAATCACATTTGTTTGTTGTCTCTAAATTTTTACTGGTAAAAATGTCAATATTTCAACAGCTACATATTTCAGTATTCCATTGAGAATAACAGTATGAGATCACAGAGAAAATATTCCCAAGCAAAGATTTTAATGAACAGTCTTATCTGTCTGACTGTGAAAATCCTCGCTCTTTCTTGTAATTAGTACGTATAAAACTAATAATCATCCGTCTTTGAATTATAAAATTATTATAAACCCGGCTAAAAGGTTTAAAAATACCAATTAGGGTTAAAGAAGTATGCTTTTAATTTCGAAATGTGAAAATGTTGTTGCAATAATTTTTCTATTTCAATGCTGTTTCACCTTTTCGTATTCAACTCCAATTCACTTCACATAGGTAAATATAGTAGAATTTCATAGAATATTAACACAACAGCATTCGAAATGTCAATTTTTTTTGGGTAATACTTTTTCTATTTCAAAGCTGTTTCTTTCACCTTTTCGTATTCAATTCCAATTCACTTCACATAGGTAAAAAAAAATAAAGTAGAATTTCATAGAATATAAACACAACAGCATATATTTATGCCGATATAATTTTATAGATGTACATTTAGCAAAATTACAACATTTCATATATTTTTAGGTAATTTAATGCGTAGGTGATTCACAAAAGAATATAATCAATTTCACAGTACAAATGTTACATCCATATGTTTCCGTAACGCCGGCTTTTAGTTGATGAAGTGGAATAAAACGATCAACATTGCATTCTAATTCAGTGATAATTTATTCTTGTTCTGATATTATCCAGGATAAAAGACAAGAAATTAATGTTGAAATTCTTAATTTTTACAATAAATCCATCTTAATGTCATGAAATCCCCAAAAATCGCTAAAATCCTGATCAGCAATAGAATACAGGCTTATATATATATAATGCACTTTACAAATTTGTTCAGTACCAGTTTTGGTGAAATATATATGAAATGTGCAGCAACGTTACATTAATAAATCCATTTCAATATCCCAAAATCCCAACATTAACTCAAATCCTGATCAGCAATAGGATACAAAGCTTATCTACATATATTTGATGCACTCTTCAAATTTGTTCCATATTAATAAAAATGAAATATATTATTAGAAATAGACAGCAATCTTACAATAATAAATCCATTTCAATATCACAAAATCTCAAAAAATCTCTAAAATCCTGATCAGGAATAGACTTATATATGTCTAATGCACTCTACAAATTTGTTCCGTAACTGTATTAGTGAAATATATTATTAGAAATAGACAACAAGGTACGTTACATTTTTTTCAATCAACGATGCGGATTTCATTTTGTATTTTTATATATTTCAGATGTCTGTTGATTAACTAAACCCAAACACTGATAAATATATCCGTTACGAACATAAACAAGATCCGATTCTCTTTGATAATCAAATTAATTCTACTAAATCAAAGACTTAATCAGAGCACAGTGGGACGCTAATGTAAGGCACACTTAGCAACCTATTAGGCTCTGCATTTAATAACTTCTGTTATTTTTTTTCATCCAGATATTCCTTCTTCTGAAAATTATGTCAATTAAAAGCTGAAGAAATGTACATTATATTACGGTACATTGCATTGACTGAAATAGCAGAAATAGACAACGTACGCTACGCTTCTTTGCAAATTGATGTCAAATTTCAAAAAACGCTATTTGTAAAGAATAAGGGTAATAACAAAATTACCGAACTCCGAGCAATCTTACAAAGGGAAAGTCAAAACTCATAAGCATATAAACAGACAAAATCAGTCAACAACCGGAAAACTGGGAAAACCGTAATGACCCTGATTTGGTACAGGCATTTCTAAAGAAATGGTGGGTTGAATCAGATTTTAAAGCGCCAAACCTCCCCCTTTCATTACGGCTCAAAGTTTCCGGCGTGTCACTATAAGAATACTAATATACGTCATAGAATTATTGTCAGGTCATAAAATGAAAATTGAAAAATGATACGCAGTTTGAAATTTACAATTGGAAAAAACAAGAAATGAAGTAAATGTACATTTCAAATAATGAGGAAAGAAAAAAATCATAATTGATTGATGAACTTATAGTATCATATTCCTTCTTAGCAACGGAAAATATAATCGAAAATGAAGAAATAACAATGATATTATGTACAGTCAAACCTGTATATAATGGGCACTCAAGATAACCTGAAAATGTGGCCTTAATGAGCAGTTGCCCTTTATATACAGGTTAAAATTATATGCACTATTCATAAATGGGGAAAATGGTACTGCCCTTTATAGACACTGATTTGTATAATAGAGGTTCCCTTTAAGGCAGGTTTGACTGTACATCGTTTTCAGTATTGTGGAACAGACGTCGGTTGTCTCCATCTTGTCTCTGGAGGGGTCCTTTTACAGAACTGATTAAGCTGGAACGTGCACCTTGACACCTATACATTCAGTCATATCCCCTATGCAGAAAACAAAATTAAATCAAAGTCTCTTTTCCCACCATTCACTTAAAGATTTCTCCATCTTGTTTTTTTACCTGAAAATAATTTTGTCTTCCTCTCGAGGTGTAGATAATATGCAAGTTACCCAAACCCCACTTTGAACAATATCATAATTAAGCATATAGTAAATGATATTGACCTTTATAGCCATGGCGTGCACTAAGATATGTTTGCCTATGTACATTTCGTAAGCCAGGAAACATACACCATCCTTAAAAGTCATTTCTTATGCAAACTACCCTAGCCCAACCCTAACTTTGAACAATATCATAATTAAGCACACAATATTATATTAACCTTCATACCCATGGTGTGCACTAGATTATTTTTGTTGATGTACATTTCGCTAGCCAGGAAATATACACCATCTTTAAAAGCCATTACTTATGCAAACTACACCCAGCCCCACCCCACTTTGAACAATATCATAATTAAGCATCCAGTATTATATTGACCTTTATAGCTCTGGTGTGCACTAAGGTATTTTTGTCGATGTACATTTCGTTAGCCAGGAAACATACACCATCTTTAAAAATCATTACTTACGCATCGATTTCACAGTTATTGTAATGTTTATTTAATACTTTGACTCGCGAAGCAACTGTTACCTTACATTAATTAATCGGCAAAAATCAACCGCAACAGGTGCAGATTCTTGGTTTTTCAGCTCACAAATAAATATGTCAATTCCAATTGGTCAATTATGTTAAAAATACGTGTAAATAAACGTGAGAGAATATCGAAGGTGCAATCATAATGGACAGCTTAGAGAAACTGGCAATATAGAGAATATCGAAGGTGCAATCATAATGGATAGCCTAGAAAAACTGGCAATATAGAGTACACAAGTCGAAGACAAACAAAACAAAAACACAACCCAACATGTGTTGGACACCACTATACGAAAACAAACACAAATAACGTTAATAAGATATTATTTAATTATATATGCTTAAGCTCATACAATTTTCTTATTTGAAAAGGTCATTGTTCTTGCTCTTTGATTACTGAATATGATATTATTCTTTAGAAAATGTAAACAAAATTAAATTGAATCATACTGAATTGTGTGTATTTCAGAAAGGTTTCACCCTATATCGGTCTGAATACAAGGTGAGGTAAGATTTCAATTGCAATTGGTCAATTGTGTAAACAAAATGTTATTAGATATTGTTTAAGCTCATATGGATTTCTTATATCTGCTTATGTTTGAAACGGTCAATGGTCTGTAATTTCTGAATCTGATATTGTTCTTTATGAAATGTAAACACAATTCAATTGAATCATATTGGGTTACGAGTATTTCGAAAAATATTTCAGCTATATCGAGACTGTATATTAGGCGGGGAAAGTTTTAACGGATGTGGAATCCCGAGAATAGACAGTGACTCCTTCCACAAGACTAGCAAACTTGGTCACATATGGTTGTATCGTTTTTGTGTGCAGCTCCACAGAGAAGGAAACCGGACACACACATCTCAGTGGTGAAAGGCACCGATTACATACATGCATATGTAAATGTTAATTTGCCTATCGTATGATATTGACCATATCAATGACTTGTATCGTCACCAGAAATGTCGGATGATTGGATTACATGTCGTCAAGCTAAGATTTTGTAACCATGTGCGGCATCATTTTACACTAAAACGCAACATTGAGAAAACAAAGCACGGATAGGTAGAGCTGAGAGTCATAATTATGTGTTCTGATGGGAATGCTTTCTTATTTTACTGATGTTATTTCAGTAAGCAATGCAACGCCATATAATTTAAAGCAATACATAAACGTTAGATAATACCGAAGGGTCAATCAAGAAAGGACAATCAAGAAAAACTGGCAACATAGGGTACACAAGACGAAGAAAAACAAAAGAAAAACAAAACACAACATTTGTTGGACATCACCATACACAAGCAAGCACAAAAAACGTAAATAAGACATGAGCCCTCCTATAAACAACTAGAGGTAAAGACGGGCCGAACATCGTTTTCATGTGGAAATCATAACGGACAATGTGGTGCTCTGGTACAAAGAGGCATCGAATATCACAAACATTCGTATTATTGCAGCACACATTTAATTGTCATTTACATATTCAATCCCCGAATCAACATAACAAGAATTAGTAACTCCAGATGGACAACTAAGTCATACTACAAAACCTTAAGTTTGAAATGTCAAGACACTAGGAACTGTCACTGTTTAAAGACTGAACATGAATTTCTATCAAGCTAGTAATCTAAATTTCATTTCTAAAGTCATAAAAATGCCTGTGAATTTGATTACCATAGTCTCAGAATGCAGTTGGGAACAGGTGCTGTTTCTTAATATTCGTACATAAAAGCTTTAAAATCTAATTTCAAATTGTGCAGATGATTACCGTTATTTATTTAGTAAAGCATTAAACCTCTTGTAAAAAGGTTAAAATTAGGTTTTTATTCGTGTAAAATTTGTAATCTTAGCGACAAAACTACACATTCTTGTCGATGTATTTGTTCAAAATTTAATTAGTATTTGTTCCTTTTTGCAATTTTAATTCCATTATAAAGCGATAACATTACACATCAATAGGGGTTAATAATTAGACCATTCATCATGATTACTGTTCTATTACAAGGATATTAATGGACGAACTATTGTTCAACGAAGACAGTCGATAGGGGTTTGTAACGTAACGATGACGATAATGGCGTCCATTTTCTCTTAACGTTAATCTACAAATTGTTTAGCAAGAATATTTCACATGATGTTAAAAATAAATTCTATATATATATATAGAGAGATGTTGTTTTCACAGTTGACAACATCGACAACAAAATGAAATGAATAAACAAAAAATACCATGCTACCGAAACAGTCCCAATATCCAATCGTAAAATCATAGAAAGAGGCAAAATCGATACCGTTAGGACAAACATGAACACAGAATTACAAGAGAAAATAAGAGAAACCAAACACACATATACAAACAGAAAAAAACAACAAAGATCAGAGAAGAAGAATTGGCAAAACAAAAACGTGAGTGATTACAAGCGTTCGAAATTGTGACCTTCTTCTAATCCGAGTATGACATCTGCATAGACATACAATACACTGAAGGGATATTTGTATGTGAATACCAGGTGATAATTTAATCTGGAAAATTAACAACTTCGCGAATGTTTCCTCGAGTTACAATGATATTTTAATGTATGAATTATGAAATGTGAATCAGGTACAAAGAAATATATAATTAAAGACTGTACATGTCGTACTTTGAATGTTCTATCTGTGTAAGCTGTGAAATGTGAATCTGGCAATGTGAATCCAGTACAAAGTTATAGATAATTAAAGATTGGACATGTCGTACTTTGAATGTTCTATGTATGTAAGCTGTGAAATGTGAATCTGGCAATGTGAATCCAGTACAAAGTTATAGATAATTAAAGATTGGACATGTCGTACTTTGAATGTTCTATGTATGTAAGCTGTGAAATGCATCTAGATCAACATTAAAAGAATATTTACCAAAGATCAAACAAGATATTCAACCACAAGCAGTCATTGAAACATCCGATGTTGTCAAAGACAAACTGTGTAATAGAAAATTAATAACGCTTTTATCAAAATCACAAGAAATTTCATGTGGTTTAGGACGAACTGACAGTATTAGAGAATTTGTTTTGCCAAGGGATGGATACAGATTAAACATAAAAGTGAAAAATAAGAGCCATTATCAACAATGTAAATCCCTTATTCCCATACATAAAGCTTATAATATATCGTGAGTATAGTCAAATATCTCATCAGTCATTTAACTTTCAGGTTCGACAGCAAGATAGAAAAAAAAAGAAACCAGACAAACAAATAAAAAAATCAGTATAGACTGTAAGTTAAAGTACAATAAATATATAGACATGTCCAACGTGTAGCCCAAAATACTTGGCCAATATGTAATACGATATCGTGTATTTAACAACATAATTGTTCTAGGAGGGACTTCTTTCATAGTATATAATTTCTTCAAATTATTCAGGATCGTGATCGCATTGTAGTTGGATTTACAACTATCTATGCTATCTGAGTTCGAAAATCCCGCTCTTGGCGAGGTGTACTCGATACAGCATTATGTGATAAAGTTTGCCACTAACTTTGGGTACTCCGGTTTCCTCCACCAATAAAACTGAACGCCACGATATAACTGACATATTCTTGAAAGTGGCGTTAAACATCATAACCATCAGGTGATAACCTACATATGATTGCAATTGATGAGTTAGATCCCTAAAACAACTGAACTATTTGGACATGTCAATATGGTAAGGTTAAGTTCACGACCTCAGATTTTTTAGTTGAACTAAACAACTCACAAGAAAGTTCGCCAGTACTGAGAATAAGTAACGCAGGATTTTGAAGTATATAAAAATAACAAATACGGACCGTAAAGCGTTCGTGTCATGACGTGATTAAGAACAACTCTTTCTGGAACACGTCAAACAGCGACAGGAAAAACCTAAACAACATGTAAATTAAATAACTATGGTAGAAAGGAAAATATCTTGTGATTAAGTTTGGTGTTTTCTTGTTTCCTTATAAAGACAAGATGTTATAATGATTAATGAAAGAGATCAGAACGCTAACGATTTTTACATCAAAACTACACAACGTATAATAAGAAAACGATTACGGTCAAATCGTTTTCCGAATATAAATGCTCTGCCGTTAGGCTTGACTGGGTAATTTGTTTGTAGGGTCGAAGGAAATTATATAAATGACAATATATTTATATCAAGATTTCTATCATGTTTTGCTGTAATGGATCAAGCAATAAAAGAGTTCGCATATGGCAGTCACGACTGATTGGGAACGATGTAATCATTAATGCGGTAAAGAAATGACAAATTACATCGAAACAGAAGAAATCATTTGAAATGAAATTATAAAATTTTTCGCCATGTGGTACATTTCAATTCCCCATAAGGGAGGATATATTGCATTATCAAAAATATGAAGAAAAAAAAAGGATTAGAAAAGCAATAATTTAATTATAAAAAGATTCTCAAAGAACAATGTTTTTATTTATCGAAAACAATTAAGTTTGAATAGCATTTGTTTCTCATACATGTTTAGATTTCGACTTTTATTGGGAAGAGTTTGAAGATACCAAAGGGGTAATCAGAATCCGTAAATCTGGCTATAATCACTGGCTCGTTTGTTTATTATGAAAAGACAGCTTAAACAGTGATAGTCATCAATTCAACCAATATTTACAAAGCGAACAATCACCTCTCATCTTAAACGAACTCACTGAGCACATACAGATCACCATGTGTTAAACATTACGCGTAGGCTTGGTCACTCGAATTTGAAAAAAAAAAAAAAAAAAAAAAATCGAACCTGCTGGCAAAGATTGGTCAGCGTCGTTTTCATTGTTTGATATGAAGTTCACCAGGACATAAGTCCAGTTGTATCAGTTGTTAACGAGGTGTAGAGTATTTAACATATATTTTAATCAGATTTGCAGAAAACGTTGTCCACGGACAATGTTGCTATGGCGACAATGAATCTGTCGCACAGAATTCCAACTGTTAGCGTGCCAATGATCCACACTGTTTTCGGCATAGGTGAGATGATTCAATTTGAAAAGTTGAATGTGAAGTTTTCTTCCACATATTATAATCTGTTCTTAAAGTTGAAAAAATATGATTAAAACATTGTGATTCAAATTCTCATGAGGTTGCAGTTGAAAAGAAATTTATGTTTACTGAGATGCCCAGAGATACGATTAGTTGGAGACAATTGAGAAATGATTATGCTTTGTATCGTGTGCCAGTGGGGATTTACTGCTTATTATTATGAAAAAATAATTTTAGGTTGGTACGTCTTCCATGCCACTCAGTATATTCTACAAAACACCAATTTATTCTTCAAATATAACACAATGTTATTATTTTATCAGAATTCAGAAGTTAATAAGGAATGGAATCATTTGATGTAGTTTATGAAGATTGGACCAGGTGTTAAAAGTACATTGTAATTCCACTTTGTTTCTCGAGTGCTACATAAGTACCTATTTAAGAAGTCAATTAATGAATCGTGGGTGATGTTCTACTATCTCATACCACAATTTCAACTGACGTTAGTTACCACATTGATCAAAATTGTTCATGGCCATCAATGATATTATATTTTGTGTACAAAATGCCCGTATGCATTTGCTACTAATACGCATTGGATAATTCGCCATGTATGCAAATAAAAAATCTAAATATATTGCTAAAGTTCATTCCTGCTTAACAAAATACAATTCTCATTCGTTCCATTAAGATATCCTCCTACCATTGCAAGATGTGTTCAGAATCAATTACTTATCTCATCATTTAGATGTGGTAATAGAAATATCCATTCCTAGACCAATCCAATTACCAGAAATCAACAACGGAGGAAGTTTAAACATAAACTCTTTAAAAAAACACGATGACTCCACTTTTCCAAAAGTCAACTTCCCTTTCATCAGCACAAGGATATGGAGTTAACATTTCACAACTCATACGTTATGCTAGGGCTTGTTTCCAGAACAGTGATTTTCTGGACAGAGCTCAGCTACTGACACACAAGCTACTCAAGCAAGGCTACGTTGCCCCTATGTTAAAGTCATCACTACAAACATTATACGGTCGTCATCAAGAACTGCTTGACCATTGCTGCAAATGTTGTCCCTGTCTCTGGATTGTAAATAGCTTGATTGCCCATTTGGTTTTCGCTAACTAAAGTTTATTTTTGTTTTGAAACTTGTTCTCTCCATTAAATTACTGCTAAAAAAAAAATAATAAAAAAAAAAAAAAATAAAAAAAAAATAATTTATTGTTCATGTGACGTTCAACAACAATCGATCTATTCATTATGTATATGAATCATGATTAACATGTCAATACATTTATTTGCTAATTCACTATAAAGAAAAGAAAACCGAGAAACAATGGGGCGACATTCAACATTATTTACAATATAGTTAACTTATAGAAACTGAAAACAATTGCACAGAATAGAGATTTATCTAAATTAATATAGATTACATTGTAAATTGAAAGACTACACAAACACTACGCACACGTGACAAGGCTCATGATATAGTTCCTGTATACTTAATCAATGTCATCCATCTTCATTATACTTAAGTTCTTTTACCAAGAAATACAAAATGAATTAATGACGACCCAATGATGTCAAAGTTCTAATAAAAATCAATTCAGTTCATACACGAACTCATGTTGTCAAATATCTAATATAATTCAATTCAATTCAAAGTGTATTGTCATGTTAACTTTTAAAATTGTGTGACAAACAAATGAGACAAAAAGACGAAAACTCAGTACTATTGTATATATTAAAAAAGTATTGGAAAGCTAAATTATGGAAAGGTCTTTGGGAGCAAGTAAACAAAGCGTCCTAAACACCATGGCAACATCTCAGTTAATGTGTCTCAGGCAACATCTCAGTTAATGTGTCTCAGGCACCAAATCTCAGTTAATGTGTCTCAGGCAACATCTTAGTTAATGTGTCTCAGGCACCAAATCTCAGTTAATGTGTCTCAGGCACCAAATCACAGTTAATGTGTCTCAGGCACCAAATCTCAGTTAATGTGTCTCAGGCACCAAATCTCAGTTAATGTGTCTCAGGCACCAAATCTCAGTTAATGTGTCTCAGGCACCAAATCTCAGTTAATGTGTCTCAGGCACCAAATCTCAGTTAATGTGTCTCAGGCACCAAATCTCAGTTAATGTGTCTCAGGCACCAAATCTCAGTTAATGTGTCTCGGGCACCAAATCTCAGTTAATGTGTCTCAGGCACCAAATCTCAGTTAATGTGTCTCAGGCACCAAATCTCAGTTAATGTGTCTCAGGCACCAAATCTCAGTTAATGTGTCTCAGGCACCAAATCTCAGTTAATGTGTCTCAGGTCTGATGGAAATTGACCTTAGTTTTAATAAATTACAACATTTAGGTGAATTTCAAACATGGTTTATTATAGCTATAAATAGACCATATATGTGACGAAGTTATAAATAGCAAAGCATTATACTTAATCTCCAGTTCTCAGTTCTGACGACTGTCAAATAAAACTTATTCTACTGTCTTCAGCTCAAATGAGTGTTCAATAAAATGTATTATCCTATCTTCAGTTCTAATAACTTTATAATAAAAAGGGGGTAAAAAGAGGGACAACGTACGTTATACATCCGGGTATTTTTTTTCGAAAACTTTATAATGGCGGAAAATTGTCAACCATCTGACAAAATAAAACTCATTTTTATACTCTTTTAACAACGAACCTGTATGATAAAAGCCAGACTAAAGTACCCTACGGACTTGTATGTTACTATTCACATCGATAATATTCAAAAAGCTGTTGTCATTTGTCTAATCATTCCGACAACATCTCCATTTGATGCTGGATGCAGGGTGGACAACGTACGTCATACATCTGGGTATTTTGTTATGCTGGATCCAGCATCAAAAGAAAATATTGTCGGAATGATTAGACAATTAACAACAGTTTTTTGAATATTATCGATGTAAATAGTACCATACAAACAGCTTTTGGAATATTATCAATATAAATAGTACCATAGAAGTCCGTAAGGTACTTCAGTCTGGCTTTTATCATACAGGTTCGTTTTTAAAATAGAATAAAAATTAGTTTTATTTTGTCAGATGGTTGAAAAATTTCCACCATTATAAATTTTTCGATAAAAAAAATATACCCGGATGTATGATGTACGTTGTCCCCTTGATAAAGGAAACTGTTGTTTTTGAATGGCAATAAATGGTGTGAATGAATGAATGAATGAATGAATGAATAGTATTGATTGTGGAGATATCAATAAGTTTGTTGAAAATCAAAAAGATTTTCTGGAAAGATTACTTGCTTTACGATACAACACTATTTAAATTTTGAGATTTTCGTTTTAGAGCAGTTCATGGTTAGGAAATTAATGTTTCTTTGCTTTTTGGGGTGAAATTTCAGTAGAAATCTATGATTTATTATTTTTTTAATCATAATTGCTAACCAATCGAATGTTTATATTTGTCAACTTTAAAATTATTTATTGCATCATAAAAAATAAAAAGCGGAAAACAATATGAGGAAATTTGTCATCTTCACATGAATTTATGGTTTTCTTGGCAACAAACATAATACGGAATGGATATAAGGCACAAGACTTTTGAATATTAATAACAGAAATCCCATCATTGGAATTGATTAGATGGAGAAACAGATTTACAAAGGATTATGTGTGAAATTAAAATGAACAAATCCCTATACTCATTTAGAGTAGAAGTGTTGTCATTTTATTGTCGGCAATTTGTATTGATTTATACTGAAATATTAATTTCAGCATTATGAATATGGTTTAGTATTGCTCATTAAGGGCCAATTTTGTGACAGTGCCGGATTACTTATAATGATGGACTATCATAAAACGGTGGGTATCGGGTTGACGCTATGGTGATGATAACGAGAACTTTTTCTTATTATCTCAAGACAATTATAAGACAAAACAAGTGATCATTATTAAAAAAAAAGGTAATAATGATTTTTTTTCTGTATTATTTCATATATTCGTAGATGTCATATTACTTTTTAGTCCGATTTAACCATCATGGTACAATAGATTCAGGACTACATTTAATGTAAATTTGAACACATGCATGAAAAAATCAACATGAATACGACCATTATAATCTATAAAAAGGTGTCAAAAGGAACACCTAAAACACGGATTAAAAATTACATTCGTGTTTACCATGATTTACTGCGATTTCACACATTTTTATCTAATCGAGTGAAATAATTCTTTTTTTCAGATGCTATATTTTTTCCTAACCGAGTTGGTTAAGAGGATTTGATTTGATTTGATTTTTGGTGTTTTAACGTCACTTTCAGCAATATTTCAGCTATATCATGGCGACCAGTTTTAGTGGTGGAAGAAGCTGGAGTACCCGGAGAGAACCACCGACCATGGACAAGCAACTGGCAATCTTTATCACTTACGGCTGCGAGTCGAGTGCACCTTTTTGTAATTTACAAAGCCGGGCGCGAACCCACGCCGTATTGGTGATAGGCTTATATGAGTTGCTAGGTAATCCAACTAGTTAAGAAGAGTGAATCCGTTAATCGAAGGACAGAAAATACAATGGCCAACAGAAAAAGGAAAAAACGACATACAAAGCGCTGCACAGAAAACTAAATATAGAGTAAGTTTTGAAAGTTCGAAAATTAAGGAACAGCGCTAGAACATTAGTCCTTGAGGGACCTTTTCATCTAATGTTCGTTGGACTTTGTATTTATCATTGTATTTTACAATACCGTAAGTGTCCTCTTTCATGTCTGCGTCGGCGCTATGCTATAAATAGTCTAAACATTTTATAAAATGCAGATTAAATGACTGATCCGACTTTCCCCTGTAATTCTTTTTAAAATTAACACGAAAATTTGTGAGTAATACAGGATGTCACGATTAATACATATGTGTATTCTATCTAAAAAGAAGGGAAATGTGTGTTGCAATCGGTTAAAATTGGTCACAGACCGAATATTGAATTAATTGAACAAGAATAAAGTTAAATAGTGACATGGTAACAATGCATAATGACACGACGAATTCAAATTAAACGATAATCATGTCAAAAAACAACGAAATTTATTCACTATTGAATATAACCCTTATTCTCTACATGTGAAAGGCGTTAACAAAATCTTCAATATCAGAAAAACAGACACAAACACATGAAAGCATATACAGAACAACAATTGTTCCAGAAAGTCGCAATACAAGTTCTAAGACAAGAGATTGTGCTATGTAAGAAGTCAAAACAAGGAATAGAATATTGAATATGCCAAAGGTGAAATCAGAAGCCGTGTAACTCGACGAATCACAAACATGAAAACATCTACAGAATAACAGGAAGTCGCAATGCAAATACTAGGACAAGAGATTGTGCTTAATAAATAGTCAAAGCAAGGAATATAATTTTGAATATGCCAAAGGTGAAATCAGAAGCCGTAACTGGACTAATGACACACAATACAATGACCAGCAAAAAAAAAACCATTACAAACAATGTCGATAATGTATTCGCCTACTGCATTGTGAGTTTTTGAAATTACCCAAATTAACTTTAATAATTACCAACCAAGAAGTGAAATTGTGAATATGCAAAATTCAAATTTCATGAATATGGATAAACTTTACAGTAATATTGCCTTTAAACTTTGCATACAACATAACTATTACATTACTTAACCCAATACCTCAAGAGATCGGTAATGGATCGATCGTTAAACGAACCAGACAAGTTGATGGACATGAGATAAAGAAAAGAAAAAACAACAAGTAATAATGTTCACCTGAAAAAAAAAAAGATAAAATAATAATTTTGTAAATCAAACCCACAGCGATAGTCGCGGCTTTACAGATACAAGTTGTACAATACCCGAGTGTGGTGTTAGTCATTATTCTGTTGACTTTATCTTATATCAACCGTCTCGCTTTGTTTCACAAAAGCGATTTAATGACAACTAGAACATTTATGAGATCACAGTGATTGACACAAACTTAAAGATAATTTTCAAAACCTGACAAATAAATGAAAAAGGTAGAATACAGATGGGAGCGGACCATTTTACAAATCAAACAAATATTCATGCAGAATAAGGAAGAACCCAAAGAGTAAATTGTTGATTGTTTTATTAATTGTTCTTAAAGCAAAATGAACAGTATTAAAACGTAGACATCACATTTATTGCACAGGACGTGTTTCTGGAATAACCTTCATCAGGCACGCTCAAGTCAACAGAATGGAAAGCTAGAAAAAAAATAAATTAAAAGTAGGTTGGCAGCAAGAAAATCAAAATATCAGAAAACAGAAAAGTCAACGTGTCGCATAAAATAATAAAAATCATGCAGGGTAAAATACTGTCTACTAATGAATGGCATGATTGTCATATTTCAACTGGTTCTACTTTAAGTAGGAACAGAAATTATTGGGCCTAGTCTACAATGGTCTCCAGCAACCATACAAAACATCAGCTTTATATTACCGCTGATTCTGTTTAGTTTGCATTTTGAATGGAATTAAGTTTGTTCTGTCAAATAAATAGTATTTATTTCAGATTGTCAATGTTACTGAGAATCATGTATTTATACATGTGACATATTAAAACAATTCGTACATTCCTCTAATCTCTCGATTTAACCCGAGGTATATAAATAGGACCTAGATTCTCCACAGCAGAAGGAGAATTCCGAAAGAACCATCTAATAGTAGTGGTACAAATAAAAAACAATCCCCCCAAGAACGAGACGTAAATAAGCCCCTCTTTGTTGAAGAATATCAAGAACAAGAGTAACACGACGGGTGCCGCTAGTGGTGCAGGATCTGTTTATCATTCTGAAGCACCTGCAAGATTCGTGTTGTCCAATCTTTCGTGTTCAGTATATCTATCAGATCTATACTATTTTCCTATATGAAATCCTATATAAAATGATTCACAATGTCGTTTGAAGATTTTTTTCTTGATTACTTAATGGCCATGTAAACATAAAGTTTGATTAAGAGGGGAAATAAAGTAATGTTTTCCCTTTTAATCACTTAACCAAATAAACAGAAACACAGAACGGAACATCTGCTACGTTAATGACAGCAATTATTGATTCCCTAATTAAAATAGAGATTCGCCTTAGAAAGCATAACTCACCTGGTTATTCATGCAAAGGATGTTCAATCATTTTTAAATTTCATTCATATTTTTGCTGCGGCCAAGCCAAGCCAAGCCAAGCCAAAAAAAAAAAAAAAAAAAAAAAAAAACCTACTAAACAAAGCACCAAAACAAAGCAAAACAAACAAACAATCATACAATCAAACAAACAAACAAACAAAACCATGAGCAGGTGCGGAGATTTAATTATAATTAGATTTGAGTTTTTAAGAAAAATAACTACTTTATTTTTTTTCACATAGGACCTTTATGTTAACATTTAACCCATTAAACCCTGACTTATATTAACAATCAAATCTTTTGGGTGTTCGTGCCCTTTTCCCATCCTTTTATCTCCAAAAACGGTAAGAGGCGCAATACATATATTGTAATGTGGCAAGGCGATCTTATTCTGGAGAAATCAGTTAAAAAATACAATGAAAGGTACAGTGTTGTTTCAGTTGGCCTTTATTGACACACATAAGAAGATTGATATGTAAAAGCTTACGGACGACGATGACTGTCGACAATGAAGTGATGACAATAACTCACGGGACCGATTGGATCAGAAGGGCCAGTAAAAATGAACTACAGGTATTAGAAATACACGTTAGAGAATATACCGAATTGATAATCAAAAATGGACAATCCAGAGAAACGGCAACATAGGGTATAGAATACGAAGACAAACACAACACAATATGTGTTGAACACCACTATACGCAAACTAACATAGGTGTTTCAAAAAAATAAACGAAAATACAAAAATAAATGGTCTACAAAACACTACACAGAAAACTAAAGGATGTATTTTTGAATGTGGTATAATATAAGAAATCAAGAAATAAACGTTAGAGAACAACCAAGGGGCAATCATATATGGACAATACAGAGAAACTGGCGACATAGGACACACAAGATGAAGAAAAACAAAACAAAAACAAAACACAATATGTGTTGGACACCACTATACTCACACAAATACAAAAACCAAGAATTATATTCTTCAAACATGTTTTTCTCTCTCCTTAACTTTGCATCAACGATAAACTACAAACATTGCAGTCTCAGACAACGGGATTTTCATAATAGGAAACAAAGTTTGGTATGTTGCATGCAATATAGAATGTTTCCGACACATTCCCAATAAGAAAAAAGCATGGATGCCGACTGTTGACATGGACTAAAGAAAAAGCTTTTAAATTTTATTGCAACACTTCCGGTTGTTTTAGTTCAAATACACAAAACACATGCATATACATTTTTGTAATATGCATTGCTTTTAAGTTTGTTTTGTCAGCTATAAATTGATGCTGCAAAATAACAAATTTTCATCAATACATCAAGGGTTTGTTCGATGTTAAACTATAGATTAGATATAAAGAACCATTACCCATTAAATTTATGACCATTAGTTATGGCAACATTATCTAACATTACAAAACAATAGGACCATTATGTGTGAAAGCATAAGAGACGACAGAATCTAACAAAAGTATTGCAACAATTGGACAAAAATCTCAGTGTGGACTATAAGGTCATTATCGTTGGTTAATTAGTATTATTTCTATATATATTTATATGTTGTCATGGTAACGGTTACAATTGTTAGTTTTCATAAAGTAATGCAAATCGTTTTATAAGTCATAATTACTTTTGGACTTTGTATCATGTTTCTGTCAATGACAATGGACCCCATTTGTTGCATATTAATAAATCATAATAATCACATAACATGATTTATATGTAAGAAAGGCTGACGATTCCATGATTTATGTGTAAGAAAGGCTGACGATTCCATGATTTATGTGTAAGAAAGGCTGACGATTCCATGATTTATGTGTAAGAAAGGCTGACGATTCCATGATTTATATGTAAGAAAGGCTGACGATTCCATGATTTATATGTAAGAAAGGCTGACGATTCCATGATTTATATGTAAGAAAGGCTGACGATTCCATGATTTATATGTAAGAAAGGCTGACGATTCCATGATTTATATGTAAGAAAGGCTGACGATTCCATGATTTATATGTAAGAAAGGCTGACGATTCCAAAGCAGGTAATCAGAAACTATAAGTCGAAGAACGACAAACAATACAATGACAAAAAGAAAAGGGACAACAAGATAAACATTGATCTATAAAACACTACATAAACACTGAATATTGACTAACATGAATCCCACTAAAAACGGGTTGAACTCATGTGTACAGCAGGCTAAGAAGATTCTGCTTCACCAGTGGCACATGTTACAAACAAATGACGGAATTGTGATGACGACAAACGGTCAACTGGTCTTTTGTGGCACAGATATTCCGACAAACGGTACACGTGATCTTTTGTGACACAGATATTCCGTAAAGGTTACATGTAATCAATTAACGGTTAATGTTTGTTGCGTCTTATTACATATAACGGGTACAAGACATGAGAACAGGAAATGGAAATCTCTTGGAGTCGCACTAGTCACCCATCGAGATTCCGTTTTATGTGGGCGTTTCAGTTTATTGATCTTTTGCAATATTATTTTTTTCTTTTAATTTCACTTTTAACTGTTATTGCTAATTCTGTACCGTTCCCTCGTTTCATGTATTTGTACTAATTATCCTCTTCTGGGAAAATCCATTACATTTAAAAGGTTTCCGATTTCTCTTTTAAATTTGAACATTGTTGAAATTAATAGAAAACAAATCTGCCACAAAAATCAAGTTAATTCAAATAATGGTACACAAAGGAACCAAAATTAGTATAAGAAAATACTACAAATAAAATTTCTACATTTCACAGTAACAAAAATATGCGATCATAGAAAAAGAACATCAGATGCTTTACACCTGTGAGATAATACAGGTGTGTTTATTTTTGTGTTAATTTCGTTGATCGATTTCTACTTTAAATATCACTCATGAAGAGCAGTTTTGGAAACTAAGCAATTTGGAGAGATAGTGATTGATGGAAATTGCTCACATCATGTCAAATTTCAACGTAAAATATAGGCGATAATGGATAACAAACAGATAATGAGAAATAGTGATGAAATCAATTCAAGATGTAAATCGACATATTTTAATGAAGTTAATCCGCTATAAAATATAGTGCATGCACAAAGGACATATCATTGCGCTGTGACCAACTTTACATTAATCAGTTTCAATCAATTTCTAGACAGACTAAGAAAGATAACTCAGTAATGGAGATTTCCGACAAAATACGGTTATAACCTTTTAGATAGTCACATAATTTAATTAACCGTAGCCGATTGTGGGTATCATAAAATACCTTTAGTTTACTTGTTCCCAAAGATTTTAAAATTATGTGGCTTTCCAAACTTTTGACTTTGAGCGATACTCAAGAAACGAGTAGTATACACTAAATGAGGTATCTAAGTTTTTTATTTAAGCTATAGAACATCAAGTTGTTTTTACATAGTTCGTAATACAAAAAAAGTTCATGTCTAGAATGAACTATAGTGACAGCCGGAAACTTTGAGCCGTAATGAAAGGGGGAGGTTTGGCGCTTTAAAATCTGATTCAACCCACCATTTCTTTAGAAATGCCTGTACCAAATCAGGGTCATTGCGGTTTTCACAGTTTTCCGGTTGTTGACTGATTTTGTCTGTTTATATAATTATGAGTTTTGACTTTCCCTTTGTAAGATTGCTCGGAGTTTGATAATTTTGTTATTACCCTTATTTATCCTTTTATATAATTATTCAGACACAATATGGACAGACAATGTAAAAAAGTAGTGTCTATACTGGAAAAGTAGAAGATAAATAATAGGAAACTGCATGATCATCAATATCTCGGGAAACTAATTTTTGTGCTGAGTTGTGCTTAGCGCCACTTTAAGCGAAAGTTCAGCTATATTGTAGCGGTTAGCTGTATTAGTGAAGATATCAGAGTACTCGACATACCGCAACTCACTGACAAAAATTTCTTTATCGAGAACAAATTAATGGGCTCATAACGGCCTCATAACGATCAGACTCAATGATATATACTTCAACAAATTATGTCCTATTAGTAGTGCTTGTAACGCAATAATTGGCACTCAAAAGAGTATTTATTAAGCTTTGACGAGTACTTACAGCTGCTTACAAATCAAAATAATACCGGAAGTAAAACATTCTAAAGATCCTGTTTGTATAAAGAGAGATAAACCTTAGTTTTAATAGTATTCCGAAATGTTTTAAGAGTAGAAAATGCGTGTAAGAAAACGTTGACAAGTAATTACAGCTAAAAAATCAAAAAAGTACGTTTTTCTTGCTTTTGTTCTACGAAACGTGAGCGAGAGATTGAGTGAGTGGGTGTCTAGAACGCCAAGTGAGCTTTTGCAATTATATCATGGCGATAAAAAGTTAGGTTCCGATGTGATTTTTATCATGATGTAAGCTTAATACTAGAGCACATGTTGAGTTGTATTTTTTTAGTGATAACTCATTGAAACAACAGTCCACCGGTAGATATGTAGCTCCATTCGGACAGATTATTCTGATGCCGAACCAACCAGTATTTGCTCTTACTTCCTAATGCAGCATCCTTAGAGGGGGAAGCAACACATACAATTTTACAGTGTTTGACTAGATCCGACCGGGACTCGGCTTCCATTATCCACCGCATGCGAGATAAACATGCTTACCATAACACCATGGAAGCGGTTCTATATATAACAATATAAATCGGATTATAAAAACCAGTGAATGACACTTTTATAAATTCTATTCCTTTTGTCTTCTTGAATTCCATGAATTATTTAGCATTGCATGTGTAACAACGATTCCAATATTGACTGTTTTTGTATTGGATATCAACTCTGGCATATAAAATGTTATACAATTATGGCACTTCACTACATGTTATTAGATAATGATTTTATTTAAGCAATTTTATTGGCTATCATGCTGTCACCTGACATTTCGTAAAATTTGATATTGTTTGATTAAACTCGTATTGACTTGGTTTCACTTTCACTTTCACTTTTTATTTTAATGTAATAACACAATTACAGTCTTTTGTATCGGTCAATACGAGTTTTTATGGACCTTAGAAATCAATATTCACCTCAGCCTAAAGGCTTGGGTGAATATCGTTTTTAAGGTCCATAAAAACTCGTATTGACCTCAATAAAAGACTATAATTGTATAATATCGCATGCAGTGAAGTGCCGTAATTGTTTTATTACATTTCACTGGGTTTTTTTTGGTTTTTTTATTTGTGTTAATGTCGTGGGATTTTTACCTTTTGTGTCAAAATTGTAGTTATTGGGTGTTTTTTTTGTTTTTTTGTTTTTTTTGTGTGTTTGAAATGCATCAAATACCAATAATAAGAACAACATTATCATCATACTCTGATGACAAGTTACTGTTTTCTTTATTTTTGTAATCATATGAAGTACGGACAGACATACTGATACCATCATACAACAGTTACTCTTCTTTGATTTTTTTTTGCAGCAACATTAAACTAATTGTGAAATTAACAATTTTTAATAACACAACAAGAGATAGAACAATAAATGTTAACTTGAATGAATCAGTTTTCAGATTACAGTTGGATATCATTTATACCTACGAGTATTGTTGGCGTCTTTATCTTGCACGATAGTTTCCAACTGTTGGTTTGAAATGTTGGCAAAACGCCTTTTAGTTCCAACGTCATCGTCTGCCGACATCTTTGATTTGTAAGCTGCATGAGATGACGTAAGCTGGGCGGAAATTCACGATGATTGGCTGATAAATTTGGGATAAGATAAAAATAGCTCGGAATATACCCGATTCTAAAAATATATCGCCAACCGTGCAATATCACTTTTAATCGTGAGATCACTGAGAGGGTATAAGGGAAAATCGTGCAGTAATCGAGTGTAACACCACTTTCTGAGGGTAAGATGGTTATGAATGAATAGAAAAATGATTGGTGAAGCGATTTATATAAGGGTTTCGGAAAGAAAATAAAATCCGATAACCAAGAAACGTGAAAATGTGCCGACTCGGAGTTGGAACGGCAAATCCGCTGTTTTCCTTATGGAGAGCGCTCTGACGTCCCACGGCTCCAGCAAGTCGAACAAAAAGCCGTCGGACGGCAGAGGAATCTCGGACTAATAATAAGCGTGTGTCCCAGCAATAGCCAATTAATTTCGTGATTCTTATTAGGTCCGAAATGATCGAATGAGTGTCTCAGGATGAATGAATTGATTTGTTGTTTCTTCTGAGGTTCGAAATTTATCGTTTTCCAGGAGATCTCTTTTAAAATTATAAGTGAATAGTGTACGAAAGTAGCCTCTTTATGGAAGCTCTATTCATATAAAAAGAAATAAATATTAACATGTGAAATTTAGGAATATTGAGTAATCCAACCATATACTTTGCCTAGTGGTAATTGTGTGAAATTGTGCAACTGACTACTTATTGACGCACAATAGCTAGTAAAAAGATATATTAAATGCGGGTGCCACTAGTGGAGCAGGAACTGCTACCCTTCCAGACCACCTGAGTTCACCTCCAGTTTTAAGTGGGGTTCGTGCTACTCGATCTTTAGTTTTATGTGTTTGTTTTGTAGATCGTAGTTTGTGATTTTGTCCTTTTTCTTTTGGCCATTGTGTTGTATGTCCTTGGATTTACAGCCCTTTGATATCTTCATACTCTTCTTAGTTAAAATGCTCATGTTCCCTCCCTAAATTATGTAATGTAAGAGTCTTAGCCTGTAATATTTCAATACGAAAACGTAAATAAAATGCCCTTAGTGATCTTGCGTAGGAAATTGTACAATAAATAAAAAAAAATTCAGTACCCGTAAGTAGTCCAACTGATACCTTACGGTATTTTTCCAATAGCGATAGCTTTTATCATCATTGTGCATATTGCAATATTACCGTTTCAGTGAATCAATTATTCCGAAATTTCTATCCACATAAAATATATAAGAGAAAAATGAAAAATACGTGTTAGTAATCAATAACTCGGTGAAAGGGAGGCAACCGAAAGTAAAAAATTGATATCTTAATCAGCTCTGTAGAAAATAACAGTCTTTATGTAGAGAAAACCAATCAATTATCAGTTGTCAATATATAATTAAGAGATAAAGAAATAAGAGTGATTTATTACGGTTTAAAATGACTGGCATTTAAGGGGCGTGTTCTTGAAGCATTGCAGGAAAGGGGCGTAAAACGTATAATTATAATAGTTTAAGGGGTGGCAATTTTCTGCAAAATGTATAAATTTTGTTTTTCTAAATACACATTTTGCTAAGTACTAAAGTATGCAAAGACTTTATTTTATTTTCACACGAATTCTTCCGTTTGGTATGAAAACATTTCCCCTTTTCAATTCATCAACACGCTCGGGTTGGAGATTTAAAAAAAATAAAGGACATTTTTCATCGTTTTTTGTTTTTGTTTTTCAAAATTTTCAAGATACACAACTGTTAGTGTTTTCTCTTCTTCAAAGGAATGGTATTCTTCTCATATCCACATCAGCTTTATAATGTTTAGCATGTTCGCCATTAGTGTGGAAGATCATGGTTCGAACGCCGGTCGTATCAAACCAAAGACTATAATATATACATTGGTATTTGTCGCTTTTCCACTAAGCACGCAGGAGTAAGGAGTGAGATAAGATTAAGAGACTGGTTGGCTCGGAATCAGTATAATGCGTCTGAGTGGGACACACTTCTATCCCCGGACTGATATGTCAGTGAGCTAGCACAATAAAAATAAAATTAAGCGTGTTGGCTTAACATAATGCGAACATCGTTATCATGTCATCGAATGCCACTTGTTCTCACCATAATGTAACTGAAAATATCACTCACTCACTCACTCACTCACTCACTCACTCACTCCCTCCCTCCCTCCCTCCCTCCCTCCCTCACTCACTCACTCACTCACTCACCTCAATTTACATAGTAAGCATATATTTCACAATTACAAGACATTTAATCCTTATCCTTTACAACAATAGAGTCACATATGTAACGGATATAAGGGATATATAGATGAACACGAGACCGGTCTATATCATACCTAGAAAAAATGCATAATGGAAGCGCCTATATTTATCTGTTATTTGATATGGTTAGAAGAAACTGTTTCCAGAAAGACGTATTCGCCATTAAAACCCAGACATCCTCGCAATTAAAGGGCAATAACTCTTGTAGTATTAATGTCTTCATTACTTCAAAAAAGTGCTAAAAGAGGAGGTAGTTATGATATAATACTGTCAAGATCAATTAAGCTTACAATATTTCATCAGGTTGAAGATGAAACCCGAAATGGTCCTTCTGGGACATAAAAATATTACCACATAATTATCCAGCTCATGCAATTATGAATATCAACATGCATTTTATTATAGTTTTATAAAGAACTGCGGGAAAAACGTTAAAAACCGAGAATAAAATGAACAATAAAAATACCACTGTCGGAACAGTTCTAAAATCTCATTGACAAATCATAGAAAAAGAGATAAGATAGATATGGAGTAAAATATGTTCCATTGTTTACAATCGTGCGCACGGGTTCACTCTAATCATAAGTAATAGGTACTGGTATACTATTGTTATGATAAATTGATGTAGTGCATATTGTGTTCTACTTGATTCGTTGATTTATAAACATGTATGTAATTTCGCTCCTTTTACGCAGTTAGCTGTGACTGAGTGTATTTGAAATAAACAATTAACAGGTAAAACAGTTAACAGCTAACTTTCCTTGGCTTGGTACAGACAAACCAGTAGCAAGTGGCAGGGAGTATGCTAGTTTTAACGGGCCCAAATCTCCCCTTTTAGTGAAATGAAGTGGTCATGCAAGTTTTTGTTTCACGTGTGAGTAAAACGCGAACCGTCACGTATAATGGATTGAATGGAAAAACAAAAACAATAAAAAAAAAAATAAAAAAATAAATAAAAAAATAAAAATAAAAAAAAATAAAAAAAAACAAAGAAAGACAAAACAACACCATCCCAAAAAATCAGAATGGCGTAAACCATTGACTGATATTATGGGATAGAATAATAACTTTTTTATGGTGAAATGTTAAAAAGGAATACAAACTTTACTGAACAGAAGTATTTATTACAAGCTTAAAATAATTAAATTTTCATGTAAGATGTTTGAAGAGCAGTATTTTAATACATTTTTGTGTCGAGTTCATAAGATACACATTATTTTGTGTCGAGTTCATAAGATACACATTCTTTTGAAGTGTTCATAACATTTAGAAAATGGATTCAATTTCATGTGCATTGTTAAGATGAAATGAAATATTATTGTTGAGAAATAAACCAAACTGTCTTTTCATCAATAAGCCATTCAATTCATACTAAGATACAAGAAAATATTATTTTTTTTCAGTGTTTTGTTCATTAACTATATTTTGTTTGTTTTTATTCATTCTCGCTATATATTGTGCGCAACAGCTGCGATGATGAATAATTTGCGAACAATAAAATTACAATATAGATCAATTTCTATTACGATCATGTATATTTCAAAATCGATCCGGAATTTAAGATCAGACCGTTTTATTTTGTGGTTTAATGTACTGTCTATGAAGGATAAAATTCGTACCTTAATTATTTCGTACTCTTTGTGCATATAAACAAAGCAAAGCAATTTTTAAAACTGATTGAAAATGCGCGGATGTAGTAAATATTGCTTGTTTCTGCTTACAACCAAGATTAATTTGCATGAAATCCCAGAGCACTTTGAAATCTGATTACATGTAATTATATCTTATTGTTGGCAAATAGTATTTCGACTTAAAAAAAGATATTTAATTTTGGTTTCGTAATCACAAAAGAAAAACATCCCGTGGATTTTACATAGTAAAGAGCGTAGCTACAAATGTACACATCATTTGAATTGACAAATGCTGACTTTCTATCCAATACCATTTTTTTTGGCTTGAAAATAAAACTTAAGTCATTGTAATATTTGCTTGTAATAACATTTTAATATGTCTTGAATTTTCAAAATATTGGCGTATTTACGTGGGTTTTAGTCCGGATGTAAAAATACTGACCTAATGTGACCTTTGGTTAAACAAAAAGCATACGAACAAACAAATAAAAACGTTGATAATGTATAACAAATTTAGTGCCCATCATGTAAAATATTTAAAAGCCAAACAACTTAAAAGTCTTAGGGAGAAAAAAAAGCCAAAGGGCATGAAGAGGGCAGTCAACATTGGCTACAAGCACCTATGCCTGAGGCAGCAGAACATTACTTTGTTTTAATAATAAACAAATATGTTTATACACATGGCCTAATACTAAAGGTGACTTGAAAGCCAGATGATCTAAAAGTCTTCGGGAGCAAGACAACCAAAAGGCATAAGCAGGATAATCAATATCGGCTACGGCCACTTATGCCTATGTGAGGCAGGAGAACATTAGTTAGCTTTAATAATAAACAAATACTAGTATGTTTCTACGCGTGGCCTAATCCTAAAGGTAACTGATTGCGGGGAGCTATGCCTATGTGAGACAACAGAAGCTTAGTATGTTTTAATAATAAACAAATATGTTTTTACACGTGGCCTAATCCTACAGGTAACTGATGTAATCTGAGAGCACCTCAGTGGATACATGGTGACATCAGGAACAAGATATTAATCTGAGTATTGAACAGGGATATCATCGACCTAAAATGTCAATTTCAGAATCAATTTCATTACCAATACACAAAAACAAAACAATAACCCAAGGAAAAGAGCTACTATGAACTGCCCAGGTATCATGCTAGGGGGTGCTTTAAAACTGAGCGTGAGACAAGGGATTATATTATTGTTTTTAGCAAGATTCAGGTTGAAATTATTGTAAAAATAGCATGAAAATATGTGAATAATAGGATTAGCTGGTTAGTTTTCCATAGAATTACCACCGAATTAAAAGAAAAATGAACAGAATGTTTGAATGCTATGAAGATACACTGATCTACTGTAGCAAGATTCAGGTTGAAATTATTGTAAAAATTGCATGAAATTATGCACAAAGTAAGATTAGCTGGTTCGTTTTCTATAGAATTATGACTGATTTAGAGAAAAATCCACAGAAATTGTGAATACTTTAAAGATACACTGGTCTACTATAGCAATATCTAGGTTAAAATTATTGTAAAAATTAGGTAAACATGTGTGATAAATAGAATTAGCTGGTTCGTTTTCTGTGGGATAATGACTGATTTAACGAAAAATCAACAGAATTTTGTAATGCTATAAAGATACAGTGATCTACTATAACACGATTCAGGTTGAAATTATTGTAAAAATAGCATGAAAATGTATGAAAAACAGGATTAGTTGCTTAATTTTCTATAGAATTATGATTACTTTAAAAAGAAATTTCAACAAAATGCTTGAATGTTGTAAAGATACACTTATCTACTATCTTTATGATAGAAGTATTTTTAATTTAATTTTCAATAATTTATTACAAAAACCCACTTTTTATCATTATCGCAGTGAACTTTTTTTTTCTTATTATTAACATAATATTTCAAAAGATTTTTTCTCGTTTCGGAAAACTTCAATGACATTCCCTTTCTCAAAACCCATTAAATTCAGGGCCACCAAAATTTTTAATATAATATTTCGATAGCAACCATTAAATTTATAAGAAAACAAATTTAAAATAAGTGTCTTTACCTCGTTATACATTTAACAATAAAAACAGTTTCGTCTGAAGGTTTATAGACCATTCACCTGCGGTTCTACCCACCAAGAAAACAACAAGAACTAGTTTTCAATGAGAAAACTACGAAGCAGGAAAAAAGGAAGAAATTATATGACTCGTTTTCAGAACCGCTCAACCACAAATTTGTGATAGATGTGGAAAATACATATTTTTATACTTAATAATGAACCTCATCCCTATGCCGTTTTATTTTTAGCAATTTTGAAATATTTAAAAAAAAAATGGTTTAAGGGCTAATTCATATAAACAAATAATCGTAAATACGGGTTCGGGTTAGGATTATGGTGTTTAACGCCACTTTCAACAATAGATAAGTTATATCGTGGCGGTCAGTTTTATTGGTGGAGGAAATCGCAGTACCCGGAGAAAACCACCGACCTGTCAGAAGTCACTTACAAACTTTATCATATAATGTATCGAGCACACCTCGTAAATATGAAATAATTATTTAATTTGACAAATTTCAATTTACAAGCTGTTTTAAAATATTGATTTTGTCATGTAATGGTTGAAGTGTTGAAAATTGTATGTTTGTGTATTCCCAAGTGATCACCCAATCAATGAAACAACATCATGTTCGATATCAGTTGATTAATAATTGATATCATATTACTATCAAGATTAGACAAACAATGTATATTTCTATTAGAATGTCTTTGTCAGTGTCAGCAGATGGCGGGAAAACATTTATTTTTTAACAACAACAAAATGAAAAGGAGCATTCTTTGTTGAATACAAAGAAAACAATATTGTGAATTGTAACACATTCTTTTGATAAAGAGCTTGTACATTGTTAAATTTGATGATGCATTATAAAATAAAATAGGAATTTATCATTTATTTATATATTAATTATCCAATTTATTGTTTTGTATTGATATTCGTCTTAATTTTAGAGGCTGTTGTGTTCGTGATCTTGGATTTATAACTAGCTGTGCAATCAGTGTCTATCTCCACTAAAGTTGCAAGTTGGAATCCTGATCATGTCGAGGTGTACTCGATACAACATTATGTAATAAAGTTTGTCAGTGATTTGCGACAGGCCGGTGGTTTTCTCCTGGTACTCCGGTTTCCTCCACCAATAATAATTGACCGCCACGATATGACTGAAATATTATTGAAAGTGGCGTTAAACACCACATCCCTACACCCACCATTTACTTTTAGCATTTCATACCATCCATATTATTCCATATATAGTAAGTGCATTATGCCAGCTGTATTCAACGTGTTATGCCATCAATAGTAAGTAAACACGTCCACAAGTAAGATGCAAATTATAACCTTATCTACAATGAATAAGGGAGAATTAATTAAAACAGGACACTTTTGAATAAATCCTCCACCAAAGAGAAAACACGATTGTTTACAAACATTTTACTGAATCTGTCAGTGGAAACATATTTTTTACACTTAAACCCAGAGCCAAGAGTCGTCGACATACTAATATTAGTTCTTGCCGAATTAGATTATTATATAAACAACTTATGTGATGGTGCATTCACAGGAAGTTACAATGTACAGAATGCGTGGTCGCTGTAGGCGACTAATCTGACAGCTTAATCTAGCCATGGGGTAATTATACAGGACATGTGAAGAAATACAAAGAAAACAAAAGCATCATCTCACTAGCTTGACGTGTGGTAAGTTCTGAGGTACCACAGACTTGTATTTTGTTTACCTTTCTTTTAACATTGCGTTTTCTTGTTCATAAGTTAATTAATTTATATGGTGTTCTATTCGAAACCTCATCAAACAAATTCATGAAAACAGATTAAAGGAATGTGCAAACATTGATTAATAGATTCATTAACAGTTTATAAAAGCAAAATGAGCAATATTTCATTTAAAGTCATCACAGGATCATATCATAACAAAATTTATATCTGGTGAAACCCATCAATACCAAGACAAGTAGAAAAAATAGGTTTCTTTACAAAGCAGTCCTTAGAACTAAGAACAGTTGCTTCTTATTTACTCGCTAAACATATATATATCGACAATATTAGTGCAGTGTCTTAAAATATAAAGCTTATGTGTATGAGGCTTAAAAACTGGGATAAAGGCAAGGTTAACCGAGTCGTTACCCAGTTTTGTGCCGATTTACAACTAGGTTCCCAAAGCTCAACAGATAACAAGTGGAAGGGGTACCAGAAAAAGGTAGATTTCGGTCAGTGACAATATATAGCAAAAAATTATCCAGCCAATGCAATTTGCTTGCTCGAATAGAACAAAAATTAGTGCAGGATAAAATGCAATATTGCACGGTATAATTTTAATTTTTTTTCTTTGTTTGTCAAAAACTTATATTAGCTTCAAGACAATAAATAATTGAGAATTGAGAGGTCAAAAGTTGTCACAAGTAAGAAGGATGATAGTAGATAGGGATAGACAATTTTCACCTGCAAAGCGTAACGAACGTCCACTACAATGACACTGTATGTTGATCAGGACTATAGCTGCTTCAAATTGTGTTTTTCGTGCTGGGTGCTGGTGATGGTTCCCCTGGCTCGACCCACAGAGCTGACCAACCACCACGTCAGGTGGTAATAGGGGATGCCCTCTAGAAGGGGATGTCGGGTTATAGAATGGATAGAATGGTGGACCATAGTGGTTGCTCTGTTAGAGAATACCTCACCCCTTGTACATTAAAGGCCACATACAAATATTTCGAAAAACGATAACGTGCATTGTAGTCGCCATGGAAACGTAAATGTTTTCGTCCATACCCATACTGTTCCAGTTGCCCGTCAATAGTCGTTGCCCTGCTGTCCAATTTACATGCATCCATATCCTGTATTGCTAAATACAGTTTCAGATAACAACTAGTTTCATACCCTAAATGAAATAAGGGAAATGATTGGTCCTACACACCGTATAATACTGCATTGGGAAGTAATTATTACTGTACAATTAGATGTACTGTTCCATATCTATGTCTTTATTCTCAGAAAGCCAATGGTGCAGAGATATAACAATACATTAAAAAAAATAACAAATATTTACAATATATATATATATATATATATATATATGTACAAACTAAGGAGAGAGGTGACAAAAGACTAAGATCCTGGAGGACAAACACCAGTATTAATAGCACTTATGAAATAACATAATTTCTTCAATATTGGTTTTCTTTTACTTGACTTAAGTTCAGAAAATTTAATAATATTATGTCTATATATGAAATAATTTGACAGAGACTGCTTACGTTTTTGGTTAAAATATATAATACTGTTCGACCTTGTACAAATACTGCCACACTGAACATTGTGTGTGACGGGATGATAAATGTTATCTATATACGGGATCGTCATTCAACAGGTATGTATGCATAATGATTTGGTCTCTCAACTCACAGTACCGATTATGCAGATGACAAACATACTTCGCCACCCACATTTATTAAATTTAATGCATGGGCATTTAAATCGAACTCGCGATATCCTGTCCTCCAGACAAGCACGCTTACCATTATTTATTTATTTGTTAACTTTCAATGTGTTATCAGGTCTTAAAATGAACAAGATTCCATTGACAAGGAGACATCGAAAATCTGATATGAGCTTGCATCCGCTTATATTAGTTGTGCAACATAGATTACCATTATAAAATACGATGTTGTGCACTGGAACCACGAGCCCCTCACTACCGAGAGACACAAACGAAAACATGTTTTTATAGCATCCGGGTTCACCCCAGGGTTATGGTGGGGTCAAAGTTCATCTTATTTAGTTTTCCGTGTTGTGTTTTTTGTTTTGTTTGTCTTCGTTCTGTGTCTCTCTGGATTGTCCATTCTTGATTCCACTTCGGTTTTCTCTAACGTTTATTCATTATGAACATATCATATATACCCAACCAACTTTTGTAATATAATAATAAAGTGTGTACCTATACAATGTAAAACTTGAAACGGAAAATGTGACCCTAATGGGCCTTTTACTACACCCTCTGTTTTCTGAGAGCTTGTTATCCGACTTTATTTGTTTTATGATCTTATTGTTGTTTCCATCTTGTCATCTTTATTAGAATACATCTCCTGGCTTTGGTAATCTGTGTTGCTGTAAATTGTGTACAGGATAGAAATATAACACCGCGATTATACAGTTTGCAGAAAGGTTATAGGAAATTACTACGATTTATATGAAAAATCGATATTTTTAATTTAAAATCTTTCTTGACGCAAACTTTTCTTGATTAAAAAAAAAATTAAATGAAATTTGTTTCAATAGATTTTAAAACTTACATCAATATTGTAGATTTATTCTTTTTTTATCTAAATATGTATGTTTATGGAATTTGTAATTTCGTCACAATATTCGTCATTTTCTATCTAAGATGCATGTATCTGTACTTTAGACATATATTATTGTCATACAAAACAAGACAAATGGATAAGACACAAGTTGTAAACTTATGAAGTCTTCTCCGGTACATATAAACATTAGGAATGACAATATATTACAAAAAAAAAAATACAAAAAACTAGAGGCTCCCAGGAGCCTGTATAGCTCACCTGTATAGCTCACCTGGGTATAATAACAACATCAGTCAATAAAACTTGATAACTTCGGCAAAAAAAATTAACAAATGTAGCCTTCGTCATTGCAGACCCCTTTTACAAAAAAAATGTGGGCAGGGGTTCCCCCTTTAATGTAAGTTATCAAAATTGCTGTAAAAAAACATATATGTCAATGATTCTCAAAATTTAGCTTTTCCTACTTCACATTTTGTAATAGAGTTGCTTCCCTTTGATTATTTGAGTAACCAAAAGCAGTGAGTCAACAAAAAAAATGCATTTCAAGAGGAATAACTCTTGACAGTTGTCGCATATTTTTAACTGTGGGAAATTTTTTTGTAGATCTTGACATGCTGAACATTTTTGCAGTGTAAACTTTCCCTCTATCTCTAATAGTTTTTGAGATACAAGATGATAGTATTAAAATTGAGAACATTTTGATGAAAAAAGGGCAATAACTCCAAAATGGGTAATAGGATTTACTTCAAAATTGCAGGGTAGGAAGATCTTGACATGCTGCAAATTTTTGCAATTTAAACTTAACCTTTATCTCTTATAGTTTTTGAAATATAAGATGAAAAGTATTAATTTTTTTTTATAAATTTGATGAAAAAAGGGCAAGAACTCCAAGATGGGTAAACAGATTTACTTCAAAATTGCAGATAAAAAAAAAATTGATCGAAGGGCCGAACCGCCAGACACATTTTTGGAAGAGAACCATCCAATGACTATTTCATCAAAATTTTGTTCTTATTGAGCAAATGGTTTCAGACAAAAAGATTTTTATGGGAATTTCCCATAGGGTTCTATGTTAAATTAAGTTCGACTGTGGCGGCCATCTTGGTCGGTGTTCTGAAATGCCAGACACAATTTTGGAAGAGGACCACCCAAGGATCATTTCAGCAAAGTTTGGTTGAGATTGACACAGTAGTTTCAGGGGAGAAGATTTTTTTTTAATTTCATCCCCCCTTTTTTCTAATTTGCATAATCGGTCAAAATAGGCAAAAGTTCAAAGTTCATAAAAAATCCCGTAATATATGTTAAAAAGCTCGTCATTATGCTTATACAGTTCAAATTTTGGCACTTTCTGGCTTAAAGTAGAGCAGTTTTGGCCATTTGAAGAAATTTCTATTTTTAGTAATGGCGGTCATCTTGGATACAGGACGGCGGTGATGGACATACTTTTGAAAGGGGACCACCCAAGGATCATTTCAGCAAAGTTTGGTTGAGATTGACACAGTAGTTTCAGAGGAGAAGATTTTTTTTAATTTCATCCCCCCTTTTTTCTAATTTGCATAATCGGTCAAAATAGGCAAAAGTTCAAAGTTCATAAAAAATCCCGTAATATATGTTAAAAAGCTCATCATTATGCTTATACAGTTCAAATTTTAGGCACTTTCTGGCTTAAAATAGAGCAGTTTTGGCCATTTGAAGAAATTTCTATTTTTAGTCATGGCGGCCATCTTGGATACAGGACAGCGCTGACGGACACAATTTTGAAAAGGGACCACCCAAGGATCATTTCAGCAAAGTTTGGTTGAGATTGGCACAGTAGTTTCAGAGGAGAAGATTTTTTTTTAATTTCATCCCCCCTTTTTTCTAATTTGCATAGTCGGTCAAAATAGGCAAAAGTTCAAAGTTCATTACAAATCCCGTAATATATATTAAAAAGCTCATCATTATGCTTATACAGTTCAAATTGGGGCACTTTCTGGCTTAAAATAGAGCAGTTTTGGCCATTTGAAGAAATTTCTATTTTTAGTAATGGTGGCCATCTTGGATACAGGACGGCACTGACGGACACAATTTTGAAAGGGGACCACCCAAGGATCATTTCAGCAAAGTTTGGTTGAGATTGGCACAGTAGTTTCAGAGGAGAAGAGTTTTTTTTAATTTCATCCCCCCTTTTTTCTAATTTGCATAATCGGTCAAAATAGGCAAAAGTTCAAAGTTCATAAAAAATCCCATAATATATGTTAAAAAGCTCATCATTATGCTTATACAGTTCAAATTTGGGCACTTTCTGGCTTAAAATAGAGCAGTTTTGGCCATTTGAAGACATTTCTATTTTTAGTAATGGCGGCCATCTTGGATACAGGACGGCACTGATGGACACAATTTTGAAAGGGGACCACCTAAGGATCATTTCAGCAAAGTTTGGTTGAGATTGGTTCAGTAGTTTCAGAGGAGAAGATTTTTTTAAAAGTTCATCCCCCCTTTTTTCTAATTTGCATAGTCGGTCAAAATGGGTAATGGGATTTACTTCAAAATTGCAGGGTAGGTAGATCTTGACATGCTACACATTTTTGCAATTTAAACTTAACATCTATCTCTAAATAGTTTTTGAAATATAAGACGAAAAGTATTAAAATTAAAAAAAAAATTGATGAAAAAAGGGCAATAACTCCAAGATCGGTAATCAAATTTACTTCAAAATTGCAGGGTAGGTAGATCTTGACATGCTGAAGATGTTTGCAGTTTCAACTTTCCACCTGTCTCTTATAGTTTTTGAAATAAAGGACGAAAAGTATTAAAATTTTGAAAATTTGATGAAAAAAGGGAAATAACTCCAAAATGGGTAATGGGATTTACTTCAAAATTGCAGGGTGTGTAGATCTTGATATGCCGCGCATTTTTGCAATTTAAATTTAACCTTTATCTCTTATAGTTTTTGAAATATAAGACGAAAAGTATTAAAATTTTACAAATTTGATGAAAAAAGGGCAATAACTCCAAGATGGGAAATCAGATTTACTTCAAAATTGCAGGGTAGGTAGATCTTGATATGCTGATCATTTTTATCCCATGTCAGATTTTTGATATTATTAACGGTTTTTGAGTTATTACCCAAAACCTGCAATTTTACCATATGTTCTATTTTTAGTAACAGCGACCATGTTGGTTGGTGCACGGCATCACCGGACACAATTTTGAAACTAGACACCCTAGTGATGATTCAGACCAAGTTTGGTTTCCATTGGTTTAGTACTTTCAGAGGAGAAGATTTTTGAAAAAGTTTACGACGTACGACGGACGACGGACGACGACGACGGACGCCAAGTGATGGCAATAGCTCACATGACCTTTGGGTCAGGTGAGCTAAAAATGAAAATATTTTATTATCAAATCAAGGGCCCTCGAGAGGCAACAAGCTAAACTACAAATACACATATAAAGGGGAAAGCGTTGCTTGATTGATAGATAGCTATAGACATAACAATACAATAATTATGTATTCTGAAGAAATCATTTAGACAATTTACTCACATGTTGAAAACACTTGCATGACCACATCATTTCAATAACAGGGAAGGTTTAGGCCATAACACCAGTTTAACCCTGCCACATTGTATAGAAGTGCTTGTACCGATCCAAGAAAATGAGCGGTCATGTATAAATGCATTTGCCTCTATTTCTACGATTTTCGTTTAGATTTTGGAATTTCTACGACAATATTTGTTTCCCATTTTATTATAAAATCTCTGATTCTTTGATGTCTTCGGTGGTCGAGTGGCTAAAGCTGTTGACTTCTGAAAAGGGTTAGCTTCTCGATAGTGCTAAGATTTAAACCTAGCCCACTGTCTGGATGTTTCACCAATCAGTTCATTGTAGATTTTTTGATTGATTGATTGATTGATTGATTGTTGCATTACATCCAGCGACAAATATGTATTACATTTCTTTCAGCAATATACAAAAACACATACAGAAATGTGAGAGGGATGTGAGAACCTTAACAGTTACTTTTGAATGCCACTGACTGGGTAAATAAGGAAAATTACATAAGGACTAACAATAGTCATTTGCAGTCTTATGTGATGCTTTCTATAATATAACAACACCCCACCGAAAGAGCATCCGGGCCTTAAGGACGTACTAGACAGCTCTGTCAAGCACCACGGTCCTGTATGCATGAATACATGAATTTACATAGGAATTATGTTTATAATTTGTTCGTCAATACGCATGTGCGAATTAAAATATATCGGTATTATTTATATACCAATGCAGGACGTCATGTTAGAATTAAGGATAACACGTTCATTGACAGTAATAATATACTATAAATTAGATCTAATCACTTTATTTTCAAAAACAAAAACAGAAAAAAAACCCATCAAATTAAGAAGACGTAGTAACGTTGTATGAATATCAAAACGAAGCAATTAGTCTGTCTGATGTTTTTCTCCAGAAGTTGTAATTTCGTAAAATCTACAATAAAATACACAAAATAATAATTTTATTACCGAGTCCAACATTAATTTAGACCAGATTTTATGATGATTATGAGAAAGTACTCATTTTGTATTGGCCATTATTTTTCAAGAACCTTAGTAATCTTACAAGTTTTCCTGATAAAACAGATAAATCTCATTATGTCGGTAAAAAACACAATTTTATGGGAATATTTTACGGCATGGAAGAGCGATGACTCTTTGGTCAAATTTAATTTACAAAATAATAAAGCTCTAATCGTTTTAGTGTCAAAATTACGATTAACTATCCTCTATATTTCACAAGAAAAATTGCCAACATAAAAATCATATTTCCAACCGAGTTCAACGAAATGAAAAATTGACTCTGTATGATATCATCGTAATAATATTATTATCTGCAATGGCGCATGGAGGAAGTCGATTAGATCTCGTAATATTTCTAAAATATGACTTTTAATGTCAATTCTGTATCATAGTAGCAATATTAAATATAGAACCTTTTTTTCTTTGAATGACAATCTTGTCACTAAAAAAAGAAGTATAAAAATGGCACAGACACAACAAAGACGTATATACCTAATTTAGCAAATATCATTAAAATTAAGGATCCCCTCCCTCAGGCATAGGTGACCTTACCTTAGGCTGAGTTTAGCCTATTTTGGCTATCATGTTTAGACACTTCGGTCTTCTTGCTCATAATGATTTTAAATTATTTGAATTTCAAATATTTTGACTTTGAGCTTACCTGATGAAGGTTATTCCAGTAACGTACCTGATGAAGGTTATTCCAGTAACGTACCTGATGAAGGTTATTCCAGTAACGTACCTGATGAAGGTTATTCCAGTAACGTACCTGATGAAGGTTATTCCAGTAACGTACCTGATGAAGGTTATTCCAGTAACGTACCTGATGAAGGTTATTCCAGTAACGTACCTGATGAAGGTTATTCTAGTAACGTACCTGATGAAGGTTATTCCAGTAACGTACCTGATGAAGGTTATTCCAGTAACGTACCTGATGAAGGTTATTCCAGTAACGTACCTGATGAAGGTTATTCCAGTAACGTACCTGATGAAGGTTATTCTAGAAACCCATTGTGCACACTAAGTATGATATCTACATTTTTAGTAGTACTCACGATGAGTTTCTGGAATATAATGTACTCTGATACATGTAATCAAAAGATTGAAAAGCAAAATAAGCCAATAGGAGGAAGGAAGCCAAATTTTCTAAAGAGGATAACATAGGCTAAGGTCACCTATGTCTAAAGACTATTGACCTTGGTTCTAATAACAGACACCATGTAGTAACTGTGAATTTCAAACAAAATACAATAACAGAGAAGAAAATGAATATATTTGTGATAATTGAAATATATTATGTATACAGTATACATATGAAATGTATTCAGGTTTAGATTTATACCGAATTATACTGCTTTAATGACCCAACAGCCCCAATTACAGTCCCCCATTTTGAACTTTAAAATTAAATCTTTTTCGCTTTGTATTTAGCTGAAAGCGGGGGCATTTGTATCATCCATTTTTCAAGCACATTAATAATATATGAGCACATCTTAATACACAGAACACATTATTATGCATATTGCTTGTGATGATAATGTAACACGCTATTAAGATAATATATCTTTAAAATCAGATATCTTGAATACACAATGTAAATGTATATGCTACCGTGTGTAAGCTAAATACATTTCTATAAAACTGAGGGTGTTAAAAACATTCAACTGTAAAATTAGATAAATAGCCTCATAACAATTGGGTATTGTGTGTGTATCTAGTTCATGAACTTTCAATACTGGTTATACCGTACTTATTCATATATTTTTATTGTGATGGCGCATTTCTGTCCTAAATCAAGTACAATATAAATTTCAATTCAATTACTATTGAAGGAACAGAGATTTCAGTGGATGGTGCGGCAGCAGAGCTCTCTGAAATTCTATTTTCTGCAGCAAAATCCTCTTTAAACAGATGCAAGTTATATAAAAAAGATTCCCCAAAAACCAAAAAATGGTTTGATAAAGACTTGAAAAAATCTAGATTGAATTTGATTAATTATGGTAAAATTTATTCAAAATTTCCTCGAGACAATTATGTCAAAAACCATTATTACAAACTTCAGAGAGAATATAACAAATTGCGAAAATTTAAGTATAGACAATATAAACAAACTTTAATCAATCAACTTGACTCACTACATGATAATAATCCAAAACTCTATTGGAATCTTATAAATGACCTTAGACAACAGAAAGAGAAAGATCAGAGGGGCTCTGTTGTTGACCCACCCTCCTGGGTGTCTCACTTTGAAAAATTGAATCGAGTGAAGGATGAATTTAAAGAGCGGTTGAAAAACCTTGAGATCCAGCTTGACATGTTAGAAAAACAAACAACTTTTAATGAGCTGGACATGCACATCAGTAAAGCTGAAATTTCAAAGGCCATTTCTAAGATAAAATGTGGAAAATCACCTGAACTAGATAACATTTCCACTAATATGTTGAAATGTGCTCAAAATGAATTATTGCCCAGCATCGAAAAACTCTTCAACTCTTGTCTATTCAGTGGAAATTATCCAAAAAATTGGGCTGTTGGATCTATTACACCTATTCATAAAGCAGGTGACATCTCGGATCCTAACAATTATAGGGGTATTTCAGTTACAAGTGCACTAGGAAAACTCTTCAATTCTATCCTAGATAACAGACTAGATATGTTTTTAGAAAAACATCAAATTATTGATACATGTCAGGTTGGATTTACAAGGAAAGCCAGAACAACTGATCACTTGTTTATATTGAAATGTATAATTGATACATATTGTAACTCTAAAGATGGTAGAGTGTTTGCCTGCTTTGTAGATTTTCAAAAGGCATTTGACACTGTCATTCACACCGGTATCAAAATCAAATTACTACACGCTGGGGTAGGCTCCCTATTCTATAATATAATAAGTAGAATGTATGAAATTAGCAAATCTTGTGTTAAAGTTTCAAATGGTATAACAGATGTCTTTCCTATTAAAGTTGGGGTAAAACAAGGCGACAATCTAAGGCCCAACTTATTTAAGATATTTATAAATGATTTCCCAGATTACATCAGGAACTGCCCAGATCCGATACAATTAAATGATAAGCCTATCCACTGCCTTATGTATGCAGATGCTATAATTCTGTTATCTTCTACTGCAGAAGGCCTCCAAGCAAAACTTGATATCCTTGATAGCTATTGTAATGATTGGTGTTTGACAGTTAACCCAACTAAAACCAAAATATTGGTCTTCAACAAGGCAGGCAGGCACCTACGTCATAAATTTAAGTACAAAGCATGTGAACTTGAATGTGTACAACACTGCAAATACTTAGGTGTGTATTTTAGTGCTTCTGGGACTTTCTCCTATGCTCAGGATGAACTTTATAAGAAAAGTTTGAAAGCATATTTTAAACTTCAGAAAGATTTTCTCTCACTAAACCCAAAACCAAAAACTAGTATACATATATTTGATCACACAATCAAGCCCATTGTACTTTATGGCTGTGAAATATGGGGCACTTTTAACTCAAATACAGCTAGATTTAGAAATGGAACTGTATCTCCGGACAGAATTTACTCAAATCTCATTGGTGAAAAATTACATACTAAATTTTGTAAATTTATTTTAGGTGTTCATAAAAAAAACACCAACTTTGCTGTTTTGTCAGAACTTGGTCGTTTCCCACTCTATTACGATATTATAAAAAGTATTTTCCACTATTGGAACCGACTTGAATATCTAGAAAAAATTCCTTTACTACAAAATGCTTATGAACAATCAAAACAACTATATAATCAAAACAAATCATCATGGTACGGATCTCTCCAACGCATACTTCAACATTTTCCAACAATTAGTCAATTGAAAGGAAAGAAAATTTCAAAAAACAGCCTCAATAGACAAATCAAAGAGGGCTTTTTGGAACTATGGAAAAATCAGATGAAACAATACTCAGAAGGGAAGCTTCGCACTTACACCACATTCAAAGTACATTTTGGGTTTGAAAATTATCTATCTGTTATCGGTAATTTTGAGCATAGGAGATGTTTAACTAAACTAAGAATCTCAGCACATCGTCTACATATTGAGACTGGTAGATACCAGGGTATCCCTCCACACCAAAGGTTGTGTGAGCAGTGCGACTCGGGAGAGGTAGAAGATGAAATTCATTTTCTACTTTGCTGCAGCAAATTTAGAGAGGAGCGACAACAGCTGTTCAAATCAATATCTCAATCGTGTAACAATTTTCTACAATTAAATCCTCGAGAAAATTTTTACTGTTGACCTGTGAAGATGTATCAATCTTAAAAGAGTTGTGTCACTTTATTTATAAATACTGCAGATAATTTAAATAACTGAATAACACTGCTTCAAATTTTATTAACAAAATCTACATATTAATGTCTAAAATATATTATTGTTTGTCTGCACTAGACACGAGGAGGAATGCTCATTGCTAATCTTAGTAGATGCAATACATTTCTTGAAGCACTGTCCCTTGGTGTCTGTTGCAGATAAACGATACATCTATTTATTCCCAATTTAGTTTATTACTCGAACTGCTTGCTTTCCTGGATCAGACACGGGGAGAATCGAAATGCGATTCTTAAGCACCGTCCCCTGGTGTCTCCTCCAGCTAAGTAATCACAGTCCTTTCATCAAACACATGATGTTTTACTACTTGAACCACTTGCTTTGCTGGATCAGACACGGGGAGAATCAAAACACAATTCTTAAGCATCGTCCCCTGGTGTCTCCTCCAGCTAAGTAATCACATTCATGTAGTCCATTCTTCAACCATATGATACACTGCAACTATACATTACTCATTGCCTCTCATCGGGTCGTGCTGCCGAACACGGCCTATTTATCTATTTATATATATATTTTTTTTTTGTAACATATATCATTTAAATAGTTAGAATTGTCTTGTTTAAAAACATATATCTCCATTCTGTATTGTTGTAACTGTTGATATAATTATGAATGTATATTTGTTATTGCCCCTTGAGGGACCCTAATTGGAATAACAAATATTGTATTGTATTGTATTGTATATATATATATATATTACACTTTACGTTTTTATTTTCCCTATTTGTCTTTGTTAGCGCAGCCGGTCACTATTTTCGCATATGGACCGGTCACTATTTTAGTATATGGACCGGCCAGGTACCTGCATTATTATTGTAGATAAAAAGTATAATATAGCAAATAGTTCATGTCACTTCGGGTCATATGGTAGTATATGGACCGGTCCGTCACCAAAAAAATATTATATGGACCTCAGAAGATTCGGTTCATATAAAAAAATTTTGGTGACGGACCGGTTCATATACTGCCATAAGACCCTCAGTGTCATGAACTATTTGCTACATATGGAGACTTGAAAATGTTTTTTCTTCTTTTTATAAGGAAGTACTTTCTTACATAATGTTGGGAATTTGTATTTTATTTATGCTTTCAGGAAAGTGTTATCCACTTTATTCCCGTCATGGAAAATAAAATGAAAAACGAGACTGTCGGTTATGGTGTTTAATGCCACTTTCAACAATATTTCAGTTATATCGTGACGGTCAGATTTATTGGTGGAGAAAACCGGAGTACTTGGAGAAACATCTGATCGGCGGGAAGTCATTGACAAAAAGTTGTATCGAGCACACCTCTCATAGGAGGAATTCGAAAGCACAACGTCAGCAGTGATAGGCACTGATTGCACATGTAGTTATAAATCCAACTACCATACGATCACGACCACAACTACACTGTCGGAATCAGTTCCAAAATTCAATAGAAAATTCTTAAAAAGATCCAAAATCCATAACTCTAACACACAAATACTAAATTTGTTTAAATAAAAGAGCAAAATAATAAAATGTAAACAAACATATTGGTTACATGTAATAGTCTACTAAAAGGAATTATTACAATTAAGTTTACATTTGGGATTCTTGTAATTTGTGTTGGCAAATTGAATCTCATTTTAATTTCCTATTGCTTAACGTTATACGTAGTATCGATGTTATTAATAATTGATTTTAAAACTTGTCATAATATCAATTTGTTGTATAACCAAATATCTGGAACGCGTGTGCAATGCATTGCGTAATAATTAAAATGCACTTTGGTATAAGCTGTTGTGTCATTTGGAAATTTAAAACGCTGAACAAATATTATATATATATGTAAACAAACACGAAAATATGAATATGAAACGATAACAAAGACAAACACGAAATATTCACGTGAGATGCGTTTTAAAATATTTAATTTCATTCCATCAATTAAAGTGTTTCGGTAATGTTAATAGCAAACAAAGTCATTTAATATATTTAATGGTAGAAGTATGAATAGGTTACGTACTAATGCACTTCAAAATGTTCAACAACATGGCTGCCAACCGGAAATAAATTAAAAGACATATTACAAGATGTACACACGCAAAATTGTAATAATAAATTTCAATACTCATTGCACTTGACTTTCTTTTTCCAGGCATGTGAAATTTCTTTGCTTGCTTTATGGAGTCTTGTCATTTATTTATTTATTTATTTAAATAATCCGCAACTAGCGTATGATTGGTCACGTGACCTAAACTATCTTCAATATAAACAATACGCGAGTAGCAAATAAAGTGATCGATGCAACGAGAAAAAAAAAGAAATACAGAACAATACACCTCGTCGATTTTTTTTTCAAATAAAAATGAAACAATGAAACGGAAAATCCCGAACTCAAAGCGAATAACACCGAATCTTTAATCATTTGCCACTGCGCATTCTCATTCATTGTGATCGTCTGCTGCAAGAAATCCAAAGTTTTCAGCTGTAGAGTTTTAGGTAGTGTTATTGTTATATGCTGGAGAGGATATCTTGTAAACAGGAAGAACAATTACTGCTCTTCCGGAGCGTTTCAGGTTGCACCTGCCTCATATTAGAGACATCAAAAATGGCGCCAAAATATTACAGTGTTTTCTGTGACAGTATCTAAAGTGTTTCGGTAATCTTAATACCAAACAGATGTATATATGGGCAAACAAAGTCATTTTATAGAAACATCTAAAATGGCGCCAAAAAATACAGTTAATTTATGCGACAGTATCTATAATGAGATAATAATGGTACCAGTCGAAACATCATCATAACGCAGCTGTACTGTCATAATCTATATTAGGCTACTTAAAACACAATCAAGATCACATGTTGCGAAATGGGGGCGTCTTGATACCAGTACCAATTTACATTACATTTTGTCATGATGACTGTTTCACCAAACGGTAACAGTGTTACCTCTCGGCAGATGGTGGGAAGAATAAAAATATGCTGTTTTACAGTCACAGTAGGGTCTTCAATAATGAAAATAAATTGTACCCAAAAATGAGCGTGAAACGGCCCCTAGCCTTCATTTTGAAAGGTACTCTTTATTTTACATGTATATCTAAAAGCACTACATCTGAGTATATTTGTCGTTCTGGTGTGCAGAATATGCATGTTTTCAAGAAATGCCAAATAATGTATGCATACAATAACAGACAACTAATTTTAAGTTAGACAAATATATTGGGTCTCGTGAGGAGAATGGGTTCCCGTGTAAAGGCACGGAAGGAAAAACAACAAAAACTCTTCTGAATTCTACTGAATTCTGCTTATCTATTTAAGACGCAGAAAATGCACATGTTGTTAGTACCGCTATTGACCGCCAGACAAATGCCACGACTCAAGTCTTGAACAACGAATATTGAATGCTGGACTCTTTGCACTGGCATTTAACTGTAATGTACGCACCAACCAACATCTATGGGAACGCTATAACACCACAAGCAGTACCAGAGAGGACAGAGTGCGTAGAAAAATGTTAATTCTAAGAAATTAATGACACAGGGATTTTACTATACTACTGTGGAATTTCATGATCGTAAAATATGAGACAATGTTTGAACAAAAAATATCCTCTATTTATTTTTATTAAAAAGAACAATATCCCTTTTAAAGACAATGTTTAATTAACAGTAACATTGCGGCTTAATTTAGCAACCTTATTACCGCGCTAAACACACTCAATCAACCATTAATCAACTACATAATTAAAAGCAGAGTATCCAATTTTTCAAATTGTAATCCGGACTCGTCTTCGAAGAAACCTAATCTAATCAGAGTATGTTAGAGGGGGAAATAGATGTTTCTGATCAAGCAAGGCTTAGTCAAACGTAAAATTCCAATCAAGAATTTCATCTCGTTTCAAAATATTAATATCATAAAAAGAAGCAAGACAACTTCCCTTAAAATTGTTTTTTGCAATCTTTACTTTAGGTCATCCTAAGAATTGCAATATTAAATAATAATTTCATAATTATATTTTTCACATGCTTGGTCACAGGATATCATCTTTGTTTTAAATTGTCTTCCAAGTAAATTACCACAAAAGTCTGATTAATATTTGAAAACCTCTTCAAAAGTGCATTGAAAAAGGTGAATGCGGTTTTTCGGATATTTAATGAACTTAAGTGAATTTTCTACTTCCGTGCATACATTTTCATTCAATGGTCTATCCAACTCCTTGGTTACAATGTTTTGGCGCCCAATGTCCCATAATGCATCAATGCAAATGGTAAATTATAATGATAATTCTGAAAGGCAATATTCTAAACAAGTAAGTTTGAACGGCTGCAAGAGACATGAATATAGCATGTTTTGCATTTTAAAGTTTTATTGAATTTTTAATTATATTTCTCTTATTATAGAGTTATAAATAATTTAGTCGTTGACAGCCATTTTAAACGTCCCATATGACCCATCAAATACTTAATGTTTTAAAAATCAATGATATTCCAGTAAAAATCATTATATTATATTTTTCACTTACATGTACATATACATGTCTACATGCATACTAAAACATATTTTACTATTAGTTAGGAGGTTAGGTTTATAGTGTTTAACGCCACTTTCAACAATATTTCAGTTGTATCGTGGTGGTCAGTTTTATTGGTGGAGGAAACCGGAGTACCAAGAGAAAGCTACCGACCTGTCGCAAATCATTGACAAACTGTATCACATATTGTTGTATCGGGTACCTGTTAGTGGTGATAGTCACTGATTGCATAAGTAGTAGTAAATCCGACTACCATAAGATCACGACAACGCCGATCCCTATCTTTTAAAGATCAATAATCTTCCAGTTAGAAAACATTATATCTTAATTTTCACTTGTACATATACATGTTTACATGCTTACCAAGAGGACTAAAAGATATTTTGCTATTAGTAAAAATATCTTCGTGTAGACTAATGTGTTTTTGTTTTGTTTTTCTTCGTCTTGTGTGCCCTATGTTGACAGTTTCTCTGGATTGTCCATTTTTGATTGCCCCTTCTCTAACGTTCATTTCCAAAATCGTTCCAAAACCAGAGGAATATGATGTAGTTCCGGATTCCATTTATTAGATCTGGGATTAAGGTGATAGAGACATTCAAATAAAAAAAAAACCATTATGATTATATTTATCTCTATTAATTCTATCTGGATGGCATAATATTGTTGGTGTTTAACGTCACTTTCAATATTATTTGATTAAGTTGCATCGAATACTGTATACCCCTCTGCACGTACAGGAGTCAAACTAAGAAAATTTAAGTGTTGACAGGAACATATGTCATAGGTAATTGTATATCCAATAAAAACGTAAACATCTAATTTAGTTCGTACGACGAGTGTTCATAGTCAAAAGATTGGAAAACCAAATAATTTAAAAGTTTTTGGTGGCACGTAAAACGTGGGGCTTAAAAATGATAGCCAAAATCAGCTAAGGTCACCTATACCTGAGAGAGGAGAATATATAGTACCTTACCCAGGTATGCTCATAATAAAAAAGATTGAAAAGACAAATTAATTAAAACTTTTTGGGAGCAAGTAAACCAAAGGGCCTAAACAGGATAGACAACTACCATAAATTATGATCACAGCTGTCAAAAAAGTACGTTGAAATTAAAAGTAAAAAATGCAAAGAATGCAAATTTACAATGTTTTGTAGTTGTTTTTATTACAACGATAATACATTGTGTATCCTGTATAATATTAAAAGACTATATAACACTTTCAAATGTCAAACCGAATTTTACTTGAAAGAACTGACTTTTCCACAAAATTAAATGCATCAAAATTTATGTGAGCCTCATGTCAAATTGATAAAACGATACTGACATTTTCGCGTCTTAATTGGAAAATTTGCATTAGGAGTTAATGTAATGAATCTCTCTTCCATTGTATTTTAAAAGCTTGATGAAATGAATTTGTTATCGAGATTTCTATTCAAAAGGATGTCTTCTTTTTTCCAACGAGAATGAAGTAGTTTTGTCACCAAAAATACATTCCTTTAGTAATTTAATCCCATAAACTACAGTATTTTTCAAGCCATTTTCAGCAGTGTTGAAAATCGAGAACAAAATATATTCTGAGTGTATTTCTAAAATTTAGAATAGTACATATTTACATTAAGAAAAGAAAGATTAAACAACAATCCTGCCTCGGAACAGGCACAGATATGTGGCGGTGTTAAACAAGTAAACGGGATCACCACCCTCCTATACATAAGTTGGTTTAGTTGCATACACTAGAAAGTTTCATTCATACTAAATAGGTGTGACTCAGAAAATGATTGTCAAGTGCAAGCACCAACATTTTTTTCTCAATAAAACGAGAAAGAATCATAATTTCTATCAATGTGTGAAGTTATAGAGTGTTATAGGGTATGGTGTTTAACGCCACTTTCAACAATATTTTAGTTATATTGTGGTGATCAGTTTTATTGGTGGGGGAAACAGGAGAAAACCACAAAATGTTGCATCGAGAACACCTCTCTATGAACGGGATTCGAACGCACAACTTTAGTGGTGATAGGCACCGATTGCATAGGTAGTTGTAAATCCAACTACCATACGATCGCTACCATGACGGCCTCTTAAGTCATTACGAGATTAAACCAATTCAATAAAGAATGTTATAATAATTTTAAGATTTTGGTGAAAACAAAACACATTTCATTTTCTTCTCTGTTTCGTTTGGTCTTACTCCTACTTTATGGATGTTTAAACTGTATAATATCTACTTAAGTGCGCACGACGATATGACATGGATATGGCATGATTTCTTCTGTGGTCAATTCCATTTGTAATTTCGTATTTTTTTGTTTTTTCCCTTCGTCTTGTGTGCCCTATGTTGCCAGTGTCTCTGGATTGTCCATTTTTGATTACCCCTTCGGTATTCTCTAACGTATATTTCGTCTCTAAATATGATGAGTTCAAATTAAAATAATTGTATATAATGTTTTTGTAAATGGTCTTCAGAAATACATATTTCCTTCCAAATGTATTTGATTCTTTGTAGTTTGAAAGATTCATGTTTCCTTTGAACATATATCTTACAAACAGATTAAAACGTCTCTGTACATCATGCAGTATACAGCTGTTGATAGGTTTACTGGTACATTAGTTTAATTTTATTATTTCAATGTATCAAGCTGGTGAAAAATACGAAGACCACCTCAAATTGTGAGTGTCACTAGCGGAGCAGGGCCTACTTACCCTTCCGAACCTCTTGATTTCATCCCTGAGTTTTAGTGTGGGTTGGTGTCACTTAATCTTTGGTCTTATGTATAGTGTCTTATAAGAAACAGGAACTGCTTTCCCTTCACGACTGCTCTGGTATTTTGGTGTAGTCCGTGTTGCTCATCTTTTTAGTTATCTGTGGTTTGTATTTTGCTTTGCTTGTCAAGTTGTGCTATGTCTTGTGCCAAAACCTTGCTTGTGTCTCTGTATGTTCAAATCTTGATTGCTCCTTCGGGTTTCTCTAACGTCATTTTAATTTTGATGTACTGCTTGACCTTGACCTCAAACAGCTGCAAACCAAGATTTAAATACCAAGCAGAAAAATATCAAAAGCTAGGGCCAAACATCTTAGGCTATTAATAGGCCTACCCGAGGACAAAAGCAAATTTATGCTTTGACAAAAGTACTCAAATTTTAATGTCTATTAATGCATGGATTAGCATAAATTAATGTCGTTTCAGTACAAATGCTCCGAATTACTGTCATGGTTAGTAATTTCTACAAGGACTGACTGTTCACCACGACAATACAATAGCCTTATACACAATACAATCTCTTATCAATTAGTAGGAACAGATATGGATACAAATGAACATTAGAGACTATCAAGCATCACACGTAGACGCAAATTAAAGTAAAGGAACAACACTTTTATTGCTGTTCTACATTTCACAGTCACTGCAGGGTCTTCAACAAATAGCATAATTCATACTCTAAAATGAGTATGATTACTACTCTGCAGTTGAGGTGTACGTTTACTTCTGTCGCACCTGGACATCATTTGATATTAGTTGGTGTATATACATGTAATTGAATTTGTCAGATACGAGGCTATCAACAATAAAACAACATACGGGTAGAATAACCTGACAAATACCATCATCATTGTACCTTACAATATTACAAATACCATCATCACAAAGATGATGGTATTTGTAATATTACAATATTACAAAAACCATAACTAATTACATCCTGGAATTATATCATAGTTTGCTCAGAAAACATCGATATGGTGTAAAATATTAAATTTATGATCTAGAAACTTTTTTAAAATTTATTTATTTGTCTTAAAATGACTAGCATTGAAGTAGTAAATTAAACATGGATTGCATTTTTAATTTTGACTATCATGTTTAGGACCTTTGGTTTACTTGCTCACAGATCATGTGAATTATTTGTCTTTCCAATATTTGGACTATGAGCGTACCTGATGAAGGTTATTCCAGTAACGTACCTGATGAAGGTTATTCTGAGCGTACCTGATGAAGATTATTCTGAGCGTACCTGATGAAGGTTATTCTGAGCGTATCTGATGAAGGTTATTCCAGTAACGTACCTGATGAAGGTTGTTCCAGTAACGTACCTGATGAATGTTATTCTAGATACGCACCGTGTGCACTATATTAGATATCTACGTTTTTATTTAAATTAGAATGCCCATTCAACCAGAATTCTCATAAATTCAATATGATCATCGGTTTTTAAATTTCAGACAATACAATAAATTGCTCCTTTTCCCTGAAGAATAGAATTATTAATAATAAATGAAAGGAAAATGACAGTTTGTACATCTACGTACACGTATAGCTGGTCTGTTATAGACAAATACTTGTGTTTTAATTGTGTCAAACAGAAATGGTTCATTTCGTACAAGTACCTGCATTTTATTAATTGTCCTAAACAGTAAAGGTTCATTTCGTCCATACAGTGCAATAGAACATTAAAGACCAGCTTTTTTTTTTTTACCAGAAGTGTCACAAGTTTTGATAATTTTTAATGGATTTATCTATTCTTAACCGGGAATTGGGTTGGTTAAAAAAAAACCGTAGATATAAAATTTAATGAAAACGATCCGTTTCTGGGATAACCTTCATCCGCCAAAATATTTGAAAGCCAAATAATTTAAAAGTCTTTGGGAGCAAGAAATCTAAATGACCTAAATAGTATAACTAAAATAGGTTACGGTCACCTATGCCTGAGAGAGGAGCACAATAGTTTTAGTAATATTTACATAATTAAGGAACTGTTAATTTCAGAAATAAATATATCTGATAAACCATGCACTGACTACTGGGCAGATGATACCATCAGCAGATTATTAACCAGAGATTGGTTTGATCAAACTCATCTTTATGTATTGTTAACAAGGACATGTTCACGTCACTTATTAACATCAACCAGACTATACTGGTTATCTAATTAATCGTCAGGCTCGTTCAATACATAACGTAGTTATATTTTTCTTCAGAAATTTGTTGATAAAATCTATTAGACGTCCACTTTGTCACAATGTCGTCTAAAAAGATATCTGACAAGCGAATACAATACACAATATACAATCTCAAATCCATTTTTAGAAATTAAGTATCTATGTCTATAGATGAATCAGCTGGTTTGGACAGTTAGTGTGTTTTTTTCCTATCAAAAATATATATATGACCCTGTAATGTTTCATCCCCCCCCCCCCCCCCCCCCCCCTGTTTTTAAAGATTAATTAGCTGGTTTGGACAGTTACTTTGTTATTTTCCTGTCATAATTATATTTGTGTGACTCGGTAATGTTTTATTTCAATTTTCATGTTTTAAATAGTAAGAAATGTATTACAATTTCAAATCCATTTTTAGAAATTATATACACAGATTAATCAGCTGGTTTGGACAGTTAGTGTGTTGTTTTCCTGCAATATGCATATATGGCTCTGTTCATTTCCCTCTTTTAAACAGTAAGAAATTTAATAAACACAAAAGAATTAAAATTCATGAAATCAATAAATAAAAAAAAAAGAAAAAAAAAGTTTTACTTACCCCATTCTCGTCTTTACAGTATGGAAGATCTGGGAAAAAATTACATCCAGTCATGATGGTGGTCCAAGAATTTCAAAGACTATGCTTTTGAGATGAACGAGAATGTGAATGTAACAATGATACACTACAATTATACGTTTATATCAAAATTACATTAGCTACGGTATTTCTTCACTGTTCAAATTCGCTTGAAGATATTTGTTTTTAATATCTATTTAGTAAATCACACGTACATTTGTCAGTTTTAAACATTGACAAACAATATTTGTGGTTTTTTATTAAATATGTATGTAATCACTATCCTATAACGATTTTACGAAAGATATATAATAAAACATCCTTTCCCTGTATCAAATAATTCATATAAACAACATCCTTCATCTATTTCTGTAGCTCGCACATGTGTGGATTGTCAGTAAAAATAAACAAGAACACGTGGTGTCATATTGACACAAATTGAAACTAAAAAGTGTTCAAATCCAATTTTAAACCAATTATGGGTAATTTAGAGATGTTCCGAAGTCTTTGTATGTATTGGTTTGTGTATTCTCGAGAGTTCCATGTGACTCGATGATAAAATTTATAATTCCACTGTACTGCTAACTAGTGCTATCGATCAAAAGATTAACCTGGCACGCAACACGAGGCAACGCTACAATATATGCGGGTTAGCCATATAAATTATTTATTTCCTACTTCAGGTAACATAAAAACTAACTCAAGGCTATTACAGTGTTGTTTTTTTTTAAATTAAGAGAGAAAAATGTGTTTTTATCTTAGGGTATCCCCTCTGTTGGAACTGGATATAAAAATGTGATCATAGTAACAACTGGAAAGATATTAAAAGTTTATTTTATTTTTAGCATTTGGCGGTAATGTTTGTATAATTTGTCACTGATAACCTTTTTATTGTATATTTAAAGGGGTTTTAAAGAAGTAGCACGTACAGTACATTCAACGATATTTTTTTACATAATTTAGTATGCATCTGTACACAACACCATGCACTCATTATTTTTTTATCACATCTTGCCAATAACAAATAATTATGTAACAATAACAGGCTGATTTTTTTGAAAACATTATTTATCAACTTTAATAATTGAGTATCGTCTGCCCAGCATGTTTGACGTCTGCCCAGGTGCATTTTATTGTATGCGGTTAGAACATTAAAACGTTTTTTGAACATGATTCGAAAGGTAACGATCTTTTGTAAAACGTTTTTTTTCAAGGGTCAATAGGTCAATTGATACCATCAGAAGATCAAGACATCATGGAGAAGTAACACATACGTGAGTAATTGCCTGAAAAATTATTTGATAGGTAACGATCTTTTGTAAAAACGTTTTTTTTTCAGGGCCAAGAGGTCATGATACCAGCATAAGATCACATAATGGAGAAGTAACACATACTTGAGTAATCGTCTTTTTGAATATTATTTGATAGGAAACGATCTTTTGTAAAACGGGTTTTTCAGGGTTAAAAGGTCAATTGATACCAGCATAAGATCAAGGCATCATGGAGTAGTAACACATATTTGAGTAATCGTTTGGGTAATGACTTAGCACGTTGTTATTGCTGTTGAGTAAGGTAGCATTTCTCTGAATTCATAAATCAATTAAGCGTAGGACATCTTATTTTACTTTGGTCAACTAATGTAGAATATCTAGGTATTAATGTGGATTCCATTAAGACAACTATCTAAGGAACTAAACTAAGACGCCAGTAATATGCTTCTATCATCATATAAGGTAATATATGAAATTGATAGTAACCACGGTCGGCAGTGTAATGGTTAGCGTGCTTTCTTCGAGTGTGGTAGCTCGTGGGTTCGGGCCCATGTTCGCTAAGCACGCAGCTTTAAGGGCCAAGATCAAAGACTGGTTTGCTTGGAATCAGAATACTGTGTCCTAGTGGAGCGACGTGTCTATCTGCGGAGTGTTGTTTCCGTGAGACAGTACTATAAGATCCAAATTAAACGTGTTGTCTAGTATAAAGCGGAGATCATCATTATTTCATTGAATGTAACTTGTTGTCGGCGTGATATAGCTTACAAATTGCCCACTTGACGTTTGAAAACAAAATCACTCACTCACTCACTGAATTGATAGTGGTATATTAAACAGAAATTTATGATACAAAGAAAACATACCAATTGATTGGAATAGTACAAATCAACACAATCATGATAAAAAAAACAACAACCAATGAATGAAATTAAATAACAAGAAATCGGAATACACGAAGTCACGGATGATCCCCTATTGACACAACTAACACAGCAATCAAAATGAATTAATAAAAATGGAGATAACTAAATAAATCGCAATCGTAACTACTCGGCCATTCTCGCTACCCTTCCAATAACCTTGTAAGTAGGTAGTATAAATTCTTCTTAAATTGTTTGCCGGAAGATAAGCCGCACAAAAATAGAGTCCACGGAAATCCAATATGAAAGACATACTAAGTAAAATATAATCATGCAAAGCTAATTAAACCTTTAACTTTTATCCATGAAAATAATTGAAATATAGAAAATTGTTTATAATATAACTTTATCAAACTTTCATGTAACTGACATGTGAAAAGTAGTTCTATTTATCCGCCACCTACTCACGAGGTTATATATATTATATGGCCGAGTAGCTACGATTGAATAAATCGTAGATAAACAATGACGCGTTTTTAGAATAACGTTAATCTGTCAAAAGATTGGAAAGCTGAACAAGATAGCCAAAATAGGTTACGGTGACCCATGACTTAGGGAGGAGAACCTTAGGATAGCCAAAATAGGCTACGGTGACCCATGACTTAGGGAGGAGAACCTTAGGATAGCCAAAATAGGCTACGATTACCCATGACTTAGGGAGGAGAACATTATGGTAGCCAAAATAGGCTACGGTAACCCATGACTTAGGGAGGAGAACCTTAGGATAGCCAAAATAGGATACGGTGACCCATGACTTAGGGAGAAGAACCTTAGGATAGCCAAAATAGGCTACTGTGACCCATGACTTAGGGAGCAGAACCTTAGGATAGCCAAAATAGACTACGGTGACCCATGACTTAGGGAGGAGAACCTTAGGATATATTTAAGATAGCCAAAATAGGCTACAGTGACCCATGACTTAGGGAGGAGAACCTTAGGATAGCTAAAATAGGCTACGATGACCCATGATTTAGGGAGGAGAACCTTAGGATAGCCAAAATAGGCTACGGTGACCCATGACTTAGGGAAGAGAACCTTAGTTTTAATAATAATTGCAATAATAATGAATTGCGGTTGATAAACCCAGAGAGTATTTGTCACCCAGCAGAGGTATAGACCCAGTGATAGTAATAAAAATACAGATTTATAATTAAGTGAACACGACTCTTGTACATGTATCCTGTGTATGAATATTTTGGTTTGGGTGATCTGATATATTGTCAACAATCATTTTTTGATTGACCATTCTGGTCCTAAGCTAATGAAGAATAACAAGATATATATTATTTTAGCGGATATGACCGAGTGGTCTGGGTTGCTAGATATAAGGCTTATCGATTGGTGCTGTTGTGTATCAAAGGCGTGAGCCCGAATCACAAAATATCTCCCTCCGGAAAAAAGTAGCCCTAATCAATTTTTCAAAGCAGACATGGTGTCTATATACAAAACAAACAAACTACCATACCAACACGACCATGATGGTCACCAACAAGACAAGCACGATTCATTTGTTAGAACTGTTTTCTGAAGTTAACATAACTGAGTTTTATCATCATGATATTGCCTTTATGTTGACTGAGAAGGTTTGAAGATACCAAAGGGTAATCTGAAGAGGGCATGCTTTCCATGTAACTATTAGACTCGTCCATACCCCCTTTGATCTAATTTGTACTACATGCATTTAACGATTTTCATGACGGGTGCTATGCATGGAACAGGTGAAGCCTATCTTTTCGAAGGACTAGATCTTACGGTCATAAAATTTATTTAAAAAAAAACAACCGAAACAGTCAATTAGAACAATGTATCCAATATCTACAATGAGTCAATGTTGATTTGACGGTTTTAGAATATAAGTGCACAATTCGTACTCGAAAGGTTTCGTCGGAAAAGCTGGTCTTGCGGTCATAAACTTTCGAGTAGTTGTACTGCCAAAAAAAAAATTAAAGTTAAATAAAACAACCCATCAAAATAGAACACTAATACAAATAAATAAATAAATACCTTATTATGATTGGACAATTTTGGAGTATGATTACGCCGGTAAGGTGTGGTCTCACTTCAAGTTTGTTGTCAGATATTATTTGGCTTGGTATTTTACATTTATCTACAAGTAAAAATACTAAAAGTATGAACAAACTGGCCGCAGCAATACTTATTTACTTGACTTTTTATGTTCTTTGAAATTATTTTAAGGGAACTGTGCAGTGGACTTGAACAACTCCACATTTCTATGCAATATTTGATTGCTTACTCATCACAATTTTTGGTGCAATACTGACTTTTTAGTGATCAATTCAATGGTTTGGAGAATTGAATTTAAAAGTAGGCCTTAGCACTAATATAGTTACCTTGAATAATATAAAATAACGCTTGCTTTTATAAGATACTGACTTTTTTCTTTTTAAAAGAAACTGATATTCACTGTCTCCAATTTTCGAAGTGAATATTTGTTTTTTTCAAAGTGTAAATAAAAGCACACATTAACAGAACAAACAAAACAAAAACAAAAAACAAAGAAAGAAGAAAAATGCAATAATTATTCTATTAATAATACAAACCATTAAATGTGCTTAATAAGATCATTCATGTTGTGTAGAATTGCGGAAATGAGAACGATAAGCTCGTCCGCAGTGTGCATAATTTTGATTAAACAATTTAGTTAGAGAAACACCACGATTCCAAAATTAGGTTATCCCCAGTTTTGCTCTGTGGTCATACTATTTTATTCATAATTACACCTTATATAAGAACCCTGGATTTTGATTGGTTAATAACCGGTGTATTTTTCGTGTATTTTCATATTTAGGATTAATTTCGTTCATTTTTACCACTGCCGGGATATTTGCATGAGGATTTAACTTTTTTTCCCGCTGTACCGTGGTATTTGCGAAAACGTATCTCACTTTTTTACCCTCACGTGCATCAAACCGCCAAATTCATTCGGAATATTTCTTCTTTACCTTTATACGTAAAGTAACGTGATTAAGCAAATTTGAAACCAGGAAGTGTTCCGAAATAAAGGACATAACATTTTTTCTCTCTGCCGTGGTATTTGCGAAAACGTATTTCACCTTTTTACCCTCACGTGCCGCAAACAGCCAAATTCATTCGGAATACTTCAACCACTGTCTAACAAAACAAATCGCAATACTACTACTGTACCTGCTGAAGGGAACAATTCAAAGCGTCCTATAGTATTTAGCAATTGCCAAGTTACAAACAATAAAAAAAGAATATTCCTGAAAACGAAAAACAAAAGATATTATTTATTTAGCCAGTGTTCTTAATAATATTCGGTGTAATTAAACAGATATATCATGCTTGGCCCAAACATATTTGATCTAATAGTAATATCAATTTAGATTATCCAAATTAGGAGTGAACAATAGATTATTTTTGGCAAATAGAAAGGCTCTGGATCTGCATTGATTGTTGCTTAGCGCCAACTTAAGCAATATTTCCTCTATATCATGAAGTTGTTCTGGAACTTGAATGTGGCTGCGCAAAATAATTGCTTTGTTCTATAAAAGAAAAAAAGAAAATTGTATCTAAGAAATATATGATGTATTTGTTACAAGAAGAGCTTGGCGATACCAAAGTGACAATCAGAATACATATATGCAAATAGGTATGGCGATTGGATCCACCATTCTTTCGGGGGACAATAAGTCTAACGATTTTCTGCTAGTGTTCGTCGAACTGACGTCATAAGGTATATACATATTTTTTTTATGGAACTACATCTACGTATATATTCATAGGAAAGCCCATATAAACGTGCTACTCGTAGCTAGCACATGGGTTCACCTTCAATGTTTTTGGTCGTGTATTTAAGGAATATTTGAAATTGTTGAATAGGTTATACGATATAACCTGGTTTGGGTCAGTTTACGCTTAATAAACCGCGACGCGGTTTATGAAAAGCGTAAACTGACTCAAACCAGGTTATGCAAGTATAACCTGTTCAACAATTTCAAATATTCCTTATAATTTAATTCTTACAGCAAAATTTAATGATTCCTCGATTTTAATTACGATTATTTCATGTGACTATTTGAATTTGTCGTTGCCGGATGAACACGTTGGTGATGTCACAATACCAACCCAGGTTATCGAGTATAACCAAAATTTTCTCCTCACGGACTAGCCAATCAGATTGAAATATTCAAATCAAATTAAGTTATATATTGATAATCTTTTTAGTTTTTTGTGTTGTGTATTTTGTTTTGTTTCCCTTTGTTCTGTGCCTTTTGCACAATGTTTCATATGTCTCTGGATTATCCATTCTTGATTGCCCCTTCGGCTTTCTCTAATATTCATCTTCTATCAAGTTCATTTGTTACTTTGCTGTGTACTGCAGAAAATCCTATTATACCAATGACATTTCCAGACAGTTTTGACAATCATTTAAAGTAGCTATTAAATATTGCGTCATTGATATTTTAACACTTTTAATATCTGACGTAGACACCATTAAAAAGGCATTATCAGCAAGAAATATCACCATAATAGTAAGATATCGTTTATGATTGAGTTAGCTTAAGAGTAACGACTTCCAGATTGTTTTGTCCATTACGTTGTGTTCAGCAAAACATAAATGGTGTCTCCATGACGGCCACCAGTATCACCAGTGTAAAATATTAATTCGCTTTAAACTTCGTTAGTCATTTCTCCGATGATATCTTGAGCTTATCATCAAATGAATAACCAAAGGGATACATCTTTTTTTGGATTATATAACTGTATTATATATATAAGTTTCAGTTCATTCAATGGAACACTTTTCCATTATTTAACAACTGCATCAATTTTGTAAAGAATCGGTGTAATGCTTTATGTATTAATACATCAGAGAGCCATATTTAGCTGGTTTCCCCAATTCGTACTCTCCTAATAAAATGAAGTGTTATTACCCGGAAAAATATAGTGCCAAATAAGAAATTAATCCATAATGATACTACATTAATTTATCTTCAGGGAAAAGCCTCGTTTGTGTTTCTGTGTGAAATTGAATATATGTCTAGAACTAATCAATAATTTTTTCAATAATTTTCATCCCATGGTGTTACATCTGCCGCTGACCAACACTTCGTAGACAATGTTGTTCAACAGTTTTGTTTAGTGTTTAGGAAAATAATTGCTTATCCACATCGATTGAAACAACATTAAAACGGGAAATATACTAAGACTTTTTTATTATACAAATATTACATAAGAACAGTTTAAAGAAAATAAGAAAAGATTGAAGATACCAGAGGGCTATTCAGAAGCCGTAAATCTAAGGACAGACAATGCAATGAGTTAGGGGTTATAGTGCAAAACGCCACTTTCAACAATATGCCAGTATATCATGACGGTCAGTTTTATTAGTGCAGAACACCGGACTATCGACCTGTCGCAAGTCACTGACAAACTATATCACATAATGCTGTATGGAGTATACCTCACCTGAGCAGAATTAAAACTCACAACTTCAGTGGTGATAGACACTGATTGCATAAATAGTTGTAAATCCAGCTACCATACGATCACGGCGGCCCCTTACAACACAATGGCCAAACGAAAAAGGACAAACAATGATATACAAAACACTACACAGACAATTAAAGATTGAGCAACACGAACCCAACTAAAAACCGGAGAGGAACACAGGTGTTATCTATTAGAAACCAACACGAACCCAACTAAAAACCGGAGAGGAACACAGGTGTTATTTATTAGAAACCAACACGAACCCAACTAAAAACCGGAGAGGAACACAGGTGTTATCTATTAGAAACCAACACGAACCCAACTAAAAACCGGAGAGGAACACAGTTGTTATCTATTAGAAACCAACACGAACCCAACTAAAAACCGGAGAGGAACACAGTTGTTATCTATTAGAAACCAACACGAACCCAACTAAAAACCGGAGAGGAACACAGTTGTTATCTATTAGAAACCAACACGAACCCAACTAAAAACCGGAGAGGAACACAGTTGTTATCTATTAGAAACCAACACGAACCCAACTAAAAACCGGAGAGGAACACAGTTGTTATCTATTAGAAACCAACACGAACCCAACTAAAAACCGGAGAGGAACACAGTTGTTATCTATTAGAAACCAACACGAACCCAACTAAAAACCGAAGAGGAACACAGTTGTTATCTATTAGAAACCAACACGAACCCAACGAAAAACCGGAGAGGAACACAGTTGTTATCTATTAGAAACCAACACGAACCCAACTAAAAACCGGAGAGGAACACAGTTGTTATCTATTAGAAACCAACACGAACCCAACTAAAAACCGGAGAGGAACACAGGTGTTATCTATTAGAAACCAACACGAACCCAACTAAAAACCGGAGAGGAACACAGTTGTTATCTATTAGAAACCAACACGAACCCAACTAAAAACCGGAGAGGAACACAGTTGTTATCTATTAGAAACCAACACGAACCCAACTAAAAACCGGAGAGGAACACAGTTGTTATCTATTAGAAACCAACACGAACCCAACTAAAAACCGGAGAGGAACACAGTTGTTATCTATTAGAAACCAACACGAACCCAACTAAAAACCGGAGAGGAACACAGTTGTTATCTATTAGAAACCAACACGAACCCAACTAAAAACCGGAGAGGAACACAGTTGTTATCTATTAGAAACCAACACGAACCCAACTAAAAACCGGAGAGGAACACAGTTGTTATCTATTAGAAACCAACACGAACCCAACTAAAAACCGGAGAGGAACACAGTTGTTATCTATTAGAAACCAACACGAACCCAACTAAAAACCGGAGAGGAACACAGTTGTTATCTATTAGAAACCAACACGAACCCAACTAAAAACCGGAGAGGAACACAGTTGTTATCTATTAGAAACCAACACGAACCCAACTAAAAACCGGAGAGGAACACAGTTGTTATCTATTAGAAACCAACACGAACCCAACTAAAAACCGGAGAGGAACACAGTTGTTATCTATTAGAAACCAACACGAACCCAACTAAAAACCGGAGAGGAACACAGTTGTTATCTATTAGAAACCAACACGAACCCAACTAAAAACCGGAGAGGAACACAGTTGTTATCTATTAGAAACCTACACGAACCCAACTAAAAACCGGAGAGGAACACAGTTGTTATCTATTAGAAACCAACACGAACCCAACTAAAAACCAGAGAGGAACACAGTTGTTATCTATTAGAAACCAACACGAACCCAACTAAAAACCGGAGAGGAACACAGTTGTTATCTATTAGAAACCAACACGAACCCAACTAAAAACCGGAGAGGAACACAGTTGTTATCTATTAGAAACCAACACGAACCCAACTAAAAACCGGAGAGGAACACAGTTGTTATCTATTAGAAACCAACACGAACCCAACTAAAAACCGGAGAGGAACACAGTTGTTATCTATTAGAAACCAACACGAACCCAACTAAAAACCGGAGAGGAACACAGTTGTTATCTATTAGAAACCAACACGAACCCAACTAAAAACCGGAGAGGAACACAGTTGTTATCTATTAGAAACCAACACGAACCCAACTAAAAACCGGAGAGGAACACAGTTGTTATCTATTAGAAACCAACACGAACCCAACTAAAAACCGGAGAGGAACACAGTTGTTATCTATTAGAAACCAACACGAACCCAACTAAAAACCGGAGAGGAACACAGTTGTTATCTATTAGAAACCAACACGAACCCAACTAAAAACCGGAGAGGAACACAGTTGTTATCTATTAGAAACCAACACGAACCCAACTAAAAACCGGAGAGGAACACAGGTGTTATCTATTAGAAACCAACACGAACCCAACTAAAAACCGGAGAGGAACACAGGTGTTATCTATTAGAAACCAACACGAACCCAACTAAAAACCGGAGAGGAACACAGTTGTTATCTATTAGAAACCAACACGAACCCAACTAAAAACCGGAGAGGAACACAGTTGTTATCTATTAGAAACCAACACGAACCCAACTAAAAACCGGAGAGGAACACAGTTGTTATCTATTAGAAACCAACACGAACCCAACTAAAAACCGGAGAGGAACACAGTTGTTATCTATTAGAAACCAACACGAACCCAACTAAAAACCGGAGAGGAACACAGTTGTTATCTATTAGAAACCAACACGAACCCAACTAAAAACCGGAGAGGAACACAGTTGTTATCTATTAGAAACCAACACGAACCCAACTAAAAACCGGAGAGGAACACAGTTGTTATCTATTAGAAACCAACACGAACCCAACTAAAAACCGGAGAGGAACACAGTTGTTATCTATTAGAAACCAACACGAACCCAACTAAAAACCGGAGAGGAACACAGTTGTTATCTATTAGAAACCAACACGAACCCAACTAAAAACCGGAGAGGAACACAGTTGTTATCTATTAGAAACCAACACGAACCCAACTAAAAACCGGAGAGGAACACAGGTGTTATCTATTAGAAACCAACACGAACCCAACTAAAAACCGGAGAGGAACACAGGTGTTATCTATTAGAAACCAACACGAACCCAACTAAAAACCGGAGAGGAACACAGTTGTTATCTATTAGAAACCAACACGAACCCAACTAAAAACCGGAGAGGAACACAGTTGTTATCTATTAGAAACCAACACGAACCCAACTAAAAACCGGAGAGGAACACAGTTGTTATCTATTAGAAACCAACACGAACCCAACTAAAAACCGGAGAGGAACACAGTTGTTATCTATTAGAAACCAACACGAACCCAACTAAAAACCGGAGAGGAACACAGTTGTTATCTATTAGAAACCAACACGAACCCAACTAAAAACCGGAGAGGAACACAGGTGTTATCTATTAGAAACCAACACGAACCCAACTAAAAACCGGAGAGGAACACAGGTGTTATTTATTAGAAACCAACACGAACCCAACTAAAAACCGGAGAGGAACACAGGTGTTATCTATTAAGAAACCAGTTAGTATTATTGTTCATGTCATAAGAGTTCTTTGACCCACAGATTATACCTTCCTAGTTGGAAGTCAGCTCCATTGACTCTGTTATTGTAATATCCGTATATTTATTGTCATTTATCTTTGTAGTAGCATGTGGTCTTTTTAAGTGGACGTGAACCTATGCAGTTGTGTTTATCGTTTATGATGATGGGGGTGGTGGCGATCCCATTAACTGACCCCACTACATCTGTGTGCATGTCCTAAGACAGGACCTTGAATTCCAGCGTCATATGTCGTGGTCTTTCTTAGTCTTAGTAAATGGTTTGAAATTAGGTGATTGTTCGTTTGTTGATATCGTTGGAATTTTTTAACTTCACTGTTTAAACTTTCTTTTCAAAATTGTTTATCTCAAGCCATGTAACCCTTGAGACAACTACACTATATCAAGTAGACCATTGCTGTTGTTTCAAGGGTGACATGGCTTCAGATAAATTATTATGAAAAGAAAATTTAAACAGTGATGTTCAACATTTCCACCAATATTAACAAACGAACTGTTTTACCACATAAACAAATTGTTATGAACAATAACCGTAGTAAGAATGCTGTTTTTATAACCAGTTCGTTCTTGTTGGTTCTGTGATGAAAGTGAAAAATCTTGATATCCACAAGTTATTATTAGCTTGTATGCAGTAGATATAATCTACATGGTACAACACATTAGCACATTAAAAGGGTACAACAAGTTGCGAGTTCGAATACCGCTCATGACGAGGTGTACTCGAAACAACATTATGTGATAAAGTTTGTCAGTGACTTACCACAGATCGGTTGTTTTCTCCAGGTACTCCTGTTCCTCCACCAATAAAACTGGACGCCACGACATAACTTTAAATATTGTTGAAGGTGAGGTAAACACCATAACCGTAACTGCTAACACCCCAGGGGCGGATCCAGGGGGAGGGTTAACGCCCCCCCTAAAATTGAAAAAATAAGATTTTTTGGCGTAAAATCGTGATTTTTCACACGAAATACCTCAAAATATTTCGCTCCTCCCTCCGCTCGGCGCATTTTTTTAAGTGCGCCTCCCCTAACTTGAAATCCTGGATCCGCCCCTGCACCCACTAACGGATTTGTGAATTTTGTGAACATCATTGATTAATTGAGCTCGAATACTGTATTGCTATAATAATTTTTATAGATAAATATTAGAAGCAAATGTTCATCTATGTAGGCTTGCTCAACTTTTCGTCTTCATAGGTCTGTTTTTTATGGTGTCTTGTGTCCTCTGAACTTTCATCAGATTTATTTTAATGCACTATAAATGCCTGTTTGACATACTATTCACAAGGTCGTCCGTAGTCTCTTTCTGGTTAATATGCCTGACCATACAACTTTGAGATAAATGGTATAACTGAATTGCTGAAATTGGTGTTACATATACATTGCGATATGTAATCGTTTTCAATATGATATCTTTTCAATATATGTTGTTTAACGTTTAAAACCCGATACTAAAAAGACTACGCCATGTGTCTTGGTATTTGTTAAGTGCAATGGTTTGAGATGATAGATGATATTGTTGATATTTGTAGAATTGTTGACTATCACTATTTAAACTTGTTTTTCATAGCTGTATGTTATTACTAAGACTAAAGATAACCCCTCAGACATAGGTGTCCTTACCCGATTTTGGCCTTTTTATTTAGACCCTTTGATCTTATTTAGACTCTGTGATCTTATTTAGACTCTGTGATCTTATTTAGACCCTTTGATCTTATTTAGACCCTTTGATTTTATTTAGACTCTGTGATCTTATTTAGACCCTTTGATCTTATTTAGACTCTGTGATCTTATTTAGACCCTTTGATCTTATTTAGACCCTTTGATCTTATTTAGACTCTGTGATCTTATTTAGGCCCTTTGATCTTATTTAGACCCTTTGATCTTATTTAGACTCTGTGATCTTATTTAGACCCTTTGATCTTATTTAGACCCTTTGATCTTACTTAGACCCTTTGATCTTATTTAGACCCTTTGATCTTATTTAGACTCTGTGATCTTATTTAGACCCTTTGATCTTATTTAGACCCTTTGATCTTATTTAGACCCTTTGATCTTATTTAGACCCGTTGATCTTATTTAGACCCTTTGATCTTATTTAGACCCTTTGATCTTATTTAGACCCTTTGATCTTATTTAAACCCTTTGATGTTCTTGCTCCCAAATATGTTTTAAATTATTTGGCGTTTTGACTTTAAATGAGATATTTCCAAATCATATAAGTATTAAACAAAACTAAGGTTTTCCACCCTCAGGCATAGATAGGTGACCCTGGTTTTGGCTCTCCTGTTTAGGTCCTTTGGTTGTCTTGTTCCCAAACACTTTTATATTATTTGGCTTTCAAATATTTTGGTTTTGAGTGTATCTGATGAATGTTATTCCAGAAACATGTCGTGCGCACTAAATTTGATATCTACCTTATTTTTAGGTAGTTTTTATTACTTTATTGAAATAAAATAAACGGCATTTCCCCCTCTAGATGTGATTATTTCTCACACACTCTCACTGTAAAGGCAAAAAGAATTTTTGTAAAAATCAGATTATATTGAGGACCTAAAACTACTTTGAGTTCAACCAGAAACAATATCTGAATTTACACTTTAAATGTGAATTTGAACGATTTCTTTCTAATCTATTATCAAATTGTTTTTTCTCATCTTATGCTTAGTTTTCTCAAGTAATTCTCAGATAAATTAATTAGATATCCAAGGAAACCAGATAAATGTTAGGAATGGATTTGGATTCGTGCGGGCTAAAATATTTCTTATTAGGGAAAATTGAGTAATTTGACGTTTAAAAATGTGTTTTTGCTGGGATTAGAAATAAGATAAATAATGTATAATTGTTCCTTACAACGCGTTCGTGAAACTGATTAATGTAAAAATCAGACTCTTTTCGACAAAAAGAAATTTAATTTTTGAAATAAGTGATTATTCTTGTGCTTTTTCGTGAATGTTTCTCTGAAGTTTAAATTAGGAGATTGATGACAAAATCAATAAAGTCGCCCATAACGAGGCTTAAATCATGTAAAAATCATAGGTTTCGTTGTTTATCAACTCACAAGGGATAACAATCTTTAATCATTTTTTTACTTTGATATGTCGATCTGAAGACAAAGGATGCTTAGCATTCTTAAAAAATTCAACGATATTGAATCTTAAGAGGAAGCTACCTTTAACTATATTGAATTTCTTTTGTGAAATAAATCGAACTTTTCTCAAGGCAAATTGAAATTGAAAATCGTCTTTTTACCAGCAAATGCTATTACGCTCGCATAGCGACGCGAAGAATCTGAATGACACACACTATTGTTGTTATTGTTCCTTATTGCGATGTCCCATTACTTCCTCTTTGTGTGTACATATTTGAACATAGAAATACAAATAACAATTAATCAAAGCTTAATTATTCCTTTTTAAAATAGAAATACTCAAAAGTTTATTAATTAATTCTTCTACATATACAATAAACAATTCAGGGAAAGAAGTTTATGAATTTTTATGACAATATATCTTACTCTGGTATACTGTTAGAAATTCTTTATGAAAATAATTTATTTCAAATTCTAATATGACGTCCTTCATTAGCTACATTAATATATAAACAATGCTATGGTAAAAGTCACGATATATTTTAATTCACACATGCGTATGGACGGGTCAATTGTGGGGACATCAATCCTAAGGGATTTCATATTTTTGTACAGGACCGTTCTACATACAAACATTAAACAAATGTTTTGTTTCTTTATACATTAATTTTTCCAAGAAAAAAAAACCAATTCTAAAGATACCCATATGTCAACTTTGACTTTGTAAATTGTCTTCCGGTAATGTAGTTTCCAAGGATCGTTGGTAACAATAACATCAGCTGATTTCTAAATTATTATGTTTTTGGATATTTTACTTGTTTAAGTTGCTGAAATCAACATGCTGTCAATTTGGGAAAATATCAGTAACTAAAAAAACTTCAACACGGTCAATGCAGAAAAAACTGTAGATTAGCGTATTAAACAAATACCGGTAAACGAAAATACAAAACATGGTTTACAAAGCACTACATAGAAAACTAAAGGGTACATTTTCTAATTTAGCATACTATAAGAAATCAAGAAATGAACGTTTGAGAATACCAAAGGGGCCATCAAATATGGATAATCCAGAGAAATTGGCAACATAGGGTACACAAGACGAAGACAAGAAAAACAAAAAACACAACACAATATGTGTAGGACACCACTTTACGCAAACAAACATATAACGTAGATATTCTGATATAGAGCAAATGGAAACATACATAAGGAATGCTCACAGTCAGAAGTTTGCAAAGTCGAATAATTTAACTGGTGTATAGACAATGTTAGGTGTCAAACCAATAATTCACCAATCAGAGCTTAGAACATATACAAAAGTAGTTCCTTTAAAGAAAATAGTTCCTTTCGCTTTGTTGTATTGTGACAAATACTGAATGGAATGGAATAATTAAAATTGATAATTGAAGTTAAATATATATGGATTATTTTGAGCCCACATTTGATGCATTTAGTTGTATTTTAATACCACTATCGAGGATTTGATGCATGACCTATGAATATTGAATTTCCCGGAGATGACCGAGCTATTTTTAGTGTAGGTGTTTTCCAAAGCCTGGCATTGCACTGCAAGACTTTAAGCATCCCCTGATATTTTCACAGAACGTAGAGGAATCATGTACGTTTCAGAAAATATATGGTCTTAGAAAGTTTAAACTTAAAATAAAATAGCCAGGCAGGCTCGAAAAAACACAAATTTAGTAGAAAATGTTAAAGAAATGAATTATAGGTTTCACACCTTAAATTGTAAATATGTGTCATACAAAATTACGGTGTTTTACTTTATCATGAGATAATAAATATGTTTATCACTTATAATTGAAATATCCGTTCATGACGAGGTGTACTTGATACAATATTATGTGATAAAGGTGATCAGTCGACTTGCGACAGGTCGGTGGATTTCTCCGAATATTCCGGTTTCCTCCACCAATAAAACTGAGCACCAGGATATAACTGACATATTCTTAAAGGTGGCGTTAAACGCCATAACCCTGCCCCAAGAAACATATTAAAAAGAAAATAACAATACACAGAGATGTTAATTTTAGTTTTACGCTTTATGCATGTTCGTTTAGAAATAGCAAAACATATGGAATTTCTCGGTTTTTCTTCTTCACAAAGGAGTTTCCCTCAACCCAAAATCTTTTAACATGTATGGTGCGAGTTCAAATCCCGTGAAGGGAGAACAAATATTTTCCAGCTCAAAAATCAAATTCTAAGACCGTTGGACTAATTTTTCAGATGCATATAGTCGTAATCATATTGTTGTTTGACGTCACGAGTGATTTTTTTTTAAGCTAGTGTCATTGGTTTCCTACACCAATAAAAATGGAAAGTTTCAGGTCAAGCAAAAGAATATTAAATTGGTATTTGTTCCTTCTCCAAATAAGCATGCATCATTAAGGTGTAAGAACAAGACCTCGTTGGCGTAGAGTCAGGATATTGTGTCTTTTTGAGTGGAAGCGAAGCTGTGTAGGTTTTTTCTATCGTTTGTTGATATATGTATCGCAGTTGGACATCCAGTTATTAAGAGGCAAGGGTTGTGATCTCAGTTATCTGTTTGACCCCGCCACATTTTTGTGCTTGTCCACAGCCAGGACCTGAATTTCCAATGTCGTGGTCTCTATGTGTTCAGTAAGTTCAGCTAAGATGAGAGTTATTCGCTGATTGTTCATTTTTTTGATATTGGTGGAATTGATAACCATCACTGTTCAAACTTTCTTTTCATAATTAGCATAATTGACATACATCTAAGACGAGAATCATTTGATGCACGTACAATCTCCGATCAAATCCGGCTTCCACAGTAGCTTTATTGATATATTCATGGCTACTGTCTCGTCACTGGAATACTAACAGAGCATACATGTGCATAGTTTTAACTTTTTTCAGTTTTCATGTACAAATTCAGATATAATATTAACATTCAACTTGTTGAATTAAGTCTGTATATGATAGAAGTAGGATATATTTGTTATTGAAATTTACAGCTCCTAAATAATGTAAATATTATTAAAATAAAGGTTCCCCTCCCCCAGGCATAGGTGACCTTTCTTGATTTTGCCAATCCTGTTTTGGCCCATTGGTTTACTTGCACCCAACACGCTTAACATTATTTGGCTTTTCAACCTTTCGACTTTGACCTTACATGATGAAGGTTATTCTAGAAACGTGTCGTGCGCACTAAATTTGATATCTACGTTTTATTTAATCTTTTCCAGTTTGCATCCGCAAATTCTGATATAATATTAACATTGAACTTGTTGAATTAAATCTGTACGCGATAGAAGTAGAATTTGTACAATTTCAGAAATAGAGCAAAATACATCTTGGGAAATGTAATACATTTGTTGGAACAATATCGATACCCGTTTTAATAATCTCTATATTTATCACACTTCACACCTTGTATAATGTGTAAAATATAAGAGTTATTAAGCTGCTTACGTTGTGTATTCGACCAACATCTGTTCTTACGAAACATGTTCAGTCTGCACAACAAAACATTTAGAATTTTATCGTATAATATAAATTTACTATTGCTAGATGACAACACTCAAATACAAAAATCGCAAGGACCATCATATAAATGAAAACTGAAAATGAGGGGACATCAATCGAAATTTAGGACATCAAAACAGTAAAAATTCTTGATTAATTATGAAAATTGTAAAAAAATTCAAAAGGTTGGGGGTATATTGGTTCTTGTATACTGGACTATCAACCAGTTGATTCCTTTGTACTTTATCTACATTTCACAACAATATTTTGGTTTTCTAATCTTTTGAATTTGAGCATAATAAAAACGCAGATATCAAATTTAGTGTACAATCAGGTACGCTCAATATCGAAGTTTTGGAAAATCACATAATTTAAAAGTGTTTGGGAGCAATAAAACCAAAGGGCTTAAGCAGGATAGTCAAAATCGTCTAAGGTCACCTATGCCTGAGGGAGGATAACCTTAGTTTTAGTACATATGCAAGACATTTGATATATTCATTTTTTAATTTTTAATTAATATATATTTGTTATTAATAATATATTGATCTTCAACACATATTGTATATTAATAGTTCACATTAAATGCGTATCACAAGCCAGCTTTCTCATTTATGATATTTGAAAATTGTAAAATTGGGCATTTGTTAACCTCCTTTAAATCACAGTTGCTGGGTTTTTGCCAACCTTATCAAAATGATATCACTGATGCAGTTCAATAAGATTTATTCACATGTGGAAAACACTTGGATGTCTACATTTTTCCGCTAAGATGGGAGGTCTGGGCTAATAAAACTAGTTTAACCCCGCCACTTGTTATTGAAATGTCTGTGCCGAGTAAGAAAAGTGAGCGGTCAGGTGTATATGTGTTATATATAGGATATCGATTTGCCTGTTTTTACGATTTTCGGATTAGATATTGGAATATTCCGGTATCCCCTTTACATGTGGTGCGTGTATTACCTATATTTGCTCTTCATTTGAATGACTGTTAAGCAGGATTAAATCTTGTCGATCAAATTACTCCAACGAGATTAATATAACTTTAAGACATGGCTTTCAATATAACCTGGTCGACATTATGAATGGATTGCTCAATAAAGAATTCCTGTGTCACAACCATTTGTAAGCATTTTAAATTTTGAATCCCTGCATCTTCAACTGCCTTTGAACAATAATACATGGCGGGTGTCATATATTGAACAGGTTATGCTTATCCCGACATGGTTTTTGCTTTGCATACCTGCTAGTTTTGAATCCTGATATTTCTTTTCCTTTTCCAGAACTTTGCGTTCGTCTTGAAATTTTATTTGTCTGTCGCCTAAGATATTTTGCAATATTTTGTAAGTGAACTGTACATTTTATGTCTTTGGACAATTGGCATTTAAAATTTGGCTATGAAATAAATTTGTAAGGAATCTGAATAGATACAGCCAAGACAGCAACTATCCCAACAACTACAAATAATGAACCCCTTTATCCCTCACCGTAACGACAAAGTGTATTTGAATTCGGTGATAATAAAGACGTATCTAATTTAATGCGAATGCCACATTTTTGGATTCACTTTTACTAGGTACGTGCAAAGTCGACAATAACCGTTAAAGAAAAACGAAGGGGTAATCAAGTATGGACAATCCAGAGACGTAGACAGCATTGGGAGCAAGACACAGAACGAAGAGCAATCAAGCATGGACAATCCAGAGATGTAGACAACATAGTGAGCAAGACACAGAACGAAGAGCAATCAAGTATGGACAATCCAGAGACGTAGACAACATTGGGAGCAAGACACAGAACGAAGGGGCAATCAAGTATGGACAATCCAGAGACATAGACAACATTGGGAGCAAGACACAGAACGAAGAGCAATCAAGTATGGACAATCCAGAGACATAGACAACATTGGGAGCAAGACACAGAACGAAGAGCAATCAAGAATGGACAATCCAGAGACGTAGACAACTTTGGGAGCAAGACACAGAACGAAGAGCAATCACTTATGAACAATCCAGAGACGTAGACACCATTGAGAACAAGACACAGAACGAAGAACAATCAAGTATGGACAATCCAGAGACATAGACAACATTGGGAACAAGACACAGAACGAAGAGCAATCAAGTATGGACAATCCAGAGACATAGACAACATTGGGAGCAAGACACAGAACGAAGAGCAATCAAGTATGAACAATCCAGAGACGTGAACACCATTGAGAACAAGACATAGAACGAAGAACAATCAAGTATGGCCAATCCAGAGACGTAGACAACATTGGGAACAAGACACAAAACGAAGAGCAATCAAGTATGGACAATCCAGAGACGTAGACAACATTGGGAACAAGACACAGAGCAAAGAGCAATCAAGTATGGACAATCCAGAGACGTAGACAACATTGGGAGCAAGACACAGAACGAAGAGCAATCAAGTATGGACAATCCAGAGACATAGACAACATTGGGAACAAGACACAGAACGAAGAGCAATCAAGTATGGACAATCCAGAGACATAGACAACATTGGGAGCAAGACACAGAACGAAGAGCAATCAAGTATGGACAATCCAGAGACATAGACAACATTGGGAGCAAGACACAGAACGAAGAGCAATCAAGTATGAACAATCCAGAAACGTAGACACCATTGAGAACAAGACACAGAACGAAGAGCAATCAAGTATGGACAATCCAGAGACGTAGACAACATTGGGAGCAAGACACAGAGCGAAGAGCAATCAAGTATGGACAATCCAGAAACGTAGACAACATTGGGAGTAAGACACAGAACGAAGGGGCAATCAAGTATGGACAATCCAGAGACGTAGACAACATTGGGAGCAAGACACAGAACGAAGAGAAATCAAGTATGGACAATGCCGAGACGTAGACAACATTGGGAGCAAGACACAGAACGAAGAGAAATCAAGTATGGACAATCCAGAGAAGTAGACAACATTGGAAGCCAGACACAGAACGAAGAGCAATCAAGTATGGACAATCCAGAGAAGTAGACAACATTGGGAGCAAGACACAGAACGAAGAGCAATCAAGTATGGACAATCCAGAGACGTAGACAACATAGGGAGCAAGACACAGAACGAAGAGCAATCAAGTATGGACAATCCAGAAACGTAGACAACATTGAGAGCAATACACAGAACGAAGAGCAATCAAGTATGGACAATCCAGAGACGTAGACAACATTGGGAGCAAGACACAGAACGAAGAGCAATCAAGTATGGACAATCCAGAGACGTAGACAACATAGGGAGCAAGACACAGAACGAAGAGCAATCAAGTATGGACAATCCAGACATAGACAAAATTGGGAGCAAGACACAGAACGAAGAGCAATCAAGTATGGACAATCCAGAGACGTAGACAACATTGGGAGCAAGACACAGAACGAAGAGCAATCAAGTATGGACAATCCAGAGACATAGACAACATTGGGAACAAGACACAGAACGAAGAGCAATCAAGTATGGACAATCCAGAGACATAGACAACATTGGGAACAAGACACAGAACGAAGAGCAATCAAGTATGGACAATGCAGAGACGTAGACAACATTGGGAGCAAGACACAGAACGAAGTGGCAATCAAGTATGGACAATGCAGAGATGTAGACAACATTGAGAGCAAGACACAGAACGAAGAGCAATCAAGTATGGACAATCCAGAGACGTAGACAACATTGGGAGCAAGACACAGAACGAAGAGCAATCAAGTATGGACAATCCAGAGACATAGACAACATTGGGAGCAAGACACAGAACGAAGAGCAATCAAGTATGGACAATCCAGAGAAGTAGACAACATTGGAAGCAAGACACAGAACGAAGATCAATCAAGTATGGACAATCCAGAGAAGTAGACAACATTGGGAGCAAGACACAGAACGAAGAGCAATCAAGTATGGACAATCCAGAGACGTAGACAACATTGAGAGCAAGACACAGAACGAAGAGCAATCAAGTATGGACAATCCGGAGACGTAGACTACATTGGGAGCAAGGCACAGAACGAAGAGCAATCAAGTATGGACAATCCAGAGACGCAGACTACATTGGGAGCAAGACACAGAACGAAGAGCAATCAAGTATGGACAATCCAGAGACGTAGACAACATTGGGAGCAAGACACAGAACGAAGAGCAATCAAGTATGGACAATCCAGAAACGTAGACAACATTGAGAGCAATACACAGAACGAAGAGCAATCAAGTATGGACAATCCAGAGACGTAGACTACATTGGAAGCAAGACACAGAACGAAGAGCAATCAAGTATGGACAATCCAGAGACGTAGACAACATTGGGAGCAAGACACAGAACGAAGAGCAATCAAGTATGGACAATCCAGAGACGTAGACAACATAGTGAGAAATACACAGAACGAAGAGCAATCAAGTATGGACAATCCAGACATAGACAACATTGGGAGCAAGACACAGAACGAAGAGCAATCAAGTATGGACAATCCAGAGACGTAGACAACATTGGGAGCAAGACACAGAACGAAGAGCAATCAAGTATGGACAATCCAGAGACATAGACAACATTGGAAACAAGACACAGAACGAAGAGCAATCAAGTATGGACAATCCAGAGCCATAGACAACATTGGGAACAAGACACAGAACGAAGAGCAAACAAGTATGGACAATCCAGGGACGTAGACAACATTGGGAGCAAGACACAGAACGAAGTGGCAATCAAGTATGGACAATGCAGAGACGTAGACAACATTGGGAGCAAGACACAGAACGAAGAGCAATCAAGTATGGACAATCCAGAGACGTAGACAACATTGGGAGCAAGACACAGAACGAAGAGCAATCAAGTATGGACAATCCAGAGACATAGACAACATTGGGAGCAAGACACAGAACGAAGAGCAATCAAGTATGGACAATCCAGAGAAGTAGACAACATTGGAAGCAAGACACAGAACGAAGAGCACTCAAGTATGGACAATCCAGAGAAGTAGACAACATTGGGAGCAAGACACAGAACGAAGAGCAATCAAGTATGGACAATCCAGAGACGTAGACAACATTGGCAGCAAGACACAGAACTAAGAGCAATCAAGTATGGACAATCCAGAGACGCAGACAACATTGAGAGCAAGACACAGAACGAAGAGCAATCAAGTATGAACAATCCAGAGACGTAGACAGCATTGGGAGCAAGACACAGAACGAAGAGCAATCAAGTATGGACAATCCAGAGACATAGACAACATTGGGAGCAAGACACAGAACGAAGAGCAATCAAGTATGGACAATCCAGAGACGTAGACAACATTGGGAACAAGACACAGAACGATGAGCAATCAAGTATGGACAATCCAGAGACATAAACAACATTGGGAGCAAGACACAGAACGAAGGGGCAATCAAGTATGGACAATCCAGAGACGTAGACAACACAGGGAGCAAGACACAGAACGAAGAGCAATCAAGTATGGACAATCCAGAGACGTAGACAACATTGGCAGCAAGACACAGAACGAAGGGGCAATCAAGTACGGACAATCCAGAGACGTAGACAACATTGGTAGCAAGACACAGAACGAAGGGGCAATCAAGTATGGACAATCCAGAGACGTAGACAACACAGGGAGCAAGACACAGAACGAAGAGCAATCAAGTATGGACAATCCAGAGACGTAGACAACATTGGCAGCAAGACACAGAACGAAGGGGCAATCAAGGGGCAATCAAGTACGGACAATGCAGAAACGTAGACAACATTGGTAGCAAGACACAGAACGAAGAGCAATCAAGAATGGACAATCCAGAGACGTAGACAACATTGGAAACACGACACAGAACGAAGAGCAATCAAGTATGGACAATCCAGAGACGTAGACAACATTGGCAGCAAGACACAGAACGAAGAGCTATCAAGTATGGACAATCCAGAGACATAGACAACAATGGGAGCAGGACACAGAACGAAGAGCAATCAAGTATGGACAATCCAGAGACGTAGACAACATTGGGAGCAAGACACAGAACGAAGGGCAATCAAGTATGGACAATCCAGAGACGTAGACAACATTGGGAACAAGACACAGAACAAAGAGCAATCAAGTATGGACAATCCAGAGACGTAGACAACATTGGGAGCAAGACACAGAACGAAGGGGCAATCACGTATGGACAATCCAGAGACGTAGACAACATTGGGAGAAAGACACAGAACGAAGAGCAATCAAGTATGGACAATCCAGAGACATAGACAACATTGGGAGCAAGACAAAGAACGAAGAGCAATCAAGTATGGACAATCCAGAGAAGTAGACAACATTGGAAGCAAGACACAGAACGAAGAGCAATCAAGTATGGACAATCCAGAGAAGTAGACAACATTGGGAGCAAGACACAGAACGAAGAGCAATCAAGTATGGACAATCCAGAGACGTAGACAACATTGGCAGCAAGACACAGAACGAAGAGCAATCAAGTATGGACAATCCAGAGACGTAGACAACATTGGGAGCAAGACACAGAACGAAGAGCAATCAAGTATGGACAATCCAGAGACGTAGACTACATTGGGAGCAAGAGACAGAACGAAGAGCAATCGAGTATGGACAATCCAGAGACGTAGACAACATTGGGAGCAAGACACAGAACGAAGAGCAATCAAGTATGGACAATCCAGAGACATAGACAACATTGGGAGCAAGACACAGAACGAAGAGCAATCAAGTATGAACAATCCAGAGAAGTAGACAACATTGGAAGCAAGACACAGAACGAAGAGCAATCAAGTATGGACAATCCAGAGAAGTAGACAACATTGGGAGCAAGACACAAAACGAAGAGCAATCAAGTATGGACAATCCAGAGACGTAGACAACATTGGCAGCAAGACACAGAACGAAGAGCAATCAAGTATGGACAATCCAGAGACGTAGACAACATTGAGAGGAAGACACAGAACGAAGAGCAATCAAGTATGGACAATCCGGAGACGTAGACTACATTGGGAGCAAGGCACAGAACGAAGAGTAATCAAGTATGGACAATCCAGAGACGCAGACTACATTGGGAGCAAGACACAGAACGAAGAGCAATCAAGTATGGACAATCCAGAGACGTAGACAACATTGGGAGCAAGACACAGAACGAAGAGCAATCAAGCATGGACAATCCAGAATCGTAGACAACATTGAGTGCAATACACAGAACGAAGAGCAATCAAGTATGGACAATCCAGAGACGTAGACTACATTGGAAGCAAGACACAGAACGAAGATCAATCAAGTATGGACAATCCAGAGACGTAGACAACATTGGGAGCAAGACACAGAACGAAGAGCAATCAAGTATGGACAATCCAGAGACGTAGACAACATAGGGAGCAAGACACAGAACGAAGAGCAATCAAGTATGGACAATCCAGACATAGACAACATTGGGAGCAAGACACAGAACGAAGAGCAATCAAGTATGGACAATCCAGAGACGTAGACAACATTGGGAGCAAGACACAGAACGAAGAGCAATCAAGCATGGACAATCCAGAGACATAGACAACATTGGGAACAAGACACAGAACGAAGAGCAATCAAGCATGGACAATCCAGAGACATAGACAACATTGGGAACAAGACACAGAACGAAGAGCAATCAAGTATGGACAATCCAGAGACGTAGACAACATTGGGAGCAAGACACAGAACGAAGTGGCAATCAAGTATGGACAATGCAGAGACGTAGACAACATTGGGAGCAAGACACAGAACGAAGAGCAATCAAGTATGGACAATCCAGAGACGTAGACAACATTGGGAGCAAGACACAGAACGAAGAGCAATCAAGTATGGACAATCCAGAGACATAGACAACATTGGGAGCAAGACACAGAACGAAGAGCAAATCAAGTATGGACAATCCAGAGAAGTAGACAACATTGGAAGGAAGATACAGAACGAAGAGCAATCAAGTATGGACAATCCAGAGATGTAGACAACATTGGGAGCAAGACACAGAACGAAGAGCAATCAAGTATGGACAATCCAGAGACGTAGACAACATTGGCAGCAAGACACAGAACGAAGAGCAATCAAGTATGGACAATCCAGAGACGTAGACAACATTGAGAGCAAGACACAGAACGAAGGGCAATCAAGTATGGACAATCCAGAGACGTAGACTACATTGGGAGCAAGGCACAGAACGAAGAGCAATCAAGTATGGACAATCCAGAGACGCAGACAACATTGAGAGCAAGACACAGAACGAAGAGCAATCAAGTATGGACAATCCAGAGACGTAGACAGCATTGGGAGCAAGACACAGAATGAAGAGCAATCAAGTATGGACAATCCAGAGACATAGACAACATTGGGAGCAAGACACAGAACGAAGAGCAATCAAGTATGAACAATCCAGAGACGTAGACAACATTGGGAACAAGATACAAAACGATGAGCAATCAAGTATGGACAATCCAGAGACATAAACAACATTGGGAGCAAGACACAGAACGAAGGGGCAATCAAGTATGGACAATCCAGAGACGTAGACAACACAGGGAGCAAGACACAGAACGAAGAGCAATCAAGTATGGACAATCCAGAGACGTAGACAACATTGGAAGCAAGACACAGAACGAAGCGGCAATCAAGTACGGACAATGCAGAGACGTAGACAACATTGGGAGCAAGACACAGAACGAAGGGGCAATCAAGTATGAACAATCCAGAGACGTAGACAACACAGGGAGCAAGACACAGAACGAAGAGCAATCAAGTATGGACAATCCAGAGACGTAGACAACATTGGCAGCAAGACACAGAACGAAGGGGAAATCAAGGGGCAATCAAGTACGGACAATGCAGAGACGTAGACAACATTGGTAGCAAGACACAAAACGAAGAGCAATCAAGAATGGACAATCCAGAGACGTAGACAACATTGGAAACACGACACAGAGCGAAGAGCAATCAAGTATGGACAATCCAGAGACGTAGACAACATTGGCAACAAGACACAGAACGAAGAGCTATCAAGTATGGACAATCCAGAGACATAGACAACAATGGGAGCAGGACACAGAACGAAGAGCAATCAAGTATGGACAATCCAGAGACGTAGACAACATTGGGAGCAAGACACAGAACGAAGAGCAATCAAGTATGGACAATCCAGAGACGTAGACAACATTGGGAACAAGACACAGAACAAAGAGCAATCAAGTATGGACAATCCAGAGACATAGACAACATTGGGAACAAGACACAGAACGAAGAGCAATCAAGTATGGACAATCCAGAGACGTAGACAACATTGGGAGCAAGACACAGAACGAAGGGGCAATCACGTATGGACAATCCAGAGACGTAGACAACATTGGGAGCAAGACACAGAACGAAGAGCAATAAAGTATGGACAATCCAGAGACATAGACAACATTGGGAGCAAGACACAGAACGAAGAGCAATCAAGTATGGACAATCCAGAGACGTAGAAAACATTGGCAGCAAGACACAGAACGAAGGGGAATCAAGTATGGACAATCTAGAGACGTAGACAACATTGGGAGTCAGACACAGAACGAAGAGCAATCAAGTATGGACAATCCAGAGACATAGACAACATTGGGAGCAAGACACAGAACGAAGAGCAATCAAGTATGGACAATCCAGAGACGTAGACAACATTGGCAGCAAGACACAGAACGAAGAGCTATCAAGTATGGACAATCCAGAGACATAGACAACAATGGGAGCAGGACACAGAACGAAGAGCAATCAAGTATGGACAATCCAGAGACGTAGACAACATTGGGAGCAAGACACAGAACGAAGGGGCAATCACGTATGGACAATCCAGAGACGTAGACAACATTGGGAGCAAGACACAGAACGAAGAGCAATCAAGTATGGACAATCCAGAGACATAGACAACATTGGAAGCAAGACACAGAACGAAGAGCAATCAAGTATGGACAATCCAGAGACGTAGAAAACATTGGCAGCAAGACACAGAACGAAGGGGAATTAAGTATGGACAATCTAGAGACGTAGACAACATTGGGAGTCAGACACAGAACGAAGAGCAATCAAGTATGGACAATCCAGAGACATAGACAACATTGGGAGCAAGACACAGAACGAAGAGCAATCAAGTATGGACAATCCAGAGACGTAGACAACATTGGGAACAAGACACAGAACGATGAGCAATCAAGTATGGACATCCCAGAGACATAAACAACATTGGGAGCAAGACACAGAACGAAGAGCAATCAAGTATGGACAATCCAGAGACGTAGACAACATAGGGAACAAGACACAGAACGAAGAGCAATCAAGTATGGACAATCCAGAGACGTAGACAACATTGGCAGCAAGACACAGAACGAAGGGGCAATCAAGTACGGACAATGGAGAGACATAGACAAGATTGGTAGCAAGACACAGAACGAAGAGCAATCAAGAATGGACAATCCAGAGACGTAGATAACATTGGAAACAAGACACAGAACGAAGAGCAATCAAGTATGGACAATGCAGAGACGTAGACAACATTGGCAGTAAGACACAGAACGAAGGGGAAATCAAGTACGGACAATGCAGAGACATAGACAACATTGGTAGCAAGACACAGAACGAAGAGCAATCAAGAATGGACAATCCAGAGACGTAGATAACATTGGAAACAAGACACAGAACGAAGAGCAATCAAGTATGGACAATCCAGAGACGTAGACAACATTGGGAACAAGACACAGAACGATGAGCAATCAAGTATGGACAATCTAGAGACATAAACAACATTGGGAGCAAGACACAGAACGAAGGGGCCATCAAGTATGAACAATCCAGAGACGTAGACAACACAGGGAGCAAGACACAGAACGAAGAGCAATCAAGTATGGACAATCCAGAGACGTAGACAACATTGGCAGCAAGACACAGAACGAAGGGGCAATCAAGGGGCAATCAAGTACGGACAATGCAGAGACGTAGACAACATTGGTAGCAAGACACAGAACGAAGAGCAATCAAGAATGGACAATCCAGAGACGTAGACAACATTGGAAACACGACACAGAGCGAAGAGCAATCAAGTATGGACAATCCAGAGACGTAGACAACATTGGCAACAAGACACAGAACGAAGAGCTATCAAGTATGGACAATCCAGAGACATAGACAACAATGGGAGCAGGACACAGAACGAAGAGCAATCAAGTATGGACAATCCAGAGACGTAGACAACATTGGGAGCAAGACACAGAACGAAGAGCAATCAAGTATGGACAATCCAGAGACGTAGACAACATTGGGAACAAGACACAGAACAAAGAGCAATCAAGTATGGACAATCCAGAGACATAGACAACATTGGGAACAAGACACAGAACGAAGAGCAATCAAGTATGGACAATCCAGAGACGTAGACAACATTGGGAGCAAGACACAGAGCGAATGGGCAATCAAGTATGAACAATCCAGAGACGTAGACAACACAGGGAGCAAGACACAGAACGAAGAGCAATCAAGTATGGACAATCCAGAGACGTAGACAACATTGGCAGCAAGACACAGAACGAAGGGGCAATCAAGGGGCAATCAAGTACGGACAATGCAGAGACGTAGACAACATTGGTAGCAAGACACAGAACGAAGAGCAATCAAGAATGGACAATCCAGAGACGTAGACAACATTGGAAACACGACACAGAGCGAAGAGCAATCAAGTATGAACAATCCAGAGACGTAGACAACATTGGCAACAAGACACAGAACGAAGAGCTATCAAGTATGGACAATCCAGAGACATAGACAACAATGGGAGCAGGACACAGAACGAAGAGCAATCAAGTATGGACAATCCAGAGACGTAGACAACATTGGGAGCAAGACACAGAACGAAGAGCAATCAAGTATGGACAATCCAGAGACGTAGACAACATTGGGAACAAGACACAGAACAAAGAGCAATCAAGTATGGACAATCCAGAGACATAGACAACATTGGGAACAAGACACAGAACGAAGAGCAATCAAGTATGGACAATCCAGAGACGTAGACAACATTGGGAGCAAGACACAGAACGAAGGGGCAATCACGTATGGACAATCCAGAGACGTAGACAACATTGGGAGCAAGACACAGAACGAAGAGCAATAAAGTATGGACAATCCAGAGACATAGACAACATTGGGAGCAAGACACAGAACGAAGAGCAATCAAGTATGGACAATCCAGAGACGTAGAAAACATTGGCAGCAAGACACAGAAAGAAGGGGAATCAAGTATGGACAATCTAGAGACGTAGACAACATTGGGAGTCAGACACAGAACGAAGAGCAATCAAGTATGGACAATCCAGAGACATAGACAACATTGGGAGCAAGACACAGAACGAAGAGCAATCAAGTATGGACAATCCAGAGACGTAGACAACATTGGCAGCAAGACACAGAACGAAGAGCTATCAAGTATGGACAATCCAGAGACATAGACAACAATGGGAGCAGGACACAGAACGAAGAGCAATCAAGTATGGACAATCCAGAGACGTAGACAACATTGGGAGCAAGACACAGAACGAAGGGGCAATCACGTATGGACAATCCAGAGACGTAGACAACATTGGGAGCAAGACACAGAACGAAGGGGCAATCAAGGGGCAATCAAGTACGGACAATGCAGAGACGTAGACAACATTGGTAGCAAGACACAGAACGAAGAGCAATCAAGAATGGACAATCCAGAGACGTAGACAACATTGGAAACACGACACAGAGCGAAGAGCAATCAAGTATGGACAATCCAGAGACGTAGACAACATTGGCAACAAGACACAGAACGAAGAGCTATCAAGTATGGACAATCCAGAGACATAGACAACAATGGGAGCAGGACACAGAACGAAGAGCAATCAAGTATGGACAATCCAGAGACGTAGACAACATTGGGAGCAAGACACAGAACGAAGAGCAATCAAGTATGGACAATCCAGAGACGTAGACAACATTGGGAACAAGACACAGAACAAAGAACAATCAAGTATGGACAATCCAGAGACATAGACAACATTGGGAACAAGACACAGAACGAAGAGCAATCAAGTATGGACAATCCAGAGACGTAGACAACATTGGGAGCAAGACACAGAACGAATGGGCAATCAAGTATGAACAATCCAGAGACGTAGACAACACAGGGAGCAAGACACAGAACGAAGAGCAATCAAGTATGGACAATCCAGAGACGTAGACAACATTGGCAGCAAGACACAGAACGAAGGGACAATCAAGGGGCAATCAAGTACGGACAATGCAGAGACGTAGACAACATTGGTAGCAAGACACAGAACGAAGAGCAATCAAGAATGGACAATCCAGAGACGTAGACAACATTGGAAACACGACACAGAGCGAAGAGCAATCAAGTATGGACAATCCAGAGACGTAGACAACATTGGCAACAAGACACAGAACGAAGAGCTATCAAGTATGGACAATCCAGAGACATAGACAACAATGGGAGCAGGACACAGAACGAAGAGCAATCAAGTATGGACAATCCAGAGACGTAGACAACATTGGGAGCAAGACACAGAACGAAGAGCAATCAAGTATGGACAATCCAGAGACGTAGACAACATTGGGAACAAGACACAGAACAAAGAGCAATCAAGTATGGACAATCCAGAGACATAGACAACATTGGGAACAAGACACAGAACGAAGAGCAATCAAGTATGGACAATCCAGAGACGTAGACAACATTGGGAGCAAGACACAGAACGAAGGGGCAATCACGTATGGACAATCCAGAGACGTAGACAACATTGGGAGCAAGACACAGAACGAAGAGCAATAAAGTATGGACAATCCAGAGACATAGACAACATTGGGAGCAAGACACAGAACGAAGAGCAATCAAGTATGGACAATCCAGAGACGTAGAAAACATTGGCAGCAAGACACAGAAAGAAGGGGAATCAAGTATGGACAATCTAGAGACGTAGACAACATTGGGAGTCAGACACAGAACGAAGAGCAATCAAGTATGGACAATCCAGAGACATAGACAACATTGGGAGCAAGACACAGAACGAAGAGCAATCAAGTATGGACAATCCAGAGACGTAGACAACATTGGCAGCAAGACACAGAACGAAGAGCTATCAAGTATGGACAATCCAGAGACATAGACAACAATGGGAGCAGGACACAGAACGAAGAGCAATCAAGTATGGACAATCCAGAGACGTAGACAACATTGGGAGCAAGACACAGAACGAAGGGGCAATCACGTATGGACAATCCAGAGACGTAGACAACATTGGGAGCAAGACACAGAACGAAGAGCAATCAAGTATGGACAATCCAGAGACATAGACAACATTGGAAGCAAGACACAGAACGAAGAGCAATCAAGTATGGACAATCCAGAGACGTAGAAAACATTGGCAGCAAGACACAGAACGAAGGGGAATTAAGTATGGACAATCTAGAGACGTAGACAACATTGGGAGTCAGACACAGAACGAAGAGCAATCAAGTATGGACAATCCAGAGACATAGACAACATTGGGAGCAAGACACAGAACGAAGAGCAATCAAGTATGGACAATCCAGAGACGTAGACAACATTGGGAACAAGACACAGAACGATGAGCAATCAAGTATGGACAATCCAGAGACATAAACAACATTGGGAGCAAGACACAGAACGAAGAGCAATCAAGTATGGACAATCCAGAGACGTAGACAACATAGGGAACAAGACACAGAACGAAGAGCAATCAAGTATGGACAATCCAGAGACGTAGACAACATTGGCAGCAAGACACAGAACGAAGGGGCAATCAAGTACGGACAATGGAGAGACATAGACAAGATTGGTAGCAAGACACAGAACGAAGAGCAATCAAGAATGGACAATCCAGAGACGTAGATAACATTGGAAACAAGACACAGAACGAAGAGCAATCAAGTATGGACAATGCAGAGACGTAGACAACATTGGCAGTAAGACACAGAACGAAGGGGAAATCAAGTACGGACAATGCAGAGACATAGACAACATTGGTAGCAAGACACAGAACGAAGAGCAATCAAGAATGGACAATCCAGAGACGTAGATAACATTGGAAACAAGACACAGAACGAAGAGCAATCAAGTATGGACAATCCAGAGACGTAGACAACATTGGGAACAAGACACAGAACGATGAGCAATCAAGTATGGACAATCTAGAGACATAAACAACATTGGGAGCAAGACACAGAACGAAGGGGCCATCAAGTATGGACAATCCAGAGACGTAGACAACATAGGGAACAAGACACAGAACGAAGAGCAATCAAGTATGGACAATCCAGAGACGTAGAAAACATTGGCAGCAAGACACAGAACGAAGGGGATCAAGTATGGACAATCTAGAGACGTAGACAACATTGGGAGTCAGACACAGAACGAAGAGCAATCAAGTATGGACAATCCAGAGACATAGACAACATTGGGAGCAAGACACAGAACGAAGAGCAATCAAGCATGGACAATCCAGAGAAGTAGACAACATTGGAAGTAAGACACAGAACGAAGAGCAATCAAGTATGGACAATCCAGAGAAGTAGACAACATTGGGAGCATGACACAGAACAAAGAGCAATCAAGTATGGACAATCCAGAGACATAGACAACATTGGGAGCAAGACACAGAACGAAGAGCAATCAAGTATGGACAATCCAGAGACGTAGAAAACATTGGCAGCAAGACACAGAACGAAGGGGAATCAAGTATGGACAATCCAGAGACATAGACAACATTGGGAGCAAGACACAGAACGAAGAGCAATCAAGTATGGACAATCCAGAGACGTAGACAACATTGGCAGCAAGACACAGAACGAAGAGCTATCAAGTATGGAAAATCCAGAGACATAGACAACAATGGGAGCAGGACACAGAACGAAGAGCAATCAAGTATGGACAATCCAGAGACGTAGACAACATTGGGAGCAAGACACAGAACGAAGAGCAATCAAGTATGGACAATCCAGAGACGTAGACAACATTGGAAACAAGACACAGAACAAAGAGCAATCAAGTATGGACAATCAAGAGACGTAGACAACATTGGGAGCAAGACACAGAACGAAGAGCAATCAAGTATGGACAATCCAGAGACATAGACAACATTGGAAGCAAGACACAGAACGAAGAGCAATCAAGTATGGACAATCCAGAGACGTAGAAAACATTGGCAGCAAGACACAGAACGAAGGGGAATCAAGAATGGACAATCTAGAGACGTAGACAACATTGGGAGTCAGACACAGAACGAAAAGCAATCAAGTATGGACAATCCAGAGACATAGACAACATTGGGAGCAAGACACAGAACGAAGAGCAATCAAGTATGGACAATCCAGAGACGTAGACAACATTGGGAACAAGACACAGAACGATGAGCAATCAAGTATGGACAATCCAGAGACATAAACAACATTGGGAGCAAGACACAGAATGAAGGGGCAATCAAGTATGGACAATCCAGAAACGTAGACAACATAGGGAACAAGACACAGAACGAAGAGCAATCAAGTATGGACAATCCAGAGACGTAGACAACATTGGCAGCAAGACACAGAACGAAGGGGCAATCAAGTACGGACAATGCAGAGACATAGACAACATTGGTAGCAAGACACAGAACGAATAGCTATCAAGTATGGACAATCCAGAGACATAGACAACAATGGGAGCAGGACACAGAACGAAGAGCAATCAAGTATGGACAATCCAGAGACGTAGACAACATTGGGAGCAAGACACAGAACGAAGGGGCAATCACGTATGGACAATCCAGAGACGTAGACAACATTGGGAGCAAGACACAGAACGAAGGAGCAATCAAGTATGGACAATCCAGAGACATAGACAACATTGGAAGCAAGACACAGAACGAAGAGCAATCAAGTATGGACAATCCAGAGACGTAGAAAACATTGGCAGCAAGACACAGAACGAAGGGGAATTAAGTATGGACAATCTAGAGACGTAGACAACATTGGGAGTCAGACACAGAACGAAGAGCAATCAAGTATGGACAATCCAGAGACATAGACAACATTGGGAGCAAGACACAGAACGGAGAGCAATCAAGTATGGACAATCCAGAGACGTAGACAACATTGGGAACAAGACACAGAACGATGAGCAATCTAGTATGGACAATCCAGAGACATAAACAACATTGGGAGCAAGACACAGAACGAAGGGGCAATCAAGTATGGACAATCCAGAGACGTAGACAACATAGGGAACAAGACACAGAACGAAGAGCAATCAAGTATGGACAATCCAGAGACGTAGACAACATTGGCAGCAAGATACAGAACGAAGGAGCAATCAAGTACGGACAATGCAGAGACATAGACAACATTGGTAGCAAGACACAGAACGAAGAGCAATCAAGAATGGACAATCCAGAGACGTAGATAACATTGGAAACAAGACACAGAACGAAGAGCAATCAAGTATGGACAATGCAGAGACGTAGACAACATTGGCAGCAAGACACAGAACGAAGGGGCAATCAAGTACGGACAATGCAGAGACATAGACAACATTGGTAGCAAGACACAGAACGAAGAGCAATCAAGAATGGACAATCCAGAGACGTAGATAACAATGGAAACAAGACACAGAACGAAGAGCAATCAAGTATGGACAATCCAGAGACGTAGACAACATTGGGAACAAGACACAGAACGATGAGCAATCAAGTATGGACAATCCAGAGACATAAACGACATTGAGAGCAAGACACAGAACGAAGGGGCAATCAAGTATGGACAATCCAGAGACGTAGACAACATAGGGAACAAGACACAGAACGAAGAGCAATCAAGTATGGACAATCCAGAGACGTAGAAAACATTGGCAGCATGACACAGAACGAAGGGGAATCAAGTATGGACAATCTAGAGACGTAGACAACATTGGGAGTCAGACACAGAACGAAGAGCAATCAAGTATGGACAATCCAGAGACATAGACAACATTGGGAGCAAGACACAGAACGAAGAGCAATCAAGTATGGACAATCCAGAGAAGTAGACAACATTGGAAGCAAGACACAGAACGAAGAGCAATCAAGTATGGACAATCCAGAGAAGTAGACAACATTGGGAGCAAGACACAGAACAAAGAGCAATCAAGTATGGACAATCCAGAGACATAGACAACATTGGGAGCAAGACACAGAACGAAGAGCAATCAAGTATGGACAATCCAGAGACGTAGAAAACATTGGCAGCAAGACACAGAACGAAGGGGAATCAAGTATGGACAATCTAGAGACGTAGACAACATTGGGAGTCAGACACAGAACGAAGAGCAATCAAGTATGGACAATCCAGAGACATAGACAACATTGGGAGCAAGACACAGAACGAAGAGCAATCAAGTATGGACAATCCAGAGACGTAGACAACATTGGCAGCAAGACACAGAACGAAGAGCTATCAAGTATGGAAAATCCAGAGACATAGACAACAATGGGAGCAGGACACAGAACGAAGAGCAATCAAGTATGGACAATCCAGAGACGTAGACAACATTGGGAGCAAGACACAGAACGCAGAGCAATCAAGTATGGACAATCCAGAGACGTAGACAACATTGGGAACAAGACACAGAACAAAGAGCAATCAAGTACGGACAATCAAGAGACGTAGACAACATTGGGAGCAAGACACAGAACGAAGAGCAATCAAGTATGGACAATCCAGAGACATAGACAACATTGGCAGCAAGACACAGAACGAAGAGCAATCAAGTATGGACAATCCAGAGACGTAGAAAACATTGGCAGCAAGACACAGAACGAAGGGGAATCAAGTATGGACAATCTAGAGACGTAGACAACATTGGGAGTCAGACACAGAACGAAGAGCAATCAAGTATGGACAATCCAGAGATATAGACAACATTGGGAGCAAGACACAGAACGAAGAGCAATCAAGTATGGACAATCCAGAGACGTAGACAACATTGGGAACAAGACACAGAACGATGAGCAATCAAGTATGGACAATCCAGAGACATAAACAACATTGGGAGCAAGACACAGAACGAAGGGGCAATCAAGTATGGACAATCCAGAGACGTAGACAACATAGGGAACAAGACACAGATCGAAGAGCAATCAAGTATGGACAATCCAGAGACGTAGACAACATTGGCAGCAAGACACAGAACGAAGGGGCAATCAAGTACGGACAATGCAGAGACATAGACAACATTGGTAGCAAGACACAGAACGAAGAGCAATCAAGAATGGACAATCCAGAGACGTAGATAACATTGGAAACAAGACACAGAACGAAGAGCAACCAAGTATGGACAATCCAGAGACGTAGACAACATTAAGAACAAGACACAGAACGAAGAGCAATCAAGTATGGACAATCCAGAGACATAAACAACATTGGGAGCAAGACACAGAACGAAGGGGCAATCAAGTATGGACAATCCAGAGACGTAGACAACATAGGGAACAAGACACAGAACGAAGAGCAATCAAGTATGGACAATCCAGAGACGTAGAAAACATTGGCAGCAAGACACAGAACGAAGGGGAATCAAGTATGGACAATCTAGAGACGTAGACAACATTGGGAGTCAGACACAGAACGAAGAGCAATCAAGTATGGACAATCCAGAGACATAGACAACATTGGGAGCAAGACACAGAACGAAGAGCAATCAAGTATGGACAATCCAGAGAAGTAGACAACATTGGAAGCAAGACACAGAACGAAGAGCAATCAAGTATGGACAATCCAGAGAAGTAGACAACATTGAGAGCAAGACACAGAACAAAGAGCAATCAAGTATGGACAATCCAGAGACGTAGACAACATTGGCAGCAAGACACAGAACGAAGAGCAATCAAGTATGGACAATCCAGAGACGTAGACAACATTGAGAGCAAGACACAGAACGAAGAGCAATCAAGTATGGACAATCCAGAGACGTAGACTACATTGGGAGCAAGACACAGAACGAAGAGCAATCGAGTATGGACAATCCAGAGACGTAGACAACATTGGGAGCAAGGCACAGAACGAAGAGCAATCAAGTATGGACAATCCAGAGACGTAGACAGCATTGGGAGCAAGACACAGAACGAAGAGGAATCAAGTATGGACAATCCAGAGACATAGACAACATTGGAAACAAGACACAGAACGAAGAGCAATCAAGTATGGACAATCCAGAGACGTAGACAACATTGGGAACAAGACACAGAACGATGAGCAATCAAGTATGGACAATCCAGAGACGTAGACTACATTGGGAGCAAGACACAGAACGAAGAGCAATCGAGTATGGACAATCCAGAGACGTAGACAACATTGGGAGCAAGGCACAGAACGAAGAGCAATCAAGTATGGACAATCCAGAGACGTAGACAGCATTGGGAGCAAGACACAGAACGAAGAGGAATCAAGTATGGACAATCCAGAGACATAGACAACATTGGAAACAAGACACAGAACGAAGAGCAATCAAGTATGGACAATCCAGAGACGTAGACAACATTGGGAACAAGACACAGAACGATGAGCAATCAAGTATGGACAATCCAGAGACATAAACAACATTGGGAGCAAGACACAGAACGAAGGGGCAATCAAGTATGGACAATCCAGAGACGTAGACAACATAGGGAACAAGACACAGAACGAAGAGCAATCAAGTATGGACAATCCAGAGACGTAGACAACATTGGCAGCAAGACACAGAACGAAGGGGCAATCAAGTACGGACAATGCAGAGACATAGACAACATTGGTAGCAAGACACAGAACGAAGAGCAATCAAGAATGGACAATCCAGAGACGTAGATAACATTGGAAACAAGACACAGAACGAAGAGCAATCAAGTATGGACAATCCAGAGACGTAGACAACATTGGCAGCAAGACACAGAACGAAGAGCTATCAAGTATGGACAATCCAGAGACATAGACATCATTGGGAGCAAGACACAGAACGAAGAAAAACAAAGCAATAAATACAACACAGAAAACTAAAAAGATGTGCTGTAAAAATAATTTCAAAAGGAAACCAAACGGCCTAAGCAGGATAGCCAAAATGTGATATGGTTACCACTGTCTGAAGGAAGAGAACCTTAGCTCTGACAACAATTATATTACTAAGAGGGAGAACAATTAAATAATATATAGATATATCTAATAAATCATGTCAGTGCCGATGACTTTATTTTGTTAAGCTTAATCTCAATGAAAGAATAGAAAATTGTAAGGATAAGCGATGACAACACAAGCTTATTATTCTTAGGTTACTGTCAGGATAGCTCATAGAAATGTTAGTCCCATCAATCACTTCCAATAAGAGCTGAAACACCGATCAATAACATGATGATATTAAATGTAATTGATATGTTCCAATAGTTGTCAATGTTAAGTTGTTTTTGTATTGTACGAAAGCTGAAGAGTTATTCCGAAGGGATGGATTACATCGCGCGGAGCAGGGTGATTAATTAGTAGCTTTTACGTTGCGTATTGGGGAGATGAAACGTAATAATAGCATCCGACATCCGTAGCACAACTGGGATTGATAATGTATATTTGATGAGGATCCTGAAATGAAATGAAATTCACCATAAAATGCATTTATGTTTCTCCGAAACTGTTTTAGCAATGAAAAAGATGTTAAACTAGTAGACATTAAGTTATGCAGATAAATTTTACGAGAGACGAGTGTGTATAATTCACATTTATGCGGAATGACACGTATTTCTAATGACACTCTATTGTTTTATAATTGTCACTTATTAGGGTATATGCTTGAAATAACTATGAATTAGAAATTAGAAATTTTAATTTTTTTTTTGAAATATGATTTATTGAATACAATGGTACTTATCATATTTATTAATCTGTTAATTTCTGGGACTGTGCTATGTTATTGAATTATTGGCAGGGGTGTTCGTATACCGATATTAGAACGGTTTTTAAATGAAGCGAGGGTTCGGGTGGCTCAATGAGTTAGGTAGTTGGATTACCTAACAACTCTAACAAGCCTATCACCAATACGGCGTGGGTTCGCGCCCGGCTTTGTAAATTACAAAAAGGGTGCACTCGACTCGCAGCCGCAAGTGATAAAGTTGACAAGTTACTTGCCCATGGTCAGTGGTTCTCCGGCTTCTTCCACCACTAAAACTGGTCGCCATGATATAGCTGAAATATTGCTGAAAGTGGCGTTAAAACACCAAACATCAAATCAATCGTATACCGATGACTTTTTATTTTACCGTAGTCTCTAATTTAAATAGAAAGTGCAACTTTCCTCAGGCAAATTTGCAGTCCCTAATTAATGTATTTTTATCTCTCCTTCATGCATAAGTGACCGTAGTAGATGTTGGTTATCCTGCTTAGGCCCTTTGGTTGTATTGCCCTCAATCACTTTTAGACCACATCAAATAAAAGTTTAACAATCACTATAAGAATAATAATCAGCAATAAGTATAACAGAAAATACAATAACGGTTTGGTAATACAACTTTTTATAACCACCGTTATTAATATAATTTCTCATGAAGCAATATATGTGGAAGGTGCGTCATTTCATTACATGAACATGTCATAAAATAAATAACGAATTATTTTCATCATAGAATCTACCGCAATCTACAAATTTGGACCGATTGGTGACGGATTAGTGACTGATCAGTGACTGTTAATCTCTCTTTGAGTTGCGACTACTGTTCCAAAGACTGTATCCGGTGAAGTTTACCCCCAGAACACGTCGTGCGCACTAATTTTGATATCTACGTTTTTATCTTAAATATAACCTCCTATTACATGATATTATGTCATATTAATCATGGAGGTACTATTAATAGATAATACCTCCATGCATAAACTAAAAAATAGTGATTCACAATATATACATTTCTCGAATCTAATGGTAAATGATGAAATATATATATATATATATATAAACGTCTAGAAGCAAGTGACAACCATACAATATATCTGTCCCACTGGATCTCAAAGTTACTAAGGATACTAGGTTAATACTAAATATTGTATACGTCTGAAAATTAAACCAAACAGTGTTAGAATTAGATTTTAGAGCTGTCAAAATTTTGGTCTTCCCTCGACGGGATTTGAACCCACACCATTGATACACTGCAGCACCATTCGCTTAGCCTTACGTTCAGCGCCCTAGACCACTCGACCACATCCACTCCCCATGAAAGGAGTTTCAATAGTCGTAGTGTTACCTTGTCTCAAGATGAGTAAATATAGCCATAGATTTCCAGAATTTTTCGCTTGTTGGAGTACAATGTATATATTTGTAAAATAAAAGAACTACAGATATTTCTATACGAATATAATTATTTTCGAAAATGCTTAAACAAAATCAGAACATTTCTGTTCCTATATTCATTATACAATAATTAGTGAAAAAGAAACGTTGTGAGTTCGAATCCCGTTCAAACGAGGTGTACCTGGATTAAAGAAAATAAAACAGCGACGTATTTCCTTCGTTCTAGGTTATTTACGTATGATATTATGAAAAATTTCACCTGCAATTAGTATAAAACATCGAGTATTGGCAACTTTTAATATTTAAAAAAAATTCAATTCTGACAGCTTTTAAGAATATTCTTTTCAATTTGATTTAATATTCTTTAACAGTGTTGATCAATGTTGTTTTCTAATAAATTGCACATTGAAAAATAGAACTAAGCAATTTCAATTTGAGATCTAAATATAATATAATGCGGAAATCATGATTTACCAAAATTAATATTCTAAAAGCAGGTTTCCATTAAGTGAGAACGGATATGTATGTAAATGAACATTATAGACTTTCTACTTATACACTTGGACACAAATTGAAGTATTAACGGAACAGTGCAGGAATTGGCAGTTATCTCTTTAGCATAATTATGCAGGTTTTGACTTTATCCAATTATTTGTTTTGTTGTTGTTTTTCAATGCTATTGTAATATCTTTCCTTTCCCTTTCCTCATTGATGACCTATCATCGGGTTTGTAGCAAAGGCAAAACGACGGGTGTTTCACGTGGAGCAAACTGCCTACCCTTCCGGAGCACCCGAGTTTACATTCCGTTTTTTACTGGTGTTCGTGTTGCTCGATCGTTAGTTTTCTGTGTCGTGTTTTGTAGATCATAGTTTGTCTCTTTATCCTTTTTCTTTCGGTCATTGAATTGTCTGCCCTGCTTCTTTCGGCCATTGAATTGTCTGCCCTGCTTCTTTCGGTCATTGAATTGTCTGTCCTGCTTCTTTCGGTCATTGTATTGTCTGTCCTGCTTCTTTCGGTCATTGAATTGTCTGCCCTGCTTCTTTCGGTCATTGTATTGTCTGTCCTGCTTCTTTCGGCCATTGTATTGTCTGTCCTGCTTCTTTCGGTCATTGAATTGTCTGTCCTGCTTCTTTCGGCCATTGAATTGTCTGTCCTGCTTCTTTCGGCCATTGTATTGTCTGTCCTGCTTCTTTCGGTCATTGAATTGTCTGCCCTGCTTCTTTCGGCCATTGTATTGTCTGTCCTGCTTCTTTCGGTCATTGAATTGTCTGTCCTGCTTCTTTCGGCCATTGAATTGTCTGCCCTGCTTCTTTCGGTCATTGAATTGTCTGTCCTGCTTCTTTCGGTCATTGTATTGTCTGTCCTGCTTCTTTCGGTCATTGAATTGTCTGCCCTGCTTCTTTCGGCCATTGAATTGTCTGCCCTGCTTCTTTCGGTCATTGAATTGTCTGTCCTGCTTCTTTCGGTCATTGTATTGTCTGTCCTGCTTCTTTCGGTCATTGAATTGTCTGCCCTTCTTCTTTCGGCCATTGAATTGTCTGTCCTGCTTCTTTCGGTCATTGAATTGTCTGTCCTGCTTCTTTCGGCCATTGTATTGTCTGTCCTGCTTCTTTCAGTCATTGAATTGTCTGTCCTGCTTCTTTCGGTCATTGAATTGTCTGCCCTGCTTCTTTCGGCCATTGTATTGTCTGCCCTTCTTCTTTCGGCCATTGTATTGTCTGTCCTGCTTCTTTCGGTCATTGAATTGTCTGTCCTGCTTCTTTCGGCCATTGAATTGTCTGTCCTGCTTCTTTCGGCCATTGTATTGTCTGTCCTGCTTCTTTCGGTCATTAAATTGTCTGCCCTGCTTCTTTCGGCCATTGCATTGTCTGTCCTGCTTCTTTCGGTCATTGAATTGTCTGCCCTGCTTCTTTCGGCCATTGTATTGTCTGTCCTGCTTCTTCCGGTCATTGAATTGTCTGCCCTGCTTCTTTCGGCCATTGTATTGTCTGTCCTGCTTCTTTCGGCCATTGAATTGTCTGTCCTGCTTCTTTCGGCCATTTTATTGTCTGTCCTGCTTCTTTCGGCCATTGAATTGTCTGTCCTGCTTCTTTCGGCCATTGTATTGTCTGTCCTGCTTCTTTCGGTCATTGAATTGTCTGCCCTGCTTCTTTCGGCCATTGAATTGTCTGTCCTGCTTCTTTCGGTCATTGTATTGTCTGTCCTGCTTCTTTCGGTCATTGAATTGTCTGCCCTGCTTCTTTCGGTCATTGAATTGTCTGTCCTGCTTCTTTCGGTCATTGTATTGTCTGTCCTGCTTCTTTCGGTCATTGAATTGTCTGCCCTGCTTCTTTCGGCCATTGAATTGTCTGCCCTGCTTCTTTCGGTCATTGAATTGTCTGTCCTGCTTCTTTCGGTCATTGTATTGTCTGTCCTGCTTCTTTCGGTCATTGAATTGTCTGTCCTGCTTCTTTCGGCCATTGAATTGTCTGCCCTGCTTCTTTCGGCCATTGAATTGTCTGTCCTGCTTCTTTCGGCCATTGAATTGTCTGTCCTGCTTCTTTCGGCCATTGAATTGTCTGTCCTGCTTCTTTCGGCCATTGTATTGTCTGTCCTGCTTCTTTCGGTCATTGAATTGTCTGCCCTGCTTCTTTCGGCCATTGAATTGTCTGTCCTGCTTCTTTCGGTCATTGTATTGTCTGTCCTGCTTCTTTCGGTCATTGAATTGTCTGTCCTGCTTCTTTCGGCCATTGTATTGTCTGTCCTGCTTCTTTCGGTCATTGAATTGTCTGCCCTGCTTCTTTCGGTCATTGAATTGTCTGTCCTGCTTCTTTCGATCATTGTATTGTCTGTCCTGCTTCTTTCGGTCATTGAATTGTCTGCCCTGCTTCTTTCGGCCATTGAATTGTCTGCCCTGCTTCTTTCGGTCATTGAATTGTCTGTCCTGCTTCTTTCGGTCATTGTATTGTCTGTCCTGCTTCTTTCGGCCATTGTATTGTCTGTCCTGCTTCTTTCGGTCATTGAATTGTCTGCCCTGCTTTTTTCGGTCATTGAATTGTCTGTCCTGCTTATTTCGGTCATTGTATTGTCTGTCCTGCTTCTTTCGGTCATTGAATTGTCTGTCCTGCTTCTTTCGGCCATTGTATTGTCTGTCCTGCTTCTTTCGGTCATTGTATTGTCTGTCCTGCTTCTTTCGGTCATTGAATTGTCTGTCCTGCTTCTTTCGGTCATTGAATTGTCTGTCCTGCTTCTTTCGGTCATTGTATTGTCTGTCCTGCTTCTTTCGGTCATTGAATTGTCTGTCCTGCTTCTTTCGGCCATTGAATTGTCTGTCCTGCTTCTTTCGGCCATTGTATTGTCCGTCCTTCTTCTTTCGGTCATTGAATTGTCTGCCCTGCTTCTTTCGGCCATTGTATTGTCTGCCCTTCTTCTTTCGGCCATTGTATTGTCTGTCCTGCTTCTTTCGGCCATTGAATTGTCTGTCCTGCTTCTTTCGGCCATTGTATTGTCTGTCCTGCTTCTTTCGGCCATTGAATTGTCTGCCCTTCTTCTTTCGGCCATTGTATTGTCTGTCCTGCTTCTTTCGGTCATTGAATTGTCTGTCCTGCTTCTTTCGGCCATTGTATTGTCTGTCCTGCTTCTTTCGGCCATTGAATTGTCTGTCCTGCTTCTTTCGGCCATTGTATTGTCTGCCCTGCTTCTTTCGGCCATTGAATTGTCTGCCCTGCTTCTTTCGGTCATTGAATTGTCTGTCCTGCTTCTTTCGGTCATTGTATTGTCTGTCCTGCTTCTTTCGGTCATTGAATTGTCTGCCATGCTTCTTTCGGCCATTGTATTGTCTGCCCTTCTTCTTTTGGCCATTGTATTGTCTGTCCTGCTTCTTTCGGCCATTGCATTGTCTGTCCTGCTTCTTTCGGCCATTGTATTGTCTGTCCTGCTTCTTTCGGTCATTGAATTGTCTGCCCTGCTTCTTTCGGCCATTATATTGTCTGTCCTGCTTCTTTCGGTCATTGAATTGTCTGTCCTTCTTCTTTCGGCCATTGTATTGTCTGTCCTTCTTCTTTCGGCCATTGTATTGTCTGCCCTTCTTCTTTCGGTCATTGAATTGTCTCCTTCTTCTTTCGGCCATTGTATTGTCTGCCCTTCTTCTTTCGGCCATTGTATTGTCTGCCCTTCTTCTTTTGGCCATTGTATTGTCTGTCCTGCTTCTTTCGGCCATTGAATTGTCTGTCCTGCTTCTTTCGGCCATTGTATTGTCTGTCCTGCTTCTTTCGGTCATTGTATTGTCTGTCCTGCTTCTTTCGGTCATTGAATTGTCTATCCTGCTTCTTTCGGTCATTGAATTGTCTGTCCTGCTTCTTTCGGTCATTGTATTGTCTGTCCTGCTTCTTTCGGTCATTGAATTGTCTGCCCTGCTTCTTTCGGCCATTGTATTGTCTGTCCTGCTTCTTTCGGTCATTGAATTGTCTGCCCTGCTTCTTTCGGTCATTGAATTGTCTGTCCTGCTTCTTTCGGTCATTGAATTGTCTGCCCTGCTTCTTTCGGCCATTGTATTGTCTGTCCTGCTTCTTTCGGTCATTGAATTGTCTGTCCTGCTTCTTTCGGCCATTGTATTGTCTGTCCTGCTTCTTTCGGCCATTGTATTGTCTGCCCTTCTTCTTTCGGTCATTGTATTGTCTGCCCTTCTTCTTTCGGCCATTGTATTGTCTGTCCTGCTTCTTTCGGCCATTGTATTGTCTGTCCTGCTTCTTTCGGCCATTGAATTGTCTGTCCTGCTTCTTTCGGTCATTGAATTGTCTGTCCTGCTTCTTTCGGCCATTGTATTGTCTGTCCTGCTTCTTTCGGCCATTGTATTGTCTGTCCTGCTTCTTTCGGCCATTGTATTGTCTGTCCTGCTTCTTTCGGTCATTGTATTGTCTGTCCTGCTTCTTTCGGTCATTGAATTGTTTGCCCTTCTTCTTTCGGCCATTGAATTGTCTGTCCTTCTTCTTTCGGCCATTGTATTGTCTGCCCTTCTTCGATTTACGTCTTATGAGTTTGATTCAGACCTCTCTTCATCAAACTATTGGTAAAATGCAAATGTCTTATTTCAATCTATAATGAAAGTAAGCATTAAATATAACCAGAGAAAACAAATAAAGAATTATGGGCAAATGACGTTTGATCCTTTATCAAAATATTACTAGTATAATCGGATCATCACGGCAGATTAATCAGCCTTTTCCTACTTTATTTCTATATATGTCGATCTACACGCAAGTGTTGATTGCATTATATTTTAAATGTATACTTTAAAACCCACACCGATAAAGTCGTCATAAGATTTAGCTTTGAAGTAAGGTCTTTCAAAGTAGGAACGTTGCATGTTGCAATAAATAAACGAGAAATGCACATATCAGTTAGATTTCAACAAATAAACTAAATTATTTAGCTAATTAAACCAGCAAATTTGCTTCAAAATTGCCAGGATAACAGGGATTATATTACATTTGTATCCAATTTTCGTGAATAAAAAAAAATATTGCCTTGATAATATACAAAAAGGGATCGAAGTTTGCATGCATTATTTCATTGCTTCCTTGGTCGTTCTCAATAGCATTAATATTCCAATATTTCAATTCTGCGATCTGGGTTATTCGATTTACGCCTAAAGTACTACACGTAAATCAACACAAAATAGACACGTTTGAAAATATAAAGTCAACCCTTTTCTGATTTATTCGAAGAAACCTCAACCGAAAAGTCGTTTCTGTCGACACTACAATATACACCCATATTTATATCATGCATCGCTTGTCTTTCCACTGCTCAGACATACAGTTGTTATTTATTACTGAAAATGGAAACGGATATAAAAACAGAAACTACTCTGTAGGTCCCATCAGCATTTGAAAACATTCGGCTAAAAATAGAAAGATGAAGAAGAAAATAAGAGGGAAGAAATTAAAAAGTCAATCAATAAAGACCAATTATAAGGTATTTTTCAATGAAACGGTTGGTTAAGAATTAAATTGTCATGTTCAGTGGCAATTAAACGTAGTAGCTATCCCTTCCCCTCCTTCATTTCTGTATATATATATATATATATTTATTATGAAACTACCCCTTTACATCGCGGGCGCCAACCGCCGGTGGCGCGTCTAACTACAGTTATTAAAATGTACATTTATTATGATAAAAGCACATGCAACAAAAATATGATAAGACATCTGCCATATATACACACACGTTATAAACTGTCCATAAACTCTCCATTAAACATCATTTATAATTATACTTAAAATATTATAAGATAAATATTTAAACAGTAACACTCAATACTTCACTTCGTAATCTAAAACATGTTTCAATATACATTTTACCGATAAAATCATAAAATATTCCAATATCATTATTAAAAACATATCCAACATCACCAACAATAAACTGTAATTTGGCACTAAGTGACTGTTCCATAAAGTCTACACCAATATAATAATCACTAGACTGTTTAGAAACAATATTAAAATATTCATCGCGAACACTAGACAGGACAGGGCAACTTAACAAAAAATGTTCGAGATCTTCATCTTCACCGTTATTGCATAAAAGGAATTTACTGTGTGCACTTAGGTGCATCCTGAACATATATTTCTGAAGGGGTATGGTTTTGGTTCTTGACAGTAGTTTCAGACGGGAGGCATAAAAATCATTATGGTTATTTAAGTAGTTTTGTTTGCCTAAACTAACAAAACACTGTTGATAGAAATCAAGGCTACTTTGAAATAGCTGAAGTTGTACTCGTCCTGATAATGCATGACATAATTGAAACTGGACGCTTAGCAACTATCAATCTATCATAGTCTAGGTTTAAAGTCACCCATCACCGTTGACATTGAGACAATTTTCTAGGCAACATGATGTTAAATAAAACAGGTTTCTACAATTTACGATTAAAGGAATCGATCAGTTATGAAAACTCCAGAGTCGTCCTATTGTTTTGAGTAAAACATAACAAAGTTCTGTTGTAAGTTCTAAACCATTTGCCACCATTACATTTTGCCGCTCTTTTGCGGAGTTATTTTGATAATAAGATATGTGGCTCTACTACAAAGAGAAAAATATTTGAGTTCATTCCTTTTAATTTATGTATACGCTACATAGATGGCATAATAACCTAAATTAATGTGTCGTTTGGATCCTAATGAATGCACGGTTTGGTGATGTTCTAGAGCGTATATAAATCAAATGAGCTTTAAATCAAAGATACCATAGTAACTCTATGTCCAATTCAAACTGATCTTTACCTGGAAATTGACCATGAGAACAGATCAAAATTGTACGACAAACGAGATGACTTCATTTTTCTAATTGTGAACTACCCATTCATTTGCATTTTAACTTCGGAAGTTTTATGATCATCATTATCAATTTCTGGATGATCATGCAGTGTCTATCTCACAGAAGATTCACGATCTCATTGTACTTTCGTAATCTCATTTAGTATCTTTTAACCTCATTTACCAAATTTAGAAAATAATCATGAGTAACACAGCGGGTACAACATGTGGAACAGGAGCTGCTTTCCCTGCGAAGCACATGAGTTCACCCAAATTATTGAATGACGGGTTCTGTGTTGCTCATATTTAATTTTTTTTTCTGTTTTATTGTTGGTTATTGACAGTTTTTGTCTCTTCTTTACTTTTCTGATGATTTGTTTGTCTTTCTATTGTGATATACGATTTAAAAAAAATAATAATTGGAAGAAATGCCTTCTTTGCAAAGGAAAAACCTTCAAAATAATAATCAGAAGAAATAGTTAGGGATTAGGGTTATGGTGTTTAACAAATTTAAGTTATATCGTGAAGGTTAGTTTTATTGGTGGAAGAAATCGGTGTACGCGGAGAAAACCACAAACCACTGACAAACTTTTATCACATAATGTTGTATTGAGTACACAGAAGAAAATATAAGGAGATCTTCCACATATTAATTAGTATAAGAAGAAGTATAATAAGGCTCTAGACTGGTTGGCGAAGCACTTTATTAATAAGAAACAAAGCAAAAACTATACGTCTCCGAACTTCAAATGGGAAACTTTTTAAAAGAAGGAAAGCTATTAGTGAAGGAGTTATAATTCTTTTTTTTTTAAATTGTATTTTGTTTTTAGTTTATTTCTTTTGGCCAATTCTTACTTTTTTTCAAAACACAAGAGAAAACATCGACAGATGTACTGTAACAAGACTATAGAGTATATCAGATAATATTTCTTTATTAAGTTTATAATTAGCCACAATAAGTAATTGGACATCTTTGAATATTTGTTTGTTGCTAAACCTTATCTTCTAATTTGATTTCGACGTGAACTATGTAACAAGTGAATATGTATTATTTATTTCGGTAATAACCAACCTTCTGTTATCATATAAACCTAAGAAATATACAGAACAATGAATTATATGAAAGTTTCTATAGATAAGCTGAAGCATGTCTTCAAAAATTAGAAACACATGTTTTGGGAGAATCTCTAATAAGCAATTTGATCAATTTGAACAGATATATTATAAGATCTCATTTTGAGATGAAATAGAGATTACATGCAATTTATTTGTTTAATCAAAATTTCCAACTTCTTGGCTGGTATATACTGGTAAAAAAAAATTCATCTGGTTTACACCTGTTTTAAATCAAAATACTACAATTAAAATGATTCCTTCCAAATTATCTAAAAATCTACCATTAGATTTTAAGTACCTTTTAATTGTGATCTATACCTCTTTAAAATAGACAGTTAATTTAATGGAAGCTCAGTAGAAACTAATTTCGTTACCTAATAAAACACATGTAAATCACCTTTGCAAACACTGGTATGCAAAATTCCAACTGCACTATTCAATAACACACATCTTCTTTAAAATCACATTTTCGTACTTGAGACTTTGAAATTACGTCATAGCTTTTTTTTTTTATGTTTTATGCGAAAGCTTAGTAGTCTGCCAAGAACATATTTTTCTTGACACTAACGACTTAAATTATTTGACTTTCAAAGTTTTGGAATATCTGCGTACGGTTGTACCTGATAAAGGTTAGTCAAGAAACGCGTCAGGTACAATATATTGGAAATCTACGTGGTTTTCAAATCTTTATATCAAGTGCGGACCTGGTGAAGGTGATTCAAGAAACGCGTCTGGCGCACTGAATTATATATCTACGTTTTCGTCATTATATATCTACGTTTTCGTCAATTTAAGAAGGCCTCTACAATGTATTTTTCACGAATTAATGTCAGATAAAACATTATGTAATAAAGTTTGTCAGTGACTTGAGACAAGTCGGTGGTTTTCTCCGGACACTCCAGATTTCCTCCACCAATAAAACTGGTTGCAACGATATAACGGAGATATTGTTGAAAGTAACGTTAAACACCATCATTCTTACCCCCACTTTTGATTAATAGCGCTTTCAAATTTTAGACTGTGCGTACAGTTGTACCTCGTAAAGGTTATTCAAGAAACACTTCGGACGCACTAAATTAGATATCTACGTTTTAAGGCCTCTTAGAATGTATTTGTTTTACGAATTAGTGTCCCCAGAAATAGAAAGATTACAGGCTTTAGGTAATTACAGTTACAAATAATTGAATATAATGATAGAACAACGGAGACCATGTAAAACATGCAGTTATTGGGTATTTAAACACTTGCCAATAGACATGTTACTTGATATAATACGCAGTAATGTAGTTTAAAAATGAAGCCATGAAAACAAAACCCCATAGGTTGGCGATGTATGTGTTAACATATATCAAATGAAAAAAAGTATTTTCTGTCAAACCCGCTCCTGGGACAATCAGGAAATATTATGCTACTTCTAAGACGGTAGAAATAGTACAAAAAAATCTCAGAAAAAAACACAAGCTAGGTTTTTATTCTGAAAAATGATGTTGCCGAATTCATGGTTGAAATTGAATTGATCTGAAAGATGCAAATATACAGACTCGCAGTTTTCAACCAGAAAGTCCTCTCCTTACAAAATTAATTCATGTGTATATTTTGTAAGGAGAGGACTTCATATAAGTTGGTATAACTTGCTGTCCAATCCTATTGTTTATGTACAATACAATTTTATTAAACTAAAACTAACCAGAAATTTTTATATACTTTGAATAAAAACTACCGATTATTCATGTCGAAGAGAGAAATAATCTGAAAATAGTCTGAAGTGAAAATATTTTTTTTGCTGGGGGGGGGGGGGGGGGGGGGGGGGGGGGAGGGGGGGGGATGGTTAAATGGTCGGTCCCTATATAAGAAATGTCTGCTGAAAACATAAACTTGAACATTAAAAGATGTAAATTCATGTGGATGTGGAAGACGATACACCTGAAATTAATGAGTGCAGGAATGCTAGGGACCGGCCATTTAATGTTAAGGTTGGAGGTCCATGTTTTTCATTTTAGCTAGATTTTTTTTTCAGATTTTTAAACACGTAAAATAAGTCATTTATATTAAAATCTAAGCAAAACTGCAGAATCAAATTATTTATTTTTTGTATCTTTCAGGTCTAATCTATAAAATTTGATGACAGAAAATTAAAAACATAGACCTCCTACTCCCCCCTTTTACCCTTATAATTGAAATAGTCGTTCTCTTACAAATATTTGATAATTTAAAAGATTGATAACAATGCAGCAACGTTATTTTGATGTCAGGTATTTCTTTGAAGATCAAACAAAAAAACAACAACATTTAAACACATTCATATTGTTCATTTCCTCGAAATTAGCAAAGAAAAAAACCAAATCTATTTCTCTCATAAACAAAGATTGCTATGCTGCTTTGAATTCTCTTTTCCCTACGTTATCAATTACTAAACTCATAAAATATTCATCAAGACAATTGGAAAATAATGCTGTAAATTCTCTTTGTATGATAGACTCATCAAAAACAATTAAGCTTGATACTGAGATAAAGAAGAGCAGACTAACTCAATGTCCTCCATTTTATTTTCGTTTCTATTATTTCGCGTTATTAATTATTCAGTTGTGTAATTGAAATTTACTGAAATAGATTGCGGATATCGATGATAAACATGGATTCTACTGTGGTTGGTGTGGTGATTCTAATTCAGTGGAATTATTCAATTTATTGCACAAGTATACGGACTTTTTTAAACTAAATTTCACTAAAATAATCTCCGTACAATATAAGCTAAAACGAAGGTCCGTCCAATAATTAAAATTTATCCTTCACTTGTTCTATTTGAGGAAGCAAATTGCATTGACTGGAACATTTTTTGCTATATATTGTCAGACTGATATATAGCTTTGATGATACCCCTTCCACATGTTACCTGTTGAGCTTTGGGAACCTAATTGTAAGTCCAGTTCACTTCCTGTTGACAGAAAATATAAAAAAGGTCTATCAAGGGATAATTATATAATTTTATTATCTAATTCAAAATATGAACGTCAATGAGTTAATGTGATTTTCTCTACAATATTAATGCAGTGTCTTATAGCATACAGTTTATATGTATTCGGCACAAATCTAGAGAAAGGCTCGGTCAACCCCGCCTTTATCCAGTGCCGGATTTACCATTGTGCTTAGGTGTGCTTAAACACAGGTTCCCGTTGGCCAGGGGGGGCCCATCTTCCTGCCAATTTTTTTTTGCAGACGCAGTGTACATGTCTGATAAATAAAGGTAATAACAAAATTACCGAACTCCGAACAATCTTACAAAGGGAAAGTCAAAACTCATAATTATATAAACAGACAAAATCAGTCAACAACCGGAAAACTGTGAAAACCGTAATGACCCTGATATAGCGTAATATTTTAACTATTCCTAAATTTCCTGAGCATGTATGCCTGACTGCCTGTGTAGGCCTACCGGGTCTACCCCCTTCAGGGCCCAAGTAAGGGGCCTCATAGCTTAACTAGCACAGGGCCTCATTTGTCCTAATTCCGGCACTGTCTTTATCCCTGATTTTAAACCTCATACACATAAACTTTATATCTGAAGATACTGCACTGGTATTTTCTATGTATTCCTTTGTACTGTGCATTCCCTTATAAAATATCTAGTTAAAATTGTAAATCGGAGAAGATTTCATCAGTTTGTTTAACTTGTGTCTGATCCTTTTTGCACATTTGAGCAAATACAATATGTTTAAACTAAAGATGAAGTGCATGTTGAATCAAAGCAAATTTATTTAAATGTCATTAATATTATCAGGTACAATTGAACTGAAAGGACTATTATATAATATTTCAACTGCATTCGAACAGCTGGCTCTGTATTACATTGTGTTATAACTCGTGCCCAATCCCATTTCTTATAATATTAGAGCAATAAAATATGCTTAATTCAATTACATTGTACAGACGAAGCCCATTTTGACGCAAATCTATATGGATTGCTTTTTTATTATTAAATTTCATAAAAAATATCGGATATAATCAAAACGAAAACGATAAGGATATTTTGACTGCATACCAACAGCAAACTTAGTGTTACATTGTATAAATGAAGTGCATTTAAAAACAAAGCTCTTACTTTTTGATTTCACTTAATACTTCTGGTATAGGAGAACTGAAAAGACTAATATGATATTTCAACTGCATAATAATAGTATGTGTTATATTGCATAGATGAAGCGCACTCTGAAGAAAATCTATACGGATTGTTCTTTTTTTTTTTTTTTTTTTTTTTTTTAATTTTCACTAAAAACGTTTTGGTACAATAGAACTGAAGCGAGTAATAGGATATTACAACTGCATGCTAGCAGCCATCTTTGTGTTACATTTGTTTAAATTTCACTAAAATGTCGGGTACAAAACAAATCGAAAAGACCTTAATAAGATATTCCAATCGCATACTATATTTTTAACAGCAAACTTTTGTGTTACGTTGTATAGATAAAAGCTCCTTTTTGAATTATTGATGGTAAAATGCCGTCTATTCTTATATCATGGGTATTGATTATAAAATACGACGCATACTATAGCAAATAACTTTGACTTTAATTAATACATGTTGAAGAAATATGAACTGGTGGCAAAAAAGACAAACCTAACCTGGATTTTCCCGACTTCAACTAATTAATTTGACTTGATAGCTGGTTTAGTCATTTAAACCTATGTGATTACTTTTGTGCATGTAATACGTGATCCAAGGACCTTTATTATAGGAGATGACATTTATTTTTTTCTAAAAAAACATTTTGCATATACAGTATAGTATATGAATGAACATCGAAGATACAATACCAGTATATTAATATAGGGAGTACGCACCAGATACTCGACATCAAAGAGTTAGAGAGCTAAATTTCAACATCAAACATTTAAGAGTTGAAACACATATATATATAGTAAAGAGACAATAAGGGGCCGTCGTGGTTGTGATCGTATAGTAGTTTGATTTACAACTACCTATACAATCAGTGCCTATCACCACAAAAGTTGTAAGTTCGAATCCAGCTCATGTCGAGGTGTACAACATTATGTGATAAAGTTTGCCAGTGACTTGCGGCAGATCGGTGGTTTTCTCCAGGTTCTTCGGTTTCCTCCACCAATAAAACTGAGCACCATGATATAACTGAAATATTGTTGAAAGTGGCGTTAAACATCATAACCCTAATCCTCAAAGAGTTAGAGAGCTAAATTTCACCAATAACATATGCACAGAGATATTAATATTAGTTTTACAACATTTTCTGGTTGTTCATTTAGAAAAAGGAAAACAAATAGTACATACTTCGGTTTCCTTCTTCAAAAAGGTGAATTCCCCAACCCAAAGTCTTTTAGCATGTATAATATATTATATATTGAGTGCATAACTGTCGTTTTACTCCTTGAGTTATTGCTTGCTTGCTTACTTGATTGGTGCTTAACGCCAACTTTAGCAATATTTCAGCTATATCGAGGCGTGAACAAAATTTGTTATTAACTTAGATACCTACCCTTAGAAATAAAGCATACTTGTCTGTAAAACAACCGGGTTATATGTACAAATAAAGGAACCATTAAAAGGATAAAACAGTATATATAGAACATATATATGTTACCTATATTTTTGCATATACATTCATTTCTTTAAAAATTTCAATATTGTGTCGCCTGTGACATTTGCAAATAAATCATACAAATTCTTGAAATTGAATAATTTGTTTCGAGCTATACTCCAGTGAGAACCAGTGACCTTTAATAAGATTGTATTAATGCCAGCATTGAACTAGGCCAATTTAGTACACTGAGCTAAATTTGATTAATGCAACGACTGATTCAACATGTACATGTAAACATGTCGCTCCATTTATGCACATTATCCAGTTCAGTCAATACTTGCCATTAGTCGCTAATGCTATGTCTATAGAGGAAAAAAACAAATGCTAATTTGATATTCGTTGGTCTCACCCAGCAGGGATCGAATTCGATATATTCCACACTCAATGCGAACAGCTAATCATTGTGCTATACTTTAATGTTTTGCCGGGAAAGGAATGCTGTAAAGTCTGCTTAAGTGACCACCTCTTTTAAGCAATAACTGGTATTACATGTATGTGACATACATTCTAATTTCCATTCTATTTCATATTGAATAAACCTGTAATAAGCGACCATCTTTATTATTATTATTGACTGTATATGTATGGAAAGAAACACAGCGAACATTTTAACGTTTGTAAGTACCACGGTTCTTTAAAAATACATAAACTCACTTACATATAGGAATTATGTCAATAAAATTAATCCGACAATACGCATGTGCAAAGTAAAATATATCGGGAATTTTATCACTGCATTGTTTATACAGCCATTGAAAGGCGTCATATTATAAAAAGAAAGTCTAAACAGTGATGGTCAACGATTTCACCAAAATCAACAATTCGAACCATCACCTTTCTCCTCAACACCATTCAACATAAAAAAAGAACATGACATATGACGTTGGAAATCCACAACCTGACACGGGACAGGCACACAAATATATTTTAAACAATTATTGGAGAGATCGAAAAAAAGGTTCAAAATGATTCATTCCTGAGCCCGGTTTTAAGGGGAACATAACACTAAAACGTGATCACATATGAATGTGTCCTCTCTTATCCATTACATGTAATATGATAACAACTGAATACTATTCATTAGGAGAAAAACAAATAAAAAAAAGTGTAGCAGATAGTCAACATAAGCCTGGATAATTTGATTTGACTAATGTTGATGTGTGATTTACAGGATTTTTATTTCTGTAGCTAAACTATGCATAAAAATCCTCAATGACCTGCAATTCTCGCTAGCCGGCATTTTGCTGGTGTGTTCTAGGTGTGTCCTGACATCGTCTTGAGTACTCTTCACGAAGACACCTCAACATATTAATAAAAAAGTACACTTTATTAGGAAATACCATTTAATATCATAAAATTATATCATTTCTATATGAATGTTATTTTGATGAAGAGTACTCAAGACAATATCAGAGCACACCTTTTAAAATTGCAGGATAGTAAAATGCCGGCTAGAATTACAGGCCAGCCTTACACTGGTAACAAATCATGTGTGTTAGAATCTAATGACTTACCAATGGTATTTAAATATATTTCCAAAACTACACTGGATCAGTTAATTACATGTAGCAGGTTTTACCTATTATGATCTAATTTTATGTCGACGTAGCAAACAAACAAATAAATATCTCCACATACTTCTAAAATTATTGTCGTAAACACTTCCAGGTCCTTTCCATATTCATGACTTATCAATTAATACGATGGTTGCCACCAGTGGAGCAGTAACCGCTTACCCTTCCGGACCATCCGAGCTCACCCGTGGTTTTTAGTGGGGTTCGTGTTGCTCGATCTTTAGTTTTATGTGTATGTTTAGTAGATCGTTGTGTGTCATTTTGTAATTTTTCTTTTGGCCATTGTGTTGTCTATCCTTAAATTTACGGATTCTGATTATCCCTTTGGTTATCGTCAAAATCTTCTTAAATGAAAAAGCTGTGATATTATAATCTTTGATGTTCAGTCCTCCCATTGTTAGAAAGCTTAGTAAGGACTAAAAGAGAGAGATTGACAAAATAAATAATATTTTCAAGATTATCAAAAACATTAATATTAGTCAAGCAAAGAAAGATAACTCTCATCATATCAAATTTATTTAACAGTTTAAACACAACGCCGGCTGGTCATACTCCGAATCTCTCAACACTAATCACCCGTGGGCCAAATGACAGAGCAATCCGCGTAGTCATGAATTATTCATCTCGAATCTGATTGGCTCTGCTGAATTTGGAGGTTTTATTTGTTTTTATATTATATTCTACAAAACCAGAAAACAATTGTACACTACTTTGATACCTTATTTGGATATTAAACGAAAAATATGGTTTTATATACTAGTACATTTGTTTTATTTTGTAACCCATCGACCAATACAAAATTTCAGTAATATTATGCAGCGGTAGCAACTTCTACATGCCGGATCAGTAACTGAACAACTCCGAAACGAATGCAATTTTTCAATTGTCCAGGGGTGATGAGTGCAGATTATCAGAGCGTGATCAGCCATAGATAGCGACGACGGTTTGAACAGTAATGGTCAACAATTTGACCTTCGTAAAAGAACAAGACTCTAAATATCTAATTAGACAATCACGTGAGTATGCCAATATAGCCTGGGAACCCTTCAATAAATCACGACATATTAATTCCTTGTCTTTCATTATCTCCCCTTGTAAGACTCAACAAAGACAATAATCATATTTCCCTAGTAAGATATTTGACTGGAACCATAGCTAAGAGTTGTTCGGTTGGAGTAATTCGATTCAAGGCTGCTGTCTTTTCTATTAAATAATAAGATATGCAACATAAGGGTAATAACAAAATTACCGAACACCGAGCAATCTTCCAAAGGGAAAGGCAAAATTCACAAGTCAACAAACAGACAAAATCAGTCAACAACCGGAAAACTGGGAAAACTGCAATGGCCCTAACATGTAAATAGTGTTAACCAGGTTTAATTGACATGTGCAATCACCTACAACTTGTTGATGGTCGTCAGTATGTGGTAGAAGTAGAATGAGAAATCAAAATCTTGATTCCTACATAATGTATTGTTTTCAAACTCGTCATGATGAAGAACTCTTCACTTTAATTAATAAACAATCAAACAGTCAATCACCCTCTCTGTGCTGGACGATACAAACAGTCACATTCCGTTTATGTATAGCAAAAAGAAAAAGTAGAATACAATCAAAAAGAAACAGAGGAACGACAGGATCATATAACACAAGCTATTCCAAAGACCGGATATAAGTCCGTTCTTCGAAATCATGAACGTCTTGTCCTCCGGTTATTGCAACTGTCTTGCGATTAGTCAAACCAAATACTTTAAAACTGGCATGTGTTGCTTTTCCATTAAACAAACATAATTAAGTGGAGGGACATGTGTTTCTGTGGGCTGTTGTTTCAGTGAGCTAATACTATCAAAATCAAGCTTAGAGTGTACAAAGTAGACATCATCGTCGAAATGTAGCTTGTTCCTGCCATGATATAGCTGAATAATTGCTAACTTTAGGCAACTTTCAACTGTTGTATTGGTAGCGTCTCAAGAATAATTTGACGATACCTTAGGCACAATCAGAATATAGAAATAGAAGAACGGACAACGCAATGGCCAAAAAAGGAAAAAAGGACTAACAACGATCTACGCACCATTCATTACACACAAAACAAAAAATCGAGTAACACGAACTCGTTTAAACCACGGGATGAACCCAGGTGCCCCGGAAAGGTAGGTAGTTCCTGCTCCACTAGTAGTTTATCACGATATTAACAATAATTATGTGGTAAAAATATTTTGTTTAAATATAACAATATAACCGAAGAATTGTTTTTTTAATTCTGCAAAAACAAGACATCAAGGCGACATGAAATAATGGGTACAAAATAATGGTTATAATTTTCTCTCCTATGTGTTCGAACTATTTTTGACAGGCATAGTAATATCATGAAACACAGCAGTTGCTACTTGAAATATGAAATAAAGTGGAGATATTAAAAGTATGAATTAACACACACACACACACACACGCACAAAACAAAAACTATAAAAATCTTGTCAAATTCTTTTCTGTCTGTTCATTGTCGTTCCATGGTACTATTAAATGTATTCCTGATCTACCGTGCAAATATTGAAAATGCATCTCCTTCGTAGAACCCTGCAAATACCATAATTCATGAAATAGAATAGACCTTTTGCACATTTCCGATTTGATTATAAAATTATACGTAATAAATTTACGATACGATGGGTATGGTACCCGCTCTAATCAGAACGGAAATACTAAGAATATTAGGTATAATTTTCTTATAATTGGTAGATATTTGAATCTTGTAAAAAATCAAGGAAAATGTTTACAGCAACTAGAAAATTAAAAAGCTGCTACAACATTATAATTACGTGCAGATTTATGGAAAAACAAATGTTATTTTCATTAAACTTTGCATGAAATAAGACCCCTTTACCCCCCTTAAAGGGAAATAACTCCCATGAAAACGTGTGACAACGTATAATTTTAGAATCAAGTCAGAAATGTGCAAATGGTCTATTAAAACAAATCTGTCTCTTGTAAGCTTTGTTGATATATACAAAATGTCCTATTCTAATATGACGTCTCTAATACGGTACACATGTTAATACTCAACAACTCTATATTTAGCGCAAGTGCAGTACACAACAAATCTGGCTGTTCCGATGTGACTCCCGTTGTGAATTTACCGTGACGACCGAGTGTAAACAAACAAAACACCGGCATATAACGTATTTGTAAAGTCCTTAAAATACAAATTCCCCCTCAGTTATAAATAAATATTCTGTAACTAAGTATTTTTTTATCATTTGTTTTGAAAATTTACATTTGGGGATCATACATTCCATTGATATGTGTCGGCCATGAATAACAAAATGCACTAACTTACTGACTAACCTTGTTTTCCTACGTATACATTGATAACTAAACGGTGATGTAATTAAGTTACTGATATTTTCCAATTTGATGGCATTTTGAATTTTGCTACTCAAGCTAGTAAAATGCTCACAAAATCGTAAAATAAATCAGTAACCAGCTTGTGTCAATCAGCGTCCCTTGTAAACAACATCACAGGATGACGATATATTACAAGTCAAAGTCGATAGATGGTTGTCTTAAGTATTTTTTCCGGAATTTTTTTTATGTCAACAATACAAGCTTTTTTTTTCATTGGCATTTATTTCTTTATTTCATATCTAACAATAATTGTCGATTATTAACAACTGTTCAAGTGTTCGATATTATGCTTGACGACTCCGCTCCGCCATCTTGTTAGCACTTGAAATGATGAACGAATGAACTCCGACTTTTTTTTAAAAAATATTTTTACGCAGGAATTGTTCAATCGAATCTATGTTGGAAAATACACAATAAATATGTTTTTCATGTTAACATCCATATCTTTGTTTTTAAATATCTCGTTCAAATACAAATAATTCAAAATCAATTCAAAATTTCCGAAGGAGGTAAATGGAACAGCCACCAAATGCCGTGTGGTTAAAAATTACCGTATTTGTCCTCTTAGAATCGAAATAATTCATATTCAACAAAAGAGACGATACACACATTTTTTTTTAAATATATTTTTATGCTAAAACCAAAACAATTGTTTATTATCATTTACGTCAATGTTTGCGTTCATCCTCACAAAACAAACAATAAAATCCTGTTCCGTTACGGAAAAATTCAGGAAAGTCAATTTTCCGTCCCATGATTGAGTTTGCGATCATCGAATTAGACATTTAAATCACATGCGGTCATTAATTGTGAAGTCGACAAGAGTAAGCAATTTTCGATTCTGAAAATTGAATTTTCACAAGAACGTCGATGACATGGCTCCGTCAAAATGACCGTGAGTGAGCGGTGGGTATGGTTCAGGCTGGAATGACTCACCAGGCCGTTGCAGACCACTTTAATGTGTCTAGAATAACCATTTCAAGGATATTGATTCGTCTTCGACAAACAGGTAGGAGGAATGACAGATCTCGTAGCGGTAGGCCACCTGTGATGTCACAACGTCAGGACAGACATTTACGCCTCATTCACCTCCGGAATCGTATGATAACGGCTGAGGACACTGCCCGGAGAACAACTGGTCTAGAAAACGTCCGAATTTCGGATCAGACTGTTCGCAGAAGACTACGTGAATCTGGACCTCGAGCTAGGCGTCTGGTGGTAGGAACAATCCTGAAACAACGCAACAGGACCGCGAGACTAGCCTGGGCTCGTGCACGCCGTCGTTGGAGGTTTCACACCTGGCAACACGTCCTTTTTAGTGATGAATCCCGATTTTCACTTCGCCTTAGCGATTGACGTTATCGTGTGTACCGCATGCGCGGGGAACATTTTACGGATAAGTGTGAACGAGTCCGACCATTTTGGAGACGGAAGTGTTATGGTCTGGGCTTGAATTTGTCATGATGGTCGCACTCAGCTCACAATTGTTCAAGGAACATTGAATGCCGTCAAATACAGAGACGATATTCTTGATTCTATCGTGCCATTTCAGCAACAGCGAAACTTTGATGACATCTTTCAACATGACAATGCAAGATGTCACGTGGCTCGTGTTTGGCAAGACTTTCTGTACCAGAATCACATTCGTGTTCTTCCTTGGCTGGCATTATCACCGGATCTGTCACCAATAGAACATTTATGGGATGAACTCGGTAGACGTGTTCGCCACCGTCAAAATCCACCGGAAACACTACAGGAGCTGCGTGACACACTTGTGTGATTGGTTCTATGCGTCGGAGATGCGAAGCTGTCGTTGCTGCAAGAGCAGTGCCCGATTTAGGACATATGAGGCCCTGTGCTAGTTAAGTTGTGAGGCCCCTTACTTGGGCCCTGAAGGAGGTAGACCCGATAGGCCTACATAGGCAGTCAGCCATATATGCTCCGGAAAACTAGGAATAGTTAATTAGTCAATGCATGTGATCCTGGAATGTTGCTACAACTCTTCACTTTAAGTTAATAAGCAATTGAATTAAACAATCAATCACCCTCTCTGTGCTGGACAACACAAACAGCCACATTCCGTTTGTGTATGAAAAAAACTATAATCATGAAGAAACAAAATAACAAGATGAAAAAAAAACACAAGCTCTTCCAAAATACCGAATGTAAATCCGTTCATCATGAACCCCTTCTCTTCCATTTATTGCGACCAACGTGTGCAAACATAATTGCAGTAGATCGTGAGTTCGATCGCCGGATGGGGCAAACCAAAGACTTTTAAATTGGTATTTGCTGCTTCGCCATTAGACAAACATCAATAATTAATTAAGGGTAATAACAAAATTACCGAACTCCGAACAATCTTACAAAGGGAAAGTCAAAACTCATAATTATATAAACAGACAAAATCAGTCAACAACCGGAAAACTGTGAAAACCGTAATGACCCTGACTTGGTACAGGCATCTCTAAAGAAATGGTGGGTTGAATCAGATGTTAAGGCGCCAAACCTCCCGCTTTCATTACGGCTCAAAAGTTCCGGCTGTCACTATAACAGTATTTAAATATAGAACAAAGACTAGATGGCTAGGCATCAGGATAAAGTGTCCGAGTGGAGCGAAATGTCTACCCCCGGACTGTTACAGTTACATATACTATAAAGATTACACTCCATGTATTAGTCTAGAACAAAGCGGATATCATAATCATCTCGTCGAAGCGTAACTTTCATCTGCCTTGACATTAGCTAAGCAATTGCTAACCTTAAACAGCACTCCATCACTCATTGTCCCATTTGAACCTCGATCAACGGAAGTGAGAATTTGAACCGCAGAACATTGGTAATTCTCTTACCATTTAGTTCCGCTATGGACAATTTGGAAGTTCTCCAATGGACAGCTACCGGTCAGAGGATTATTGACAGGAACCAGACTATGCTGTGGCTATTGAAAACGTCTCTTCCGTTAATCGAGATTCAAGGCGCGCGTGATTTTGGATAAAAGTATAAAACTAAGTCGTTTTGGATTACCAACAAGCAAGTTGATTTGTACATATAAATGATCGAAGAAAGGACGACCATTTTTCGATTGATTAAGGTCTTACAGCTAAATAAACGTTAGAGAATACTGAAGGGACAATCGCTATGCGCAAACAAACACAAATAATGCCAAACAGACTTGATCCCTCCTACAAACAACTGAAGGTAAAGACGAATCATTTTTATGCGGAAATCGTACCTGACCTCAGAACAGAACTCAGAACGTAAAGACATATAATAGGACAACACAAAAAACTAACAACACGGACCCAACCAAAAAACCGTGGATGAACTCATGTGCTCGTGAAGGGTAACTAATCGTACATCTATTGAGAAATATTGTGGAGTTAGATACCTGCTCGTATAGATAGATACACAAATCGAAGAATGTTTTATTAAACCAGTGTTTGTCATAGAAAGTGTCATTTTGTGATGATTTATTTGCATAGACTTCTATAATTTATTTTGTTTGTGCTGCATCGTCATGTCTCGACGATCCGTTACTCATTAAGTTCTGTGGTGGATAGATTCCCTTAGACTTTATATATCTATTTTGTTGAATGGTTGGAAAGAATGAATGGACACAGAAGTGACCTTACGAAAAAGGCGCTCTTGCTCGTGAGTCAACACTTTGTGTCGCCGGGGCACTCGTTGGATGACTTTGGCAGATAATTTTTTTTTATCATTGACCACAATCTAAGTTGGAAAGAAAATCAAAGACAAAAAAGAGAGAGTTTTTGGATCCGCGAGTTACAAACATTACATCCGGAAGGCATAAACAAAAAGGCTAAAATCTTTTGTTTTTTTTTAAACTTTTTAACCAGAGCCTGGTCCTTAGCTAGTTGGTAAATTTCATCATTACATTTTCTCATTGCTTTCATATTGTTTATAAATTAGTGTATATATAAACTTGAATACATATAAAGTATAAAGTTCAAGATTATGATTTTTAGTAATTTACGTCACGATAACTGATGGTCACGTGACAATTTTTCAAATCAGATTACAGACGCTGATAATAATAATAATAATAATAATAATTTTTATTGATCTAAAAATCCAAACAAAGGATTATCATCAATACAGAACATGACAAACACAGCCAAGCCAACTTTAAGTACACACTATTTGATAACATAATACACAATAGTTGATAACATAACAGCTGAGGAAAGACAGAGTTATCTCCCATACAATACAAATGTATAAAATTTCAAGTTACCTCCCATTGACAATTAAAGATCAGTAAACGTGACATAAAAAATTAATCAAAACCACTGATTAATCTTGTTTTTTAGACTGATTTAGACTATGCAACTTATTGACACCTACTATACACATTTTACATATGTCTAGATCATTACAACTAAGTATAAATTTAAATTTGTCAAAGTCAGACATATTAATAAATGAAGGCACAACATCATAGATATTGAAAAATTCTTCAAGACAAGACTGTAATTTTGACCATATAATAGTAAAATGGAATTCGTCTTCTACTCCAGATTTACACAATTTACATATCCTGTCTTCAGCAGGAGTATTTAAATATCTGCCCTTTTCACTATTTAAATTACTATTACTTATTCTGATTTTAACAAATGTTGATATAGATTTTTTATTTACATCTGCACATAAATAGTTTTCCAAATCAAACTGTGTTTTTAGTTTTCTATATGTTCTTAATTTATTTCCTCCAGATTTATTATTATCATTAAACAATAATGTCTTCCAATGTTTAATATATCTGTTCTCTAACTGTTTTGTAACAGAAAATAAAAGTTTAGATTTTGAAAAAGTGCCTTGATTTTCCCAGATAAGACTGAAACCAATTATACTAAATAACTGCTTCAATTTGTTACATAAACTTTCAATAAGTTTTAGATTTTCTCGATATGCCTGAATGCTGATGAAGCTTGTCGGTCAAGCGAATTATCCGTCGATTTAATTATAATTATAGTCTTTTTGTAGACTTATAGTTATTTTTTTTTACATTTTAGCATCTTTTTTTGATATCGTTGTGCTAACATTTTAGACGTTTATATATATATATATTATATCATTTCTACAACTTATGGACAGCCAAAAATAGACCAACATCAGGGGTATCTCATGCAAGCAATCCATAACACTGTCTCTTGCGCAAGTTACTCTCTGCTTACAAAACTGACATACATATATAAGGGAGAGGTCCCATCAAGCTTCACGAAATATACTTTCACTAATAACAGTTGATGGGAAATAACCTCTGCTGATCATACTTCTATGAAAATGTGAAACCCAGTGCAATTAATAAGGTATGTTTACCCTTGCTTGTCACATCTCTATCAATCGAGTCTCCTGTGTCAAGTTTTACCTTAGGTAACTGTAATGATGTGTATACCACATAATATTTTTTTAGAAAAAAGCAGTAGTCAGGAAAATTACCAAGCTTTAAAAACGTAATATGATAGACGGTTATCATGAAGAACGTAAACTAGTTTGAATGAAAACGATCCACAGACAATATTTTCGGTGACGATTCATGGTAAATACAAAAACACAAATACGAATCGCATCTTAAAATTTTCGATGCTTCAAAATGCCTTTATTGGAAATGTTACCATTAATATTTATGTGGTAGTGACAAAGTTTTCTCAACATTTATCTGTTTAATTCAAAATTTATATACATTATTCATTAATGGGAAAAATAAGACTGCCCTTTATAGACAGTGATTTGTTATATAGAAGTGTCCTTTAGGACAGATTTGACTGCATATATGTCAACTACAATCGTGATGACTTAACTTTTCCATCAGTAGCAATATTCTTGCATCACCAGCGTACATAGTTTAGATTTTTACAACTCAGTCTTTATTCAGTTGTTTGTGCCCAGTTCAGTGATTTTCTCAACGGAGTTCAGCTGCTGACGAAAAAGCTGCTCAAACAAGGCTACGCTACTTCTAGGGTGAAGTCATCGCTGTAAAAATTATACGGTCGTTATCACGATATGGTTGATCGATACAAAATATTCATATCGGATTTTCTTTATTTACGTAGTTTTTGTTCTTTCCTCTGTCACGACAATACTTTTATTAGACTATTTTTGAGTAACACGGCGGGTGTCTTATATGAACCAGGAATTGCTTACCCTTCGTTAGCATGTGCATGTGCTAATATTATCAACACAGAACTTTAAATATGATTATTAAAGTGTGCTTCATACGATCCGTCAGATATTAAGTCATGCGGAAACGTAGATGGTCGCCACCATGAGACACATTTAAAATATGTCACCTTACACCACGCAACTATTTGAAAATATATGGTATCACAGAATTGTTTACATTAAGTTAAAACTGTGGTAGTGCATAATTACAAGGCACCGAAATACAGTTCAGAAGGTGATCGTTATCAACAAACAAATATGACAGCCAAGTGATCTTTGGTGTTACCAAACTACCGTTACATTGATCATGATTATACACGTATGTGTGAGTTACACAACAATAACGACCAGCTATATCAGCAATCCTTATTGGTGGAGGAAAACGGAGTTCCAGGGGAAATATATGAATCGTCAGCAAATTACTTTTTACCAATATAATGTTGTGTCGAGCACACCCAAAGAATAGTCAAAATGGCAAATCATAGCTTGATTACATAGATAGATGTTGATTCGAATAAAATACAATCCTCACCAAGAAACAATTAAACATACCGAAACACGAAATAAAACAAATCAAAAACAATAATAAACTAAAAAAAAATAAATAAAAAATAAAGATTGCATCTATCAAAATGGCGTCTGTTTGATTTATGTAGTCACGCGTACCACATGACACCTAATAACAACAGTTTCTTCTTAATAATTAGTATTTCCAGTTGTTTAATATAAAAACTAATTAAAAAACTAACCAATAATAATTTTTAAAATCTTGATTGATGCTTTCTGACAAATCTAAGCTTGTCCAATCAGTTTACAGAAAGATTTACCAATGTCAAGGTATATACGGTAATAGAACCAGTTCTGTCATACGACAACAAAGAGGACACGCGTTTTTTAAACATGAAAACTATTTACTGTGTATTGGAACAACTGTTCCTTAATTGTACTTTGTCTTTAAATGGCAAAACAGAAGGTAATTCGTCGGTAACCAGTATAGGATACATTACACAGACACAAGAACATCACTTTCTACTATATATCAGATATATCGTGTTGGTAAGTTTTATTGCTGGAAGAAACCATGTGTTGGATATGTTCTAAAATAACTAGCAAGCTTGCACACATAGATTTAATACACCTTGACATGGGTGGTAATTTAATGCACAATATTTGTAGCATTGAAATGCATTGACTTAGCATGTAAATTCCACAACTAATACACGATCTCGGGCAAGACGAATTGAGAGATAAGTAAAAGGTGAAGAGGTTTTACTCCGGTGTTGTGTGGTTCGTGTTGCTCATTGTGTTTTTTTTGTTTTTTGTTTTTTTTTTGCTTCTCTTCGTTTTGCGTCTAATAGTCAATGTTTCCTGTGTCATTCATTTTCAAGTGAACATTTTTTTTCCAGATTTGATTACCACTGCTAAATCAAGCGTCACAAAATCCACAACAACAACACAAACAACGGCAGAACCCACAGCAACAACGACGGAACCTTCAACAACAACGATAGAAACCAAAAGAACAACAACAGAACCCACAATAACAACGAGAGAACCCACAATAACAACGACAGAACCCGTAACAACAACAACAGAACCAACAACAACAACAACAGAACCTACAACAACGACAGAACCCACAACAACAACGACAGAACCCACAATAACAACGACAGAACCCGTAACAACAACAACAGAACCCACAACAACAACAACAGAACCTACAACAACAACGATAACAGAACCCACAATAACAACGACAGAACCCGCAACAACAACAACAGAACCCACAACAACAACAACAGAACCTACAACAACGACAGAACCCACAACAACGACAGAACCCACAATAACAACGACAGAACCCGTAACAACAACAACAGAACCTACAACAACAACGACAGAACCCACCACAACAACGACAGAACCCGTAACAGCAGAACCCACAACAACAACAACAGAGCCCACAACGACAACGACAGAACCACCATCAACGACAGAACACACAACAACAACAGAACACACAACAACAGAGCCCACAACGACAACGACAGAACCCACAACAACAATGGAACGCAAAACAATAACAACAGAACCAACAACAACAACAGAGCCCACAACAACAACAACAAAGCCCACAACAACGACAGAACAACCCACAACAACAACGACGGAACCCAAAACAACAAAAACGACAACCAACAACAACGACAGAAGCCACAACAACGACAGAACCCACAACAAAAACGACGGAACCAACAACAACGACAGAATCCACAACAACGACGGAACCCACAGCAACGACAGAACCCACAACAACAACGACGGAACCCACAACAACAACGGCAAAACCCACAACACCAGAAACAATGACAGAATCCATATCATCAATTGTTAGAATCGTACGGGGATAAAACCAGTTTTGTTATCACTGTTGGAGTCGTTTCTTCGGTAATAGGTGTTTTGCTCACTATCAGTGTGATAACAATAATATCTCTCAAATACAGAAAAGTAAACGATGATCGTAAGAAGGATAGGTCGCAGGACGAAGATGCCTTCAGTGATCTACCCAACTGGGTTAGAGTCTTTAATACTATACTATATCCAGGACCGTGGACAACTTACACACTAACATCACTTCCGAGCTCAGAAAACTTGGCATACGTCCCTTTTGAGTCAAATGGACGAGACGAAACAATGGATAGTTATAGAGTATAATTTGATGTACGTAATAGGAATCCCGGGAGGGACACCCAGTTATGAAAAAAATGAACTTAATTTGTTCATGGTCGGGAAGAGTCCTTCCAAAACAGCCGATCACTGTCAGTCCGGGGCGAATCAAACAATGAACTCGTCCTGAGGGCGGGACGTACATGAATCCCTTGAAGCTAAAGTCTAAAGATTGGAAAACCACACAATTCTAAAATCTTTGACAGCGCAAAAATCAAAGTTGCGTATTTAATTTAGAATTCAATATTCAATTAGTCCCCTTGTGAAGGAATGTACCCAACAGTGATAAAAACTTGGTCTCTCTGGGCTTGCAAATCTTAAATGACAAGAGTTTATTGAAAGAAGCAATTATCAAAGACCGTCCATCGAACTTCATAGACAACAATCATTTTATGATATATGATAACTAGACAATATACATACATTGTCGGAAAATATTATACAATTACTGCACTTGAACGAGATCAATATGAGATTTTATGGAGCAGAGCACAACAATATTGAACGAGGCGAATGATCAAGTTCAAGTGTAGTAATTGTTTTATTACATACGGCTCTATTTTACTCTTAATTTTGAAATTTTATGAAAACTGAAATTTATGAAACTTTTTGAAAATTTTATCATTTTGAATTTTTTTGAAATAGTATGAAATTTTTGAAAGCTTTGAAATTTTATGAAAATTTTGAATTTAAAAAAAAAAAATTAATTTTCAAATTTGTTGAAAACATTTGAACTTTAAATTTTTCTTTTTTTTAATTTTATAATTTTCAAATTTTATGAAATTTTCTAACAGATTAGCAAAAAGCAATTTCTGTGCAATAAAAAACCATATTGCACTCTCGTGCCACGTAATTCATTCATTGATTTTGCACGAGAGTGCAATATGATTATTTATTGCACAGAAATTGCTTTTTGCTAATCAATATGTTAGAAAATGGAATGTCACGTGTATTGCTTCTGGCCAATAGAAAAACAGTAAAATAGAGACTTATGTAATAATAAAATTTATTAGTTCGAGATTTAGAACCAGATAGAAAACGAGCATTTGGAGAGCTATTCTGCCCTGCTTAGCAGCGAGTGAAAATGAATTATACATGTTTCTGCAATCTACGTGTATTGTATTTATCTTTCAATGTCTAGAAGTTCAAAACAACTGCCAAATTTCATAAAAGAGCAGAAACAGGCATCGCTTTATTACTTTTTGGTGGTGTTTTCTATGAGGTCCGCGCTTATTATGCTGCTACCGTTTCTTACCGTCGCTCAACATGTATCAGAATCAAAATAACTATATCTTCGTCAGTGACCGTATAGCAAAGAATTATCCTGTCAATGCAATTTGACTACTCAAATAGAACCAGTACTCCATACACGTTGTAATAAAACAAACAGCATCTGTAGTGATATCATATTCTAAGGTCTGTCCACATTTTCAGACTTTTGTAAACAATGGTCTACTCTTGGTTGTCTGTTAATCATCGCGTCATACTTACCATAGTAACCATCCTGAGTTGTTTGATCCTTACAAGTTTTCAGTGTATCAGGTGATTGTGGACATGTTTCTAAAATAAATTTGCTTCCCTTTGGTCAATTATGACAGTGCTGTTTATTGATCTGGACACTTGTAAATCACATTTTGATCAATATTAGACTTAAAGTAAAAAAAACCCTCTCACATCGGAAGTTCCCGGTTTCGTGGAAATTAGTATAGTTCGACGTTTTGTTTTGATTTGCATTTGAGTTCATGTGTTTTGTTTGTTTTGTTTGTCGTCGTTATGTGTTTTATCGCAATTGTTTCGAGTGTCTCTGGATTGTCCATTCTTGATTGCCTTTTCAGCTTCCTTTAACGTTTATTTGCACAATGATTTTTTTCTCCTTTCGGATCACCTCACTCCTCGAAGATATAAACTTTATGAATACGTTTCATCTTCATGGTTCGGTGTACGCCATACAACAATGTGTGACAAAGTCTGTCAGTGACTTGCGGCATGTCGATGGTCCTCTCCAGGTACTCCGGTTTCCTCATCCAACTAAAATGACCTCCGAGATATGACTGAAATATTGTTTGAAGAAGCATTTTGTTATTTTTCACCAAACCAAGACTTATTTTCGTCTAAAAATAATGAGTATGACGTTTGATAATGTTCATCACATGAGGCTGTACATATCGAGAACACTTAGTCATGGTCAGTAATCCCACCCACAAGAGACGTGGTACTTATTAGTAAAAGAAAGAAACGCATACAACAACAATAAAAAAAAGAAAAAATAGATAGAAATTTGAATATTAGAAATCATAATAATAAAATCATTGTTCCAAAGGAGCTGAAACTGAAGAATATCCAGAAAGAAATACGTAAACCAATAACGCCAAAATGTCAATTAAGATGGGATACATTTCATGAAAAGAAATTTAACTGGATAACAATTTGATATATACTGAAAAGATTAAATGTAAGCAAAGCTTTATCCAATTCCAATGGAAATGTTTGCATAACATTGTCTATTCAGAATATAGATTACAAAAAATGGGAAAATCAAATGGTCAATGTCATTTTTGTAAAAATGAAATATAGTCCCTTATGCATTTGTTTTACAGGTGTCATAAAATTAAGCATGTCTTAGATGAATTAAAGCACATTTTTAATATTCAGTTTTGAAAAGAATATAGTACTTGTTGAGGAAAACTTAATCCTTGGGGTGTATGAGGGAGAAATAACAGAAGACCTACTTATAGCGAATTTGGTAATTTGCATATTAAAATGAGTAATTTGGAAAACAAGAAATTATATAAAATATAATAAAAGCATTAACAGAGAAGCAATAGTTCTCACAAATTTCAAAAAAGAACTCAGAAATAACATACAAATGATGATTAAAAACCCAGAAATTCGAAACATATATGATATTAGGAAATTACAGTTATTATTTGATATATTATGAATTTTGTTGCATTAATAGTTCCTTGCATTGTTTACTGTGTAATAATGTATGTTTATATATTGAATATGAGAGATACAAAAATTATTTATTTGCTTCTGGTATTGTATTCTTACTACAACCACTTATTTATTTAATTATATTGTTCATTGTAAATATTTGTAAACCTTTGAGGTTTCCTAACACCCAGAGGTAAATTATTCACAGGTGTAATATAGATATAATAATAATAAAAAAAAAAAAACGTGAAAAGAGCTGCATGATTAACAACATATATTGCTTCTAATAACGCTTCAGACAGCGATCGGCCGTTTGGAAAAGGTTCTTCCTGACCACGGAAAAGTTCATTATTTATACCCGGATGTTCCCTCGGGATATATTTTACGCTTAGCAAGCGCAAACACATTATACTATATCATTATCCATTCTTTCGTCTGGCCCCTTTGACTCAGATGGGACGTATGGGACGTATTCCAAGTTATCAAAGACTTTGTTCCAGTTGGATAGATCACTAGTGGCATGTTCGTCCTGCGGTTTATCCTCTTCAAGATCATAGTTTGGGTTTCTGTGTTTGAGAGTTATTATTGATATCACAGTTATAACGATCAAAACGCCTACTACCGATGCAAAGATCTCGACGGTGATAACAAGTTTAGATTGTGTCGTTTTTTGTGGTGTTATGGATTCTGTCATTGTTTGTGGTGTTGTGGATTCGGTCGTTATTTGTGTTGTTGTGGATCCTGTCGTTGTTTGTGGTGTTGTGGATTCTGTCGTTTTTTGTGGTGTTATGGATTCTGTCATTGCTTGTGGTGTTGTGGATCCTGTCGTTGTTCGTGGTGTTGTGGATGCTGTCGTTGTTTGTGGTGTTGTAGATCCTGTCGTTGTTTGTGGTGTTGTGGATCCTGTTGTTTGTTGTGTTGTGGATTCTGTCGTTGTTTGTGGAGCTGTGGATCCTGTCGTTGTTTGCGGTGTTGTGGATTCTGTCGTTGTTTGTGGTGTTGTGGATCCTATCGTTGTTTGTGGTGTTGTTTGTGGTGTTGTGGATTCTGTCGTTATTTGTGGTGTTGTAGATCCTGTCGTTGTTTGTGGTGTTGTGGATTCTGTTGTTGTTTGTGGTGTTGTGGATCCTGTCGTTGTTTGTGGTGTTGTGGATTCTGTCGTTGTTTGTGGTGTTGTGGATCTTGTCGTTGTTTGTGGTGTTGTAGATTCTGTCGTTGTTTGTGGTGTTGTGGATTCTATCGTTCGTGGTGTTGTAGATTCTGTAGTTGTTTGTGGTGTTGTGGATTCTGTCGTTGTTTGTGGTGTTGTGGATCTTGTCGTTGTTTGTGGTGTTGTGGATCCTGTCGTTGTTTGTGTTGTGGATTCTGTCGTTGTTTGTGGTGTTGTAGATTCGGTCGTTGTTTGTGGTGTTGTGGATTCTGTCGTTGTTTGTGGTGTTGTGGATCCTGTCGTTGTTCGTGGTGTTGTAGATTCTGCCGTTGTTTGTGGTGTTGTGGATCCTGTCGTTGTTTGTGGTGTTGTGGATTCTGTCGTTGTTTGTGGTGTTGTGGATCTTGTCGTTGTTTGTGGTGTTGTGGATCCTGTCGTTGTTTGTGGTGTTGTGGATTCTATCGTTGTTTGTGGTGTTGTAGATTCGGTCGTTGTTTGTGGTGTTGTGGATTCTGTCGTTGTTTGTGGTGTTGTGGATCCTGTCGTTGTTTGTGGTGTTGTGGATTCTGTCGTTGTTTGTGGTGTTGTGGATTCTGTCGTTGTTTGTAGTGTTGTGGATTCTGTCGTTGTTTGTGGTGTAGATCCTGTCGTCGCTTGTGGTGTTGTGGATTCTGTCGTTATTTGTGTTGTGGTTTCGGTCGTTATTTGTGTTGTTGTGGATTCTGTCGTTGTTTGTTGTGTTGTGGATCCTGTCGTTGTTTGTGGTGTTGTAGATTCTGTCGTTGTTCGTGGTGTTGTAGATTCTATCGTTGTGTGTGGTGTTGTGGATTCTGTCGTTGTTTGTGGTGTTGTGGATTCTGTCGTTGTTTGTGGTGTTGTGGATTCTCTCGTTGTTTGTGGTGTTGTGCTTTCGGTCGTTATTTGTGTTGTTGTGGATTCTGTCGTTGTTTGTGGTGTTGTGGATTCTGTCGTTGTTTGTGGTGTTGTGGATTCTGTCGTTGTTTGTGGTGTTGTGGTTTCGGTCGTTATTTGTGTTGTGGATTCTGTCGTTGGTTGTGGTGTTGTGGATTCTGTCGTCGTTTGTGGTGTTGTGGATTCTGTCGTTGTTTGTGGTGTTGTGGATTCTGTTGTTGTTTGTTGTGTTGTGAACCCTGTCGTTGTTTGTGGTGTTGTAGATTCTGTCGTTGTTCGTGGTGTTGTAGATTCTATCGTTGTGTGTGGTGTTGTGGATTCTGTCGTTGTTTGTGGTGTTGTGGATTCTGTCGTTGTTTGTGGTGTTGTGGATTCTGTCGTTGTTTGTGTTGTGGATTCTGTCGTTGTTTGTGGTGTTGTGGTTTCGGTCATTATTTGTGTTGTGGATTCTGTCGTTGTTTGTGGTGTTGTGGATTCTGTCGTTGTTTGTGGTGTTGTAGATTCTGTCGTCGTTTGTGGTGTTGTGGATTCTGTCGTTGTTTGTGGTGTTGTGGATTCTGTTGTTGTTTGTTGTGTTGTGGATCCTGTCGTTGTTTTTGGTGTTGTAGATTCTGTCGTTCGTGGTGTTGTATATTCTATCGTTGTGTGTTGTGTTATGGATTCTGTCGTTGTTTGTGGTGTTGTGGATTCTATCGTTGTTTGTGGTGTTGTAGATTCTGTCGTTGTTTGTGGTGTTGTGGATTCTATCGTTATTTGTGGTGTTGTGGATTCTGTCGTTGTTTGTGGTGTTGTGGATTCGGTCGTTATTTGTGTTGTTGTGGATTCTGTCATTGTTTGTGGTGTTGTGGATTCTGTCGTTATTTGTGGTGTTGTAGATTCTGTCGTTGTTTGTTGTGTTGTGGATTCTGTCGTTGTTTGTGTTGTTGTAGATTCTGTCGTTGTTTGTGATGTTGTAGATTCTGTCGTCGTTTGTGGTGTTGTGGATTCTGTCGTTGTTTGTGGTGTTGTGGATTCTATTGTTGTTTGTTGTGTTGTGGATCCTGTCGTTGTTTGTGGTGTTGTGGATCCTTTCGTTGTTTGTAGTGTTGTAGATTCTGTCGTCGTTTGTGGTGTTGTAGATTCTGTCGTCGCTTGTGTTGTTGTGGATTCTGTCGTTGTTTGTGGTGTTGTAGATTCTGTTGTTGTTTGTGGTGTTGTAGATTCTGTCGTTGTTTGTGGTGTTGTGGATCCTTTCGTTGTTTGTGGTGTTGTAGATTCTGTCGTCGTTTGTGGTGTTGTAGATTCTGTCGTCGTTTGTGTTGTTGTGGATTCTGTCGTTGTTTGTGGTGTTGTGGATTCTGTTGTTGTTTTTTGTGTTGTGGATTCTGTCGTTGTTTGTGGTGTTGTAGATTCTGTCGTCGTTTGTGGTGTTGTAGATTCTGTCGTTTTTTGTGGTGTTGTGGATTCTGTTGTTGTTTGTTGTGTTGTGGATTCTGTCGTTGTTTGTGGTGTTGTAGATTCTGTCGTTGTTTGTGGTGTTGTGGATTCTGTTGTTGTTTGTAGTGTTGTGGATTCTGTTGTTGTTTGTTGTGTTGTGGATCCTGTCGTTGTTTGTGGTGTTGTAGATTCTGTTGTCGTTTGTGGTGTTGTAGATTCTGTCGTTGTTTGTGGTGTTGTAGATTCTGTCGTTGTTTGTGGGGTTGTGGATTCTGTTGTTGTTTGTTGTGTTGTGGATTCTGTTGTTGTTTGTGGTGTTGTGGATTCTGTCGTTGTTTGTGGTGTTGTGGATTCTGTCGTTGTTTGTTGTGTTGTGGATCCTGTTGTTTTTTGTGGTGTTGTGGATTCTGTTTTTGTTTGTGTTGTTGTAGATTCTGTCGTTGTTCGTGGTGTTGTAGATTCTGTCGTTGTTTGTGGTGTTGTAGATTCTGTCGTTGGTTGTGGTGTTGTAGATTCTGTCGTTTCTTGTGGTGTTGTGGATTCGGTCGTTATTTGTGTTGTTGTGGATTCTGTCGTTGTTTGTGGTGTTGTGGATTCTGTTGTATATTCTGTCGTTGTTTGTGGTGTTGTAGATTCTGTCGTTGTTTTTGGTGTTGTAGATTCTGTCGTTTCTTGTGGTGTTGTGGATTCTGTCGTTGTTTGTGGTGTTGTGGATTCTCTTGTTGTTCGTGTTGTTGTGGATCCTGTCGTTGTTTGTGGTATTGTAGATGCTGTCGTTGTTTGTAGTGTTGTAGATTCTGTCGTCGTTTGTGGTGTTGTAGATTCTGTCGTCGCTTGTGTTGTTGTGGATTCTGTCGTTGTTTGTGGTGTTGTAGATTCTGTTGTTGTTTGTGGTGTTGTAGATTCTGTCGTTGTTTGTGGTGTTGTGGATCCTTTCGTTGTTTGTGATGTTGTAGATTCTGTCGTCGTTTGTGGTGTTGTAGATTCTGTCGTCGTTTGTGTTGTTGTGGATTCTGTCGTTGTTTGTGGTGTTGTGGAATCTGTTGTTGTTTTTTGTGTTGTGGATTCTGTCGTTGTTTGTGGTGTTGTAGATTCTGTCGTCGTTTGTGGTGTTGTAGATTCTGTCGTTGTTTGTGGTGTTGTGGATTCTGTCGTTGTTTGTGGTGTTGTAGATTCTGTCGTTGTTTGTGGTGTTGTGGATTCTGTTGTTGTTTGTGGTGTTGTGGATTCTGTTGTTGTTTTTTGTGTTGTGGATCCTGTCGTTGTTTGTGGTGTTGTAGATTCTGTTGTCGTTTGTGGTGTTGTAGATTCTGTCGTTTGTGGTGTTGTAGATTCTGTCGTTGTTTGTCGTGTTGTGGATTCTGTTGTTGTTTGTTGTGTTGTGGATTCTGTTGTTGTTTGTGGTGTTGTGGATTCTGTTGTTGTTTGTGGTGTTGTGGATTCTGTTGTTGTTTGTTGTGTTGTGGATCCTGTTGTTTTTTGTGGTGTTGTGGATTCTGTCGTTGTTTGTGGTGTTGTAGATTCTGTCGTTTCTTGTGGTGTTGTGGATTCTGTCGTTGTTTGTGGTGTTGTGGATTCTGTTGTTGTTTGTGTTGTTGTAGATTCTGTCATTGTTCGTGGAGTTGTAGATTCTGTCGTTGTTTGTGGTGTTGTAGATTCTGTCGTTGGTTGTGGTGTTGTAGATTCTGTCGTTTCTTGTGGTGTTGTGGATTCGGTCGTTATTTGTGTTGTGGATTCTGTCGTTGTTTGTGGTGTTGTGGATTCTGTTGTTGTTTGTGTTGTTGTAGATTCTGTCGTTGTTTGTGGTGTTGTAGATTCTGTCGTTGTTTGTGGTGTTGTAGATTCTGTCGTTTCTTGTGGTGTTGTGGATTCTGTCGTTGTTTGTGGTGTTGTGGATTCTGTTGTGGATCCTGTCGTTGTTTGTGGTATTGTAGATGCTGTCGTTGTTTGTGGTGGTGTATAATGTGTCGTTGTTGGTGTTGTTGTGGGTTCTGTCATATTTGTGTTAGTAGTGGTAAGCAAATCTGAAAACAAAATTCATTTGTAAATGAATGACACAGGCAACATTGACTATTAGACACAACACGAAGAGAAGCAAAAATAAAAAACCACAAACACAATGATCAGAGCGGACCACCCAACATCGGGGCAATACCACTTCAACTTTCACTTATCTCTCAATTCTTAAAGGATCGGTGTACCTGCGATCGTATATTAGTATAGAATTTACAGCTACATATTAAATCCGTGCATTTCAATGCTACACATTGTGTGTTAAATTCCCATCCATATCAAAGTGTACTCAATTTATTTATTCTATCTTGCTACAATGTAGTGACTTGAGAACATTTTGTGTTTTCGCGGACACTACGGTTTCTTCCAGCAATACAACTTACCAACATGATATAACTGAAGCATAGTAGAAATATATGTTAAATTCAAATAATCATAATCCCCTTTATTTTTTTCTTTCTTATATTATACAGGTTTCGAAAATTCAAGTTTTCAACGACCGTCTCCATTACATGCCAATACAATATGTACAGAGCTGTCGTATCCTTGGTTACACAATAGTTCATATCGATCCATTCTGATATCTCTTTACAATCCAAACACCACTAACAACAGTGGACTGTTAGTCCACGACCGAGGGTGTAATAAACCCTCTAGTCATTGCTTCCAATCGTACCGACATGATTTATTAAATATTTCTATGTTAGAATTTTGCAGTTCATAAATAATGTAATTCAGTAAAATTATGGTCAATATCTCTCAGGCATATAGTAGCTAGTCTTAGTCGAATTTATCTATTTTGCTCAGGACCTTTAGTTTCCTGTTCAGACTTCAAATGAATTTTAAATTCCATGTTTTGTACTATGAACGTACGTAGTGAAGGTTATTCAAGATACACGTAGTGAGAACTGAATTAGATATCTACGTTTTTATTATTAAGATAAGAAACTGGACTACCCGAAAAAAAAACTCACCGACCTGATGTAAGTCATTTGTAATCTTTATCACAAACTCACATAAGTATATTTAAAACCAACTTCCATACGATCGCTGCCACGTTCGTCCCAAATTTAAGAGACACCTCAACACTACTATGCTGTACTTACTTGACAAACATAATCCATCGAGGACCCGGGTGGCTCAATGAGTTAGGTAGTTGGAATACCTAGCAACTCGTACAAGCATATCACCAATATGGCGTGGGTTCGCGCCCGGCTTTGTAAATTACAGAAAAGGTGTACTCGACTCACAGCCGCAAGTAATAAAGCTTACCAGTTGCTTGCCCATGGTCGATGGTTCTCTCCGGGTACTCCGGCTTCTTCCATAACTAAAACTGGTGGCCATGATATAGCTTGAAATATTGCTGAAAGTGGCGTTAAACACCAACAATCAAATCAAATCAATCAATCAGAATCTATCGATGTTAGACCAGGTATTATTTGACATACGGCTTTGATCAGATAGAATCTATCTAGACAATTCAAATTTGCTAACTGGCCATTACCATCGCTGTCAGGTTCGCAGAATCCATCAATTACAAATGGTGATTGTCCATATCCTGGTACTTAAAGCATAATTAAAATATATTGAAAAATTTAATAAATCAATTATTTCAACCTTAAACTCTAGGGTCTGTGTTGTTCATCCTTTTAGTTTCCTGCGTTGTGCTTTGTTATTTTGTTTTGTTTACGTGCTGTAGCAACCGTACATGCCCAACACTTTTCCCCCGACAGAAATGTTCCCTTTCAAACGGTGTTCAATGGTGACCTTTCGGTCCGAATTTCTTTACTACAATCATGGAGAGCTGTTTATTGTTTTCTTGCAATAATGTCACTTCCTTAGATACCAGAATCAGATACAAACTGACATTAATTAAACTTACATGGGATGCACGTTGAATTGACAGCTACCCAACTTCCATTTGCTGAACAGGAAGCTACAATGGTTGCTTCGTAATAACCACTTCCGCATTCTAGCGTGGCAGTAGATCCCTCCACGTAACCATCTGCTATCCACACACCATTGTACATGTTGTATGGAAATCCACAGGATACAACTTAAACACAAACAGTGCATGTTTATTAATCATTTGTTTATATATGTATTGCTGTTGAAGATATAGTTATCAAGAAGGGAGGGCTGGGATGGAAATAACCGGTGTAACCCCGCCATATCTATGTGCCTGTTCCAAGCTAGCGTCATATCTCGTGGTTCTTTTGTGTTCAGTGAGTTAATGTGAGAGGTGATTATTCGTTTTGCTGATATTGATGGAAGTGTTAACTATCACTTACCAGCAACATTGCATATTTCTGAAAGAGGTTCCAATGGGAGCTATAATAATACAGACAAGGTTAGATGGAGGGACAGTGTATCGGATGAGCTATGACGAGTGTCAAAGAATGGCGCACGTAACAAGTACACAACAATTACCATGTGACACACATCTACATTCGGAATATATTTACCTGCAGTAGTGATATTAGTGATGACGTTAAACTGGTCAGAGAAATTAGCAGATAGTTGTCCCAGATCTTCATCTCCCGTCACGTAATAGTCATACGTGCATTCATAATTTTTCCCACACACGTCTCTTATTGCTTGAGAAACTTTTTCTGGGATAACATTTACTGGACTGAAATGTTTGTCTTGATAGGAGCTGAATGGTCGTCCGTTCGGATATGTAAATAATGATTCGCTTTCTGAAATCGCCCCTACAATACAAACGTGTATATAATATTAAAATTTGTTGAACTTTACAACTTATTCTAAAGTACAATGTAAAAAGTAAGCGAGTGAGTGTGTAAGTGATTAAGTGTGTGAGTGATTGAGTGTGTGAGTGAGTAGTTGTGTGTGCAGCAAGTGATTCTGTGAGCGGGTGGGTGTGCGCGCGAGTCCATGGCTGATCAGCAAGTGATTGTGTGAGCAAGCGAGTGTGTGAGCGCGTTGGTGTGTGAGCAAGTGATTGTTATTGAACAATAAGTGAATAATTGCTATATCTTGGAAGAAATAAGTAACGTCTTGGCAAGATGACGATTGACCATTGCAGTTATGATGTTATTGTTTTGATCGTTAAAGTCATATTGTGCTACATGTCACACTGACAAATTAATTAAGTTAACATTATTCCAGAAACGTGTCGTGCGCACTGAATATCAACAATGTTATACTTTTTCAGCTTGGATCAAATGCTTCTGATGAAGACTTAGTTTTATTTAGTTATTATTATTACAATGGTCTCGATAGGTGCCATTTATGGGACAGAATATGCGAACCTCTTCGCACCACGGGATCTGATATCCCATGTTTGTGATGATTCGCGTTGGTTGTGTTCATATTCCTTTGTTTGACATATGTGTTTGTGTTCAGATAGTCCTTTCCACGTTGATGTTTGTAATTTTTGCAAGATAGCCCTATTGACCGTTTGTAGTTTAGCTTCCATGTCCGAAAAGTCCTTAATCACGTATGTATGTTAGTTCTTATGTGCCAGTTGTACTTTTAACAATTGACATAGTAATATTTGTATCCGGATACGTCTTCTTCAAGTAATAATGATTAAATGTTAGACCCCCCCCCACCCACACACACACACACAACATATAACATAAGAATATACTTGCAAGTTAATCCAAATTGTTTGTGAATATCAAAGATAGAAGCATCGCTATTAATAAGTACTCCATTCCGTGATATAAGATCGTTGTTCTTTATGCCATCATTATTACCATATAAACCAATGAATTCTCCTGAAAAAATATATACATCATTGTTACCAAAAAACCAAGGAATTCTCCTGACAAAATATTATTATGTTTATTCGATTTATTGCTTACATGTTTAAAAATTATTTCATAGATATTTGCTTGTCCTTTTTAATTTGACCATATAATTGTCTATCCTTCTGCGATTTACGGCTTCTAATTACCCATTTGGTATCTTCTAACTTTTATATTTTTTTGCATAGTTACTCAGAGTGATATAGTGAGTGAATAAAGGTAATAACAAAATTACCGAACTCCGAACAATCTTACAAAGGGAAAGTCAAAACACATAATTATATAAACAGACAAAATCAGTCAATCAACCGGAAAACTGTGAAAACCGTAATGACCCTGACTTGGTACAGGCATTTCTAAAGAAATGGTGGGTTGAATCAGATTTTAGGGCGCCAAACCTCCCGCTCTCATTACGGTTCAAAGGTTCCGGCTGTCACTGTAACAGTATTTAAATACAGGAACAAAATAGGTAAAATAGTTGTCAAAGCAGTACCATATTCGGTGACGTAAATGTCAAAAATATTTTTACGTCACACATTGACAAAATTTTTTTTTACATTTTTGACTTCTTTATCTTTATACATTTTCATTATATGAAAATGCATCGCTTATAATTTTTTCTGCAGAGACGGAATATATTTCGACAAGATATTGGTATCGGAATATAAACTGTTTAAGAGATCGAATAAGGCGAATCTTTTTATAGCCCTGGTCCAGTAGCCTGTTTCTCAGATGAAGATGACGTTTCAGGAAATCAGAATAATTGCTACTGGCCCTTGCATAGCGAATCAATTGCGAGATGTAAGCACCATATGGAGGAGAAGCGGGTATATTGCTGCACATGTTTGGAAAATTTATGATTGATTGTTGAACCTTTGTACTAAATTTCTACGTAAAAGTAATGTTCGGAACGCCTCTTCTATCATTTGTTTTATAGGGGGATTCATATTCTATTTAAGTTATTTATATTTATTTAGGTGTACTTGTGATAAACACAATTGTCATATCAGATGATGTTCGAGTCATTTAATAGTAACATGACAAGTGTCCTTTTGGAACAGGAAATTCCCACCCTTCTGGAACATTGGAGGTTATCCCCAGATTTCAAAGAAGATTCGCTGTGCTAAGTCTGTAGCTTTCTGTGTATTGTTTTGTTGACCATTGTCCATTTGTTCCTTTTCTTCTGGCTTTTCTGTTATCTGCCCTTGTCCTACGGCTCTTGCTGACCTTACCCTTGCAAACTCTTCTTGTATTAAACCTCAACGAAATGATTGGATAAAACATAATGTAATAGTTACCCGATTTATTAGGCGAAGTCATTATCAACACATTGAGGATGTTTAGTACAGCATATGCCTTTACAGAGAGATGTGGTCTTTCAAATGTTACTGTAACTGAAGGCTGGTCACCAGATGTACTTTCAATGACTGCTCCTTTTAAGATATAAGCATGGACAATTGTTTATGTCTGAGATGAGGTGAAATAAGTACTGAATAAAAGCTTTATCTACATTACATGTAGAACTATATCTACCATATCTCAGTATAATGATGTTTTCCTATTTTCTTTTATCCTGAACTTGTTCTATTTGAGCAGGCACATTGCATTGACTGGATACATGTTTACTATATACTATCACTGACCGAAATATAGCTTTTCTGGTACCCCTGTTACATGTTATATGTGAAGCTTTAGGGGAACTAGTATTAAATCCAGATTACCGTCAAAAGGGACAATCAAGGAATAATTGTATAATTTTATTATTTAATTCAAACAGTAAACGTCGATGGATTAATTTGTTTTTTCTGCAGGATAAACACAATATCAATACAGTGTCTTAAAATATAAAGTTGATGTATATTCGGAGCAACATTAGGGAAAGGCTCGGTGGATCTCACATATATTCTCGTTTGTCAGCCTCATACACATAAACATAAAATTTGAAAACACTGCACTACTACTGTCTATATTACTAAGGATGAGCCACCAGAATAGGTAACATATATTATAACAATATATGTTATCTATTCTGGTTGTAAAATGCAGATAAGAGGCAGGAACTGGTTCACACCCTTGGTTTTTGTTGGGGTCCGTGTTGCTGATCATTTTAGTTATCTGTGTTGTATATTTATGCTTTGTTTGTCTGTCTGAGTATTGCGTACCCAATGTTGCAAGTGTCCCTAGATTGTCCATTCCTGATTTCTCCTTCGGGTTTCTCTAACGTTTATATTTAAAAACACCTATATCATTTGCATATCAACTAATATATGAATAGGTTCAGTTTTCCACCGACATATTTGCTTTCTTCTGTTTAATGTTTTAGGTAGGTATGGGAATAGTTCTCTATTTCCAAGAATACAAAATATATCTATAGGTCTGTATCTTTAGAAAAATGTATATACTAGTGAAGATTCCCTGGGCTCAAATCCACAAAGCTGTACAACGCGTCCCCAGGTGGTCGATAGGAGGTTGATGGGGGTTGTCCGGTTATATTATGGAAGGCCTGTTCAACCATAGTTGGTAACGTGCATTGAGAAGGCCATGCTCCTGCACCTAAAATACCTCTTTTGTAGATTTAGAAAAAAGAGTAGGCGCATTTAATCGATACAAAAGACTAAATGTTGCTTGCCTACCCAACTCTCCATAACTTGCCAGTGACAGTCAGACATCGTTGACCCGACTGATCCATCCACCTCTCCCTCATTCCGATATAAATTTTTATATTTTGTACAAATAAAAAACCACTCATATAAACATAATGAGCAAATCAACAATCAAAATATAGACAATCCTGAATGTTTTGGTGTGAAATTTGTTAAAATCTATCCAGAAATGACTTCACAATAATTTTTTGATAAAATATGGTCTTGGTTGATTATATAGGGATTTTTTGTACATGTGGCAATACTTTTGGCCACATGCTGTAGTTTCCTTGGACATAAATTGATCCGTCCGGACAAGTTTAACACCAGGACTTATTTTGTTAATACACGAAACGATCTGACTAGACCAGTTTAACACCAGAGCGTATTTTACTGTTACAGTTACATAATAACCTGTCATTACAATATTAATATAAAGGACGGAGAACCAGTCTAACAAACTTCTTACCTCTAACAGAGAACCAGTCTATCTAACAAGCTTCTTACCTCTAAGAAAGAACCAATCTATCTAACAAGCTTCTTACCTCTAACAGAGAACCAATCTATCTAACAAGCTTCTTACCTCTAACAGAGAACCGGTCTATCTAACAAGCTTCTTACCTCTAACAGAGAACCAGTCTACCTACCAAGCTTCTTACCTCTAACAGAGAACCAGTCTACCTACCAAGCTTCTTACCTCTAACAGAGAACCAGTCGATCTACCAAGCTTCTCATCTCTAACAAAGAACCAGTCTATCCAACAAGCTTCTTACCTCTAACAGAGAACCAGTCTATTTAACAAGCTTCTTACCTCTAACAGAGAACCAATCTATCTAACAAGCTTCTTACCTCTAACAGAGAACCAATCTATCTAACAAGCTTCTGGCCTCTAACAGAGAACCAATCTATCCATTAAGCTTCTTACCTCTAACAGAGAACCAATCTATCCATTAAGCTTCTTACCTCAAACAGAGAACCAATCTATCCAACAAGCTTCTTACCTCTAACAGAGAACCAATCTATCTAACAAGCTTCTTACCTCTAACAGAGAACCAATCTATCTAACAAGCTTCTTACCTCTAACAGAGAACCAGTCTATCCAGCAAGCTTCTTACCTCTAACAGAAAGTGTATTACTAATTGAAGCTTCAAAGTCTACCATTTCACCATTAACCAGAACATCTATTCCACGTATTGTATTCGTTTGAACTTCAATGACGTCTGCATTGGTATAAGACTTTGCTGCAATTGACGTCACAGAACTACCTATAATGAAACGTCAATGTAACAATAAGAACGTGTAAATAACTGGTATATGATAAAATGATATGGCTAATCGGCCTGTTCGGATAAATGGTAAACAATACAGTGATATGGCTAACCGATCTGTTCGAATTAATAGTAAACAATAAAATTATATTGACTAGCGGTCTGTTCGAATACAGGGTACAATAAAATTCAATGAATAGTGAATAAAATACAACATTTTATACATACCTTGAGAGTTTCCGTACTGTTCAAGTCTCAGTTGTAATGTAAAATTATCATTTGCTATCGCTATAAATTCACCAACAGCATTGAACGTGTATAGAAGTCCGTCTAGAGTTACAAAATGAGGATCCCCAGTAACTCTTGCTGTAAATTAAAATCATATTTATAAATCATAGCACTACAGGTGTTACTAGTGGAGCAGAAAATGTGAACACTTCGGGTGTCATGCTAGTCGATCTGACGTTTCATGTGCATTGTTCATCCATTTTCTTACTCTCTGTTCGTTTTCCTGTGCTCATTGTATTGTTTGTCCGTGTTCGATTTATGGCCTTTGATTATCCCTTTGTGGAATCTTCAAACTTTTGTTGAATTTAATGTTGAAATGAAAAAAATAAATAAATGTATAAAGTTCTCATCCGCAGTAAAAATACTGAACTTTATATTTATTACCACAGGTTCTTTGCTATCGAATTGTTTTATGGGTTAATTGGAAATACTATATTGTTAATTAAAACTGAGGTCAATCATCATATAACCATACCCGATTGTCGATATCATGTTTAGGACATTTGCCTTATCTGTTTAAAGACTTTTAATTAGTTGGCTTTCCGAGAGTATCTGATGACAGTTATTCCAGAAACAAGCCTTGTGAGTAAAATTAGTGATATGAGAGATGTGAGTGATGTGTAGGTTGTCTTACATGCTGAAATACTTTTGAATTAGTTGGCTTTCCGGATGTACCTGATGACGGCTATTTCAGGAACAAGCCTTGCGCATAAAATTAGATAACTACGTTTTTATGACCATATATCCATATTAAATAAAATGTATAGCTGTACCGGAATGGATAATGGATGGTGTTCTACAAATTATTTTATTTGTGTTGTAGAATGGAAATCGAAGATGACTGCAACAATTCAATAACATTTGACCCTATATAGGAATACGCAAGCAATATCTTCATACAAATTGTGTACTGACAGAACCCAAACTGACCAAACATTGAACACAACAGGCTAAATTTATGTCCATCTCACAAGCCAGGAGCGGGATTTCCAACACCATACGTTGTGGTCCTTTTCATGTTTGATGGTTTAAGGTCAGAGGCCGTTGTTCGTGTGTTGATATTTTGGAACATCACTATTTAAGCTTTCTTTTCATATCTTACCCACTACTGGTGGGACGTAGTTCAAACACGAGTTGGGTGGCCTTCGTGTGTAAAATACGTCACATTCGGTATATACGTTAGTGTTTGCATTCTGTAAAGGGTAAACGCAGCAGTGTTGATAAGGTATGACGTCGTAGATGAAATTTGACAGAAATGGAATGTTTTCAAGGTTATCTCCAGCATAATGGTATCTGTTGGCATATCCACTTCCAAATAAGGCTTGATCATTCATTAATAGTCCACTGTCGTCATAACAGCATTGGTTGCCATTTCCTTGCACTCTAAAGTTCACGTAAAAAGCATAAACATACATGTATTATATATTTAATCAAATGAAGAGAAATCTATTGAACTTGGAATATACATTTTGCTATGGAGAATACACTCCAACTGTAGATTCTTAAAAATAATCAACGAAAACCACAAGGGTCGAGTTGATTATTCTTAAGAATCTACATATTTCCTTGCATAATACATTTCCACCTACAAAGGTGTTTTCATTTGATATTTTTACAATTTTAACGTTTAGAAAGCCAAATAAGACAAAAATTAACAAAAATAAAAAGACAAATTTGTATCGATCAACGTCCTTTCGATTATATATATATATATATATATATATATATATATATATATATACAACGTCTGAAAAACCAGTCAACGATCAATCTTACGGGGTGTTGGATCGCTACGGTATAACGATACTATACAAGTAAAGCAATTATAAACGTCTTAAATGGTTTGTAAAACAACACTAAGTACACAAAACAAAGTCATAAAGAATTAAACACTTCGTAGAATGACAAAATTTTTGCCCCACCGAGGGACTTTATCAATGTCTAATTAAGTAAAATCTCGAAACAATATAGCGACTTTTCAAATTTCAAAAATTTCAAACTTTTTTTTGAATATATCTGTCCCACTGGATCTCAAAGTTACTAAGGATACTAGGCTAATACTAAATATTATATACTTCTGAAAATTAAACCAAACAGTGTTAGAATTAGATTTTAGAGCTGTCAAATTTTTGTTCTTCCCTCGACGGGATTTGAACCCACACCATTGATACACTGCAGCGCCATTCGCTTAGCCTTACGTCCAGCGCCCTAGACCACTCAACCACATCCACTCCCTATATATTAAACAAGTGTGGACACAGAAATGTGCTGTCCAAAAGGCAAGTGTGGATGTCAATATTTCATATTATTAAACAACATTATTAAGAAAAAACTGGTGGAACGCGCTAATCTGGGTCACGGGTCACTGTAATCGGGCGGCTGTATCGAGAAACAGATACGGTGTTGAAAAAACTGTTGATATTCATAAAATATTGATAAATGCAATAAAATGTTATGTTTGTCTTCAAGAAATATGATAGACAAAACCATGTGTGAAGTTTTATGACGAAATATCTCCGATTTCTATGTAAATTTACGAGTTGAAGTTGCGGCTCTATCGAGAAACAGATACGGTGTTGAAAAAAATGTTGATACTCATGAAATATTGATAAATGCAATAAAATTTTATGTTTGTCTTCAAGAAATATGATAGACAAAACCATGTGTGAAGTTTTATGACGAAATATATCCGATTTCTATGTAAATTTACGAGTTGAAGTTGGGAAACGCCCACAGGTAATTTTAGCTATGTATTTTTATCTTGGACAGGAATAATGAGCGTCCTGATTGGATGACCGATTTAAATCACACTGTCTCCGCATGATAAAAAGATGCATGTAATTAACTTAAAAAAAAAAAATTGGTCCTGGATTTTCTTTTTAATAAATAACTAATCCTGGATTATTATTTTTGCTTAATGTCCGGTCCTGTGTTTTTATTTCAAATATTCATCATAGCCCCCCTCCCTTTCCCAAGGGATATACAATTGTATCATTAATAATAAATTAATAAATAATAAATTCAGATTTTCTATTTGAAATAAATCTCATTTACAAAACCTCTGATATTTGTTCAATTTTTAACGCTTTAGTCGCAACAAATTTATATTATTCTCTTTAAACTGTCGAAACATAACATTTATTTAACTGTAAAATTCACAAATAAAATTCACCCCCCCTCTTTTTCCCTTTTTTCTTGTTTAAGTCAATGATCAACAATATTCCAGAATCAAACAAATGAATAAATATAACATAGATTACTTTTACGTGCAACTTTTTACCATGCGGAGTCGGTGTGTTTTAAATCGGTCATCCAATCAGGACGCTCTTGTCCAAGATAAACAAATACAGCACTAACATTACCTGTGGGTGTTTCCCCACTTCAACACGTAAATTTACATAGAAATCGGAGATATTTCGTCATAAAACTTCACACATGGTTTTGTCTATCATATTTCTTGAAGACAAACATACAATTTTATTGCATTTATCAATATTTTATGAGTATCAACAGTTTTTTCAACATCGTATCTGTTTCTCCATACAGCCGCCCGATTACAGTGACCCGTGACCCACTTTACCAGTTGTTTCTTAATAATGTTGTTTAACAATATAATAGTGTGTTCACCCTAGACGGGTGGTTTGACGGAAGGAAGTTTTAAAATCCAAAGCAGAGTTTACAAAGCCCAGCAGGTGTTTGACACCCGCAAATTCCAAAATATTTACAACACGTTTTAAAGCCTAAAATGGTAAAAGGTTAAAGTTCATATACGCAATAAACTGTAGATTCTTAAAAATAATTCACTGTCCGAACAATAGAGTGACGTCAGAGAAATGTGTTCAGATGATCATGATGGGGAAATGAAATGATACAATTACCACCCTATCAGAACAGTTTAAATGGCCGCTCACTTTACTGGCGTGGAACAAGTACTTTAATAAAAAGTGATGGTGTCAAGCCTTTCCTCTTAGTGAAATGATGCGGCCATGCAGTGTTTTCCACGTGTGCGTAAAATGCCAACCCGCACATGTAGATAAGACTTATTGCTACACGTATATATTTTATGTGCGATCTGTTTTCTTGTATACGATTTAAATACTCACGATGGTAGATTTTGCTTGAAGCAGAGTTTAGCAAATGGTTGTTGATAGCAATCATAGACATTATCTGCAGTTTCTACACATAAAGGATCAATATGAAACCTGACCAAATCTAATAGAGCGACATCTAGGGAACATGGACAGGAAGTGACGTTGTCATGGTGCATCGTTTGGATCGTCATATCATTTTTATTCCAATCATCACAAATTTGCATACTTGTTGACATATTTACCAGTACAGTAAACATATCTGACCAGTAATACGGACTGAAAAATAAAATAAATAACAAAACAATAAATAAAATAAAAAAGAAAACGTGCAGGGTCATGAAAGGATACTCTTCTTTAGGTATTACAAAGGTAATATCCTGACTGTAAGAGGTAGCATATAACTCTGTTTGTTTGTTTGTTTGGTTTATGGTGGTTAACGCCACTTTCAACAATATTTCAGTTATGTCGTGGCGGTCAGATTTATTGGTGGAGGAAACCGGAGTACCCGGAGTAAACCACCAACTTATCACAATTTTCGATTGGACGGTAGGTAAACTATTTTTCTCGTTCAGTAGAATTTAATAACAGTACAAATAACAAGTCCTTCAAATTCAGCAGTGCTATTCATACTTGAAATAAATAACCACGTGACTAAACGGGTTCCTCTGTCAGTTGAAATACGTGGTGTGTCGGGTTGCTGACTAAGCACGATTTATATCCACAAGACTTCATCTGACTTTCCAATCTTTGGACTATGAGTGTACATGACAAAGATTATACCAGAAACTAATTCAGATATCGTCTTTTCCATCTTTTAAAATACTACAGACAATCATTGAATATATACTCCTCCAGCACTAGTACATTTATACATACCTGCTAGAGTCATTTACTGATATTTTTATTATCCCTGCCTCCATTGGAAAGTTCAATCTAAAGCTAAAGTTTCCTGGTACATTTGGTGTTGGGAGAGACGAATAATGCATCAATATTATACCACTTCCACCATCTTTCTACAATTTAGAGTGGTGTGTAAGTTTTATAATGCATAAATATCACAATGATAGCCAACACCAAGGTAAATTATCAGATTTAAGGAACAGTTCTAATAGTTATTAAGAATAACATTGACAAATAAATAATATAGCAAGTTACGAATTATTCCGCAATAAATGAAAATAAAACATATCAAAAAACAAAAATTAATAACAAGATAAACAAAAATCAAAGCAAAGCCCCCCTAACCTCCCCCCCCCCCCCCCAAAATAAAAAAAAAAAACAACAGAAAAAAAAACAAACAAAAAAACCAAACAAACGAACATGTCCCATGTATAGCCCCATCGATCAATTCTCTTTTACAAAGTTGGCTTATTTTACAATTAGGATGGTAAATAAAGGCTGTAGACAACTGAAAGGGCAATCAAGAATGGACAATCCAGAGACATTGTAAATAAACGTTAGAGACAACTGAAGGGGCAATCAACAAAGGACAATCCAGAGACATTGTAAATAAACGTTAGAGAAAACTGAAGGGGCAATCAACAATGGACAATCCAGAGACACTGTAAATAAACGTTAGAGACAACCGAAAGAACAATCAAGAATGGACAATCCAGAGACATTGTAAATAAACGTTAGAGACAACTGAAAGAACAATCAAGAATGGACAATCCAGAGACATTGTAAATAAACGTTAGAGACAACCGAAAGGACAATCTAAAATGGGCAATCCAGAGTCATTGTAAATAAACGTTAGAGACAACTGAAAGGACAATCAAGAATGGACAATCCAGAGGCATTGTAAATAAACGTTAGAGACAACTGAAGGGGCAATCAACAAAGGACAATCCAGAGACATTGTAAATAAACGTTAGAGAAAACTGAAGGGGCAATCAACAATGGACAATCCAGAGACACTGTAAATAAACGTTAGAGACAACCGAAAGAACAATCAAGAATGGACAATCCAGAGACATTGTAAATAAACGTTAGAGACAACTGAAAGAACAATCAAGAATGGACAATCCAGAGACATTGTAAATAAACGTTAGAGACAACCGAAAGGACAATCTAAAATGGGCAATCCAGAGTCATTGTAAATAAACGTTAGAGAAAACTGAAAGGACAATCTAAAATGGGCAATCCAGAGTCATTGTAAATAAACGTTAGAGAAAACTGGAGGGGCAATGAAGAATGGACAATCCAGAGACATTGTAAATAAACGTTAGAGACAACTGAAAGGACAAACAAGAATGGACAATCCAGTGAACATTGTAAATAAACGCTAGAGACAACTGAAGGGGCAATCAACAATGGACAATCCAGAGTCATTGTAAATAAACGTTAGAGACAACTGAAAGGACAATCTAAAATGGGCAATCCAGAGTCATTGTAAATAAATGTTAGAGAAAACTGGAGGGGCAATGAAGAATGGACAATCCAGAGACATTGTAAATAAACGTTAGAGACAACTGAAAGGACAAACAAGAATGGACAATCCAGAGACATTGTAAATAAACGCTAGAGACAACTGAAGGGGCAATCAAGAATGGACAATCCAGAGACATTGTAAATAAACGTTAGAGACAACTGAAGGGGCAATCAACAATGGACAATCCAGAGACATTGTAAATAAACGTTAGAGAAAACTGAAGGGGCAATCAACAATGGACAATCCAGAGACATTGTAAATAAACGTTAGAGACAACTGAAAGAACAATCAAGAATGGACAATCCAGAGACACTGTAGATAAACGTTAGAGACAACTGAAAGGACAATCTAAAATGGGCAATCCAGAGTCATTGTAAATAAACGTTAGAGACAACTGAAAGGACAATCCAGAGACACTGTAGATAAACGTTAGAGACAACCGAAAGGACAATCTAAAATAGGCAATCCAGAGTCATTGTAAATAAACGTTAGAGAAAACTGGAGGGACAATGAAGAATGGACAATCCAGAGACATTGTAAATAAACGTTAGAGACAACTGAAAGGACAAACAAGAATGGACAATCCAGAGACATTGTAAATAAACGCTAGAGACAACTGAAGGGGCAATCAAGAATGGACAATCCAGAGACATTGTAAATAAACGTTAGAGACAACTGAAGGGGCAATCAACAAAGGACAATCCAGACATTGTAAATAAACGTTAGAGAAAACTGAAGGGGCAATCAACAATGGACAATCCAGAGACACTGTAGATAAACGTTAGAGACAACCGAAAGGACAATCTAAAATGGGCAATCCAGAGTCATTGTAAATAAACGTTAGCGACAACTGAAAGGACAAACAAGAATGGATAATCCAGAGGCATTGTAAATAAACTTTAGAGACAACTGAAGGGGCAATCAATAATGGAAAATCCAGAGACATTGTAAATAAACGTTAGAGACAACTGAAAGGGGCAATCAACAAAGGACAATCCAGAGACATTGTAAATAAACGTTAGAGAAAACTGAAAGGGCAATCAACAATGGAAAATCCAGAGACACTATAGATAAACGTTAGAGACAACTGAAAGGACAATCAAGAATGGACAATCCAGAGACATTGTAAATAAACGTTAGAGACAACTGAAGGGGCAATCAACAAAGGACAATCCAGAGACATTGTAAATAAACGTTAGAGAAAACTGAAGGGGCAGTCAACAATGGACAATCCAGAGACACTGTAGATAAACGTTAGAGACAACCGAAAGGACAATCTAAAATGGGCAATCCAGAGTCATTGTAAATAAACGTTAGAGACAACTGAAAGGACAAACAAGAATGGACAATCCAGAGGCATTGTAAATAAACTTTAGAGACAACTGAAGGGGCAATCAATAATGGAAAATCCAGAGACATTGTAAATAAACGTTAGAGACAACTGAAAGGACAATCAAGAATGGACAATCCAGAGACATTGTAAATAAACGTTAGAGACAACTGAAGGGGCAATCAACAAAGGACAATCCAGAGACATTGTAAATAAACGTTAGAGAAAACTGAAGGGGCAATCAACAATGGAAAATCCAGAGACACTGCAAATAAACGTTAGAGACAACTGAAGGGGCAATCAAGAATGGACAATCCAGAGACATGGTAAATAAACGTTAGAGACAACTGAAGGGGCAATCAACAATGAACAATCCAGAGACATTGTAAATAAACGTTAGAGACAACTGAAGGGGCAATCAACAATGGACAATCCAGAGACACTGTAAATAAACGTTAGAGACAACTGAAAGGACAATCAAGAAAGGACAATCCAGAGACACTGTAGATAAATGTAGAGACAACCGAAAGGACAATCTAAAATGGGCAATTCAGAGACATTGTAAATAAACGTTAGAGACAACTGAAAGGACAATCCAGAGACACTGTGGATTAACGTTAGAGACAACAGAAAGGACAATGTGAAATGGACAATCCAGAGACACTGTAAATAAACGTTAGAGACAACTGAAAGGAGAATCTAGAATGGACAATCCAGAGATATTGTAAATAAACGTTAGAGACAACTGAAGGGGCAATCAACAATGGACAATCCAGAGACATTGTAAATAAACGTTAAAGACAACTGAAAGGGCAATCAACAATGGACAATCCAGAGACATTGTAAATAAACGTTAGAGACAACTAAAGGGACAACCTAGAATGGACAATCCAGAGACATTGTAAATAAACGTTAGAAAAAATTGAAGTGGCAATCAACAATGGACAATCCAGAGACACTGTAAATAAACGTTAGACACAATTGAAAGGACAATCTAGAATGGACAATCCAGAGACATGGTAAATAAACGTTAGAGACAACTGAAGGGGCAATCAAGAATGGACAATCCAGAGACATTATAAATAAACGTTAGAGACAACTGAAGTGGCAATCAACAATGGACAATCCAGAGACACTGAAAATAAACATTAGAGACAACTGAAGGGGCAATCAACAATGGACAATCCAGAGACACTGTAAATAAACGTTAGTGACAACTAAAGGGGCAATCTAGAATGGACAATCCATAGACACTGTAAATAAACGTTTGAGACAGCTGAAGGGGAAATCAAGAATGAACAATCCAGAGACATTGTAAATAAACGTTAGAGACAACTGAAGGGGAATCAACAATGGACAATCCAGAGACACTGTAGATAAACGTTAGAGACAACTGAAGGGGCTATCAACAATGGAAAATCCAGAGACACTGTAAATAAACGTTAGAGACAACTGAAGTGGCAATCAACAATGGACAATCCAGAGACACTGAAAATAAACATTAGAGACAACTGAAGGGGCAATCAACAATGGACAATCCAGAGACACTGTAAATAAACGTTAGTGACAACTAAAGGGGCAATCTAGAATGGACAATCCAGAGACATTGTAAATAAACGTTAGAGACAACTGAAGGGGCAATCAACAAAGGACAATCCAGAGACATTGTAAATAAACGTTAGAGAAAACTGAAGGGGCAATCAACAATGGACAATCCAGAGACACTGTAGATAAACGTTAGAGACAACCGAAAGGACAATCTAAAATGGGCAATCCAGAGTCATTGTAAATAAACGTTAGAGACAACTGAAAGGACAAACAAGAATGGACAATCCAGAGGCATTGTAAATAAACTTTAGAGACAACTGAAGGGGCAATCAATAATGGAAAATCCAGAGACATTGTAAATAAACGCTAGAGACAACTGAAAGGACAATCAAGAATGGACAATCCAGAGACATTGTAAATAAACGTTAGAGACAACTGAAGGGGCAATCAACAAAGGACAATCCAGAGACATTGTAAATAAACGTTAGAGAAAACTGAAGGGGCAATCAACAATGGAAAATCCAGAGACACTGCAAATAAACGTTAGAGACAACTGAAGGGGCAATCAAGAATGGACAATCCAGAGACATTGTAAATAAACGTTAGAGACAACTGAAGGGGCAATCAACAATGAACAATCCAGAGACATTGTAAATAAACGTTAGAGACAACTGAAGGGGCAATCAACAATGGACAATCCAGAGACACTGTAAATAAACGTTAGAGACAACTGAAAGGACAATCAAGAAAGGACAATCCAGAGACACTGTAGATAAATGTAGAGACAACCGAAAGGACAATCTAAAATGGGCAATTCAGAGACATTGTAAATAAACGTTAAAGACAACTGAAAGGACAATCCAAAGACACTGTGGATAAACGTTAGAGACAACAGAAAGGACAATGTGAAATGGACAATCCAGAGACACTGTAAATAAACGTTAGAGACAACTGAAAGGACAATCTAGAATGGACAATCCAGAGACATTGTAAATAAACGTTAGAGACAACTGAAAGGGCAATCAAGAATGGACAATCCAGAGACATTGTAAATAAACGTTAAAGACAACTAAAGGGACAACCTAGAATGGACAATCCAGAGACATTGTAAATAAACGTTAGAAAAAATTGAAGTGGCAATCAACAATGGACAATCCAGAGACACTGTAAATAAACGTTAGAGACAATTGAAAGGACAATCTAGAATGGACAATCCAGAGACATTGTAAATAAACGTTAGAGACAACTGAAGGGGCAATCAAGAATGGACAATCCAGAGACATTATAAATAAACGTTAGAGACAACTGAAGTGGCAATCAACAAAGGACAATCCAGAGACACTGAAAATAAACATTAGAGACAACTGAAGGGGCAATCAACAATGGACAATCCAGAGACACTGTAAATAAACGTTAGTGACAACTAAAGGAGCAATCTAGAATGGACAATCCATAGACATTGTAAATAAACGTTAGAGACAGCTGAAGGGGCAATCAAGAATGAACAATCCAGAGACATTGTAAATAAACGTTAGAGACAACTGAAGGGGAATCAACAATGGACAATCCAGAGACACTGTAGATAAACGTTAGAGACAACTGAAGGGGCTATCAAGAATGGAAAATCCAGAGACACTGTAAATAAACGTTAGAGACAACTGAAGTGGCAATCAACAATGGACAATCCAGAGACACTGAAAATAAACATTAGAGACAACTGAAGGGGCAATCAACAATGGACAATCCAGAGACACTGTAAATAAACGTTAGTGACAACTAAAGGGGCAATCTAGAATGGACAATCCATAGACACTGTAAATAAACGTTAGAGACAGCTGAAGGGGCAATCAAGAATGGACAATCCAGAGACATTGTAAATAAACGTTAGAGACAGCTGAAGGGGCAATCAAGAATGGACAATCCAGAGACATTGTAAATAAACGTTAGAGACAACTAAAGGAGCAATCAAGAATGGACAATCCAGAGACATTGTAAATAAACGTTAGAGACAGCTGAAGGGGCAATCAAGAATGAACAATCCAGAGACATTGTAAATAAACGTTAGAGACAACTGAAGGGGAATCAACAATGGACAATCCAGAGACACTGTAGATAAACGTTAGAGACAACTGAAGGGGCTATCAAGAATGGAAAATCCAGAGACACTGTAAATAAACGTTAGAGACAACTGAAGTGGCAATCAACAATGGACAATCCAGAGACACTGAAAATAAACATTAGAGACAACTGAAGGGGCAATCAACAATGGACAATCCAGAGACACTGTAAATAAACGTTTGTGACAACTAAAGGGGCAATCTAGAATGGACAATCCATAGACACTGTAAATAAACGTTAGAGACAGCTGAAGGGGCAATCAAGAATGAACAATCCAGAGACATTGTAAATAAACGTTAGAGACAACTGAAGGGGAATCAACAATGGACAATCCAGAGACACTGTAGATAAACGTTAGAGACAACTGAAGGGGCTATCAACAATGGAAAATGCAGAGACACTGTAAATAAACGTTAGTGACAACTAAAGGGGCAATCAAGAATGGACAATCCAGAGACATTGTAAATAAACGTTAGAGACAACTGAAGGGGCAACAAGAACGGACAATCCAGAGACATTGTAAATAAACGTTAGAGACAACTGAAGGGGTAATGAAGAATGGACAATCCAGAGAAACTGGCAAAATTGGGTTCAAATGACATATAACGAAGTCAAATAACACAACACTGAAAATAAAACAGATGAACAGCACGGACCCCACCAAAAATCGAGAGTGAATCGAGGCGCCCGCAAAGGACAAGTAGTTCCTTCCTCTTACATGACATCCACTATGTAACTCATATAATCAATATGTGTTGTACACCACTATACGCAAACAAGCACAAATAACGTAAATAAGACATGAACCGTCCTACAAACAACTGATGGTAAAGACTAATTTCTGTTATATGTGTTGACTCATTCCAAGTATTCACTCGTCTGTCCGTGAAACACAGAGCACACGGTAAAAAATATTGTATTAAACAATGCCAGTTCAATTGATCTTTTGCATATTCCTGATTCGATTCTAAATTATACGTTTCTGTACCTTATCATTAATAGGATTGATTTGCCTTTGGACAAGCAGAATGGTACCCGGTCTAGGAAGAGTAATGAGAAAGGAGAACGAATGTGAGGGTCATGTGTTCATAATATATTTGAACGTTTTAGCAAATTAATTTAATTTTTCTAGCATAATATGAGACAAAATATATGTTATTTTCATTGAACCTCGCATGCAAATGAACTCCTTTGTCCGCCTTAAAGAGACACGATTCGTACTATTATTGGTGGAGTTCGTGTTACTCGATCTTTAGTTTTATGTGTATTTTTGTAGATCGTTGTTTGTCCTTTTGTCTTTTTTTCTTTTGGCAATTGTTTTGTCTGTTCTTCTGCGATATACAGATTCTGATCCCGCCTTTGGTATCTTCAAATTATTCTTAGAGTCGGAAATGCAGACAAACTTTTAGTTTGAGATTTGTGTGTCGTCATCTCGTTTTATCACATTACAAATTACTGCAACGTATATGCATATTTTGTTTTCATATGTGTTAATAATATGTATCTCTAATATGCATCTCAAATCTTACAAACTCACATATACATATATTGCTTAAAAGGGAAACCATTGTTATTGATGATCGATGATATTTTTGTTTTTTTTTCCCGATGTAAATGGAACGTTTTACAGATCTTTTCACTCCATTATTTCAATGGAATACTATTGTTTTGTTCATTAATCGAATGTTTGTGACATTATAACATTAAAATAAAACAATATTTCTTATAGTATAAGAGAAGCAATATTGATGGGAAAAAATTCAATAAAAAAAAAGGTAAAAATGAGCAACATCAAAACAGCAAAGAAAAGCCCAAGCAAATCTCCTACCTTTGGATAGTACAAATCAACGTTTACTGGCAGATTTAAAGGAAAGTTCATTTCATCAGATTTCCAGTTCAACACAACTGTAGATTCATGTTTCCAGTTTACAGGATATCTACTTATTACTGGCTTCATGATAGCATGATTTACTAAAATTAGGATAGAATAAAATATAAAAAACAAAACGTTCCAAAATCAATTTTCAAAATCACAGAAAGAGACAAGGTAAAATCGATACCAATAACACACATGACCGTTCACTTTCCGGGCTTGGTACATGTACTTCAATTAAAAAGTGGCGGGGTTAAGCTAGCTTTATGTAGCCAATCTCCCTTCTTAGTTAATCGATGTGGGCATGTAAGTCATATCAACACGTGCACTTCCATTTCGATCTAGAACTCCTCTACAGTTCAATCGTTGACGTCACGCGATGCTACCTCTTAGATCGGCGATTGTTGTTGTGTTACAACATTTGTGAATAATTACACAGTGATCGAGAGAAAAACTAATCTTGCATTGCAACATGTATTGTTGTATATGATTCGTCCCTAAAAAACTAGCAGACGACACGTTCTGAGAGTGGTTACACCCACAGTAAAATGCTAGATATCATACCTAGAGTTATTATGCCTGTAAAGGTCACTGTTTGATTATCAGGTAGAATCACACGGAGTTGCACCATTTCTCTTCCTGTTCTATATAATGGCGGGAAAATACATGACACACTATATTCAGAAAACCATTTACAGTGTACTTCATCTTTGGCATCTGGCATCACTAAAGATACTGAATGTGTTTGGCTAAAACATGGTCCTGATATCACCAATAATGTACCACCAAACATGGAGGCTTCCTTTGGAGTAATTGTCAACGTGCCTTAAAAATATTAGTTTTTGTTTATTATGAGTTAATGTGTTACATTCTAAAAATCAGTAGTGAGAAGACATTAGAAAGTATTACAGAGTCCATTTAAAACTTATACATATCAAGTCAAACGCTTGATAATTTTGAATGTAGAAGTAACGCTTGTTCCCAAGGTTATTTGATGTAAATATTTAGAGAAAAAAAATTACATTCAAAATTGCTTTTAAAGTAAAATCGGAAATATGTGTAGCACTGCATTAATTTATTTCACAACCAAATCAAACCTTACCATTCGTGTTACAGCCTCCTTGTTTTATCTCTGCAGAGTCGACACGAAACATGAATAGTCCTGGAATATTGACGTTAGACATGGATGTAACATTGATTATGTCTGGTGTCCTGGACGCTGGCAATGCAAAGTAGTTAACGCCGTCACCAGCGTTAAATCCTACCTGTAAAACATGACACACTTAATTAAGGGTCAAATTCAAACATAATGAAGCATCAAAGTGTAAAAACAATAAGATACTTGTTGCATAGTTTTTATTTTGGTTTATCCGGAGATTCAGTAACATCATCCAATATTGGACCAAACCGGATGTCATAATTCAAGCGACTAATTTATCTACGAGCATCCAAAATCATTTGGTAATGAGAGCTTATCATTGTGTAGGAAAAGGTATCTGACAAGATCCAATACAGTATGTTGCCGGTTTAAAAAGATCCTTCAGTTTTTTAATTGTAATTCGACTGGAAGTAGCAATCCATGCATGAATCGTACAAATACTTGCAAACAAAGGTTATAGTATTGTGTAAAATTATTAATCTTTTTTCTTACGTTTTTGTTTAATGTTATTCATTTCATTATGCAGTGTACATCACCGTAGGTGTAATTGTTCGCGTGCTCGCCTCCATTGAAGTAGAATTAGGTTTTATTGATTGATAAATTTTTTGGTGCTTAACGCCACTTTCAGCAAGTTTTCAGCTATATCATGGCGACCAGTTTTAGTGGTGGATGAAGCCGGAGTACCCGGAGAGAACCACCGACCCCCAGGCAAGCAACTGGTAAACTTTATCACTTGCGGCTGCGAGTCGAGTGCATCCTTTTTGTAATTTACAAAGATGGGCGCGAACCCACGCCGTATTGGTGATAGGTTTGCATGAGCTGTTAGATCCAGCGACCTAACTCATTGAGCCACCTGGGCCCCTTAGAACTAGGGGATAACTGTATTGCATTTGAAAATTTCACGGCATCAATTGGAGATTTGATGGTCGCAAATTGAGTTTAATGGCGACGCGTTAGCGGAGCCAGTAAACGGATATTTGAGATACAGTTATCTCCATTCTAATGTAATTATGTGTATAGACGTGTATTGCCACATTATTGACAAGATGACATAATCGGTATTCAGCTAAAATTCTGAAATATCTCATGCTATTTCAACCGTGGAATTGATATCGTGAAAATTTCAATATTAAATTGATAATTGATGTCGTGAAATTTTCAAATACAATACAGTTATCTCCATTATAATGTAATCATGTGTATTGCCACCTTATTGACAAGATGACGTAATCGATAATCAGCTAAAATTCAAAAAATATCTCATGCTATTTCAACCGTGGAATTGATACTGTGAAAATCACAGCATTGTCCAATCACAAACCATCCAACCATCGTGTCCTTCTCGTAATAAACACATACTCTACATAATAACCATCAGCTCGTCAAAAGTATTTGTTACCGCCACCTTGTACTTTTGAAAATTAGCTATTTGGCGATTAGCACTATTCACTCATTCAGAATTATAACTAATTGTTTTATCTTTTCAAGAGTATTCTCTCCTTTATTGGTATTAATGTTTCGTGTTATTATTGTTTTTTATATGTAATAAATTAAAAATATTCTCGTGTTCTCGTAAAATAACATTCCTTGATTACTGTTACACCAAGTGGCAATGGTACCAGCTCTAACGTTACCAGTACCCTTCATTATGTGACAAAGTCGGTGAATCCCCCTGTGTACCTCTGTTTCCTCTGAAAATAAATCTGACCAGCAAAATAAAATGTAATGTTGGAAGTGGTGTTAAACATCTAATATATAAAAACTTCTAATTATATATACCTGTGCCGGTGTACCTCCTAATCCTGTAGTACTGCTACCACTACTAGCTACTCCCGTCGTCCATTCAATTTTGTCGTATAGAAAGACAGTAAAAGAGTGTCTTCCATTGGTTAACAGCAAACATTGAAAGGTACATCTCTAAAGAAACAAGTTAATATGGCCATCATTATAACATACTTCTCTAAAGAAACAAGTTAATATGCAGTCATTGAAACGTACATCTCTAAAGTAACAAGTTGATATGTCTGTCATTGAGACGTGCATATATAAAGTAACAAGTTAATATGGCCATCATTGTAATGTACATCTCTAAAGAAACAAGTTAATATGGCCGTCATTGAAACGTACATCTCTAACATAACAAGTTAATATGGCCATCATTGTAACGTACATCTCTAAAGTAACAAGTCAATATGGCCATGATTGTAATGTACATCTCTAAAGTAACAAGTTAATATGACCGTCATTGAAACGTACATCTCTAAAAATAGCAAGTTAATATGACCGTCATTGAAACGTACATCTTTAAAATAGCAAGTTAATATGATCATAATTGTATGCAACGTAAATCCCGAAACAAACAAGTTAATATGGTCATCATTATAACGCACATCTCTAAAGTAACAAGTTAATATGGCCGTCATTGAAACCTACATCTCTAAAGTAACAAGTTAATATGGACATCATAGTAAGGTACATCTCTAAAGGAACAAGTTAATATGGTCGTCAATGAAACGTACATCTCTAAAGTAACAAGTTAATATGGCCGTCATTGAAACGTACATCTTTAATGTAACAAGTAAATATGGTCATCATTGTAACGTACAACTCTAAAGTAACAAATTAATATAGCCATCAGTGTAAGTACATCTCTAAAGTAACAAGCTAATATGGCCGTCATTGAAATGTACATCTCTAAGGTAACAAGTTGATATGTCCGTCATTGAGACGTACATATATAAAGTAACAAGTTAATATGGCCATCATTGTAACGTACATCTCTAAAGAAACAAGTTAATATGGCCGTTATTGAAACGTACATCTCTAGCATAACAAGTTAATATGGCCATCATTGTAACGTACATCTCTAAAGTAACAAGTCAATATGGCCATCATTGTAACGTACATCTCTAAAGTAACAAGTCAATATGACCGTCATTGAAACGTACATCTTTCAAAATAGCAAGTTAATATGATCGTCATTGAAACGTACATCTTTAAAGCAGCAAGTTAATATGATCATAATTGTATGCAACGTATATCCCGAAACAAACAAGTTAATATGGTCATCATTATAACGCACATCTCTAAAGTAACAAGTTAATATGGACACCAGTGTAAGGTACATCTCTAAAGAAACAAGTTAATATGGCCGTCATTGAAACGTACATCTCTAATGTAACAAGTAAATATGGTCATCATTGTAACGTACATCTCTAAAGTAACAAGCCAATATGGCCGTCATTGAAACGTACATCTCTAAAGTAACAAGTTGATATGTCCGTCATTGAGACGTACATATATAAAGTAAAAAGTTAATATGGCCATCATTGTAACGTACATCTCTAAAGAAACAAGTTAATATGGCCGTCATTGAAACGTCCATCTCTTGCATAACAAGTTAATATGGCCATCATTTTAACGTACATCTCTAAAGTAACAAGTCAATATGGCCATCATTGTAACGTACATCTCTAAAGTAACAAGTTAATATGACCGTCAGTGAAACGTACATCTCTAAAAATAGCAAGTTAATATGACCGTCATTGAAACGTACATCTTTAAAGCAGCACGTTAATATGATCATAATTGTATGGAACGTAAATCCCGAAACAAACAAGTTAATATGGTCATCATTATAACGCACATCTCTAAAGTAACAAGTTAATATGGCCGTCATTGAAACCTACATCTCTAAAGTAACAAGTTAATATGGACATCAGTGTAAGGTACATCTCTAAAGAAACAAGTTAATATGGCCGTCATTGAAACATACATCTCTAGCATAACAAGGTAATATGGCCATCATTGTAACGTACATCTCTAAAGTAACAAGTTAATATGACCGTCATTGAAACGTACATCTCTAAAAATAGCAAGTTCATATGACCGTCATTGAAACGTACATCTTTAAAGTAGCAAGTTAATATGGTCATAATTGTATGCAACGTAAATCCCGAAACAAACAAGTTAGTATGGTCATCATTATAACGCACATCTCTAAAGTAACAAGTCAATATGGCCGTCATTGAAACCTACATCTCTAAAGTAACAAGTTAATATGGACATCATTGTAAGGTACATCTCTAAAGAAACAAGTTAATATGGCCGTCATTGAAACGTACATCTCTAGCATAACAAGTTAATATGGCCATCACTGTAACGTACATCTCTAAAGTAGCAAGTCAATATGGCCATGATTGTAATGTACATCTCTAAAGTAACAAGTTAATATGACCGTCATTGAAACGTACATCTCTAAAAATAGCAAGTTAATATGACCGTCATTGAAACGTACATCTTTAGAATAGCAAGTTAATATGATCATAATTGTATGCAACGTAAATCCCGAAACAAACAAGTTAATATGGTCATCATTATAACGCACATCTCTAAAGTAACAAGTTAATATGGCCGTCATTGAAACCTACATCTCTAAAGTAACAAGTTAATATGGACATCAGTGTAAGATACATCTCTAAAGGAACAAGTTAATATGGCCGTCATTGAAACCTACATCTCTAAAGTAACAAGTTAATATGGACATCAGTGTAAGATACATCTCTAAAGGAACAAGTTAATATGGCCATCATTGAAACCTACATCTCTAAAGTAACAAGTTAATATGACCGTCATTGAAACCTACATCTCTAAAGTAACAAGTTAATATGGACATCATAGTAAGGTACATCTCTAAAGGAACAAGTTAATATGGTCGTCAATGAAACGTACATCTCTAAAGTAACAAGTTAATATGGCCGTCATTGAAACGTACATCTCTAATGTAACAAGTAAATATGGTCATCATTGTAACGTACATCTCTAAAGTAACAAGCCAATATGGTCGTCATTGAAACGTACATCTCTAAAGTAACAAGTTGATATGTCCGTCATTGAGACGTACATATATAAAGTAAAAAGTTAATATGGCCATCATTGTAACGTACATCTCTAAAGAAACAAGTTAATATGGCCGTCATTGAAACGTACATCTCTTGCATAACAAGTTAATATGGCCATCATTTTAACGTACATCTCTAAAGTAACAAGTCAATATGGCCATCATTGTAACGTACATCTCTAAAGTAACAAGTTAATATGACCGTCAGTGAAACGTACATCTCAAAAAATAGCAAGTTAATATGACCGTCATTGAAACGTACATCTTTAAAGCAGCACGTTAATATGATCATAATTGTATGGAACGTAAATCCCGAAACAAACAAGTTAATATGGTCATCATTATAACGCACATCTCTAAAGTAACAAGTTAATATGGCCGTCATTGAAACCTACATCTCTAAAGTAACAAGTTAATATGGACATCAGTGTAAGGTACATCTCTAAAGAAACAAGTTAATATGGCCGTCATTGAAACATACATCTCTAGCATAACAAGGTAATATGGCCATCATTGTAACGTACATCTCTAAAGTAACAAGTTAATATGACCGTCATTGAAACGTACATCTCTAAAAATAGCAAGTTCATATGACCGTCATTGAAACGTACATCTTTAAAGTAGCAAGTTAATATGGTCATAATTGTATGCAACGTAAATCCCGAAACAAACAAGTTAGTATGGTCATCATTATAACGCACATCTCTAAAGTAACAAGTTAATATGGCCGTCATTGAAACCTACATCTCTAAAGTAACAAGTTAATATGGACATCATTGTAAGGTACATCTCTAAAGAAACAAGTTAATATGGCCGTCATTGAAACGTACATCTCTAGCATAACAAGTTAATATGGCCATCACTGTAACGTACATCTCTAAAGTAGCAAGTCAATATGGCCATGATTGTAATGTACATCTCTAAAGTAACAAGTTAATATGACCGTCATTGAAACGTACATCTCTAAAAATAGCAAGTTAATATGACCGTCATTGAAACGTACATCTTTAGAATAGCAAGTTAATATGATCATAATTGTATGCAACGTAAATCCCGAAACAAACAAGTTAATATGGTCATCATTATAACGCACATCTCTAAAGTAACAAGTTAATATGGCCGTCATTGAAACCTACATCTCTAAAGTAACAAGTTAATATGGACATCAGTGTAAGATACATCTCTAAAGGAACAAGTTAATATGGCCGTCATTGAAACCTACATCTCTAAAGTAACAAGTTAATATGGACATCAGTGTAAGATACATCTCTAAAGGAACAAGTTAATATGGCCATCATTGAAACCTACATCTCTAAAGTAACAAGTTAATATGACCGTCATTGAAACCTACATCTCTAAAGTAACAAGTTAATATGGACATCATAGTAAGGTACATCTCTAAAGGAACAAGTTAATATGGTCGTCAATGAAACGTACATCTCTAAAGTAACAAGTTAATATGGCCGTCATTGAAACGTACATCTTTAATGTAACAAGTAAATATGGTCATCATTGTAAGGTACAACTCTAAAGTAACAAATTAATATAGCCATCAGTGTAAGTACATCTCTAAAGTAACAAGCTAATATGGCCGTCATTGAAATGTACATCTCTAAGGTAACAAGTTGATATGTCCGTCATTGAGACGTACATATATAAAGTAACAAGTTAACATGGCCATCATTGTAATGTACATCTCTAAAGAAACAAGTTAATATGGCCGTTATTGAAACGTACATCTCTAGCATAACAAGTTAATATGGCCATCATTGTAACGTACATCTCTAAAGTAACAAGTCAATATGGCCATCATTGTAACGTACATCTCTAAAGTAACAAGTTAATATGACCGTCATTGAAACGTACATCTCTAAAAATAGCAAGTTAATATGATCGTCATTGAAACGTACATCTTTAAAGCAGCAAGTTAATATGATCATAATTGTATGCAACGTATATCCCGAAACAAACAAGTTAATATGGTCATCATTATAATGCACATCTCTAAAGTAACAAGTTAATATGGACACCAGTGTAAGGCACATCTCTAAAGAAACAAGTTAATATGGCCGTCATTGAAACGTACATCTCTAGCATAACAAGTTAATATGGCCACCATTGTAAGGTACATCTCTAAAGGAACAAGTTAATATGGTCGTCATTGAAACGTACATCTCTAAAGTAACAAGTTAATATGACCGTCATTGAAACGTACATCTCTAATGTAACAAGTAAATATGGTCATCATTGTAACGTACATCTCTAAAGTAACAAGCCAATATGGCCGTCATTGAAACGTACATCTCTAAAGTAACAAGTTGATATGTCCGTCATTGAGACGTACATATATAAAGTAACAAGTTAATATGGCCATCATTGTAACGTACATCTCTAAAGAAACAAGTTAATATGGCCGTCATTGAAACGTACATCTCTTGCATAACAAGTTAATATGGCCATCATTGTAACGTACATCTCTAAAGTAACAAGTCAATATGGCCATCATTGTAACGTACATCTCTAAAGTAACAAGTTAATATGACCGTCAGTGAAACGTACATCTCTAAAAATAGCAAGTTAATATGACCGTCATTGAAACGTACATCTTTAAAAATAGCAAGTTAATATGACCGTCATTAAAACGTACATCTTTAAAATAGCAAGTTAATATGATCATAATTGTATGGAACGTAAATCCCGAAACAAACAAGTTAATATGGTCATCATTATAACGCACATCTCTAAAGTAACAAGTTAATATGGCCGTCATTGAAACCTACATCTCTAAAGTAACAAGTTAATATGGACATCAGTGTAAGGTACATCTCTAAAGAAACAAGTTAATATGGCCGTCATTGAAACATACATCTCTAGCATAACAAGGTAATATGGCCATCATTGTAACGTACATCTCTAAAGTAACAAGTTAATATGACCGTCATTGAAACGTACATCCCTAAAAATAGCAAGTTAATATGACCGTCATTGAAACGTACATCTTTAAAGTAGCAAGTTAATATGGTCATAATTGTATGCAACATAAATCCCGAAACAAACAAGTTAGTATGGTCATCATTATAACGCACATCTCTAAAGTAACAAGTTAATATGGCCGTCATTGAAACCTACATCTCTAAAGTAACAAGTTAATATGGACATCATTGTAAGGTACATCTCTAAAGAAACAAGTTAATATGGCCGTCATTGAAACATACATCTCTAGCATAACAAGGTAATATGGCCATCATTGTAACGTACATCTCTAAAGTAACAAGTTAATATGACCGTCATTGAAACGTACATCTCTAAAAATAGCAAGTCAATATGACCGTCATTGAAACGTACATCTTTAAAGTAGCAAGTTAATATGGTCATAATTGTATGCAACGTAAATCCCGAAACAAACAAGTTAATAAGGTCATCATTATAACGCACATCTCTAAAGTAACAAGTTAATATGGCCGTCATTGAAACCTACATCTCTAAAGTAACAAGTTAATATGGACATCATTGTAAGGTACATCTCTAAAGAAACAAGTTAATATGGCCGTCATTGAAACGTACATCTCTAATGTAACAAGTAAATATCGTCATCATTGTAACGTACATCTCTAAAGTAACAAGTTAATATGGCCATCAGTGTAACGTACATCTCTAAAGTAACAAGTTAATATGGCCGTCATTGAAACGTACATCTCTAAAGTAACAAGTTAATATGGCCGTCATTGTAACGTACATCTCTAATGTAACAAGTAAATATGGCCATCATTGTAACGTACATCTCTAAAGTCAGTAAAGTAACAAGTTAATATGGCCATCATTGAAACGCACATCTCTAAAGTAAACTTTACGAGAACATTTGGTGAATATATTATGACCTCTTTCATTACTTTTTCCCTCAAATAATTATTTTATAGCATTAAGTCTTGTTTTAATCATTGACTAGTAATACAGTTTTTACCTAGTACCCGGTATTGTTAAATAGCCAGGGATTTACTATTCAGTAAAAGCTTGTTAAGAATAAATAATGTTAGTACCATTTGTTTCATAGTATATACAGTATATATTTTTTGTGAATAATTTTTCAATTTTCGTTCCTGTTTTCCAATAGTCTTAATATCCATTTAATTTGTAAGGCTTTTATATTAGTAGATGTGCAAGACTCAGATTGATGACCATCCTATAATCGATGTCATTCCTCAAATCCCTATGCGTTTTCAATGGCACAGACATCTGTACCTCAGATCTATCAAATTCTCAAATCGGCGTTCAATTCTCAAATCTATGTCCTTTTTGAAATTCTTAAATCGGCGTCCAATTCTCAAATCCATGAGCGTTTCTCACTTTCTCCAATCGACGTCCAATGACGCCACTCGCGTATGCTTCAAATGACGTCACATCCGTTAGGTGTTTGAAACAACGATGGAAAAGCGACGTTACCAGATTCCAGATGAGGGATTCTTGAAAAAAGGAAAAAGCGAAAAAAAAAGAGTCAGCAATAACCCAAATGCAGGAACATTATATTTTTCTAACAACAGAGGCAAAAGTAGAAAATCCCAATTGAGGCCAAATAAATTACTCAGACATTTGAAACTTGCCTATAAGAAGAAAACAGTAAAAGGTATTCTTACTTTATACTTTTATGACTCAAAAGTGGGATGCATGTTCCGAAAATCCGTTGATAACAATGTCCATCACAGGAAATGTGTTTCAAAAGATCAATTGAATTAGAGAAAACCACAAGAAAGATCACACAAAGGAAGGCACAATTTATGAGACACTTCGGATGTCAGTATTTCTAGTTGTTTGGGAGATGAGCTTTTTGAAGAACGAAACGCGGGTGAATCTATATCTGGAACTTTAACGGTTTGCATTAATTTGATATAATATGCAATTCAGATGACGTAAAAACTTGACCCACATCCATCATGGGACAAGGTAAAAGCGCATACAAAACATTGCTTCGAAAAGGACATCGAATTGATAGCTATGGATCGATCATTGATCTTAGAATAGGGAAAGGAGTCCGATTTGAGAATACCCTTAAATCGGGCCGTGATTTAAGATAATGACGTCAGTGGATGCCGATTTGATGAGAGACGCCGATTTGAGTCCGGACGCTGATCTGAATCTCATATGTATTGGTCAATTTTACACTCCATATAAATAATCATTTGACAACAAAGGTCTTTCATTACTAAATGTATATCGCTAAAAAATAATTTTAAAGTGGAAGTCACTAAGTACCCAGGAAATATAAAACAAATCAAGATGTATGTTAGGGATCATGAAAGGAAATGCATATCTAAATCGCATGTAAAATTATTTTTATAATCTAAGATAAATTTCAAAAGTCTTAGAAAGCTTTTGCCGCTGTTTTTCAAATAACAGTCATCATGATGTATCCATTGAAGAGTGAAACGTATACCTAAATACGAGTGCAAGATCTCCCCTCTCTTGAAGATGTACTCACCGTGGAATGTCCAATGTAGAGTACTAGGTATACCCTAAAGTGAGTGTAAGACCTCTCCTATCTTGAAGATGTAATCACCGTGGAATGTCCAATGTGGAGTACTAGGTATACCCTACAGTGAGTGTGAGCCCTCCCCTAGCTTGAAGATGTAATCATCGTGGAATGTCCAATGTGGAGTACTAGGAAGATCCTAAAGTGAGTATGAGATCTCCCCTATCTTGAAGTTGTAATCACCGTGGAATGTCCAATGTGGAGTACTAGGTATACCCTAAAGTGAGTGCAAGACCTCCCCTATCTTGAAGTTGTGATCACCGTGGAATATCCAATGTGGAGTACTATGTATACCCTAACGTGAGTGTGAGACCTCCCATATCTTGAAGTTGTAATCACCGTGGAATATCCAATGTGGAGTTCTAGGTATACCCTTCAGTGAGTGTGAGACCTCCCCTATCTTGAAGATGTAATCACCGTGGAATGTCCAATGTGGAGTACTAGGTATACCCTAAATTGAGTGTGAAACCTCCCCTATATTGAAGATGTAATCACCGTGGAATGCCCAATGTGGAGTACTAGGTATACCCTACAGTGAGCGTGAGACCTCCTCTAGCTTGAAGATATAATCACCGTGGAATGTCCAATGTGGAGTACTAGGTATACCCTAAAGTGAGTGTGAGACCTCCCCTATCTTGAAGATGTAATCACCGTGGAATGTCCAATGTGGAGTACTAGGCATACCCTACAGTGAGTGTGAGACCTCCCCTAGCTTGAAGATATGATCACTGTGGAATGTCCAATGTGGAGTACTAGGTATACCCTACAGTGAGTGTGAGACTTCCCCTATCGTGAAGATGTAATCACCGTAGAATGTCCAATGTGGAGTACAAGGTATACCCTACAGTGAGTGTGAGACCCCCCCCCCTAGTTTGAAGATATAATCACCGTGGAATGTCCAATGTGGAGTACTAGGTATACCCTAAAGTGATTGCAAGACTTCCCCCATCTTGAAGATGTAATCACGGTGGAATGTCCAATTTGGAATACTAGGAATACCCTATGGTGAGTATGAGACCTCCCCTATCTTGAAGATGTAATCACCGTGGAATATCCAATGTGGAGTACTAGGTATACCCTACAGTGAATGTGAGACATCCCCTATCTTGAAGGTGTAATCACCGTGGAATATCCAATGTGGAGTACTAGGTATACCCTACAGAGAGTGTGAGACCTCCCCTAGCTTGAAGATATAATCACCGTGGAATGTCCAATGTGGAGTACTAGGTATACCCTACAGTGATTGCAAGACCTCCCGTATCTTGAAGATGTAATCACCGTGGAATATCCAATGTGGAGTACTAGGTATACCTTAAAGTGAGTGCAAGACCTCCCCTATCTTGAAGATGTAATCACCGTGGAATGTCCAATGTGGAGTACTAGGTATATCCTACAGTGAGTGTGAGCCCTCCCCTAGCTTGAAGATGTAATCACCGTGGAATGTCCAATGTGGAGTACTAGGTATACCCTAAAGTGAGTGTGAGATCTCCCCTATCTTGAAGATGCAATCACCGTGGAATGTCCAATGTGGAGTACTAGGTATAACCTAAAGTGAGTGTGAGACCTCCCCTATCTTGAAGATGCAATCACGGTGGAATGTCCAATGTGGAGTACTAGGAATACCCTAAGGTGAGTATGAGACCTCCCCTATCTTGAAGATGTAATCACCGTGGAATGTCCAATGTGGAGTATTAGGTATACCCTAAAGTGAGTGCAAGACCTACGCTAGATATTCTTGTTTTCTTTTACCTTTGTCTTTCCTGTAGCATCAGCTCCATAAAAGGAAACATTGTCCCATGTAGCAATAAAAAGCCAGGAAGCGTGAAATTTATTCTTTTCTGGAAAAACTCTACGGATTTCCTGCGACACTCTTTGTAATAGTGTATTATTTGTTGATTCTCTGTACCATATATCACCTCCATTTCGTGTATCTATGTCAGTCCAATATGGCGCTATTAGTCGTGTGTTCCCTCCTAAAGGAAACGGTGGAGGTGTGAAGGTACTGATGGCTCCGAGAAACGAAATCACACCATTTTCATTGACCTTGAAAACAAATTATAATAATAATAAAAACGGTTGATAATAATAATAAAAACAGTTGATGGGCAAAAATTCCACCAAATTATAGTTAGATATTTTACATACTTAAATGTTTGTTTTGTTTGAATATCTGTGTTCCGTGCTTTGTGCCCACTATTGATTGTTTCTCTGAATTGTCCATTCTTGATTGACCCTTCAGTTTTCTCTAACGTTTATTTACAATGTCTCTGGATTGTCCATTCTTGATTGCTCATTCGGTTTTCTCTAACGTTTATAAATAAGGACCAACTATATTGTCTGTCATTACCACTCGTCCAGTAAGCAGTTTAATTTTAAAGAAGAGTTTGAAAATACCATAGGTGTAATCAGAACTCGTAAATCAAAGAAGGACTGACAACCCAATGGCCAAAAGAAAAAGACCAAGAATGATCTACAAAGCATACACATAAAACTAAAGATCGAGTATCACGAACCCCACTAAATCCCGGTGAACTCAGGTGCTACGAAGAAAGTGGGAAACACAATACATTTCACATGAGGAAAATACCTGTTTCGACTCTTGATGGTGCACATTTCAAAATAGTATGTGGAATTAAATCGTGCAAATGTACTCTAGATACTTACAATTAAAGAATCGTGCTGATGATTGAAGAAGGGGAATAGGCTACTGATGGGCATTGGTGGAGTTGAACCATCATTGTTGATTGGAGCTCGGGTGTCGCCATGCTTAAGTCCGTAACGAGCAAAATCATCCACTGTTATACATATTACACTACCAAAGTATAAAATCAACAAAATCGGAATATGTCTGGAATTCATCTCCTCCCTGATGGAACTTATAATATGTATGTTACAATGTTTTGTCACTATCAACACAACTGTACAATTAAATTACCGAAAAGGAAGAAGTTCATAGATGTACAATGAAACATGCGATAGAAATAGCGTTGACCTGCACAAGTTTTATGAAGTGGGTCAAAATAAAGACAATGGGGAGTTTTTATTTTTCTGTTTAGAGGGAAGTACAGGTAAGCTTTATATTTTCTGACGTATTATGTTACTGCAACGATACACATGTAATAAAATATAAAAAAGAGAGAAACAACACTATCGGTACAGGATCATATATTTTGTTGTGAAAGAATGTTATATATATAGTTTTGTAGTGTCCGTAGACCATTTCCCTTGTAGTAATAGAAGTCAATTTGAAAAATGATAACAGGATAGAAAACAAAATCCTGTCTGGGTAATATACTCCATACATCACAGTATCATTTCTTTTAAAAATAAAATCTGTCAAGCAGTTTTCATTGTTTGCAAAATGTGACACACAAAATCCCTACCTGATTGTGTAAATACAGACAAATGAGACATGTCTATATATATAATATCATGAAATTGTCATCAGATATAGCGTTGATCTGTACAATAATAATAATAAAGTTTTATTTAAAGTCGGAGTTTTTACAAACATATAACATAAGCTCTGTAGAGCTTTTTACCGACATATATAACAATAGACAAAATATATTATGACAGGAGGCATACAAACATTTGCAGATAACAGACAAACATACAAGCATTACATAAATAGCTTAAAACATGTTTATAAAGTACTAAAACTAGCATAAGAACATAAAAAGCACTAGGCAAAAAGAATAAGTATATGTAGCATGAGCAACTGAACTAAATCAAATCAAATCAAAAGTTTTATTTAATGTCGGTACATTTACAAACAGTACAAACACAAGTTCTCATGCTCTTTTTAAACCGACATGCATTTTAAGATATAAATTACAACACAGTAAATACAAAATAAAAACAATAAAATAAAACAATGTCATGCATTAAAACCACATATTAGATGTAAGTACATCCATGATTAGATTTCTGGGCCTCCACAGTCAGTGCACATGTGGCAAGTGCCTCTCTGCACACTGACTTCATAGGACCAGAAAACCACATGGACTAAGTAAGAGCATACAAATAATTGCATATTACAGACAAACATACAAAGCAATGCATTACATCAATAAAAGCCATGCATATAAATTAGCCACTAAAACTAGCAAAATAAAAATAAAAATGAAAGCACTAAGCAAATGAATAAGTATATGTAGCATGAGTAAGAATGAACTGAATAAGAGCATACTTTCAAGACTTACAAGAGCCACACCTGCATGAGCCACCACTCCATGAATTAATTAAACTTTTGAACTGACCGAGACTAGAAACATTCCACAATTCATTGGGTAGCTCATTTCAGAGTGTGGCACCTGCAAATCTAAAAGAATGTAAACCATGATATGTTGTTCTCACCTGGGGTACTTCTACGGTATTTGTTTTCCTAAAAGAATAGCGACTTTCTTTATATACAAATAAATCATTTAAATACATTGGACTTTTTTTATTCAAAATTTTGTAAACTTCAATTGCCATTGTTCTAAGGCGTCTGATCTTTAATGTTGGTAATCTTGATTTATTCAACAGGTCTTCATATGAACTACTATAATCTTCATAAATAAATCTGAGGGCCCTTTCTTGAATTTTGTCAATTTTTCTGATATTGGTCTCACCACAGAAATGCCAAGCAATTGGACAATAATTAAAATTACTCATTATAAAAGGAAAATATATAGTTAATCTACCTAATTTTGTTAAATGTTTACAAGTTTTATGAAGTGGGCCAAAATAAAGACACTGGGGAGTTTTATTTTCCTGTTTAGAGGGAAGTACGAGTATACTTTATATGTTCTGACGTATTGTGTTACTGCAACGATACACATGTAATAAAATATAAAAAAGAGAGAAACCACACTATCGGTACAGTCTAAAATAATAGTTTGGTTGAATCCTATTGGGTGTCTGCAGTCCGTATTCGATCGGTGCCTATTGCACGTCGTTCTACATACACGACTAGTATAATGCTTATGCGTACACCTCTACTATACATAGGCAGTAAATGAGAGATTGCAATAAGCATATTAGTATAAGATTATAATCTTTCGATACGAGAGCAAAATAAATTGCCCTAGACAAGTATATTGACTGAGGACTGAGGACGAACTCCGAGATTCACATGATTTGCTTGGTAGGTATTTCCCAGATCATGTCTTATGCTCCAATAAAGAAATAAGTAAGCGCTTTGCTATGTTTCATCGGAGAAAATGAAGCTTGAAATAGCTCTCTGTGCAAGTCGAAATAATGACGGTCAAATGAATAGAAAATTTCATCGTTTTCATATACATTTGATCCATCAATAGAGACATACAAAAGATTAAACAAAGGAAAGAATATACAAATCAAACTGCAATAACTAGTATAGACTGACCTTATCTGAATGTCGAAATGGTCGTAATGATCGACGTAAAAATTCATGAAGTCTTTGAATTCTCTTCCCCCACTTCCGGCTTGCGTCCTAAGTTATCGAGTTATCAATTTCTAACAGAGCTGAAGACTGTGCATATACAATGGACGCAACGGTTTCCGGTAGTGGCATTGGATAATTTCATTTCTAATCTGACGCTTCTGTGTCTGACGAGATCCTTTAGCGGTTTCACCCATCTGCATTTAGAGAAGACGTCGATTACGATCAGTAAGAATTTGTAATTGTCGTTACTCGGTATGATATTCTAGACGTTGGTTAGATCCATTTCGCGCGGAGAATCGACGGTATTGACGACGTATCTGCTTCTTTGAAACTTTCACACGATGTTTCGGGATAATCCATACGTGTGTTAACCCGTAACGTTTGCCTTTCCGCGTGCGTCCGATTCCGTATTTACCATCTTTCTTGACAATAGGATAGAATTTGTCAGGACCGACGTACGGTGCGGGATTATTGGGGTCGTATCATATTTCTTTCAGGTACTGTCGATAGTTTCTGTTGGTTTTTTTTTGCTGACACACAACTATAAAAAGACTAAAAGACTATATGGAGTTTCCGACTTTGATTCTAAAATTACCCGTTTAACACAAGTTATTTACCTTTAGTGTGAAATTCAATGAAAATAAAATATTTTTCTGGTGATACGTTCAAAATTTAATAACTTGTAATTTAAATTTACTTTTTAAAAGTTTCATATAGCTACCACTTTGGAGGAAATGATACCAAAGCAGAATTTGGAGATACCTAAGGGGTAATCAGAATCCGTATATTGAAGAAGAACAGCCAACACAATGGCCAAAAGAAAAAATACAAAAGGACCAACAACGATCTACAAAGCATGCACATAAAACTAAAGATCAAGTAACACGAACTCCGCTACAAACCGGGGGTAAATTCGTTCTACTTTCCATTGCGTTGGTAGACCGGATACCAGTTTGCTTGCCGTAAGGCAAATAACTCCTATGTATAATAAGGTACAACAACGTATAAAATTACGGCTAAAGCACAATCAGGTGTTCCTATTTAAACATTAACATTTTATGGAGCTGGTACTCATAAATATTAAGAGGAAACAAGTTGTAATCTACATATTGGGGTAGCTGATAATTTTCTCTTTCTAATGGTATATTATACCATGGGTTTTGTGCTTTCATGGAAGTGCAGAATGCATTTCAAAGCTGAAAAATTGCTACATTTCCTGCGTTATGCTGTGTCATATTTATTTTGCTATAGGTTCTCAGCTTTGTAAATTAGAAATGCAACTGTATTATAAAAAATATGTCTTTTGTGACTTTATAAAGTGAGAATCTAGTCATTTAAAGGCTTTTACAGAACAACAATTGAAGAACAAGTAGTGATTTAATGATAAAAACTGCAACAGTGGCATTCGTTATGGTTTTTCAAATTTCTAGAGATATTCAAATAATGACAAGGTATGACAAAATAGAGATAAAGTCAGTCATATCTAAAACTATTTTAAACATATAAGATCTATATTAATTGATTTTAACAATGAAATTAAATACTAAGACCATAACCTTGAAAAAAGGATATTTTAAAGATGCATATTTTTACGTAGTGTCCGTAGACCATAGTTTATAGATCACCTGACTACCTCATATTGCACTTTAGTTTAATATTTTATTATTTTCTATATCGGACCAAGATATAGATTTTAGAAAGCAACACAGTTTTTGATAAATGTGACAAGGCTTTCCTCAGAGTTGAGGCAAACATTGTTTCCCGTAGACCGTAGTGTCCGTAGATCAATATTTCACAAGTTCATATTTTAAGCGTTAGAACTCAAATTTTGTATCTTACAATCATTAAATGATGTTTCCATCCTTAAATAAGGGCTATTAATTGATTAGTCATCTTATTTTGTACAAAATAAAACAAATATGGGTAATTTGCAACATACTCATTCTGTTGTGTAAAATATGAGTAAATTATAAAAAAAATTACAGTAAACAAATGAATAATTAATCCTTAGTATATATTGTTACCATACATCTTCACCAACAATATATTTTGTTATATTATGATAATAAACAATGAAATTCAATTAATTCATGCATGGTCTACGAACACTACACAAATCAATTGTATATGATAATGAACCATTAACCTTTTCCACAAAACTGAGTGAAATAGAGACAGAAGAAGAAAACATAAAAAGGGGCTAATATAGTAGCCAAAATCAAAAGATATAGAGACAAAATGAAAACAGATACAGACAACTATGAGCAAATAAAGAAGAAAAAAACAAAAAGAACCTGAAAATCAAAGAAAAAAAGGAATGCCATTGCAATGCTGAAGGACATGAGGAAGCAAAAAGGAGAACAACAAAGAAGATACAAAGCAAAACAAACAACAAAAACAAAGAAACAAACGTAGAAAACCAGTGCATCCAATAAAAGAAATGAATGAAAAAATTAAGTAATTAGAAAAAAGTTAAAGAGAAAAGAAAAACTGATATTAGATGACAGAGATGGAGACTGAGAATCAAACTGCAAAAGGACAATACTGACAAACAACCAACTGTACCAGGGGAAAGCCAACAGTAGTAGGTCCAAATATGACAGAGAAAATAAAGAACAGCAAAGTGTACTACAATTGGTCAGTCAGCCAAGCAAATCATGGGAGAGTAAGGATGTTTTTTTTTCAAAAAATGAAACCAAAAATTGATAAACACATCAGCTGAAATATACTTTTATAATACCACTTTGAAAAGTGACTAGCTTTGTAAAACTGTTGAAATGTTCTTTTAGTCCTCAATAATTTGTTTGTTTGTGCAAGTTTAATATTTTTAGCATTTGATATTGTTCTTTTTAAACAACATTTTTAAGAAAACACTGGTGGAATGCGCTAATCTGGGTCACTGGTCACTGTAATCGGGCGGCTGTACCGAGAAACAGATACGGTGTTGAAAAAACTGTTGACACTCACAAAATATTGATAAAAGCAATAACATTTTATGCTTGTCTTCAAGAAATATGATAGACAAAACCATGTGTGAAGTTTTATGACGAAATATCTCCGATTTCTATGTAAATTTACGAGTTGAAGTGGGGAACAATCACAGGTAATTTTAGCGATGTATTTTTATCTTGGACAAGAATAATGAGCGTCCTGATTGGATGACCGATTTAAAACACACTGACTCCGCATGGTAAAAAGATGAATGTAAGAGAAATCTATGTTATATTTATTCATTTGTTTGATTCTGGAATATTGTTGATCATTGATTTAAGCAAGAAAAAAGGGAAAAAGGGTGACTTTTATTTGTGAATTTTACAGTTAAATAAATGTTATGTTTCGACAGTTTAAAGAGAAAAATAAAAATTTGTTGCGACTAAAGCTTAAATCAGCGTTAAAAATGGAACAAATATCAGTGGTTTTGTAAATGAGATTTATTTTATATAGAAAATCTGAATTTATTATTTATTAATTTATTATTAATGATACAATTTTATATCCCTTGGGAGGAGGAGGGGGGCTATGATGAACATTTGAAATAAAAACACAGGACCGTACTTTAGACAAAAATAATAATCCAGGATTAGGTTTTTATTAAAAAAAATCCAGGACCCCTGTGTATATGAATTTTTTTTAAAGTTAATAATATGAAATATTGACATCCACACTTGCCTTTTGGACAGCGAATTTCTGTGTCCACACTTGTTGTATTTAGGAAAATATGTAATGTCTGTAGACCACATGAGTATAATTGTATAATGGATCATGTAAGATGTTAATTCTTTTAAAAGTTGGAGGAGAGTGCTGACCTAAGAAGTATGAATTCAATGAAAGATAATTAAAGAAGGAGGTATCAAACACCTTCCTTCTCAAATTTTGCAAATAACTAAAATCTAGAGTGATTTAATATGAAACATCCAGATATAGTGGAATTTGATATTCCTTTACTTTATTTGGTTGTTAATATAATTTTAGATGCTTAAAGGGTTGTTGACTGATTTTGTCTGTTTATATAATTATGAGTTTTGACTTTCCCTTTGTAAGATTGTTCGGAGTTCGGTAATTTTGTTATTACAATATGTTTATGCATGTTCTTTTGTAATGGTGTACTTTTTTAGGTTAAATTTCAACATAGCACATTTGGTAGTGTTCGTAGACCTCCTCTTTAAGTCTGTTTATATAATTATTAATTTTTTAAATCAGAATTTATTTTTAAATAATGTCAAGTTTATTAAATAGATTTGTATTAACTAATGCATTTCTAAATTTTGAGAAAGGTAACTTTGATATCTGAATGTAGATAGAAATTGTAAAAATGACATTTTTTATGAGTAAAAGTGTATCTTCAAAAGCTTGTAAAAGATAAGAAGATTCATTAGGCTAGAGCCTTTAATTTCACATAGAGGTATATTGATGACGTTTTATCTATCAATAATTCTAGATTTGCAGAATTTCTTCCATTGATATATCCTCCAGAGCTGGAAGTTAAAGAGACCACCGATGCAGCTTCGTTCGCATCATTTTTGGATTTATACCTCGAATTTGACGACAGTGGTCAACTCAGTACTAAAATTTATGATAAGCGGGACGACTTCAATTTTAAAATCATAAATTTTCCAAACATGTGCAGCAATATATCAGCTTCTCCTGCATATGGTGTTTACATCTCGCAATTGATTCGCTATGCAAGGGCCAGTAACAATTATTCTGAATTCCTGAAACGTCATCTTCATCTGAGAAACAAGCTACTGGACCAGGGCTATTAAAAGATTCGCCTTATTCGAACTCTTAAAAAGTTTATATTCCGATACCAATATCTTGTCGAAATATATTCCGTCTCTGCAGAAAAAATTATAAGCGATGCATTTTCATATAGTGAAAATGTATAAAGATAAAGAAGTCAAAAATGTCAAGGATATTTTTTTGTCAATGTGTGACGTAAAAATATTTTTGACATTTACGTCACCGAATATGGTACTGCTTTGACAACAATTTTACCTATTTTGTTCCTTTATTTAAACACTGTTACAGTGACAGCTGGAACCTTTGAACCGTAATGAGAGCGGGAGGTTTGGCGCCTTAAAATCTGATTCAACCCACCATTTCTTTAGAAATGCCTGTACCAAGTGAGGGTCATTACGATTTTCACAGTTTTCCGGTTGTTGACTGATTTTGTCTGTTTATATAATTATGAGTTTTGACTTTCCCTTTGTAAGATTGTTCTGAGTTCGGTAATTTTGTTATTACCCTTATTTAGCATATGTTATGATATTTCTAAAAACAGCAAAGTCAATTTGAAAAATGATAACAGGATAGAAAACAAACTCCTGTCTGGGTAATATACTCCATACATCACAGTATCATTTCATTTAAAAATAAAATCTGTCAAACAGTTTTCATTGTTTGCAAAACGTGACACACAAAATCCCCACCTGATTGTGTAAATACAGAGAAATGATACATTTCTATATATATAATATGAAATTGTCATCAGATATAGCGTTGATCTGCATGAGTTTTATGAAGTGGGCCAAAATAAAGATACTGGGGAGTTTTATTTTCCTGTTTAGAGGTATGTACAGGTAAGCTTTATATTTTCTGACGTATTGTGTTACTGCAACGATACGCATGTAATAAAATATAAAAAAGAGAGAAACCACACTATCGGTATAGTCTAAAATAATTGTTTGGTTGAATCCTATTGCGTGTCTGCAGTCCGTATTCGATCGGTGCCTATTGCACGTCGTTCTACATACACGACTAGTACAATGTTTATGCGTACACCTCTACTATACATAGGCAGTAAATGAGAGATTGCAAGAAGCATATTAGTATAAGATTATAATCTTTCGACATGATTTGCTTGGCAGGTATTTCCCAGATCATGTCTTATGCTCCATTAAAGAAATAAATAAACGCTTTGCTATGTTTCTTCGGAGAAAATGAAGCTTGAAATAGCTCTCTATGCAAGTCGAAATAATGACAGTCAAATGAATAGACAATTTCATCGTTTTCATATACATTTGATCCATCAATAGAGACATACAAAAGATTAAACAAAGGAAAGAATTTACAAATTAAACTGAAATAACTAGTATAGACTGACCTTATCTGAATGTCTAAATGGTCGTAATGATCGACGTAGAAATTCATGAGGTCTTTGAATTATCTTCCCCCACTTCCAGTTTGCGTCCTAAGCTATCGAAAAACACTCCGTGATATGTGTTCGGTAAGTCAATGACTATCAAATATTTTCCGTGTTGATGAGAAAAGTCCATGTTCACAACGTAGGCGCAGGGATATCTCGTGACGATGCTTGGTAAATGATCTCTGGAAAATACTCCTCTGACAGAGGGTCAAATGTAAGAGCTTGAGTCTATTGGACGTTTAATCTGACTAACGTTCATGGCTCGGTCTAGCGGACTTATCTGTCGTTATCAATTTCTAGTAGAGCTGAAGACTGTGCATATACAATGAACGCAACGGTTTCTGGTAGTGGCATTGGAGAATTTCATTTCTAATCTGACGTTTCTGTGTCTGACGAGATGCTTTAATGGTTTCACCCATCTGCATTTAGAGAAGACGTCGATTACGATCAGTAAGAATTTGTAATTGTCGTTACTAGGTATGATATTCTAGACGCTGGCTAGATCTATTTCGCGCGGAGAATCGACGGTATTGACGACGTATCTGCTTCTTTGAACCTTTCTCACGATGTTTCGGGATAGTCCATACGTGTGTTAACCCGCAACGTTTGCCATTCCGCGTGCGTCCGATACCGTATTTACCATCTTTCTTGACAATAGGATACAATTTGTCAGGACCGAGGTACGGTGCGGGATTATTGTGGTCGTACCATATTTCTTTCAGGTACTGTTGATAGTTTTTGTTGGGGTATTTTTTTTTACAATAAAAAGATTAAAAAACGATATGCAGTTTCCGACTTTGATTCTAAAATTACACATTTAACACGAGTTATGTACCTTTAATGTGAAATTCAATGAAAATAAAATATTTTTCTCATGATACGTTCAAAATTTTACAACTTGTGACTTAAAATTGACTTTTCAAAAGTTTCATATAACTACCACTTTGGAGAAAATGATACCAAAGCAGAATTTGGAGATACCAAAGTGGTAATCAGAATCCGTTTATTGAAGAAGAACAGACAACACAATGGTCAAAAGAAAGAAATACAATAGGACCAACAATGATCTACAAAGCATGCACATAAAGCTAAAGATCAAGAAACACGAACCCCACTACAAACCGGGGGTAAATTCGTTCCCCTTTCCAATGCGTTGGTAGACCGGGTACCAGTTTGACTGCCGTAAGGCAAATAACTCCTATGTATAATAAGGTACCACAACGTATAAACTTACGGCTAAAACACAATCAGGTGTTCCTATTTAAACATTAACATGTTATGGAGCTGATACTTATAAATATTAAGAGGAAACAAGTTGTAATCTACATATTGGGGTAGCTGATAATTCACTCTTTCTAATGGTATATCATACCATGGGTTTTGTGCTTTCATGGAAGTGCAGAATGGATTTCAAAGCTGAAAAATTGCTACATTTCCTGCGTTATGCTGTGTCATTTTTATTTTCCTATAGGTTTTCAGCTTTGTAAATTAGAAATGCAACTGTATTATGAAAATATGTCTTTTGTGACTTTACATAGTGAGAATTTAGTCATCTACAGGCTTTTACAGAATATCAATTGAAGAACAAGTAGTGATTTAATGATGAAAACTGCAAAAGTAACATTCGCTATGGTTTTTCAAATTTCTAGAGATATTCAAATAATGACAAGGCATGACAAAATAGTGATAAAAGTCAGACATATCTAAAACTATTTTATACATATAAGATCTATATTAATTCATTTTTACAATGAAATTAATTATTAAGACCATAACCTTAAAAAAAGGATATTTTAAAGATGCATATTTTTACGTAGTGTCCGTAGACCTTAGTTTATAGATAACCTGACTACCTCACATTGCACTTTAGTTTAATATTTTATTATTTTCTATATCAGACCAATGCATAGATTGTAGAAAGCAACACAGTTTTTGATAAATGTGACAAGGCTTTCCTCAGAGTTGAGGAAAACATTGTCCGTAGACCGTAGTGTTCGTAGATCAATATTTCACAAGTTCATATTTTAAGCGTTAGAACTCAAATGTTGTATCTTACAATCATTAAATGATGTGTCCATCCTAAAACAAGAGCTATTAATTGATTAGTCATCTTATTTTGTACAAAATAAAACAAATATGGGTAATTTGCTACATACTTATTCTGTTGTGTAAAATATGAGTAAATTATAAAAGAATTTACAGTAGACAAATGAATAATTAATCCTTAGTATTCATTGTTGCCATCAATCTTCACCAAAAATACATTTTGCTATATTATGATAATAAACAACGAAATTCAATAAATTCATGTATGGTCTACGGAAACTACACAAACCAATTGTATATGATAATGAACCATTAACCTTTTCCACAAAAATAAACTGAGTGAAATAGAGACAGAAGAAGAAAACATAAAAAGGGGCTAATATAGTAGCCAAAATCAAAAGATATAGAGACAAAATGAAAACAGATACAGACAACTATGAGCAAATAAAGAAGAAAGAAACAAAAAGAACCTGAAAATCAAAGAAAAAAAGGAATGACATAGCAATGATGAAGGACATGAGGAAACAAAAAGGAGAACAACAAAGAAGATACAAAGCAAAACAAACAACAAAAACAAACAAACAAACGTAGAAAACCAGTGCATCCAATAACAGAAATGAATGAAAAATTTAAGTAATCAAAAAAAGTTAAAGAGAAAAGAAAAACTGTCATTAGATGACAGAGATGGAGACTGAGAATCAAACTGCAAAAGGACAATACTGACAAACAACCAACTGTACCAGGGGAAAGCCAACAATAGTAGGTCCAAATATGACAGAGAAAATAAAGAACAACAAAGTGTACTACAATTGGTCAGTCAGCCAAGCAAATCATGGGAGAGTAAGGATGTTGTTTTTCAAAAAATGAAACCAAAAATTGATAAACACATAAGTTGAAATATACTTTTATAATACCACTTTGAAAAGTGACTAGCTTTGTAAAACTGTTGAAATGTTCTTTTAGTCCTCAAGAATATGTTTGTTTGTTCAAGTTTAATATTTTTAGCATTTGATATTGTTCTTTTTAAACAACATTTTTAAGAAAAAACTGGTGGAATGCGCTAATCTGGGTCACTGGTCACTGTAATCGGGCGGCTGTATCGAGAAACAGATAGAGTGTTGAAAAAACTGTTGATACTCATAAAATATTGATAAAAGCAATAACATTTTATGCTTGTCTTCAAGAAATATGATAGACAAAACCATGTGTGAAGTTTTATGACGAAATATCTCCGATTTCTATGTAAATTTACGAGTTGAAGTGGGGAACAATCACAGGTAATTTTAGCGATGTATTTTTATCTTGGACAAGAATAATGAGCGTCCTAATTGGATGACCGATTTAAAACACACTGACTCCGCATGGTAAAAAGATGAATGTAAGAGAAATCTATGTTATATTTATTCATTTGTTTGATTTTGGAATATTGTTGATCATTGATTTAAGCAAGAAAAAAGGGAAAAAGGGTGACTTTTATTTGTGAATTTTACAGTTAAAAAAATCGACAGTTTAAAGAGAAAAATAAAAATTTGTTGCGACTAAAGCTTACATAAGCGTTACAAATTGAACAAATATCAGTGGTTTTGTAAATGAGATTTATTTTAAATAGAAAATCTGAATTTATTTTTTTATTAATTTATTATTAATGATACAATTTTATATCCCTTGGGAGGGAGAGGGGGAGGGGGGCTATGATAAACATTTGAAATAAAAACACAGGACCGTACTTTAGACAAAAATAATAATCCAGGATTAGTTTTTTATTAAAAAAAATCCAGGACTCCTGTGTACATGAATTTTTTTTTTAAAGTTAATAATATGAAATATTGACATCCACACTTGCCTTTTGGACAGCACATTTCTGTGTCCACACTTGTTGTATTTAGAAAAATATGTAATGTCCGTAGACCACATTAGTATAATTGTATAATGGATCATGTAAGATGTTAATTCTTTTAAAAGTTGGAGGAGAGTGCTGAACTAAGAAGTATGAATTCAATGAAAGATAATTAAAGAAGGAGGTATCAAACACCTTTCTTCTCAAATTTTGCAAATAACTAAAAACTAGAGTGATTTAATATGAAACATCCAGATATAGTGGAATTTTGTTTTCCGTTACTTTATTTGGTTGTTAATATAATTTTAGATGCTTAAAGGGTTAAATACAATATGTTTATGTATGTCCTTTTGTAATGGTGTCATTTTTTAGTTTAAATTTCAACATAGCACATTTGGTAGTGTTCGTAGACCTCCTCTTTAAGTCTGTTTATATAATTGTGCATTTTTTAAATCAGAATGAATTTTTAAATAATGTCAAGTTTATTAGATATAATTTTATTAACTAATGCATTTCTAAATTTTGAGAAAGGTAACTTTGATATCTGAATGTAGATAAAAATTGTAAAAATGACATTTTTTATGAGTAAAAGTGTATCACTTTAGCATATGTTATGATATTTCTAAAAACAGCATTAGGTTGAAACCTTTGTTGAAATTTTATGGATGGTAGCTATATATCTGACTGAGAGGTGTTTTAAGTTACATAGGATTATATATTTTGTTGTGAAAGAATGTTATATATATAATTTTGTAGTGTCCGTAGACCATTTCCCTTGTAGTAATGAAAGTCAATTTGAAAAATGATAACAGGATAGAAAACAAAATCCTGTCTGGGTAATATACTCCATACATCACAGTATCATTTCATTTAAAAATAAAATCTGTCAAGCAGTTTTCATTGTTTGCAAAATGTGACACAGAAAATCCCCACCTGATTGTGTAAATACAGACAAATTATACATTTCTATATATATAATATTATGAAATTGTCATCAGAAATAGCGTTGATCTGCACGAGTTTTATGAAGTGGGCGAGAATAAAGACACTGGGGAGTTTAATTTTTCTGTTTAGAGGTATGTACAGATACACATGTAATAAAATTTTAAAAAGAGAGAAACCACACTATCGGTACAGTCTAAAATAATAGCTTGGTTGAATCATATTGCGTGTCTGCAGTTCGTATTCAATCGGTGCCTATTGCACTTCGCACTACATACACGACTAGTATAATGTTTATGCGTACACCTCTACTATACATAGGCAGTAAATGAAAGATTGCAAGAAGCATATTAGTATAAGATTATAATCTTTCGATACGAGAAAAAAATAAATTGCCCTAGACAAGTATATTGACTGAGGACGAAATCCGAGATTCACATGATTTGCTTGGCAGATAATTCCCAGATCATGTCTTATGCTCCATTAAAGAAATAAATAAACGCTTTGCTATGTTTCATCGGAGAAAATGAAGCTTGAAATAGCTCTCTATGCAAGTCAAAATAATGACAGTCAAATGAATAGACAATTTCATCGTTTTCATATTCATTTGATCCATCAATAGAGACATACAACAGATTAAACAAAGTAAAGAATATACAAATTAAACCGCAATAACTAGCATAGACTGACCTTATCTCAATATCGAAATGGTTGTAATGATCGACGTAGAAATTCATGAGGTCTTTGAATTCTCTTCCCCCACTTTCGGTTTGCGTCCTAAGCTATCGAAAAACATTCCGTGATATGTGTTCGGTAAGTCGATGACTATCAAATGTTTTCCGTGTTGAAGAGAAAAGTCGATGTTCACAACGTAGGCGCAGGGATATCTCGTGACGATGTTTGGTAAATGGTCTCTGGAAAATACTCCTCTGACAGAGGATCAAATGTAAGAGTTTAAGTTTATTGTACGTTTCATCTGACTGGTGTCCATGGCTCGGGGCAACGGACTTGTCTGTCGTTATCAATTTCTAGTACAGCTGAAGACTATGCCTATGCATTGGACGCAACAGTTTCCGGTGGTGGCATTGGAGAATTTCATTTCTAATCTGACGTTTCTGTGTCTGACGAGATCCTTTAACGGTTTCACCCATCTGCATTTAGAGAAGACGTCGATTACGATCAGTAAGAATTTGTAATTGTCGTTACTCTGTATGATTCTCTAGACGCTGCCTATATCCATTTCGCGCGGAGAATCGACGGTATTGACGACGTATCTGCTTCTTTGAAACTTTCTCACGATGTTTCGGGATAGTCCATACGTGTGTTAATCTATAACGCTTGCCTTTTCCGCGTGCGTCCGATTCCGTAATTATCATCTTTCTTGGCAATAGGATACAATATGTCAGGACTGACTTACGCTGCGGGATTATTAGGGTCGTACCATATTTCTTTCAGGTACTGTCGATAGTTTCTGTTGGGGCTTTTTTTTTCTGACAAACAACTATAAAAAGATTAAAAGACGATATGCAGTTTCCGACTTTGATTCTAAAATTACTCGTTTAACACGAGTTATGTACCATTAATGTGAAATTCAATGAAAATAGAATATTTTTCTCATGATACGTTCAAAATATTGCAACTTGTGACTTAAAATTGACCTATAACTTCAACTTTCGAGAAAATGGTACCAAAGAAGAATTTGGAGATATCAAAGGGGTGATGAGAATCCGTATATTGAAGACGAACAGACAACACAATGGCCAAAAGAAAACATACAAAAGGACCAACAACGATCTACAAAGCATACACATAAAACTAAAGATCAAGAAACACGAACCCCACTACAAACCGGGGGTAAATTCGTTCTCCTTTCCATTGCGTTGGTAGATCGGGTACCAGTTTGACTGCCGTAAGGCAAATAACTCCTATGTATAATAAGGTACAAAAGGGTAAACAATTAGAATGTGAAATTATCTATTGAACTGGTAATGTTTAATAAAATGTACCTTCCCGTATGATCTGTATCTCTACTGTTTGCTGATGTGTGTTTAAAGTAATAATGAACATTGTCCCCTTTCGATCCTCTATGTAGCATAATCCAACTGTGTAGATGAGAATATAACGATTGGACCATGCATGGAGCAAGCGACAATCGTTTCTCTGACTTCTTGTTCTTACACACATTTTTGGGGGCTTTTGCTTTTTTACTTTTTTTTTATTTGTAATTTGTTTGTATTGTTTTCCGCGAGAGTTCGTCATATGTTGTTTTCTTTATAAATCTATTTAAGTCACACTGATGCTTAATAACTATCCGAACATGTGTTTTCTCCTTCTGACTGGTACCTTATAATTTTTTCCTTCCATCGTCCTATTTTTATATTTATAAAACTTATGTTTCATGCTATATTGTAGAAAGATGATACTACCAGTGGTATAATATTGATGCATTACTCGTCACTCCCGACACCAAATATAACAGGAAACTATAGCTTTAGACTGAACTTTCCAATGGAGGCAGGGATAATAAAAAATATCAGTAAGTGACCCTAACAGGTATGTTAAAATGTACCAGGAAATTATAGCTTTAGATTGAACTTTCCTATGGAAATAGGAATAATAAGGATATCAGTAAATGACTCAAACAGGTATGTACAAATGTACCAGGAACTTGTAGCTTTAGATTGAACTTTCCTATGGAAATAGGAATAATAATGATATCAGTAAATGACTCAAACAGGTATGTACAAATGTACCAGGAAATTGTAGCTTTAGATTGAACTTTCCTAAGGAAATAGGAATAATAATGATATCAGTAAATGACTCAAACAGGTATGTACAAATGTACCAGGAACTTGTAGCTTTAGATTGAACTTTCCTATGGAAATAGGAATAATAATGATATCAGTAAATGACTCAAACAGGTATGTACAAATGTACCAGGAACTTGTAGCTTTAGATTGAACTTTCCTATGGAAATAGAAATACTAATGATATCAGTAAATGACTCAAACAGGTATGTACAAATGTACCAGGAACTTGTAGCTTTAGACTGAACTTACCTATGGAAATAGAAATACTAATGATATCAGTAAATGACTCAAACAGGTATGTTAAAATGTACCAGGAAATTATAGCTTTAGATTGAACTTTCCTATGGAAATAGGAATAATAAGGATATCAGTAAATGACTCAAACAGGTATGTACAAATGTACCAGGAACTTGTAGCTTTAGATTGAACTTTCCTATGGAAATAGGAATAATAATGATATCAGTAAATGACTCAAACAGGTATGTACAAATGTACCAGGAAATTGTAGCTTTAGATTGAACTTTCCTAAGGAAATAGGAATAATAATGATATCAGTAAATGACTCAAACAGGTATGTACAAATGTACCAGGAACTTGTAGCTTTAGATTGAACTTTCCTATGGAAATAGGAATAATAATGATATCAGTAAATGACTCAAACAGGTATGTACAAATGTACCAGGAACTTGTAGCTTTAGACTGAACTTACCTATGGAAATAGAAATACTAATGATATCAGTAAATGACTCAAACAGGTATGTACAAATGTACCAGGAACTTGTAGCTTTAGATTGAACTTTCCTATGGAAATAGGAATAATAAGGATATCAGTAAATGACTCAAACAGGTATGTACAAATGTACCAGGAACTTGTAGCTTTAGATTGAACTTTCCTATGGAAATAGGAATAATAATGATATCAGTAAATGACTGAAACAGGTATGTACAAATGTACCAGGAAATTGTAGCTTTAGATTGAACTTTCCTAAGGAAATAGGAATAATAATGATATCAGTAAATGACTCAAACAGGTATGTACAAATGTACCAGGAACTTGTAGCTTTAGATTGAACTTTCCTATGGAAATAGGAATAATAATGATATCAGTAAATGACTCAAACAGGTATGTACAAATGTACCAGGAACTTGTAGCTTTAGACTGAACTTACCTATGGAAATAGAAATACTAATGATATCAGTAAATGACTCAAACAGGTATGTACAAATGTACCAGGAACTTGTAGCTTTAGATTGAACTTTCCTATGGAAATAGAAATACTAATGATATCAGTAAATGACTCAAACAGGTATGTACAAATGTACCAGGAACTTGTAGCTTTAGATTGAACTTTCCTATGGAAATAGGAATACTAATGATATCAGTAAATGACTCAAACAGGTATGTACAAATGTACCAGGAACTTGTAGCTTTAGATTGAACTTTCCTATGGAAATAGAAATACTAATGATATCAGTAAATGACTCAAACAGGTATGTACAAATGTACCAGGAACTTGTAGCTTTAGACTGAACTTACCTATGGAAATAGAAATACTAATGATATCAGTAAATGACTCAAACAGGTATGTACAAATGTACCAGGAACTTGTAGCTTTAGATTGAACTTTCCTATGGAAATAGAAATACTAATGATATCAGTAAATGACTCAAACAGGTATGTACAAATGTACCAGGAACTTGTAGCTTTAGATTGAACTTTCCTATGGAAATAGAAATACTAATGATATCAGTAAATGATTCAAACAGGTATGTACAAATGTACCAGGAACTTGTAGCTTTAGATTGAACTTTCCTATGGAAATAGGAATACTAATGATATCAGTAAATGATTCAAACAGGTATGTACAAATGTACCAGGAAATTGTAGCTTTAGATTGAACTTTCCTATGGAAATAGGAATAATAAGGATATCAGTAAATAACTAACAGATATGTACAAATGTACCAGGAAATTAGAGCTTTAGACTGAACTTACCAATGGAGGTAGGGATAATGATAATATCAGTAAATGACCCTAACAGGTATGTACAAAGGTACACGCTGTAGGCCTACTGATGGTGGAATAATAGCCATTGAATGCTTTTCATAGTAGTGAAATATTCAACCTGTTAACTATTTAGTGGACTAAGCACATTTCTGGAATAACCTCCATAATACCGCTCATAGTCAACAGATTGGGAAGGCAAATGAAATCTTTGAGATATAGAAAATAATTTAATAATATATTAATTTAGTTGCTATTTTTGTTACCTACCAATCGAAAATATTAGTAATGTAATGTTGTTATAGCAATTTAGTTCTACATTGTGGAGCAGTAACCCAACATTTCCGAAACGAATGAAATTGCTTCATTTTGACAATTGGAGATGAGTGGAGAGTATCAAAGTACGACCCTGCACGGGTATTTTTTATTTCTAATTATTTGTGTTTATTTGTTTGTTTTATTTGGTTTTTGTATTTTGACTTATGCTTTTTTTAGTATTTTTTTTATGTTTTTTATGTTTTGTTTTGTTTTGTTTTGCTTTGTTTTTATTGTTTTTTGGGGGGTTCTTACTTCTTTTTTCCTTTTGTGTGTGTGATTTTTTGTCTTTTTGTTTTATTTTTTAATCTCTATTTCTGGTCAGATATGTAACTTTTTGTTTTGTTTTTCAGTCTCTATCTCTGGTCAGCTATGCAACTTTCTGGTTTGCTTTTCAGTCCCGATAACTGATCAGATATGTTTATTTATTATTTTGTAATTTATTTGTTTTTTTTTGTCCCCATTACTGGTCAGATATGTTTATTTTTTACTTTGTTATTCTTTAATTTTATTTTTCAGTCCGTAATACTAGTCAGATATGTTTACTGTACTGGTAAATATGTCAACAAGTATGCAAATATGTGTTGATTGGAAAAGAACTGATATGACGTTCCAAACGATACAACATGACAACGTCACTTCCTGTCCATGTTCCCTAGATGTCGCTCTATTAGATTTGGTCAGGTTTCATATTGATCCTTTATGTGTAGAAACTGAGCTTATTGTCTATGATTGCTACCAGCAACCATTTGCTAAACTCTGCTTCAAACAGAATATATCATCGTGAGTATTTAAATCTTATACAAGAAAACAGATCGCACATAGAAATATATACGTGTAACATCTACATGTGAGGGTTGGCATTTGACGCACACGTGGAAAGCACTTGCATGACCGCATCATTTTATTAGAGGGAAGGTTCTGTCCCATAAAAGTAGTTTAACCTCGCAACTTATTTATTAAAGTGTTTGTACCAAGCTATTACAGTTAGTGGTAATTGAAACTGTTCCGGCAGTGTGGTATTGTTTGTTTTTTATTTTACTACCCTATCATGACCATCTTCACACATAATGTAAGTACCTTAGATTTAGTTTTTTCGCTTTATTTAATATATAATATATATGTTATTTCAATTAAGCAATATAATACTAGACTGAAAATATGGAGATTAGCGGCTTTCTGAAACTTATAACTTATGCCTGAAATTGATAACATATTTTCCATGTCCATTTCGGCAACAAATATGTTTCAAAACTATCATAAAAACCTTTAAGGTCTCTCATTCACATCAATAAAGGATTGAAGATACCAAAGGGGTCATCAGAAGCTGTAAATATTCGAAGGAGGACAGAGAATACAATGGCCAAAAGGGAAAGAACAATAGAACAAACAATAATCTATAAAGCTATGCACAAGAGAGGATGGTTGGGATAAAGGTAATAACAAAATTACCGAACTCCGAACAATCTTACAAAGGGAAAGTCAAAACTCATAATTATATAAACAGACAAAATCAGTCAACAACCGGAAAACTGTGAAAACCGTAATAACCCTGACTTGGTACAGGCATTTCTAAAGAAATGGTGGGTTGAATCAGATTTTAAGGCGCCAAGCCTCCCGCTCTCATTACGGTTCAAAGGTTCCGGCTGTCACTATAACAGTATTTAAATACAGGAACAAAATAGGTAAAATAGTTGCCAAAGCAGTACCATATTCGGTGACGTAAATGTCAAAAATATTTTTACGTCACATTAACAGATTTTAACTCGGCACATTCTTGTGTCTGTCTCTTGAATATTTTGAAGATAAACAAGGGGTAATAGGAATCCGTAAGTCGAAGGACGACATACAACACAATGGCCAAAATAAAAAGGACAAAAGGACAAACAACGATCTACAAAACATGCACATAAAACTAAATATCGAGTAACACGCACCCCACAAAAACCGGGTGAACGCAGGTGCTCCGGGAAGTAGGCAAAGCAGTTCCTACTCCACTAGTGGCATCCAGCGTGTTTATTTAGCTACACACCCAGTGATAAGTCATGAATGACGAAAGGACCGGGAAGTGTTTACGACAAGTGGAACATATCCGTGGTCATTTGTGACACAGATTGCCCATAGCGGTCAACCAAGTCATGATGGCGACCATAAAACGTTCGATGTCATGATTTCAACTTAACTAAGATGAATCCTTGGTTCAGTAGCTTCCTTGTTAACAACAATCCTCAAGTCAGGACCTGGATTTCAAACGTCATAGTTCGTGGTCATTGTTCGTGTTCAGTGAGCTTTGATTGTTAGTTTCGCAGATATAGGTAAAACTGATGACCATCACTATTTATACTTTCTATTCATAATAGAAAATTAACGATTGACAGAAGCGCAGCCCATTAAAAAGGGGATGAAATAAAATGTTGGAGATTTGATTAATATTTTCTTAAATACTCTGAAATTAAAATTTAAGCAGATGCATATTTAAAAAAACACATTCCCAAATAAAACTAATAATATTAATTTTATGAAATACTTTGAACATGTGTTGATGTTTTTTTTTGCGCAACATTAGAGCCCACGGATATGGCAACCAATGTAGCTATGACGATAGTGGGATATTAATGAATCCACAGGCATTATTTGGAAGTGGATATGCCAACAGATACCATTATGCCGGAGATAACCTTGAAAACATTCCATTTCTGTCAAATTTCATCTATGACGTCATGCCTTACCGACACTGCTGCGCTTACCATTTACAGGATGCGAACACTAACGTCACAAATTAATCAACAATCACTCACTCACAACTTGCAAATACATCTACAACTGTAATAAATTGCTTGTTTTAATAGGGACCGTCGTGACTGTGATCGTATGGTAGTAGGATTTACAACTACCTATGCAATCAGTGTCTATCACCACTGACGTTGTGAGTTCGAATCTCGATCAGACGAGGTGTACAACATTTTGTGATAACGTTTGTGAATGAATCTGGCTCGGGATAAAATACTAATATCCGCCATCCCATGTTAGAACTCAAGCACATTCTGGCTTCCATGATTTATTTCGGAGGAGAACTTTATTCTTTTCTAATTTTTTTAAATTTCATTATGAAATTCAAGAAAAATGTACATCTATGTTAATTTTGTAGATCACAAATAATATAATTTAGTAAAACTAAGGTTAATCTTTCTCAGGCATAGCTAAGAAGAGTTTTACAATGACGTCAAATAAGTATCGATTTTGTTGGAAACAAGTTTTAACATCAAAAGTATGATGTTGTCTATAAAATAAAACACATCAAATTTTAATCAAGTATTTTCTAAGATAATGATTAATTAAATATGGGATCATATATTTATTTTTTCCGAGGTTATAAATAAATTAATATTTAACAACCTCCACCAACAAAATATTTTAATACAATCATTAACCCTCTATACTCAAAACAACTGCTCAATTTGGTGTTGGTGGAAGACTGTGGAGGTATATAAAATAGCTAAAATGTACATTGAATATGTCGTTTATAGTCCATTTTTAGCATTATCCGTCTAACTATGATGTCATTATGACGTCATAGCGCACCCAATTTCACAGAAATATATTTGTTTTGAAAATTTGATTATATAACAATTAAATTAGTAAATTGTTTTATTCTATGTCAAGCATTATTTTTTAATGAAATGTAGGGCCAATTTTGCACTTTAACGCCTCTCCCTCTTACTTACTTACTATATAAGGTAAGTGTAGTGTGCTTCTTACGTGTGCCATTCTTTGTCACTCGTCACAACTCGTCCGATGCTCTGTCCCCCCATCTAACCTTGTCTGTACTACTATAGCTCCCATTGGAACCTCTTCCTGAAAACTGCAATGTTGCGGGCAATTTTTGTAATTTCGAACAGTGATAGTCAACAATTCCATCCATATCAACAAAACGAACAATTACCTCTTAGATTAACTCACTGAACACAAAAAAGACCACGATATATGACGTTGGAATTTTTGTCGCTTGCTTGGAAAGGCACGTAAATATGGAGGGGTTGCACCGTTTAATGGTATCTCGATCCTCGCCTCTTAAAATATAGATCTCCAACAGCAATACATATATAAACAAACGATAAACATTCTGCACTGTTTGTTTTTAAGCTGTATCATGTGGATTTCCATACAACATTAGCAATGGTGTGTGGATAGCAGATGGCTACACTGAGGGATCTACTGCCACGCTAAACTGCGGAAGTGGTTACTACCAAACAACCATTGTAACTTCCTGTTCAGAAACCGGAAGCTGGGTAGCCGTCAATTCAACGTGCTTTCCATGTAAGTTTCATTAACATTAGTTTGTATCTTATTCTGGTATCTAAGGGAATGACATTAGTGCATAGAAACATAAACAGCTCTCCGTGATTGTAGAAAGGAAATTAATAAAAATGTTGGACATGTACGGTTGTTGCAGCGCGTAACTTACCACATGAATACATTTCAATCTACTTCCAATCAAATTTCAATTACCGATTTCAGGAGCTATATCTTTGATTTCTAATTTTGAACCGTTCAACCAACATATCAGCATGACGGACTCATTGGAAGAGATATCTGGGACAACTGAATGGGAAATAATCAGTACAAACACATTTTAAAGAACAAAAATTCGAACAACACGTGCTATAGCAAAACAGGAAGTGGGACGAGATACTTTGGAAGTGTTTGTATAGCCTGCACTATTATTGGTGTCCCATGAAAAACAATCCCGTTATTATTACAGTGAAACCTGTCTAAACCGAACACCTTTCAGACTAAAACTTTTGCCCAGAATAGACAGGTGTTCAGTCTAGACAGGTTAAATTCACTAAAATTAGGATTAAATCTAATGTTCAGTTTACACAGGATTTCGATTTATTCAGGGTTCAGCTTAGACAGGTTTCACTGTATAATTATATTGATTGTCAGGTTCCGTGTTGCTCATCTTTTGTGTTTTTCATCTTTTTATATTTCTGTGTTGTTGTTTTTGTTGTTTGTTTTCGTTATGTATCTTGTGCCGAATGTTTCCTGTGTCTCTGGACTTTCCATTCTAGATAGTGTCGTCGATATTCTCTTACGTTTATTGATATAATTGCTGTTTTACTTGAACGTTGTGTGGTACTTGGCTAGAGGTATTTCACAAAGTCGTAACACAAAATGCAATTTACCGACATATTGTTTCATCAATTGATCAAATAATTGTCTAGCATTGATGTACTCAGGATTTGGAGGTCAACCATGCACGGTAAGTAACATAACTTCTTCTAAAATATAATTATAGTCTCAAAAGAAATATCGTTTTCAAGCGGGTCAAATGGGGTTAAATTTGAAATTTGTGTGTATGACATTTGCTTTGTCATTTCGATAAACTTGACATTGGATTAAATAATTTAGATTAATAGATTACCATGCATGTGTAACCCATTCATAATCTACAACTTGTACAAATTGTTGAAGGCCGTCTGTAATTGGTAGAAGTAGAAATGGATCTTTTAATTTTTTAATTTTATTGAAAGTTTTCATTATGGTTAATACATTTATTCAATCAATTAAAATGACATTTGATTTACTGATTGATATTAAAAATGTATTGAAAACCGCGACTGGAAAAGTAGTCGTATTTTTATATTACATACAAGAGTTCCTGGTTTCAGTGTTAGAGTTAGGGTTATGTTATTTAACATCACTTTAAACAATATGTCAGTTATATCGTGGAGGTCAACATTACTGGTGGATGAAACCAGAGGACGGACCCGGAGAAAACCACCGACCACTACTTACGAACTGTAAATCAAAATATATATTCAATAAATCATGTCAGTGCCGAAGCAATGACTAATGAGCAGACCTTACACTCGGAGACTAGTGGTCAGACCTTATACTCGGAGACTAGTGGCCAGCATGCGCAGAGATGTCGATAATACATGTATCTAATTTAGTATGCATGATGTATGTCTCTAATCACCTTTATCTTGGCACTCTCAAAGTCTAAAGATTGGAAAACCACACAATTCTAAAATCTTTGACAGCGCAAAAATCTAAGTTGCGTATTTAATTTAGAATTCAATATTCAATTAGTCCCCTTGTGAAGGAATGCACCCAACAGTGATACGAACTTGGTCTCTCTGGGCTTGCAAATCTTAAATGACAAGAGTTTATTGAAAGAAGCAATTATCAAAGACCATCCATCGAACTTCATGGACAACAATCATTTTATGATATATGATAACTAGACAATATACATACATTGTCGAAAAATATTATACAATTACTGCACTTGAACGAGATCAATATGAGGTTTCATGGAGCAGAGTACAACAGTATTGAACGAGGCGAATGCCGATTTCAATATTGTTGTACTCTGCTCCATAACACCTCATACCGGTATTGATCAAGTTCAAGTGTGGTAATTGTTTTATTACATACGGCTCTATTTTACTCTTAATTTTGAAATTTTATGAAAACTGAAATTTGTGAAACTTTTTGAAAATTTTATCATTTTGAATTTTTTTGAAATAGTATAAAATTTTTGAAAGTTTTGAAATTTAATGAAAATTTTGAATTTAAAAAAAATAATAATTTTCAAATTTGTTAAAAACATTTGAACTTTAAATTTTTCTTTTTATTAATTTTATAATTTTCAAATCTTTTGAAAATTTTAAAATTTTATGAAATTTTCTAACATATTGATTAGCAAAAAGCAATTTCTGTGCAATAAAAAACATATTGTACTCTCGTGCCACGTAATTTCATTCATTGATTTTGTACGAGAGTGCAATATGATTATTTATTGCACAGAAATGGCTTTTTGCTAATCAATATCTTAGAAAATGGAATGTCACGTGTATTGCTTCTGGCCAATAGAAAAACAGTAAAATAGAGCCTTATGTAATAATAAAATTTATTAGTTCGAGATTTAGAACCAGGTAGAAAGCGAGCATTTTGAGAGCTATTCTGCCCTGCTTAGCAGCGAGTGAAAATGAATTATACATGTTTCTGCAATCTACATGTATTGTATTTATCTTTCAATGTCTAGAAGTTCAAAACAACTGCCAAATTTCATAAAAGAGCAGAAACAAGCATCGTTTTATTAGTTTTAGGTGGTGTCTTTTGTGAAGTTCACGCTTATTATACTGCTACCGTTTCTTACCTTCGCTCAACATGTATCAGAATCAAAATATCTATATCTTCGTCAGTGACCGTATAGCAAAGAATTATCCTGTCAATGCAATTTGACTACTCAAATAGAACCAGTACTCCATGCATGTTGTAATAAAACAAACAGCATCTGTAGTGATATCATATTCTAAGGTCTGTCTACATTTTCAGACTTTTGTAAACAGTGGTCTATTCTTGGTTGTCAATTTAGTCATCGCGTCATAATTACCATAGTAACCATCCTGAGTTGTTTGATTCTTACAAGTTTTCAGTGTATCAGGTGATTGTGGACATGTTTCTAAAATAAATTTGCTTCCCTTTGGTCAATTATGACAGTGTTGTTTATTGATATGGACAAAGAAAAACTCTGACATCGGAAGTTCCCGGTTTCGAGGAAATTAGTATAGTTCGACGTTTTGTTTTGCTTTGCATTTGAGTTCATGCGTTTTGTTTGCTTTGTTTGTCGTCGTTATGTGTTTTATCGCAATTGTTTCGAGTGTCTCTGGATTGTCCATTCTTGATTGCCTTTTCAGTTTCCTTTAACGTTTATTTGCACAATGATTTATTTCTCCTTTCGGATCACCTCACTACTCGAAGATATAAACTTTATGAATACGATTCATCTTCATGGTTCGGTGTACGCCATACAACACTGTGTGACAAAGTCTGTCAGTGACTTGCGGCATGTCGATGGTCCTCTCCAGGTACTCCGGTTTCATCAGCCAACTAAAATGACCTCCGAGGTATAACTGAAATATTGTTTGAAAAAGCATTTTGTTATTTTTCACCAAACCAAGACTTATTTTCGTCTAAAAATAATGAGTATGACGTTTAATAATGTTCATTACATGAGGCTGGACATATCGAGAACACTTAGTCACGATCAGTAATCCCACCCACAAACCGTAGGGGTCTGGGTGGCCGACTGGCTATAGTCTTTGACTTCTGACCACACCCCTAGCACCACTGACGATGATTCGCACCCGGTTATCCACATTACGAGTTAAGGTTTCCACAAACTTACACATGACAGCAGGTCGTTAAAACTGTACAGGTGTTCCCCTCAATACGTGTGGTATTCAATATATAGGTGGTAAATTGTTGAATGACGATAAATCAAATATATCTCTAATAACCCATTACTTTAATAGATATAGACACGGATTACATCTTGTCAAGTTTATCACTTACAATAGATTTAATTTCCTCCTTAACATTTCCTATCACATTTTTCACCTTTGTCACCAGAACTTAAAAGTTGTCTGAGATGTCAGAAAAAATAGCAAACAAATAAAAAAGATTAATTTTTAATAATAAAAAAATACAGAGGATGAACCTAGGTGTCCATGAAGCAACCATACATTGAAATAGTTCAATTTACATAAAGATGTAAAAACAAACAAGCAACATGGAGAAAAAATGAAACGAAGAGACGTGGTACTTATTAGTAAAAGAAAGGAACGCACACAACAACAATAAAAAAAGAGAAAACATAGATAGAAATTTTAATATTAGAAATCATAATAATAAAATCATTGTTCCAAAAGAGCTGAAACTGAAGAATATCCAGAAAGAAATACGTAAACCAATCACGCCAAAATGTCAATTAAGATGGGATACATTTCATGAAAAGAAATTTAACTGGATAGCAATTTGATATATACTGAATAGATTAAATGTAAGCAAAGCATTATCCAATTTCAATGGAAATGTTTGCATAACATTGTCTATTCAGAATACAGATTACAAAAAATGGAAAAATCAAAAGGTCAATGTCATTTTTGTAAAAATGAAATAGAGTCCCTTATGCATTTGTTTTACAGGTGTCATATAATTAAGCATGTCTTAGATGAATTAAAGGACATTTTTAATATTCATTTTTGAAAAGAATATAGTACTTGTTGAGGAAAACTTAATCCTTGGGGTGTATGAGGTAGAAATAACAGAATAACTACTTATAGTGAATGTGGTGATTTGTATATTAAAATGGGTAATTTGGAAAGCAAGAAATTATATAAAATATAATAAAAGCATTTACAGAGAAGCAATAGTTCTCACAAATTTCAAAAATGAACTCAGAAATAACAGACAAATGATGATTAAAAACCCAGAAATTCGAAACTTATATGATATTAGGAAATTACAGTTATTATTGGATATATTATGAATTTTGTTGCATTAATAGTTCCTTTCATTGTTTACTGTGTAATAATGTATGTTTATATATTGAATATGAGAGATAAAAAGATGATTTATTTGCTTCTGGTATTGTATTCTTACTACAAGCACTTATTTATTTAATTATATTGTTCATTGTAAATATTTGTAAAACTTTGACGTTTCCTGACACCCAGAGATAAATTGTTCACAGGTCTAATATAGATATAATAAAAAAACCCAACAACGTGAAAAGAGCTGCATGATTAACAACATATATTGCTTCTAATAACGCGTCAGACAGCGATCAGCCGTTTGGAAAAGGTTCTTCCTGACCACGGAAAAGTTCATTCTTTATACCCGGATGTTCCCTCGGGATATATTTTACGCTTAGCAATTTCAAACACATTATACTATATCATTATCCATTCTTTCGTCTGGCCTCTTTGACTCAGATGGGACGTATGGGACGTATGCCACGTTATCAAAGACTTTGTCGCAGCTGGGTAGATCACTGGTGGGATATTCGTCCTGCGGTTTATCCTCTTCAATATCATAGGTTCGGTTTCTGTGTTTGAGAGTTATTATTGTTATCACATTTATAACGATCAAAACGCCTAATACCGATGCAAAGATCTCGATAGTGATAACAAGTTTAGATTGTGTCGTTTTCTGTGGTGTTATTGTTTCTTTCATTGTTTGTTGTGTTGTGGATTCGGTCGCTATTTGTGTTGTTGTGGATCCTGTCGTTGTTTGTGGTGTTGTGGATTCTGTCGTTTTTTGTGGTGTTATGGATTCTGTCATTGCTTGTGGTGTTGTGGATTCTGTCGTTGTTTGTGGTGTTGTGGATTCTGTCGTTGCTTGTGGTGTTGTGGATTCTGTCGTTTTTTGTGGTGTTGTGGATCCTGTCGTTGTTTGTGGTGTTGTGGATTCTGCCGTTGTTTGTGGTGTTGTGGATCCTGTCGTCGTTTGTGGTGGTGTGAATTCTATTGTTGTTTGTTGTGTTGTGGATTCTGTTGTTGTTTGTTGTGTTGTGGATTTTGTCGTTGTTTGTGGTGTTGTGGATCCTGTCGTTGTTTGTGGTGTTGTGGATTCTGTCGTTGTTTGTGGTTTTGTGAATTCTGTCGTTATTTGTGGTGTTGTGGATCCTATCGTTGTTTGTGGTGTTGTGGATTCTGTCGTTGTTTGTGGTGTTGTGGATTCTGTCGTTGTTTGTTGTATTGTGGATCCTGTCCTTCGTGGTGTTGTGGATTCTGTCGTTTGTGATGTTGTAGATTCTGCCGTTGTTTGTGGTGTTGTGGATTCTGTCGTTGTTTGTGGTGTTGTGGATCCTGTCGTTGTTTGTGGTGTTGTGGATTCTGTCGTTTGTGGTGTTGTGGATTCTGTCGTTATTTGTTGTATTGTTGATTCTGTTGTTTGTTGTGTTGTGGATTCTGTCGTTGTTTGTGGTGCTGTGGATCCTGTCGTTGTTTGTGGTGTTGTGGATTCTGTCGTTTGTTGTGTTGTGGATTCTGTCGTTATTTGTGGTGTTGTGGATCCTGTCGTTTGTGGTGTTGTGGATTCTGTCGTTGTTTGTGGTGTTGTAGATCCTGTCGTTGTTTGTGGTGTTGTGGATTCTGTCGTTTGTGGTGTTGTAGATTCTGTCGTTGTTTGTGGTGTTGTGGATTCTGTCGTTGTTTGTGGTTTGGTGGATTCTGTCGTTGTTTGTGGTGTTGTGGATCCTGTCGTTGTTTGTGGTGTTGTGGATCCTGTCGTTGTTTGTGTTGTGGATTCTGTCGTTGTTTGTGGTGTTGTAGATTCGGTCGTTGGTTGTGGTGTTGTGGATTCTGTCGTTGTTTGTGGTGTTGTGGATCCTGTCGTTGTTCGTGGTGTTGTAGATTCTGTCGTTGTTTGTGGTGTTGTGGATTCTGTCATTGTTTGTGGTGTTGTGGATTCTGTCGTTGTTTGTGGTGTTGTGGATTCTGTCGTTGTTTGTGGTGTTGTAGATCCTGTCGTCGTTTGTGGTGTTGCGGATTCGATCGTTATTTGTGTTGTGGATTCTGTCGTTGTTTGTGGTGTTGTGGATTCTGTCATTGTTTGTGGTGTTGTGGATTCTGTAGTTGTTTGTGGTGTTGTAGATCCTGTCGTTTGTGGTGTTGTGGATTCTGTCATTTGTGGTGTTGTGGATTCTGTCGTTGTTTGTGGTGTTGTGGATTTGGTCGCTATCTGTGTTGTGGATTCTGTCGTTTGTGGTGTTGTAGATTCTGTCGTTGTTTGTGGTGTTGTGGACCCTTTCGTTGTTCGTGGTGTTGTAGATTCTGTGGTTGTTCGTGGTGTTGTGGATTCTGTCGTTGTTTGCGGTGTTGTAGATGCAGTCGTTATTTGTGTTGTTGTGGATTCTGTCGTTGTTTGTGGTGTTGTGGAATCTGGTTTTGTTTGTTGTGTTGTAGATCCTGTCGTTGGTTGTGGTGTTGTAGACTCTGTCGTTGTTTGTGGTGTTGTAGATTCTGTTGTTGTTTGTTGTGTTGTGGATTCTGTCGTTGTTTGTGTTGCCATGAATTCTGTCATTGTTTGTGGTGTTGTGGATTCTGTCGTTGTTTGTGGTGTTGTAGATTCTATCATCGTTTGTGGTGTTGTGGATTCTGACGTTGTGTGTGGTGTTGTGGATTCTGTTGTTGTTTGTTGTGTTGTGGATCCTGTCATTGTTTGTGGTGTTGTAGATTCTGTCGTTGTTCGTGGTGTTGTAGATTCTATCGTTGTGTGTGGTGTTGTGGATTCTGTCGTTGTTTGTGGTGTTGTGGATTCGGTCGTTATTTGTGTTGTGGATTCTGTCGTTGTTTGTGGTGTTGTGGATTCGATCGTTATTTGTGTTTTTGTGGATTCTGTCCTTGTTTGTGGTGTTGTGGATTCTGTCGTTTGTGGTGTTGTGGATTCTGTAGTTGTTTGTGGTGTTGAGGATTCTGTTGTTGTTTGTTGTGTTGTGGATTCTGTCGTTGTTTGTGGTGTTGTATATTCTGTCGTTGTTTGTGGTGTTGTAGATTCTGTCGTTGTTTGTGGTCTTGTGGATTCTGTTGTTGTTTGTGGTGTTGTGGATTCTGTTGTTGTTTGTGGTGTTGTAGATGCTATCGTTGCTTGTGGTGTTGTGGATTCTGTCGTTGCTTGTTGTGTTGTGGATTCGGTTGTTATTTGTGCTGTTGTGGATTCTGTCATTGTTTGTGGTGTTGTGGATTCTGTTGTTGTTTTTGGTGTTGTAGATTCTGTCGTTGTTTGTGGTGCTGTGGATCCTGTCGTTGTTTGTGGTGTTGTAGATTCTGTCGTTGCTTGTGGTGTTGTGGATTCGGTTGTTATTTGTGTTGTTGTGGATTCTGTCGTTGTTTGTGGTGTTGTGGATTCTGTTGTTGTTTGTGGTGTTGTAGATTCTGTCGTTGTTTGTGGTGTTGTGGATTCTGTCGTTGTTTGTGGTGTTGTGGATTCTGTCGTTGTTTGTGGTGTTGTAGATTCTGTCGTTGTTTGTGGTGCTGTGGATCCTGTCGTTGTTTGTGGTGTTGTAGATTCTGTCGTTGTTTGTGGTGTTGTGGATTCTCTCGTTGTTTGTGGTGTTGTGGATTCTGTCGTTGTTTGTGTTGTTGTGGATCCTGTCGTTGTTTGTGGTATTGTAGATTCTGTCGTTGTTGGTGTTGTTGTGGGTTCTGTCATATTTGTGTTAGTAGTGGTAAGCAAATCTGAAAACAAAATTCATTTCAAAATGAATGACACAGGCAACATTGACTATTAGACACAACACGAAGAGAAGCAAAAATAAAAAACCACAAACACAATGATCAGAGCGGACCACCCAACATCGGGGCAATACCACTTCAACTTTCACTTATCTCTCAATTCTTAAAGGATCGGTGTACCTGCGATCGTATATTAGTATAGAATTTACAGCTACATATTAAATCCGTGCATTTCAATGCTACACATTGTGTGTTAAATTCCCATCCATATCAAAGTGTACTCAATTTATTTATTCTATCTTGCTACAATGTAGTGACTTGAGAACATTTTGTGTTTTCGCGGAAACTACGGTTTCTTCCAGCAATACAACTTACCAACATGATATAACTGAAGCATAGTAGAAATATATGTTAAATTCAAATAATCATAATCCCCTTTATTTTTTTCTTATATTATACAGGTTTCGAAAATTCAAGTTTTCAACGACCGTCTCCATTACATGGCAATACAATATGTACAGAGCTGTCGTATCCTTGGTTACACAATAGTTAATATCGATCCATTCTGATATCTCTTTACAATCCAAACACCACTAACAACAGTGGACTGTTAGTTCACGACCGAGGATGTAATAAACCCTCTAGTCATTGCTTCCAATCGTACTGACATGATTTATTAAATATTTTTATGTTAGAATTTTGCAGTTCATAAATAATGTAATTCAGTAAAATTATGGTCAATATCTCTCAGGCATATAGTAGCTAATCTTAGTCGAATTTGGCTATTTTGCTCAGGACCTTTAGTTTCCTGTTCAGACTTCAAATGAATTTTAAATTCCATGTTTTGTACTATGAACGTACGTAGTGAAGGTTATTCAAGATACACGTAGTGAGAACTGAATTAGATATCTACGTTTTTATTATTAAGATAAGAAACTGGACTACCCGAAAAAAAAACTCACCGACCTTATGCAAGTCATTTGTAATCTTTATCACAAACTCACATAAGTATATTTAAAACCAACTTCCATACGATCGCTGCCACGTTCGTCCCAAATTTAACAGACACCTCAACACTACTATGCTGTACTTACCTGAAAAACATAATCCATCGAGGACCCGGGTGGCTCAATGAGTTAGGTAGTTGGAATACCTAGCAACTCGTACAAGCATATCACCAATATGGCGTGGGTTCGCGCCCGGCTTTGTAAATTACAGAAAAGGTGTACTCGACTCACAGCCGCAAGTAATAAAGCTTACCAGTTGCTTGCCCATGGTCGATGGTTCTCTCAGGGTACTACGGCTTCTTCCATAACTAAAACTGGTGGCCATGATATAGCTTGAAATATTGTTGAAAGTGGCGTTAAACACCAACAATCAAATCAAATCAATCAATCAGAATCTATCGATGTTAGACCAGGTATTATTTGACATACGGTTTTGATCAGATAGAATCTATCTAGACAATTCAAATTTGCTAACTGGCCATTACCATCGCTGTCAGGTTCGCAGAATCCATCAATTACAAATGGTGATTGTCCATATCCTGGTACTTAAAGCATAATTAAAATATATTGAAAAATTTAATAAATCAATTATTTCAACCTTAAACTCTAGGGTCTGTGTTGTTCATCCTTTTAGTTTCCTGCGTTGTGCTTTGTTATTTTGTTTTGTTTACGTGCTGTAGCAACCGTACATGCCCAACACTTTTCCCCCGACAGAAATGTTCCCTTTCAAACGGTGTTCAATGGTGACCTTTCGGTCCGAATTTCTTTACTACAATCATGGAGAGCTGTTTATTGTTTTTTTTGCAATAATGTCACTTCCTTAGATACCAGAATCAGATACAAACTGACATTAATTAAACTTACATGGGATGCACGTTGAATTGACAGCTACCCAACTTCCGTTTGCTGAACAGGAAGCTACAATGGTTGCTTCGTAATAACCACTTCCGCATTCTAGCGTGGCAGTAGATCCCTCCACGTAACCATCTGCTATCCACACACCATTGTACATGTTGTATGGAAATCCACAGGATACAACTTAAACACAAACAGTGCATGTTTATTAATCATTTGTTTATATATGTATTGCTGTTGAAGATATAGTTATCAAGAAGGGAGGGCTGGGATGGAAATAACCGGTGTAACCCCGCCATATCTATGTGCCTGTTCCAAGCTAGCGTCATATCTCGTGGTTCTTTTGTGTTCAGTGAGTTAATGTGAGAGGTGATTATTCGTTTTGCTGATATTGATGGAAGTGTTAACTATCACTTACCAGCAACATTGCAGATTTCTGAAAGAGGTTCCAATGGGAGCTATAATAATACAGACAAGGTTAGATGGAGGGACAGTGTATCGGATGAGCTATGACGAGTGTCAAAGAATGGCGCACGTAACAAGTACACAACAATTACCATGTGACACACATCTACATTCGGAATATATTTACCTGCAGTAGTGATATTAGTGATGACGTTAAACTGGTCAGAGAAATTAGCAGATAGTTGTCCCAGATCTTCATCTCCCGTCACGTAATAGTCATACGTGCATTCATAATTTGTCCCACACACGTCTCTTATTGCTTGAGAAACTTTTTCTGGGATAACATTTACTGGACTGAAATGTTTGTCTTGATAGGAGCTGAATGGTCGTCCGTTCGGATATGTAAATAATGATTCGCTTTCTGAAATCGCCCCTACAATACAAACGTGTATATAATATTAAAATTTGTTGAACTTTACAACTTATTCTAAAGTACAATGTAAAAAGTAAGCGAGTGAGTGTGTAAGTGATTAAGTGTGTGAGTGATTGAGTGTGTGAGTGAGTAGTTGTGTGTGCAGCAAGTGATTCTGTGAGCGGGTGGGTGTGCGCGCGAGTCCATGGCTGATCAGCAAGTGATTGTGTGAGCAAGCGAGTGTGTGAGCGCGTTGGTGTGTGAGCAAGTGATTGTTATTGAACAATAAGTGAATAATTGCTATATCTTGGAAGAAATAAGTAACGTCTTGGCAAGATGACGATTGACCATTGCAGTTATGATGTTATTGTTTTGATCGTTAAAGTCATATTGTGCTACATGTCACACTGACAAATTAATTAAGTTAACATTATTCCAGAAACGTGTCGTGCGCACTGAATATCAACAATGTTATACTTTTTCAGCTTGGATCAAATGCTTCTGATGAAGACTTAGTTTTATTTAGTTATTATTATTACAATGGTCTCGATAGGTGCCATTTATGGGACAGAATATGCGAACCTCTTCGCACCACGGGATCTGATATCCCATGTTTGTGATGATTCGCGTTGGTTGAGTTCAATAATCATTAAATGTTAGACCTCCCCCCCCCCCCCCCCCACCCCCCCACACACACACAACATATAACATAGGAATATACTTGCAAGTTAATCCAAATTGTTTGTGAATATCAAAGATAGAAGCATCGCTATTAATAAGTACTCCATTCCGTGATATAAGATCGTTGTCCTTTATGCCATCATTATTACCATATAAACCAATGAATTCTCCTGAAAAAATATATACAACATTGTTACCAAAAAACCAAGGAATTCTCCTGACAAAATATTATTATGTTTATTCGATTTATTGCTTACATGTTTAAAAACTATTTCATAGATATTTGCTTGTCCTTTTTAATTTGACCATATAATTGTCTATCCTTCTGCGATTTACGGCTTCTAATTACCCATTTGGTATCTTCTAACTTTTATATTTTTTTGCATAGTTACTCAGAGTGATATAGTGAGTGAATAAAGGTAATAACAAAATTACCGAACTCCGAACAATCTTACAAAGGGAAAGTCAAAACACATAATTATATAAACAGACAAAATCAGTCAATCAACCGGAAAACTGTGAAAACCGTAATGACCCTGACTTGGTACAGGCATTTCTAAAGAAATGGTGGGTTGAATCAGATTTTAGGGCGCCAAACCTCCCGCTCTCATTACGGTTCAAAGGTTCCGGCTGTCACTGTAACAGTATTTAAATACAGGAACAAAATAGGTAAAATAGTTGTCAAAGCAGTACCATATTCGGTGACGTAAATGTCAAAAATATTTTTACGTCACACATTGACAAAAAAATTCTTGACATTTTTGACTTCTTTATCTTTATACATTTTCATTATATGAAAATGCATCGCTTATAATTTTTTCTGCAGAGACGGAATATATTTCGACAAGATATTGGTATCGGAATATAAACTGTTTAAGAGATCGAATAAGGCGAATCTTTTTATAGCCCTGGTCCAGTAGCCTGTTTCTCAGATGAAGATGACGTTTCAGGAAATCAGAATAATTGCTACTGGCCCTTGCATAGCGAATCAATTGCGAGATGTAAGCACCATATGCAGGAGAAGCGGGTATATTGCTGCACATGTTTGGAAAATTTATGATTGATTGTTGAACCTTTGTACTAAATTTCTACGTAAAAGTAATGTTCGGAACGCCTCTTCTATCATTTGTTTTATAGGGGGATTCATATTCTATTTAAGTTATTTATATTTATTTAGGTGTACTTGTGATAAACACAATTGTCATATCAGATGATGTTCGAGTCATTTAATAGTAACATGACAAGTGTCCTTTTGGAACAGGAAATTCCCACCCTTCTGGAACATTGGAGGTTATCCCCAGATTTCAAAGAAGATTCGCTGTGCTAAGTCTGTAGCTTTCTGTGTATTGTTTTGTTGACCATTGTCCATTTGTTCCTTTTCTTCTGGCTTTTCTGTTATCTGCCCTTGTCCTACGGCTCTTGCTGACCTTACCCTTGCAAACTCTTCTTGTATTAAACCTCAACGAAATGATTGGATAAAACATAATGTAATAGTTACCCGATTTATTAGGCGAAGTCATTATCAACACATTGAGGATGTTTAGTACAGCATATGCCTTTACAGAGAGATGTGGTCTTTCAAATGTTACTGTAACTGAAGGCTGGTCACCAGATGTACTTTCAATGACTGCTCCTTTTAAGATATAAGCATGGACAATTGTTTATGTCTGAGATGAGGTGAAATAAGTACTGAATAAAAGCTTTATCTACATTACATGTAGAACTATATCTACCATATCTCAGTATAATGATGTTTTCCTATTTTCTTTTATCCTGAACTTGTTCTATTTGAGCAGGCACATTGCATTGACTGGATACATGTTTACTATATACTATCACTGACCGAAATATAGCTTTTCTGGTACCCCTGTTACATGTTATATGTGAAGCTTTAGGGGAACTAGTATTAAATCCAGATTACCGTCAAAAGGGACATTCAAGGAATAATTGTATAATTTTATTATTTAATTCAAACAGTAAACGTCGATGGATTAATTTGTTTTTTCTGCAGGATAAACACAATATCAATACAGTGTCTTAAAATATAAAGTTGATGTATATTCGGAGCAACATTAGGGAAAGGCTCGGTGGATCTCACATATATTCTCGTTTGTCAGCCTCATACACATAAACATAAAATTTGAAAACACTGCACTACTACTGTCTATATTACTAAGGATGAGCCACCAGAATAGGTAACATCTATTATAACAATAGATGTTATCTATTCTGGTTGTAAAATGCAGATAAGAGGCAGGAACTGCTTACCCATCGCAACCTCCTTGGTTCACACCCTTGGTTTTTGTTGGGGTCCGTGTTGCTGGTCATTTTAGCTATCTGTGTTGTATATTTATGCTTTGTTTGTCTGTCTGAGTATTGCGTACCCAATGTTGCAAGTGTCTCTAGATTGTCCATTCTTGATTTCTCCTTCGGGTTTCTCTAACGTTTATATTTAAAAACACCTATATCATTTGCATATCAACTAATATATGAATAGGTTCAGTTTTCCACCGACATATTTGCTTTCTTCTGTTTAATGTTTTAGGTAGGTATGGGAATAGTTCTCTATTTCCAAGAATACAAAATATATCTATAGGTCTGTATCTTTAGAAAAATGTATATACTAGTGAAGATTCCCTGGGCTCAAATCCACAAAGCTGTACAACGCGTCCCCAGGTGGTCGATAGGAGGTTGATGGGGGTTGTCCGGTTATATTATGGAAGGCCTGTTCAACCATAGTTGGTAACGTGCATGGAGAAGGCCATGCTTCTGCACCTAAAATACCTCTTTTGTAGATTTAGAAAAAAAGAATAGGCGCATTTAATCGATACAAAAGACTAAATGTTGCTTGCCTACCCAACTCTCCATAACTTGCCAGTGACAGTCAGACATCGTTGACCCGACTGATCCATCCACCTCTCCCTCATTCCGATATAAATTTTTATATTTTGTACAAATAAAAAACCACTCATATAAACATAATGAGCAAATCAACAATCAAAATATAGACAATCCTGAATGTTTTGGTGTGAAATTTGTTAAAATCTATCCAGAAATGACTTCACAATAATTTTTTGAAAAAATATGGTCTTGGTTGATTATATAGGGATTTGTTGTACATGTGGCAATACTTTTGGCCACATGCTGTAGTTTCCTTGGACATAAATTGATCCGTCCGGACAAGTTTAACACCAGGACTTATTTTGTTAATACACGAAACGATCTGACTAGACCAGTTTAACACCAGAGCGTATTTTACTGTTACAGTTACATAATAACCTGTCATTACAATATTAATATAAAGGACGGAGAACCAGTCTATCTAACAAACTTCTTACCTCTAACAGAGAACCAGTCTATCTAACCAGCTTCTTACCTCTAAGAAAGAACCAATCTATCTAACAAGCTTCTTACCTCTAAAAGAGAACCAATCTATCTAACAAGCTTCTTACCTCTAACAGAGAACCGGTCTATCTAACAAGCTTCTTACCTCTAACAGAGAACCAGTATACCTACCAAGCTTCTTACCTCTAACAGAGAACCAGTCTACCTACCAAGCTTCTTACCTCTAACAGAGAACCAGTCGATCTACCAAGCTTCTCATCTCTAACAGAGAACCAGTCTATCCAACAAGCTTCTTACCTCTAACAGAGAACCAGTCTATTTAACAAGCTTCTTACCTGTAACAGAGAACCAATCTATCTAACAAGCTTCTTACCGCTAACAGAGAACCAATCTATCTAACAAGCTTCTTACCTCTAACAGAGAACCAATATATCCATTAAGCTGCTTACCTCAAACAGAGAACCAATCTATCCAACAAGCTTCTTACCTCTAACAGAGAACCAATCTATCTAGCAAGCTTCTTACCTCTAACAGAGAACCAATATATCTAACAAGCTTCTTATCTCTAACAGAGAACCAGTCTATCCAGCAAGCTTCTTACCTCTAACAGAAAGTGTATTACTAATTGAAGCTTCAAAGTCTACCATTTCACCATTAACCAGAACATCTATTCCACGTATTGTATTCGTTTGAACTTCAATGACGTCTGCATTGGTATAAGACTTTGCTGCAATTGACGTCACAGAACTACCTATAATGAAACGTCAATGTAACAATAAGAACGTGTAAATAACTGGTATATGATAAAATGATATGGCTAATCGGCCTGTTCGGATAAATGGTAAACAATACAGTGATATGTCTAACCGATCCGTTCGAATTAATAGTAAACAATAAAATTATATTGACTAGCGGTCTGTTCGAATACAGGGTACAATAAAATTCAATGAATAGTGAATAAAATACAACATTTTATACATACCTTGAGAGTTTCCGTACTGTTCAAGTCTCAGTTGTAATGTAAAATTATCATTTGCTATCGCTATAAATTCACCAACAGCATTGAACGTGTATAGAAGTCCGTCTAGAGTTACAAAATGAGGATCCCCAGTAACTCTTGCTGTAAATTAAAATCATATTTATAAATCATAGCACTACAGGTGTTACTAGTGGAGCAGAAAATGTGAACACTTCGGGTGTCATGCTAGTCGTTCTGACGTTTCATGTGCATTGTTCATCCCTTTTCTTACTCTCTGTTCGTTTTCCTGTGCTCATTGTATTGTTTGTCCGTGTTCGATTTATGGCCTCTGATTATCCCTTTGTGGAATCTTCAAACTTTTGTTGAATTTAATGTTGAAATGAAAAAAAAAAAAAAAAATGTATAAAGTTCTCATCCGCAGTAAAAATACTGAACTTTATATTTATTACCACAGGTTCTTTGCTATCGAATTGTTTTATGGGTTAATTGGAAATACTATATTGTTAATTAAAACTGAGGTCAATCATCATATGACCATACCCGATTGTCGATATCATGCTTAGTACATTTGCCTTATCTGCTTAAAGACTTTTAATTAGTTGGCTTTCCGAGAGTATCTGATGACAGTTATTCCAGAAACAAGCCTTGTGAGTAAAATTAGTGATATGAGAGATGTGAGTGATGTGTAGGTTGTCTTACATGCTGAAATACTTTTGAATTAGTTGGCTTTCCGGATGTACCTGATGACGGCTATTTCAGGAACAAGCCTTGCGCATAAAATTAGATAACTACGTTTTTATGACCATATATCCATATTAAATAAAATGTATAGCTGTACCGGAATGGATAATGGATGGTGTTCTACAAATTATTTTATTTGTGTTGTAGAATGGAAATCGAAGATGACTGCAACAATTCAATAACATTTGACCCTATATAGGAATACGCAAGCAATATCTTCATACAAATTGTGTACTGACAGAACCCAAACTGACCAAACATTGAACACAACAGGCTAAATTTATGTCCATCTCACAAGCCAGGAGCGGGATTTCCAACACCATACGTTGTGGTCCTTTTCATGTTTGATGGTTTAAGGTCAGAGGCCGTTGTTCGTGTGTTGATATTTTGGAACATCACTATTTAAGCTTTCTTTTCATATCTTACCCACTACTGGTGGGACGTAGTTCAAACACGAGTTGGGTGGCCTTCGTGTGTAAAATACGTCACATTCGGTATATACGTTAGTGTTTGCATTCTGTAAAGGGTAAACGCAGCAGTGTTGATAAGGTATGACGTCGTAGATGAAATTTGACAGAAATGGAATGTTTTCAAGGTTATCTCCAGCATAATGGTATCTGTTGGCATATCCACTTCCAAATAAGGCTTGATGATTCATTAATTGTCCACTGTCGTCATAACAGCATTGGTTGCCATATCCTTGCACTCTAAAGTTCACGTAAAAAACATAAACATACATGTATTATATATTTAATCAAATGAAGAGAAATCTATTGAACTTGGAATATACATTTTGTTATGGAGAATACACCCCAACTGTAGATTCTTAAAAATAATCAACGAAAACCACAAGGGTCGAGTTGATTATTCTTAAGAATCTACATATTTCCTTGCATAATACATTTCCACCTACAAAGGTGTTTTCATTTGATATTTTTACAATTTTAACGTTTAGAAAGCCAAATAAGACAAAAATTAACAAAAATAAGAAGACAAATTTGTATCGGTCAACGTCCTTTCGATTTTATATATATATATATATATATATATATACAACGTCTGAAAAACCAGTCAACGACCAATCTTACGGGGTGTTGGATCGTTACGGTATAACGATACTATACAAGTAAAGCAATTATAAACGTCTAAAATGGTTTGTAAAACAACACTAAGTACACAAAACAAAGTGATAAAGAATTAAACACTTCGTAGAATGACAAAATTTTCGTCCCACCGAGGGACTTTATCAATGTCTAATTAAATAAAATCTCGAAACAATATAGCGACTTTTCAAATTTCTAAAATTTCAAACTTTTTTTTGAAATTTGAAAAGTCGCTATATTGTTTCGAGATTTTATTTAATTAGACATTGATAAAGTCCCTCGGTGGGACGAAAATGTTGTCATTCTACGAAGTGTTTAATTCTTTATACCTTTGTTTTGTGTACTTGGTGTTGTTTTACAAACCATTTTAGACGTTTATAATTGTCTTACTTCTATAGTATCTTTATACCGTAACGATCCAACACCCCGGAAGATTGATCGTTGACTGGTTTTTCAGACGTTGTATATATATACGTCTGAAAATTAAACCAAACAGTGTTAGAATTAGATTTTAAAGCTGTCAAATTTTTGTTCTTCCCTCGACGGGATTTGAACTCACACCATTGATACACTGCAGCACAATTCGCTTAGCCTTACGTCCAGCGCCCTGGACCACTCGACCACATCCACTCCCTAAAAAAGGAGCTTCAATAATCGTAGTGTTACCTTTTCTCGTAAGGAGAATCTAGGGATAGACGCAAGACATGTGTATAAGCGTGTGTAGATGGTACATATATACTTAATATTATAATTTGACAGCAATCTAACTCAGCAATTTTTAATATATTATATAGGATAATGAAGAATTCATTATACAGTCACAGGAAATAAAGTATATTATACAAACGTCTAGAAACAAGTAACAACCATACAATATATCTGTCCCACTGGATCTCAAAGTTACTAAGGATACTAGGCTAATACTAAATATTATATACTTCTGAAAATTAAACCAAACAGTGTTAGAATTAGATTTTAGAGCTGTCAAATTTTTGTTCTTCCCTCGACGGGATTTGAACCCACACCATTGATACACTGCAGCGCCAATCACTTAGCCTTACGTCCAGAACCCTAGACCACTCGACCACATCCACTCCCTATATATTAAACAAGTGTGGACACAGAAATGTGCTGTCCAAAAGGCAAGTGTGGATGTCAATATTTCATATTATTAAACAACATTATTAAGAAAAAACTGGTGGAACGCGCTAATCTGGGTCACGGGTCACTGTAATCGGGCGGCTGTATCGAGAAACAGATACGGTGTTGAAAAAACTGTTGATACTCATAAAATATTGATAAATGCAATAAAATGTTATGTTTGTCTTCAAGAAATATGATAGACAAAACCATGTGTGAAGTTTTATGACGTAATATCTCCGATTTCTATGTAAATTTACGAGTTGAAGTTGCGGCTCTATCAAGAAACAGATACGGTGTTGAAAAAACTGTTGATACTCATAAAATATTGATAAATGCAATAAAATTTTATGTTTGTCTTCAAGAAATATGATAGACAAAACCATGGGTGAAGCTTTATGACGAAATATATCCGATTTCTATGTAAATTTACGAGTTGAAGTGGGGAAACACCCACAGGTAATTTTAGCGATGTATATTTATCTTGGACAGGAATAATGAGCGTCCTGATTGGATGACCGATTTAAATCACACTGTCTCCGCATGGTAAAAAGATGCATGTAATTAACTTAAAAAAGAAAAATCATGGACACAGGGGTCCTGAATTTTTTTTTTAATAAATAACTAATCCTGGATTATTATTTTTGCTTAATGTCCGGTCCTGTGTTTTTATTTCAAATATTCATCATAGCCCCCCTTCCCCTCCCAAGGGATATAAAATTGTATCATTAATAATAAATTAATAAATAATAAATTCAGATTTTCTATTTGAAATAAATCTCATTTATAAAACCTCTGATATTTGTTCAATTTTTAACGCTGATTTAAGCTTTAGTCGCAACAAATTTATATTTTTCTCTTTAAACTGTCGAAACATAACATTTATTTAACTGTAAAATTCGCAAATAAAATTCACCCCCCCCCTTTTTTCCCTTTTTTCTTGTTTAAATCAATGATCAACAATATTTCAGAATCAAACAAATGAATAAATATAACATAGATTACTTTTACGTGCAACTTTTTACCATGCGGAGTCGGTGTGTTTTAAATCGGTCATCCAATCAGGACGCTCTTGTCCAAGATAAAAAAAATACAGCACTAACATTACCTGTGGGTGTTTCCCCACTTCAACTCGTAAATTTACATAGAAATCGGAGATATTTCGTCATAAAACTTCACACATGGTTTTGTCTATCATATTTCTTGAAAACAAACATAAAATTTTATTGCATTCATCAATATTTTATGAGTATCAACCGTTTTTTCTACATCGTATCTGTTTCTCCATACAGCCGCCCGATTACAGTGACCCGTGACCCACTTTACCAGTTGTTTCTTAATAATGTTGTTTAACAATATAATAGTGTGTTCACCCTAGACGGGTGGTTTGACGGAAGGAAGCTTTAAAATCCAAAGCAGAGTTTTAAAAGCCCAGCAGGTGTTCGACACCCGCAAATTCCACAATATTTACAACACGTTTTAAAGCCTAAAATGGTAAAAGGTTAAAGTTCATATACACAATAAACTGTAGATTCTTAAAAATAATTCACTGTCCGAACAATAGAGTGACGTCAGAGAAATGTGTTAAGATAATCATGATGGTGAAATAAAATGATACAATTACCACCCTGTCAGAACAGTTTAAATGGCCGCTCACTTTACTGGCGTGGAACAAGTACTTTAATAAAAAGTTATGGTGTCAAGCCTTTCCTCTTAGTGAAATGATGCGGTCATGCAGTGTTTTCCACGTGTGCGTAAAATGCCAAGCCGCACATGTAGATAAGACTTATTGCTACACGTATATATTTTATGTGCAATCTGTTTTCTTGTATAAGATTTAAATACTCACGATGGTAGATTTTGCTTGAAGCAGAGTTTAGCAAATGGTTGTTGATAGCAATCATAGACATTAACTGCAGTTTCTACACATAAAGGATCAATATGAAACCTGACCAAATCTAATAGAGCGACATCTAGTGAACATGGACAGGAAGTGACGTTGTCATGGTGCATCGTTTGGATCGTCATATCATTTTTATTCCAATCATCACAAATTTGCATACTTGTTGACATATTTACCAGTACAGTAAACATATCTGACCAGTAATACGGACTGAAAAACAAAATAAATAACAAAACAATAAATAAAATAAAAAAGAAAACGTGCAGGGTCATGAAAGGATACTCTTCTTTAGGTATTACAAAGGTAATATCCTGACTGTAAGAGGTAGCATATAACTCTGTTTGTTTGTTTGTTTGGTTTATGGTGGTTAACGCCACTTTCAACAATATTTCAGTTATGTCGTGGCGGTCAGATTTATTGGTGGAGGAAACCGAAGTACCCGGAGAAAACCACCAACTTATCACAATTTTTGATTGGACGGTAGGTAAACTATTTTTCTCGTTCAGTAGAATTTAATAACAGTACAAATAACAAGTCCTCCAAATTCAGCAGTGCTATTCATACTTGAAATAAATAACCACGTGACTAAACGAGTTCCTCTGTCAGTTGACATACGTGGTGTGTCGGGTGTGATCAGCTTTGGTTTGCAGACTATGCACGATTTATATCCACAAGACTTCATCTGACTTTCCAATCTTTGGACTATGAGTGTACATGACAAAGATTATACCAGAAACTAATTCAGATATCGTCTTTTCCATCTTTTAAAATACTACAGACAATCATTGAATATATACTCCTCCAGCACTAGTACATTTATACATACCTGTTAGAGTCATTTACTGATATTTTTATTATCCCTGCCTCCATTGGAAAGTTCAATCTAAAGCTATAGTTTCCTGATACATTTGGTGTTGGGAGAGACGAATAATGCATCAATATTATACCACTTCCACCATCTTTCTACAATTTAGAGTGGTGTGTAAGTTTTATAATGCATAAATATCACAATGATAGCCAACACCAAGGTAAATTATCAGATTTAACGAACAGTTCTAATAGTTATTAAGAATAACATTGACAAATAAATAATATAGCAAGTTACGAACTATCCCGCAATAAATGAAAATAAAACATAACAAAAAACAAAAATTAATAACAAGATAAACAAAAATCTAAGCAAAGCCCCCCCTACCCCCCCCCCCCCCCCTCAAAATAATAAATAAAAAACAACAGAAAAAACAACAGAAAACAAACAAACAAACAAACATGTCCCATGTATAGCCCCATCGATCAATTCTCTTCTACAAAGTTGGCTTATTTTACAATTAGGATGGTAAATAAGCGCTAGAGACAACTGAAGGCGCAATCAAGAATGGACGATCCGGAGACATTGTAAATAAACCTTAGAGACAACTGAAGGGGCAATCAACAATGGACAATCCAGAGACATTGTAAATAAACGTTAGAGACAACTGAAAGGACAATCAAGAATGGACAATCCAGAGATATTGTAAATAAACGTTAGAGACAACTTAAGGGGCAATCAATAAAGGACAATCCAGAGACATTGTAAATAAACGTTAGAGAAAACTGAAGGGGCAATCAACAATGGACAATCCAGAGACACTGTAAATAAACGTTAGAGACAACTGAAAGGACAATCAAGAATGGACAATCCAGAGACACTGTAGATAAACGTTAGAGACAACCGAAAGGACAATCTAAAATAGGCAATCCAGAGACATTGTAAATAAACGTTAGAGACAACTGAAAGGACAAACAAAAATGGACAATCCAGAGGCATTGTAAATAAACTTTAGAGACAACAGAAGAGGCAATCAATAATGGATAATCCAGAGACATTGTAAATAAACGTTAGAGAAAATTGAAGGGGCAATCAACAATGGACAATCCAGAGACATTGTAAATAAACGTTAGAGAAAACTGAAGGGGCAATGAAGAATGGACAATCCAGAGACATTGTAAATAAACGTTAGAGACAACTGAAAGGAAAAACAAGAATGGACAATCCAGAGACATTGTAAATAAACGCTAGAGACAACTGAAGGGGCAATCAAGAATGGACAATCCAGAGACATTGTAAATAAACGTTAGAGACAACTGAAGGGGCAATCAACAAAGGACAATCCAGAGATATTGTAAATAAACGTTAGAGAAAACTGAAGGGGCAATCAACAATGGACAATCCAGAGACACTGTAAATAAACGTTAGAGACAACTGAAAGGACAATCAAGAATGGACAATCCAGAGACACTGTAGATAAACGTTAGAGACAACCGAAAGGACAATCTAAAATGGGCAATCCAGAGTCATTGTAAATATACGTTAGAGACAACTGAAAGGACAAACAAGAATGGACAATCCAGAGGCATTGTAAATAAACGTTAGAGACAACTGAAGGGGCAATCAATAATAGACAATCCAGAAACATTGTAAATAAACGTTAGAGACAACTGAAGGGGCAATCAACAAAGGACAATCCAGAGACATTGTAAATAAACGTTAGAGAAAACTGAAGGGGCAATCAACAATGGACAATCCAGAGACACTGTAGATAAACGTTAGAGACAACTGAAAGGACAAACAAGAATGGACAATCCAGGGGCATTGTAAATAAACTTTAGAGACAACTGAAGGGGCAATCAACAAAGGACAATCCAGAGACATTGTAAATAAACGTTAGAGACAACTGAAGGGGCAATCAACAAAGGACAATCCAGAGACATTGTAAATAAACGTTAGAGAAAACTGAAGGGGCAATCAACAATGGACAATCCAGAGACACTGTAAATAAACGTTAGAGACAACTGAAAGGACAATCAAGAATGGACAATCCAGAGACATTGTAAATAAACGTTAGAGACAACTGAAAGGACAAAGAAGAATGGACAATCCAGAGGCATTGTAAATAAACGTTAGAGACAACTGAAGGGGCAATCAACAAAGGACAATCCAGAGACATTGTAAATAAACGTTAGAGAAAACTGAAGGGGCAATCAACAATGGACAATCCAGAGACACTGTAGATAAACGTTAGAGACAACTGAAAGGACAAAGAAGAATGGACAATCCAGAGACATTGTACATAAACGTTAGAGACAACTGAAGAGGCAATCAACAATGGACAATCCAGAGACATTGTAAATAAACGTTAGAGAAAACTGAAGGGGCAATCAAGAATGGACAATCCAGAGACATTGTAAATAAACGTTAGACACAACTGAAGGGGCAATCAAGAATGGACAATCCAGAGACATTGTACATAAACGTTAGAGACAACTGGAGGGGCAATCAAGAATGGACAATCCAGAGACATTGTAAATAAACGTTAAACACAACTGAAGGGGCAATCAAGAATGGACAATTCAGAGACACTAAAAATAAACATTAGAGACAACTGAAGGGGCAATCAACAATGGACAATCCAGAGACACTGTAAATAAACGTTAGTGACAACTAAAGGGGCAATCTAGAATGGACAATCCAGAGACACTGTAACTAAACGTTAGAGACAACTGAAGGGGCAATCAATAAAGGACAATTCAGAGACATTGTAAATAAACGTTAGAGAAAACTGAAGGGGCAATCAACAATGGACAATCCAGAGACACTGTAAATAAACGATAGAGACAACTGAAAGGACAATCAAGAATGGACAATCCAGAGACACTGTAGATAAACGTTAGAGACAACCGAAAGGACAATCTAAAATAGGCAATCCAGAGACATTGTAAATAAACGTTAGAGACAACTGAAAGGACAAACAAAAATGGACAACCCAGAGACACTGTAGATAAACGTTAGAGACAACTGAAAGGACAAAGAAGAATGGACAATCCAGAGACATTGTACATAAACGTTAGAGACAACTGAAGAGGCAATCAACAATGGACAATCCAGAGACATTGTAAATAAACGTTAGAGAAAACTGAAGGGGCAATGAAGAATGGACAATCCAGAGACACTGTAACTAAACGTTAGAGACAACTGGAGGGGCAATCAAGAATGGACAATCCAGAGACATTGTAAATAAACGTTAGACACAACTGAAGGGGCAATCAAGAATGGACAATTCAGAGACACTAAAAATAAACATTAGAGACAACTGAAGGGGCAATCAACAATGGACAATCCAGAGACACTGTAAATAAACGTTAGTGACAACTAAAGGGGCAATCTAGAATGGACAATCCAGAGACATTGTAAATAAACGTTAGAGAAAACTGAAGGGGCAATCAACAATGGAAAATCCAGAGACACTGTAAATAAACGTTAGAGACAACTGAAAGGACAATCAAGAATGGACAATCCAGAGACACTGTAGATAAACGTTAGAGACAACCGAAAGGACAATCTAAAATAGGCAATCCAGAGACATTGTAAATAAACGTTAGAGACAACTGAAAGGACAAACAAAAATGGACAATCCAGAGGCATTGTAAATAAACTTTAGAGACAACAGAAGAGGCAATCAATAATGGACAATCCAGAGACATTGTAAATAAACGTTAGAGAAAATTGAAGGGGCAATCAACAATGGACAATCCAGAGACATTGTAAATAAACGTTAGAGAAAACTGAAGGGGCAATGAAGAATGGACAATCCAGAGACATTGTAAATAAACGTTAGAGACAACTGAAAAGACAAACAAGAATGGACAATCCAGAGACATTGTAAATAAACGTTAGAGAAAATTGAAGGGGCAATCAACAATGGACAATCCAGAGACATTGTAAATAAACGTTAGAGAAAACTGAAGGGGCAATGAAGAATGGACAATCCAGAGACATTGTAAATAAACGTTAGAGACAACTGAAAGGACAAACAAGAATGGACAATCCAGAGACATTGTAAATAAACGCTAGAGACAACTGAAGGGGCAATCAAGAATGGACAATCCAGAGACATTGTAAATAAACGTTAGAGACAACTGAAGGGGCAATCAAGAATGGACAATCCAGAGACATTGTAAATAAACGTTAGAGACAACTGAAGGGGCAATCAACAATGGATAATCCAGAGACACTGTAGATAAACGTTAGAGACAACTGAAAGGACAAACAAGAATGGACAATCCAGGTGCATTGTAAATAAACTTTAGAGACAACTGAAGGGGCAATCAACAAAGGACAATCCAGAGACATTGTAAATAAACGTTAGAGACAACTGAAGTGGCAATCAACAAAGGACAATCCAGAGACATTGTAAATAAACGTTAGAGAAAACTGAAGGGGCAATCAACAATGGACAATCCAGAGACACTGTAAATAAACGTTAGAGACAACTGAAAGGACAATCAAGAATGGACAATCCAGAGACATTGTAAATAAACGTTAGAGACAACTGAAAGGACAAAGAAGAATGGACAATCCAGAGGCATTGTAAATAAACGTTAGAGACAACTGAAGGGGCAATCAACAAAGGACAATCCAGAGACATTGTAAATAAACGTTAGAGAAAACTGAAGGAGCAATCAACAATGGACAATCCAGAGACACTGTAGATAAACGTTAGAGACAACTGAAAGGACAAAGAAGAATGAACAATCCAGAGACATTGTACATAAACGTTAGAGACAACTGAAGAGGCAATCAACAATGGACAATCCAGAGACATTGTAAATAAACGTTAGAGAAAACTGAAGGGGCAATGAAGAATGGACAATCCAGAGACACTGTAACTAAACGTTAGAGACAACTGGAGGGGCAATCAAGAATGGACAATCCAGAGACATTGTAAATAAACGTTAGACACAACTGAAGGGGCAATCAAGAATGGACAATTCAGAGACACTAAAAATAAACATTAGAGACAACTGAAGGGGCAATCAACAATGGACAATCCAGAGACACAGTAAATAAACGTTAGTGACAACTAAAGGGGCAATCTAGAATGGACAATCCAGAGACACTGTAACTAAACGTTAGAGACAACTGAAGGGGCAATCAAGAATGGACAATCCAGAGACATAGTAATTAAACGTTAGAGACAACTGAAGGGGAATCAAGAATGGACAATCCAGAGACATTGTAAATAAACGTTAGAGACAACTGAAGGGGCAATCAACAATGGACAATCCAGAGACACTGTAAATGAAGGTTAGAGACAATTGAAAGGACAATCTAGAATGGACAATCCAGAGACATTGTAAATAAACGTTAGAGACAACTGAAGGGGCAATCAAGAATGGACAATCCAGAGACATTGTAAATAAACGTTAGAGAAAACTGAAGGGGCAATCAACAAAGGACAATCCAGAGACATTGTAAATAAACGTTAGAGAAAACTGAAGGGGCAATCAACAATGGACAATCCAGAGACACTGTAGATAAACGTTAGAGACAACTGAAAGGACAAACAAGAATGGACAATCCAGGGGCATTGTAAATAAACTTTAGAGACAACTGAAGGGGCAATCAACAAAGGACAATCCAGAGACATTGTAAATAAACGTTAGAGACAACTGAAGGGGCAATCAACAAAGGACAATCCAGAGACATTGTAAATAAACGTTAGAGAAAACTGAAGGGGCAATCAACAATGGACAATCCAGAGACACTGTAAATAAACGTTAGAGACAACTGAAAGGACAATCAAGAATGGACAATCCAGAGACATTGTAAATAAACGTTAGAGACAACTGAAAGGACAAAGAAGAATGGACAATCCAGAGGCATTGTAAATAAACGTTAGAGACAACTGAAGGGGCAATCAACAAAGGACAATCCAGAGACATTGTAAATAAACGTTAGAGAAAACTGAAGGGGCAATCAACAATGGACAATCCAGAGACACTGTAGATAAACGTTAGAGACAACTGAAAGGACAAAGAAGAATGGACAATCCAGAGACATTGTACATAAACGTTAGAGACAACTGAAGAGGCAATCAACAATGGACAATCCAGAGATATTGTAAATAAACGTTAGAGAAAACTGAAGGGGCAATGAAGAATGGACAATCCAGAGACACTAACTAAACGTTAGAGACAACTGGAGGGGCAATCAAGAATGGACAATCCAGAGACATTGTAAATAAACGTTAGACACAACTGAACGGGCAATCAAGAATGGACAATTCAGAGACACTAAAAATAAACATTAGAAACAACTGAAGGGGCAATCAACATTGGACAATCCAGAGACACTGTAAATAAACGTTAGTGACAACTAAAGGGGCAATCTAGAATGGACAATCCAGAGACACTGTAACTAAACGTTAGAGACAACTGAAGGGGCAATCAATAAAGGACAATCCAGAGACATTGTAAATAAACGTTAGAGAAAACTGAAGGGGCAATCAACAATGGACAATCCAGAGACACTGTAAATAAACGTTAGAGACAACTGAAAGGACAATCAAGAATGGACAATCCAGAGACACTGTAGATAAACGTTAGAGACAACCGAAAGGAAAATCTAAAATAGGCAATCCAGAGACATTGTAAATAAACGTTAGAGACAACTGAAAGGACAAACAAAAATGGACAATCCAGAGACACTGTAGATAAACGTTAGAGACAACTGAAAGGACAAAGAAGAATGGACAATCCAGAGACATTGTACATAAACGTTAGAGACAACTGAAGAGGCAATCAACAATGGACAATCCAGAGACATTGTAAATAAACGTTAGAGAAAACTGAAGGGGCAATGAATAATGGACAATCCAGAGACACTGTAACTAAACGTTAGAGACAACTGGAGGGGCAATCAAGAATGGACAATCCAGAGACATTGTAAATAAACGTTAGACACAACTGAAGGGGCAATCAAGAATGGACAATTCAGAGACACTAAAAATAAACATTAGAGACAACTGAAGGGGCAATCAACAATGGACAATCCAGAGACACTGTAAATAAACGTTAGTGACAACTAAAGGGGCAATCTAGAATGGACAATCCAGAGACACTGTAAATAAACGTTAGAGACAACTGAAAGGACAATCAAGAATGGACAATCCAGAGACACTGTAGATAAACGTTAGAGACAACCGAAAGGACAATCTAAAATAGGCAATCTAGAGACATTGTAAATAAACGTTAGAGACAACTGAAAGGACAATCAAGAATGGACAATCCAGAGACATTGTAAATAAACGTTAGAGACAACTGAAAGGACAAAGAAGAATGGACAATCCAGAGGCATTGTAAATAAACGTTAGAGACAACTGAAGGGGCAATCAACAAAGGACAATCCAGAGACATTGTAAATAAACGTTAGAGAAAACTGAAGGAGCAATCAACAATGGACAATCCAGAGACACTGTAGATAAACGTTAGAGACAACTGAAAGGACAAAGAAGAATGAACAATCCAGAGACATTGTACATAAACGTTAGAGACAACTGAAGAGGCAATCAACAATGGACAATCCAGAGACATTGTAAATAAACGTTAGAGAAAACTGAAGGGGCAATGAAGAATGGACAATCCAGAGACACTGTAACTAAACGTTAGAGACAACTGGAGGGGCAATCAAGAATGGACAATCCAGAGACATTGTAAATAAACGTTAGACACAACTGAAGGGGCAATCAAGAATGGACAATTCAGAGACACTAAAAATAAACATTAGAGACAACTGAAGGGGCAATCAACAATGGACAATCCAGAGACACAGTAAATAAACGTTAGTGACAACTAAAGGGGCAATCTAGAATGGACAATCCAGAGACACTGTAACTAAACGTTAGAGACAACTGAAGGGGCAATCAAGAATGGACAATCCAGAGACATAGTAATTAAACGTTAGAGACAACTGAAGGGGAATCAAGAATGGACAATCCAGAGACATTGTAAATAAACGTTAGAGACAACTGAAGGGGCAATCAACAATGGACAATCCAGAGACACTGTAAATGAAGGTTAGAGACAATTGAAAGGACAATCTAGAATGGACAATCCAGAGACATTGTAAATAAACGTTAGAGACAACTGAAGGGGCAATCAAGAATGGACAATCCAGAGACATTGTAAATAAACGTTAGAGAAAACTGAAGGGGCAATCAACAAAGGACAATCCAGAGACATTGTAAATAAACGTTAGAGAAAACTGAAGGGGCAATCAACAATGGACAATCCAGAGACACTGTAGATAAACGTTAGAGACAACTGAAAGGACAAACAAGAATGGACAATCCAGGGGCATTGTAAATAAACTTTAGAGACAACTGAAGGGGCAATCAACAAAGGACAATCCAGAGACATTGTAAATAAACGTTAGAGACAACTGAAGGGGCAATCAACAAAGGACAATCCAGAGACATTGTAAATAAACGTTAGAGAAAACTGAAGGGGCAATCAACAATGGACAATCCAGAGACACTGTAAATAAACGTTAGAGACAACTGAAAGGACAATCAAGAATGGACAATCCAGAGACATTGTAAATAAACGTTAGAGACAACTGAAAGGACAAAGAAGAATGGACAATCCAGAGGCATTGTAAATAAACGTTAGAGACAACTGAAGGGGCAATCAACAAAGGACAATCCAGAGACATTGTAAATAAACGTTAGAGAAAACTGAAGGGGCAATCAACAATGGACAATCCAGAGACACTGTAGATAAACGTTAGAGACAACTGAAAGGACAAAGAAGAATGGACAATCCAGAGACATTGTACATAAACGTTAGAGACAACTGAAGAGGCAATCAACAATGGACAATCCAGAGATATTGTAAATAAACGTTAGAGAAAACTGAAGGGGCAATGAAGAATGGACAATCCAGAGACACTAACTAAACGTTAGAGACAACTGGAGGGGCAATCAAGAATGGACAATCCAGAGACATTGTAAATAAACGTTAGACACAACTGAACGGGCAATCAAGAATGGACAATTCAGAGACACTAAAAATAAACATTAGAAACAACTGAAGGGGCAATCAACATTGGACAATCCAGAGACACTGTAAATAAACGTTAGTGACAACTAAAGGGGCAATCTAGAATGGACAATCCAGAGACACTGTAACTAAACGTTAGAGACAACTGAAGGGGCAATCAATAAAGGACAATCCAGAGACATTGTAAATAAACGTTAGAGAAAACTGAAGGGGCAATCAACAATGGACAATCCAGAGACACTGTAAATAAACGTTAGAGACAACTGAAAGGACAATCAAGAATGGACAATCCAGAGACACTGTAGATAAACGTTAGAGACAACCGAAAGGAAAATCTAAAATAGGCAATCCAGAGACATTGTAAATAAACGTTAGAGACAACTGAAAGGACAAACAAAAATGGACAATCCAGAGACACTGTAGATAAACGTTAGAGACAACTGAAAGGACAAAGAAGAATGGACAATCCAGAGACATTGTACATAAACGTTAGAGACAACTGAAGAGGCAATCAACAATGGACAATCCAGAGACATTGTAAATAAACGTTAGAGAAAACTGAAGGGGCAATGAATAATGGACAATCCAGAGACACTGTAACTAAACGTTAGAGACAACTGGAGGGGCAATCAAGAATGGACAATCCAGAGACATTGTAAATAAACGTTAGACACAACTGAAGGGGCAATCAAGAATGGACAATTCAGAGACACTAAAAATAAACATTAGAGACAACTGAAGGGGCAATCAACAATGGACAATCCAGAGACACTGTAAATAAACGTTAGTGACAACTAAAGGGGCAATCTAGAATGGACAATCCAGAGACACTGTAAATAAACGTTAGAGACAACTGAAAGGACAATCAAGAATGGACAATCCAGAGACACTGTAGATAAACGTTAGAGACAACCGAAAGGACAATCTAAAATAGGCAATCTAGAGACATTGTAAATAAACGTTAGAGACAACTGAAAGGACAATCAAGAATGGACAATCCAGAGACATTGTAAATAAACGTTAGAGACAACTGAAAGGACAAAGAAGAATGGACAATCCAGAGGCATTGTAAATAAACGTTAGAGACAACTGAAGGGGCAATCAACAAAGGACAATCCAGAGACATTGTAAATAAACGTTAGAGAAAACTGAAGGAGCAATCAACAATGGACAATCCAGAGACACTGTAGATAAACGTTAGAGACAACTGAAAGGACAAAGAAGAATGAACAATCCAGAGACATTGTACATAAACGTTAGAGACAACTGAAGAGGCAATCAACAATGGACAATCCAGAGACATTGTAAATAAACGTTAGAGAAAACTGAAGGGGCAATGAAGAATGGACAATCCAGAGACACTGTAACTAAACGTTAGAGACAACTGGAGGGGCAATCAAGAATGGACAATCCAGAGACATTGTAAATAAACGTTAGACACAACTGAAGGGGCAATCAAGAATGGACAATTCAGAGACACTAAAAATAAACATTAGAGACAACTGAAGGGGCAATCAACAATGGACAATCCAGAGACACAGTAAATAAACGTTAGTGACAACTAAAGGGGCAATCTAGAATGGACAATCCAGAGACACTGTAACTAAACGTTAGAGACAACTGAAGGGGCAATCAAGAATGGACAATCCAGAGACATAGTAATTAAACGTTAGAGACAACTGAAGGGGAATCAAGAATGGACAATCCAGAGACATTGTAAATAAACGTTAGAGACAACTGAAGGGGCAATCAACAATGGACAATCCAGAGACACTGTAAATGAAGGTTAGAGACAATTGAAAGGACAATCTAGAATGGACAATCCAGAGACATTGTAAATAAACGTTAGAGACAACTGAAGGGGCAATCAAGAATGGACAATCCAGAGACATTGTAAATAAACGTTAGAGAAAACTGAAGGGGCAATCAACAAAGGACAATCCAGAGACATTGTAAATAAACGTTAGAGAAAACTGAAGGGGCAATCAACAATGGACAATCCAGAGACACTGTAGATAAACGTTAGAGACAACTGAAAGGACAAACAAGAATGGACAATCCAGGGGCATTGTAAATAAACTTTAGAGACAACTGAAGGGGCAATCAACAAAGGACAATCCAGAGACATTGTAAATAAACGTTAGAGACAACTGAAGGGGCAATCAACAAAGGACAATCCAGAGACATTGTAAATAAACGTTAGAGAAAACTGAAGGGGCAATCAACAATGGACAATCCAGAGACACTGTAAATAAACGTTAGAGACAACTGAAAGGACAATCAAGAATGGACAATCCAGAGACATTGTAAATAAACGTTAGAGACAACTGAAAGGACAAAGAAGAATGGACAATCCAGAGGCATTGTAAATAAACGTTAGAGACAACTGAAGGGGCAATCAACAAAGGACAATCCAGAGACATTGTAAATAAACGTTAGAGAAAACTGAAGGGGCAATCAACAATGGACAATCCAGAGACACTGTAGATAAACGTTAGAGACAACTGAAAGGACAAAGAAGAATGGACAATCCAGAGACATTGTACATAAACGTTAGAGACAACTGAAGAGGCAATCAACAATGGACAATCCAGAGACATTGTAAATAAACGTTAGAGAAAACTGAAGGGGCAATGAAGAATGGACAATCCAGAGACACTGTAACTAAACGTTAGAGACAACTGGAGGGGCAATCAAGAATGGACAATCCAGAGACATTGTAAATAAACGTTAGACACAACTGAACGGGCAATCAAGAATGGACAATTCAGAGACACTAAAAATAAACATTAGAAACAACTGAAGGGGCAATCAACATTGGACAATCCAGAGACACTGTAAATAAACGTTAGTGACAACTAAAGGAGCAATCTAGAATGGACAATCCAGAGACACTGTAACTAAACGTTAGAGAAAACTGAAGGGGCAATCAATAAAGGACAATCCAGAGACATTGTAAATAAACGTTAGAGAAAACTGAAGGGGCAATCAACAATGGACAATCCAGAGACACTGTAAATAAACGTTAGAGACAACTGAAGGGACAATCAAGAATGGACAATCCAGAGACACTGTAGATAAACGTTAGAGACAACCGAAAGGAAAATCTAAAATAGGCAATCCAGAGACATTGTAAATAAACGTTAGAGACAACTGAAGGAGCAATCAACAATGGACAATCCAGAGACACTGTAGATAAACGTTAGAGACAACTGAAAGGACAAAGAAGAATGGACAATCCAGAGACATTGTACATAAACGTTAGAGACAACTGAAGAGGCAATCAACAATGGACAATCCAGAGACATTGTAAATAAACGTTAGAGAAAACTGAAGGGGCAATGAAGAATGGACAATCCAGAGACACTGTAACTAAACGTTAGAGACAACTGGAGGGGCAATCAAGAATGGACAATCCAGAGACATTGTAAATAAACGTTAGACACAACTGAAGGGGCAATCAAGAATGGACAATTCAGAGACACTAAAAATAAACATTAGAGACAACTGAAGGGGCAATCAACAATGGACAATCCAGAGACACTGTAAATAAACGTTAGTGACAACTAAAGGGGCAATCTAGAATGGACAATCCAGAGACACTGTAACTAAACGTTAGAGACAACTGAAGGGGCATTCAATAAAGGACAATCCAGAGACATTGTAAATAAACGTTAGAGAAAACTGAAGGGGCAATCAACAATGGACAATCCAGAGACACTGTAAATAAACGTTAGAGACAACTGAAAGGACAATCAAGAATGGACAATCCAGAGACACTGTAGATAAACGTTAGAGACAACCGAAAGGACAATCTAAAATAGGCAATCTAGAGACATTGTAAATAAACGTTAGAGACAACTGAAAGGACAATCAAGAATGGACAATCCAGAGACATTGTAAATAAACGTTAGAGACAACTGAAAGGACAAAGAAGAATGGACAATCCAGAGGCATTGTAAATAAACGTTAGAGAAAACTGAAGGGGCAATCAACAAAGGACAATCCAGAGACATTGTAAATAAACGTTAGAGAAAACTGAAGGAGCAATCAACAATGGACAATCCAGAGACACTGTAGATAAACGTTAGAGACAACTGAAAGGACAAAGAAGAATGAACAATCCAGAGACATTGTACATAAACGTTAGAGACAACTGAAGAGGCAATCAACAATGGACAATCCAGAGACATTGTAAATAAACGTTAGAGAAAACTGAAGGGGCAATGAAGAATGGACAATCCAGAGACACTGTAACTAAACGTTAGAGACAACTGGAGGGGCAATCAAGAATGGACAATCCAGAGACATTGTAAATAAACGTTAGACACAACTGAAGGGGCAATCAAGAATGGACAATTCAGAGACACTAAAAATAAACATTAGAGACAACTGAAGGGGCAATCAACAATGGACAATCCAGAGACACAGTAAATAAACGTTAGTGACAACTAAAGGGGCAATCTTGAATGGACAATCCAGAGACATTGTAACTAAACGTTAGAGACAACTGAAGGGGCAATCAAGAATGGACAATCCAGAGACATAGTAATTAAACGTTAGAGACAACTGAAGGGGAATCAAGAATGGACAATCCAGAGACATTGTAAATAAACGTTAGAGACAACTGAAGGGGCAATCAACAATGGACAATCCAGAGACACTGTAAATGAAGGTTAGAGACAATTGAAAGGACAATCTAGAATGGACAATCCAGAGACATTGTAAATAAACGTTAGAGACAACTGAAGGGGCAATCAAGAATGGACAATCCAGAGACATTGTAAGTAAACGTTAGAGAAAACTGAAGGGGCAATCAACAAAGGACAATCCAGAGACATTGTAAATAAACGTTAGGGAAAACTGAAGGGGCAATCAACAATGGACAATCCAGAGACACTGTAGATAAACGTTAGAGACAACTGAAAGGACAAACAAGAATGGACAATCCAGGGGCATTGTAAATAAACTTTAGAGACAACTGAAGGGGCAATCAACAAAGGACAATCCAGAGACATTGTAAATAAACGTTAGAGACAACTGAAGGGGCAATCAACAAAGGACAATCCAGAGACATTGTAAATAAACGTTAGAGAAAACTGAAGGGGCAATCAACAATGGACAATCCAGAGACACTGTAAATAAACGTTAGAGACAACTGAAAGGACAATCAAGAATGGACAATCCAGAGACATTGTAAATAAACGTTAGAGACAACTGAAAGGACAAAGAAGAATGGACAATCCAGAGGCATTGTAAATAAACGTTAGAGTCAACTGAAGGGGCAATCAACAAAGGACAATCCAGAGACATTGTAAATAAACGTTAGAGAAAACTGAAGGGGCAATCAACAATGGACAATCCAGAGACACTGTAGATAAACGTTAGAGACAACTGAAAGGACAAAGAAGAATGGACAATCCAGAGACATTGTACATAAACGTTAGAGACAACTGAAGAGGCAATCAACAATGGACAATCCAGAGACATTGTAAATAAACGTTAGAGAAAACTGAAGGGGCAATGAAGAATGGACAATCCAGAGACACTGTAACTAAACGTTAGAGACAACTGGAGGGGCAATCAAGAATGGACAATCCAGAGACATTGTAAATAAACGTTAGACACAACTGAAGGGGCAATCAAGAATGGACAATTCAGAGACACTAAAAATAAACATTAGAAACAACTAAAGGGGCAATCTAGAATGGACAATCCAGAGACACTGTAAATAAACGTTAGTGACAACTAAAGGGGCAATCTAGAATGGACAATCCAGAGACACTGTAACTAAACGTTAGAGACAACTGAAGGGGCAATCAATAAAGGACAATCCAGAGACATTGTAAATAAACGTTAGAGAAAACTGAAGGGGCAATCAACAATGGACAATCCAGAGACACTGTAAATAAACGTTAGAGACAACTGAAAGGACAATCAAGAATGGACAATCCAGAGACACTGTAGATAAACGTTAGAGACAACCGAAAGGAAAATCTAAAATAGGCAATCCAGAGACATTGTAAATAAACGTTAGAGACAACTGAAAGGACAAATAAAAATGGACAATCCAGAGACACTGTAGATAAACGTTAGAGACAACTGAAAGGACAAAGAAGAATGGACAATCCAGAGACATTGTACATAAACGTTAGAGACAACTGAAGAGGCAATCAACAATGGACAATCCAGAGACATTGTAAATAAACGTTAGAGAAAACTGAAGGGGCAATGAAGAATGGACAATCCAGAGACACTGTAACTAAACGTTAGAGAAAACTGGAGGGGCAATCAAGAATGGACAATCCAGAGACATTGTAAATAAACGTTAGACACAACTGAAGGGGCAATCAAGAATGGACAATTCAGAGACACTAAAAATAAACATTAGAGACAACTGAAGGGGCAATCAACAATGGACAATCCAGAGACACTGTAAATAAACGTTAGTGACAACTAAAGGGGCAATCTAGAATGGACAATCCAGAGACACTGTAACTAAACGTTAGAGACAACTGAAGGGGCATTCAATAAAGGACAATCCAGAGACATTGTAAATAAACGTTAGAGAAAACTGAAGGGGCAATCAACAATGGACAATCCAGAGACACTGTAAATAAACGTTAGAGACAACTGAAAGGACAATCAAGAATGGACAATCCAGAGACACTGTAGATAAACGTTAGAGACAACCGAAAGGACAATCTAAAATAGGCAATCTAGAGACATTGTAAATAAACGTTAGAGACAACTGAAAGGACAAACAAAAATGGACAATCCAGAGGCATTGTAAATAAACTTTAGAGACAACAGAAGAGGCAATCAATAATGGACAAGCCAGAGACATTGTAAATAAACGTTAGAGAAAATTGAAGGGGCAATCAACAATGGACAATCCAGAGACATTGTAAATAAACGTTAGAGAAAACTGAAGGGGCAATCAAGAATGGACAATCCAGAGACATTGTAAATAAACGCTAGAGACAACTGAAGGGGCAATCAAGAATGGACAATCCAGAGACATTGTAAATAAACGTTAGAGACAACTGAAAGGACAAACAAGAATGGACAATCCAGAGACATTGTAAATAAACGCTAGAGACAACTGAAGGGGCAATCAAGAATGGACAATCCAGAGACATTGTAAATAAACGTTAGAGACAACTGAAGGGGCAATCAAGAATGGACAATCCAGAGACATTGTAAATAAACGTTAGAGACAACTGAAGGGGCAATCAACAAAGGACAATCCAGAGATATTGTAAATAAACGTTAGAGAAATCTGAAGGGGCAATCAACAATAGACAATCCAGAGACACTGTAAATAAACGTTAGAGACAACTGAAAGGACAATCAAGAATGGACAATCCAGAGACACTGTAGATAAACGTTAGAGACAACCGAAAGGACAATCTAAAATGGGCAATCCAGAGTCATTGTAAATATACGTTAGAGACAACTGAAAGGACAAACAAGAATGGACAATCCAGAGGCATTGTAAATAAACGTTAGAGACAACTGAAGGGGCAATCAATAATGGACAATCCAGAAACATTGTAAATAAACGTTAGAGACAACTGAAGGGGCAATCAACAAAGGACAATCCAGAGACATTGTAAATAAACGTTAGAGAAAACTGAAGGGGCAATCAACAATGGACAATCCAGAGACACTGTAGATAAACGTTAGAGACAACTGAAAGGACAATCAATAATGGACAATCCAGAAACATTGTAAATAAACGTTAGAGACAACTGAAGGGGCAATCAACAAAGGACAATCCAGAGACATTGTAAATAAACGTTTGATAAAACTGAAGGGGCAATCAACAATGGACAATCCAGAGACACTGTAAATAAACGTTAGAGACAACTGAAAGGACAATCAAGAATGGACAATCCAGAGACATTGTAAATAAACGTTAGAGACAACTGAAAGGACAAAGAAGAATGGACAATCCAGAGGCATTGTAAATAAACGTTAGAGACAACTGAAGGGGCAATCAACAAAGGACAATCCAGAGACATTGTAAATAAACGTTAGAGAAAACTGAAGGGGCAATCAACAATGGACAATCCAGAGACACTGTAGATAAACGTTAGAGACAACTGAAAGGACAAAGAAGAATGAACAATCCAGAGACATTGTACATAAACGTTAGAGACAACTGAAGAGGCAATCAACAATGGACAATCCAGAGACATTGTAAATAAACGTTAGAGAAAACTGAAGGGGCAATGAAGAATGGACAATCCAGAGACACTGTAACTAAACGTTAGAGACAACTGGAGGGGCAATCAAGAATGGACAATCCAGAGACATTGTAAATAAACGTTAGACACAACTGAAGGGGCAATCAAGAATGGACAATTCAGAGACACTAAAAATAAACATTAGAGACAACTGAAGTGGCAATCAACAATGGACAATCCAGAGACACTGAAAATAAACGTTAGTGACAACTAAAGGGGCAATCTAGAATGGACAATCCAGAGACACTGTAGCTAAACGTTAGAGACAACTGAAGGGGCAATCAAGAATGGACAATCCAGAGACATAGTAATTAAACGTTAGAGACAACTGAAGGGGAATCAAGAATGGACAATCCAGAGACATTGTAAATAAACGTTAGAGACAACTGAAGGGGCAATCAACAATGGACAATCCAGAGACATAGTAATTAAACGTTAGAGACAACTGAAGGGGAATCAAGAATGGACAATCCAGAGACATTGTAAATAAACGTTAGAGACAACTGAAGGGGCAATCAAGAATGGACAATCCAGAGACATAGTAATTAAACGTTAGAGACAACTGAAGGGGAATCAAGAATGGACAATCCAGAGACATTGTAAATAAACGTTAGAGACAACTGAAGGGGCAATCAACAAAGGACAATCCAGAGACATTGTAAATAAACGTTAGAGAAAACTGAAGGGGCAATCAAGAATGGACAATCCAGAGACACTGTAGATAAACGTTAGAGACAACTGAAAGGACAAAGAAGAATGAACAATCCAGAGACATTGTACATAAACGTTAGAGACAACTGAAGAGGCAATCAACAATGGACAATCCAGAGACATTGTAAATAAACGTTAGAGAAAACTGAAGGGGCAATGAAGAATGGACAATCCAGAGACACTGTAACTAAACGTTAGAGACAACTGGAGGGGCAATCAAGAATGGACAATCCAGAGACATTGTAAATAAACGTTAGACACAACTGAAGGGGCAATCAAGAATGGACAATTCAGAGACACTAAAAATAAACATTAGAGACAACTGAAGGGGTAATCAACAATGGACAATCCAGAGACACTGTAAATAAACGTTAGTGACAACTAAAGGGGCAATCTAGAATGGACAATCCAGAGACACTGTAGCTAAACGTTAGAGACAACTGAAGGGGCAATCAAGAATGGACAATCCAGAGACATAGTAATTAAACGTTAGAGACAACTGAAGGGGAATCAAGAATGGACAATCCAGAGACATTGTAAATAAACGTTAGAGACAACTGAAGGGGCAATCAACAATGGACAATCCAGAGACACTGTAAATGAAGGTTAGAGACAATTGAAAGGACAATCTAGAATGGACAATCCAGAGACATTGTAAATAAACGTTAGAGACAACTGAAGGGGCAATCAAGAATGGACAATCCAGAGACATTGTAAATAAACGTTAGAGAAAACTGAAGGGGCAATCAACAATGGACAATCCAGAGACACTGTAAATAAACGTTAGAGACAACCGAAAGGACAATCAAGAATGGACAATCCAGAGACACTGTAGATAAACGTTAGAGACAATCGAAAGGACAATCTAAAATAGGCAATCCAGAGACATTGTAAATAAACGTTAGAGACAATTGAAAGGACAATCTAGAATGGACAATCCAGAGACATTGTAAATAAACGTTAGAGACAACTGAAGGGGCAATCAAGAATGGACAATCCAGAGACATTGTAAATAAACGCTAGAGACAACTGAAGGGGCAATCAAGAATGGACAATCCAGAGACACTAAAAATAAACATTAGAGACAACTGAAGGGGCAATCAACAATGGACAATCCAGAGACACTGTAAATAAACGTTAGTGACAACTGAAGGGGGAATCTAGAATGGACAATCCAGAGACACTGTAACTAAACGTTAGAGACAACTGAAGGGGCAATCAACAATGGACAATCTAGAGACACTGTAAATAAAGGTTAGGGACAATTGAATGGACAATCTAGAATGGACAATCCAGAGACATTGTAAATAAATGTTAGAGACAACTGAAGGGGCAATCAAGAATGGACAATCCAGAGACATTGTAAATAAACGTTAGAGACAACTGAAGGGGCAATCAACAATGGACAATCCAGAGACACTGAAAATAAACATTAGAGACAACTGAAGGGGCAATCAACAATGGACAATCCAGAGACACTGTAAATAAACGTTAGTGACAACTAAAGGGGCAATCTAGAATGGAAAATCCAGAGACACTGTAACTAAACGTTAGAGACAACTGAAGGGGAATCAAGAATGGACAATCCAGAAACATTGTAAATAAACGTTAGAGACAACTGAAGGGGCAATCGACAATGGACAATCCAGAGACACTGTAGATAAACGTTAGAGACAACTGAAGGGGCTATCAACAATGGACAATCCAGAGACACTGTAAATAAACGTTAGTGACAGCTAAAGGAGCAATCAATAATGGACAATCCAGAGACATTGTAAATAAACGTTAGAGACAACTGAAGGGGCAATCAAGAATGGACAATCCAGAGACATTGTAAATAAACGTTAGAGACAACTGAAGGGGCAATCAAAAATGGACAATCCAGAGACATTGTAAATAAACGCTAGAGACAACTGAAGGGGCAATCAAGAATGGACAATCCAGAGACACTAAAAATAAACATTAGAGACAACTGAAGGGGCAATCAACAATGGACAATCCAGAGACACTGTAAATAAACGTTAGTGACAACTGAAGGGGGAATCTAGAATGGACAATCCAGAGACACTGTAACTAAACGTTAGAGACAACTGAAGGGGCAATCAACAATGGACAATCTAGAGACACTGTAAATAAAGGTTAGGGACAATTGAATGGACAATCTAGAATGGACAATCCAGAGACATTGTAAATAAACGTTAGAGACAACTGAAGGGGCAATCAAGAATGGACAATCCAGAGACATTGTAAATAAACGTTAGAGACAACTGAAGGGGCAATCAACAATGGACAATCCAGAGACACTGAAAATAAACATTAGAGACAACTGAAGGGGCAATCAACAATGGACAATCCAGAGACACTGTAAATAAACGTTAGTGACAACTAAAGGGGCAATCTAGAATGGAAAATCCAGAGACACTGTAACTAAACGTTAGAGACAACTGAAGGGGAATCAAGAATGGACAATCCAGAAACATTGTAAATAAACGTTAGAGACAACTGAAGGGGCAATCGACAATGGACAATCCAGAGACACTGTAGATAAACGTTAGAGACAACTGAAGGGGCTATCAACAATGGACAATCCAGAGACACTGTAAATAAACGTTAGTGACAGCTAAAGGAGCAATCAATAATGGACAATCCAGAGACATTGTAAATAAACGTTAGAGACAACTGAAGGGGCAATCAAGAATGGACAATCCAGAGACATTGTAAATAAACGTTAGAGACAACTGAAGGGGTAATGAAGAATGGACAATCCAGAGAAACTGGCAAAATTGGGTTCAAATGACATATGACGAAGTCAAATAACACAACACTGAAAATAAAACAGATGAACAAACGGACCCCACCAAAAATCGAGAGTGAATCGAGGCGCCCGCAAAGGACAAGTAGTTCCTTCCTCTTACATGACATCCACTATGTTACTCATATAATCAATATGTGTTGTACACCACTATACGCAAACAAGCACAAATAACGTAAATAAGACATGAACCGTCATACAAACAACTGATGCTAAAGACTAATTTCTGTTATATGTGTTGACTCATTCCAAGTATTCACTCGTCTGTCCGTGACACACAGAGCACACGGTAAAGAATATTGTATTAAACAATGCCAGTTCAATTGATCTTTTGCATATTCCTGATTCGATTCTAAATTATACGTTTCTGTACCTTATCATTAATAGGATTGATTTGCCTTTGGACAAGCAGCATGGTACCCGGTCTAGGAAGAGTAATGAGAAAGGAGAACGAATGTGAGGGTCATGTGTTCATAATATATTTGAACGTTTTAGCAAATTAATTTAATTTTTCTAGCATAATATGAGACAAAATATATGTTATTTTCATTGAACCTCGCATGCAAATGAACTCCTTTGTCCGCCTTAAAGAGAAACGACTCGTACTATTATTGGTGGAGTTCGTGTTACTCGATCTTTAGTTTTATGTGTATTTTTGTAGATCGTTGTTTGTCCTTTTGTCTTTTTTTCTTTTGGCAATTGTTTTGTCTGTTCTTCTGCGATATACAGATTCTGATCCCGCCTTTGGTATCTTCAAATTATTCTTAGAGTCGGAAATGCACAGACAGGCTTTTAGTTTGAGATTTGTGTGTCGTCATCTCGTTTTATCACATTACAAATTACTGCAACGTATATGCATATTTTGTTTTCATATGTGTTAATAATATGTATCTCTAATATGCATCTCAAATCTTACAAACTCACATATACATATATTGCTTAAAAGGGAAACCATTGTTATTGATGATCGATGATATTTTTGTTTTTTTTCCCGATGGAAATGGAACGTTTTACAGATCTTTTCACTCCATTATTTCAATGGAATACTATTTTTTTGTTCATTAATCGAATGTTTGTGACATTATAACATTAAAATAAAACAATATTTCTTATAGTATAAGAGAAGCAATATTGATGGGAAAAAATTCAATAAAAAAAAAGGTAAAAATCAGCAACATCAAAACAGCAAAGAAAAGCCCAAGCAAATCTCCTACCTTTGGATAGTACAAATCAACGTTTACTGGCAGATTTAAAGGAAAGTTCATTTCATCAGATTTCCAGTTCAACACAACTGTAGATTCATGTTTCCAGTTTACAGGATATCTACTTATTACTGGCTTCATGATAGCATGATTTACTAAAATTAGGATAGAATAAAATATAAAAAACAAAACGTTCCAAAATCAATTTTCAAAATCACAGAAAGAGACAAGGTAAAATCGATACCAATAACACACATGACCGTTCACTTTCCGGGCTTGGTACATGTACTTCAATTAAAAAGTGGCGGGGTTAAGCTAGTTTTATGTAGCCAATCTCCCTTCTTAGTTAATCGATGCGGGCATGTAAGTCATATCAACACGTGCACTTCCATTTCAATCTAGAACTCCTCTGCAGTTCAATCGTTGACGTCACGCGATGCTACCTCTTAGATCGGCGATTGTTGTTGTGTTACAACATTTGTGAATAATTACACAGTGATCGAGAGAAAAACTAATCTTGCATTGCAACATGTATTGTTGTATATGATTCGTCCCTAAAAAACTAGCAGACGATACGTTCTGAGAGTGGATACACCCACAGTACAGTAACTAAGTCCATTGTCTATATTCCTGTAGGAGGATTTCCTAAATGTAAAATGCTAGATATCATACCTAGAGTTATTATGCCTGTAAAGGTCACTGTTTGATTATCAGGTAGAATCACACGGAGTTGCACCATTTCTCTTCCTGTTCTATATAATGGCGGGAAAATACATGACACACTATATTCAGAAAACCATTTACAGTGTACTTCATCTTTGGCATCTGGCATCACTAAAGATACTGAATGTGTTTGGCTAAAACATGGTCCTGATATCACCAATAATGTACCACCAAACATGGAGGCTTCCTTTGGAGTAATTGTCAACGTGCCTTAAAAATATTAGTTTTTGTTTATTATGAGTTAATGTGTTACATTCTAAAAATCAGTAGTGAGAAGACATTAGAAAGTATTACAGAGTCCATTTAAAACTTATGCATATTAAGTCAAACGCTTGATAATTTTGAATGTAGAAGTAACGCTTGTTCCCAAGGTTATTTGATGTAAATATTTAGAGAAATAAAAATTACATTCAAAATTGCTTTTAAAGTAAAATCGGAAATATGTGTAGCACTGCATTAATTTATTTCACAACAAAATCAAACCTTACCATTCGTGTTACAACCTCCTTGTTTTATCTCTGCAGAGTCGACACGAAACATGAATAGTCCTGGAATATTGACGTTAGACATGGATGTAACATTGATTATGTCTGGTGTCCTGGACGCTGGCAATGAAAAGTAGTTAACGCCGTCACCAGCGTTAAATCCTACCTGTAAAACATGACACACTTAATTAAGGGTCAAATTCAAACATAATGAAGCATCAAAGTGTAAAAACAATAAGATACTTGTTGCATAGTTTTTATTTTGGTTTATCCGGAGATTCACTAACATCATCCAATATTGGACCAAACCGGATGTCACAATTCAAGCGACTAATTTATCTACGAGCATCCAAAATCATTTGGTAATGAGAGCTTATCATTGTGTAGGAAAAGGTATCTGACAAGATCCAATACAGTATGTTGCCGGTTTAAAAAGATCCTTCAGTTTTTTAATTGTAATTCGACTGGAAGTTGCAATCCATGCATGAATCGTACAAATACTTGCAAACAAAGGTTATAGTATTGTGTAAAATTATTAATCTTTTTTCTTACGTTTTTGTTTAATGTTATTCATTTCATTATGCAGTGTACATCACCGTAGGTGTAATTGTTCGCGTGCTCGCCTCCATTGAAGTAGAATTAGGTTTTATTGATTGATTGATTTTTTGGTGCTTAACGCCACTTTCAGCAAGTTTTCAGCTATATCATGGCGACCAGTTTTAGTGGTGGATGAAGCCGGAGTACCCGGAGAGAACCACCGACCCTAGGCAAGCAACTGGTAAACTTTATCACTTGCGGCTGCGAGTCGAGTGCATCCTTTTTGTAATTTACAAAGCTGGGGGGGGGGGGGGGGGGGGGACCCATGCCGTATTGGTGATAGGTTTGCATGAGCTGTTAGATCCAGCGACCTAGCTCATTGAGCCACCTGGGCCCCTTAGAACTAGGGGATAACTGTATTGCATTTGAAAATTTCACGGCATCAATTGAAGATTTGATGGTCGCAAATTGAGTTTACTGGCGACGCGTTAGCGGAGCCAGTAAACGGATATTTGAGATACAGTTATCTCCATTCTAATGTAATTATGTGTATAGACGTGTATTGCCACATTATTGACAAGATGACATAATCGGTATTCAGCTAAAATTCTGAAATATCTCATGCTATTTCAACCGTGGAATTGATATCGTGAACATTTCAATATTAAATTGATAATTGATGTCGTGAAATTTTCAAATACAATACAGTTATCTCCATTATAATGTAATCATGTGTATTGCCACCTTATTGACAAGATGACGTAATCGATAATCAGCTAAAATTCTAAAAATATCTCATGCTATTTCAACCGTGGAATTGATACTGTGAAAATCACAGCATTGTCCAATCACAAACCAGGAATATTGAACAACTGCAGTAGAATTGCCACAATACACATCCAACCATCGTGTCCTTCTCGTAATGAACACATACTCAACATAATAACCATCAGCTCGTCAAAAGTATTTGTTACCGCCACCTTGTACTTTTGAAAATTAGCTATTTGGCGATTAGCACTATTCACTCATTCAGAATTATAACTAATTGTTTTATCTTTTCAAGAGTATTCTCTCCTTTATTGGCATTAATGTTTCGTGTTATTATTGTTTTTTATATGTAATAAATTAAAAATATTCTCGTGTTCTCGTAAAATAACATTCCTTGATTACTGTTACACCAAGTGGCAATGGTACCAGCTCTAACGTTACCAGTACCCTTCATTATATGACAAAGTCGGTGAATCCCCCTGTGTACCTCTGTTTCCTCTGAAAATAAATCTGACCAGCAAAATAAAATGTAATGTTGGAAGTGGTGTTAAACATCTAATATATAAAAACTTCTAATTATATATACCTGTGCCGGTGTACCTCCTAATCCTGTAGTACTGCTACCACTATTAGCTACTCCCGTCGTCCATTCAATTTTGTCGTATAGAAAGACAGTAAAAGAGTGTCTTCCATTGGTTAACAGCAAACATTGAAAGGTACATCTCTAAAGAAACAAGTTAATATGGCCATCATTATAACATACATCTCTAAAGAAACAAGTTAATATGCAGTCATTGAAACGTACATCTCTAAAGTAACAAGTTGATATGTCCGTCATTGAGACGTGCATATATAAAGTAACAAGTTAATATGGCCATCATTGTAACGTACATCTCTAAAGAAACAAGTTAATATGGCCGTCATTGAAACGTACATCTCTAGCATAACAAGTTAATATGGCCATCATTGTAACGTACATCTCTAAAGTAACAAGTCAATATGGCCATGATTGTAATGTACATCTCTAACGTAACAAGTTAATATGACCGTCATTGATACGTACATCTCTAAAAATAGCAAGTTAATATGGCCGTCATTAAAACGTACATCTTTAAAATAGCAAGTTAATATGATCATAATTGTATGCAACGTAAATCCCGAAACAAACAAGTTAATATGGTCATTATTATAACGCACATCTCTAAAGTAACAAGTTAATATGGCCGTCATTGAAACCTACATCTCTAAAGTAACAAGTTAATATGGACATCAGTGTAAGGTACATCTCTAAAGAAACAAGTTAATATGGCCATCATTGAAACCTACATCTCTAAAGTAACAAGTTAATATGACCGTCATTGAAACCTACATCTCTAAAGTAACAAGTTAATATGGACATCATAGTAAGGTACATCTCTAAAGGAACAAGTTAATATGGTCGTCAATGAAACGTACATCTCCAAAGTAACAAGTTAATATGGCCGTCATTGAAACGTACATCTTTAATGTAACAAGTAAATATGGTCATCATTGTAACGTACAACTCTAAAGTAACAAGTTAATATAGCCATCAGTGTAAGTACATCTCTAAACTAACAGGCTAATATGGCCGTCATTGAAACGTACATCTCTAAGGTAACAAGTTGATATGTCCGTCATTGAGACGTACATATATAAAGTAACAAGTTAATATGGCCATCATTGTAACGTACATCTCTAAAGAAACAAGTTAATATGGCCGTTATTGAAACGTACATCTCTAGCATAACAAGTTAATATGGCCGTCATTGTAACGTACATCTCTAAAGTAACAAGTCAATATGGCCATCATTGTAACGTACATCTCTAAAGTAACAAGTTAATATGACCGTCATTGAAACGTACATCTCTAAAAATAGCAAGTTAATATGATCGTCATTGAAACGTACATCTTTAAAGCAGCAAGTTAATATGATCATAATTGTATGCAACGTATATCCAGAAACAAACAAGTTAATATGGTCATCATTATAACGCACATCTCTAAAGTAACAAGTTAATATGGACATCAGTGTAAGGTACATCTCTAAAGAAACAAGTTAATATGGCCGTCATTGAAACGTACATCTCTAGCATAACAAGTTAATATTGCCATCATTGTAAGGTACATCTTTAAAGGAACAAGTTAATATGGTCGTCATTGAAACGTACATCTCTAAAGTAACAAGTAAATATGACCGTCATTGAAACGTACATCTCTAATGTAACAAGTAAATATGGTCATCATTGTAACGTACATCTCTAAAGTAACAAGCCAATATGGCCGTCATTGAAACGTACATCTCTAAAGTAAAAAGTTGATATGTCCGTCATTGAGACGTACATATATAAAGTAACAAGTTAATATGGCCATCATTGTAACGTACATCTCTAAAGAAACAAGTTAATATGGCCGTCATTGAAACGTACATCTCTTGCATAACAAGTTAATATGGCCATCATTGTAACGTACATCTCTAAAGTAACAAGTCAATATGGCCATCATTGTAACGTACATCTCTAAAGTAACAAGTTAATATGACCGTCAGTGAAACGTACATCTCTAAGAATAGCAAGTTAATATGACCGTCATTGAAACGTACATCTTTAAAGCAGCAAGTTAATATGATCATAATTGTATGGAACGTAAATCCCGAAACAAACAAGTTAATATGGTCATCATTATAACGCACATCGCTAAAGTAACAAGTTAATATGGCCGTCATTGAAACCTACATCTCTAAAGTAACAAGTTAATATGGCCATCAGTGTAAGGTACATCTCTAAAGAAACAAGTTAATATGACCGTCATTGAAACATACATCTCTAGCATAACAAGGTAATATGGCCATCATTGTAACGTACATCTCTAAAGTAACAAGTTAATATGGCCGTCATTGAAACCTACATCTCTAAAGTAACAAGTTAATATGGACATCAGTGTAAGGTACATCTCTAAAGAAACAAGTTAATATGGCCATCATTGAAACCTACATCTCTAAAGTAACAAGTTAATATGACCGTCATTGAAACCTACATCTCTAAAGTAACAAGTTAATATGGACATCATAGTAAGGTACATCTCTAAAGGAACAAGTTAATATGGTCGTCAATGAAACGTACATCTCCAAAGTAACAAGTTAATATGGCCGTCATTGAAACGTACATCTTTAATGTAACAAGTAAATATGGTCATCATTGTAACGTACAACTCTAAAGTAACAAGTTAATATAGCCATCAGTGTAAGTACATCTCTAAACTAACAGGCTAATATGGCCGTCATTGAAACGTACATCTCTAAGGTAACAAGTTGATATGTCCGTCATTGAGACGTACATATATAAAGTAACAAGTTAATATGGCCATCATTGTAACGTACATCTCTAAAGAAACAAGTTAATATGGCCGTTATTGAAACGTACATCTCTAGCATAACAAGTTAATATGGCCGTCATTGTAACGTACATCTCTAAAGTAACAAGTCAATATGGCCATCATTGTAACGTACATCTCTAAAGTAACAAGTTAATATGACCGTCATTGAAACGTACATCTCTAAAAATAGCAAGTTAATATGATCGTCATTGAAACGTACATCTTTAAAGCAGCAAGTTAATATGATCATAATTGTATGCAACGTATATCCAGAAACAAACAAGTTAATATGGTCATCATTATAACGCACATCTCTAAAGTAACAAGTTAATATGGACATCAGTGTAAGGTACATCTCTAAAGAAACAAGTTAATATGGCCGTCATTGAAACGTACATCTCTAGCATAACAAGTTAATATTGCCATCATTGTAAGGTACATCTTTAAAGGAACAAGTTAATATGGTCGTCATTGAAACGTACATCTCTAAAGTAACAAGTAAATATGACCGTCATTGAAACGTACATCTCTAATGTAACAAGTAAATATGGTCATCATTGTAACGTACATCTCTAAAGTAACAAGCCAATATGGCCGTCATTGAAACGTACATCTCTAAAGTAAAAAGTTGATATGTCCGTCATTGAGACGTACATATATAAAGTAACAAGTTAATATGGCCATCATTGTAACGTACATCTCTAAAGAAACAAGTTAATATGGCCGTCATTGAAACGTACATCTCTTGCATAACAAGTTAATATGGCCATCATTGTAACGTACATCTCTAAAGTAACAAGTCAATATGGCCATCATTGTAACGTACATCTCTAAAGTAACAAGTTAATATGACCGTCAGTGAAACGTACATCTCTAAGAATAGCAAGTTAATATGACCGTCATTGAAACGTACATCTTTAAAGCAGCAAGTTAATATGATCATAATTGTATGGAACGTAAATCCCGAAACAAACAAGTTAATATGGTCATCATTATAACGCACATCGCTAAAGTAACAAGTTAATATGGCCGTCATTGAAACCTACATCTCTAAAGTAACAAGTTAATATGGCCATCAGTGTAAGGTACATCTCTAAAGAAACAAGTTAATATGACCGTCATTGAAACATACATCTCTAGCATAACAAGGTAATATGGCCATCATTGTAACGTACATCTCTAAAGTAACAAGTTAATATGGCCGTCATTGAAACCTACATCTCTAAAGTAACAAGTTAATATGGACATCAGTGTAAGGTACATCTCTAAAGAAACAAGTTAATATGGCCATCATTGAAACCTACATCTCTAAAGTAACAAGTTAATATGACCGTCATTGAAACGTACATCTTTAATGTAACAAGTAAATATGGTCATCATTGTAACGTACAACTCTAAAGTAACAAGTTAATATAGCCATCAGTGTAAGTACATCTCTAAACTAACAGGCTAATATGGCCGTCATTGAAACGTACATCTCTAAGGTAACAAGTTGATATGTCCGTCATTGAGACGTACATATATAAAGTAACAAGTTAATATGGCCATCATTGTAACGTACATCTCTAAAGAAACAAGTTAATATGGCCGTTATTGAAACGTACATCTCTAGCATAACAAGTTAATATGGCCGTCATTGTAACGTACATCTCTAAAGTAACAAGTCAATATGGCCATCATTGTAACGTACATCTCTAAAGTAACAAGTTAATATGACCGTCATTGAAACGTACATCTCTAAAAATAGCAAGTTAATATGATCGTCATTGAAACGTACATCTTTAAAGCAGCAAGTTAATATGATCATAATTGTATGCAACGTATATCCAGAAACAAACAAGTTAATATGGTCATCATTATAACGCACATCTCTAAAGTAACAAGTTAATATGGACATCAGTGTAAGGTACATCTCTAAAGAAACAAGTTAATATGGCCGTCATTGAAACGTACATCTCTAGCATAACAAGTTAATATTGCCATCATTGTAAGGTACATCTCTAAAGGAACAAGTTAATATGGTCGTCATTGAAACGTACATCTCTAAAGTAACAAGTAAATATGACCGTCATTGAAACGTACATCTCTAATGTAACAAGTAAATATGGTCATCATTGTAACGTACATCTCTAAAGTAACAAGCCAATATGGCCGTCATTGAAACGTACATCTCTAAAGTAAAAAGTTGATATGTCCGTCATTGAGACGTACATATATAAAGTAACAAGTTAATATGGCCATCATTGTAACGTACATCTCTAAAGAAACAAGTTAATATGGCCGTCAGTGAAACGTACATCTCTAAGAATAGCAAGTTAATATGACCGTCATTGAAACGTACATCTTTAAAGCAGCAAGTTAATATGATCATAATTGTATGGAACGTAAATCCCGAAACAAACAAGTTAATATGGTCATCATTATAACGCACATCGCTAAAGTAACAAGTTAATATGGCCGTCATTGAAACCTACATCTCTAAAGTAACAAGTTAATATGGCCATCAGTGTAAGGTACATCTCTAAAGAAACAAGTTAATATGACCGTCATTGAAACATACATCTCTAGCATAACAAGGTAATATGGCCATCATTGTAACGTACATCTCTAAAGTAACAAGTTAATATGGCCGTCATTGAAACGTACATCTCTAATGTAACAAGTAAATATCGTCATCATTGTAACGTACATCTCTAAAGTAACAAGTTAATATGGCCATCAGTGTAACGTACATCTCTAAAGTAACAAGTTAATATGGTCGTCATTGAAACGTACATCTCTAAAGTAACAAGTAAATATGGCCGTCATTGTAACGTACATCTCTAATGTAACAAGTAAATATGGCCATCATTGTAACGTACATCTCTAAAGTCAGTAAAGTAACAAGTTAATATGGCCATCATTGAAACGTACATCTCTAAAGTAAACTTTACGAGAACATTTGGTGAATATATTATGACCTCTTTCATTACTTTTTCCCTCAAATAATTATTTTATAGCACTAAGTCTTGTTTTAATCAATTGACTAGTAATACAGTTTTTACCTAGTACCCCGTATTGTTAAATAGCCAGGGATTTACTATTCAGTAAAAGCTTGTTAAGAATAAATAATGTTAGTACCATTTGTTTCATAGTATATACAGTATATATTTTTTGTGAATAATTTTTCAATATTCGTTCCTGTTTACCAATAGTCTTAATTTCCATTTAATTTGTAAGGCTTTTATATTAGTAGATGTGCAAGACTCAGATTGATGACCATCCTATAATCGATGTCATTCCTCAAATCCCTATGCGTTTTCAATGACACAGACATCTGTACCTCAGATCTATCAAATTCTCAAATCGGCGTTCAATTCTCAAATCTATATCCTTTTTGAAATTCTTAAATCGGCGTCCAATTCTCAAATCCATGAGCGTTTCTCACTTTCTCCAATCGACGTCCAATGACGCCACTCGCGTATGCTTCAAACGAAGTCACATCCGTTAGGTGTTTGAAACAACGATGGAAAAGCGACGTTACCAGATTCCAGATGAGGGATTCTTGAAAAAAGGAAAAAGAGAAAAAAAAAGAGTCAGCAATAACCCAAATGCAGGAACATTATATTTTTCTAACAACAGAGGCAAAAGTAGAAAATCCTAATTGAGGCCAAATAAATTACTCAGACATTTGAAACTTGCCTATAAGAAGAAAACAGTAAAAGGTATGCTTACTTTATACTTTTATGACTCAAAAGTGGGATGCATGTTCCGAAAATCCGTTGATAACAATGTCCATCACAGGAAATGTGTTTCAAAAGATCAATTGAATTAGAGAAAACCACAAGAAAGATCACACAAAGGAAGGCACAATTTATGAGACACTTCGGATGTCAGTATTTCTAGTTGTTTGGGAGATGAGCTTTTTGAAGAACGAAACGCGGGTGAATCTATATCTGGAACTTTAACGGTTTGCATTAATTTGATATAATATGCAATTCAGATGACGTAAAAACTTGACCCACATCCATCATGGGACAAGATAAAAGCGCATACAAAACATTGCTTCGAAAAGGACATCGAATTGATAGCTATGGATCGATCATTGATCTTAGAATAAGGAAAGGAGTCCGATTTGAGAATACCCTTAAATCGGGCCGTGATTTAAGATAATGACGTCAGTGGATGCCGATTTGATGAGAGACGCCGATTTGAGTCCGGACGCTGATCTGAGTCTCATATGTATTGGTCATTTTTACACTCCATATAAATAATCATTTGATAACAAAGGTCTTTCATTACTAAATGTATATCGATGAAAAATAATTTTAAAGTGGAAGTCATTAAGCACCCAGGAAATATAAAACAAATCAAGATGTATGTTAGGGATCATGAAAGGAAATGCATATCTAAATCGCATGTAAAATTATTTTTAAAATCTAAGATAAATTTTAAAAGTCTTAGAAAGCTTTTGTCGCTGTTTTTCAAATAACAGTCATCATGATGTGTCCATTGAGGAGTGCAACGTATACCTAAATACGAGTGCAAGACATCCCCTCTCTTGAAGATGTACTCACCGTGGAATGTCCAATGTAGAGTACTAGGTATACCCTAAAGTGAGTGTGAGATCTCCTCTATTTTGAAGATGTAATCACCGTGGAATGTCCAATGTGGAGTACTAGGAAGATCCTAAAGTGAGTATGAGACCTCCCCTATCTTGAAGTTGTAATCACCGTGGAATGTCCAATGTGGAGTACTACGTATACCTTAAAGTGAGTGCAAGACCTCCCCTATCTTGAAGTTGTGATCACCGTGGAATGTCCAATGTGGAGTACTAGGTATACCCTAACGTGAGTGTGAGACCTCCCATATCTTGAAGTTGTAATCACCGTGGAATATCCAATGTGGAGTTCTAGGTATACCCTACAGTGAGTGTGAGACCTCCCCTATCTTGAAGATGTAATCACCGTGGAATGTCCAATGTGGAGTACTAGGTATACCCTAAAGTGAGTGCAAGACCTCCTCTATCTTGAAGTTGTAATCACTGTGGAATATCCAATGTGGAGTACTAGGTATACCCTAAAGTGAGTGTGAAACCTCCCCTATCTTGAAGATGTAATCACCGAATGCCCAATGTGGAGTACTAGGTATACCCTACAGTGAGTGTGAGACCTCCTCTAGCTTGAAGATATAATCACCGTGGAATGTCCAATGTGGAGTACTAGGTATACCCTAAAGTGAGTGTGAGACCTCCCCTATCTTGAAGATGCAATCACCGTGGAATGTCCAATGTGGAGTACTAGGTATACCCTACAGTGAGTGCGAGACCTCCCCTAGCTTGAAGATATAATCACCGTGGAATGTCCAATGTGGAGTACTAGGTATACCCTAAAGTGAGTGTGAGACCTCCCCTATCGTGAAGATGTAATCACCGTGGAATGTCCAATGTGGAGTACTAGGTATACCCTACAGTGAGTGTGAGACCCCCTAGTTTGAAGATATAATCACCGTGGAATGTCCAATGTTGAGTACTAGGTATACCCTAAAGTGATTGCAAGACTTCCCCTATCTTGAAGATGTAATCACGGTGGAATGTCCAATGTGGAGTACTAGGAATACCCTATGGTGAGTATGAGACCTCCCCTATCTTGAAGATGTAATCACCGTGGAATATTCAATGTGGAGTACTAGGTATACCCTACAGTGAATGTGAGACATCCCCTATCTTGAAGGTGTAATCACCGTGGAATATCCAATGTGGAGTACTAGGTATACCCTACAGTTAATGTGAGACATCCCCTATCTTGAAGGTGTAATCACCGTGGAATATCCAATGTGGAGTACTAGGTATACCCTAAAATGAGTGCAAGACCTCCCCTATCTTGAAGATGTAATCACCGTGGAATGTCCAATGTGGAGTACTAGGTATACCCTACAGTGAGTGTGAGCCCTCCCCTAGCTTGAAGATGTAATCACCGTGGAATGTCCAATGTGGAGTACTAGGTATACCCTAAAGTGAGTGTGAGATCTCCCCTATCTTGAAGATGCAATCACCGTGGAATGTCCAATGTGGAGTACTAGGTATAACCTAAAGTGAGTGTGAGACCTCCCCTATCTTGAAGATGCAATCACGGTGGAATGTCCAATGTGGAGTACTAGGAATACCCTAAGGTGAGTATGAGATCTCCCCTATCTTGAAGATGTAATCACCGTGGAATGTCCAATGTGGAGTATTAGGTATAACCTAAAGTGAGTGTGAGACCTTCCCTATCTTGAAGATGCAATCACGGTGGAATGTCCAATGTGGAGTACTAGGTATAACCTAAAGTGAGTGCAAGACCTCCGCTAGATATTCTTGTTTTCTTTTACCTTTGTCTTTCCTGTAGCATCAGCTCCATAAAAGGAAACATTGTCCCATGTAGCAATAAAAAGCCAGGAAGCGTGAAATTTATTATTTTTTGGAAAAACTCTACGGATTTCCTGCGACACTCTTTGTAATAGTGTATTATTTGTTGATTCTCTGTACCAGATATCACCTCCATTTCGTGTATCTATGTCAGTCCAATATGGCGCTATTAGTCGTGTGTTCCCTCCTAAAGGAAACGGTGGAGGTGTGAAGGTACTGATGGCTCCGAGAAACGAAATCACACCATTTTCATTGACCTTGAAAACAAATTATAATAATAATAAAAACGGTTGATAATAATAATAAAAACAGTTGATGGGCAAAAATTCCACCAAATTATAGTTAGATATTTTACATACTTAAATGTTTGTTTTGCTTGAATATCTGTGTTCCGTGCGTTGTGCCCACTATTGCTTGTGTCTCTGAATTGTCCATTCTTGATTGACCCTTCAGTTTTCTCTAACGTTTATTTACAATGTCTCTGGATTGTCCATTCTTGATTGCTCATTCGGTTTTCTCTAACGTTTATAAATAAGGACCAACTATATTGTTTGTCACTACCACTCGTCCAGTAAACAGTTTAATAGTAAAGAAGAGTTTGAAAATACCATAGGTGTAATCAGAACTCGTAAATCAAAGAAGGACTGACAACCCAATGGCCAAAAGAAAAAGACCAATAATGATCTACGAAGCATACACATAAAACTAAAGATCGAGTATCACGAACCCCACTAAATCCCGGTGAACTCAGGTGCTCCGAAAAAAGTGGGAAACACAATATATTTCATATGAGGAAAATACTTATACGACTCTTGATGGTGCACATTTCAAAATAATATGTGAAAATAAATCGTGCAAATGTACTTTAGATACTTACAATTAAAGAATCGTGCTGATGATTGAAGAAGGGGAATAGGCTGCTGATGGGTATTGGTGGAGTTGAACCATCATCGTTGGTTGAAGCTCGTTTGTCGCCATGCTCAAGTCCGTAACGAGTAAAATAATCCACTGTTATACATATTACACTACCAAAGTATAAAATCAACAAAATCGTAATATGTCTGGAATTCATCTCCTCCCAGATGGAACTTATAATATGTATGATACAATACTTTGTCACTAGCTTGACATTAATTTACAAATTATTTGCTTTGCTATCAACACAACTGTACAATTAAATTACCGAAAAGGAAGAAGTTCATAGATGTACAATGAAGCATGCGATAGAAACATGTGACGGGTCTTGTATACAATAGGTAATAAGGCGACTAAATACAGACACATAATACATTTCTATATATATAATATTATGAAATTGTCATCAGAAATAGCGTTGATTTGCACAAGTTTTATAAAGTGTGCGAAAATAAAGACACTGGGGAGTTTTATTTTCCTGTTTAGAGGTAAGTATAGGTAAACTTTATATTTTCTGACGTATTGTGTGATTGCAACGATACACATGTAATAAAATATAAAAAAGAGAGAAACCACACTCGGTGCAGTCTAAAATAATAGTTTGGTTGAATCCTATTGCGTGTCTGCAGTCCGTATTCGATCGGTGCCTATTGCACTTCGTTCTACATACACGACTAGTATAATGTTTATGCATACACCTCTACTATACATAGGCAGTAAATGAGAGATTGCAATAAGGGGCATATTAGTATGAGATTATAATCTTTCGATACGAGAAAAAAATAAATTGCCCTAGACAAGTATATTGACTGAGGACGAACTCCGAGATTCACATGATTTGCTTGGCAGGTATTTCCCAGATCATGTCTTATGCTCCATTAAAGAAATAAATAAACGCTTTGCTATGTTTCTTCGGAGAAAATGAAGCTTGAAATAGCGCTCTATGCAAGTCGAAATAATGACAGTCAAATGAATAGACAATTTCATCGTTTTCATATACATTTGATACATCAATAGCGACATACAACAGATTAAACAAAGGAAAGAATATACAAATTAAATCGCAATAACTAGTATAGACTGACTTTATCTGAATGTCGAAATGGTCGTAATGATCGACGTAGAAATTCATGAGGTCTTTGAATTCTCTTCCCTCACTTCCAGTTTGCGTCATAAGCTATCGAAAAACACTCCGTGATATGTGTTCGGTAAGTCAATGACTATCAAATGTTTTCCGTGTTGATGAGAAAAGTCCATGTTCACAACGTAGGCGCAGAGATATCTCGTGACGATGCTTGGTAAATGGTCTCTGGAAAATACTCCTCTGACAGAGGGTCAAATGTAAGAGTTTGAGTCTATTGGACATTTAATCTGACTAACGTTCATGGCTCGGCGCAGCGGACTTTTCTGTAGTTATCAATTTCAAGTAGAGCTGAAGACTGTGCATATACAATGGACGCAACGGTTTCCGGTGGTGGCATTGGAGAATTTCATTTCTAATCTGACGTTTCTGTGTCTGACGAGATCCTTTAATGGTTTCACCCATCTGCATTTAGAGAGGACGTCGATTACGATGAGTAAGAATTTGTAATTGTCGTTACTCGGTATGATATTCTAGACGCTGGCTAGGTCCATTTCGCGCAGAAAATCGACGGTATTGACGACGTATCTGATTCTTTGAAACTTTCTCACGATGTTTTGGGATAGTCCATACGTGTGTTAACCCGTAACGTTTGCCTTTCCGCGTGCGTCCGATTCCGTATTTACTATCTTTCTTGACAATAGGATAGAATTTGTCAGGACCGACGTACGGTGCGGGATTATTGGGGTCGTACCATATTTCTTTCAGGTACTGTTGATAGTTTCTGTTGGGTATTTTTTTTGCTGACACACAACTATAAAAAGATTAAGACGATATGCATTTTCCAACTTTGATTCTAAAATTACACGCTTAACACGAGTTATGTACCTTTAATGTGAAATTCAATGAAAATAAAATATTTTTCTCATGATACGTTCAAAATTTTACAACTTGTGACTTAAAATTGACTTTTCAAAAGTTTCATATGACTACCACTTTGGAGAAAATGATGCCAAAGCAGAATTTGGAGATACCAAAGGGGTAATCAGAATCCGTTTATTGAAGAAGGACAGACAACACAATGGCCAAAAGAAAGAAATACAAAAGGACCAACAACGATCTACAAAGCATGCACATAAAGCTAAAGATCAAGAAACACGAACTTCACTACAAATCGGGGGTAAATTCGTTCTCCTTTTCAATGCGTTGGTAGACCGGGTACCAGTTTGACTGCCGTAAGGCAAATAACTCCTATGCATAATAGGGTACCACAACGTATAAACTTATGGCTAAAACACAATCAGGTGTTCCTATTTAAACATTAACATGTTATGGACCTGATACTTATAAATATTAAGAGGAAACCAGTTGCTATAGGTTTTCAGCTTTGTAAATTAAAAATGCAACTGTATTATGAAAATATGTCTGTTGTGACTTTATAAAGTGAGAATTTAGTCATCTACAGGCTTTTACAGAATAACAATTGAAGAACAAGTAGTGATTTAATGATAAAAACTGCAAAAGTGGCATTCGTTATGGTTTTCCAAATTTCGTTATGGTTTTCCAAATTTCTAGAGATATTCAAATAATGACAAGGTATGACAAAATAGTGATAAAGTCAGACATATCTAAAACTATTTTATACATATAAGATCTATATTAATTCAATTTTACAATGAAATTAAATACTAAGACCATAACCTTAAAAAAAGGATATTTTAAATATGCATATTTTTACGTAATGTCCGTAGACCATAGTTTATAGATCACCTGACTACCTCATATTGCACTTTAGTTTAATATTTTATTATTTTCTATATCAGACCAAGGCATAGATTTTAGAAAGCAACACAGTTTTTGATAAATGTGACAAGGCTTTCCTCAGAGTTGAGGAAAACATTGCCCGTAGACCGTAGTGTCCGTAGATCAATATTTCACAAGTTCATATTTTAAGCGTTAGAACTCAAATTTTGTATCTTACAATCATTAAATGATGTTTCCATCCTTCAATAAGGGCTATTAATTGATTAGTCATCTTATTTTGTACAAAATAAAACAAATATGGGTAATTTGTTACATACTCATTCTGTTGTGTAAAATATGAGTAAATTATAAAATTTCTTACAGGAAACAAATGAATGATTAATCCTTAGTATATATTGTTACCATACATCTTCACCAACAATATATTCTGTTATATTATGATAATAAACAATGAAATTCAATTAATTCATGTATGGTCTACGGACACTACACAAACCAATGGTATATGATAATGAACCATTAACCTTTTCCGCAAAAATAAACTGAGTGAAATAGAGACAGAAGAAAACATAAAAAGGAGCTAATATAGTAGCCAAAATCAAAAGATATAGAGACAAAATGAAAACAGATACAGAAAACTATGAGCAAATAAAGAAGAAAGAAACAAAGAACCTAAAAATCAAAGAAAAAAAGGAATGACATAGCAATGATGAAGGACGTGAGGAAACAAAAAGGAGAACAACAAAGAAGATAAAAAGGAAAACAAACAAACAAGCGTAGAAAACTAGTGCATCCTATAAAAGAAATGAATGAAAAATTTAAGTAATTAAAAAATGTTAAAGAGAAAAGAAAAGCTGTCATTGGATGACAGAGATGGAGACTGAGAATCAAACTGCAAAAAGACAATACTAACAAACAACCAACTGTACCAGGGGAAAGCCAACAATAGTAGGTCCAAATATGACAGAGAAAATAAAGAACAACAAAGTGTACTACAATTGGTCAGTCAGCCAAGCAAATCATGGGAGAGTAAGGATGTTGTTTTTCAAAAAATGAAACCAAACATTGATAAACACATCAGTTGAAATATACTTTTATAATACCACTTTGAAAAGTGACTAGCTTTGTAAAACTGTTGAAATGTTCTTTTAGTCTTCAAGAATTTGTTTGTTTGTTGAAGTTTAATATTCTTAGCATTTGATATTGTTCTTTTTAAACAACATTTTTAAGAAAAAAATGGTGAAATGCGCTAATCTGGGTCACGGGTCACTGTAATTGGGCGGCTGTATCGAGAAACAGATACAGTGTTGAAAAAACTGTTCATACTCATAAAATATTGATAAATGCAATAACATGTTATGTTTGTCTTCAAGAAATATGATAGACAAAACCATGTGTGAAGTTTTATGACGAAATATCTCCGATTTCTATGTAAATTTACGAGTTGATGTGGGGAACACCCACAGGTAATTTTAGCGATGTATTTTTATCTTGGACAAGAATAATGAGCGTCCTGATTGGATGACCGATTTAAAACACACTGACTCCGCATGGTAAAAAGATGCATGTAAGAGAAATCTATGCTATATTGATTCATTTGTTTGATTCTGGAATATTGTTGATCATTGAATTAAACAAGAAAAAAGGGAAAAGGGGGAGGGGGGTGAATTTTATTTGTGAATTTTACAGTTTAATAAATGTTATGTTTCGACAGTTTAAAGAGATAAATAAAAAAATGTTGCGACTAAGGCTTAAATCAGCGTTAGAAATTGAACAAATATCAGTGGTTTTGTAAATGAGATTTATTTTAAATAGAAAATCTGAATTTATTATTCATTAATTTATTATTAATGATACAATTTTATATCCCTTGGGAGGGGGATGGGGGCTATGATGAACATTTGAAGTAAAAATACAGGACCGTACTTTAGACAAAAATAATAATCCAGGATTAGTTTTTTGCTAAAACAAATCCAGGACCCCTGTATACATGAATGGTTTTTTTTTTAAAGTTAATAATATGAAATATTGACATCCACACTTGCCTTTTGGAAAGCACATTTCTGTGTCCACACTTGTTGTATTTAGGAAAATATGTAATGTCCGTAGACCACATGAGTATAATTGTATAATGGATCATGTAAGATGTTAATTATTTTAAAAGTTGGAGGAGAGTGCTGAACTAAGAAGTATGAATTCAATGAAAGATAATTAAAGAAGGAGGTATCAAACACCTTTCTTCTCAAATTTTGCAAATAACTAAAAACTAGAGTGATTTAATATGAAACATCCAGATATAGTGGAATTTTGTATTCCTTTACTTTATTTGGTTGTTAATATAATTTTAGATGGTTAAAGGGTTAAATAAAATATGTTTATGCATGACCTTTTGTAATGGTGTCATTTTTTAGTTTAAATTTCAACATAGCACACTTTGTAGTGTTCGTAGACCTCCTCTTTAAGTCTGTTTATATAATTGTACATTTTTTAAATCAGAATTTATTTTTAAATAATGTCAAGTTTATTAAATAGAATTTTAGTAACTAATGCATTTCTAAATTTTGAGAAAGGTAACTTTGATATCTGAAAGTGGATAGAAATTGTAAAAATGACATTTTTTTATGAGTAAAAGTGTATCACTTTAGCATATGTTATGATATTTTTAAAAACAGCATTAGGTTGAAACCTTTGATGACATTTTATGGATAGTAGATATATATCTGACTGAGAGGTGTTTTAAGTTACATTGGATAATATATTTTGTTGTGAAAGAATGTTATATATATAGTTGTGTAGTGTCCGTAGACCATTTCCCTTGTAGTAATGAAAGTCAATTTGAAAAATGATAACAGGATAGAAAACAAACTCCTGTCTGGGTAATATACTCCATACATCACAGTATCATTTCATTTAAAAATAAAATCTGTCAAACAGTTTTCATTGCTTGCAAAATGTGACCCACAAAATCCCCACCTGATTGTGTAAATACAGACAAATGATACATTTCTATATATATAATATTATGAAATTGTCATCAGATATAGCGTTGATCTGCACAAGTGTTATGAAGTGGGTCAAAATAAAGAAACTGGGGAGTTTTATTTTTCTGTTTAGAGGGAAGTACAGGTAAACTTTATATTTTCTGACGTATCGTGTTACTGCAACGATACACATGCAATAAAATATAAAAAAGAGAGAAACCACTCTATCGGTACAGTCTAAAATAATAGTTTGGTTGAATCCTATTGCGTGTCTGCAGTCCGTATTCGATCGGTGCCTATTGCACGTCGTTCTACATACACGACTAATATGATATTTATGTGTACACCTCTACTATACATAGGCAGTAAAATGAGAGATTGCAAGAAGCATATTAGTATAAGATTATAATCTTTCGATGCGAGAAAAAAATTAATTGCCCTAGACAAGTATATTTACTGAGGACGAACTCCGAGATTCACATGATTTGCTTGGCAAGTATTTCCCAGATCATGTCTTATGCTCCATTAAAGAAATAAATAAACGCTTTGCTATGTTTCATCGGGGAAAATGAAGCTTGAAATAGCTCTCTATGCAAGTCGAAATAATGAGTCAAATGAATAGACAATTTCATCGTTTTGATATACATTTGATACAACAATAGAGACATACAACAGATTAAACAAAGGAAAACATATATAAATTAAACCGCAATAACTAGTATAGACTGACCTTATCTGAATATCGAAATGGTCGTAATGATCGACGTAGAAATTCATGAGGTCTTTGAATTCTCTTCCCCCACTTCCGGTTTGCGTCCTAAGCTATCGAAAAACACTCCGTGATATGTGTTCGGTAAGTCAATGACTATCAAATGTTTTCCGTGCTGATGAGAAAAGTCCATGTTCACAACGTAGGCGCAGGGATATCTCGTGACGATGCTTGGTAAATGGTCTCTGGAAAATACCCCTCTGACAGAGGGTCAAATGTAAGAGTTTGAGTCTATTGGACATTTAATCTGATTAACGTTCATGGCTCGGCGCAGCGGACTTTTCTGTAGTTATCAATTTCAAGTAGAGCTGAAGACTGTGCATATACAATGGACGCAACGGTTTCCGGTGGTGGCATTGGAGAATTTCATTTCTAATCTGACGTTTCTGTGTCTGACGAGATCCTTTAATGGTTTCACCCATCTGCATTTAGAGAGGACGTCGATTACGATGAGTAAGAATTTGTAATTGTCGTTACTCGGTATGATATTCTAGACGCTGGCTAGGTCCATTTCGCGCGGAAAATCGACGGTATTGACGACGTATCTGATTCTTTGAAACTTTCTCACGATGTTTCGGGATAGTCCATACGTGTGTTAACCCGTAACGTTTGCCTTTCCGCGTGCGTCCGATTCCGTATTTACCATCTTTCTTGACAATAGGATAGAATTTGTCAGGACCGACGTACGGTGCGGGATTATTGGGGTCGTACCATATTTCTTTCAGGTACTGTTGATAGTTTCTGTTAGGTATTTTTTTTTGCTGACACACAACTATTAAAAGATTAAGACGATATGCATTTTCCGACTTTGATTCTAAAATTACACGCTTAACACGAGTTATGTACCTTTAATGTGAAATTCAATGAAAATAAAATATTTTTCTCATGATACGTTCAAAATTTTACAACTTGTGACTTAAAATTGACTTTTCAAAAGTTTCATATGACTACCACTTTGGAGAAAATGATGCCAAAGCAGAATTTGGAGATACCAAAGGGGTAATCAGAATCCGTTTATTGAAGAAGGACAGACAACACAATGGCCAAAAGAAAGAAATACAAAAGGACCAACAACGATCTACAAAGCATGCACATAAAGCTAAAGATCAAGAAACACGAACTTCACTACAAATCGGGGGTAAATTCGTTCTCCTTTTCAATGCGTTGGTAGACCGGGTACCAGTTTGACTGCCGTAAGGCAAATAACTCCTATGCATAATAGGGTACCACAACGTATAAACTTATGGCTAAAACACAATCAGGTGTTCCTATTTAAACATTAACATGTTATGGACCTGATACTTATAAATATTAAGAGGAAACCAGTTGCTATAGGTTTTCAGCTTTGTAAATTAAAAATGCAACTGTATTATGAAAATATGTCTGTTGTGACTTTATAAAGTGAGAATTTAGTCATCTACAGGCTTTTACAGAATAACAATTGAAGAACAAGTAGTGATTTAATGATAAAAACTGCAAAAGTGGCATTCGTTATGGTTTTCCAAATTTCGTTATGGTTTTCCAAATTTCTAGAGATATTCAAATAATGACAAGGTATGACAAAATAGTGATAAAGTCAGACATATCTAAAACTATTTTATACATATAAGATCTATATTAATTCAATTTTACAATGAAATTAAATACTAAGACCATAACCTTAAAAAAAGGATATTTTAAATATGCATATTTTTACGTAATGTCCGTAGACCATAGTTTATAGATCACCTGACTACCTCATATTGCACTTTAGTTTAATATTTTATTATTTTCTATATCAGACCAAGGCATAGATTTTAGAAAGCAACACAGTTTTTGATAAATGTGACAAGGCTTTCCTCAGAGTTGAGGAAAACATTGCCCGTAGACCGTAGTGTCCGTAGATCAATATTTCACAAGTTCATATTTTAAGCGTTAGAACTCAAATTTTGTATCTTACAATCATTAAATGATGTTTCCATCCTTCAATAAGGGCTATTAATTGATTAGTCATCTTATTTTGTACAAAATAAAACAAATATGGGTAATTTGTTACATACTCATTCTGTTGTGTAAAATATGAGTAAATTATAAAATTTCTTACAGGAAACAAATGAATGATTAATCCTTAGTATATATTGTTACCATACATCTTCACCAACAATATATTCTGTTATATTATGATAATAAACAATGAAATTCAATTAATTCATGTATGGTCTACGGACACTACACAAACCAATGGTATATGATAATGAACCATTAACCTTTTCCGCAAAAATGAACTGAGTGAAATAGAGACAGAAGAAAACATAAAAAGGAGCTAATATAGTAGCCAAAATCAAAAGATATAGAGACAAAATGAAAACAGATACAGAAAACTATGAGCAAATAAAGAAGAAAGAAACAAAGAACCTAAAAATCAAAGAAAAAAAGGAATGACATAGCAATGATGAAGGACGTGAGGAAACAAAAAGGAGAACAACAAAGAAGATAAAAAGGAAAACAAACAAACAAGCGTAGAAAACTAGTGCATCCTATAAAAGAAATGAATGAAAAATTTAAGTAATTAAAAAATGTTAAAGAGAAAAGAAAAGCTGTCATTGGATGACAGAGATGGAGACTGAGAATCAAACTGCAAAAAGACAATACTAACAAACAACCAACTGTACCAGGGGAAAGCCAACAATAGTAGGTCCAAATATGACAGAGAAAATAAAGAACAACAAAGTGTACTACAATTGGTCAGTCAGCCAAGCAAATCATGGGAGAGTAAGGATGTTGTTTTTCAAAAAATGAAACCAAACATTGATAAACACATCAGTTGAAATATACTTTTATAATACCACTTTGAAAAGTGACTAGCTTTGTAAAACTGTTGAAATGTTCTTTTAGTCTTCAAGAATTTGTTTGTTTGTTGAAGTTTAATATTCTTAGCATTTGATATTGTTCTTTTTAAACAACATTTTTAAGAAAAAAATGGTGAAATGCGCTAATCTGGGTCACGGGTCACTGTAATTGGGCGGCTGTATCGAGAAACAGATACAGTGTTGAAAAAACTGTTCATACTCATAAAATATTGATAAATGCAATAACATGTTATGTTTGTCTTCAAGAAATATGATAGACAAAACCATGTGTGAAGTTTTATGACGAAATATCTCCGATTTCTATGTAAATTTACGAGTTGATGTGGGGAACACCCACAGGTAATTTTAGCGATGTATTTTTATCTTGGACAAGAATAATGAGCGTCCTGATTGGATGACCGATTTAAAACACACTGACTCCGCATGGTAAAAAGATGCATGTAAGAGAAATCTATGCTATATTGATTCATTTGTTTGATTCTGGAATATTGTTGATCATTGAATTAAACAAGAAAAAAGGGAAAAGGGGGAGGGGGGTGAATTTTATTTGTGAATTTTACAGTTTAATAAATGTTATGTTTCGACAGTTTAAAGAGATAAATAAAAAAATGTTGCGACTAAGGCTTAAATCAGCGTTAGAAATTGAACAAATATCAGTGGTTTTGTAAATGAGATTTATTTTAAATAGAAAATCTGAATTTATTATTCATTAATTTATTATTAATGATACAATTTTATATCCCTTGGGAGGGGGAGGGGGGCTATGATGAACATTTGAAGTAAAAATACAGGACCGTACTTTAGACAAAAATAATAATCCAGGATTAGTTTTTTGCTAAAACAAATCCAGGACCCCTGTATACATGAATGTTTTTTTTTTTAAAGTTAATAATATGAAATATTGACATCCACACTTGCCTTTTGGAAAGCACATTTCTGTGTCCACACTTGTTGTATTTAGGAAAATATGTAATGTCCGTAGACCACATGAGTATAATTGTATAATGGATCATGTAAGATGTTAATTATTTTAAAAGTTGGAGGAGAGTGCTGAACTAAGAAGTATGAATTCAATGAAAGATAATTAAAGAAGGAGGTATCAAACACCTTTCTTCTCAAATTTTGCAAATAACTAAAAACTAGAGTGATTTAATATGAAACATCCAGATATAGTGGAATTTTGTATTCCTTTACTTTATTTGGTTGTTAATATAATTTTAGATGGTTAAAGGGTTAAATAAAATATGTTTATGCATGACCTTTTGTAATGGTGTAATTTTTTAGTTTAAATTTCAACATAGCACACTTTGTAGTGTTCGTAGACCTCCTCTTTAAGTCTGTTTATATAATTGTACATTTTTTAAATCAGAATTTATTTTTAAATAATGTCAAGTTTATTAAATAGAATTTTAGTAACTAATGCATTTCTAAATTTTGAGAAAGGTAACTTTGATATCTGAAAGTGGATAGAAATTGTAAAAATGACATTTTTTTATGAGTAAAAGTGTATCACTTTAGCATATGTTATGATATTTTTAAAAACAGCATTAGGTTGAAACCTTTGATGACATTTTATGGATAGTAGATATATATCTGACTGAGAGGTGTTTTAAGTTACATTGGATAATATATTTTGTTGTGAAAGAATGTTATATATATAGTTGTGTAGTGTCCGTAGACCATTTCCCTTGTAGTAATGAAAGTCAATTTGAAAAATGATAACAGGATAGAAAACAAACTCCTGTCTGGGTAATATACTCCATACATCACAGTATCATTTCATTTAAAAATAAAATCTGTCAAACAGTTTTCATTGCTTGCAAAATGTGACCCACAAAATCCCCACCTGATTGTGTAAATACAGACAAATGATACATTTCTATATATATAATATTATGAAATTGTCATCAGATATAGCGTTGATCTGCACAAGTGTTATGAAGTGGGTCAAAATAAAGAAACTGGGGAGTTTTATTTTTCTGTTTAGAGGGAAGTACAGGTAAACTTTATATTTTCTGACGTATCGTGTTACTGCAACGATACACATGCAATAAAATATAAAAAAGAGAGAAACCACTCTATCGGTACAGTCTAAAATAATAGTTTGGTTGAATCCTATTGCGTGTCTGCAGTCCGTATTCGATCGGTGCCTATTGCACGTCGTTCTACATACACGACTAATATGATATTTATGTGTACACCTCTACTATACATAGGCAGTAAAATGAGAGATTGCAAGAAGCATATTAGTATAAGATTATAATCTTTCGATGCGAGAAAAAAATTAATTGCCCTAGACAAGTATATTTACTGAGGACGAACTCCGAGATTCACATGATTTGCTTGGCAAGTATTTCCCAGATCATGTCTTATGCTCCATTAAAGAAATAAATAAACGCTTTGCTATGTTTCATCGGGGAAAATGAAGCTTGAAATAGCTCTCTATGCAAGTCGAAATAATGAGTCAAATGAATAGACAATTTCATCGTTTTGATATACATTTGATACAACAATAGAGACATACAACAGATTAAACAAAGGAAAACATATATAAATTAAACCGCAATAACTAGTATAGACTGACCTTATCTGAATATCGAAATGGTCGTAATGATCGACGTAGAAATTCATGAGGTCTTTGAATTCTCTTCCCCCACTTCCGGTTTGCGTCCTAAGCTATCGAAAAACACTCCGTGATATGTGTTCGGTAAGTCAATGACTATCAAATGTTTTCCGTGCTGATGAGAAAAGTCCATGTTCACAACGTAGGCGCAGGGATATCTCGTGACGATGCTTGGTAAATGGTCTCTGGAAAATACCCCTCTGACAGAGGGTCAAATGTAAGAGTTTGAGTCTATTGGACATTTAATCTGATTAACGTTCATGGCTCGGCACAGCGGACTTTTCTGTAGTTATCAATTTCAAGTAGAGCTGAAGACTGTGCATATACAATGGACGCAACGGTTTCCGGTGGTGGCATTGGAGAATTTCATTTCTAATCTGACGTTTCTGTGTCTGACGAGATCCTTTAATGGTTTCACCCATCTGCATTTAGAGAGGACGTCGATTACGATGAGTAAGAATTTGTAATTGTCGTTACTCGGTATGATATTCTAGACGCTGGCTAGGTCCATTTCGCGCGGAAAATCGACGGTATTGACGACGTATCTGATTCTTTGAAACTTTCTCACGATGTTTCGGGATAGTCCATACGTGTGTTAACCCGTAACGTTTGCCTTTCCGCGTGCGTCCGATTCCGTATTTACCATCTTTCTTGACAATAGGATAGAATTTGTCAGGACCGACGTACGGTGCGGGATTATTGGGGTCGTACCATATTTCTTTCAGGTACTGTTGATAGTTTCTGTTAGGTATTTTTTTTGCTGACACACAACTATAAAAAGATTAAGACGATATGCATTTTCCGACTTTGATTCTAAAATTACACGCTTAACACGAGTTATGTACCTTTAATGTGAAATTCAATGAAAATAAAATATTTTTCTCATGATACGTTCAAAATTTTACAACTTGTGACTTAAAATTGACTTTTCAAAAGTTTCATATGACTACCACTTTGGAGAAAATGATGCCAAAGCAGAATTTGGAGATACCAAAGGGGTAATCAGAATCCGTTTATTGAAGAAGGACAGACAACACAATGGCCAAAAGAAAGAAATACAAAAGGACCAACAACGATCTACAAAGCATGCACATAAAGCTAAAGATCAAGAAACACGAACCTCACTACAAACCGGGGGTAAATTCGTTCTCCTTTTCAATGCGTTGGTAGACCGGGTACCAGTTTGACTGCCGTAAGGCAAATAACTCCTATGCATAATAGGGTACCACAACGTATAAACTTATGGCTAAAACACAATCAGGTGTTCCTATTTAAACATTAACATGTTATGGACCTGATACTTATAAATATTAAGAGGAAACAAGTTGCTATAGGTTTTCAGCTTTGTAAATTAAAAATGCAACTGTATTATGAAAATATGTCTGTTGTGACTTTATAAAGTGAGAATTTAGTCATCTACAGGCTTTTACAGAATAACAATTGAAGAACAAGTAGTGATTTAATGATAAAAACTGCAAAAGTGGCATTCGTTATGGTTTTCCAAATTTCGTTATGGTTTTCCAAATTTCTAGAGATATTCAAATAATGACAAGGTATGACAAAATAGTGATAAAGTCAGACATATCTAAAACTATTTTATACATATAAGATCTATATTAATTCAATTTTACAATGAAATTAAATACTAAGACCATAACCTTAAAAAAAGGATATTTTAAATATGCATATTTTTACGTAATGTCCGTAGACCATAGTTTATAGATCACCTGACTACCTCATATTGCACTTTAGTTTAATATTTTATTATTTTCTATATCAGACCAAGGCATAGATTTTAGAAAGCAACACAGTTTTTGATAAATGTGACAAGGCTTTCCTCAGAGTTGAGGAAAACATTGCCCGTAGACCGTAGTGTCCGTAGATCAATATTTCACAAGTTCATATTTTAAGCGTTAGAACTCAAATTTTGTATCTTACAATCATTAAATGATGTTTCCATCCTTCAATAAGGGCTATTAATTGATTAGTCATCTTATTTTGTACAAAATAAAACAAATATGGGTAATTTGTTACATACTCATTCTGTTGTGTAAAATATGAGTAAATTATAAAATTTCTTACAGGAAACAAATGAATGATTAATCCTTAGTATATATTGTTACCATACATCTTCACCAACAATATATTCTGTTATATTATGATAATAAACAATGAAATTCAATTAATTCATGTATGGTCTACGGACACTACACAAACCAATGGTATATGATAATGAACCATTAACCTTTTCCGCAAAAATAAACTGAGTGAAATAGAGACAGAAGAAAACATAAAAAGGAGCTAATATAGTAGCCAAAATCAAAAGATATAGAGACAAAATGAAAACAGATACAGAAAACTATGAGCAAATAAAGAAGAAAGAAACAAAGAACCTAAAAATCAAAGAAAAAAAGGAATGACATAGCAATGATGAAGGACGTGAGGAAACAAAAAGGAGAACAACAAAGAAGATAAAAAGGAAAACAAACAAACAAGCGTAGAAAACTAGTGCATCCTATAAAAGAAATGAATGAAAAATTTAAGTAATTAAAAAATGTTAAAGAGAAAAGAAAAGCTGTCATTGGATGACAGAGATGGAGACTGAGAATCAAACTGCAAAAAGACAATACTAACAAACAACCAACTGTACCAGGGGAAAGCCAACAATAGTAGAAACAAACCATATCACCCCCCTTTACAAATGAATAATCAAGATCTCCACGTAGTTAACTCTCACAAACACTTAGGTGTAATAATTTCAGATAATGGCCAATGGAATGATCACATTGATTACATTGTTAAAAAAACTTATAACAGATTAAATATAATGAGAAAATCTAGAACATTCCTTGATAGATACTCTTTAGAAAAAATTTATATTTCTTTTATAAGACCTTTAATGGAGTACGCTGATGTTATATGGGATAATCAAAAACAAAATTTAATAAATAAATTAGAGAATATTCAATTAGATGCAGCAAGAATAGTAAATGGGGGGACCAGATTAACATCACATGACAGCCTGTATGAAGAAACAAAATGGGAGAAACTAAAAGATAGAAGAAATAATCACAAGCTTGTTCTCTTTCATAAAATGAATTACAACAAAACACCCCAATATTTAGTTGAATTAATTCCAAAAACTGTAGGTACCCGACACACCCATAATACTAGACAAATAAACAATATTGTTAATATAAACTGTCGAACTAGTCTCTATTCTGAATATTTCCTGCCCTCAACTGTAAAAGCATGGAATGATTTACCACTTCCCACCCGTAATTTGGAATCGCTAAATTCATTTAAATCTCTTATCAACACTAAAAACACTAAAGTTCCAGCCCATTATTATGTTGGATGTAGGTTAGGTCAGATATTACATGCGAGACTACGTATGAATTGTAGTGCCTTAAATGCACACCTCTTTATTAGAAACCTTGTTGAATCGCCAAATTGCATCTGTGGAATAACTGAAACTGTATCTCATTTCTTATTAGATTGTCCGCGTCACACGACTCTAAGACAACAACTTTTCTACTCACTTTTGAACATTCCTGAAAAAATTTCACTGAAACTACTTATTTTTGGCTCAGTTAATCTAAATGACGAAGAAAACAAGGCAGTATTTAAATCAGTCCAAACCTTTATCATAAAAAGTAAAAGATTTACACCCTGATATGCTTACATAATATTTTTCACCTTTTCAATCTTATTCAATCTCTTTGTATTATAATTTTCAAGTAAATTGCGTAGCTTTCAACTACATGCTACATACATTTTTTCTCCCTCAATGTATAAAAAATTCTCACAAGTTTTAAAATTTAAATCGGCATGCATATATATTTGTTTGTGACACTTGTATGTTTTTCATAGGAAACAGATTTAAAAAAAGCATTTGCTTGTTTCTGAATCCTATTGTAGAATTGCTATTGTTTTGTTTATATATGTCAGTTATACCAATAAAATATGTTTATACCAATAGTAGGTCCAAATATGACAGAGAAAATAAAGAACAACAAAGTGTACTACAATTGGTCAGTCAGCCAAGCAAATCATGGGAGAGTAAGGATGTTGTTTTTCAAAAAATGAAACCAAAAATTGATAAACACATCAGTTGAAATATACTTTTATAATACCACTTTGAAAAGTGACTAGCTTTGTAAAACTGTTGAAATGTTCTTTTAGTCTTCAAGAATTTGTTTGTTTGTTGAAGTTTAATATTCTTAGCATTTGATATTGTTCTTTTTAAACAACATTTTTAAGAAAAAAATGGTGAAATGCGCTAATCTGGGTCACGGGTCACTGTAATTGGGCGGCTGTATCGAGAAACAGATACAGTGTTGAAAAAACTGTTCATACTCATAAAATATTGATAAATGCAATAACATGTTATGTTTGTCTTCAAGAAATATGATAGACAAAACCATGTGTGAAGTTTTATGACGAAATATCTCCGATTTCTATGTAAATTTACGAGTTGATGTGGGGAACACCCACAGGTAATTTTAGCGATGTATTTTTATCTTGGACAAGAATAATGAGCGTCCTGATTGGATGACCGATTTAAAACACACTGACTCCGCATGGTAAAAAGATGCATGTAAGAGAAATCTATGCTATATTGATTCATTTGTTTGATTCTGGAATATTGTTGATCATTGAATTAAACAAGAAAAAAGGGAAAAGGGGGAGGGGGGTGAATTTTATTTGTGAATTTTACAGTTTAATAAATGTTATGTTTCGACAGTTTAAAGAGATAAATAAAAAAATGTTGCGACTAAGGCTTAAATCAGCGTTAGAAATTGAACAAATATCAGTGGTTTTGTAAATGAGATTTATTTTAAATAGAAAATCTGAATTTATTATTCATTAATTTATTATTAATGATACAATTTTATATCCCTTGGGAGGGGGAGGGGGGCTATGATGAACATTTGAAGTAAAAATACAGGACCGTACTTTAGACAAAAATAATAATCCAGGATTAGTTTTTTGCTAAAACAAATCCAGGACCCCTGTATACATGAATGTTTCTTTTTTAAAGTTAATAATATGAAATATTGACATCCACACTTGCCTTTTGGAAAGCACATTTCTGTGTCCACACTTGTTGTATTTAGGAAAATATGTAATGTCCGTAGACCACATGAGTATAATTGTATAATGGATCATGTAAGATGTTAATTATTTTAAAAGTTGGAGGAGAGTGCTGAACTAAGAAGTATGAATTCAATGAAAGATAAAGAAGGAGGTATCAAACACCTTTCTTCTCAAGTTTTGCAAATAACTAAAAACTAGAGTGATTTAATATGAAACATCCAGATATAGTGGAATTTTGTATTCCTTTACTTTATTTGGTTGTTAATATAATTTTAGATGGTTAAAGGGTTAAATAAAATATGTTTATGCATGACCTTTTGTAATGGTGTAATTTTTTAGTTTAAATTTCAACATAGCACACTTTGTAGTGTTCGTAGACCTCCTCTTTAAGTCTGTTTATATAATTGTACATTTTTTAAATCAGAATTTATTTTTAAATAATGTCAAGTTTATTAAATAGAATTTTAGTAACTAATGCATTTCAAAATTTTGAGAAAGGTAACTTTGATATCTGAAAGTGGATAGAAATTGTAAAAATGACATTTTTTTATGAGTAAAAGTGTATCACTTTAGCATATGTTATGATATTTTTAAAAACAGCATTAGGTTGAAACCTTTGATGACATTTTATGGATAGTAGATATATATCTGACTGAGAGGTGTTTTAAGTTACATTGGATAATATATTTTGTTGTGAAAGAATGTTATATATATAGTTGTGTAGTGTCCGTAGACCATTTCCCTTGTAGTAATGAAAGTCAATTTGAAAAATGATAACAGGATAGAAAACAAACTCCTGTCTGGGTAATATACTCCATACATCACAGTATCATTTCATTTAAAAATAAAATCTGTCAAACAGTTTTCATTGCTTGCAAAATGTGACCCACAAAATCCCCACCTGATTGTGTAAATACAGACAAATGATACATTTCTATATATATAATATTATGAAATTGTCATCAGATATAGCGTTGATCTGCACAAGTGTTATGAAGTGGGTCAAAATAAAGAAACTGGGGAGTTTTATTTTTCTGTTTAGAGGGAAGTACAGGTAAACTTTATATTTTCTGACGTATCGTGTTACTGCAACGATACACATGCAATAAAATATAAAAAAGAGAGAAACCACTCTATCGGTACAGTCTAAAATAATAGTTTGGTTGAATCCTATTGCGTGTCTGCAGTCCGTATTCGATCGGTGCCTATTGCACGTCGTTCTACATACACGACTAATATGATATTTATGTGTACACCTCTACTATACATAGGCAGTAAAATGAGAGATTGCAAGAAGCATATTAGTATAAGATTATAATCTTTCGATGCGAGAAAAAAATTAATTGCCCTAGACAAGTATATTGACTGAGGACGAACTCCGAGATTCACATGATTTGCTTGGCAAGTATTTCCCAGATCATGTCTTATGCTCCATTAAAGAAATAAATAAACGCTTTGCTATGTTTCTTCGGAGAAAATGAAGCTTGAAATAGCTCTCTATGCAAGTCGAAATAATGACAGTCAAATGAATAGACAATTTCATCGTTTTGATATACATTTGATACATCAATAGAGACATACAACAGATTAAACAAAGGAAAGCATATATAAATTAAACCGCAATAACTAGTATAGACTGACCTTATCTGAATATCGAAATGGTCGTAATGATCGACGTAGAAATTCATGAGGTCTTTGAATTCTCTTCCCCCACTTCCGGTTTGCGTCCTAAGCTATCGAAAAACACTCCGTGATATGTGTTCGGCAAGTCGATGACTATCAAATGTTTTCCGTGTTGATGAGAAAAGTCCGTGTTCACAACGTAGGCGCAGGGATATCTCGTGACGATGCTTGGTAAATAATCTCTGGAAAATACTCCTCTGACAGAGGGTCAAATGTAAGAGTTTAAGTCTATTGTACGTTTCATCTGACTGGCGTTCATGACTCGGCGCAGCGGACTTGTCTGTCGTTATCAATTTCTAGGAGAGCTGAAGACTGTGCCTATACATTGGACGCAACGGTTTCCGGTGGTGGCATTGGAGAATTTCATTTCTAATCTGACGTTTCTGTGTCTGACGAGATACTTTAACGGTTTCACTCATCTGCATTTAGAGAAGACGTCGATTACGATGAGTAAGAATTTGTAATTGTCGTTACTCGGTATGATATTCTAGACGTTGGCTAGATCCATTTCGCGCGGAGAATCGACGGTATTGACGACGTATCCGCTTCTTTGAAACTTTCTCACGATGTTTCGGGATAGTCCATGCGTGTGTTAACCTGTAACGCTTTCCTTTTCCGCGTGTGTACGATTCCATAATTACCATCTTTCTTGGCAATAGGATACAATTTGTCAGAACTGACGTACGCTGTGGGATTATTGGGGTTCGTACCATATTTCTTTCAAGTACTGTCGATAGTTTCTGTTGGGGCTTTTTTTTTTGCTGACATACAACAAAAAAAGATTAAAAGACGATATGCAGTTTCCGACTTTGATTCTAAAATTACCCGTTTAATACGAGTAATGTACCTTTAATGTGAAATTCAATAAAAATAAAATATTTTTCTCATGATACGTTCAAAATATTACAACTTGTGACTTAAAATTGACTTTTCAAAAGTTTAATATAACTAACACTTTGGAGAAAATGATACCAAAGAAGAATTTGGAGATACCAAAGGGATGATCAGAATCCGTATATTGAAGAAGAACAGACAACACAATGGCCAAAAGAAAAAATACAAAAGGACAAACAACGATCTACAAAGCATACATATAAAACTAAAGATCAAGAAACACGAACCCCACTACAAACCGGGGGTAAATTCGTTCTCCTTTCCATTGCGCTGGTAGACTGGGTTCCAGTTTGACAGCCGTAAGGCAAATAACTCCTATGTATAGTAAGGTACAAAAGCGTAAACAATTAGAATGTGAAATTATCTATTGAACTGGTAATGTTTAATAAAATGTACCTTCCCGTATGAAATGTGTCTCTACTGTTTGCTGATGTGTGTTTAGAGTAATAATGAACATTGTCCCCTTTCGATCCTCTATCTGACATAATCCAACTGTGTAGATGAGAATATAACGATTGGACCATGCATGGAGCAAGCGACAATCGTTTCTCTGACTTCTTGTTCTTACACACATTTTTGGTGGCTTTTGCTTTTTTTCTTTCTTTTATTTGTAATTGTTTTGTATTGTTTTCCGCGAGAGTTCGTCATATGTTGTTTTCTTTATCAATCTATTTAAGTCACACTGATGTTTAATAACTATCCGAACATGTGTTTTCTCCTTCTGACTGATACCTTATCATTTTTCCTTTTATCGTCCTATTCTTATGTATATAAAACTTATGTTTCATGCTATATTGTAGAAAGATGATACTACCAGTGGTATAATATTGATGCATTACTCGTCACTTCCGACACCATATATAACAGGAAACTATAGCTTTAGACTGAATTTTCCAATGGAGGCAGGGATAATAGCAATATCAGTAAGTGACTCTAACAGGTATGCTAAAATGTACCAGGAAATTATAGCTTTAGATTGAACATTCCTATGGAAATAGGAATAATAAGGATATCAGTAAATGACTAACAGATATGTACAAATGTACCAGGAAATTGTAGCTTTAGACTGAACTTACCAATGGAGGTAGGGATAATGAAATTATCAGTAAATGAACCTAACAGGTATGTACAAAGGTACACGCTGTAGGCCTACTGATGGTGGAATAATAGCCATTGAATGCTTTTCATAGTAGTGAACTATTCAACATGTTAACTATTTAGTGGACTAAGCACATTTCTGGAATATCCTTTATAATACCGCTCATAGTCAAAATATTGGGAAGGCAAATGAAATCTTTGAGAAATAGAAAATAATTTAATAATATATTCATTTATTTGCTATTTTTGTTACCTACCAATCGAAAATATTAGTAATGTAATGTTGTTATAGCAATTTAGTTCTACATTGTGGAGCAGTAACCCAACATTTCCGAAACGAATGAAATTGCTTCATTTTGTCAATTGGAGATGAGTGGAGAGTATCAAAGTACGACCCTGCACGGGTATTTTTTATTTCTAATTATTTGTGTTTGTTTGTTTGCTTTATTTGGTTTTGCTAAGTTCTGTTTCGTTTTTGTATTTTGACTTATGCTTTTTTTAGTATTTTTTTATGTTTTTTATGTTTTCTTTTGTTTTGTTTTGTTTTGCTTTCTTTTTATTGTTTTTTTTGGGGGTTCTTACTTCTTTTTTCCTTTTGTGTGTGTGATTTTTGTCTTTTTGTTTTATTTTTTAGTCCCTATTTCTGGTCAGATATGTAACTTTTTGTTTTGCTTTTCAGTCTCTATCTCTGGTCAGCTATGCAACTTTCTGGTTTGCTTTTCAGTCCCGATAACTGATCAGATATGTTTATTTTTTATTTTGTTATTTATTTGTTTTTTTTTTGTCCCTATTACTGGTCAGATATGTTTATTTTTGACTTTGTTATTCTTTAATTTTATTTTTCAGTCCGTATTACTAGTCAGATATGCTTACTGTACTGGTAAATATGTCAACAAGTATGCAAATATGTGATGATTGGAAAAGAACTGATATGACGTTCCAAACGATACAACATGAAGACATCACTTCCTGTCCATGCTCCCTAGATGTCGCTCTATTAGATTTGACCAGATTTTATATTGATCCTTTATGTGTAGAAACTGAGCTTATTGTCTATGATTGCTACCAGCAACCATTTGCTAAACTCTGCTTCAAACAGAATATACCATCGTGAGTATTTAAATCTTATACAAGAAAACAGATCGCACATAGAAATATATACGTGTAACATCTACATGTGAGGGTTGGCATTTGACGCACACGTGGAAAGCACTTGCATGACCGCATCATTCCATTAGAGGGAAGGTTCTGTCCCATAAAAGTAGTTTAACCTCGCAACTTATTTATTAAAGTGTTTGTACCAAGCTATTACAGTTAGTGGTAATTGAAACTGTTCCGGCAGTGTGGTATTGTTTGTTTTTTATTGTATTACCCTATCATGACCATCTTCACACATAATGTAAGTACCTTAGATTTAGTTTTTTCGCTTTATTAAATATATAATATATATGTTATTTCAATTAAGCAATATAATACTAGACTGAAAATATGGAGATTAGCGGCTTTCTGAAACTTATAACTTATGCCTGAAATTGATAACATATTTTCCATGTCCATTTCGGCAACAAATATGTTTCAAAACTATCATAAAAACCTTTAAGGTCTCTCATTCACATCAATAAAGGATTGAAGATACCAAAGGGGTCATCAGAAGCTGTAAATATTCGAAGGAGGACAGAGAATACAATGGCCAAAAGGGAAAGAACAATAGAACAAACAATAATCTATAAAGCTATACACAAGAGAGGATGGTTGGGATAAGGGTAATAACAAAATTACCGAACTCCGAACAATCTTACAAAGGGAAAGTCAAAACTCATAATTATATAAAGAAACAAAATCAGTCAACAACCGGAAAACTGTGAGAACCGTAATGACCCTGACTTGGTACAGGCATTTCTAAAGAAATGGTGGGTTGAATCAGATTTTAAGGCGCCAAACCTCCCGCTCTCATTACGGTTCAAAGGTTCCGGCTGTCACTGTAACAGTATTTAAATACAGGAACAAAATAGGTAAAATAGTTGTCAAAGCAGTACCATATTCGGTGACGTAAATGTCAAAAATATTTTTACGTCACATTAACAGATTTTAACTCGGCACATTCTTGTGTCTGTCTCAAGAATATTTTGAAGATAAACAAGGGGTAATAGGAATCCGTAAATCGAAGAACGACATACAACACAATGGCCAAAATAAAAAGGACAAAAGGACAAACAACGATCTACAAAACATGCACATAAAACTAAATATCGAGTAACACGCACCCCACTAAAACCGGGTGAACGCAGGTGCTCCGGGAGGTAGGCAAAGCAGTTCCTACTCCACTAGTGGCATCCAGCGTGTTTATTTAGCTACACACCCAGTAATAAGTCATGAATGACGAAAGGACCGGGAAGTGTTTACGACAAGTGGAACATATCCGTAGTCATTTGTGACACAGATTGCCCATAGCGGTCAACCAAGTCATGATGGCGACCATAAAACGTTCGATGTCATGATTTCAACTTAACTAAGATGAATCCTTGGTTCAGTAGCTTCCTTGTTAACAACAATCCTCAAGTCAGGACCTGGATTTCAAACGTCATAGTTCGTGGTCATTGTTCGTGTTCAGTGAGCTTTGATTGTTAGTTTCGCAGATATAGGTAAAATTGATGACCATCACTATTTATACTTTCTATTCATAATAGAAAATTAACGATTGACAGAAGCGCAGCCCATTAAAAAGGGGATGAAATAAAATGTTGGAGATTTGATTAATATTTTCTTAAATACTCTGAAATTAAAACTTAAGCAGATGCATATTTAAAAAAACACATTCCCAAATAAAATTAATAATATTAATTTTATGAAATACTTTGTACATGTGTTGATGGTTTTTTTTGCACAACATTAGAGCCCAAGGATATGGCAACCAATGTAGCTATGCCGATAGTGGGATATTAATGAATCCACAGGCATTATTTGGAAGTGGATATGCCAACAGATACCATTATGCCGGAGATAACCTTGAAAACATTCCATTTCTGTCAAATTTCATCTATGACGTCATGCCTTACCGACACTGCTGCGCTTACCATTTACAGGATGCGAACACTAACGTCACAAATTAATCAACAATCACTCACTCACAACTTGCAAATACATCTACAACTGTAATAAATTGCTTGTTTTAATAGGGACCGTCGTGACTGTGATCGTATGGTAGTAGGATTTACAACTACCTATGCAATCAGTGCCTATCACCACTGACGTTATGAGTTCGAATCTCGATCAGACGAGGTGTACAACATTTTGTGATAACGTTTGTGAATGAATCCGGCTCGGGATAAAATACTAATATCCGCCATCCCATGTTAGAACTCAAGCACATTCTGGCTTCCATAATTTATTTCGGAGGAGAACTTTATTCTTTTCTAATTTTTTTAAATTTCATCATGAAATTCAAGAAAAATGTACATCTATGTTAATTTTGTAGATCACAAATAATATAATTTAGTAAAACTAAGGTTAATCTTTCTCAGGCATAGCTAAGAAGAGTTTTACAATGACGTCAAATAAGTATCGATTTTGTTGGAAACAAGTTTTAACATCAAAAGTATGATGTTGTCTATAAAATAAAACACATCAAATTTTAATCAAGTATTTTCTAAGATAATGATTAATTAAATATGGGATCATATATTTATTTTTTCCGAGGTTATAAATAAATTAATATTTAACAACCTCCACCAACAAAATTTTTTAATACAATCATTAACCCTCTATACTCAAAACAACTGCTCAATTTGGTGTTGGTGGAAGACTGTGGAGGTATATAAAATAGCTAAAATGTACATTGAATATGTCGTTTATAGTCCATTTTTAGCATTATCCGTCTAACTACGATGTCATTATGACGTCATAGCGCACCCAATTTCACGGAAAAACATTTGTTTTGAAAATTTGATTATATAACAATTAAATTAGTAAATTGTTTTATTCTATGTCAAGCATTATTTTTTAATGAAATGTAGGGCCAATTTTGCACTTTAATGCCTCTCCCTCTTACTTACTTACTATATAAGGTAAGTGTAGTGCGCTTCTTACGTGTGCCATTCTTTGTCACTCGTCACAACTCGTCCGATGCTCTGTCCCTCCATCTAACCTTGTCTGTACTACTATAGCTCCCATTGGAACCTCTTCCTGAAAACTGCAATGTTGCGGGCAATTTTTGTAATTTCGAACAGTAATAGTCAACAATTCCATCCATATCAACAAAACGAACAATTACCTCTTAGATTAACTCACTGAACACAAAAAAGACCACGATATATGACGTTGGAATTGTTGTCGCTTGCTTGTAAAGGCACGTAAATATGGCTGGGTTGCACCGGTTAATGGCATCTCGATCCTCGCCTCTTAAGATATAGATCTCCAACAGCAATACATATATAAACAAACGATAAACATTCTGCACTGTTTGTTTTTAAGCTGTATCGTGTGGATTTCCATACAACATTAGCAATGGTGTGTGGATAGCAGATGGCTACACTGAGGGATCTACTACCACGCTAAACTGCGGAAGTGGTTACTACCAAACAACCATTGTAACTTCCTGTTCAGAAACCGGAAGCTGGGTAGCCGTCAATTCAACGTGCTTTCCATGTAAGTTTCATTAACATTAGTTTGTATCTTATTCTGGTATCTAAGGGAATGACATTAGTGCATAGAAACATAAACAGCTCTCCGTGATTGTAGAAAGGAAATTAATAAAAATGTTGGACATGTACGGTTGTTGCAGCGCGTAACTTACCACATGAATACATTTCAATCTACTTCCAATCAAATTTCAATTACCGATTTCAGGAGCTATATCTTTGATTTCTAATTTTGAACCGTTCAACCAGCATATCAGCATGACGGACTCATTGGAAGAGATATCTGGGACAACTGAATGGAAAATAATCAGTACAAACACATTTTAAAGAACAAAAATTCGAACAACACGTGCTATAACAAAACAGGAAGTGGGACGAGATACTTTGGAAGTGTTTGTATAGCCTGCACTATTATTGGTGTCCCATGAAAAACAATCCCGTTATTATTACAGTGAAACCTGTCTAAACCGAACACCTTTCAGACTAAAACTTTTGCCCAGAATAGACAGGTGTTCAGTCTAGACAGGTTAAATTCACTAAAATTAGGATTAAATCTAATGTTCAGTTTACACAGGATTTCGATTTATTCAGGGTTCAGCTTAGACAGGTTTCACTGTATAATTATATTGATTATCAGGTTCCGTGTTGCTCATCTTTTGTGTTTTTCATCTTTTTATATTTCTGTGTTGTTGTTTTTGTTGTTTGTTTTCGTTATGTATCTTGTGCCGAATGTTTCCTGTGTCTCTGGACTTTTCATTCTAGATAGTGTCGTCGATATTCTCTTACGTTTATTGATATGATTGCTGTTTTACTTCTTAGCTGCACTGTTGCAATCGAAATTAGCTATGTCGTAAGCAGATGATTCGTTTTGTTGGATGACTCACAGGAAAGTTTGAAGATACCAAAGTGGTAATCAGAAGCAGTAAATCGAAGGACAGACAATACAATGAACAAAATATTAATATAGTTCTAAGAATCGACCTACAAGTAGACGGAATGGAAGCAATGTGGTTTGAAGTAAAATCGAAGGTAGGTAGCATTTTATTAAATATAATATATAGATCTCAAATTGATGCCGGGTTCCTTTTCTGGAGGAATTTCAGCCAGATGGTGAGCTCAGCTCTTGATTATTCAAGTAACATTATCAGTCTTGGGGATTACAATATTGACTTTCTCGGAATTGTACAAACTGAAATAGCTGACATCATTAATTTGCATGGACTAAGTCAAGCACATATATTAACATACGCTTTTCAAGGCTAGTTAACGTCACGATATGGCTTTTAATCGAATGGTTTCGATCTGTGTGTTGAAAGTAAAAGAGAATACAAATTAATTTCTTTGCATTGAATTAATCTTCATTATAAGTACTTATTAGTAATTATGCTAAATCAAATTTTCAAGTTTATTTGAAGTTTTTATGAATGTATTGTCAAATACCAATTAATCAGGTATTGTCTTAAACCGTTATGTAAACATGTCTAGTGTCACAATTTCATATAGGTATAACCACCAACACCTGTAAATTGAGGCTCTTTCAAGGAAATTCTTTTTTAAATACCATTTATTTCCACAAAAAAAAAATTAAAGGCAAATGTTGCTGTATTACAAAAAAAAAAAAAAAAAAAAAAAATACAAACTTCCGTTTTGAAAATATATGAATACAGCATATTTTAAGCTCTAAATGAAAATATAAATACATATAGAATAATTAAAATTAATTAGAAATAAAATAGATTTAAATTAGATTTTCCCCCTGCTATTGCTCAAACCCTTGAGCACTTTACAAAACTGTCAAAACACACATACACCAGACCAGAAGAAGCTGATGTAACTTCTTTGTTGAATTCCATTTGCAACTTTGATTTTGTCGTAACCATTGTTATTGTTCAAATGTGCCTGGCTTTTAAGAAAGGGCTCAGCAGATCACTAGATTTAGATTAGACTTATTTTATTGTTAAATATATAACATTTGGATCGGACACAAGTTATTCCAACTTACAAAGGTCCTCTACAAGATCACTACAAGAGAGATCACTTGACATAGGCAAAGCCTTAACAAGCGTAAATTTAATTCAGAGCTCACTAGAATGCAGAGCAAATGTTGAACAATTCAACCACTAGTGTTTTGAGAGGAGTGCTAAAATATGTGAACGCTAGACATAGAGGCTAAAAAACCTAGAATATGCGGAAGACAAATAATGAGAGATAATGTTGAAGCAGAGTCCGGAAGACTACTTTAGGAAGTCAATAACTGTACCTTTTCTCGACTGTACGCGAAATGAAATGAAAACAAGGTTTACCGACCTACACGCCAGAACCGCATTGGGATTACAGTTGGTTCCATCAATTATTGAAAATATTGCTCCATAGCTGAGCCCCCCCCCCCCCCCCCCCCCCCCCGCCCCGTCAACAGAGTCTCTGGATCCGCCCCTGGAATACCCCCATTACGTAGTCCAAACCAGAACGACGCAAGTGCATTCGACAATTCTGACAAATGCAACTTGCTCAACGATTACTTCTGTTCCATAACTGACCTGCAAGACGACGACATACCATTACCAGACTTTGACGACCGGGGTCCCAACACTTTAACTGACATTACTGTTGTTGAACAAGATATTATTGATATAATCTCATTACTTGATATCAATAAGGCAGTTGGCCCCGACCGTATTAGCAACAAGATAATAAGGGTAATAACAAAATTACCGAACTCCGAACAATCTTACAAAGGGAAAGTCAAAACTCATAATTATATAAACAGACAAAATCAGTCAACAACCGGAAAACTGTGAAAACCGTAATGACCCTGACTTGGTACAGGCATTTCTAAAGAAATGGTGGGTTGAATCAGATTTTAAGGCGCCAAACCTCCCGCTCTCATTACGGTTCAAAGGTTCCGGCTGTCACTATAACAGTATTTAAATACAGGAACAAAATAGGTAAAATAGTTGTCAAAGCAGTACCATATTCGGTGAGGTAAATGTCAAAAATATTTTTACGTCACACATTGATAAAAAAATATCATTGACATTTTTCTTGACTTCTTTATCTTTATACATGTTCACTATGTGAAAATGCATCGCTTATAATCGTTTCTGCGGAGACGGAATATATTTCGACAAGATCTTGGTATCGGAATATAAACTTTTTAAGAGATCGAATAAGGCGAATATTTTAATAGCCCTGGTCCAGTAACCTGTTTCTCAGATGAAGATGACGTTTCAGGAAATCAGAATAATTGCTACTGGCCCTTGCATAGCGAATCAATTGCGAGATGTAAACACCATATGCAGGAGAAGCTGGTATATTGCTGCACATGTTTGGAAAATTGATGATGCTTAGGGAAGTAAAGTATGAAATCGCTGGTCCTTTGTGTCTCCTTTTTAACAAGTCGCTGAGAGATAAAATATTTCCAGCGGATTGGAAACTTGCCCATATTATCCCGATATTCAAATCTGGCGACAAATCGTCCGTGTCCAATTATCGACCTGTTGCTTTACTTAGTACTATAAGCAAGGTGTTTGAGAAGGTTGTTTACAAACATATATTTAATTTTCTAATGGTAAATACATTGATATACAAATTCCAATCTGGATTTCTCCCTGGCCATTCTACAACACACCAGCTTATAGAGCTTATTATTGAAATATGTATGGCACTCGATAATCGTGAGCTTATATGTTTAATATTGTGTGATGTGAGTAAAGCTTTCGACAGAGTGTGGTTACGAGGCTTATTATTAAAATTAGAAAGATATGGTATTAAAGGAAATCTTCTCCAGTGGTTAGGTAGTTATCAGGGTTCCATCCTTGGCCCTTCTCTTCTTAGTATTTATTAATGATATTGCTGATGAAACGATAGGCTTGTGTAGACTGTTTGCAGATGACACATCCATAGGAGAAAAATCGTATGAAATGAATAGTTTATGTAACATGGTAAATACTGACTTATAAAATATTTCAGAATGATCCAAACAATGGTTAGTCAAACTTAATCCTACTAAAACTGATATTGTCTATTTTAATACTAGAGACATACCTCCTGGTTTGTTCTTCTGGATAGAAAACACTAGAATTTATCCGGTAAAATGTCATAAGCATTTATGTATCACTTTAAGTGCAGATTGTAAGTGGTCAAACCACATAAATACTATTATTGCACAAACATCCAAACAAGTGGCAGTTCTGCGAAAACTTAAATTTAAGGTATCTCGAAATTTCCTTGAAACTATGTATTTAATTTTTATTCGTCCACTTTTAGAATATGCAGGAGAGGTTTGGGATAATTGTACTCTCGCCGACTCAGAACGGCTTGAAAAAATTCAACTTGAAGCCGCACGTATAGTAACCGGTTTAACGTCTTATGCGAGTATACTGTCTATCTATAAGGAAACGGGATTGGAAAAACTTTCAGTTAGGCGTGAAAATAGAAAACTCTCATTATTATTCTATGACATAGTTGGTGGCCAATCACCTGATTATCTTCAAGATTTATTACCTATTAGGGACCGACCATTTAACTTGAAGGGGGGGGTTATGGTTTTTTTGTTTCGTTCAGAATTTTTTATTCGTACACCAGTTAGAATATTTTTTTTTTTGTCGCGCGAAGCGCCAATTTTTTTTCCAGAATTTAACATTAGGTTATATGACAAAAACTCTGAATCATATTATTTTTTTTTTTCCTCCACCAAAATCGAAATATTTTTTTCAGCAACATTGGGAATCAGAATATTTTTTAGAAGAAAACCATAACCCCCCCTCCTTCAAGTTAAATGGTCGTTCCCTTACGGTGGGTCAAACCAATAACTACATCTTACGAAACTCTAAAAACTTCACAATTCCCCCAGGAAGGCTTAGTTTATATCAAAGTTCTTTTTTCCCCAAGTACTATTAGACTCTGGAACAATCTGCCAACAGACTTGAGAAATTCTCCTTGCCAACAAATGTTTAAAAACGAAATACGAAAAGCTTATGACATACCTGACAAACCACCATTATATTTTTCTACGGGTATTAGAATGGCTAATATATTACATGCTCGCTTACGTCAAAAATGTAGTAGCCTCAAATGTGATCTATTCAGATGTAACTTAATTGCCTCTTGTAATTGTGATTGTGGAAATTACATCGAGTCTATGGACCATTTCTTTTTAAAATGTAATATATATAGTGAACACAGAATACAACTATTCCGTGGCATGAGTAACTTGGGTTTTGATATAAACATCGAAAATATATTATTTGGAAATGCCTCTTTTGAAAACGACAAAAACTCTAAACTGTTCTTGCTCGTTCAAAAATACATTGTTAACTCTATAAGATTTGTCCACTAAATTTATATATTGAATATACATCAGACGACAACGCTCTTGTATATACGTTTCCGTATTTGTGTTTAAAGATAAATATTATACAAAACTGACTCTTATATTCCAACCAATAGAACTGTTTTTGTCCTGTTACAGTAAATGTACGTAGTTCTTACATTTAAAGATGACATTTTTAGATCAGATTTCTTGAGATCATTCATGCAATTTCAGCATCATAATATAACCTCTGACAAATGAAGCGATCGAAATAATGAGAGATTTTATCACGTGAAACAAACCGTCGAAAACAGGAGACCGTCGAAAATGGGTGACGTTGCGACATTACTATTCGTTCACTTTAATTTCATAATACAGCTTCGGAACATGTTTTTATTCCTGAAATCAATCCACATTGCATATTAAGTCAAATTTTTGCTTTGTTTATTGAGTTTTATTATGCTTTGCTTTTGTTTTTGTTTTTTAAAGATATGCATTATAATACAATGATACGTACGTTCTGTATTCTGAAAAAAATGACGTTCAGTGCTTTTCATTACCTGACTTTATCAATCCGCTGTGAGGAATTAGATACACATATTAAATAACTGTATTTATTTCTGAAAAGCACATATTGTGAATACATTTTGGAGAAAATGTTATCGACATCTGAGGTGGGGCCGATTTTGGCCCTTATAGCTTCCAGTCCTTTATATCTTTATATCATCTCTTTCGTCATAACATTTCGTTCTTACAAATGTAACCGTTTCTCATTGCTAATTTTTTGGCATGGGTAATGGCATGAAGCAAAGCTAACTGTGGAATCCATGTTTTCAAGGTCAATGGGATAGATGCGATCAACGTATATTTAAAAGGACAGCATCTATATAACGAAACGGTGAATACAAGGAGAATGTGTGGATATAGATGTAAGCCCGCATTATTGAAACATTTAGAACGTCCTGTTTTGCCTTAGAAAAACCCAAAAATATACTGATAACATATTACTCCTGTGCAACAAATGAATATGTTCATTAAAAAGCAGTCAGTGATACTAGGTTATACCGGACAATGATCTGACTTTAACAATGCTTGTCGAAAACTGGCAATAAAGACCTAATGGAAGGCCCTAACAAAACTGTGATCGGTATGGCTAGCGGAACACATTTGCCTTACTTTCTAGAAAATTGAAGAATGGATTAGATCTTAAGCTATGACAGTAGCAACACAATTAAATCATTTATGATATATTGAGTATTGATTTACCTTATCATTTTAATATATTTATCTGATCAACAGCACATTCACATCTATTGTCTAAAAACATACACGTTTATATATTACAAATTATATATGCAAAATTCTAGTGTTTTGAATGGTTACAATCTATATTCAGAAACAGGCTGTAAATCATGTTGTTAGTGTTATATATATGAAAGATAGGCCTACTAACTAGCCAGCCGCTAATTTACAGGAACAACATGAAAATGATCACATTTATTGTTTTCATGCTCAATGCAATGATCTTTGTGTTTTCACGAAAAAGCATTAGCTATGAAGTGCTTTATAATAATAAATATGTTGATGATTATTTCATGCTTTTCCCTACACGTTCAGAGATAGAATGCACGACCAGGTGTTATCAAGAAATAACATGCACATACTTCAGCTTATACAGAAAAGAACAATATGCATGTTCCAGTCAGTAGAGATTTATATGCAAAACAAGAATACAAAACGAAAGAGAATTGGAATATATTTGGACGTATTAACAAAAGTATGAAAATCGTTTAATATAAAATACATATATGGTCTGTATTTTTACCGGGGAACAGTAATTTTAACCCTGAATAACGTTATTCAAAGCAGACGCAATATTATTAGTATGTACAAATAGCACAACGTAAGACAGGATATGAACAGGTGAGACTATCCAAATTTACACTTAGACACGTGACATCACAGTCAAAGCAGCAATGTTGAATTTATCTTTAAACATTCCATTCTCTCTTGAGGTTTTCATATTGTTACTGTTAATTTTAATTGTTTTAGTGGAGTTTGTGTTGCTCGAGCTTTAAGTTTTCTGTTTTGTGTTTTGTAAATCATTGTTTTTCTTTTTTGTTCTTTTTCTGTTAGACACTGTATTGTCTATCCATCTTCGACTTCTGGTTTCTGATTACCCCTTTCATATCTTCAATTTTTTTCTCTCTATCTATTACTTAGATAATATCTAGGATCTGCCATGTTTGTCCTATTTGCTGTTCATATATTTGAATAAATAAAGGTAAAACGTTAGCTCATATGTACACTTATTTACAGTAAACAAATGGGGACAATTAATCTTCAACTTCATCCCTGAATCTGGGATACATCCATTGAAGAGTTTCAAAGATTGTTCATTCGAGAAAGAGATGTTGCAGATACCTGGAAATTACCAGTCGACCGCCATTGATGAGTGGTGTCTCATGGGAATAACGGAAGTATATTTAATTATTCTTGTATTGTGTATATCGGTCAAAAGCCCACTAGTATTGTTATTTAAATATGCTGACTATAAATAAAACTTATCTTATCTAATTTAATGTTAAGTGGGCAATTTGTCACGGCTATATCATAGCGGGCACAAGTTGCATTCGCTGAGATAATGATGACGTCACTTTCTACAAGACCAACACACTGAGTTAGATTTTTAATAATACTAGCTCACTGAAACAATAGTCCATGGGTATACATGTCGCTCCATCGGGACACATTATCCCGATTGCGACCCAGCCAGTTTTTGCTCTTCCTCCGGTAATGCTGTTTGTTTAGCGGAGAATTAACAAAACCCATATAGTCTTTGGTTTGACTTGAACCCACAATCTGCCAGACTCCAAACCATTACATCAGTGATTGATCGATGTGGTTCGAAAAATATATTAAATCACAACTATCAAAAAAAATGAAAGAAAAATAAAATAACTCTGGCAAGAAACGAAGGATTCTTTTGTCAGTAAAGGGATATTCTCTGGCTCCCCTGCCGGAAGGACACATTTTGTAGGGATAACTAAAACGTCAAATATGAAGTACACCGACAACATTGTAAACAAAATATATTTATTTACATCCATATAAATATAAATTGATGTACATAATATTGTCATACATATCACACAAATATATATCATGCTGTGAACAAAATAATAGCACCCATGACAATGAATCAAAACAACTTCATCACTTTTATACAATGCACTTGTAACAAATTTACTGTTTAACATTTATTCAAATAAAATGAAAAAAAAAATGAAAAATACCACATTGTCAGAAGAGTTCCACAAATCTAAATAAAAAATCATAGAAATAAAATGAAAAGCTAAAATTCCCACAGAGGCAAATATGATACCCTTATCAGACATATACATAACCACACTCTGATTCCTCCTGATTGGTACATGTACAGGAACTTCCATAAAAAGTGGCAGAGCTTAACTAATTTAATGTGCCCAAATCATTTAAATTTAGTTATATCATGGCGGTCAGTATAATTGGTGGAGGACCTGTCACAAGTTACTGACAAACTTTATCACACAATATTGCATCGAGTATACTCTGCCTGAATGGGATTCGAACTCACAATGTTAGCTAATTCCACTTTTTTTTTTAAGTGTCTGTACTACCCCAGGAAAGTGAACGTTCATGTATTTATGTGTTTTAAGGAGTATCAATTTTGTCTCTGTTTCTATCATTTTTCTATTGGATTTTCGAACTTTTCCGACAGTGTGGTATTTTTGGGGGTTTTTATCATTTTATTCCAATTACACAATATACATAATACTGTCAAGTGTACTCGATGCAACATTATGTGATACTGTTTGTCAGTGACTTGCAATAGGTCGGTGGTTTTTTCCGGGTTATCCAGTTTTCTGCATCAATAAAACTAACTGCCACGATATAACAGAAAGTGACCTGAAACACCCTAACCCTAACACTTGTCAAACTGTTAATAATCTCCAGATTGTCATTACTATGACTGTAACACTGCCGTAGTGACTTGTGTATTTATTCCACACATTCCAACATTTCGTTTTATACGGAAATATCCATTCTCTCCCCAAGTTGATCCCCAGGAATTTTTCACTTTCCAGTATAATTTCTCTCCAAACAATGTTTTTTCTTTACCAAAGCCAACCAATAAAACAGCTGAAAGAACACAAAACTATGATTATTTACATATTAATTAGTGAGTGATTGTTGATTAACACCAACTCAGCAATTTTTCAGCTATATCATGACGAGAACAAATTAATTATCAAGGTCCACTTTGTACGAGATGATGATGAGGTCCACTTTGTACTAGACCAACATGCTTAGTTGGATTTTTTATAGTGCTAGCTCACTGAAACAACAGTCCATGGATAGACATGTCCAGTGCTGGATTTACCTATAGGCCCGATAGGCTGAAGCCTAGAGCCTCAAAATTTAGGGGGTCTCCGGCCAAGGTGCATAGCATTTTTAACAATGTTATTGGACTTTCACACTTATGCTGTCATAACGTACTGTACTTTCTAAACAACCCTTCAGTAATTTTCCTTACAAAGTTGCACTCCATTTCAGATTATTGCAGAATTTTAAACACCCCTCATCATCTTTGCCTTTATTGAAATTGATTAAACACACTTTAATCTTCCTCCAGTCGCGAAGGTGGGGAATTGGCAAGGGCCTCACAAGTGGATTAGCATAGGGCCTCTCTTTATCTAAATCCGGCACTGGACATGTCGCCCCACTCTGACACATTATCCTGATTCCGAGTCAACTAATCTTTGCTCTTTCACTTTAATGCTGCGTATTTAGCGGAGAAGCAACAAATACCAACTTTATATTTGTTGGTTTGACCCGATCGATGTCTGAATTCACTATCTACCACATTCGAGGCGATCACACTACCCATTACACCACCAACACGGTTTATTTACATATTAACTGTGATACATTCTCCAAATAATGTAATAATAGTAAAAACATAGATATCAAATTTAGTGCACACGACACGTTTCTAGAATAACCTTCTCCAGGTACACTCAAAGCCCAAATATTTAAAAGCCAAATAATTACATTACTTCCATTTTTCATTGAAATGTTACAATATGACTGGTTATGAAGTGGTCACATAATTATAAAAGAGATGTTTTACATCCCAATAAAACTCAAACCCGAACTTGCACGTGCCTCCATGACGCTAGCACGCTTCATACAAAATGTGCTTTGGTCCATGCTTTTACACGCCAATAAAACTACAAAAAAATGTATTCAATTCTTAAATAGATATTGTAATACAAAAGTCTTTAGGAGCAATGACACATTTTTTCGTATCTTATTGATAGCTGACAATAACACCGCCAAAAAAAAGAAAGAAAGAAAAGAACTGACACAAACAGAAAAAAACACCATCGAATCTTTAATAAAGAACATGGTTCAAAAGAACACAATCTTTGAAATGGAAGGCCCGGTTTCTTTGGTGATTGGGATGAGAATCGCAAAATATTAAGGTATAATTTGTATGAGCAGAATGATCTGATGTATACACTGACTGACATTATAAATGAATCTAATATAAAGGAATAAGCTAGAATGTCCAAGTGTACTGCTACAAAGAAGAAAATTAAAATATCACAAGTGATTGATTGTTTGATTTATGGTGTTGAACACCATTTTCAACAATATTTCAGTAATATCGTGGCAGTCAGTTTTATTGGTGGAGGAAACCGGAATATGCGGAGAAAACCACCAACCCGTCGCAAGTAACTGACAAACTTTATCACATAATGTTGCATCGTGTCCTCGATATGAGTCTCATCCGACCTCACAACTTTAGTGGTGATAGGCATTGATTGCACAGGTAATTGTAAATCCAAGTACCATACGATCACGACCATGACAGCCCTGTGTTACAAAGAAGAAAATCAAGATATCACAAGTGAAAAAAGGTGTGGTGCAGGTCTAAAACGTAAACAAATAGAAGACAAAATGTAATATTCAATGATGAATGTAAAACTGATTTGGATGTAGAGCGATGTGTTTACATTGTGAGAAAATGTTGGTTAAAAGCAGAGAGTGATGTGTTTACATTGGGAGAAAAGGTTGGTTAAAAACAGAGAGCGATGTGTTTACATTGGGAGAAAATGTTGGTTAAAAACAGAGAGCGATGTGTTTACATTGAGAGAAAAGGTTGGTTAAAAACAGAGAGCGATGTGTTTACATTGGGAGAAAATGTTGGTTAAAAACAGAGAGCGATGTGTTTACATTGGGAGAAAAGGTTGGTTAAAAACAGAGAGCGATGTGTTTACATTGGGAGAAAATGTTGGTTAAAAACAGAGAGTGATGTGTTTACATTGGGAGAAAAGGTTGGTTAAAAAGAGAGAGCGATGTGTTTACATTGGGAGAAAAGGTTGGTTAAAAACAGAGAGCGATGTGTTTACATTGGGAGAAAAGGTTGGTTAAAAACAGAGAGCGATGTGTTTACATTGGGAGAAAAGGTTGGTTAAAAACAGAGTCCTCATCTATAAATACACTATCTTGATGTAAACTTAGTGTTATGATCTGGAGCTGCATAAATGTCAATGGCGTTGGTAATAATAATTCTCAAGAATATATTGAAAAATATGTTATCACACGTAGTATCCGTCAAGGAAAAAACCTGCTAGTTCACTAACAAAGATAGTTTACATACACCGTTCCACACATGCTTCCAACCCAATTTGTATCACAAGATAAGGAAGTCGACTAAAATGTGCTAAAAAAAAACTTACCATGATCCAGATCTTTTGGATTACAGAAATATGGTGAAAAGACACCACTATGGTAAAACATCAACCACTCAGCATTCAATGCTACAGACAAAGGTCCAATCTTCATCAACTGTTCAGCTACCACGGTTTCATTCTAAAATACAAAATGGTTAATATTACTGCATTAGGGTTAGGGTTAGGGTGTTTAATGCCACTTTCAACACTGTTTCAGTTATATTGTGGCAGTCAGTTTTATTGGTTGAGGAAACTGGAGTACCCTGAGAAAACCATCGACCTGTCAAACTGACAAACTTTATCTGCATTAAAATGTATTAACAATGAAATTCAGTAAAACTCAATATAAGGAATTTTTATTGGATTAACCTGAAGTGCCCGTACCATATCAGGAATGTGAGTGGTCATTTATATGAGTGCTATGTGTATCAATTTTTCCTATTTCTATTATTTTTCGGTTGAATTTTGTACCAGTGCAGCATTTTTTGGTTTTTCATTTTTTTATTTTATTTATAAAACGAAATTGGAGTATTACAACACAGCAAATACAAATTTGTGTGGGTGTTCCCTAATAGTTGAACTGAAATCAACTTCAATCAGCCCTGATCACAACTACGTTTTTTGAAGCCCCATCTGATGGTAGAAATTTGTATTAGGTTATAGTAGGTACAAAAATGTACTGCATAATGTAATTAAGTTTGGTAAAGACTAACGTTTTCTAGATACCCTGGTCTCGCAATCAATAAAAGAATGCTACATGTTTTTGAAAGTGACGTTCATCACACTCAATCCTAATCTTACAAATAGTGATGATGAAAAGCAATTTATTTTCATTGGACTTTCTATAAGAAATGTTAAAAATGTTAAAAATCATAGTAAAATCAAGAAAGTAATCGAAATGCAAACAAATCTACACAGGAATTTTTTTATCGTTTGTTTATATATGTTTGTGTATATGTATTGCCATTGGAGATCTAGTTATCAAGAGGGGGAGGGTTGGGATCCTATTAACTGGTTTAACCGCAACACTTTTTTTGTGCCTGTCCTAAACCAGGACCTGGATTTCTAACGTCATAAGTCAGCAGTCTTTTTTGTGTTCAGTGAGTAAAGGTCAGAGGTGAATGTTTATTTTGTTGATTGTCTTTTTTGTGTTCAGTGAGTAAAGGTCAGAGGTGAATGTTTATTTTGTTGATTGTCTTTTTTGTGTTCAGTGAGTAAAGGTCAGAGGTGAATGTTTATTTTGTTGATTGGTGGAATTGTTGCCCATCTCACAGGACTGTTAAATTTTCTTTGCATACATAATTTTAATGTTGCAGATAACAGAGTATGTCTACAGCTGGCAAAACGTATGCAAATGCTACTGTATTGTGGTAAATGTTATAACCAATAAAATCATCGATTGACGTCAACAACTACATTGTTGTAATATAAACTTATGCCTAAACTTGAAACTTTTTTTCTAAAAAAAACATTATGGTTTATATAGGAAATAAATGATGAAAGTCATGGAAACTGCATTTTTTAGTGTCAATACAAGCAAATACTCATTTCATTCTAACTGCACACGAACCTGATCAACAGCCTGCCATCCACTAACGTTCAAACCCTTCACAAATTTAGACTTGTCCAGTTTTGCAACACAGCTTTGTGACATATTGCACCAAGGAACAGGTGGTCCACATAAAGATGTATTAAATCCTGGGGCAGGGCATGGATCACAGTTATTTGATTCTTTCTTGGACGTATCACCACTACAATACGGGTAGTCAGACCAGGAAGATAAACCACCCTGTAAAAATACATGTGTTTTTAGAAGACAGTATTATAAATTGTGTATTACTTTTTTTTCTTGACTTAATCATATTTGTACCTCACAAACTTGATGTTTTCTTTCATTTCTGGTTTTAATGTTACAACTATATCTCCCCATTCCAATGCACTGTATCTACAGGTATGTATCTCAGTGTTTCTTCACATTAAATACAATTTATATTGCTGGTGTTTTATAATGAATATTTGTTTTCCTTTTATTCACATCTGCTTACGTTAACGTTTATTCCAAAGCACACCTGATCCAATAGTACATTGGTGTTCTTGTGTAAAACATTGAATCGGCATATTGGTTGGTTTGGTTTATGGTGTTTAATGCCACTTTCAACAATATTTCAGATATATTGTGGCAGTTACTTTTATTAATGGATCGAGGAAACTGGAGAAAAACCGGAGAAAACCACCGACCTGTGGCAAGTCACTGACAAATTTCATCACATAATGTTGTATCGAGTACACCTCACCTGAGAGGGATTCAAACTCACAACACTAGTGGTGATAGGCACTGAATGCATAGGTAGCTGTAAATCCAACTACCATACGATCACGACTGGTTCTTTGGTTTACATTATCCCATTTACATTTATATTATTTGCAATATTTTGACCTTGAGCGTACCTGATGAACGGTATTACAGAAACGTGTCGTACACAGTAAATTAAATGTCTGGGTTTTTTTATCAAGACACCAGGGTGCACACTATATATTTCTTCACAAAATTAATAAAATTACTGTAATAATTTGCTATCATCTTTCTTGTCATAATAATATGATGTTACTGTAATAATGGCTTGAAGTGTCAGACATTTATTTATTTATAAATATCCAATTTTAAGTGTGTTAAGTAACTTACTGCCTTCCTGACGTATTCATATGCCAAGTAGGGCCATCCACCGAAAACACCACAGTCTGCGTGCTGCCTAAACGAATTATAGCATAGCTATAGAGCTAAATAATATACCAGAAATGTTGTTCAAATGAAAGCATACAGTTGAAATATTTTGTAATAAAGAAACACAACAAACAGAACTAGTGTGACCCATGAGTTTAAATGGCGAGTTCTCATATTTTTGTCGAGTTGAGGTAACCATAGAAACTGGTAAACATATAAGTAGTAACTAAAGTAAGCTTAAAGATAGTGTGTTTTTTAAAACAGATTTATACACACATGATTCTGTACACACAATGTTTCAGTACACAAAAGTTACAATGTAACATACAAGTTTGATAAATATAATTGATTTTCATAACATACTATTTTGTAAAACTTCTGCTTACTTGGACTTAGAGCAAGTAGTCTTGCAATAAAAAAAAACCCAACTCATTCGGAACTACCTTCACAATGGGTTAGGGTTAGGGTTATGGTGTGTAACGCTGCTTTCAATAATATTTCAGTTATATCGTGGCGGTCACCTCGCCATGAGCGGGGTTAGAACCTACAAGATAGTAGTAAATCCAGCAACCATACAACCTCCTACAACTTGTTGTCTAACTAACTGTACATTATCTATTAAAGTGTGTCTTCTGTACTTATTGTTTGACGTACAGATAAATTTTAATTTTCTGAATAAATTGATGAAACATATTCAGCTTTATGATCAAGTCTACATTTTCAAATGTGTTAGGGTTATGTGTTTAATGCAACTTTCAACAATATTTCAGTGATATCGTGGCAGTCAGTATTATTGGTGAGGAAACCGGAGTACCCGGAGAAAACCACCGACCTGCCGCAAGTCACTGTCAAACTTGATCACATTAGGTTGCATTGAATACATCTCGCCATGAATGGGATTCGAACTCACAACTTTGGTGGCGATAGGCACTGATTGCATAGGTAGTTTATGTTCAAATGAAATATTATATACATGTACATATACATCGTAGGACATAAATTTCCCATTTCATTCTAAATTCTCGTATTTATTTTTCTCCAAACTCGAAACTCCTAACACACATATACATGGCCATTCACTTTCCTGACCAGGTACATTCACTTCAATAAGACCTTAAGACACCAATGTACACATAGTGATGAAATAAATATAAGCTTTTGTTGTACATGTATATGATTTCTGGTGAAATTAAAATTTGAACAAGAGTTGCCTACCTTGGAATATCTTCCATTCCGTCACAGTCTACAACTTGTTCCACAGACAAATTAGTCAGAGGTTTTCCTGACATTGCCCATTGCCCTTCAATATTTTCTACTGTGCTAAATATAAAAAAGAATAAATTGAATTTTCTTAGGAGTAAATCAATAAAAAAATTCTAGTATAATTTGATATTGCCACATGTTTTACAAAAAGGTAAATAGGGTAAGGGTTGTGGTATTTAATGCCCCTTTCAACAATATTTCAGCTATATCGTGGATGTCAGTTTTATTGGTGAAGGAAACCGGAGCACCCAGATAAAACCGCCGACCTTTCGTAAGTAACTGACAAACTTTATAGCATAAAGTTGCATCGAGTACACCTCTCCATGAGAGGGATTCAAACTCACAACTTTAGAGGCGACAGGCACTACTTGCACAGGTACTTGTTAATCCAACTTCCACAAGATCATGACCATGACTGCCCCAAAAGGTAAATAAATTACATGCAAGGTTTGTTAACAGAAATATATAGACTTTGGAAATGCATGTTTCGAAAACAATCTTTCATTTAACTAGCTTTGATTAATGCAAACAAAAAAATGGTTGTATTTGTAAATAAGCATTAATAGTTATAATAACTACAAGGCACGGATAGAAAGGAGGTGTGCTTAGTATGGGCCTTCACATACTAGTAATGGTTTTAATTCCTCAAAACTCTGCAGCTTCCATTAGCTTGGCCACATGGTCCTCCTAGTAGGTTCCTACCCTGTATCATCAACGACCTTTAGATCTTTTCCTTATGTCCTAGAATCATATTATTACACTGTATTGATTAACTTAGGCAGGCCTATGGAAGTGCGGGGCCCAATGCTGTTCTCTGTAAAATCTGCAGTGTGTTGCTGTGTGTACTTAAACAGCCGAGAGTAGATAACCCCAGCGTGGTGCCCAATTGGGAGCAATTGATCCAATTGGCTTACGGCTGGTCCTGCATATGGAAATCGTCAATCGAGTGTGTTGTCTCAATTATTTTCTAACTATTTCTCAACCACCAAATTATCACCTTAAAATTATATTTTTCAATTTTTTGAAAAAGTAAGCAACTTTTCAATGCATGATAATTAAGACTAAAATACCTGAATGCCCAACAGGTACCACCAGCCCCTGAAAAAAAAAGAAACATTATGAAAACTAAATTATAAAGCAAGAAAGAAATAATTTGTAAATCTGTATCCATTCACTAAGTGACTGATAGAGTCATTCCCTTGTACTATAGAATATACAGAATTATTGGTGTTTCTTATCACTTTCGGCAAATTTCCAGCGATATCATGACCTTCGGGTGTGCCGTGTATTGGAGGAAGAAAACAACGACAGATATAATGAACTGACCTGTGATACCTCTGGATTTTGGTGGCCGTATGGCAACCTTAACACTTGAGGTTGGTAATGGGCCTCTACTTCCATCAGTGGTAACCACATCGGTGGCGTAATGGTTAACTGCTCTCCTCGAGTGCGGTAGATCGTAGGTTCGAGCCCTGGTCGGGTCAAACCAAAGACTATAAAAATTGGTATTTGTTGCTTCTCCTCTAAGCACGCAGCAGTAAGGAGAAAGAGCAAAGACTGGATGGCTCGGAATCAAAATAATGTGTCCACGTGGAGCGACATGTCTACCCACAGACTGTTGTTTCAGTGAGCTAGCGCTATAAAAACCCAACTCAGCATGTTGGTCTAGAAAAAAGCAGACCTCATCATCTCATTGAAAATTAATTTGTTCTTGCCATCATATAGCTGACAAATTGCTGAATCGGCATTAAACAACAATCACTCACTCACTCACTCCATCAGAGGTTAGAAATCAACGACCTGAACCACTCGCCCACAGACTACGTCTATGAAATATAATAATTGATTATAGGTACAAGCCGAGCCAGCCTTAGGTGCAGAGCCCAATTGTTCTCTGTAAAACATGCAGTGTGTTGTTGTGTGTACTTAAACAGCAGAGAGTAGACAACTCCATCGTGTGGCCTAATTGGGAGCAATTGATCCAATTGGCTTAAGGAAGACTATTAGGTAAACAAACCATAAGCATTAATTTCATAAATATATCTGCCTAAAGCTTTACACAAAATACATAAATTAAACAATCTCTTAAATGGTCAGTGTCCATTTTAGGGGCCGACCATTTAACTTGCATGGGGGGGGTATGGTTTTTTGTTTCGTTCAGAATTTTTTTTTCGGACAATACGAGAGTTCGAATATTTTTTTTGTTGTTGCACACAGCGCAACATTAGGTTATATAACAATCACTCTGAATCATATTTTTTTTTTTTTTCCTCCACCAAAATCAGAATATTTTTTTCAGCAACATTTAGAAAAAAACCATAACCCCTCTCTTCAAGCTTAAGTTGAATGGTCGTTCCCTTAGTATTTCATTATTTCTAAATTTATCATAACTTGTATTTTTTGTATTCAATATGGTGTAAACATTAGGTAGCTTTAGTTAATTTATCTAAAGTATTACTGCTCACTGCCATAATACAAATGTAGATATCTAAATTAGGTGTGTATGACATGTTTCTGGAATAACCTTCACCAGGTACAGTCGCAGTCAAAAGATTGGAAAGTCTTTGGGAGCAAAAAACCAAAGGGTCTAAACAAGATAGTCAAAATCGGCTGAGGTAACCTATGCCTGAGGGAGAATGACTTCAAGGACCATCATGGCACTTTGGTTTATATCTACGTATGCTATCAATGTTATCTCCACTAAAGCTGTTAGTTTGTGGCGGGTTGTACTTGATAGAACTTTACTTATTAAAATTTGTCAGTGACTTCTGGCAGATCAGATCAGTGTTTTTTCTGGGCTTATTGGACTAATAAAACCGACCTTAACTGAAATATTGTTGAAAGTGGTGGCATTCAGCCTGCATAATACCCACCTTATTGCCATGATATTCCCAACATATATCCAGTATTTTACTAAATAAATACTTGTAATCAAACCATAATTCTATACTGTTTTACATACCTTGATCTTTGACAGGCGTAACCACATTTTTAGGAACCCAGTCAAAAGATGGTGGAAGTGGAGTATTAACATTGGATGTAATATACCTATAAAGAAAGATGTTACTCTTCATTAGTGTCTGTATGACAATATATATTTGAAATGATAGTAAATCATCCCTTCCTATAGACCTTTTTATTCTTAAAAACATGGGCGCGGCCATTATCAACTTCCGAGTGTGTCCGCCATTAGTAAAGTGTCAAAATCTTATGTTCTCGGGGTTTATCGATACGCTAATATATGGTTTCTCTAGTACAGGTGTCACAATATACTGTTATTTCGGCTTGATAACACCTGCTGTGAAGTGATTTGTAAACGGATATATAATGACAATGATATAATGACAACAAATAATTTACCTGGTATGTATTTTTTTTTTAATTACCATTATATTCCCCATACAAAATCAGTATAAATCCTACTTGATAAAAAACTGCATGCACTTTTTTTCCTTTTTTGTTTTTTTTTTGTTGCTTTTCAAGCATAAGAAAAATGGGGTAATCAAATTAATATTTTGTATGAAATTAAAAAGTAAATATATAAATTATAATATACGCTTTTTGAAATTATTACTATACGATTTAAAGTGAAGTAATAATGATAAAAAGTGTGCCTAACTTATAAGAAAGAACTTAACTTTGAATGTGACATCTTAAGGTGCATTTTTCAATTCTGTTTTATTTTTATTTATTTTTTGTTTGTTAAATTGTAAAACAAATTAAAACTTTTTGTCGGTCAATTTCTGTAGTAAAGATGAAAAGGAATTTAAGTTTTATCAAATTAAAACATCTGAATATCTGAATTTCTTTATCTGAAAAAAAAGTTTCATGAGGAACCTAATATAACTAATTGCTCCCAGGTTTCAGATACGTGAACCGGACGGGCATTTTTCACCCCATTTGTCTTCTTTATTAAATTTCTTTGCTAGGATTTCATAGTTTTATATTGATTTATTCTTTAATTTTATATGTTTTTGAAGATTAATTAAAATTTAATATTGACATGTTAAGGAAGTGGTAGCGCTTTCTAGACTTGTAGTCTGCTGAAGATCGACCGTGTCACCAGCGATGCGATGCTTCCCGGGTTTGGCACTTAGGGGAATAGACAGTTGTGTCATTTTGCAACAAAGGTGTTAAATTCATATTGTAGAAAGATAACTATCATAACTGATAGTTAACTGTGTATTGCATAACAAGTTATAGCAAAGACATCACTAAAAAAAAAAAAAAAAAAAAAACACAAAAATTTAATTTATGTATTGGGTTGATTCTTAAATGTATTTGATTTGCAATATGACAGTTAAACTCTACCCCCTTCCCACAAAGGGTTAAAAATTATAAAAATATATATAACTGAATTATAATGACAAAAAACTAAAAGAAAAAAAAAATCGCCGAATTTTGTTGCAGGACATCATGTCGTTCATTTTTACTTCTTACAGAATCAAGATTTATTTCAAGATTTATCTACAGAAATGTGATACCTCTTTGTAAATTGTTAATTATTTTATGTGGCTTCTACATGAAAAACAATAATTCCTACACTGCTCACTTTGTTCCCATTTCCTTTATTTATAGTATTTAAACTTTCATTTAAGACAACATTTAACTCAGTTTTTTTTCCTTTCTATGTTATCCTCTACCGCATATGGAAGGAACATTATTCCTCCACATATTTGCTGCTCTATCATTGTGCAAATGATCGATTGATTTTTTGGTCAATTGCATAATAAAAATATGTGACTTTGTGGCTTTGTGAAGTGAAGACAATATTCGAAGGGAACTTAGTTCTTTTGTACAAAATATATACCGTTAGTAAAAAATGTGTGTTGAGGGTTTCCATACCGACCGGTTTTTTTTTTGTTGCATACCCCGTTTTGTATTGAAATTCTGCCACATAAGCAAGGTTAAAATCTGAATAGCTACAGATCGATCTGTTAGTCCACATCTGGCAAAATGACTAGCTAATTCTTTAATTTTGATAATATTGATGACCGTATAGATTTGTCCGACCTGGTCCTGAACTTTGTGATTCTGAACAATTTAAACAATAACCATTTAAGTTCAATTCAATAATCCATATTTCGAAATATTCGGCCAAAATCACGGGAATAACCCATAAAATATTAACTGAAGCGTGTTTATCTAATCCAATTATGAATACTGATTAATCGTAACCAGTGTAAACAACCGATTGTTACACTTTCGTAATGGCGGACGATAGTAACACCACCTAGCGTCCACGAATGATAACTAGGTAATCATCGATTTCTGAAAACGTCTATTTTGGTAACCATTATATATATTATTAAAGTGCATATTGTGCATGTTGATTTGATATTGGCTTAACATCAAGGGTCAAATGCCAAGTATCTTGTGCATAAAAGATCAGTAAAACAAGTTCAACAATATATAAAACAATATACAGAAACAAGGAAAGAATGAGACAAAGGAGCAATGAGTTTTGACTGCCACTCGAAAAGTATGAAAAGTTGGGTACGGATGACCAAATGGCCAATATCATCATTCAGAAATCATGAGCTGGGTGGCCTAGTGCCAAAGGTTATTGGACAATTTACCATAATTTTAATACCACTGACATTGGTGCCCCAATTCCTAACCATGAATGGGGTTTTTATTTGTCAGATCATTGTAACTGTCTGTACTTTCTGTTAGGTATATGGTAGTCACAACATAATCTTCAGGTAAATGCATGATACTTAGTTTCCACGATTTCAGGTAATGCTAGCAATCACAAAAATATGCCTCCTCCCCCCCCCTCCCCCACCCTTACTAAAAATGCTAAAAGTGACATAAACACAAATAGCAGTATTGTTCAGAAATAATTATTGATAAAATATGTTTTTAATTTGGCTATTTAATACAATACACATTTTATCTTACCTTTCTTTTTCAAATGTTGGAGCTTGTCGTTTAGGCATAAGTATTTTTTGCTTGAATTCTGCAGTAGACATGTCAGCGAATTTGTTTATGGCGAATATCGTCTCTCCCCTGAAAAAAATAACAATTAAACAATCATTTTCAACATTCGAGTGATTAATTATTTAAAAAATAATAAATAACAAATGTGGTGGACAGATGTGAAAATCGGTGGTGAAATGGATAGCGTGCTCGTTCCCAGTGCAGTAATTCATGGATTACAGCTGTGATGGACAGATGTGAAAATCGGTGGTGAAATGGATAGCGTGCTCGTTCCCAGTGCAGTAATTCATGGATCACAGCTCCGGTCGGGTCATGAAAACCACAGACTATAACCTTGGTATTTACTGCTTCTCTGCTAAGCATACAGAACTGAGGAGTAAGTGCAAAGACTGGTTGGTTCGCAATCAGAATAATGTGTCAGAGTGGAGTGACATGCATATGTCTGCTCAGGAACTGTTATTTCAGTCACTAGCATTATAAAATCCTAGCTAACCTTGTTGGTCTAGTACAAAGCCGACATCATCGTCATCCTCTCATCAAATGTAACTTGTTCTCACCATGATATAGCAGAAAAATTGCTCATTTGGCATTAAACAACAGCCAATCACTTACTCACTCAACAATTTTATTTTGATATGCATAATAGGTTAAAGTTTGTAATGATGTTTGTTATTGGTCAGAGTTATTCTAATTAAATTAATCATATATGCAACAACATTATCAAGGAGTTGAATTTGAATGGAAAAAATCATCTTACTTACTTATACATGTCATTTAGTTTATTTATATATCTCAAATTGTCCTGAAATATCTGAAATCTACCAACATCTTCACCAATGTAATTATATTCTTTCCCATGCTCCAGTTTCCAAGATCTGAAAGATAGTTTAATGTGTTATATCATAGATATGTGAATGACAATATACAATTATACATAAAGGACAAACCAAAAATACCAAATATATTCTATGAAATAAATTTGCACAAAAGTAATCTAAAAAATTGTGCAAAAGAAACTATATTATTTGCAGAAACATAATGCAAAATTGCGCAAATGCAAAATGTCGGTTCCAAATTGGAAGATCATAGAAAGAGAGCAAATTCACAAAATGCAGTTGTATGATACAATTTTTTTTCAGGATAAATACTGAAATTATTGCATCCCAAAATAAAAAATCATGTTATTTATTACACTGAAAATCTTATGTATAATGAAACTGATAACATAACTGGCAATAAAAATATATTTTACATTAAGTTCTGAAAAACAAGATAACAGGGACAAACAAAAAATAATAATAATTAAAAAAAATTAATAAATAAAAGTTTATTGAAAAAAATATGATAGCAAATTTTTTTGACACTGTCATAATCAAAATTCTCCATTTTTTATTGACAACATATTTGTTAGGTTTGGTAGAGGTGTTTTTCAACAGACAGTCGACATTCATATGGTACCAACACCTGTTCCTTTAATGATATGCAGGATCACTTACTAATTTAATTCTTTTTTATCATTAATTCAAAGAAATATTGAAGAAAAAAATCCAAAACAATTAAAATAAATATTCAAGTTAAAGGCATACAGGCTGTCAGAATTGGTTTTTTTTTTATTAAAAGTTGCCAATATGTTTTATACTAAATTGCAGTTGAAATTGTTCATAATATCATAGTAAATAGCCTAGAACGAAGGAAATAGGTCACTGTTTTATTTTCTTGAATCCAGTAGAGAATCCAATGTTTACCCGCGCAATATTCATACGACCTGACAGTGAACTCATTCGGGAAAGCATTTGCGCATGTGCGAAATTGTTTAGATTAAACATATTTCATTGCTAAATATTATAACAATTGAATTGGACACAAATTATAACAATTTACAAGGGTACTCTCCATGAATTTGTTTGTTTATGAAGAAAGCACATGGCACAAATCGAATCGTGGAAGAACGAAAACATTGACAGATTCTATACGAAAACGACACAAAAAGGAGGATTCAGCAAGTTTTGTGTAAAAATTAAAAAAAGATGTTATACCGACCTACTCCATTTTTCAACACGTAAGCATAATTTAGTATCTTTTTTCGGTCGAATCGTATTTTGACAGTAGAATTGCATCGTAGTTTTTTATATATTCTTTTTTTTTCAGGAGAAAACGCTAGGTGATATCTCTTTTAAAGTAGAGACTAAAATAATGAACTTCATGTCTGGATTTTTTTATAAAAAAATTTAATCAAGCCAACTCAAGTGTTGTCAATAATATGCAATACAATTTGTTTACAATTTTCCCTTTATCGGGCCCCTTTGTAGAGTTTGATTTGTTTTTATTGATTTCATCACGTATTTCCGATTTTAAGTGTCATTCTCACTAAATACTATTATATCATATTAACTGATTACCCCGGTATCCAATTTCATAGATATATTTCTTAAATTATATTAATTCTAACGAATTTACATGCAACATGCTTCCTGGTTATTTATAGCAGTTATTAATATTCGACAAACTTCGGAAAAGCAGCTGACTTATAATTAGGTCGTGTTAATGGCGATTTTACCAACAGACATTCGAATTCTTTTCACTAATTACGACATTATAACATATTTTTTAAACCTGGCTTTTTGTTCAGAACATTTTATTAGTATAAAACATGCAAATTTTAATATAAACAACAAAATTCAATTCTTACAGCCCTGTATGCCTTTAAGCTGTCTATAATTATCTACATGTAATCTTCACCAATGTCTTGGCCTTTTTATATTCAGTGGGTTCAGTTTAGATGAGAGGAGATTATTTGATTTGTTGATATTGGTGGAATTGATGACCATCGATCACTATTTAAGGATAACTTACTCAAATAATTCTCTAGCTGTTTTTGTATCATCTGGATAAACTAGACTGAAATATAAAATCAAACAATTATCACACACCAAGTTTAATTTGTAACTTAATCATAAACATTCATTGAAAGGGGAGAGTTAATGGGATCCCATTAACCACTTTAACACCCCCACATTTGTGTGCCTGTCCCAAAGCAAAGACTATGATTACCAACACCAAATGTCACTGTCTTTTTTGTGTGTAACGATTTAAGATGAGAGTTATTTCGTTTTGCTCCACTTGTTGAAATTGTTGACAATCCCGATTAGCTTTTTTTCCCTTCAAAATAAAAAAAATGCATGTACATTCAAGGATTTGTGTAGTTCTACTATACAAATCCTGGATACATTGAATAACAATGCATGAAGTAGAAAAATGAGAAAAACATTTGATATACCCGTACGTGGTCTGGAAAACTTTACTACATTTGTAGTTTATGATTGGTTTGAAGTAAAAGTAACACTGCCAGCTGGGTGGTTAGCCTGTTCGATTCAAGTAGGGGTAGATCGTTGTTTCGATCCCCAGTTGAGTTAAACCATATAATATAACATTGATATTTATTGCTTCTCCATTAACCGTGCAAAATTAAGAAGAAAAGACAAGGACTGTTCGACTCGGAACCGGTATAAAGTGTCTCAGCTTGTATAACATGACTTGCTCTTTGAATTCGGGTTCGTTGTTTTAAGACCTACTCGTTTGTTTCGCTGGAATTCAGTGCTACTACATACTTATTTATTATAATGCTCAACTAGTGTGCGGAGGATCGAGGGTTCAATTGACCATCAGTTAACATTAAAAAAAATATATAACATTGGTATTACCTGCTCCTTCGATAAGCTCTGGTCTTTAGAAGAAACTAAGAGACAATACTACATGTAATTTCACTTGGTTCAGAGTCAGGTTATTATATATGAATTCCCAAGCGAATCCCGGGATATATAAAAAGTACCAAGTTTCTCCACTGCGAGGTACAACACATCCAAACTGGGACGTGCTATCTGCGAGGACCGATACACACAATTTGTCCTTATTTCACTATCATAATTATAAATTATGCGTTTGTCTGAAATGCAAAGGGTAACTGGAAACATATTAAAAACGTAAATGAGCGTCTCCTATTTGGAGAATGACATGCTTGGACTCCTTGAACGTAAGATACTACCTGCACCAGCTCCTAATGAGCAACCATCTTGTGGTCAACGGAAGCATGCACCATTACATACTCATTTTCTAGCGACAATCTAAATATCCGCCCATAAGCCCATCTCGATGCCACCTTTGTGCCAACAAGATACATTGTTAGTAATCTTGTTCTTGTCTTGAATATAGATGAAGGCTGTCGTTGTTGTGATCGTATGGTAATTGGATTTACAACTACCTGTACAATCAGTAACTATCACCACTAATGTTGTGAGTTCGAATCCCGCTCATATCGAGGTGTACCCGATACAACACTATGTGATAAAGTTTGTCAGTGACTTGCGACAGGTATGTGGTTTTCTCCGGGTACCAGTTTCCTACACTAATAAAACTGACTGACACAATATTACTGAAATATTGTTGAAAGTGGCGTTAAACACCATGACCCTAACCACTTGAATATACTATAGCTGAAATACTGCTCCTTAAACAACTATCGATCAATTAAATTAATAATGTGTCCGAGTGGAGCGAAATGTCTATCCATTCTCTGCTCTCTCATGATTGACCTAGCACTAATTAATCCTAGTAAAAACGTGGATATTTCATTTAGGGGACACGAAGGGGACACGATGACTTTCTGTAACAACATGCATTAGCCATGATCAGGTAAAGCTCAAAGTCATAAGATTAGACAGCCAAATAATACAAGTGTTTGGGAGGAAGAAAACCAAATATCCAGCTCAACGTATTGATCTAGGAAAAAGCATATATATAATCATCTCATCAATAAAGGACAAATTCTAGTTATGCTACCATTGACCAAAAAAAAAGTATTTTGAAAACTATTATTTATACTCCTTGGGTTCAATGAATTTATAACTTATATGTTGTTAATTTAGTGTTATAGTAAAAAGCATACATTATAGCACCTTTCGTGTACTTGTTTCCCATCTTTCCAGTTATCTTTAGTTAACAATCAGGGGCGTTACTACGCAGAGGCACGGATGCACGTGCATCCATATTGTTTTCACACACACACACACAGATAAAACATAGACAGACACACACGAACACATCCACATACTATGCAAATGTATTTGTGACTTATTTTAATTCCCACAGACATTTAGATGCGTTATATGTGAAATATTCTTCTTATTCTTATTCTTATATTGGTTGGATAGGGTACCGGGTCGTTTCGCCCCGAATCCCGTTCGCCCCGGGTCGTTTCGCCCCTATTCCCGTTCGCCCCAGGTCGTTTCGCCCCGATTTATTAATAAATCCCAAAAATTAACAATCCTTTTTAAATTATGAACAAATAAAAACCACTCATATAAACATAATGAGCAAATAAACAATCAAAATATAGACAATTCTGAATGTTTTGGTGTAAAATTGGTTAAAATTTATCCAGAAATGACTTCACAATAATTTTTTGAAAAAATATGGTTTTGGTTGATTATATAGGGATTTTTTTTACATGTTGCAATACTTTTGGCCACATATTATTTTAGATACATGTACACATTATACATTTAATATAGTAAACGTCAGCGAAACGCTTGTAAGGCTTGTTCATGGGTACTTTATTTTTGTCTTCCTCATAATTAACATGCTTTCTTGACTTGTTTAATATTATGTATTGCTTCACTCTTTGTTTGACATCTGATTAAATTTATACTATTTTAACATTTGATGCGTAATTCATTAAAAAAGAGGTTATTTGCGCACTTGTACAGCATCTGTCATTTCATGCACTTTTGAGTTGGTGCCAAAAAAAAAAGAAACTTTTTACTGTTCTTGTGTGTTTTTTTGTAAATTTTGCAAGAAAAGTTTCACTTGAGATCTTTGACAAAATTAGACCAAAATGAATGAATTATTATTTTTTTGTATACAACTAATAAATAAATAATTAAAGTAGACCAAAATGAATGAATTATTATTTTTTTTGCATACAACTAATAAATAAATAATTAACAAAAAATTGTCGAAAAAGACTTCATCTATTATAATATAATAGCGATTAAGTGGGACGAATCGACTCACTTTCCGGGGCGAATCGACCCGGATTCGTTGGATAGCTACCTTAAGTAAAGTTAAATATTTATGATTATTTGGCCCAAAAAACTAACAAAGAAAGGACAAATATGGAAAATTTATAAGCTTCTAATGATATGCTAATTCCGTAAAACCACAGAGTTTTAAGGGTGTCAAATGCCCCCAGACCTCGTCCAATTTTATGCATCCAGATTATCATTAACGTAGCTATCCCCCTTGAACATTTATACTTGTCAGAAGTTTTCAGTTACGGAATTTATTCGATATTATCCCGTCATATGGCTACAAATTATCATTAAAAAAAAATCAATAAAAATACACGAGTTATTTCCCTTATGTAAACACATGTAACAATTTTGTAAACAAACCCTCATGGTCTTCCCCATTCCAAAAAATGCGAAGAACTTCTTTTTTATTATTCGTTTTCATTGCACTGAATACATCTAAATAAATAAAAATAATGTCAATATAGAGGTACGAATAAACTACTTTCTAAACAAAGAAATGTCATTGAAATATATTTACGTAATAATATATGAAAACATACTTCTGAAAAGAAGTGTATATTAACAGTATAAGGACCATTTGGTCAAAGAAAACTTACTTTAAAACAGAATTTGTCGTCAACAAAAGAATGACGAATCCATGTAATGACATCGCCATCTTCAAAGTCCTTCGAACAAATCAACTGACTTTACCGTAAATACTGGCACAGTTCTTCCGGAGATTATTTATATACATACCGTAAATACTTGTAAAACGTTAAAGACTTTGCAATTGATCGATACATTGTATAAATCGTGTGCCACCTATTTGGGAGGACAGGATTAGGACCTTTGTAGGCCATATGCACTGTTTTGTCATTTTTTGTTTCATATAAATTACACCAGACAAAATTATGCATCTTTTCAGATAATTCTTCATTTTTCGTATGTTGGTTGATTGTTGTTTAACGCCAACAGTATTTCAACGATATCATTTTCGTAGGTCCTAGCCACATTGCCTAATGGGTTAATGGATAATCGACATTGCATATTGGAGATCAAATTAACAGCTTTGATTACCATGTTATGCGTAATTAAGGGAATCTCTGTGAACAGTCAAACAATTAATCATGACGATATTTCATGATTTTAAATGTGACTAAGACAGTTTGCCGAATTAAACAACGCAAGTGGGTTTTTTTCTCTCTCACTTTTTTGCATCGAGTATGTCAAACACCATTGACATTAAACAACAAAGCATAAACATATAATTTTAATTAGTCCTTTGTAACAACTGAACAAAATAAAGATGACATCCGTTTATTAAAATATTACATTTTTTTCTTTTCATTATTATCATCTGTATCAATACATGTAATATTGTATATGATTAGTATCTTTTATACTCATGTAATCAATATAAACAAACAATTTTTTGAACCCGAAATTTTATTTAAACCAACTACACACAATATTTAGCAAAAGACAATCATTCAAATTTCTGTCTGTTAAATAAAAATAGCCAATGTCGTTTATTAGTTAACCAATACCGCTGTAGTAACTTGTGTGTTAATTCCACACATCCCGGCATTTCTTAATATTCGGAAGTATCCTTCTTCACCCCACTTTGGGCCCCATGAATTCTTCACTTTCCAAAATAATTTTTCACCAAATAGTGTTTTTTCTTTACCAAATCCAACCAATAAAACAGCTAAAATTATAAATATATATGATAAATGTTTTATTATTATATCAATAAATATATTCTCAAATTACATGCGAATATATAATAATTATAGCGAAAATGCTTATAAACCGTTTTTTCCCTGCAGATCTTTATGTTCCATGTACATACAAAGCTATTCAACACATTGATGCTACATTCAAGATATAGTGCATTTGCACTAAAATAATTTCAAATTTATATATATATGGTGTGAGGCGCTGGATATACTGGTTAAGCGATTGGTTCTGCTGTATATCAATGGTGTGAGCTCAAATCCCGTCGAGGGAGAACAAAAAAAATTGTCAGACCAAAAACCTAATTCTAATACAATGTATCTTTTCTAAGATACAAGCATCTTAATGGACAGACAATAGTATAAACCTACGTGTTGTATGTATGTATGATCATTAGTAATAAAATACCAAATAAACATATTTGTCTAAATTTGGAATTTCCAATCCTAGCCATCAATACACATGTAAAAAAGCTGTTCCTTTACTTTAATTTGTGTACTAGTGTAATGTTGGATGGTCCCTGATGCTGATTTACATTCATATCCTTTCTTACTTATTGTCTACTTGTTATACAGTGCATGATTGATGCTTAACGCCAACTCAGCCATGCTAATTGTCAATGAGATGATGATAAGGTCCGTTTTGTACTAGACCTACACGCTTTAGTAGGATATTTTTTTATAGTGCTTGCTTCCTGAGACAACAGTCCGCGGATTGACGTGTCGCCCCACTTGAACACAATATCCTAATTCCGAATCAACCAGTCTTTGTTATTTCTCTTTATAATGATGCATGCTTAGCAGAGAAGCAACAAATACCAATTGTAGTCTTTCTTTTGCCCACGGTGTACCACACTTGAGGCGAGCACGCTAACCATTACACCACAGATGATATATACATGTACATGTACATATTAATTGGGCAATAACCATTTTTATAATTTGTCTCCTTTAAATTGTTAAATTAAAAAAAAATGTGAATCGCTAGATAAAAAAAAATCCTACCACTTACCATGATCCAAATTCTTGGGATTGCAGAAATGATGTGGTTCAAATATCCCTTTATGATAGAACTGTAACAATTCTGCATTAAGAGCAACTGATAAAGGACCAATCTTCATTAATTGCTCTGCAATAATCGTTTCATTCTGAAAAGAGAAGTTCATCTTTATCAATTAAAGAAGAAATATTAAGGTAGACGGTGGATTTCATTTGAGCACAATTTCTGTATATATCATATAATACCGTATAACCGGTTATTTCTGCGTTTTGGTCTAAAAAGATGAAATTTAATTTTTGCGGATTTTTATTTCTGCGGATTGAAAATCTCGGCACCGAAATTTTTTTAATTTGTATTACAGGAAGCAACAACTGAAGCGATGTTGCGATAAACAACTGGTGCACATTACAGTGATCATTAGAAGTAAAAACATATTTAGTTCTTTAGAAAGTTTTCAAACGTTACAACTTCTGAATACGCATTTGGTTAACTTCAAATTTGTCTTAAAAAACTATTTGTTCACTGTTTTCGTGATATATTTTGTTGACAGGAAATACGAAGTCAACAGTTGGATCGATATCGGTATAAACTTTGATATATTTCGGATGTATATTTTTAATGTCGAATTTTCATACTTTATCATATAACAATGTTTTTTTAAAGAATTATGATTAGAAGCAATTGTATTCAATTATTTTAGTATAATGTAGACATAAAAACTCGGGTTAACCGGAATTTTACTACCAGTACATTTCTATTAGGTTGGTCTTTTAAGATGAATCCTGCGATCACGCAGTTTGATATTATCCAATCGAAGCTAGCTACTACAACAATTAAAAAAATATATCTAATGTTAATTTATGAAATAACAATTTTAGATATTGCTTTAATAAACTTTATTATGATTGTAAATATTTAATCAGGTGATCGTTTCAATTATATTGTCGGTGTCAGCTTGGTACAATCATATTTCTTGATCTGGAGTAATTGTAATTAACAGGTAAAAATCATCATGCCACAGCTAAATAACCCTTAATTGTTGAGTAAACATTAATATAGTACCAGGTTTTGTTTATCTGGATATAGTAATTACGACTAATTAAATATTTGACACTTACGGCAGAATCAGAGTTAGAGTTTGAAAACGTATTTTGTACATTAAACATTTATTTTACATAATATTCTGCGATTTTAATTTCTGCGGTTCGGAGTTGACCGCAGAATACCGCAGAAATTACCGGTTATACGGTATACATTTATATCCCTTTCACTAGGGATATATGGAGATTTGTTGTGTATTCCGATGGGTGAGGGTTATAGTGTTTAACACCACTTTCAACAATAGTTCAGCTATATCGTCTCGGTCAGTTTTATTGGCGAGGAAAACCGGAGTACACAGAGAAAACCATCGACTTGCCGCAAGTCACTGACAAACTTTATCACATAATGTTGTATCGAGTACACCTCGCCATAAGCGGGATTCGAACTCACAACTTTAGTGATGATAGACACTTATTGCATAGGCATTTTCGAAAGGGTATACAGTGCCTGAAATGGGCGGTCGCCCAGTCGCCAAATGTGACTAATATCTTATTCGGGCGACCAAAAGCTGCTCCAAATTAGGTAGTCACTGGCTCAACAAAAAACGTTTGGGCGATTGCCTAAAAGACCGTTAAAAATTGTTGTTTTACCGAAACCGGACATATTTTACTGTAACTTCAACGGTAGATAACTCTTCTGTTCTAGTCGAAAACCGTTTGTTACGAGCACAGCGATTGGTCCAAATACATTTTTGTAGCCAATGAATACACAGCTAATGTAATTTACTGTTCTCCCCAATTATGTATTTATATCGAGCCAATCAATACACGTTTCCTACACGTTTTCATGTAATACACAAGTATTCACTAAATATGTTTCTTTATGATTTAATTATTAAAATTGTTAAAAATCACGGACGACGTGGAAGGTTGTGAACAATAAAGAGAATTCTGTCAACTTATAATGTTTGCGATCTGGTATCTTCCACGGTTCGGAAATTTATTCATTCAATCTGCTGCAAAATGTACATGTACGAATTTCATTTTACAGAAATCGGAAACCTTTTTGTGTCAATCCTTAGGTAATCATTGAAAAACTTTTCCCCAACAACGGAGAGAAAATCGTTGACAGTAATGTCAAACTACGGAAACGATCTGGCCTGTCACTTCTTTTAAACTTTTCATAGTTCATCTCTATATGTACACGGCTACATTTTAATGACAATTGGGAGTGTTTTCTTTTTTGGAACCAGAACTTTTGTTTACAAATTAAAAAATAACAGGAAAAGTTAACAGTTATATAACAGAAAATGACAGCCCCGTTTGTTATTTCAACAAAGTGAGATACTTGTTTGGAACGAATAACCAACTGACATTACCCCGAACTGAGAGGTTATTTTACTTTAAAATCACTTCTTCATAGTGAATTGAAACAAGTGATGTCACTCTTCACTCTGGGGAGTGCAAGAGCGGTCCTTGTAGTGGCATTAGTCTACTCTTTTCCGGATGTCTTTAATGTGATCATGGCATTGATCTCCCCTTACACAAACAGCCTTTTATTGTCCCCATCCGATGGACAAGCATCGTTTCTTAAGACCACCCTAGCCAATGGCGTCAAGGTTGTCAAAAAGGTTATAACAAGTAAATTCAGGTTTCATTTGATAGCAATATATGCATTGTGGGGTTTTCGCAATTTCAGCTGCACACCTGTACCTACCAAAATTACCTTGAAGAGCATCCCCCAACCCTCGCGAGACTAGTGAAAGAATGAATTTTAATGTTATTGATAAAAAACAATTAATTTGAAAACTGTTTATATATTGATATCTGATGTCTTTTTTTCATTAAAAAAAATGTCACAAAATGTTTGGGCCACCATTATGCCATTTGGACCAGTGACTCTAATTTTTTACTGGCCCAAAAAAAAATTGTTTAGCTTAAATTATTTTATAGGTACATTTTTATTTCTTTATTATTTCATCTCTTTTTCCTTATTTTAACTTGTTCGTGACCATATTCATACCATCTTATGTTAAAAGCAACTTACATGTGTCGACCCTATATATAATATATAGGGTGGTAAATCTGTGCCACGAGCGCCTGTGTTTCTGATCACTCAAGAAGTATGCACGAAATGCATCATATCAATTAATTAATAAGGGTAATAACAAAATTACCGAACTCCGAACAATCTTACAAAGGGAAAGTCAAAACTCATAAGTATATAAACAGACAAAATCAGTCAAAAACCGGAAAATGTGAAAACCGTAATGACCCTGACTTGGTACAGGCATTTCTAAAGAAATTTCTAAAATTTCTAAAAATTTATAAAAAATGCATGCTTTGCAATATATCACTAATATATTTGTATTCACAAAGAACAAACCTTATCAATCGCCTTCCAGCTTCCTACTTTCAACCCCTTTACAAATTTATTCTTGTCTAGTTTTGCAACACAACTTTGAGTCATATTACAATATGGAACTGGTGGTCCACACTGAGATGTGTTGTAACCTGGGGCAGGGCATGGATCACAGTTGTCGACAGGTTTCTTGTCTACGGCACCACAACAATATGGATAATCATCCCACGATGACAAACCACCCTGAAATATACAATAGTCGATAATAATAAGGGACCGACCATTTAACTTGCAGGGGGGGGGGGGGGGGGGGGGGGGGGGGGGGGTATGGTTGTTTATTTCGTCCAGAATTTTTTTTTCGGACAACGCGAGAGTTAGAACGTTTATTTTTTTTGTCGCGCGACAAATACTCTGAATCAGATTATTTTTTTCCCTCTACCAAAATCAGAATATTTTTTTCAGCAACATTGGGAATCAGAATATATTTTTAGAAAAAAAAAACTCCTCCCCTGGAAGTTAAATGCTCCGTCCCTAAGGCGTGAATCTGAAATTCTTACTTTGATAAGTATAGACACAAGTAAATAATAGCTCATGATAAAGATTTTGAACTTCTGAGGCACACCTGTAGTACATTGACATTTATATAATCATGATATTTGATCATTCACAGGCACAATAAAGCACACAATAATATTCACATACTAGTATCCCCCCACTTTCCCCATACAATTATAAATTTCTAATCAAAGAAAAGAGAAGTGGTCTGTGTTTTTCTCCTTTTCGTATAACAAATAAAGTTTCAAATATTATGACTTTGATAGGTTGGGCCTGTGTATAATAGACTTAAAAACTCGTAATGAATACATACATGTGAAATGATGTGCAACATAATTGTTAATGATGTAATAATTATTCATGAAAGAATATACAATACTGATGGTTAGGTATATGGTGCTTAACGACACTTTCAACAATATTACAATTATATTGTGGCGATCAGTTTTATTGGAGGAGGAAACCATCGACCAGCCGCAAGTCACTGACGCTCTTTACCATAATAATGTTATATCGAGTACACCTCGCCTTGAGCAGGATTCGAAACCAAAACTTTAGTGGTGATAGGCACTGATTGCTTAGGTAGTTGTAAATCCAACTACCAAACGATCACCACCATGACCACGATGTGCATTATTGGAAAAAACCCAGAATATTACAGCAGTCACTATTAATCTGATTTACAGATGACAACGGATATGGTCCGTTTGTTCTAGGTACAATTTCACTCTTCTTTACTCTTCCATGGTTTTTTATCGGATTTAACAGAAGTAACACGACGGTTGCCACTAATGGAGCATGAACTGCTTAACCTTCAGGAGCACTAGTTTTTACTTGGGTTCGTGTTGCTTAATCTTAATTTTCTGCATAGTGTTTTATCGACTTTCTATTTGTCTTAGCGTCATCTTCTTTTGCCCATTGAATTGTCAGCCCTTCTTCAATATTCTACTTCCGATTACAACATTGGTATTTGAAACGTATCTTTAAAAGACAAATTCTATATAATACTAGTGATAAAGTTGTTTGACCGTGACTTGCGACAGGTCGGTGGTTTTCTCCGGGTTTCCTCCACCAATAAAACTGACCGCTATGATATAACTGAAAATATTGTTGGAAGTGGCATTAAACACCAAAAACACTAACCCTATTTAATTATATTTAGATAAAGTAATCACCGCCATCCACGATATAGCTGAAATATTGTTGAAAGTGGCGCTAAACACCATAACACTAACTCTATATAATACTATAATATAGATACACACAAAATGTAAAATAATGACTTACAGCCTTCATGATGTATTGATAAGCCAGGTAGGGCCAACCACCAAAAACACCACAGTCAGCATTACCACTGTTATAATGAAACGATATATTTAATAATATAGATAAATATGAACCTAGTTGTTATATATTTCGCTTCCCTATTAGACACGAAATAAATGTAAAAAAAAACCACCATCGGCATTTCATTACTGATTCAATGACATTCGAATTTATATCGTCAACAAATACAAATGTGAGGCCAAATTGGAAATCGAATATGCATACAAAGTATGAGTTTTATTATTGTTGACCTTTCATGATTACGTGTTACTGAAGAGCTTTCGAGGGCACCGGTGTTATGGCGGCGCCCATGTTGCTCTTCTTTTAGTTTTCTATGGTGTGTGTTTGTCATCGTCCTGTGTCTTGTGCTCCATGTTGTCGATGTCTCTGGATTTTCGATTCTTCATTGCCTATTCGGGTTTCTCTTAAGTTTATTTATCTGATAGGCATAATAGTTATGAACAGTATTTTTTTCAAATTTTGGCGGGAGAAAAAGGCTCGTGTTCAGGTCAATATTGTTATACAGCAGAGTAATAATATTCCATCTCATATCGACAAGATATTTAATATAAGCCGATTTATGATAATTCAAAATAATATTCGATTAGCATGAATTTCTTTTTAATTCAATTCAATTTACCTTTACAAAAACAAAACTTGCGACATCAGGGTACGCAAAAGGTCATCGAGTTATGAACGGATTAAAAACAAACAGGTGACAGTGATCTTGTCCAATCAAAAGGCACGAAAATGATATGCATTAATTCTATAAATGTTGGAAATATTAGCTAGATTATGAAAAGACATAAACTATGTGTGTGCTTTATGACTGATACCACATACCTTTTGACATCTTCCATTCCGTCACAGTCTACGACTTGTTCTACAGACAAATTAGTCAGAGGTTTTCCTGATATTGCCCACTGACCTTCAATATTCTCCACTGTGCTGAAAATATGTACACGTATATAATAATTATGGAATCCTGAATCTAACATATGGATGTGGTATATTGTTACTGTAGCTGTATGTGTAACTATGGCAACACAATATGAGCCTATATTAATATTATGTAGTGCGATGTATTGTCCGGCTAGTCGTTCCTAATACAGTTGGTTTATGTATCTAGGATGGTCCTGTGAATGTTTGCGCTGTTCCCTCTAATTTGTGTGTTATCTTTGTCGTACGTAATATTTGTTTTTGTACATCATATTTGCCTGTGATACATGATAAATCGTCAATTCAAAGGCTTATGACATTGCATTGGGTAAAAAGACACTCTTTTAATGAGTATTTCCACAGCTTCAAATATTGACAACAATTAACATGTTACAGAACATGAGCAATTGTTGTCGCTACTTTTAAATCATGCTCTGGAGTCTTAAATGTTCAAATGCAAAATCTTATTTGGGACATATTTTGTGCTCAGCGTGTCATATATGAAGCTTGCAAAGAGGACGATTCAAGATCTACTGGTCAGACTTCGGGATTTCGTGATATATATACTTCGTGATATCCAGATTGTGTTACTCCTTTTATATTTAACTTGTAGTCTCATCCACTTGTCTCCACTACTCTACATTCGTATGTAACTTCGAACAAAATGTTCGATACTACCATACACCATCTGATGTCACAACATGTACTTGGTGTAAAACTAGTATTATATAAGATACAATAGCAATGTTAATACCTGAATGCCCAGCATGTTCCACCGGATCCTGAAAACATAAATTTAGGATATTAAATATTTCCAGCTATTATGTATTCGACGCTTAGGTAACAATGTGGAATACACATTCATATAATATAGTATATGGTGCTTTGGCACCTGCACTTTTCATATTCAGATGGATATATAATGACCATAAGTAGTGAATAAAATACAAAATTTAAATAGGTTCATCTAAGAAGTAATTCATGACAGCCATAGTTTGTATCTAGTTTTACCATGGGTAGGAAGAGTTTGAAGATACCAAAGGGATAATCAGAATCCGTATATCGAAGAAGGACAGACACCACAATGGCCAAGAGAAAATGTACAAACAACGATCCACAAAACATATAAAAGAAAACACGAACCCCACTAAAAACCGGATGTGACCTCAGGTGCTCCGGAAGGGTAAGCAGTTCTTTCTCCACTAGTGACATTATTTTCGTAAAAATTTAAAATGCAACGAAAATAATGTTACTCATTCATAGAAAGACTATTTCGTTCTATAATTGATGACTTACTTATTGATTTAATATTGTACGTTCTCAAATGGACATTTTGCCATTTTCACTAATTATGCAGCACACGCGGCGTATTTAATACGCCGGTCTAAATTATGTACCATTTATCGGGATTATCAATTATTTCCATGAAATCTACTCTCACAAGGAAATATTTACTATAATCACCATTCAAAAATTGTGTATCGTATGATAGCCCCCTAGTCCATTTGCTGAGACAATATACTGACATTTGGTGATTTGATGTCACTAAGGAACTCGGACACGAGATACAAGAAGGAGGAATCGTACGATGTGAATGTTCCTTGTCTGTATTGACTATTTACTAGATTTTAACTATGGGTAACACGATCGGGTGCCAAGTGTGGAGCAGGATTTAGTAACCCTTCCGGAAAACATGAGTTTACTACCGGTTTTCTGGTTGGGTTTCATTATTCGGCTTTGTTTTGCTTTGTTTAGTATTTGTGTATTTATTTAGTCCATGTATTTTGTGTCATAGCTGTGACTTTCTGTTGATTTATGATTTGATAATTTCTAATTTTACCTGATTTGTGTTTTCCTGTATGTTGTTTCGGAATCATGAAGATGTCATGTTAGTACCATAGATTTTGGTATTGCAGAAAAGTTCACGTTTTATTTTTGTTTCAAGAATTATATAAAAAAATACATTCTATTAATTTAAATTTCACAGAAACTAAAACATGTACTCTTTCCTTTAAACATATGCAGTTCATTGTAACTGTATTCTTTTCTTTTAGAAAGATTGGCCTTTTTTCAAGTATATATAAGTATGCTATGTACCTTGATCTTTGACAGAAGCTACCATTTTCTTAGGAACCCAGTCAAATGAATCAGGTAGTGGATCCTTCACCTCAGTTCTAATATATCTAAAATAAATCTTTAACATTTTAGTTATTTAAAAATATAAGGTCTAAAATGCATTCATTTTTAGAACAGACAATTAATGAATGGTTAGGAGTTATGGTGTTTAACGCCATGTTGAACAATATTTCAGTTATATCGTGGTAGGCAGTTTTATTGCAGGTGAAAACAAGAGTACACGGAGAAAACCACAGACCTGTCACAAGTCACTGACAAACTTTATCGCTTAATGTTGTATCGAGCGCGATTCGAACTCCCAAATTTAGTAGTGATAGCACTGATTGCACAGTTAGTTGTAAAATCAACTACCATGCTATCACGATCACGACGGTCTCCACTTAATGATTGAAATATAAATACAATGTATATCTACTAGTAACATTATACATGATGTTAATGAAGTGAACATTTATGGAGAATGATACGAACAGCGCAATCAATAGTGGCGGATCCAGCGGGAGGGTTCTGGGGTTGGTACCTTTCCCATTTTTTTCTGACAAATAATAAAATATTACTTGGAAAATCTGAAAAATTATGTCGTAAATTAGCCTGGAATCCCACTCTATTTTTTCCCCGAGAAGTTTTCTCACTTGGACCCAAATATACAATGACACTACATGCTATGCAAAGGGAAATAACTTATTGATGTTTCTCATTCAATATGTCTGGTTAATTATATTTCATCCTGCAATTGTGTAATTTTGAGTACTAATAAAGGAGGTCAAATAAATTTTAGTGTTATTTAGTCATGGACATAATAAACCTTTTCTGGTACCTGATTCATGTAGAGTGACCGCAAGAAACGATAACAGTTTAAGCGCGAACTTCATTGAGGACACCATTGAAAAAAAATTATAACGACGCTTGTTTCAGCTATTTTCAGACAATTTGACACCTTGTTTTGAACTTTTTGACATTGCAGGAAAAACAAAGACTCGCTTGTTTACCTATTGCTAAAGCTCGTACAAATATATTTTATGTTTTCCGACAACGAACGTATATTTATTTACCTTTCCTTTTCAAATACAGGAGCCGGTCGTGTAGGCATGAGAAGTTTTCTTTGAAATTCTTCAGGCGACATGTCGGCGTATTTGTTGACAGCGAATTCTGTCTGTCCTCTGAAATAAACATATAAATCATAATATTAGACTGGATTATCTCCCTTATAATGTGTTTCTGTGTGGATTTTACAGTAAACTTGACCATTCAAGGCATATAGAAATGTTTATTCAAAATAATGTTTATTCGTAAAAATTTAAGCATTTTTTCATTTCATATAAATAATGTACATATTATACATCTACAAATTACAATAAGCAAAAAGGATTCAGAAAAAAAGTGAACCGCTTTTCTCCTTCGAAAACATGCATAGTAACGACTCTCGTCGTTTCTCGCTATATTATATACACCACTATAATAATAGCATGACTATTCGTTTATTATAAAGATAAAATACTTACTTGTACATGTTATTCAATTTATTTATATATCTCAAATTGTTCTGGAATATCTGAAACCGACCAAATTCTTCACCAAAAAGATTATATTCTTTTTCATTTTCACTTTTCCATGATCTGAAATTGTATGAATGAAGAAAGAAATACATATACTAGCAGTTTGGCATTCGATTGTTTGCTAAGTCATAAAATATTTTTTTATCATTTTGTTTTGTAAATTGAAGCCACAAAATTTAATACCGAAAAGTAAAATTTGCAATATTTAAAGGATACTACATAGATGGAAATAAGTGGAAGCACGTACATTGCTCCCGAATGTGTTAATTTGTCTACAATGGTTTACCCGACGCATGTTGTATAAGGTAGCGTGATTTCTACACATTGTGCTGGATAATATCTTGTTGGTTAATAAGCAAAATCTTATATATAAGCCAAATTCTTATTATGTATTCGATACAACATTATCTGATAAAATTTATCAGTGACTTGCTACAGGTCGGTGGTTTTCTCCGGTTTCCTCCACCAATACAACTGACCGCCACAATATAACTGAAATATTGTTGACAGTGGCGTTAAACACAAATATAATCCATCCATTAATTCTGCGTTACTGCATTTTAGGCATAGTCATATTCAACGAAACTATCGCATGGAATGAAGTTCTATCTAGCACGTCTTACGTATCATTTCATTAAGTCCTGTACCAAGCCAGAGAAATGAACGGGCATGTAAACGTTTGTCAGGGGTACGTTTTTTGGTAAATCAAGGAGTTGTTTTTGTTTATCCGAATTCAGATATTTTGTAGTTAATATATGTATATTTTATGCCTATGCTATTTATTGCAATACAATTCATTATTAGTTTTCACAATTAATTAGTTACCACTTTGAAAGTTATATTTTTAACCTTGAAATAAATAAGGGGTTTAGGGTTAAGGTTATGGTGTTTAGCGCCACTTTCAACAATATTTCAGTTACATCGTGGCGGTCAGTTTTATTGGTAGAGGAAACAGGGTAGCAGGAGAAAACCAAAGACCTGTCACAAGTCATAAAAGGTTGTATCGAGCACACCTCTCCTGGGCGGAGTTTGTTGTGATAGACACTGATTGCAAATGTAGTTATAAATCCAACTACCATACGATCAATTTGATATGTATTGCTTATATAGTTTTGCTTTGAGATTTGACAATCACTTACTGAAACAATTCCTTTGCTGACTCTGTATTCTCTGGATACACTAAGCTGAAAAAGATAGGAAAATTCATTCCATTAATTTCATTGGACTAAGGCAGTAGGAACGATAGCTACTTTTGACAAATTTTAAAATCGCTTGAATAAAAGATTGCAACAACTGGCAGAATGCCAAGATCTATTTAGTTCTGGTTAATATAAGATTGCAAAAATTACAAAAAGTCAAATTTCATGGCACCGGAAAAATTGACATGACAAAATTTTAAAAAGTAATTAGAGTAAAAGTCCAACAAAAAACTATCTTGGAGGAGTAGTATAATAATTGTTATGTCAGTTGATATAAGCAGATATAAAAACAAGAAACATGCTAAGCACCTCAGTTTCTTTGTTTATCAATTCTTTAGTTATATCAATCTCATCAGCAGTCACTAATTGTATATATTTGCATTTAAAATAGTACTCGCTACGATGTTCGGTTCTTCTTTGTCTCCGATTGTCTGTGGGAGGATTCATGTCTAGTTTGCATTATTTGTGTTTCTTTGCGTTCAGTGGGGTCCAACACATATTGTGTTTTTTGTTTTGTTTGTTCTCGTCCTGTGTCTCGTGTGTCCAATGTTGCCAGTTTCTCTGGATTGTCCATTCTTGATTGCCCATTCGGTTTTCTCTAACATTTATTTGTAGCAACTTCGAGTTAGCAATATCGTAGTTTGTCATTGGTCTTACGTTGAAAGACAAACATTCCCAAACCAATCCATTACTACAATTTTTAGATTGGAATTGTTCCGACAGAGTGGTGTCGTTTCCCTTATTTTCTAGCATCAAGTTATTTTCTTGTTTTCAGTCTATTACTTCGCACTTATACCCATCACAGTGCCATCATTCTAGCAACACGAATTATTATTTGTAATTTTGTACTCGTCATGATTATAGCTCAAATAATCGTTGATTTGACCTTAAACAATAACTATGCTACCAAATCAATCACTCATTACAGTCACGATATAATTGAAATATTGTTGAAAGTAACTCCACTCATTACAGATGATTACTATCAAGCAACATGAACATATTTCTAATGATATTTTGAATTTAGAAATACAATCAATTCCCCTACTTAAGTATATTTTTACGTAATTGATATAATTATGGTTAACATATCGAAAAGCAATATTGCTGTTCGAAAACTGTAAACCTTAATCTACATTAGTGTCCTTATTGAACTTATATTTTTGATCAGAACCGCCTAATTATTTAATTTGTGTGTTTAATTATCAGAATTATTCAATCCAATTATGAGGTGATTGTCCTTTAAAGCGTTCATTAATTATAACCAAGCACAACATCAACTTTCATAATTATCGTAATCATATATTTATGAAGACTTTATGTCTTCATTTTATTAAATGTATATCTTATTAAAATGCATTCCCTTCCTGTGTTTTTAATTACTTCATCACTTCCAATATTGTTATTTTGAATATTCAGAAACTAAACAAACCAATAGATTAATTATGAATAAAAATATGTACAGTATGGTAGAAATACAAATTATAGTTGCTAGTTACTACTGTGCAGAATGTAGACAGAGATGGATAGGCAAGAAATTATCTACCAGAACTATGGTTGGTTTGGTTTGGTGGATCTATGGTGTCCTATGCTACTTTAACAATATTTCAGTTATGTCGTGGCGGTCAATTTTATTGATGAAGGAAACCGGAATACCCGGAGAAGACCACCGACATGCCGCAAGTCATTGACAAACTATATCACATGCTGTTGTATCGAGCACGCCTATCCATGAACGGGATTCGAACTCACAACTTTAGTAGTGAGAGACACTGATTGCACAGATAGTTGTAAATCCAACTATCATACGATCACGACCAGAACTATGTATGTGTTCACAAAAACAACACCTTGCCTATTGGAAGTTTTCTGGGAATGTAAGAACAAAGAATGTAATGCAAAGACGGAAGTGCGACGAGATCAGTTTATTAGCTACATATGTGATTACAGCCATGGTGCAGATTCTGTCCTCAAAATGTTTTTTTTCTCAAGTAAAACATCAGTAAAACACAGAGCGAGCAACCGAGAATAAAATGACAGTCCAACAGATGTGGCATCCACATACACAATAAGCAATATAGTTTGCAATAATGTTTTTCAGACACTATTTAATATGTACTTCAAAATATGAGATAACCCGTAAAGTTCTTGATAAATATTAAATTATCTTACAACTTCTATTATTGCACAAACAATTCAAATATATCACATGGAAACTGTGAATTTACTTCCGAGAAATAAAAAAAAAAAAATGTAATGGGAGCAATTTTCCGGGGCAGTTGTCATATGATACAATTACACAGGAGCAGTTTTCATATGACAGTTGTCCAGGGTTATTGTCCGAGGCGAACATGACCGGGATAATTGTCCCAGGCGGACATGTCGGAGTTATTGTCCTAGTCGCTCATTCTAATTAAAGCAAGATATACAGTTGGTTAATGCCTTAATGACGTTCAACATATTCAGAAAATGCAACATCCTCTAGAGATAAAACAGATAATCATAATATAGATTAAGCAATCTAAATTAGAGAAAAGAACAGAAATAACCCGAAAGAACAACAGATTGGACAAATCCCACATGATTATTTCAAACAGCTGATTATGGTTTAAACAGTGATGGTGACCAATTCACCAATGTCAACAAAACGAACAATCACCTCTGATCTTAACTGAATTTACTGAACACGAAAACGACCACGACAGGTGGAGCTGGACATCAGGGTCCTGGCTTTGGACAGACACAGAATGTTAAAGGGTTAATTCTAAATTGCTGATGCAAAATTAATATAAGAATTCAGGTTACTGATGCCAAAACCTTTGCGACTATAAGCCAGTCAGATTCAAATTATACTCAATTACATAATGGAGCCAAAGAGGGGAAGCTAAGGACTATAACAGTAGGTCAAGCCCGCGCCTTATATTCAATCGCCTGTACCAAGCCAGAAAAGTGATCGGTATTAAGTAAAGAGAGCCAATGTGAGGTTATATCACCGTCTTAGCTATACCATAACGAATGTCAACATGACTGGTGCCACTTGTGAAGCAGGAAATGATTTCCCTGTTGGAGCACATTAGTTCATCCCGGTTTTTAAGTGTTCCTCAATCTTTTGTTTTCTAATAGTGTTTTATAAATCATTGTTTCTCCTTTTGTCTTTTTTTATTTGGCTATTGCATTGCCTGTCCCTTCTTCTATTTACGACTTTCGATTACCTCTTTGGTAAAAAATTCTTAGTAAATAGTTTTCATTTACTTTTGTGTTTTTTAATTAAGCGTCTTATTTTCATGGTGAAAGATGTTTCATTCAAATCATTATGATGAAATTACAGTAATGTCCTCTGATATACCATATGACCAGCTGATCGATCAAAGATAGATAAACATAATGTATACAATTAGATCTTATATTTATTGGTATGTCTTCAGCCTTTAGAGCCAATGCCCTTGACTGCTTAAGATATATAAGACGATGGCTATGCTAATTAGCTGTTCGAGGACGATCGTGAATATCAAGATACCTGATATATCAAGGAAAATACTTTAAATGTTAGTAAAAAAGGTTTTCAGAGATCACAAGCATAATAAACGTTTTTTTTCCGCAAGATGTAGATCACTTGTAGGACAAAATGTTAGGTCATTTGTAAGCCACAAGGATAGGTCATTTTATGGTCAAATGTTAGATCATTTGCAGGTCACAGGATAGGTTATTTTAGGGTCAAATGTTAGATCATTTGCAGGCCACAAGGATAGGTCATTTTTATGGTCAAATGTTAGGTCATTTGCAGGCCACAAGAATAGGTCATTTTAGGATCAAATGTTAGGTCATTTGCAGGCAACAAGGATAGGTCTTTTTAGGATCAAATGTTAGGTCATTTGTAGGTCACAATGATAGGTCATTCTTAGGTCACAATGTTATGTCATTGATATATAAAATCGTGAATGCATCTGTAAACGCACGTGTTCCTCATCTTTTTAATTTTCTGTGTTTGTTTTTTGTTTTGTTTTGATTGTCTTTGTCTTGTGTCTTTTGTACCAAATGTTGCCAGTATCTCTTGCTTGTCCATTTGGTATTTTCAATTATATTATGTCGGTCGGTTTTATTTGTGGATGTAAACACATCATCCTTAGTACACCACCAACCTAATGTTACTAACCTAACGAACATTCATCATATAAAAATGTAAGATTAAATCGGAAACATCTGAATAGAATTAGTGCTAACTATAAAACAAACCTTAAAACTGAATTTGTGACCAGTAAGAGACAGACAAACCCATATAAACCATACATCGCCATCTTTCAAACGATCTATTAACTATCTTTACCGTAATACGATAGTGTACTGACAAACCCACTTTAATTTTTATACAACGACATATATTTGAATAGGTAGACTTTTGTTTTGATTGTAGTAGACATAGATTTAGGGCAAATTATATTATAATATAAGTAAGTGGTTATAGGTTATGGTGTTTAACGCAGGTTTCAACAATATTTCAGTTCTATCATGGAGGTCAGCTTTATTGGTGGAGGAAACTGGAGTACCCGGAGGACTCTAAGAACTTTAATTCTGAAGGGAAACAAATATGGCATGAAATTGCACAAATTATAAATGCCTCAGATACCGGATATTCATAGAGTCTTGCAATTGCCGATGAAAAGAAAGTTAATTGATAAAAATATTAAATAAGAATTAATAGAAATGCACCGAAACATCAATGGCGCAATTGATCATTTGGAAATCTGTAGAGTTTAGAAAGTGTTGAATACAACACATTCATCACATTGAACTATGGCAAACTAAACCAAACAGCCCGGACATCATCATAGCATTCGTTTCGAATGCCCATAAATGACTTTGAAAATGATATTACTGAAAATGAAAATTGTGCTAAGTAAAATATATATTTAGTTTATATATATTAGTAAAGGAATAAGGCTTTGATTAAGAATTCCTTTAGAATGGTCATATATGCGTGAAGCAAATAATTACAGAATAGAGCTACAGTTTCTAATTATATTTCTGTTCTACTTCTTTTCAAATGCATATCTTATTTATTGTAGGAGAAAAATAACACCCTCAATTGATAATTATGAATAATACGGTAAGATATCAGTTCGCGGTCAGAGTCCTTGATACTGGTAGATAGCTAGGCTTAATTTACTTTCTAATCGAATATCAGATACCTGTAATTGTATATCACAACAAAAAATGAAATTAAACACTTTTCATATTGATTATAATGTTAAAAGTAATAATTTTTTGATTAGAAAACGGAAAATTTCAGTTTTCTCGAAAACAATACATTTTTTTAAAACACAGTAAACGAGAGTTTTGTGCAGAATTTTACTACCATTTTTAAAATATGCATTTCATCTAACAATAACCTTTCATTATTGCTGCACTCATCTGAAATTTGACATTTCCCCCGATTTTTACCGCCAAAATAGAGGTGGGAGTAAACTAACTAGAGGTAGCAGCCAGGTAAATCTTACCTTGATAGAGACAGAGACACGTGTACAGGCATATTTTGACACTCCATTTTTAAACTTTAAAATCTTTCTAAAAGTTCACATACAATTTCTTCATAAACCTATTTTTTGACATCTTAACATATATATAAACATCGCAAGAATGGGTAAAACAAAGGACTAGTCAAAAGATTGTAAAAACATTGTGTTAAATCTATTCAAGTTTTTTCAGCTTGAGAAGGCCAGGGGAAGACCATTTTATTCCCCAGATGATTTGATTAAAAGAACATGCAAGGCTGCTGGCATATCTTACAGTTCTGTGTATAGAGTTGTAAACGGTAAAAGTCCTCCTGAATCCAACAGACCGAAAGAAAGAAAGAAAACTCTTGATGATTTTGACCGTTGCGTTATTAAACGGACCGTTCATAGCATGTACAACAGGAAAATTGCCCCAACAGTCTCAAAAATTAAGAAAGAAATTGAAGATACAATTAAAATCTCGAAATCAACGCTTACTTTAACTTTATTATATCTTGGTTATAAGTACAAAAAATCCGGCGATAATAGGAGGCTTTTATATGATCAGAGGTCAGTAATAAATGATCGGTGTAATTACCTCCGAAAAATCAGGAAGTTTCGAGAGGATGGGTATGAAATTGTATAGTTGAATGAGACCTGGGTTAATCAGAATCATGCCACTGACTACATGTGGTTACCAGTTGATGGTTCTGATGCCCCAAAGATCCCTTCAGGAAAAGGTAAAAGGTTGATAGTTTTGCACGCTGGTAATCGTGAGGAGGTTTGATTGATAGGTGTGATTTGGTTTTTCTTGCCAAAGCTAAAGATGGGGATTATCACCAAGAAATGAACGGGCCCATCTTTCTAAACTGGTTCGAAAATCAGCTTATGCCAGCATTAAAAAGCCCAAGTGTGATCGTTTTAGATAATGCCAGTTATCACAACATCAAGACTGAAGAAACTGTTGTGCCAAACTTTAATCAGAGAAAAGCTGTCTTACAAGATTATCTTTCAAAACACAACATTCCTTTTCAGCCCCTTGAAACTAAAAAACAACTTTATGAAAAAATCAAATTTAAGAAACTCCTTTCCGTTTTTAAAACTGATAAAATTGCCAACCTACACGGTCACGAAGTTCTAAGAACCCCTGTTCGCCATTGCGAATTGAACCCCATAGAATTTATTTGGGCACAGGTTAAAGGGTTTGTTGCAGAAAACAATACAACTTTTCGTTTGAAGGATGTGAAAGAACTTGTTTATGGGGGGTTTGGCAGAACTACAAAGGAAGTTTGGGCGAAGGCAGAAGACCATGTATTAAAAATAGAAAAGGAGTATGGGAAAGAGAATTGCATTGATAGGAGTGAGATTCCCCCAATAATAATTGATTTTGATGACGACGAGTCCAGCGACGAGGAAAGCTGAATCCAGTCCAACATGATTACATATTGAACGGGTATACCGGTTGTAAATGACAGATTGTACATAACGTTTTTACCTATAAAATTTTATTCATATCCAAAAATAGCAGAAAAGACCTTCTTTTTCGAATTATTTCCGAAAGATTGAAATAGCTTGGTCAAATTAAAAATCAGTAATTATGGAAATTTATGATTTCACGTTTCTTTCAAAATTTTCGAGGTAAATCTCAGGTAAGCATGTGTATAAATGTCACGTAGTCAAATGCATTAACAATAGCCTTCTCCGGCACTTCGACGAGAGACAATAGACCAGCTGCGGGACCACCGTCGTTCCTATTGTTATATGGGATTACGTCCATGGTGAGTTGGCTGTCACATTTAACGAGCAAACTTGGCCTATTTTGAAGAACTTAGCCTGAAATAAAGACCAAAATAACGCCAAAAATTGGTAATTTTTCAGATGAGCAGGGCCTTCAGAATAATTTCAACCGTAAATATTTATACAATTCCAAAATGGTAGTAAAATTCCTGACAAAACTCTCGTTGGATGCGCTAAAAAAAATCTACGCTTTACGAAATATTTAGATTTTTCCGTTTTCTAATCAAAAAATTATTACTTTAGATATATGTTTCACTATGAAAGAACATGCTTAATGTTTTAAAAATAATTCATGAAGGACATATTGATTGACAGATGTTCAACGCCAACTTTAGTAATATTTCAGCTATATCGTGGCGTTTGAAGGACGTAACTTTGTTGGATAATTTAGCCTTACAAACATGTTGCTTCCATGCCTTAATTCGATTCTATTAAGAAAAATCTAGCTTATTTTTTAAGCGGAAGACATTTGTGAAATCCATGTTATAGCAATATTCTATTTTTTTCTATATAGACAAATACCAGGATTTGTGATTAAGCTACTGGTGTTTGTTTTCCAATTTGATGATACATTATTTATAGTAAGATAATACACATGCATGTCAATGTAAAATGAATTTATAAATCAGACACGCACAATGGATAAAATAAAGTATACTAACATAACAATTGACTCAACAGACATTATCTCTTTATTTTGAGAGAAAACAAATTATATCCACACATTAAAACACAAAATTTATTGGAAAGAAAATAGAATTCCACATAAAATCCATACATGTTCGTTGCATGGATATGGCTGTGGAAGCATAAATCAGTAACAAGAAAGAAATAATGTACGCTATATAGATTCAAGACTTCCCAACCGATCACCTCTATTAAGAAGTCAACTGTATTAAAAGGGCACATTTTTCTTGTGCTAGCATAGCAAATTTCATATGAATTGAACCTCTTTTAAGAGGTCACCAGTCTTAAAAGAGCTTAATTATCTTTGTCCCAAAGATGACCTATTGCCACAGGTTTGACTGCACAATATAACGCAAAAGGCTACAGACAATTTATGCTTATAAAATTAATTAGTGTTAGGGCTATGGTGTCTAAGGCTACTTACAACAATATTTCAACTATGTCGTGGCGGTAAATTTTATTGGTTGAGGAAACCGAAGTACCCAGAGAAAACCACAGACCTGTTGAAAGTCACTGACAAACGTTATCGCATATTGTTGTATCCAGTCCACCTCGCCATGAACGCGATTCGAACGCACAACTTTAGTGGTGATAAGCACTAATTGCGCAGGTAGTCATAAATCCAACTACCATACGATCACGACCACGACGGATCCTGAATTAATTATAATTTGCCAGAAACCCATTAACAAATCTACATCATCCGAAATTATAGCCAATCTGCTTCGAATAAATAAATGATTGTGTTGTCCTTGAAGTAGACCCACCTTTTATCGTTGACGGATATAGCGAATAAACATTAGAGAAAACCGAAGGTGCAATCAAGAATGCACAATCCAGAGAAACTGGCAAAATTGAGGAAACAGGACACAGACACAAAAAAAAAACCAAAAACAAAAACCACAACACAACAAAGAAAAAAAAAGAGCAACTGAATCCACCAAAAACCGGAAGTGAACCCAGGTGCTTGAAAGGTCAGCGGTTCCTGCTCCTTAATAGACATCCATCGAAATTATGTAACTATGTGATGCCTTAAAGTTCAGTTATGTCAATAAAAGACTATCGAACGTACAATTAAAACTATTAAATGAAGAATTTATCAAAGGGTGTTGATTCTCTTGTGTTTTATAATAAACATTCCGGTAAAATAGAATATACCTGTTATAACATATTTGTCATATTTTATAGCGAAGTCCATTATATTGAAATATTGAATACCGCTTACAACGAAAACATTTCTGCTGACCCATATAATTCCTTATAAGATCATGTATTCTTGCTCTAAATCCCTATCTCTCTAAGTGTAATATAAAAGAAACTGAACTATGTTCCTTTTGCAATGAAGCAAAAGAAACTAATAGAAACTTTTTTGGGACTGTAATGTAACAAAAAACGTTTGGTTTTCAATCATGGACATCCTAAAAAATATAGTAAACTTGACTCCAAAAGGTATTATTTTTTTTAATGTACAGTTTGAAAGTAATCTACCTGTTCCGAATTGTATACTTATTTTCAAATATTACTTGTATATATGCAAGTTAAAGGATACGTTACCAAACTTGAATGCAGGGTTACAATATCTTAATTCTGAAATAAAAATGGAAAAGTACTCTGCACGTCTCTTATCACCCTCTGTAGTTGGTGATTGCTTCAACATGAAATGGCAGCGTCTTGAAGTAGCATTTGCAAATGTACATGGTTAAAATAGAGATGTATTTATCATTGAAAATGAACTTAGTATATGTGTGATGGGTTGTTAGTGCTAACCCATTGAATCAATAGTGCACGAGTACACATGCGTTTCTAACCAGACACATTATACTGATTCCAAGTCAATTACAGGGGCGGATCTAGGATTTCAAGTTAGGGGGGAGGGCGCACTTAAAAAAATGGGCCGAGCGGAGGGAGACGCGAAAATTGTTGGGGTATTTCGTGTGAAAAATCACGATTTTACGCAAAAAAATCATATTTTTTCCAATTACGGAGGGAGGAGCGAACATTTTTGGGGTATTTCGTGTGAAAAAAATCACGATTTTACGCCAAAAAATCATATATTTTCCAATTTTAGGGGGCGCACCCGCCCGCCCCCTGGATCCGCCCCTGAATTAGTCTTTACACTTACTCCTTAGTGCTGCATGCTTATTGGAGAACCAGCAAAACTTTTATAATCTTTTATTAAACCAGACAAGGATTCGAACCCATGATCTACTACTCTCGTAGGCGAGCACGCGAACCATTACACCATCAATGTGGTTCAAATGGCCGTACTATTACTTTTTTTTTTTTTTACAAATGTTGGTTAACTATTCATAGTCCAGCTACTACTGCAGACTAATAATAAAAAAAAAAAGATTGTTACTTCTTATATTATTGATATTGATTATTCTGAAATACTATAGAAATATAATTTTCTTGAGAAATCAAATTTAAGAATTCCATCCATTATGACATGTAACAACTGTAAGAATATATTTACAAAACGCGATTATTTTTCAAGAAGATGTACCTTATGAATGTTATTCCAGAAACGCCACGTGCACATTAAATTTGATATCTATGTTTTTATTACTAGTTCAGCAGCCATATCACAGGTTTTCACAAAATGACATTACTTAACATTACTCAACATAACGCAAAGTACTCACCATAAAGCAATGTTATGTGCCGAAAGGGGACCTTCCTTTTTAGACTATAGAAGATGGTTGAATTCCATTATCAAAATTATAATGGTGAAGAATTCTATAATATGTTTTCTTCAAAGAAAACAAATATGAAATACTTCATTTTTTTAAATCTCAAATCAAAACTAAATTTTCAATTTAAGTTTAAAAAACGCAAATTCTTTGTGAGAATAATTCATAGTTTAAGTTACGAATACGACATACAGCACACTTGTATCCATTAAATGCATATTCTGCCATTCTGATCTCAATCCATTTTTATGTACCCCAAACGTTGTCGTTCTGTTACATTTCAATATTAGGACTCCCTTAGGTGTTTTCAATAACAACCCAGTTACATGCACATATTAGGGTTGACATTTTACTGACATTTGGAAATCACATTGCCTGACCGCATCATGTCACTAAGAAGGGAGAATTGGAACTAGGTTAATCTGACCACGCTTTAGTAAAGTGTCTATACCAAGAGAGTGAACCGTCATGCAAGTGTGTTTTATGGGTATTGATTTTACCTCTGTTTTAGATTAGATATTGGACTTGTTCTATCGGTGTTTTGCTTTTCATTTGATTCTAAATACCTGTTCTCAATCCATATTATACTACTCCAAACGTTTAATAGGCTTTTTATGATTATGTTTCTCATGTTCACTCGTAATAACTGGGGAAATATTTGCGTGATATGGATATAATCAATCGGTATGAATTAGGTCAAGATAATAAAAAAAAATTCAAAAAGGATGTTAATATGCGTGCATTCATATGTTAATGAATTAGATGGTGGAGAATAAGCTTTGTATTCAAACGATGTGAAATGATATGTTGGAAATCTAATTGTATCCAGTGCTTTCATTTTGTTTTATTTTTAAAGCGGATGACTTCATTTTTTAAAAGAATCAGATTAAACGCCAATAAACATGGGTAAAATGTTTAAAACACGAAACAATCATCAATAGAAATGTAATATAACGACTATTGTGTTTCTAATTTAACATTTATTATACAATTAAACAGAGTTATAGTAAGAATGATATAATTACAGAATCTCTGATGAAATAAGAACTACAATAGTTGTTAGCCTGGTATGATCATTGATACAAACCTCTCTCAGCTATCAAGTGGAGAACAATTTATATTATCATCCTCTAAAGAGTTAACATCGTGGGTTAAGCTGCAAGTAGAAATCTTTTGTAAGGCAAGCCGCATGCTTAACCCACGATGTTAGCTCTTGAGAATGATAATGTTTTTGTCTTCTGTGTAGCATTTTTTTAGTGTTCGTGTTCTATATTGTCGTCTGTATAGCGATCTGCTGTATAATAAATGCCCCATTTCCATGTGACCTTCACCAGTGTTTTAAATAACACACCACAGCTTGTGTTGATGTGGTGTTCTAAAAATAGCCATCCAATAGCCATAGGTGACCTAATACCCCAGTTCAGATATCTTGCATAATATATCACACTGCACACATGATACACGTTACAGTATAATTGTATGCAATATTTTTGCCATTTTCTGCTGCTTTATTTTGTTTTATTGTTCTTTCGGCATTTAATTACAAACGTTGTTCTTCAATTTCAGCTTCTGTTATAGCAAATCTTTTACAACCTTTACTCTCCATTGTTTTACTTTTATTGATTATAAATGCACTCAATGCACAGCATGACCTAATGATTGTGCTTGGTCATCCTGTCAATCAGGGAGAGGTGTGGGCTTGCCTTACAAAAGATTTCTACTTGCAGCTTAACCCACGATGTTAGCTCTTTAGAGGGTGATAATATAAATTGGTGGTAAGAGATCCAGAGCTCCAGACGAAAACTTCTGAGCGTCACCAATATATATATATAGGGAGTGGATGTGGTCGAGTGGTCTAGGGCGCTGGACGTAAGGCTAAGCGAAAGGTGCTGCAGTGTATCAATGGTGTGAGTTCAAATCCCGTCGTGGGAAGAATAAAAATTTGACAGCTCAAATATCTAATTCTAACACTGTTTGGTTTAATTTCAGACGTATATATATATATATATATATATATATATATATATATATGTATATAAAGAATGATATAATTACACAATATCTCTTGTGTAAAACGAACTGCAATAGTAGTTTGCTGATTGGATCATAGATTGGGGAGGGGGGTATGCTGATTGGATCATAAATTGGGGAGGGGAGTATGGTGTTTAACGCCACTTTCAATAATATGTCTGCTAGTTATATCGTGGCGGTCAGTTGGATCATTGATACAAGAATCTGTCAGCTGTATAGTAGAGAACCACATAAACTGGTGGTAAAAAAGGTACAAAGTTCCAGACTAAAACCTCTAAGCGTTTCCAAAAACCCAGTACGCATTTAGCATAATGCCCAAAATCGAGCATAGCTGAAAATGAGGTAGTCTTGAACCTTTTCCACATTGGTGAAAAGATGGTGGTTATTAGAGAATATTAATCACCATAACCATTAGATAACCATGGTAACGAAAATTATGTTCTGCACATCTATTTAAATAGGAGTCATAATTTTGGCAGCACACAGCTATAGGATATGTACAATGCATAATAACAATAATGAAAAATTATTTACACGATTGAAAGTAGAAAATATGAAGGTATATTCCGCATACTTAGTACAAAAAAGAAAGGAAAACAAATTAAATATATCTATGCTGACCATATTCTCCAGAAAACGTCTAATATATAATTTGATATTATTTGTCCTTCACATAAGAATTGGACATAACAATGTAAAGTGTCAACAAACTAACCATTTTAATATTATTGTCATATTGAATATCAAAGATGGCGATTTGAGACAAAGAATAAGATCTTATGTGTTTTTTTATTATCCACATCTGATTCATTTATCAGGTAACTTTGTTCACAATATTTTTTTAAGCCGATCTTTAACTGTCAAAAGATCTAAGGTAAGAAATTGTAGAAAGGGATTAAGCTGAATACCTAGATAAGGTAAGCTTATTCATATAGGTTTGCCTAATCAGTGATAAGCAACAATATGACTAAATATATATATATATATTTTTGGAGCGGATGTGGTCGAGTGGTCTAGGGCGCTGGACATAAGGCTAAGCAATTGGTGCTGCAGTGTATCAACAGTGTGTGTTCAAATCCCGTCGAGGGAAGAACAAAAATTTGACAGCTCAAAAATCTAATTCTAACACTTTGGTTTAATTTTCAGACGTATATATATATATATGTGTACACCGGTAGCTAGGATTACGCAAAATTCCCTTTCAAAGACTAATATGTGTTACTTGTCGTTTACACTACCCCTCTTGCACACATTGATTCCACTCCTTGGAGTTCTACTTTTCCAACTTCTGCCATTTCATATCTTTCTAAGTCAATGTGTCGCCTAGAGGTGTTTGGCGCTTGGGGATTGTGATTGCTTGCCTCAATCGCTGTACTTGGTATTTGATCTTGTTACTGGTGATGTTCTCAGTGTTCAATTCACAGAGATGACCAACATTTCCCTGGGTAGTGAACGGAAAAGAGGGAGGGACTGTCAAGCAATAATATTGATAAACCTGACTGTGGTCCATTGTGTGTACCGTGTTTGGAGAGTGAACGATATATTTTAATGGTTTCGGAAAAGAGTAGGCATATTGTAGCCTCTGCAGAATGCTAAATTGTTTTGTCCAAACAAAGTTACCATTCTATTTCATTGGCAGTCAATAGTCTGTTGCCCTATTCCTCACTCATTTCTCTATATTTGTTATATATTATTTAATTTCTTTTATGTCCCGAAAATGGGTGAAATAGTACTCGTAGGATGCTAAGTCACCAACACTCAACCAATTTTTCCCGGTTTTAAGTAGGCTTTTTGTTGCTCGATCTCAATTTTTTTTCTTTTTGTAGATCGTTGTTTGTCCTTTTTCTTTTGGCCATTGTCTATTCTTCTTCGCTTTACGGCTTCTGATTACCCCATTGGTATCTTCAAACTTTTCGTCCAATATTTTCTATGACAATGATGTCCCGTATGTTGTATGTTATATTTATAACTGAACAATATCCCAAAAAATATTGGGCAGGCTATATTGATCGGTAAATGCTGTCATTGCAGGGTAAATCTAAATATGAACATGACATAATATTCCCCTTTTGATTATCATTGTAAAACCATTTAGTTGTACACTTACATCATAGATATTGTCGGGATAACACAATCAAATGTAAAATCACGAACCAATGGATGCTCTTAATTGGACAAAGGAATGGTTAGACATAAATACCAATTTTAGATTTGGTTAAGATCGGACATTTTTCACCGGAAAATCTATCAGTTGCCCGCCAATACTTTCAGTTTGTCGTGATAAACAAGAGTTAAGCATTAATTGCGATGTCAAAGATCTCAATTAAAATATAATTTGGTTTCTCAAGCTAGTTTGTGGAGGAGTAATACATGTCACAATCCATTTGATCAATCAAATGTAATTGAAGACATGAAATTAATTAAGACATATTTGTTTCAATGGAATGGTATAACTTGTAATTGAATTTAAAATCTGTTTTCATAGAATTATTTGATTATTGAAAACAAATTAGGAAAGATTAAATACAGATTTGTTTTATGTTAATTGCTACGGTATTTATTTACTTGATGTACGAAAGGTTTGAAGATAACAAAGGGAAAACAAGAAACTGTAAATTACAGACAGACAGACAATGCAATAACCAAACGAAAAAGGGATAACAAGACAGACAACAAATGATAGTAGTTAAAGTTTCATACAGATAGATGCGCTGTTTGTAGCTATCCTTCTATGTTTGTGAACAAGAACAATGTAATGTACAAACAAAAATACATTTAAAACACGCACGCACGCACGCACGCACGCACGCCCCCCCCCCCTCCCCACACACACACGTAAAAAAATAAAAAAAATAATAAAAAAATAAACGAAAACCAAAACATACTATGTTAACTGCAGTGTCAGTTATTTATTTTTTGCATATTTCAAATCAATATATCTTCTCTATAATATTTGGCGAGACAATTATGTTTCGAAGAAAAAATAGCCCCTACGATCAAATAATAAATGCTCGTTCTCTTTAATCTATAAAGACGTCAAAAGGCCAATAATATGCGTAAGAAGTAAATACTAATTTAGATTTACAAGACACAAACATGTTTACAACAATATGATGAATGGGTCCATTTTGAGGTAAGCTTCATACGCAAATATATCATAATTGTGTTTTTTCCCCATGCAATTATGATTTATCGAGAAAGAATACAGTAATATTTCAAATAAATTAGTGTATGACAGTTCTTTCTCAATAAATAACACTTCTTTGATATCTACATATGGTTATAGCTAAATGGGATATATCAATTTTACACGATTCACTGCCATAGCAGAAACTGATATAAATGAGCCAACACAATATTTGTGAAAACATATTGACCTCCATGCAACCGTACATTATTAATATTAATATTTTAATCAAACGTTTATTGTATTTTATCCTGCAATCAGTACATTTGCTGTACAAATATGCTATACCAATACAATTTTGCTTTATTCGTACTAGACGAATAAGCTTTTCAGCCTACGAATAAACTTTTCAGCCTCCGAATAAACTTTCCTGGTACCCTGTAGTTATGTACAGCGGAGGGTGCAGACAAGTATGAAACTGGTACTAATGTAACGCGGACCACGAAGAAGACACCCTTGACAATATTTATGAAAGGCGAGGAATGACGCTTGTTTCCCTCCTTTTTGTTTAAATCTGACAGGTTTTCCGACTTTTTTGACATTGCAGGATAAACACAATATACGTACATTGTCGTTAAATATAAAATTCATTTGTACTCGCTGCCAAGCAGGCATGAAAAGCTCGCCAAAGGCTCGCTATTCTGCCTGTTTCTAAAGCTCGTACAAATAAATTTTATATTTACCGACAATGTACGTATATTGTATATGTATGAGATCTTACAATGCTTCACGAACAACATAGTAATTTATATGATTCGACAAATGATGTTCATTTAATGTTAATTTTACGATAGTTAAACAACTGTATTAAGAAAAAACTGCTGGAACGTGCTAATCTGGGTCACGGGTCACTGTAATCGGGCGACTGTATCGAGAAACAGATAAGGTGTTGAAAAAAATGTTGATACTCATAAAATATTGATAAATGCAATAAAATGTTATGCTTGTCTTCAAGACATATGATAGACTGAACCATGTGTGAAGTTTTATGACGAAATATCTCCGATTTCTATGTAAATTTACGAGTTGAAGTTGCGTCTGTATCGAGAAACAGATACGGTGTTGAAAAAACTGTTGATACTCATAAAATATTGATAAATGCAATAAAATGTTATGTTTGTCTTCAAGAAATATGATAGACAAAACCATGTGTGAAGTTTTATGAAGCAACACATACCTATTTTAAAGTCTTTGGTTTGATCAGACTGCGGGTCGAACTTCTGAATGTGATATGCACTGAATTATGCTACTTGCAGAATAAATGTCAAATATAAATGAAGCACCCGTCGTTTTACATATCCTTATTATATGCGAGACAGCCAATGCGTTGCGATCAACTAATTGTTTATGACGACAAACATTTGGCGAGCGTAGACTTCAATCTAGCTGTCATGAACATCTGTTTAAACAACTTACTCTACAGCAAGATTGATGTATCCAGAAATCAAGATAGGATGCAAATGATCAGGAACATAGCACGAAGGACTATTTGGAAAATTCTCTTAACGCTAATAAGAAAGGAAGATAGCTGACCCTGAAACATAATGAGCGATATAGCATGCCTCTATAGCGGAAAAATGAACACTACCTGTTATGTAAATTGCCCTGTTTTCAAAAATTAGATTTCTCCTCGTTCCTCTAATGTAAATGCGCATCACAAAATATAAACTATAATTGATTGATAATTTGTCGATACGTGAGCCATACAAACATGAACACATTTGTACGAGTTCGTATAGAGTATAAAAGAACACATGCACGTTAAAATAAAACAAAGCAAACACTGATGTTTGATTAATTGCTTTGAAGACTTTATTTTTTATGAAAACCACATTCTGTGAAATTAATTTGATTTGAGTTCTCTCTGTTCATTTAAGTCAACTAATCAATTATCCTTGGTAAGAATTATAAAAAATATAATCAATATTTACGAATGAAATACCCCATTTTTCATTCATAAAATAGTCTCACAAATCTACATTATCAGACTACAGTACTTAACTTACATATCTATTATTGTCATTTGTTAGGAGTATTCAGCGTGCAATATGATAATTATTATAAATTCATACGGAGTTGCCGGTATAAATCGTCCAGTATGTTGTAATTATCATATTGTAGAAGTCATGACGACAATGGTGAATGTCTAGTCACACGTAAAACGTCCTTGCTGTTCCAGCTCCGGTCCGCATACTACTTTCCACTAGCGCAAATGTAAAATAGGAGCGCAAATGGAAACGTTTTCCACCAGTCTATTACAATGTGTCTTCATTAAATTGTAAATTCATTTTGCTTTTACATAACATTGCATATTTGTACTCTTTTATCATTAGTTTTGAACAATAATCCGTGTTGTACGTCGTGGTGTCATGGAATATTCTGAAATTGTCATCAGATGATAAACAAAACACATTTTAATATCAGCCAGTGTCGGAAGAATATTTTGAAGCACTTTAGGTAACCCCATGTTTCTGTGATGTTCTTTTGCTTTATTTTTAGTGTTTTGTAGACTGTTTGTACATTTGTCCTTTTTCTTTTCACTATTGCATTGTTTGTCTTTCTTCGATTTACAGCTTATGATTACCCTTTTGGTATGTTAGATTTACAGCTTATGATTACCCCTTTGGTATGTTAGATTTACAGCTTATGATTACCCCTTTGGTATGTTAGATTTACAGCTTATGATTACCCCTTTGGTATCTTAGATTTACAGCTTATGATTACCCCTTTGGTATCTTAGATTTACAACCTACGACTACCCCTTTGGTATCTTAGATTTACAGCTTATGATTACCCCTTTGGTATCTTAGATTTACAGCATATGATTACCCCTTTGGTATCTTAGATTTACAGCATATGATTACCCCTTTGGTATCGTAGATCTACAGCTTATAATTACTCCTTTGGTATTTTAGATTTACAGCTTATGACTACCCCTTTGATATCTTATATTTACAGCTTATGATTACCCCTTTGGTATCTTAGATTTACAGCTTATGATTACCCCTTTGGTATCTTAGATCTACAGCTTATGATTACCCCTTTGGTATCTTAGATTTACAGCTTATGGTTACCCCTTTGGTATCTTAGATTTACAGCTTATGATTACCCCTTTGGTATCTTAGATTTACAGCATATGATTACCCCTTTGGTATCTTAGATCTACAGCTTATGATTACCCCTTTGGTATCTTAGATTTACAGCTTATGGTTACCCCTTTGGTATCTTAGATTTACAGCTTATGATTACCTCTTTGGTATCTTAGATTTACAGCTTATGATTACCCCTTTGGTATCTTAGATTTACAGCTTATGATTACCCCTTTGGTATCAACTAACCTAATGCATATGTATCTACAATTACAGTGATAACATTCTCATAATACATGTACAGGATAAAGGATTTTACGGATGATATACATGTATCAGTGGACCTGATGCCAAGACCTAAGACATCAAGGGAGATCAGTGATGGCATACCAGTGGGCCTCCATATACGACAGTTAAAAAACAGTGATATATGTGTGTTGCTAACCACACTGTAAATAAATTATCTGTATGATTTAGACTCCTCTTTTGGTGGCAATGTTACTATAAAATATTAATTAGAGTTTACGGAACAGCTGGAAAACCACACTCCCAAAGACAGCACAAGATGAATCAAGTATAATACTAAAATAACAAAGAATGGAACAATACGAAAATCCGGTAGTGAGATCCGTTGGTTCTTAAGGGCACTTTTTGCGTGCAACAGCATGTTCCTATATAAGTATTAATCGTGGTTTTCACTGTGAAAATAGGATACGCAAAGTGATCCCCATGGAAGTCCACAATAACAATATATGAAATTGTCTTCCCTTGAGTATTTTGTAATTCATGCATGTAATAACATGGTGTGACGTGTCCACAAGGGAGATAATCTTCAATTTATCTATTCACTATTAATAATCCATCTAAGCAATGAAGCAATTTAAAAATGGCCGTTTAAAAACATACCATATTCTCCAGTGTGCGTTTCTGGTGTCACCGATGTTAAGACGTAATAAATTATTTCCAATTGTATTCTTTCTGCAAGCTTAATACAAAAATACACTGGAGAATCTCAGATATATAGAAATAAATTAGAAGTTCAAATGAAGGTCAGAACTAACTTATGCACATTGACATGATTTCTATATAAATTAGAAGTTCAAATGAAGGTGAGAACTAACTTATGTACATTGACACGATTGAAATTGAGCAAAGTCCAAAGTCCAAAGTCCAAAATCCAAAGAAAGAATATATTTTGGTAGCATACATTTAGATTACCCCCTTCCTCATTTGTTCAAGGAATTTTAAATCATAATGTTTAACATCTCAGAAATAACCATGGCGGGTGCAAAGTCTGGTCTGCTAGCAAACAATTACACAAAATCAACATAACTGGAAACAGTGCTCTGTATGTTGATCAACTATATATAAAGCGCAGAAATTAATAACCCTCCTCTTTGGCATGGCATGTAAATATATCTCGGAGGGTATATTAATTCAATGTATCAAAATCAGAACGTTCAGTTAAAACCTTCATCAGTCTGGAAACGTCGGATATGGCGCCCTTGAACTTTCTAGAAGGTCGGATTTAGCGTTCTTGAACTTTCTAGAAAAAGGTAGGATATGGGGCGCTTGAACTTTCTAGAAGGTCGGATATTGCACTCTTGAACTCTCTAGGAGGTCGGTTGTGGTGCTCTTGAACTTTCTAGAAAAAGGTCGGATATGGTGCTCTTGAACTTTCTAGAAGGTCGGATATGGTGCTCTTGAACTTTCTAGGAGGTCGGATATGGTGCTCTTGAACATTCTAGAAAAAGGTCGGATATGGTGCTCTTGAACTTCCTAGGAGGTCGGATATGGTTCTCTTGAACTTTCTAGGAGGTCGGAAATGGCGCTCTTGAACTTTCTAGAAGGTCGGATATTGCACTCTTGAACTTTCTAGAAGGTCGGGTATGGTGCACTTTAACTTTCTAGGAGGTCGAATATGGGGTTCTTAAACTTTACTTTCTAGAAAAAGGTCGGATATGGTGCTCTTGAACTTTCTAGGAGGTCGGATATGGTGCTCTTGAACTTTCTAGGAGGCTGGATATGGCACTCTTGAACTTTCTAGAGAAAGGCCGGATATGGTGCTTTTGAACTTTCTAGGAGGTCGGATATGGTGCTCTTGAACTTTCTAGAAAAAGGTCGGATATGGTGGTCTTGAACTTTCTAGGAGATCGGATATGGTTCTCTTGAATTTTCTAGGAGGTCGGAGATGGTGCTCTTGAACTCTCTAGAAAAAGGCCGATATTGCGCTCTTGAACTTTCTAGAAAAAGGTCGGATATGGTGCTCTTGAATTTTCTAGGAGGTCGGATATGGTGCTCTTGAACTCTCTAGAAATAGGTTGGATATTGTGCTCTTGAACTATCCAGAAAGTCGGATATGGCGTTCTTGAACATTCTAGGAAAAGGTCGGATATAGCGCTCTGGAACTCTCTAGGAGGTCGGATATGATGCTCCTGAGCTTTCTATGAAAAGGTCGGATATGGGGCTCTTGAAATTTCTAGTAGGTCGGATATTGCTCTCTTGAACTTTCTAGGAGGTCGGATATGGTGCTCTTGAACTTTCCAGAAAACGGTCGGATATGGTGCTCTTAAATTTTCTAGGAGGTCGAATATGATGCTCTTGAACTTTCTAGAAAGAGGTCGGATATGATGCTCTTGAACTTTCTAGGAGGTTGGATATGGTGCTGTTGAACTTTTTAGGAGGTCGGATATGGTGCTCTTGAACTTTCTAGAAAAAGGTCGGATATGGTGGTCTTGAACTTTCTAGGAGATCGGATATGGTTCTCTTGAATTTTCTAGGAGGTCGGAGATGGTGCTCTTGAACTCTCTAGAAAAAGGCCGATATTGCGCTCTTGAACTTTCTAGAAAAAGGTCGGATATGGTGCTCTTGAATTTTCTAGGAGGTCGGATATGGTGCTCTTGAACTCTCTAGAAATAGGTTGGATATTGTGCTCTTGAACTATCCAGAAAGTCGGATATGGCGTTCTTGAACATTCTAGGAAAAGGTCGGATATAGCGCTCTGGAACTCTCTAGGAGGTCGGATATGATGCTCCTGAACTTTCTATGAAAAGGTCGGATATGGGGCTCTTGAAATTTCTAGTAGGTCGGATATTGCTCTCTTGAACTTTCTAGGAGGTCGGATATGGTGCTCTTGAACTTTCCAGAAAACGGTCGGATATGGTGCTCTTAAATTTTCTAGGAGGTCGAATATGATGCTCTTGAACTTTCTAGAAAGAGGTCGGATATGATACTCTTGAACTTTCTAGGAGGTTGGATATGGTGCTGTTGAACTTTTTAGGAGGTCGGATATGGTGCTCTTGAACTTTCTAGAAAAAGGTAGGATATGGTGCTCTTGAACTCTCTAAGAGGTCGTATATGGCGCTCTTGAACTTTCTAGAAGGTCGGATATGACGCTCCTGAACTGTCTAGAGGGTCGGATATGGTGCCCTTAAACTTTCTAGAAAAAGGTCGGATATGGCGCTTGTGAAATTCCTAGAAGATCGGATATGGTGATCTTGAACTTTCTAGAAGGTCGGATATGACGCTCTTGAACTCTCTAGGAGGTCGGATATGGGGCTCATGATCTTGACCTGTCTAGACTGGCAACGTGTAATAGCCGATCATTATATCCATGCTATGTCATACTATTTTTAAGCATGATTTTATTTTATGGACGTACTCATAGAACAAATAGAGATACTCTTAGTTTCTGACATCATATATTAGGAAATCCTTATTACCCAAAGATAAAGGGGGTATTGCTATGATGTTAAATGCTACTTTGAACAATATTTCAGTTATATCGTGGTGGTCAGTTTTATTGGTGGAGGAAACCGGAGTTCCCGAAAAAAACCCAACAACCAGTCGCAAGTTACTTACAAACTTTATCGCATAATGTTGTATCGAATATACTTCGCCATGAACGGGGTTCGAACTCACAACAAATACGAGTTTCTGACATCGTATATTAGCCAAACTTTATAACTTAAAGATCAATGTTTGATAACAAAAACAAATTTTCAATGTATTAACGGAATATATTTATCTCTTCTTTTAGACGTTATGAACCTTTTTAATATATGTTGGTATCTTATTATTTTTGTTATGATTATTCGACAAACAAATTGGTATAATAGTTAATATATCTTATCTGATATACGAGTACTTGAAACTCCAGACAAATCTAGCCCAAGGACACACACATCAAATTATTGAATATTAATTTTCTAATCAAGAACGCGTAAGAAGAATTTTAAGATACCAAAGGGGTAATCAGAATATGTAAATCGAAGAAGAACATTAGCAGTATCAAATAAAGACATGTCTATCAAACATCACTCAGTTCTAATTATATCTAATGAACCATTTGAAAATTTAAGCATTATTTGAAGCATCCCTTGTGGTTTCTGTTCTCTACAGACCTAGATATCAGGCATTTTGGTGTCATTTCTGAATACTGTTGCTTGAGACGCAGATTGAAATGATGCAATTTAATTAAATTATAGGTCAATTTTTGTATGCAATTGAGAAGATATTGACAGGCAATGTAACGATAACGTATGTAATAAAGCCACAAATAAAAAATATTTTCATATATTTGGTACATAGTCCGTTTGACCAGCCTAAAACAGGACTAAAACATTAATTAAAAATCAACAGTTCAACTTATTGATTTTTTTTCTTCACACATTTACTCATATATCATCTACGTACTCTGACAAATAATTTCAGAATTTTGACACTATTTTCCAAAAAGTTGCCCATTAGGTCTCTATGTTAAATATTTGTACCAAATGTGGATATGTGCAGAGGGAGTTAGTATGATTGTTGTTACCAACTTCCAGTGTAAACAATAACAACAACACATGTGATTTTATTTACATTTCACTGTCATGTGATTACCTAATTTGAATGTCACCAGAACCCAAGCATGCATGAGATGTTCATTTCACCCAAAGTTTAACTTTTTACATTTTATTGGAAATTATTTTAGAAATTTTAAAGTAAAAAGTATAAATGCAAGCCTTTGAATTTTAAATCTTTTTTTGTAAATTCTAAATAAAATCACTTTTGTTTTGGTGTTTTCTAAAGCCCAGTATTTGAACTCAAAGAACATGGTTATTAAGTAAGGCTATGTGTATTGACCAGATATACCATGTAAATAGCCCATGCTTTGCATGCTTTGTGTATACTTTTAGAAAATGAAAACAAGTTTTATGTATGTTATTTAAGCATAATGAAAAAACAAGTAATTAATATATATTTTTTTTAAATATAATAGAAAAAATATAAAATAAAGGTAGAAAAAAACAACATTTTTTTTTGTCTTTTCATAAATTAATATTTACAAATTAAAAATCATCTGCCCTTATTTAGAACTCTACCAATACTTATATAGAAAAGATAGTCATGCCTCTCAAAACTTCAGATGAAAAACAGGATTTAATACTAAAAGTGTTTGATTATTTTGAAGCCGAATCAAAATTGTCACTTGGTGAAAGTGAAATGAACATCTCATGCATGTTTGGGTTCTGGTGACATATTCAAATTAGGTAATCACATGACAGTGAAATGTAAATAAAATCACATGTGTTGTTGTTATTGTTTACACTGGAAGTTGGTAACAACAAGCATACTAACTTCTTCTGCACATATCCACATTTGGTACAAATATTTAACATAGAGACCTAATGGGCAACTTTTTGGAAAATAGAGTCAAAATTCTGAAATTATTTGTCAGAGTAGGTAGATGATATATGAGTAAATGTGTGAAGAAAAAAAATCAATAAGTTGAACTGTTGATTTTTAATTAATTTTTTAGTCCTGTTTTAGGCTGGTCAAACGGACATATATCTTCAATCTTTTTCTTTGTATTATATAGATTATTGCAAAATTGTACTGAAATACCATGACAACGAGATTTAATACAATTCATCAATTCTGTAAGTGCACTGAGGTTTCTGATTTCACTTTTGATATATTTCGAGCCGCATAGTGTTGTATCACAATTTAAGTTAGAGACAAAACCAATCGGTGTCAAAAGTGAAACAAGAACTACCAAATTACCTGGTAAAATGTCCGCTATGTTGAAGTAGATGGTGTCACATTGGTTTTATATAGTTTTTCCACCTTGACTTGCGTTGTGGCCGATTCCCGGCCGTAACAATATCTCCTGTTTAATGACTTGCGACAGGTCTAGGGTTGTCTCCGTTTACACCGATTCCACTTGTCGTAAACACTTACCGGTCCTTTCCTCATTCACGACTTATTACCGGGTTTGTAACTAGATTAACACGACGAGTGCCACTAGGAACTGCTTACCGTTCCGGAGCACCTGAGTTCACCCCCGTTTTTAGTGGGGTTCGTATTCGATCTTTAGTTTTATATGTATGTTTTGTTGATCGTTGTTTGTCCTTTTGTATTTTTTCTTTTGGCCATTGTGTTGTTTGTTCTTCTTCGATATACGGATTTTGATTGGCCCTTTGGTATTTTCAAACTCTTCTCTATCTATGAAACTGAGTCAGTATTGAGCCAATATTGTTGAATACACATGCATCATAAACGATTATCAAGAGCCATTTAAATGCTTACAATTAAAACACATGGTATCTACATCAATATCTTGTCACCGTTTCGGCACTGACATGGTGTATTAGATATATTATGGTTATTTACAGCTGATCAATAAATTACAGTTGCTCGATCTTCAGTTTCCTGTGTAAGGTATTGTAGATCGTTGTTTGTCCCTTTTCTATTGGCAACTATTTGATCTGTTCTTCGGTTTACGGCTTCTGATTACCCATTTGATCTCTTTAAGCATGCTTGCACCTTAGTGAGGAAAAATATATATATATATTTTCTAGGTCTGAAAAAGCAGAGGCAAATTAAAAAGTCAATTAACGAATTAATAGATGAAAACAATGAAAAAATAACTGACCAGATGCGCATTCTTGGTGCTATTAAATCTTCTTATGAAAACTTGCATACTACAAAATATCCTTAGGAAAATCTACAAAATTAGAAAATAGGCTTCTGGATTAGGATCAATCAATTTGTGATGGAAAGGTAACTGAAAAAGAGTGTTCTAATGCAATAAATAATATGTTTGCACCTTCGTGACCGTAGTCGATCTTGTTTAGGCTCTTTGGTGTTTTCTCCAATCTGATTTAAACTTATTTGGCTTTCCAATCTTTTGACTTTGAGCACCTAATGAAAGTTATTTCAGGAACGCGTCTTGAGTACTAAGTTAGATATCTATGTTTGTATTGCCAATAACAATACACAATTTGTCTTGATATGAAGACACGGGTTGCATGATAAATGTTTATCATTCTAATTTAATCTGATGTCCTGTACGTCATATATTCATCTGTATAAACCTATCAATACGATAGCCTGTAGGAAAACGACTTCTTTAGAATCTAATTGAAATGTGAAATAGCATCTATGTTAACGCTAAGGGAGACTCTCTTAGAGTGGTGAACCATTTGTTTTCTCGGCAAAATTAAGGATATTTCGAATTTCTGGAGGAATCTGATTAAGACAAGAAAGCAAACATCAAAATCTCAATTTCGCTGTCAGCCTCCATTTATATTATTTCGGAAACAGCTTGAGCCACAGAAAATCTGGCAGGAATTTCGATGAAAGAAAACCAACACATGTCTAAATCGAACTTAAATGAACGCTCAACATAAAAAAATCGTCTTTGAAAACGAACATGGCTAGAATCACCAATCTCAATTCTTACCTTTGTCTTGTGGACAGGATTATTGAAATAGAATGTCAGAAGGAACTTAAGAAAAGTAAAAAAATGGTCTAAAGACGAAATATCGCACAGACTACGATGATAGCACATCCGTACCATTATATGATGATTTAGATTTTTGGTCTTTAACGCCACTTTCAACAATATTTCAGCTATATCATGGTGACCAGTTTTAGTGAGGGAAGAAGCCAGAGTACCCAGAGAGAACCACCGACCATGAACAAGCAACTGGTAAACTTTATCACTTGCGGCTGCGAGTCGAGTGCACCCTTTTTGTAATTTACAAAGCCGGGAGCGAACCGACGTCGTATTGGTGATAGGATTATAAGAGCTGTTAGGAAATCCAACAATCTATCTGATTGAGCCACCCGGGTCCTCCCGTACCATTATAACACAGCAGTAAATGTTGGTGGTCGTATAACAATCGTATATAATTTACATTTCATCAGTATATACATGCTATAACTGCATGTAATGATACAATAGCAATCATTCTGTGACAAAAGTAGAATCAACGTATTACTAAATTACTTCTGAAAGTAAACAGTACACGCACAGGCGCATGGGGCATGGATTTCGTTTCATCCTCCCCCCTTTTTTTAAAAATTTCATATAAATCATTCCTTTTTCAAAATTTTCATAATCATTCGTTTTTCTTCATTTGACAATATCAGTAGACGTCATACATCATGAATAATACGTGTATTCTGTGTCCACAGTTTTTCGACTGATACAGTATAAGAGAGAAGGTAAGCAACTCCATTTTCGTATTTCGCGCCATATCGCTCACCTCGGTTGGGAAACCCCCGTGCTTTTTTACACTTTTTATCTTGTCTACACATGGCACTGTCGTATCAAACTGTTTCTAAGACACTTACCTGATTGCCCATGTTCGAATTTCAGTCGGTACGTCGATCTTTTCCAAGAAATCTCGCCGAGAATAGCGAAGCAGCTTCGTTTCTAGGTCAAACTACATCATATTAGACGGAAGTGCAAGAACGGTAACCCTGGGTTTTTTACAAATGGATTACCTGCAATGAAAAACCCAGATGCGCTCCGAATATTTTTCCCGGAATGTTTTGGCGGAAAATATAAACTTCTGAAAAAACATAACAGCAGACGGATTATTTCGTAAAAATGGTACAACGACCATCTGAATATGGAAACATTGAAATAACTTGATGGTAAATAACTGTTCAAAAAGAAATTCAAACTGAGAAATAGATATGATTGAATGGTTAGAACTGAAGTCAAAATTTCAATGAAAAAGAAATATTCAGCTTCAAATTTTGACTTCAGTTCTAACCATTCAATCATATCTATTTCTCAGTTTGAATTTCTTTTTGAACAGTTATTTACCATCAAATTATTTCAATGTTTCCATATTCAGATGGTCGTTGTACCATTTTTACGAAATAATCCGTCTGCTGTTATGTTTTTTCAGCAGTTTATATTTTCCTCCAAAACATTCCGGGAAAAATATTCGGAGCGCATCTGGGTTTTTCATTGCAGGTAATCCATTCGTAAAAAAAACCCAGGGTTACCGTTCTTGCACTTCCGTCTAATATGATGTAGTTTGACCTAGAAACGAAGCTGCTTCGCTATTCTCGGCGATATTTCTTTGAAAAGATCGAGGTACCGACTGAAATTCGAACATGGGCAATTAGGTAAGTGTCTTAGAAACAGTTTGATACGACAGTGCCATATGTAGACAAGGTAAAAAGTGTAAAAAAACACGGGGGTTTCCCAACCGAAGTGAGCGATATGGCGCGAAATACGAAAATGGAGTTGCTTACCTTCTCTCTTATACTGTATCAGTCGAAAAACTGTGGACACAGAATACACGTATTATTCATGATGTATGACGTCTACTGATATTGTCAAATGAAGAAAAACGAATGATTATGAAAATTTTGAAAAAGGAATGATTTATATGAACATTTTGAAAAAGGGGGGGGGGGTAGTAGAGAAAAGGGAGGAGGAGGAAACGAAATACATGCCCCATGCTCCTGTGAGTACACGAACAAAAATATAAAAAAATACACCAATGAAACATAAAGTAACAGAAATGAACTTTCATAAAATTGGAGTCCATGTTTCTTGTAACGTTTATGACTTGGTTGACCACTATGAAATATCTGTGTCACAAATGACCACGGATATGTTCCACTTGTCACAAACACTTCCAGGTCCTTTCCTCATTCACGACTTATTACCGGGTTTGTAACTAGATTAACACGACGGGTGCCACTGGTGGAGCAGGAACTGCTTACCCTTCCGGAGCACATGAGTTCACCGCCGGTATTAGTGGGGTTAGAGTTACTCGATCTTTTGTTTTATATGTATGTTTTGTAGATCGTTGTTTGTCCTTTTTGTACTTTTTCTTTTGGCCATTGTGTTGTCTGTTCTTCTTCGATATACGGATTCTGATTGCCCCTTTGGTATCATTTAACTCTTCTTAGCTATTATGAGATAGAAGGAACATTATTTAAATCCAATACTTCTTCTCAACCTCGCTGTAAATATAAACATGAATGAAATACGCCATTCAATCACGAACTGACACTCCAATACCGTAAAAATAGCATACGTTTTAAGACGTAGGTCGTGGGCTGTATATATATATGTTATTTATAATGTCAATATTCTGTAACTGCTATTTGAGTGTTGCCTTTTTTATGTTAATATGTTTTATAGCACATCTCTCTTTCAATGTCAACGATAACTGATATATAAAGGTACACATAGACAACGACCAGTTTGGTGGGATATTTCCTACACTTTGTTTCCATATTGGTACTGCCCTGTCCGTAACATATTAGATAATTATATTACATGTCTGCAAATCCACTTTTACTCAACTAATATTGTTTTTAAAAATGGCGGATGCCAAAGCAAGCTAATTGACAGAGTAAATCTAATCAGTGATAAATGTTTTCTTTTCAAGATGTCAACAAATTTAAATTAATTTCAGTGTATTGTAGTAGCGACGGTTTATCTACTTAAATGTACTGACAAAACTAACAGCTTAGCAATAATTCAATTTGTCGATATATGCAATTCAGACTTGCCATTCAGACAGACATAAAACACATTTGAAATCTAGGTGAAACATCTTCCTGATTACAAATAGCTTATACCGTTTTTGATTGGTATTATCAAACGCATTGCTGACATATTTAATCTAATCAAACAATGACTATATTCTCGTGGGGGTAAGAAATATTGAATACGGGTCTGAGACAATTTGCCGATAAATTTCCCAAAGGAGATGTTACAATAGTCTTATACGCCAACTAGTATCATAATGTTTATTTGCTCTGGTACACTAGAAGATGCAAGTAAAACTAAACACATTGTACGACCTTTTTTCTATTTTCTTTTGGTCGTTGCACTGTCTGTGTGCTTCTTCGATGTTCGTTTTTTTTATCCCTTTAGTATCTTCAAGCGTTTATTACAATGTACCCTTCTGAAGCATCTTAGTTCTCATTTTTTTTGTAATGGGGTGCACCATCTTTAGTTTGGTGTGTAATGATTTGCGGGCCCGACGGTGCGCTTTGTCCCTTTTCTTTTGGTCATTATATTGTCTGCCCTTCTTCACTGTACGTCTTTTGATTAATAATTTGGTATCAACCATTTAAATATGTTTGCTACTGTCCATTTCAAGAAAAGACACGTGAAACGTGTCATCCGCTACATACCAAAAAAAAGTTATAGATGAACACTTTGATACCTAATATACACAAGTAGCTCTTATGTGAAATATTTGACAGCTCAATATCCAAATATAAGCGTAGATATCTATTCCAAACACGTTTCTGGAATAACCTTCATTGGGTACGCTCATAGTCGAAAGATTGTAAAGCCAAATAATTTGAAAGTGCTTACGTAAACATATTATTTTATTGATAAATAACATATAAATTTTCTGTTCATAATACAATAAAAAGTCTTGAAAACAGGAATACCAAAAGGCCTACACAGAATAGCCAAAATCGTTTAAGTTTTGCTATGCCTGAGGGAGAGAACCTTAGTAATTTAATAATTTATGATCTGTAGATTACAGTAGTAAATATATCTAATAAACAGACCACTACAGTACAGAAATATTCCTCTGTGTATTAAACATTTAAATAACTTTGTGGTATTTTTTGTTTTTCATTTTATTTGCTACAATTGTACTGTTAATTCAAGGTAACACGGGTAAACAGAAACTCTACAAAATTAATGATATTGTAATTGGAAAACATTCGTCACCAGATGTACAACTAAACTGAAGCATTATATTTTCCAGTTGAGTAATTTGTTCATTAACCGTCTTTGATTACTAAGCCTAATGAGTTTGACATTTCTGCCATCGTACTGTTATACATCTTTCTTCACATAAGGAATTTCTACTTTTCATCAATCACACAAATTCTCGATTATCCCTGATATATACAACATTGAGTGAGCGAATAATTGTTGTTTAAGTCCCAAATGAACATTTTTCAAGATATCTCATGGCAAGAACAAATTAAATTCGATGGGATTATGATGATGTCCTCCTTGTACTAGACAAACAGGCTTAGATGAATATTCATAGTACTAGGTCACTGAAACTACAGTCCGCGGGGTAGGCAAAAGGCTACATTCCGACAAATTGCGAGCTAACGAGTCTGTGCTCATACTCCTAAATGCTGCATGTTTGACCTGAATGGGTCTCGAACACACGATCTACCACATTCGCAGTGAGCATGCTGACAATTATGCCATTGCTGGTTCCTATTCATAAATAGATTTGCAGGCTTTTTCTTCAGAACAATTACATTTTGTATATTGGTATAAAAGCAGTGTCCAAGATATCAAAGAGGTAATCAGAAGCCGTAAATGGAATAAGGGCAAACAATACACTGGCCAAAAGAAAAAGGACAAAAGGACAAAACACAATACAGCAAATTGCATATTAAGCAAGGTGAATATCACTACTTCTTTTATCTTCGTAGCATTTATCAGCATGTTTACATTGTGTATGTGTATACTTGGGAAATTTCTGGAGCCATTAATTGACCATTTATATTTCAATCTTACGTAAAATGTTGGAACATATTTCCTATTTTTATCATTCTGAAGGTAATGAATATTAACAGCCAATTGCCTACTGCTAAACTCTCTCGTCATAAACCATCGTCTTAACTATGTTAATATCCTGTGTTTCTTAATGCTTATCTGTAGCAATGAATGTAAGTCTGGCATAAAAATGTCTAAGTAAAATATATAATCTTATTTTATATAGTTGTGGGCGTTTTATGCGTGATAGAAAGCTGATTGTTTATACTCCTTCAACTTTCACGTTCAATATATTAATATCTAAAATATTTATATCGTCTATTCAATTATTCAAATTATACTAAGCTTGTTTTGTTTGCTTCCAATATACTAAATTGGATCCATGTGCTCTATTTCTTGCCTCCGTTTGTAAACACGCAATGCGATGTCGGACACAATGATGACGGTATTTGTAAAATACATTCGCCCATATTGTTTTCTTATAGATAGCTCTGCATCAAAATATCATGGTGAGACACACTCGAAACAACACTATGTGATAAAATTTGTCATGTCGGTGGTTTTCTCCGGGTACTCCTGTTTCATCCACTAATAAAACTAACCAGCACGTTATAGCTGAAATATTGTTGAGAGTGGTTTTAAACACCATAACCCTAACCCTCAAAATGACAAGGGTAACCAGATATAACGTGTATTGCCAAAACAAAAAGAGTATCGCTCAACTGCATGCTACCTGTCCGTTCATACTAATTGTAGGGTTTGAGTATGCTCAGTATTGATGATCCTACTGTGACTGTGTAATAGAGATAATAAACATTAGAGAATATCGAAGGGGCAATACAAATGGACAATCAAGAGAAACTGGCAACACAGGTCACACAAGACGACGAAAGACAAAGCAAAAACACAACACAATATGCACTATACGCAAACAAACTCAAACAACGTAAATAAGACATGAGCCCTCCTACAAACAACTGGAGGTAAAGACGGACCGAACATTGTAACACATTTAATGTGTATATTCTTATTTTATTTAGTTAAGGGTGTATTGTGCGTGATAGAGAGCTTAATGTTTGGACTCCTTCTTCAACTTTCGTTTATAAGATATTAATATTTAAAACATTTAAATCGTCTATCCAATTATTCAAATTATATTAAACTGGTGGGTTTTTTTTGCTTTCAATGCACCTAATGGGAGCCATGTGGTTGTTTTCTTGTCTGTGTTTGTAACCAAGCAATGCAATATTGGGCACATTGACTGCGCTATGTGTAAAATAACTATACCCATATTGTTTTCGTGTAGATAACTCCGCATCTGGGAAACCATATAACATCAAACTGACATGGATAAGGCCATGGACATTGATTGTTGGTTTCCCCTAACATGGGAAAATTTTCATAGCCCGGCAGGCAGGCTTTTTATTTTATTTATTTATCTTTTTTTTTCTTCATTTCTTTTGTAGAATAATACAAGTATGCTCCTAATAATCATGCTTGTTCTGTTATTCTTCTTTGGAGGGTAAATAACTCGGTTGTATTCTTGTATCCATGGAAAGAAGAAGAAAAGAAAATGCTAATTCGTGTAGAAAAAGGTGACATGGCTGGCTTAAAAAATATTTGTTTCTACTAAAAATGCCAATAAAATTAATTGACCAGCCAGGATAAAACTAACCCGGCAGGGTTAGGGGAAACCAACAATCTTTTGTCTTTGGCCTAACCATATAAAACGTGTATTGACAGAAATAAAGAATACCGATCAACTACATGATACCTGCTTGTTTCACACTACTTGTAGGGCTTGAGTGTCCTCCTTTTTGAAGACCCGACTATGACTGTGAAATGTAGAACAGTGTTGTTCCTTTACTTTAAGTTGTATATGTTCTACACTTTACATATACAGAGATCTTGTATAAATTAAATAGTAATGGGGTGAATACTGAAAGCTACCATTACAAAGGAAAGTTTAAACAGTGATGATCAACAATTCCACTCACTGGACACAAACAAGACCATGACATATCACGTTGAAAATTCAGGTTTTGGCTTGGGACAGGCACAAACATGTGGCGGGGTTAGACCAGTCAACGGGATCTCAACCCTTCCCACTTGATAACTTGATCTCCAGAGGCAAATGCAAATATTGTTTTTAAATCGTATTAGATTTCATCTTAACATTTTCACATAAATTGTTGCGAAGAATATAAGTGTAAAAAAATACTGAAACCCTTGATTAGTTCACCTTTTTAATTTAGTCAGAGGCGAGGATACAAATTAAACATCAGATTTTGTCTAATCGCTAACGAAGGAGAACCAATGTATGCTAAGAAAACCAAAAACAATCACAGATAAGTGTACTGACGATTCCCGACTTTTTATTATTAAGCGTATTTATCAATTCTAGCAGGAGTAATTTAACATGCTAATACTCCATTATGTGGTGGTCAAGTCTGGGTACTAGTGACGGTCCCTTGGTCTCAACCCACAGAACAACCCAGTTCGCCCTCTCGGTGGGGAAACTGTCGGCTTACGATATGGAAAGCCTGATCGTCCACCAAAGAGAGTTGCGTGTTTGGGGAGTACCACGTTCCCTGTACCTTAAATATCTCTTGGTAAAAAGAGAAAGCACGTCGTATCAGCAAAAACTGCATATTTGTTGTATTCCTAGCAAACTCACCACACTTTACCAATGGCAATCAGTTGTCTCATTCCTCCATCCTTTCTGCATACTAGAAGTTGCCATGTGTTGTTCCACTTGTCCTCGTCCCTAATATCACATGAAATATTCGCCACTGGACGTCGAACCACCAACCAATCAATCCATATCTCTTTAAGATGCCGTTTGGATGCCTTCTAAGATAAGAAACATTAATCCGAATGTAAGAAGAGTTTGAATATACCAAAGGAGTAATCAGAATTCGTAAATCGAAGAAGAACAGACAAAGCAATGGTCAAAAGAAAAAGGACAACATTTCGCGCACCTTTATGCTGATAATGCATAGACAATGTCGACCTATATATTGACTTTTACTTGGAATTGTACTGTTATAGGTTATAGTTCCCGATTTAGACTTATAACTGGATACTGACAGAGATGCTGTGTTCCACAACTTATGATAAATGGGATGACATCGATTAATAATCAAATTAAACTTTCTTGACATGTTCCACTGTTACCCACAATGCAAAGATTATGTATTAGTTGTGTCATATGTAGTTGATAGCTTTGGTTCAATAACATCTAAGAATGATATCAAAATAGTATGTTCTATGAATGATTGTTGTTTAACATCAAGTGAGCAGAATTACAGCTATATCATAACGAGAGCACGTTTTATCGATGGTTTTTAGTGGAGTTCGTGTTACTCGATCTTTAGTTTTCTGTGTAGTGTTTTGTAGATCGTTGTTTGTCCGTTTCTACTTTTTGACAATTGGGTTGTCTGTTCTTCCTCGAGTTACGGATTCTGACTACCCCTTTGGTATCTTCAACTCTTCTTGTACAGTTTCTCTTCGATCTTTACACGCGACAATATCTATTATTATACCGTACATAATTTGCTACAACATAAACATAATACGACAATTTGGATGTTTTTCTTTCTGAAATTTGCTGAAGAGGGAGACAACTTGGTGTACAACCCAAACATATATATTGTAGGGGGATACAACCGGAAGTGTGTTGAAAATTCAGGGTTATTTTCAGTCCGGTTCCGTGATTTTGTTTTCTATACAGGAAATTATTGTGTTGTCTTCTGCAAAAAACATTAAAGTTATAAACATCTTAGAGTAGTTTCAGTATAATAAAACAGTTATTGCCTTCAACATCATGTTGTCAACCCTGGAGAGGTTGTTTTCTCGCGGTCTAAAGCTATCGGGGAAGCCCCCCCCCCCCCCCCCCCCCCCACACTCGAGTTGACAATTATCGATAGTTCACCTCAAATGAAGACAATGATTGTATATTAACAGACAACTAGCGTAATATTAACATAATATCGCTGTTTTCTAATATGATGTTATAATGGCGTCACTGACGTTACGTTACTAATTCATCGATAAACATATCATTGATTTGCTTTGCTCGTAATGGACTTCTCCTCGCATCTCCGGCTTCGCCTTCCGTGTGATATTGTTCTGAGAAATTCATTCTCGCAAATCATATTAACGATAGTATATATATATATATATGTATACATATTGATGATTGTGATGATGATGATGTCCGCTTAGTATTAGACTAACGCGCTTTTGTTTAGCTCACTGAAATAATAGTCCGTGGGTAGACATGTCACTCCACTCAGATACATTATTTTGATTCCTAGCCAGCCAGTCTGTGATCTTACTACTTAATGCTGTGTGCTTATCGAAGAAGCACCAAACACTAATATTTTGGTCTCTATTTTGACCTTAGCGGGGTTCAATACTACGATCTACCGGACTTAGGACGAGCACGCTAACCATTACACTACACACGCAGTTATTACATTTGTGAGACAGTTGGCTATGCAATGGATGACATTATAGCTAACTTTATATAATCATATTAAATGTATATTTTATCAAGAACGCAGAATGAAGCTAGATGACTATGTATACATACCACCAAACTAATTAATATAAAATGCATTTGACTAATTCAATGAAACCACAATTTATTAAACAAAAATATGAAATACAAAACAAATACATACTCTCAAACATTATATGAAATGTCTGTTTTATCTAGAGCTAAGTACAAAGCTACATGACCGTATATACATACAACCAAAATAATTAATATAAAATCAAATCTACTAATTCAATAAAAGCACAATTTATTACAAGAAATGAAATACATGTTCTCGAAAAATATGATATAATGATTTAGTCTCGTAAATCATTTTGCTAGCTTGTCATAAAAACCTATAATTACGACATGGCAAAGACATGGAAGATAAGGTTATATATCTTCAATGTAGGAAATAAATATGACGGATGATATTGTCTGTCCCGTCGCGGTTAATTTGTCACATTCGTGAGTTCCCAGCGTTAAAGTTAAATGGCCTCCAATCAGTCGGAGAGCAGACTCGCAATTTAATTACTTTTCCGCCAGTGGAATATTTAAAAATCGAAGGGAGATAATCGTAAATATTTTCCGCTAAATGGCGCTCCACAAACCCAAACAATTATACGTACTTGGAAAACTACGTTTTTCTTCTATTAACTCAATGAACATTATTGAAATATGATTAAAAATCACATTTATATTTATTGATGGTCATGATTTTCAGTCTGGTATAAAAATCGGTCTGCGATGAATGTAAAAATAACGTTTTTTTTCTTTACCTCGGAAAATCGTAATTTTTTCTTGTCGCGTATGTTTACACTTTTTGCATCTGACAGAATAAAGTTCTAGTGTAGGAAAAAATTTAAAAACTGGTTCATTGGACAGAATAATATCTACACTTCATTGGGTAAAAGGGAATTTACATCACTCGTAACAGTTTAAGAAAAATAGTCCATATTCCAGCGTCACTCAAACAAAGTCAAGGTTGAACAATTTGCTCCTCCCATTTTGCTCGTACAATGAATATTTACACATGTAAACAATGAAATAACGGTAGGCATGTGAGGTAAAACACACTGCTTTGATGTACAATGTAAATTGTCTAGAAATTCGATGCATTTATCCCATTCTGTCAATCGCGTGGATTCACAACTACAACCCGAACTTGGTTATATGCACCCCCCCTTTTTCTGAAATATACCACCAAAGTCAAACTGTCAAACTGTCAACGGGTGCAGGCCTTTTAGTAAGGGACGGTACCAGGTACCCACTTAAAATGGTAATAGAAAAAGACGGAATCTGAAGACTTTCACAGCACCAAAAGTGACTGTGTTCAAACAGAAAAAAGAAATTAAACCGGATAACCAAACAGTCATATCATGTCGTCGGAAACAAATTGCCTTTTCAAAGCTGACTCAGAAACCTGTGACTGACTCAGACCAGTTTAGTACCCTCCCTATGAGGTCTAGGAACTGCTCCACTCTTGTCTGCCCTTCTGTTGATCTACAATGGTTATGGGGTACTTGGTTTTTGTAATCTGTAATTGAAAAAAGGGGGGGGGGGGGGGGTAGACATATGATTTTTCTCAAAACAAACTCTAATTTTTAATTGCAGTTTCACATTTTCTGTTGTCATACTTGTATTTGTGCTTTACCCAATCTGGCTTTTGGGTATTGTTTTTCTCAGGTGTATGTTGAAAGCCAGGAGCAAAACTCTGTGGTTGTCATACAGTTTTTCATCTAAGTATTCATGCTTCCCAAATCCCTCTATTTGTTATCAATCTTTTAAAAACAATTATTTGATAGATTTTTTTTTTGTGCTGAAAATTAAAATCATGCAGCCTTAAAACAAATGTCCATGAAAACAAAATCTTCCTATTTAATACATTTCGGCTTGCATTCTCCCTCAGTTCTCTATTCTGGTACATGTATATCATTATCTTTTCACCGTTTCATCTGTCTACACATAATTATGGTCATGGTAATGTTACATCATACTTCAGGGAGCAATCATTTGATTTTTATGGGGGAGGGGGCCATGGAATTTTTTTTTTTAAATAATAATTCGCTAATTAATGATCATGAGGTTGAGGTATCCTATTCTAGTTTCATTGGAATTCATTGTTTATTCTTAATACAAATGTAAACAATAAACATTAGAAAGACCATTTAATTTAAGGGAAAGGATCTTCTAGAAAGAATAAGGTTAATTTTAAATTCTGATACATTTGTGTATGCAAATTTTCTATGGTAATGGCATCAGCATATTCAATTAGAATTTTAAATTAGAGCCTCAGTCGGTTTTCTCCTATTATTCACATGTTGTATTTTTTTTAATAAGAAAAATTAGTTGAAGTTTTTGTGAATTTTATTTTGTAAGAAGTAATTAAATAATGGATCTTAGTACAGTATGATCTGCTTTTTTTTGAAAAAAAAAGGTTAAAAACATTACACCCCTCACCCTTTTTTTTAAGAAACATCTATAAAATAGTAAATATTGGCTAACACGAGTTCTGCTCAAGAGTTATTACAAGGATGTACTATGCATGTGATAATATTTTATATTTTTTTCATTATCATCATTTTCATTCGTCTTTTATAACGTCATTTACATTGAAAAAAAGTATCACTTGTATCAAGTACATTGACATCAACATGTTCGTGGTGGGTCGCTAGGGGGTGCTATGCATGATTTGTATGGTGAATCCACCAATAAAACCAGTGGACGTGTTTGAATAGCCTTATATGTTAAAAAACAGTTGAAAGTAATTTTTAATATTCCAAGATTTACTATTGCATATGAAAATATGACTTTTTTTTTTGTTTTGTTTTTTTCAAGTTCATTCGATAGATTTAGTAGACCATTACAGTTGATTCTTGTTTTGTCATACCTTCATGGAACAACAAATTTACATGTATTTCGACCGAAAAGTCAACTTAAGAGGATTACTTTTACAGTAATTACTAATGTAATTGTTCCATAAAATCTTTTCCAGTTATCTCAAATTTGAACTCATCTGTTAAATTATATTTGGTCAATTTAATAGCTGTAGATATAATAGACAATTATTCTGACTAATTTCAACAATTTTAATACAAAATAATATTTGTTTTATTAAGAAAACTCGTTCTATAAACAGAACGTTAAAAATTCCTGAGTATGTGATGATTCTAGTTACCTCCCTTTGAATCCAACCAAAATGTGACACGATCCATCTGACAGAAAACAGTTCTATTGTATGTTTAATTACAGAAAAGGATTCTTTGAAATACCAATATAGAAATCTATGGAACTATATATATGATTTTTCATCACCTTTTCGGCAAATATTTTAATTTTTAATTTTTCGTGTTTTTTTAAACAACTTCCGCCATTTCCGTGTCGTTTTAATTTCTGCAATACTCCTTTGTTACAAGAAGTTCAAGCACCGAGCCTCAAATTTATATGAAAGAAACACTTTTCTATGTTTTTCTCGCTTTCTCGGTTATATTTGACACTCACAACGATAAAAACGAGTGAATTTTCAACACTTGGTCGATGTTTTCTAAAACGTGTCCGATTCCGGTATGTGACAAATCATTTGAAAAGACGCCATTATCGAGTCTGCTCTCCGGCTGAATTAGCTTTGTTCGCTACATGACAGACATTACAATGTATTACATGCATATTAGATTGTTTCAAAATTATGGAATAAATAAATCTTATAAAATAAAGCAATACAAGCGTAGATATCTAATTTAATACGCACGGCGCGTTTATGATTTTAAAACCTGTTGTGATATTTTGTATGCTACTCAGTAATATCCAAGGATTGAATAAATGTATACCCTTATCCAAGCATTATCCCACCTGTCATGGTCTGTTATAAATTTAAAATCGAAATTCAAATGCTAGGAACTAGCCTAGCAGTGACAAAAACTGAAACGAATGTAAACATTGACCAAAATAATTTATGATTTTATCCTGCGAATTGTATTATTTTTTTGGCTTGTTTGTAAATGGTGACAAAATAAATAATGTTCATCGTGTTAAAAGGTGAAATATGTTCGCTAAAATCTATGTTCGATTGCATCCATGCACATTCTCGATTTGTTGTGTATTTTTTTGTGTATTTCTATAAATGGACAGGTGTTTGCATTTCAAGGGAAATAATTATCGAAACGTTTAACTTCGGAAGTCAAATATGAGGGACACCACGGGAAACCGACTCTCAATTATTTAGTTTGCGCTTCGATGCGCTAAGTGTTCAAGTGTCATGTTTGATATCATTGGAAAGATGAGAGTTTGATTTAATAACATTCTGACTTCTATTGACTTATATGCAGAATTACAGGCAATAAATAGGACGGCAACTTATAGAAGGTTTTCATGAACATATAACGTCGGGACAAAGTAGGAAACTTGTTGAAAAAATACTTGCGATCGTTTCCAATAGAGCTCCTGCTTATTGAAAAATGCCAATTGCTTAAGTAATTCTTTCTATCCAATGAAAAACAACCGTTTATTTACACCATACGCAAATGGAAAATACAACCGATAAAAAATCTAAACGTTCCCGACTACGTTATTTTTAGCCGATCATATCATTTTAAACTGCTTATATCTTAGTAATTACCGTGCTTTTTAATTAAATGAAAACACCGAGAAATTAAAAAACGTTTGAAAAACATTTGGATTAAAAATCATACAAAAACAACTGTTTAGAGTAGCATTTCCAGGGCGTTGAAAAAGGCTAAATTACAATGGTGTCAGATAGGAGAATATATCGACGACGTTACGTTGTTCTTGCTATTTATGGAATAACCTTCATGGGGTACGCACATGCTGAAAAGACAGGAAAGCTAAATAAGTCTTTGGGAGCAAAAAAGCCAAAGAGCCTAATAAGGATAGTAAAAATCGCCATGGCTACCATGGTTACCTATGCATGACGGCATTGACATTATTTAGGAAATGTACATTTAAAACATGAATATATCTACTCAACCATGTCAGTACCGAAGCAGCGACCACTGGTGAATGATACCTTCTACAAATAATATCCCACCAATGTAGGTATCGACACAGTAATGAAGGCGTAGATATCTAATTTATTGCAGTCATTTCCACTTTCGACATGCATACTTATAAGAGTGATAAAACTGATCCGTAAGAATGTTAAGTCGGAATAATTACATTAAAATACCCAAAAAATCACGAAAATTATTTTCATTACGAGAATTCATTGTGTTATTAGAGACACATGGAAGAATATACAAAAACTATTTGGTAGAAACATTTACAAAACAGAAAAAAAAATAGACGCTCGATAAACAAAGGACACAATTAAACGTACTATCTTAAAATAGTAGTTAAAGAAACGACAAATCTTTACATGTGAAATAAATAGGACGTACACGGCAGAAAAGACAATAAACACACAGGAGGCATAGCTTCTAACAAAAAGGGATATTGATGGCTCATCTTCCATTGATAAAGAAAGACATTCTACTGAAATTGCGATGTGAAATTTTATTTAAATCTTTATTTCATTCGTGCTAATTAATTTAGATATGTACCATTTTATTGCTCATTTCTTAATTAAGAATAATGGTTCCTATTAAAGTCTGACAGAATAATATGTTACGCAATATAAATATTTAATAAAGATAAAAGAGTTGTCACGTTATTATTATGAAATAATGATGAAATAAAATAAAAACATAAAATACCACTGTCGAAACAGTTCGAAAATGTAATCGGAAAATAGTTGAAACACAGGCAAAATCGATACCCCTTACACATATGTACATGTCCGCTCAATTTTCTAGCTTAGTACAGGTATTTCAATTATGCCAATGTTTTCCACATGTGGGTAAAATGTCAACCCTCACTTATAACTGGATGAGCAGCGTTGTTGTTGTTTAGAACGCTGAACCATCATCTGCAACTTTAAACTGGACAGTCTGATGTTCATTTAAAACCATATATGTTCTTACTAATTTATGCATGATATATCTAACCTTTGTGCAACAGGAGTTATCATACATGTATGGTTAGTTAGTTGGTTTATGGTATTTAACGCCACTTTCAACATCATTTCAATTATATCACGGCAGTCAATATCATTGGTGGAGGAAACCGGAGTACCTACCGACCTGTCGCATGTCACTGACAAAATGGTCATACATGTATGTATAATAATAACAAGCTCAATAAAAGAAAGTCGATGATCTTATCTATCATCTAAATAATACACAGAACACAAATGAGTTTGACAAAAGATTAAGAATGAATAACGACTCACTCAAAGAAGGGGTCCGTCGTGGTCGTGATCGTATGGTAGTTGGATTTATAACTACCTATGCAATCAGTGCCTATCACCGCTAACGTTGTGAGTGGGAATCCCACTCAGGCGAGGTGTTTTCGATACAACATTATGTGATAAAGTTTGTCAGTGACTTGCGGCAGGTCGGTGTTTTTTTCCGGTTTCCTCCACTAATAAAACTGACCGCCACGATATAACTGAAATATTGTTGAAAGTGGCGTTCAATACAATAACCCTAACACTAATCCACTGAAAGAAACAGTTATCTTAGGGATATTTGGATGTTTATTGCTTTGCTTGAAAAATTGCAAATCTATGCAAATTTATGCAAATTAATCAGTGTTTGATAGAAAGAACAAACCCCCCCAAAAAACCACCTATGAATATGTCATGACTTGATCAAATGCACTTTTACAAAGACAGCGGATTTTAAATTTGAATTTCACAATTTCACATTAATACCTGCATTTAGAAACGAACAGTATGCTTGTTGGACATGATTGAAAGCCAGATTTGTTAAAGATTTATTTATCTAGCAGTAGTCATCAATCTTCTACATTTATAAAGGATATATCGATAACAACAGAGTGATCTTTTGATCAGTTCTCTTACCCATGGAAGATTGTATAGTGTTGTATTTAATGTCTGTGTTATTCTCGAAATAAGAGACACGACGATAATTAAACAGAATTATTGATATATATATTGGCTAAGACCAAGAACAGGCTATAACATGAGTACAAAGCAGTGTTAACAGTACACAAGGCAAAATAAATACAGCAGTATGGCAACACATATACAGAAGTAGGAAAGATGGTTGGCTTGGTTTGAATTTATGGTGATTAACGCCACTTTCAACAATATTTCAGCTATATCGTGGCGGTCCATCTTATTGGTGGAGGAAACCGGAGTACCCGGAGAAAACCATCAACCTGTCGCAAGTCACTGACAAACGTAATGACATAACTGTGTATTGTGTACACCTCGACTGAGCGGAATTCGACCTCACAACGTTAGTGGTGATAGCCACTGATTGCATAGGAAGTTATAAATCCAACTACCATACAAAAGGCAATACAGAAGTACGGAAGACACCACATTGTTATTAGTTGTTTAAAATAGTTGAATGATCTTCACCCATTTCTGGTTTTGGCAGGAAGTTTGTTTAGAAACATGATACTGGAGCAGAATATAAAATGTCTATATAGATATTGGTATATATTTTCGCTGACGTATTTCATCCAGCAAGACGTCGTATAAACAAATGTAAAAGACCAGTGATGCAAAAATATATCGATTAGAATGAATAATAGGCAACATCACAATCAGGATATACAAACTGAAATTTAATTAGAATTATATGTTTGTTGTACTTTTCTATATTTTGTTTTGTTTCTTTGGCGATACACAAACATCTAACAACATCATCACGATCTTTTCATATTACCATTCATTCGTCTTTAACCATACAATCATATACATGAAAATTGCATATATCATGAAATATCACACCATCCGCATACACAAATTCCAATCTAATTAAAATTAGATGTTTGTTGTTTTTTTTTAAAATGTTTTGTTTCTTTGGTGATGTACTAACATATAGCAACATTCTGTTTGGTGTCATGTCGGGTAACAGTGCATTCATCTTTGACCGTTCAATCTTTCGCATGGCAGTTTGATATATCACCCGTATGCACAAAATCCAATCTAATTAAAATTAGATGTTTGTTGTATTTTATTTTTAAATGTTTTGTTTCTTTGGTGATACACAAACATCTTACAATATCCAGTCTGGGGCCATGCCAATGTAACCATTCATTCATCTTTGACCGTCCAATCATTCGCATGGCAGTTGGATATATTGACCAATCATACAATATGTTCTTGGCGTGTACTCGGTTTTCATAATCAAAGACTTAGCAGGCGCATCGCTGGTTGATCGGAATTATGAACCCTTATGACACCTCATATCGGTATCCATTAGACGTTAGTGCAGTGCCAAAGAACTATTTATTGAAAAAGACACATTCAATGTTATTGAGATTGCACAAAATAACACCACTGAAATATACAATGCAGTAAATGAAATGCAATAAGATCCTATAGGTCTGACAAGTCATCGCTACAAAAAAACTACGGTCGTCATCAAGAAATGCTTGCCCGTTACGAAATATACGTTTCTCAAAAGGTAATGCATCTTTCCCCTTTTACATAATTTGTGTCTTTGTCTATCAGCGACAATACTTTTATCGGAATTAACTACGCGCAACACGGTGGGTGTTCTTGTAAGAACCAGGAACTGATTACCCTAAGCGATTACACGGTGGGTGTCTTGTAAGAACCAGGAACTGATTACCCTAAGTGATTACACGGTGGGTGTCTTGTAAGAACCAGGAACTGATTACCCTAAGCGATTACACGGTGGGTGTCTTGTAAGAACCAGGAACTGATTACCCTAAGCGATTACACGGTGGGTGTCTTGTAAGAACCAGGAACTGATTACCCTAAGCGATTACACAGTGGGTGTCTTGTAAGAACCAGGAACTGATTACCCTAAACGATTACATGAGTTTACTCCCCTTTTGTGGGATTCGTGTTGCTCATCATTTTAGCTTTATGTGTTGTGTTTTGGTTTGTTTGTCTTCGCTCTGTGTCATGTGACCTCTGTTTCCGGTGTCTTTGGATTGTCTATTTCTGCATAGTATATATTGTATCACTGTAGGTCTGGTTCTAGTAATGAAACTGATAATATGGTGTATGTATTTGAGACATAGAAATTCCGTCATGTTTAACTATGTTGATGAGGGTATCAATAAGTATTTTTTCTTAAGATCTTCAGACTGGGTATATCTGACGAAATAATATGATTGCTGGATGTTGTTTAGATGTGATGTGTATGTATTTATGATCTATGAACGTGTATTAGATATGATACCTGGGACTGGTATACTGGTAGTTGGTGATGCTTTTACTGTTACATGAGAAGCTAAAATCACCATGCGTGCAATAAATATAATTATAATGTAGTTGTTTAATATTCCTGGTTTGTGATTGGAAAAGACTGTAATTTTCACGGTATCAATTCCACGGTTGAAATATCATGAGATATTATTAGAATTTTAGCTGATTACCGCTTACGTCATCCTATCAATAATGTGGCAATACACATCTATACAAATGATTACATTAGAATGGAGATAACTGTATTTTATTGGAAAATTTCACGGCATCAATATTGTCCATTTAATGGTGTAATTTTGACGGTATCAATTCCACGGTTGAAATATTATGAGATATTATTAGAATTTTAGCTGATTAACGCTTACGTCATCTTGTCAATAATGTGGCAATACACATCTATGCTCATGATTACATTCGAATGGAGATAACTGTATTGTATTTGAAAATTTCACGGCATCAATTTTCGATTTAATGGTCACAAATATCCGTTTACTGGCTCCGGTAACGCGTCGTCAGTAAACTCAATTTGTGACCATCAAATCTCCAATTGATGCCGTGAAATGTTCAAATATGACACAGTTATCACCTAAATCTCAAATGTCGTTTTATTTCTTCCATTAAATATGCCTAAGAGACCTATAACATGTAGTAGTCATTGAATTTAGGATTTGGCATACTACTCTCCATCCATATATCGGAAATGAATGGCTCGAGCTCAATAAGAAAAGTTTGAAGATACCAAAGTGGTAATTAGAAGCAGTAAGTCGAAGGACAGACAATATAATGTCAAAACAAAGGGACAAAAGGACAAAGAACGATCTACAAAACAATGCACAGAAACTAAAGATGGAGCATACTTTGTTAAAATGAAATGAAAAAAAAAACATTCCACGCTGTCGAAACAAAATCGTAGAAAGAGGTAAGACCCGATACCCATAGTACAAAGTTACAAAGCGATCTTTAATAATATAATTACTAGACATTTCATAGTATGAAAGACGTTTAAACAGCTATGGTCAACAATTCAACCAATATCAACAAAACGATGTAGGACTCCTCACTATGTATATCAATTTTATTGCTTCTTATTCATATAGGAAATCCACTTGCATTCAAAATGCTTAAGCTATTTGTGATTTGTGTCTTTCAAAAATGTCTTATGATTGTTTTGCTTGTCAAATTGATGGAAAAGCAGGAGAAAGATAAACTGATAATGAATAACCTTCAGTGATTAGTGATCCTAGAAACATCTGACAAAACACATGTATAATAACTGTGTTAATGAATAACCTTCAGTGATTAGTGATCCTAGAAACATCTGACAAAACACATGTATAATAACTGTGTTAATGAATAACCTTCAGTGATTAGTGGTCCTAGAAACATCTGACAAAACACATGTATAATAACTGTGTTAATGAATAACCTTCAGTGATTAGTGATCCTAGAAACATCTGACAAAACACATGTATAATAACTGTGTTAATGAATAACCTTCAGTGATTAGTGATCCTAGAAACATCTGACAAAACACATGTATAATAACTGTGTTAATGAATAACCTTCAGTGATTAGTGATCCTAGAAACATCTGACAAAACACATGTATAATAACTGTGTTAATGAATAACCTTCAGTGATTAGTGATCCTAGAAACATCTGACAAAACACATGTATAATAACTGTGTTAATGAATAACCTTCAGTGATTAGTGATCCTAGAAACATCTGACAAAACACATGTATAATAACTGTGTTAATGAATAACCTTCAGTGATTAGTGATCCTAGAAACATCTGACAAAACACATGTATAATAACTGTGTTAATGAATAACCTTCAGTGATTAGTGATCCTAGAAACATCTGACAAAACACATGTATAATAACTGTGTTAATGAATAACCTTCAGTGATTAGTGATCCTAGAAACATCTGACAAAACACATGTATAATAACTGTGTTAATGAATAACCTTCAGTGATTAGTGATCCTAGAAACATCTGACAAAACACATGTATAATAACTGTGTTAATGAATAACCTTCAGTGATTAGTGATCCTAGAAACATCTGACAAAACACATGTATAATAACTGTGTTAATGAATAACCTTCAGTGATTAGTGATCCTAGAAACATCTGACAAAACACATGTATAATAACTGTGTTAATGAATAACCTTCAGTGATTAGTGATCCTAGAAACATCTGACAAAACACATGTATAATAACTGTGTTAATGAATAACCTTCAGTGATTAGTGATCCTAGAAACATCTGACAAAACACATGTATAATAACTGTGTTAATGAATAACCTTCAGTGATTAGTGATCCTAGAAACATCTGACAAAACACATGTATAATAACTGTGTTAATGAATAACCTTCAGTGATTAGTGATCCTAGAAACATCTGACAAAACACATGTATAATAACTGTGTTAATGAATAACCTTCAGTGATTAGTGATCCTAGAAACATCTGACAAAACACATGTATAATAACTGTGTTAATGAATAACCTTCAGTGATTAGTGATCCTAGAAACATCTGACAAAACACATGTATAATAACTGTGTTAATGAATAACCTTCAGTGATTAGTGATCCTAGAAACATCTGACAAAACACATGTATAATAACTGTGTTAATGAATAACCTTCAGTGATTAGTGATCCTAGAAACATCTGACAAAACACATGTATAATAACTGTGTTAATGAATAACCTTCAGTGATTAGTGATCCTAGAAACATCTGACAAAACACATGTATAATAACTGTGTTAATGAATAACCTTCAGTGATTAGTGATCCTAGAAACATCTGACAAAACACATGTATAATAACTGTGTTAATGAATAACCTTCAGTGATTAGTGATCCTAGAAACATCTGACAAAACACATGTATAATAACTGTGTTAATGAATAACCTTCAGTGATTAGTGATCCTAGAAACATCTGACAAAACACATGTATAATAACTGTGTTAATGAATAACCTTCAGTGATTAGTGATCCTAGAAACATCTGACAAAACACATGTATAATAACTGTGTTAATGAATAACCTTCAGTGATTAGTGATCCTAGAAACATCTGACAAAACACATGTATAATAACTGTGTTAATGAATAACCTTCAGTGATTAGTGATCCTAGAAACATCTGACAAAACACATGTATAATAACTGTGTTAATGAATAACCTTCAGTGATTAGTGATCCTAGAAACATCTGACAAAACACATGTATAATAACTGTGTTAATGAATAACCTTCAGTGATTAGTGATCCTAGAAACATCTGACAAAACACATGTATAATAACTGTGTTAATGAATAACCTTCAGTGATTAGTGATCCTAGAAACATCTGACAAAACACATGTATAATAACTGTGTTAATGAATAACCTTCAGTGATTAGTGATCCTAGAAACATCTGACAAAACACATGTATAATAACTGCGTGAATGCGTTTAATTGAAGTGACATTTATTATATAAAGTAAATAGTATCGTCCATTAATCTTATCATGTTTGCTTGTAACAAATTTAGTGGAAAAAGAACTTAATCTATCGCGATTTATAGTAATAATGATGCAAAAATATTTGTGTTTCAAAACTGTTTCCTGGGCTCAAACCTGTCTAGCTGTTCAGGGTCGCCCCGTGTGGCGGAATGGGGGAGCCCTCATGCTGGGGTGTCAGGTTAGAAAATAAAAGGCCTGACATTACATCATAGCGGATATCGTGTTTGGAGGATGCCATGCTTCCTATGAGCTAAAGATCTCTTGTATATATTCCTGATAACACGCTCAGTGTAGCTGTTATAAAAGACAAATTGTTTCGCCCCTACCAAACACACCATGCACTTTCAGTGGCAGTCAAAGGTCGTTGTTCCATCCCTGGCCTCCATTCTATACAGTTTTTATATATTATTGAATTTGTTCTCGTCCTGAATATAGCTGAAATATTGTTCGCTGGACGCTGAGCAATAATCAATCAATAAATACATATTTATATTTCGTTTACAGCATATGCATATAATATGGAATAAACTCGGTAATCTCGAGAATTTCCGAAAATTATGTTCTGTCGGAATAAAGAATTCATCTAGTAAGCTGCACAACAAATCATAAATCTGTATTTTTATTACTCAACATTGAATTGCACATTTGTCAATTACGTAATTCTAACAAATCCTCCATTAAGACGGTTAATGTTCACAGCACGAACGAAATAATCATGATTGACGGAAGTAGTTTTCAAATGTGAGTTCATAGCATTTCCGTATTTGTTTTCATACATGTTTTGGATCTTTTGTGACTGAGATTATATTATTTAGATAATGACATTTTATAAATGTCTTCATTTTATGTAAATTGGTTTTGTTTTTGTTTTTTTCTATCAGGAATGTCAATATTCTTTTTCTAATTTGAAAGTTTAATATGTAAAAATTGTGATTTGTAGAATATAGAATTTCCTAATATCGGTGGTTTTGTCATAACTTCAGATAAGATTTCATATTTTGCAGTAAACTATCTTTTTATTTATATGACAATTTTGTTAAAGACTACACAAAAACAGTTTTCATTACAGCATACTTTGTATGTGTTTGTTAATAGCGTGTTATAAATACATGAACCATCCCATGTAAACAACATATTATTTGAAAAATTACATCTGTGCCTGTTAATATTGCAATTAACATGCCAAAGTCCTTTTCTTTACAGTGAAAGCTGTCTAAACCGAACCCTTCATAAACCAAAATTTAAATAACGTACCAACGAAGAAAATTTTCGATAATTCAGCTCTGTCTATTTTGAACACCAAAGATGATCCCAATGAGGTTCAATTTAAACGGGCTTCATTGCAATTAGTTTTCTGTTGTAAATGAGTATCATTTTTTACAACAAACACAGGATACCAAAATCAAGGGACATTACATGGCCTAGATACTGTCGGGATACAAACATAACACTATAATCTCAAAGATGAATAACACTAACAAATATATGTGTGTTAAGTGTCTCGAATGCGCATTTTTCTGTGATTTTTCCATTGGATTGTGGAACTGTTCCAACAGTGGTATCTGTTTTGTTTTGCATTTTATCGCAAAACAATTAAAGGTGACTGAAACTGGCATAGCATAACATTATAATTGCATCAATATTCAGTAACATGTCGTGCAATATTTGATTGATTGGTGTTTAACGCCAACTTTAGCAGTATTTCAGCTATATCGTGGCGTGAACAAACTCTTTGATTATACCTTACATTATATATTATATATAAAATAAAAGTGATGTTTTTTACAAAATTGGTACACCAGGGAAACATCACTGTTGTTCACCGGTCGACAAATGTGATGTTCCATGTCTGTCCGGAAATGTATCCGTTTTTGCATTCCGGAATTACAATCTTGACCGGAAGTTAAAAACACAAATATGAAGTTTATGAAAACACAAGATAAAAACACACAAATAAGTGTTTATTGCATTATTGTAAATAGAGTTTCGGTATAATAAAACAATTATTGCCTGCACTTGCGGTGAACATCATAATTGTTCACCCTTGGGATGTTGTTTTCCCTCGGGCTAAAGTCCTCGGGGAAAACAACACCCCTCGGGTGAACGATTATGATGTTCACCTAAAGTGCAGGCAATAATTGTATAATATTAACTTAAGACACCTACCTGACCCTTAGAAATAAAACGTACTTCTCTATAAAACAAACAGGTTATATGTACAAATAAAAGAAATATTAAAAAGATAAAACCATATATTTAGAACATATGTTATATAACTATGTTTGTGCATATCAATCGATTTCTTTTAAAAATTTCAAAATTGTGTCGCCTGATGTCAACGACAATGTCAACAATTTATAAGTATAAATTTTTGACATTGTAGAAGTTCTGATGGGCGTCATCAACATCTACGTAATCAATCAAAACATGTTTAATTCAATAATTCAAATTACACGGAAGCATTTCGGTCTTTCCTCCTTATTTAATAGATAACTATGTGTTAATCTACCATGTCCGATACGACATCTGGTCAAGACTACCTGTTCTTTCCGATTTTTACAGTAGGAACAAGGAGGCTTACCAACTAGGGAATGTATTTCGTGTAATTTGTTATGAATTTGCTGGTGCCAGCTGTCTTGCCAGCATTTTAAGATATATTTCATAATAAAGGGTTTAAAATCTGTAAAAGGAATAGAACAATTAACAGGCAAGGGGTCTGGAGGCCGCTGTGTGCCCTCAGCTGGTCCAAGACAGAGCCCTGGTAGGGTCCCAGGGGGTTCTGAGGTTTTAGCATTTAACAAACAGTATAACCAAAGGAAAAAATTGATCAAAATGCAAGAAAATTTTTATATCCTGTTTGATGCAGTACTTAGATTTACAAACTTTAAAGTGTGTTATCTATTGAATGTCACTTTTTATGGGAATATAATGCTCTCCAATTCCATTCTTCGCGGTTGTATTGACGTTCAAATCAAGTATACGCAAGGTGCTTTTTTGGGGGGGGGGGGGGGGGGGAAGGGGGGGGGGGGGGGGGGGGTTGAGAGGGGGTGCACGAGCACCCAAATGCACCCCCTGGCTACGGCCTTGTATAAGATCATCCAATGTGTTGCAATATTTGACTCTTACATGAACAACATCATATTTCGATATCCTTTATTGCAAGTAGATTGATATAATTATGTGCTGATGATCATATAATTATGGTAATTGTCGTTATATTACTGACCTATAATGATCGAATGACGTCTAAATGTTCTTGTTCATTATATAACAGTAAACTTTTCCCGACATAGCGTTGATTTAGCCTTGATTAGGGACATTATTGTGGAGATAATGAAGTAATAAGTTAGATATTTGTTCATGATATTACTTCATTTATCGTTTCGCTACTAAAACAAACCACAATAACTTTTTGAATTTATTTGAATTAAATAGTACCGGACATATTTTTCTTCTTCAAAATATTGAATTTATCCATTAATTATTTTCTTTTTGATATTTTAAACTTCCTCCAAACTATGTAACTGTTAATCAACGATTATCCACTTTCCACATATTGGTCAGTCGTAAAATTATAAATATTTTTGGTGATTTCAGCACGCACTTGGGCCCTTTGCTTCCTCGTCAACGACTGTGTTGCCATGGATACATATATGACTAAAGATCCACGTGAATATGACATGTTTGACACTTACAGAAATCAACAATAAATAACAACAAATAATAAACAAAAGTCAGTCTCAGTACAAACTATAATCAAAATTATCTAGGAGTAGGACTTTGATGATGATGCTTTGTATAAAAACCTGATTTTGTATGCGAGGAATATGCTGGACGCGATAAATTACAGTTTCTAAATATCAAGGTTACACAACAAGAGTGACTAATCTATCAAATGTGTGTCGAAGTTCGTTATTTTCAATACATGACCACTCACTTTATTCGCTTGGTACAAACACTTTAATACAAAATGGCGGGATTAAGCAAGCTTTAGAGGCCCTACACTTCCCCTCTTGGTGAAATAAGGGAGAGATATAATAGTGATCAATATCCATGCATTAATCTATTTATTGTCAAGAATTACCTACATGTTATCTTTTTTGTTTTCCATTTTTTTCGACGTACAAACTTGACAGTTAACGGTGGTTGATAATTTACGATATGTGATGAATGCAGCATTGTATTTGTTCATGAAATAATCATTATCATCCTTCCCTCCCGCTATATCTACCTGCTGACTCCATAAGCAAAACTCATATCAAAGTTCGCGTGAGCTGAGCTGGACTTATCAACAGTGAGCAGGAGTTATCACCAAATTCTCCCAACATTTAAACGATAATTCCTGTGAAGATGACAAAAGTAAATACAATTCAGCAACACCATTAGCTAGTTAACATTTTATTTTTTAAACATATATCAAATTAGGAACTGTCGTGTCAGCAATATCAACAAACATTGTCCTACAAAAATGTATTTGTCACAATTCTTGATAACCTCTGCTGAGACGTCATAATTTTTACGTCATATGCGAGGTCGTGACCCTTATGTTTTCTAAAACGGAACGGCATTGGTAAACACAACCGGTGAATTGCCGACTTTGATGTTTGTAATAAAAAAAAAAATGAATATCACCATTAAAGGAAAAATTCAACAATCTTAACATTTATATAAACCTGTAAAAATGAATTGAATAGTATATTTGCAAACTACCTATGAACTATGTTTTGGGAAAGCGTATTTTGAATATTTTGAATCATGTGATTTTTCCCGCGAAAATACAAATATAGATGTATTCGTGTTTAGGTTTGATCTAAGGGTGATACACATGACATCTGAATGTGAATATGATTGATACTGAAAAATATCAGCCTGCTCGACAGAATATGAAGTTTGTGACTCGTTCGCTTCGCTCACTCGCCACCAAGCTTCATATTCTGGCTCGGCAGGCTGATATTTTCGGTATCAATCAATTCACATCCAGATAACATATACATATCATCCCGGTTCTGATCCAGAGAACCCCATATCGACCCAAGGTGAAGATGTGAGCTGATATGCGTCGAAACATAGATAGTGCAAAGTTGATAGTAAAAATGTGTCAGGGTGGAAAGACATGGTCTAATACATAGTGGACATCATCAACAAAGTGCAATATGTTTTGGCCATGCTGTAGCTGATAATTGGCGATAGACATTAAAAACACTGAAATGATAATATAAACTGTTCCTATATGCATCAACTACTTGATCACTCGGAACTGTTTATACAATATTTATTACTCTGAATGTCTTTGGTGATTTAAACAAATGAAATTTGTCTAAAATGTATTGATAGTATAAAGTTTGGCAAATAATATTCATTTAAATTCAAGAAATATTTAATTTCAACAATAACAATGAACTGTCAAATATTTAATTCCCAAACCTGGAACTGGCCATTGTTTTGACAGACGACAGCATCAACGTTAAAGAAAAACAATACATTGTAAATTGTACACTGTTAAAAGCGCTCAGGTGATCCCATTTAGACCCCGCCTATTTAAATGACGTAACATTGTTCTAATCTCCGCCCATCAGCATAGGAATGACTCCAACAATAGTTTAATTTAGTTTAAACATATTTTATTTGCATACAAGTTGCACATGGGATTGGACACAAGTTATGACAACATTAGTGAAGTCCTTTCCCTTTTACAAAGATATAAACAAAACATAATTGTACATAATGGCGATAATTATACAAATAAATTTTACAACATGATATATTTAGACGTTAATAATAAAGTAAATATAAAGAAAAATAAGGTGAAATACAATGTTCAAAACATAGGGATAGAAAGAAGGATAGGAAGAAGAAAGGTTTCAAACAAACAAAAACAACAAAAAACAACATGGACTGGAGTGAGTAAGCTAGTATATTAGTTAAAGCGCTGGGTGCTTCTAATAAAAGAATAAACAGCAGAGAAGATTTCAATGTTTTGGTTAGGAGTCAAATTTTCATCACTAGCTAATATTAATTCAATTGTAACCACGTAATTCTTTAATTTATTTAACAAGGTGGCCCTATTTTCATTGTAAAAGGAACATTCAAGGAAAAAGTGTATACAGTCTTCAAAACCATGACCACAGATGCATGCAAGACTAGGCTTTAAACTGACAAGGTGCAAATCTGCATTTAGCGAACAGCACATATTTCTAAGTCTGCTATGAATAATATTTAGTTTTCTATCACCCCAACCGAAATAAAAAACAATTTTTCATGCAATATTTTAATTTTTCTTTTAAATATGTTAATATTACCAGAATTTCTAATTTCCGGACTTAGATTGTTCCAGTCCCGGGTAGTAGAGGGGAAGAAGGACTTTTTGGTCATTTCTAATCGACAATTAGGTAAAACATAATTATTACTATTTCGTAAATTATACTGGGAAACACTACCAACCGGAAGGGGCATCAAATCACAAAGATAGTCTGGGGCAGATTTGTTGTGAATAGAATAAAATAAGCTGAGCCTTCTTACCCTTCGCCTATCAGATAGTAATTCCCAAACCGTTTCAGAATAGATAGATTGACGACTTGCAAATAGAGGCAGTCCGGTTACTATTCGTCCTGCCTCTATTTGAAGCTTTTCTAAATTATCAGAGTCTTGTTGACTACAACCATCCCAAAGTTCACATGCATATTCCAACATAGGCCTTATAAAGATCAAATAAATACGAGAAAGATAATGTCTATTTAATACATATTTAAGTTTTCTTAGGGCACACAACCTCTGACTTGCTGATTTAATAATATTAAATATATGGGTATGAAATTTTCCATTGCTGTCGAAAGTAATACCCAAATGTTTGTGACAGGTAACAAATTCTACTAATTTGTCTTGGAATGTTATTTCTACATCGTGGGGAAGATTAATGTTGGAAAATACCATTGCTTTAGTTTTTTGAGGATTAAAATTTACTAACCATTGCTTAGACCATATAGATATAGATTCCAAATCACTGTTTATTACATCTTCTATAGTATATGGACTTTGACTAGAATATGAAAGAGAAGTATCATCTGTAAACAGTCTAGTAAGACTTAAAAGGTTATCTGCAATATCATTAACATATAATATGAAAAGTAGCGGATCAAGCACTGAACCCTGTGGGTCTCCTGCATTTCGATTTACTAAGGGGGATTTGAAATTGTTTATAAATACACATTGTTTCCTACTGGAAATATAGCTTTCAAACCATTTAAATAATTTATCATCTACCCCGTAAGCTTTAAGTTTCAGTAAAAGCTCTGTATGCCAGACCCGATCAAATGCTTTAGAAATATCACATAAAATAAGGGTAGTAATACAATGATCATCCAGAGACTGCTTGGAAGTCAAATTTATAATATTGACACAAATAGGCATGTATTCATTACTGTACAGACATATATTAAGGAAACATGTCGCTTTTCTTTCCGCTGATTATCGTGAATGTAATCAGGTGACAATGGTGTGTGGCTGACCTGGTGTGAATTAGTAAATGTTGCAATACATACGTGTAAGCACTTTATGTTAAAATTCTTACTGAATAAATAATGATATTGTTATATATATTGAAACTAAATTTTAAAAGATCCTACCTTTACCGAATTAATAATCCCACTACATTTTATAACAATTATTGATTTTCTTCAGGTGTGTTCTATAAACTAGTCCATTTATTGTAAAGGTCTATTCGATTTGTCATTGGGTAAATTTCAAATTGTGTTGCACTCGTACATTTCATGTTGTTGGGTTTTTTTTCTTCTAATTATTAAGAAAGACTGTAGCTTTTGTGTATTTATGTTCAACTGTATTTGTATATTGTTTATATAAAGGAGAAGATGTTCTAAGTTGAAAAACTTGTATCTGATCCTATTGTCATGTTTTTGGACAATAAAATATGTTTAAGCTATCTAGTAAAGTATTAACATTAAAATAAAATTGTTCTTTAGCATGCTTTTTTAAATTATTTACATGATTTCTTTGCTTCTTGTATTTATTGATATTGGAATCACTATTAGATCTACGAGCCAGTTTTCGAAGTCTGTCTCGTTTTCTTATTTCCCTTCTTAATTCGGAATTGAACCAAACTTTATCATTTAGTCTTATTGTAACTTCTTTTTGGGGCACACAATTTTTAATTATTTCAATAAATTTATTTGTAAATGTTTGACAGTTTTCATCCATACTATTTTCTGGAGATATATTAATTGAGTTCCAATTTAAGGAGGATATACAATCGTTACAGGTCTCAAAATCAGCATTTCGATAATCCCAGACTAATCGTTTATAAGTATTGATTGATTTAAGAGGGACTTTTAGGTAGACAATTGTTGCTTCATGGTCACTATATTTTATATCTACTTGAATTACATACGACTCAAGGACATTACAATTATCAGATAAACAGGGTCAAGCAGAGATTGGCGCGTGTTACATGTTCTGGTAGGTTCAGTAATCATGTTTTTTTCAGATTATTCAACCTCATAATATCAAATAATTTGTGAGAATGTTCACTAAGAAAATCTACATTTAAATCTCCCGTTATCACAACATTGGACGAGTAATTCGTGGCGTTTTCCACGGACTGTTGAAATTTATCCCAGAATGGATAGTTCGCATTAGGTTGGCGATATACAACACAAAGGAGCATTTAGTATGCAGGAAAAACAATTTCCAGCCAAATAGCTTCACTATCAAAATTTAAATCTGTTCTGGGTTTGACAATTAGATGATTACTAAAATATACTATTACACCTCTCCCTGAATTATTTCGATCTTTCCTAAATGGATCTTTGCAGTATCCCTCTATAAAAATGCCATCATTTGTTATGTTTTGATCAAGATGTGTTTCTGCTAAACATGTAATATCTGCTTCATTACAAATGCTTTCTATGTAATCTAATTTATGACGCATACTTCTAGTGTTTAAATGAAAAATTGAGAGTTCACCTTCCGTTGTAGGGCCTGTGTTTAGCTTAACATCATTACTAAGCAGTATCAGCAATAAAATTATAAATGTTGAAACTGGATTCTGTAATAGAAGTTCCAGATAAATTGAATGACAAAAATTAACAAATCTTTGAAAGCACATTCTAATTATTAACATTAATAATATATTTAACACTAAATGATTATTTGATCTAAAAAAAATTCTTTTGAAAAACCCAGAATGCACATTGAAGTTAAAATGACCTATCGAAGCGCGGTATGACTGTAAGTCATTATCCATTGTCAAATATATCTAAATTACATATGAAAACACAAGGTAGGTCAATAAACAACTGATAAACAAATAAACATAGCATCTCAACTCCAGTGAAAATATGAACAAATATATACAATGCATAATTAAAAAGTAAGTAAGGTGCATACATGAAACAGATAGTCAAAAGATACATGGATTGTGACAAAAACAACAGCTAATTCAAGCTGTATCATTGATATGGTAAGGGCTTTGTACAGCATAGCTAACATATAATTATAACAATAGTACTATGCGAGTGCATAGTACAACGACGCTATTTATTCTTTGTAGAATTATGTTTCGATAATATCATGTCAATTATAATGAAAGTTTCTTACATGAAGAGTAATAATAAATAATACCATATAGCATCGGTGGTGTAATGGTTAGTCTAATGTCCTCGAGTGTGGTAGATAGTGGATTCGAGTCTCGCTCGGACAAAGCACAGACTATAAAATTGATATTTATTGCTTCTCTTCTAAGCACGCAGCATTAAGGAGAAATAGCAAATTCTGTTTTGGCTTGTAATACGGACACAGTGTCCGACTGGGGCGAAATGTCTACCCACATACTATTGTTTCCGTGAGCTAGTTTAGCATTTAATTGTGTCCTCTAGATCAAAGTGTCCGCCGGACACTTTTACATGTCATAGTGTCCAGCAGACACTATTTCATATTGCAATCTCTATGAAATATTGTTCGGAGGGACACTTTAACATAGGACACTATTATGTCTTACCATAACCCTAACCCTAACTCTAACCCTATACTAGGACACAATTTCATAGCACCGGACACTATTTCATATCGCAATCTCTATTAAATATTGTCGGCAGGGACACTTTAACATAGGACACTATTATGTTTTACGCTAGCACTATAATAGTTCAAATAAGCCTAGTACAAAGCGGACATCATTATAATTTCTTTGCATGTGACTTATTCCCGCCATGATATAGCTGACAAATTGCTCATTTGGTGTTAAGCAAACAACAACGACTCACTCATTCACTCCGGGTACCATATTGTTCTTTCTATCTATACGTCAGTCGAAAGTCCAATAAAGTTTATATTACGCATGTAATCCGCACATGTGCTTTGATTCTATCAATATGTAAACAAAGTCATTGTCATGTACGTGTTATGTTGATGGTAGCATATTAATGAAATTTAATTTGGTTTTGTCCTATGTAAGGTAAGCTAATTCGCATTCAACCTGACCATAATACATTAAATGGAATTAATTTACCTCATTCTGGTAATAATTCTGTTAGCATTTATACTCACCCCATACAAAAGAGTTATGAATATGAAAAGAACGTTCGCAAAAAAAAAATAAAGAATAAACTATGTTATAAAAAACAAAACCATACAGAATAAGTTATTGACATAATACTTCAGTCATTGTCCACGTGTTGTTCTCTCTGACTTGTCCTCCCTGTGTTAAATATTGACATGATGTAATTACCATGTAGCACCATATCTCTGATCCTCGATATTTGTACAAATAATTAGCTTTACAAGAGAGACAATCAACATGTCAGGTGTCATGTGTCCACGGAATAACAAATATATAATAATTAAATGTAACGCTATAAACGACAATCAAAACACCAACTGACATTTCCAGTCCACAATAACACAAACATGTCTTCTATTTGTTTTTGATATTTGGAAAAAAGAACTTAATCAAAGGATCATAGTGTTAAGCCTTGTAGTTGTACACTAAAATGAAAAGCAAAAAATACCACACTTTCGGAACAATTTATTTTGACGATTTTTCATTCGATATTCGTATAATTATGTGGTCTCACAATAGCTTCCTTCTTCCACTGTTATGCCCAAACAACGGTAGTACACACGGAATCGGATCACGCATACCATATAATTATTGCGACAATTTCATAATGATAATAATAATTGTTTTGCTTTACTCCAATACCATATCAATCCATTTAACTCATATTATTCAGTCAATGTTGCCGTCAAGTTGATTTAGCCGTACAACCTCACTATATCTTTAATCTATGGACATTTAAGACCACCGCAAGGACATACACTTCAGTCATACCGTGACGCCAACCTTTAATGGTGGAGGAATAGGGAACACGATTATCTGGCGAAAACCTGCCGAATGCCAACGACAAACTTTATAGCATTAAGTCGTATCGTGTACATCATGCTACCTATACGAATAGAACTCACAATTCCAGTGGTGATAACTATTGATTACATTGATAGATGTAAAGCCAACTTACCATGCGATCTCACATGAACACATGCCTTGCTCGATAACATCAATCTAACGTTTCAAAAGCATCTTTCAGATTAACACTGAGTACGTTAGTGTGGTAATCTTGTCTCTCCTGAAAACTAACATATGCTTTTATTGTTACAGTACTCACAATCTGATCGTGCCATATTTTCAATCATGACTTTTAACCGGGTTTGTAACAAGAGTAGCACAACGGGTGCCATGCGTGGAACAGGAACTGCTAACCCTTCCGAGGCACACGAGAACACCCCCGATTGTTAGTGGGTTCGTGTTGCTCGATCTTTAGTTTTCTGTGTAATGTTTTGTAGCTTTGTCCTTTTTTTCTTTTGATCATTGTATTGTGTGTCGTTACGGCTTCTGATTACCTATTTATTATGTTCAAACTTTTCTTACATAGTTGTGATTTTTCTATGTTTGTTTTGTAACATCATCCCAACATAATTCTTTTCACAAACCCCTTTGCGCAACAATCTATCAAGCCATATCGTGGCGGTCAGATTTATTGATGGAGGCAGCCGGAGTAACAGGTGAAATACCACCTAACTGCCACATTCCACTGCTAAGCGTTTTCACTAAGTTTTTGCAGCTACCCGCCGCTACGTTCGAATGGTTGGTTATTGGTATTTAACGCCACTTTCAACAAGATTTCAGCTATATCGTGGCCGTTAGTTTTATTGGTGGAGGCAACCGAAATACCAAAAGAAAACCACCTACCTGTCGCAAGTCACTGACAAACTTGCATAGACATGGCGTGATTCGAACTCTCAACCTTAGTGGTGATAAGCACTGATTGTACATGCAGTTGTAAATCCAACTACCATACGATATCGACCACGACGGTCTTCGCTACGTTAGGTAATAGCATTTGTACCTTTAATGGTGAAAGACACCTTTTTGCACCAGTAGATATAAGCTAAAATCATATCACGACGGTCCGTAAATTGTAAAACGCCCGTCATTAATGAAAATACATGTCACTCTGATGTCAGATCAAATGTAAATATAAACATGGCATCTATATAAAGGGACGCATTTCAATGAATATTTATTTTCTGTACAATTCTGTATTTTTCCATTTATTTTTGTTATTTCATATCTACTGCATTAAGTAAAATATTGCTCATTTTGCTTACATTGAAAGCTTTTACTTATCCTAAGGCTTATTTTGTAACAATAGAGTTCATTTACGTAATAAAGTTGACGGAAAATGTCAATCGCCAGAAGAAGAAATGTCTAATTAAATACTAACCTAAGATGATTTCATTAGCTTTCTATTATGAATTATGTTATTTGAATATATCACAATTATAAAGGGATAAAGTACGATCATTTTCTATGTACTGTCTTAACTTTCGGTTTATTCAGGAATACAGTGGTAACAATCCAATCTGCTGCTTCCCGTAATATTTTCGCGATGTTGAATATGATATCTAAATATAAAACATATCTTTTCTTACTTTAAGTGCATTGCATGCGGTTGAAATAAAAGCGTAGATATTTATTGCAGTGAGTAAGACGGGTTTTTTTCAGCTTCGCTTAAAATGATGTTTCGCCAATAATGACGCATCGTTAATACATGTTGTTTAATACGAGCAATGTATTAACAAGTGCAGATTTCTTTGACAGTATGTGTTAAAAGATTAAGTTACCCGATTTTGGCTATCCTGTTTAGGCATTTTTATTCACTTGTTCCATAACATTTCTAAATTATTTTGCTTTCCAATATTTTGACAGCACTGAATTAGTACACAAATATTAATGACATAATAAGTACCCAAATATTAATGACAAAATCAGTACACAAATATTAATGACAAAATTGGAACACAAATAGTAATGACAAATTAGTACACAACTATTAATGACAAAATTAATACACAACTATTAATGACAACATTAGCACATACAAACTAATGATAATCTGTAACAAAGTTAACCACATATAGCATTTAGTTGAACAGGATGTTTCATGTCCTTGTAATGTATAATAAATCAAAAAGATAATTATGATAGCTGTTTCTCTTTGCATATAATATGTATCATGCGAAAAATGAATATGCACTGAAAACAAATATTGAATTCAACATGAACCACTTTTTAAAATCCGTATCTCTTTCTGTTATTAATAATTGTTTCTCTTTCAGATGAGATTCCATTCGGAATATACCGAGATGCCATTTTAAAACATATAATTTTTCATATACCTCTGGTAAAAATAATCTGCCACAGATGACGAGGAATATTTCACGTTTGTCGCAATCACAATCACGTAAGCCATGACCTGCCATTGATTATTTTTACTGGTGAAAGACACCTTTTTGCACCAGTAGATATAAGCTAAAATCATATCACGACGGTCCGTAAATTGTAAAACGCCCGTCATTAATGAAAATACATGTCACTCTGATGTCAGATCAAATGTAAATCAAATAACCGTTAGAGAAAACTGATGAGACAATCAATAAAAAAAAATGGACAATCAAAGAGACACTGGCAACATTGAGCACACAAGACACAGGATGAAGACAAATAAAACAAAATAACATAACATATCACAACATAGAAAACTAAGAAGAAAAAAGATGAGCAACACGGACCCCACCGAAAGCAGGGAGTCACCATGGCGACCGTAAAACTTTCGATATGATGATGTCAACTTAACCAATAAGAACAGGAGCTGCCATGTTAGCAGCAACTCTCTATCAAGGCAATCCTGTTAATAACAACAAGGTCTGGAATATTGAATAAGCTGAGAGATTTATACTGCATACCATGGTGCTGATGAAATGTTGCTACATATAAATGGAAAGTTCAAAATGGGAAAATTGAAATAATCTCTTTTGTCGGACAGCTTCGTTCTTAACTAAACCATCCTCATTGTCAGGTTCTACGTGTAGGTGAAGGAGTACAGCAGACCTAGCTGTATCTGTGGTATTATATGCTTACCCTATTTGTATGATATCCATTTAAGAAAATGATTATCACTATACAATTGTATTATACAGTTGTTTTGACTCTCTGTTGTCCTTGGATACTAAACCCCCTCGTGAAAGCATTATTACATTTCAATATACGAATTAATGTAATCAAAATGATACAAGTCGTTCAAGCGTAAAAATGCAATATATGATAATCACACGCATGGTTGACATGAATAATTGCTGTAAATATTACATAGTATACCATTATATGGTAAGAGAATTAGATAGATCTTGGCGATGAATGTCATAACATCGCTTATTATACAGTAATTATATGAAACTGAGATTTATTCGGGATTAAACCTATTTACGGCTTCCAACCTACGTGCTATATTTGTGTTCATGTCTATTGTTTATAAGATCACTTTATGGAGAATGTGCTGATTCCTTTTATTTGTTTTAGTTGACACGAATACAGGATTTTATACTAGGGGTGCACATTTTGGTTAACAAGAAAACTAAGGTATAAGGTGGGTTCTTGCCAGTGATCGTTGGGGAGCGGACAAAACACTAACGCGAGCTCATGAGAATTATACACTAGAGGATGTAAATCATTGAAATGGCAATAACATTGTCTTATTTAACATTTTCCGGCGATCAGTAGTCGATATCTTGTCTTTTTCTAAGAGGGTGCATCCCCGTCTGATTCTGCTCCTGTTTATTGCAGTGTAATGGACCCTCATCGTATTATAGGTAGATTGCCTTTAACCGATGCAATGAATGACAGTTACTACTGAAGTTGTGAATTGTGAATTCATTTAGATTCGTGGTAATCAATGTTCGTGGTTGGAGGAATAATTATATGTTCATAGATACATAAATGTGTGGATATGTTGTGGGTCTTTGATTTTCCTTCTCCCGAAGGCTTATATTATTTGGCGTTGAGCGCACCTGATAAAGGTTCTTTCATAACGCATTGGGTGCACCAAATTTGATATATTCGTGGTTATATGAAAAATTGATATTAGAAAAATAACATGGTGTGGCTTTTTATAAACTCCTTAATTACTACACAGGAAGTCATATACTATAATTTTAAAATCAAATTAAAATTCTGACGTGAACAGTTTCCAAATATTCCTTAAATTGTGCATTCCGATCAGGCATATCGGATGTTGCTGGTTTAAAAGGTTAGCATGGATATATACATGTTATTATTGGATCAACATGCTGTTGTTATTCAGATGTCATCTGCCTGTCAGCGAGTTTATTCCAGTAATCATTCTTTAAGCTGCCGTGCTACTCGAAAATAAGTAAATTTTCAATGTCAACCCGCACGCGATACAATTTAATCTTATAATCATTAACTTTACCGACCAAAACAGGCATGTTTGAATATGTTTCTAAACATAGCTACGAATAAGGACACTCATATTTTAAAATTTAAAACTCGACATTTCCTCTGTTTTATCATTGTCGTATATGAGGAAACTGTTGCAAATGTTTCTTTCACAGCTAATTAGATTTCCCTTGAAATCTGCCTTTCTTACTTGATTTGTTTTTGTTTTTGAATGAAAGGATATGGATGTAAACGAACATTTTACACTTAGACACAAATTAAAGTAAATAAAAAGTGTGTTTATTACTGTTCTACATTTCACAGTCACATAAGGGTCTTCAATAATAAACATAACTCATCCCCTATAATGAATGAGAACCGGCTCCTAGCCACATTTGAGTCAAGCTATGTGCTCCAGAAGCATAAGCTATGTTTTCTCGTTTATGGCAACTTTCAACTCTTTAATGCGATAACAGTTTTGGTTTTTTCATCATTGGTGTAATTGTTACCAGGCTCGTATATCTTTGATTTGATTCCGGTCGGGTCAAACACAGACTATTAAACTGGTATTTGGTGGGTGCTTACCTACTAGGCACGCAGCTTTAAGGAGTGCAAGCAAAGACTGGCCGATTCGCCATCAGGAAAATGTGTCAACGTGGAGCGACATGTCTACCTGTGGACTCTTGTTTTAATTGAGCTCGCAGTATAAAACTCCAACAAAGCCTGTTAGTCCAATGCAAAGCGTACATCATCTCATTCAATGGAACTTGTTATTGTCATGATATAGATGAACAATTGTCCACTTGACGTTAAGCAACAATGGCCCACCCACACACTACAAGGTATGATTATTATTTCATAGTTGTAAGGGATTTTGGTTATTTCTCCTGTTACTAACGTGCTGTGACCGGACAGATTTGTGGTCACACATTAATAGCAATGTTTAATAGACAAAGGCAAATTGCTACAAAAGACGAGTGCTAAAATATACATTTAATTTCAGGTTCTGCAATGCGGTAATATTTCATCAACAATTAGGGCTATCAAGTTTCAAATATGAAGTTCAAAAACCTAAATATAAATAAATCACATATGTCCGAGTTTTCTTCGATCATAAATAAATACGAGTAAAATATGAACGAACAAAAGTGAAATCTTATAATAGTTGGGCTGGATATATCCAGGAAAATCCCATTTACTAGTGAAAATAACCGTCACGGACTTCTTTTGTCATCATTTACAGGGATTACATGTTAGGAACATTGACGCGTTTCTGGACCCTCATGTCCAACTTGATCCACAAATACGATGTGATAAATCTCGACTGTATGGTGACCAATCGCAAATTGGGACACTGTTTTGATTGCGGAAGCTAAAGTAGACCCTATAGCTAATAACGTGCGATATCCCATTGTCTTGCTGTGTCGAAACGTTATTTGCATGGATAAGTAGAAGAACATATGGCACGATATCATACGGCTGTACGATTGTCATGGATGATCAAGAGAGATGTTTCACGCCACGAGACATTCCACCAGTACATTTTAAACCATCCCCGAACATGTCGATTTCTCTAACACAAGCGTTAGAATATTCCTGACTTTGACTTAAATCTGAGCTGTAAGCCGGAAGAGGACTGGTCTCAATTCAGGTGAAACGGGTCTGGTTCATGTGGACAGTCATTGCATTTGACGCTGATGTCACCTGCTGGGTGTACGTTGCGCACCAACGTCGGGATATCGGCCTTTAAATTGAACTCTTAGCCGTTCCTGGACACAGTTTCCGACAATTAGTACCTACAACCTATATTGTCATCCTATGGATGTGTGAGAGACACATGTCACTTTGTGACATACAGCGGACGTCCGGTCAATAAGCTTTAATTCAGCTTTATGACGCCAACCTATTTACCAAAGATCCATGGATCCCAACTTGAAAGACGACGTGCTTTGCAATATTTGGAAGATTTGATATATGCTAATCTTTATTGATTGCCAAGGTTGGAGACTAAAAGTCGAGTCTATGTCAAAGATAAAGCAATACTCAATTGCAGTATAAGTACCTACATACCACAAGATACCTCGCAAGCCAGACTGGTCAAAATCAGTTAATCCACCGGAAACCACAATCTTAATAGGCGACATCAAATGTGACAAACGCATTTAAATATATTAGTCTCAAGACACCATATTAGGGATAATCTCTGAAATTGGGGCATATCACTGACATAATTTCGACAGACTAGTAATGACAAACTTGCGAATTGTTAGCCTTATTTGGTATATATCTATATTATTCAGTTATTTAATGGTTGCGGGTGCAATAGACTGGAATATTTGCTCTGAGGTCCTAAGAATGACCAAAGGGCAAACGTTCCAGTCTAGTGCAACTGAAACCATTAAATAACAGATTTATTACCTAATACCTTACCAAGAAAGTGTTTTTCTTTATGTCAGCAAAACATTACCAAGTCCTAATTATTTATATTTATATTGCATACATCTCCTTCGCCTTCAATAAAGATAGCATCCTGACACTTTTCCACACAATCAATGATCCATTGATTCAAATGCCATAAACTACAATCAACCATATACTCATTATTTTAGAGCTAAACCTGCTGACCATTTCATTAATTGAACGTTTTTTCTCTATCTTCTGTTTTCATGTTACAAGTCAAAAACTGCAAAATGATCATTTTTACCTTTAAAGAGCAATAACTCCTATAAAGAGTCGTCAGACCACCTTGACACAATGGAGACTTCTGTAGAACTTTTGGTTCCTAGAACCATGACCCCAGAAGGTACTGAAACTGAGCGATATCTAGTATTGAACCAGCCTGTATTTTATACCTGTGAGAACCTCAAGATTTTATATTTTTCATTTAAAAAGTCCAATTATTTGATTGGCCAATCGGCAAAATTGAATGCCAATCAGAAATCGTGTTCAAAGGTCAACTTGGGTCGGTGTTATAGAAGCCACGTGCAGAATATTGCACAGTGTAATAGTTCATCGGGAGTGCAATAGATCGACAGGCCTATTTTAATAGCGAAAAATATAAAAATACTAAAATTTGACTCAATAAAACAGAAAAATACACTTTATTACGTAATAAAGAATGTATATGCTTTTGAATGGAGGGAAAGAAATTTTTGATTTAATCATCAAATTCTTAATCTACGTATGGTTTTGAAGGTACGACGTATATCAATTCTAGTAAAGCCATGTAGAAATATTTTTTCTATTTTTTTTTTACTTGATACGGTGTAATATTATTTTATCATAGACATATCCATGCAAGTAAATAGGCTGCTCCACCACTAAGTGGTGATTGGGTTAAGAATGATAGTTTCACCCTTGCTATATAGGTAACATTATCTTCTTTTATTTTGGTGTGAGTGCGTGTGTGTGGGGGAGGGGGGGGGGCGTAATGTGTTTAAATGCAACTTTTAGTTATATCGTGATGAGGTGATCAACTTCATTGGTGGAGGAAACCAGAGTATACAACCGATCTGCCGCAAGTTTAGAACATTTTGTACGATGTTGCTGATCTATAACTTGAAACTGAAACAGTAACTAAGTTTTTTACACGAACTATGTTTGACGGACTTTCTTGGAAGTTCTAAGGCTAAAGACGTAATGGTCACTAGTCAAAATTAAGCACCGCCCACTGACATCGTTTCGTAACCGCACCTTTATCTATCGTCTGCAAAGTTATTTTTATAAATGGAATGGTCACTAGACAAAAATTAAGCACCACCCACTGACCTTCTGTAATTTTCCGTTTGCATCGTTTCGTAGCTGCAGGTTTATCTATCGTCTGCATGTTATTTTTATGAATGGAATTTTCCACTAACAAGTTAAGCGTATTAATCTTATTCTCAAGTTTCCATATATGGCTCTGCCTTCTTAGTTCTATCGTTATTTTTAGGAATGATTTTATTCAATCATAGGTCGTCAAATAAATACATCATCGTACAGTGGTCCTTATATGTAGCTAGCTAGATTCCTACATCTTGACCAACTTCCTGAAATACATATTAAGTATCAAGAACATAAAAAAAAAAAGATCAGCAAATCGTTTGATCAACGCTGACTTCCGCAAAAACACGAAATAATATAAGTTTATTCTGATTGGCCAGTGTATCATGTTTCTTGTATAATATTACAAACATAAAACTAAATAAGTAATTAATGCTAGATTAAGAAAATAAGGAAGCGAAATCATAGATAATACTATAACTAATAAATGAATAAACAATGACATTGCTAACCATATAGAAATGTCGACTAAAGTAATGAATCAATGTGTCAACGTATAAATTTACCAACATGTAGGACAATTCCAAGTATGTATGGTAGTAACATTTATTTTCCTTCTCCTTGTTACACTGAATTACTATCTCTCTCCTGAAGAAATTTGTTTTTCTTATTCATGACCTATAACTGAATTTCAACTTTCATCGAATTTATAAAAAGTGCAAAACGAAGGGTATCACCAGTGAAGCTGAAACTGCATACACTTCAGATGTACCTGATACACCCCGAGGTTTAGTGGTGTTCGTGTTGCCCATTTTGTAAATTACATGTTTTCACCTTTTATGGGTAAACACGATGTTCTGTTTATCTTTTATTTTGTAAGAGTTTTTTTTTATTTATGATATTTATTATATCCAGTACACCTCACCTGAGCGGGATTCGAACCGATAACTTTAGTGGTGATATGCACTGATTGCATAGTTAGTTAGAAATACCATACGTTCACGACCACAACCTTCCCAAAAATATATTTAAAGTAAACCCACACCAATATATTCTGTAGGGGTTTGTATTTCACCGCATACATTTTCAGTAGAACATATTTTTAATATTTTTGTAACAGATCATTAGCAAAAAGCGTTTCAATTTAGCCCATACTATGCACATTTTAAAAGTCCTCAAATTATTCAATAACATATATAAATTCTAACCATCAGCAGCGATTTGAAATATAATATATATACATATATGAAAATGGATAAAAAATTGACAATATCTTCATAAAATTTAAAAATTGTATGAAACAACGTACTTATAAATTGTACTCGATGGCATCTAATTTTTCATTCCAAAACTTTAAAGGCCCATTGAATATAATTGGCATGGCCTCAATACGGTATGCAGCAACTAGTTTAATTGCATCGTAATACAATGACTATTTTGTTAAAATGAAATATGGCTAAGCAGTGATAAAATCCTCATCAGTATGTGATTCATGACAATTAATTCTGACTGTACAATAATACTTTCTGGTGTAGATCGTTATTATATAATACGTTCATTTCAGTATGAAGTGAAAGTAGAGATCTCTAGAGACGCTAATGTTACCTTGAGATAAATCTTTCTGCCAAACGCTAATATTGTTACAATATAAAACCAGTGATTCAAAGCAAGGCATGCTCCCTGATGAAAGCAGCAAACAAAGAGCTTACATAACAGGTGACTGATTGACAAATAACACAGGAAGACGGTATACCATCGACCGTCTAATTGAAGAAGGGCTTCCTTTCACCGTAGTTGAAAAACACACAATTGCATGAAAACAATTAATCACTCTTAGCGTCCAAATAACCGACATTGTACAGTAAAGGCATCTAGCTTAAATATTTAATAACTTTGTTCTTCAAGTGCATGCAAGCAAATTCAAAATTGTTAGTCAACTTCCGTGTGTGTGTATTTATGCATAGCAGATGTGGTCGAGTGATCTACGGCGCTGAACATAAGGGGAAATAATCGCGGGTGAGCTTACAATGTAAGTGCTCCGGAAGGGTTAACAGTTCATGCACATGTAGTTCACCCGTGTTCATATCGCATTCTCAGCGTGATATCGCATCACGGGCGAGCTTTCGATGCGATCGATATTACATTGAGAAATCCATTCTCGCAAATCAAATTACCTATAATATATATTTGTTTGTGTTTATATTAATTCCTGTGATTTTATATCATTGTACTTTAATGATGGCTTAGAGTGTTGACTTTATTACTTTGTTTACATCTTGTCGTGTTTGTGAGTTGGTGGAGTAGGAGAGTTTTACATAGTGTAATAGTTATTTTATGTTCATTATATTTTTTCCTTTATTTTGTTAATTCTATTTTTAACACTAAAAACTAGTAAATCTGGAATTAACTTGTAGTTATTGAGATACACATGTTGCTAAATCACACACTACAAGTAACATTGAACTATGTTTTATTGTATGTTCAGTTTTATCACCTTTTCATAATTTTTGATTTTTCAGCTGTTTCCTCCGTGGTATTTCTTAGCTTTACATTTTATTAATTATATTTTTAGCATAAGAAACGATTAAATCTAGAGTTAGATTGTAAAATTGAGATGCACATGTTGCTAACACATGCATCTTGTTGAAATGAAATATGGATAAGCAGTGGCAACATCCTCATCAGTATGTAAATCTTAACAATTAATACTGACTACAATAATACTTTCTGGTTTAGATTGTTATTATATAATACTCTATTCCAAAATGAAAGTCAAAGATCTCTAGAGACGCTAATGTTACCTTGAGATTAATCATTCTGTCAAACGCTAATATTGTTACAATATAAAACCAGTGAGTCAAATCAAGGTATGTTCCCCTGTGAAAATAGCAACATCCAGAAAGCATACATAACAGGCAACATTCCAGTATGAAAGTTGAAGATCTCTAGAAACGCTAATATTACCTTGAAATAATCATTCTGCCAAACGCTAATATTGCTACAATATAAAACCAGCGAGTCAAAGCAAGGCATGCTCCCTGGTGAAACCAGCAAAAAGAGAGCTTACATAACAGACGACAGATTAACAAATAACACAGGAAGACGGTATACCATCGACCGTCTAATTGAAGAAGGGCTTCCTTTCACCGTAGTTGAAAAACACACAATTGCATGACAACAATTAATCACTCTTAGCGTCCAAATAACCGACATTGTACAGTAAAGGCATCTAACTTAAATATTTAATAACTTTGTTCTTCAAGTGCATGCAAGCAAATTCAAAATTGTTAGTCAACTTCCGTGTGTGTGTGTACTTATGCATAGCAGATGTGGTCGAGTGGTCTACGGTGCTGAAGATAAGAGAAAATAATCGCGGGTGAGCTTACAATGTAAGTGCTCCGGAAGGGTTAACAGTTCATGCACATGTAGTCCACCCGTGTTCATATCGCATTCTCAGCGTGATATCGCATCACGGGCGAGCTTTCGATGCGATCGATATTACATTGAGAAATCCATTCTCGCAAGTCAAATTACCTATAGTATATATTTGTTTGTGTTTTATATTAATTCCTGTGATTTTATATCATTGTACTTTAATGATGGCTTAGAGTGTTGACTTTATTACTTTGTTTACATCTTGTCGTGTTTGTGAGTTGGTGGAGTAGGAGAGTTGTACATAGTGGAATAGTTATTTTATGTTCATTATTATTATTTTTTTCCCCCCATTATTTTAGTTCTATTTTTAACACTAAAAACTAGTAAATCTGGAATTAACTTGGAAAAATTTAGATACACGCGTTGCTAAATCACACACTACAAGTAACATTGAACTATGTTTTATTGCATGTTCAGTTTTATCACTTTTTAATATAAAAAGCATATTTTTCAGCTGTTTGAAGAGAGGTATTTTTTGTTTTTGATTTTATTAATTATATTTTATCACCGGGTTTGCAACTAGATTAACACGACGGGTGTCTTTAGTGGAGAAGGAACTGTTTACCCTTCCGGAGCACCTGAGTTCACCCCCGGTATTTAGTGGGGTTCGTGTTACTCGATCTTTAGCTTTATATGTATGTTTTGTTGATCGTTGTTTCTCCTTTTGTTCTTTTTTTTTAATTCTTATTGTCCCTTTGGTATCTTCAAACTCTTATTAACATAGAAAAAACAACTAAATCTGGAGTTAGCTTGTAAAACTGAGATACACCTGTTGCTAAAGCATACAATACCATTAACATTGAAACTAGTTTTAATAAGCTTAACTACTTACGACGAAATTTGTATAACAATACATCCGAAGAGCCAAAACAGTATGTCATACAGAAGATTATAGTAGCATACAGGCGTGGATTCAGGCTTGGACATTTTGCAGGGGTGAAATCTAGGCGGGTGATCTGAAATATACCATTATCATAAATGAGTCCATTGAAAAACTTTGGCAGATAGTACGTGTGGGACTTGGAGTTTGAACTATTACAGACATTACTGGTATTATCATAAAATAAATGGTGAATAACATATGTTTTTACATTTAAACGGTTCCACGCTTCCTCTAAGTCCGCTCCTGACATATTATATATTTCGTCTTATAAAGATTGCTCCTAAATACATTACTGGTATAATCTGTGATATGGTGGAAACTTCATCAGTTTGGTTTTCTTTCGTCTGACCCAATTTGTAGCTCATGATGAAATGAAATATGCTTAAGCTTAAAACAGTCAAAATCTTTGATGTAACCAAGGAAAAAGAACATAGAATATCCAGACGCTTTATTTTACGGAAGTTCTATCACAAAGAAAAAGAACATAGAATGTGCAGACGCTTTGTTTTACGGAAGCTCTATCACAAAGAGAGAGAACATAGAATGCCAAGACGCTTTGATTTACGGAGCTCTATCACAAAGGGAGAGAACATAGAATGCCCAGACGCTTTGCTTTACGGAGCCCTATCACAAAGAGAGAGAACATAGAATGCCCAGAGGCTTTGCTTTACGAAGCCCTATCACAAAGAAAGAGAACATAGAATGCCCAGACGCTTTGCTTTTACGGAGCTCTATCACAAAGAGAGAGAACATAGAATGCCCATACGCTTTGTTTTACAGAAGCTCTATCACAAAGAGAGAGAACATAGAATGCCCAGACGCTTTGTTTTACGGAGCTCTATCATAAAGAGAGAGAACATCGAATGCCCATACACTTTTCTTTACGGAAGCTCTATCACAAAGAGAGAGAACATAGAATGCCCATACGCTTTGTTTTACGGAGCTCTATCACAAAGAGAGAGACCAAAGAATGTCCAGACGCTTTGCTTTACGGAAGCTCTATCACAAAGAGAGAGAACATAGAATGTCCAGACGCTTTGTTTTACGGAAGCTCTATCACAAAGAGAGAGAGCATAGAATGTCCAGACGCTTTGTTTTACAGAAGCTCTATCACAAAGGGAGAGAACATAGAATGTCCAGACGCTTTGTTTTACGGAAGATCTATTACAAAGAGAGAGAACGTAGAATGTCCAGACGCTTTGTTTTACGCAAGCTCTATCACAAAGGGAGAGAATAGAGAATGCCCAGACGCTTTGTTTTACGGAAGCTCTATCACAAAGGAAGAGAACATAGAATGCTCAGACGCTTTGTTTTACGGAGCTCTATCACAAAGAGAGAAAACATAGAATGTACAGACGCTTTGTTTTACTGAGCTCTATCACAAAGAGAGAGAACATAGAATGCCCAGACGCTTTGTTTTACGGAGCTCTATCACAAAGAGAGAGACCAAAGAATGTCCAGACGCTTTGCTTTACGGAAACTCTATCACAAAGAGAGAGAAAATCAAACAGTAATTACACGTCGTCAAAGAACAATGAAACAGTAATGTTATATTTGGTTAAGTAATATCATACTAATTACACCCTGTCAAAGGCATTGCCGATGCAGCGTCTAGCTTATTTATATAATGCTGTTAAGCAGACCTTTTAATTCTGAAATTATATAATACTACTCTGTTATAGGACAAGCAAGCGAGTGTAAATGTTCAGAAATATGTGACCATTTGTAGAATCTCATGAATCATGCAATGGTAATTTGACTGTAAAACTGATTCAAAGAGAGTAGAAGACGTTATGAAATGTACATTAGCAATACAAAAACGTAGATATCAAAGTTAGTGGCGACGACGCGTCTCTGGAATAACCTTCATCAGGTACCATCAATTCTAAAGATTGAAAAGCCAATTAATTTAAGGTTTTGAGATCAATAAAACCAAAATGTATACAACAAAACGCTATGTCGTTTGTGTATTAAATGTTAATGATTTACATTTTCTATGCTGTGGTTTCTAGCCACAATCGCTAACGCAAAAGCTTACAAAAGAAAGCTTGTTTTTTCTCTCTAAAAAATTCCAGACTAATTTTCTTTAAGATACTTGTACACTGTCGTCAAAGAAATAAGGTTGAAAATGTTTCGTCAGCTTCTGGAATGTATATAAACAGGTATTTTGCTTTAAAGAAAACACAAATGATTTTCGCGTGTTTTGATGAACATACTGTATATAATGTATTAAATAATCAGGTTTTATGTTTGATATTTTCATATTGTCATTTTTAGCTATAATTGTTCAGAGGAAAAGTAAGTTAGTAATTAGTTATAGACTAAAACTTGATGTCAACAGTTGTTTTTAAATTCCGGCTTTGTCAATTTGCATACATGTATATGACAAAACCGGAACGAATGTACATACATAAGTATTGTATTTATCACTGTAGTAAGTCTACAACTATTCACAGTAGCCCGCCTGTCTAAATTATCATTTATCTAAGCATCATAAATGGTTTGTGTGCTTTATTTCCGTATATAGACTACTTTTCCATTGCATTATCTGATGATTTCAAGCTCATTATTACGATTTGTCATTGTTTATGAGTAATCGATGAAGTTAACGACAACAACATATAGGTAAAAACAAACAAAAATAATCGTCTGATAACGACATTTTCTGTTTTCAAGATACAATAATGCTATATTATCATAATACTCCTTTTTTTGTCGTCACCTGTATGTCAATCAGGCTGAGATGACATAACGGAACCTGACGAAACATTTTCACCGGAGCTCTTTGACGACAATGTTGTAGTCAAGCGAAAAACGTGTGTTCATTACGGATTGTCACCACTAAAATTGTGAGTTCGAACCCCGTTCATGGTGAGGTGTACTCGACACAACATTATGTGATAAGGTTTGTTACTGACTTGTGACCGGTCGGTTGTTTTCTCCGAGTACTCCGGTTTGCTCCACCAATAAAACTGACCGCCACGATATAACTGAAATATTGTTGAAAGTGGCGTTACACACCACAAATCAAACCCATAAGCCTCAATACGTATTGTCGTTTATGTTTTAATTGTTAATGATTTACATGTTGTAAGCTAAGATTTCTTGTAGCAATCTTTAAAGCAAAAGTGAAAATATGTGTGATTGATTCTTAGGTTTTGCATGTTGAGAATTTCTTAGAACAATTGCTAAAACAATTTCAGAAATAAGTGATATTATTTATCTCAACATACATATAGCACAGACTAATATTCTTTTAAAATAGTCAATATCCAATTGGTTTGATATTGGCAATCAAAACACGATTGAAACGTAGCACCATCTGGAGACAGACCTACATATAATGTGTAGTATAACTATTATTACCACTTGAGACGATTTCAATTGAGAACTATATTGTGGATAATGTATGTTACCTTGACAATTGACTCAAAACCAGTACAGTACATTTACGCCGTTATTCTGGAGAGAAGAATGGGTATATATAATGTATGAAAATTTGTGATAATTTTCAATCGATGCCGTTTTGCGTAAACACTAAGGAATATTTTTGACAGAACAATTATGCATTGGTAATGCGTATATATAGCAACAAAAATGGATTAGGGTTATGGTGTTTACTGCCACTTTCTACAATATTTCAGTTATGTCGTGGAGGTCAGTTTTATTGACGGAGGAAGGTGGAGAAAACCACTGACCTGTCGCAAGTCACTGACAAACTACATCACATAATGTTGTATCGAGCACACCTCGCCTGTGCGAGATTCGCTCTCATAGCGGTTGATAGACACTGATGGAAAACAAAGAATATCACACTGTCGAAACAGTTTCAAATCCAATAGAAAAATCGTAAAAAGATGCACAATATTTTACCCCTAGCACATATAAGCATGACAGTTGACTTTTCTGGCTTGGGAGACACTTCAACAAAAAGTGACGGAGCTAAACTAGTCTTATGGGGCCCAACATCCCTTCGTAATGGTGTAATACATGACAATTTGTGACAATTGTCATGCATTGCACCACTAAGATGGTAGGTATGATCCCATCGAATTAGTTATTCAGGTCCTCTTTTGCATCCTACAGAACAATTATTTATGGACAGAATATAAATAAAAATAGCATTGTAATTAAAATACAATAGCTAAATACTTTGAATATTATGATATAACATCTGCATATTCACGGGACATTCCCATTATATTTGTAATTCAGATTATGACTGAATAGCACACGAGACAGACTTTGACTGGATGACACACAAGACATATTATAACTGTTTGACACACCTAACATATAAATATCTGATGTGTCATCCAGACAAATTTATACCAGCTTATATGCGTTCAATGTTATTTTAGAATACGTCAATCCATAATAATATTCCATTAACCGGTACATGTAACAAAGTGATTTTTTTCTAATTTCGTATTGTCCCGCCATTAAGTTAGATATAAGATACCATCTTTTTTCCAGGTGATTTGGTTGGTCAACCGTTTCACCTTTGATGTTCGTAAATATACACTTGTGCTTTTTCCACCTGAACAAAGGGTATTCAATCTGTTTGAATAGTATACTCTGATCAATTGTATTTGCCTAACTAGTAAATATTAAACCAAAGGTCAATAATCGGTCATGGTTATTATATGGATAAATCTATTAAATTTTATTTATCCATGATGGATGTAGTATTTTGTAAGGCTTAGCAAGTTTCAACATGTAGGGACGGTAAGCTAGACGTACATTTTTGGTAGATGTATAATTTTCCAGTTTGGCAATATAAACGTCAGAGAAAACCGAATGGGCAATCATGAATAGAAAATCAAGAGAAACTGGCAACATTGGGTACACATGACACAGGATGAACACAAGCAAACCACAAACACAACACAGAAAGCTAACAAGATGAACATCACGGACCCTACCAAAAACATCATTCCAAAATATTTTCTCGATGCATAAAGATTCCAGTTGTTATTGCCTAATACGTATTTCCTAATTTGGTCATTTATCTAAGGAATTATTCACAGGTAAAAATAATTAACATGTGACGTCTTTCATAATGTAATGATCGGGTTTCCAAAATACTGTACTTCCAACATCTGTCTGTTGTCAAGGACGTTAAAGGTCTAGTTAGTCCGTATTGATATTGTCAAACAAGGACAAAATAATATGAATTTCATGTTGTTACAAGCACTTCTAAGATTATCTAAAACATCACCCGTTCTGTTGCATAACCCGTGAGCTAGAAGTGGAGTGGGCGCTTTGCACCCTGGACCCCTTAACAGATACCTGCCCTGGATCCGCTGGTGGGCCTCATGTGGCCCCCAGATCACTCGCCGAAACAGATTGTGCATATACTTCTCCATTATTCTGGTTACGCCCGTGGTTGTCAACATTTTAACCACATTTTTCATTGTTTATTAACAGGAAATCCCATCCATAAATATCCCATTTTAACCACGTGATGCATTGTTTGCAAAGATGATATCCCATCCATAGGTACCCCCTTTTAACCACGTGATTTATTGCTTAGAGAGAGGAAATCCCATATAATTGTGTCACTTTTTAATCATGTGATTCATTGTATGTTAACAGGATATCCCATCCATAGATGCCCTCTTTCAACCGCATGAGTTATCTCTCACTTGATCCGATTTTCCAGAACCTTTGGTTCCTTTCAGGATTTCCTTGACAGGGGACTGCTGCTAACAGGGAGCCATTTTGGTTAACTGTTGTGAAATATATGTGTTACTAATGACCTCGGATATGTTCCACTTGTCGTAAGCACTTCCCGGATATTTCCTCATTCATTCACTACTTGTCAACCGTCTGTAACTAGAGAAACATGACAGGTTCCTACTCTTCCGGAGCATCTGAGTTCATCCCCGGTTCTTGGTAGGGTCGTGTTTCTCGATCTTTAGTTGTCTGTGTATTGTTTGGAGATTGCTGTTTGTCCTTTTCCTTTAGTCATTGCATTGTCCGTCCTTCTTGGATTTACGGATTCTGATTACCTCTTTTGATATGTTCAATCTCTTCTTATTGTTTGCAATCATGTTCTCTGTCATGAATGTAGTAGAAATATTGCTCACTTGCGAATAAACAACAATTAATCAAAAAAACATATCTGGTACCGACATGACAGGGAAAATGGACAAGTTTCTAATAAAATTATTAATTAATTAGTTTAAATATTACCTTGAAAATATTTCACTATTTCTGCTTTTTTGTAATATATTTATTTTTGTAAAGGAGTACCTACATTTGCAATTTAATAATTACATAGATATTTCTTTCTTTTGAAAGTCGTCACACATTTAGTTCATTATCATTGTATTTACACCACTTGTTTGCAACAAGAGTAACACAACGGGAGCAACATTTGGAGCAGGAAGTGCTTACTATGACGGAGCAGCTGAATTGAACACCGAATGTTAGCCGTGTTCGTATTGCTCGATATTTAGCTATTATTTTAGCTATTTAGCTAAATATTTAGATATTTATCTGTGTAATGTTTTGTTGATCGTTGTTTGTCCTTTTTTCCATTTCGTTTTCCTTTGACCATTGCATTGTGCGTTCTTCTTCGATTTATGACTTCTGATTACCCCTTTGGTATCTTCAGACTTTCCTTATCAGTGAACATTCGTTAATACCCCCTCAAGAGGTTGCCATGTTCATGCTGAAATAATAACCAAGTACAGATAATGCTAGAGACATGCAGGGTACTTTTCCATTTTCATTTCAGAATTTTAGAATATGCAACCCCCACATTCAAGTTTAGTAAGATATCATTCATCATAGATACAATTAATATTTTTAAGATAAACATACAGTTAAGATAGGAATAGGACCAACATATTGTTCTCATAATACATAAGTTCTCAGTATTGCACAAGTTCTATGTCAGTTCTGATTATGCACAAGTTCTATATAAGTTCTGTTTATACACAAGTTCTATGTCAGTTCTGATTATGCACAAGTTCTATATAAGTTCTGTTTATACACAAGTTCTATGTCAGTTCTGATTATGCACAAGTTCTATATAAGTTCTGACTATACACAAATTTTATGTCAGTTCTGATTATGCACAAGTTCTATATAAGTTCTGTTTATACACATGTTCTATGTCAATTCTGATTATGCACAAGTTCTATATAAGTTCTGATTATGCAAAAGTTATATGTCAGTTCTCAATATGCACAAGTTCCATGTCAGTTGTCATTATGCACAAGTTATATGTCAGTTGTCATTATACACAAGTTCTATATACGTTCTCATTATTGCACAAGGTCTATGTCAGTTCTCATTATTCACAAGTTCTATGTCAGTTCTCATTATTACACACGTTCTACGTCAGTTCTCATTATGCACAAGTTCCATGTCAGTTCTCATTATTACACAAGTTCTATATCAGTTCTCATTAACACAAGTCCTATAAAAGTTCTCATTATTACACAAGTTATATGTCAGTCACCATTATTACACACGTTCTATGTCAGTTCTCATTATTACACAAGTTCTGTGTCAGTTCTCATTATTACACAAATTCTATGTCAGTTCTCATTATTACACACGCTATATGTTAGTTCTCATTATACACAAGTTCCATGTCAGTTCTCATTATTACACAAGTTATATATCAGTTCTCATTAATACACAAGTTCTATAAAAGTTCTCATTATTACACAAGTTATATGTCAGTCACCATTATTACACACGTTCTATGTCAGTTCTCATTATTACACAAGTTCTATGTCAGTTCTCATTATTGCACAAGTTCTATGTCAGTTCTCATTATTACACAAGTTCTATGTCAGTTCTCATTACTACACAAGTTCTATGTCAGTTCTCATTATTACACAAGTTCTATGTCAGGTCTCATTATTGCACAAGTTATATGTCAGTTCTCATTATTACACAAGTTCTATGTCAGGTCTCATTATTACACAAGTTCTATGTCAGTTCTCATTATTGCACAAGTTCTATGTCAGTTCTCATTATTACACAAGTTCTATGTCAGGTCTCATTATTACACAAGTTCTATGTCAGTTCTCATTATTACACAAGTTATATGTCAGTTCTCATTATTACACAAGTTCTATGTCAGGTCTCATTATTACACAAGTTCTATGTCAGTTCTCATTATTGCACAAGTTCTATGTCAGTTCTCATTATTACACAAGTTCTATGTCAGGTCTCATTATTACACAAGTTCTATGTCAGTTCTCATTATTACACAAGTTCTATGTCAGGTCTCATTATTACACAAGTTATATGTCAGTTCTCATTATTACACAAGTTCTATGTCAGTTCTCATTATTACACAAGTTCTATGTCAGGTCTCATTATTACACAAGTTATATGTCAGTTCTCATTATTACACAAGTTCTATGTCAGGTCTCATTATTACACAAGTTCTATGTCAGTTCTCATTATTACACAAGTTCTATGTCAGGTCTCATTATTACACAAGTTCTATGTCAGGTCTCATTATTACACAAGTTCTATGTCAGTTCTCATTACTACAGAAGTCTTATGTCAGTTCTCATTATTATAGAAGTTATATATAAGTTTTAATTTTTACACAAACTCTATATAAATTCTCATTATACACAAGTTCTATGTCAGTTCTCATTATACATAGAACTTGTGTATAATGAGAACTGATATGGAACTTGTGTATAATGAGAACTGACATATAACTTGTGTATAATGAGAACTGACATAGAATTTGTGTAATAATAAGAACTGACATAGAACTTGTGCAATAATGACAACTGACATAGAGCTTGAGTAGTAATGAGAACTGACATATACCTTGTATAATAATGATAATTTATATGGAGGTTGTGTATAAATGAGCACTGACATAGCACTTGTGTAATAATGAGAACTTAGATTACAGAAGTTATATGTCAGTTCTCATTATTACACAAGTGTTATGTCAGTGTTCATTATTACACAACCTCCATATAATTTATCATTATTATACAAGTTATATGTCAGTTCTCATTACTACACAATTTCTATGTCAGTTCTCATTATTACACAAGTGCTATGTCAGTGCTCATTATTACACAAGTTCTATGTCAGTTCTCATTACTACACAAGTTCTATGTCAGGTCTCATTATTACACAAGTGCTATGTCAGTGCTCATTATTACACAAGTTATATGTCAGTTCTCATTACTACACAAGTTCTATGTCAGTTCTCATTATTACACAAGTGCTATGTCAGTGCTCATTATTACACACACCAGTTGTATATAAGTTTTAATTTTTACACAAGCTCTATATACATGCTCATTATTACACAAGTTATATATAAGGTTTCATTTTTACACAAACTCTATATAAATTCTTATTATGCACAAGTTCTATGTCTGTTCTCATTACTACACAAGTTCTATGTCAGTTCCCATTATACATAGAACTTGTGTATAATGAGAACTGATATGGAACTTGTTTATATTGAGAACTGACATAGAACTTGTGGAATAATGAGAACTGACATAGCACTTGTGCAATAATCAGAACAGACATAGAACTTGTGTAATAATGAGAACTGACATGGAACTTGTGTATAATGAGAACTGATATGGAACTTGTATATAATGAGAACTGACATATAACTTGTGTATAATGAGAACTGATATGAAACTTGTATATAATGAGAACTGACATATAACTTGTGTACTAATGAGAAATGACATATAACTTGTGCAATAATGAGAACTGACATAGAACTTGTGTATAATAAAGAATTGACATAGAACTTGTGTAATAATCAGAACTGACATAGAACTTGCATGATAATGAGAACTGACATATAACTTGTGTAATAATCCGAACTGATGTAGAATTTGTGTATTAATGAGAACTTATGTAGGACTTGTGTAATAATGAGAACTGACATGGAACTTGTGTATAGTGAGAACTGACATAGAACTTGTGTAATAATGAGAACTGACATATAATTTGTGCATGATGAGAACTGACATAGAATTTGTGCAATAATGAAAACTGACATAGAACGTGTGTAATAATGAGAACTGACATAGAACATGTGTAATAATGAGAACTGACATAGAACTTGTGTATAAATGAGAACATATGTAGAACTTGTGCAATAATTATTACAGAAGTTCTATGTCAGTTCTCATTATACACACGTTCTATATCAGTTCTCATTATTACAGAAGTTCTATGTCAGTTCTCATTATTCTACAAGTTCTATGTCAGTTTTCATTATTGCACAAGTTCTACATAGGTTATCATTAATACACAAGTTCTATGTCAGTTCTCATTATTACAGAAGTTCTGTGTCAGGTCTCATTATTACAGAAGTTCTATGTCAGTTCTCATTATTACACAAGTTCTATGTCAGGTCTCATTATTACAGAAGTTCTATGTCAGTTCTCATTATTACAGAAGTTCTATGTCAGGTCTCATTATTACACAAGTTTTATGTCAGTTCTCATTATTACAGAAGTTCTATGTCAGTTCTCATTATTACACAAGTTTTATGTCAGTCCTCATAAAACACAAGTTCTATTTAAGTTCTTATTATGCAAAAGCTCTATATAAACTCTCATTATTACACAAGTTCTATATAAGTTCTCATTATTACACAAGTTATGTTTAAGTTCTCAATATACTCAAGCACTCTGTCAGTTCGTATTATTTCACAAATTCTATATCAGTTCAGTTCTAGGGGCCCGGGTGGCTCAATGAGTTAGGTCGTTGGATCTAACAACTCATACAAGCCTATCACCAATACGGCGTGGGTTCGCGCCCGGCATTGTAAATTACAAAAAAGGGTGCACTCAACTCGCAGCCGCAAGTGATAAATGTATACCAGTTGCTTGCCCATGGTTGGTGGTTATTATCGGGTACTCCGGCTTCCTCCACTACTAAAATTGGTCGCCATGATATACCTGAAATATTGTTGAAAGTGGCGTTAAAACACCAAATATCAAATCAAATTTATATTCGTTCTCATCAACATCACTATCAAAGATTCACTACAATGTAAAATACCTTTACACCAATACTACAATAAGTTGTTCTAGTTCTCTGTGGTCCTTGATAACGTCCAGCTTACATGTAATGCAGAGAGAAAAGAAATGCTGGACCCTTCTCATTACATACCAGGAGCTCGCTACGGGCTATGTTGATACGCAATGAACACGGTCTCTTCAACCCATCACTTTTGGATAAGATTTGTCTGCAGTTTTTTCCATCAGGTGAAAGTACAACGACGTTGTTTGTTCTGTTACCAGCCACATAAACATTTCTATGTTTATCTAAGGCAATTCCCACTGGTTTTCGTAGGACGTGTTCGTCTTTGAAAGCCCAAATGTGTTGTCCTGTTAAGGTATAACCGTAAATCGTATTGGCAAGCCAGTTCGTACATGTAATGGTATCATCACGCAATGATATGTTCGAGGATTTCCAACCGGGAATATTGACTCGATCAATCAATTTACCTTTGGGATCTAAACATAGAATATAACTTAACATATGGTTAGGAAAAACTCGAATGGCTAGGCGATTCATGTTGAAATCTGTTCCATAACATTCATGGCCAATATCTACCGTGTTTATAATGGTATTTGTAACGACGTTTACAAATACGACTTCATGTTTGTCCCAAATTGTAACGGCTACAATGTTTTCTCCTGTGTATGAAACACCAAACGGGATACCTGAAAACCGGACAATGTCTTTTTCGTAATTTCCGTTATTTGAAAACATCAGCAAACGTTTGCCTTCTCTTTCAGTGAATACAAGTTTGGCATCCGGTAATATCTCACAACCTATTATACCGACACGCCCCGTAGCTTCAGTGTGAAAGTTGACAGTGGTCTTCCTTGTGAGCTGTGGTGTAATACCCAGCTTGCTTTCCTGTTGCATCTGAGCTAGCAATTCAGTTCCTTTCACAAGACTGGTACTATAATGCTTTTTTGTAACAAATACAACACCAAATTTAGAAAAATCTTTCACTAAAGATTCCAATTTTGAAGAAAAGTCAAGTTTCAGTTCAAAAAGGTCATAATTGAATGCCCCTTTTTGCTTCTTAACTTCTGCATCCAAAACACTCGTCATTTCGTTCACTCCTATGAAAGTCTGCAGATCACTACCATATTTCTTTATTTTATTCACATCTTGCCAGATATTATCAAAGTCAGTCCGTTTGGTTTCCATGGCAACCAATACTTTCTTTAATTTCACTTGTAAATTTTGTTCTTCTGACACCATTTCTTCAACTGTTTGTTTTTCAATTTTATCTAAATGGTCACTAAGTAACTTGCGCATGTCTGAAATATCACGCAAAAATTTTCTTTTTTGCTTATCGATTGCAGAAATATTATTTGTGATATCCGACTTTATTTTTTCAAATGTGCAATCGATGTCTTTCAGATCTCTTTCAATGTGCGAAATGGCCGTCGATGACTTGATATTTTCTGTTACCTCAAGAATGGGACGTAATTCTTGGCAATGGCCATGATCATCTCTTATGCACATAACACAGCAAAGATCACCATGAATTGAGCAGTAGAATTCGTACTTACTTCCATGTTTGGGGCATCTGTTCTTTATAGATAGAATGGAACTGGGTAATTTCTGGTAATTGTCCTTGGAAATTACGATGTGTTGTTTACTTGATGAAGATCTGGAATGGTGTCTGTCACAGTCGGTGCACAGGAAATCCTCACATTCCGGACACCAGGTGGACGCCAATTTAGATTCGTTGTCATGATCACAAATGCTACAACTTTGTGTCGTTGTTGTTGTCATGTTAATGTATCTGAAAACAAACATCGAACATGAGATATTGCAAGTAATGAAGTACATGTATAAGAGCATCCATCTGTTTCGTTGGGTGCTGCCAATCCATTTGATTCTGAAACTTAAACAGTTACAATGCTTATTTATAATACTTTCAATCAAGTCTATGATTAAAAAATGACCGCTTACATGATTTTGATGCATGGAAGTGTAACAAAAAATCCTCCATAGAGAACTGTGTTAACATAAGATGTTTATCCATTAACAGATATAAGTAACTGTACTTATATGTAGACGTCTATATATAGATTTGATTTGATTTGATTTTTGGTGCTTTAACGCCACTTTCAACAATATTTCAGCTATATCATGGCGACTAGTTTTAGTGGTGGAGGAAGCCGGAGTACCCGGAGAGAACCACCGACCATGGGAAAGCAACTGGTCAACTTTATCACTTGCGGCTGCGAGTCGAATGCACCCTGAGTGGAGGGTGAATAATTTAACCTAAGGTCAAATTGGCTACAGTGGTGCCGCTGAAACGTCGATTGCAGTTGGGAAAAGGGGTGTTTAGTGTGTGTTTGGGGAGAGGGTACAGAGGCTAACCTATTGCTTACAGTGAGGCCGCTGGAGTTTAAAAACACCCCCATTTTAATATATGCCCTCAATATTAGAACCATACACCCAGACATATATTCGAAGTATTCATTCATATATTTCTCAGAACCGAATCGGTGGCGTAATGGTTAGCGTGCTCGCCTCGAGTGCGATAGTTCGTGGGTTCGAGCACCGGTCGGGTCAAACTAATAACTATAAAATTAGCATTTAGGAGAAAGAGGAAAGACTGGTTGGCTCGAAATCAGAAAAATGTGTCCGGGTGGAGCTACATATTTACCCGCGGACTGTTGTTTCAGTGAGCTATCAATATAAAAATTCAACTAAGCGTGTTGGTCTAGAACAAAGCGAACATCATGATATAGTTGAAAAATTGCTGAATTGGCGTTAATCAACAATCATTCACTCACTATATTTATCAGTTCTTGTTGACCTATTCATATAATTAGATCAAAATAATCAAACAGAGATCAATTTTCCACTTCATCTTTAAATCATAGCATGAATATAGAAGAATGCACCCCTTTCCCGCCAATTTGATATATTGAGTGAGTGAGTGATTGTTGTTTAACGCGAACTCAGCAATTTAGCACCTTCTTAGTAATAATAACATGGGAATAGAAGAATTTGTCTTAGTAATAAAGAAGTTGTATGGACTTGTCGAATATGACATCCTGATATATCAATATTTTGAAGTGAAAATGTACGACCCAATTACAGGCGCTCGTGGCTCTTAGCAACATTCCAGCAGCACCTGCATATGGAGTATGTACATATCTCTCAGTTTATACGATATTACAGAGCGTGTGATTCGTTCCTATCAGGATTTCCTTGATAGAGGGTTGCTGCTAACAAAGAAGCTACTGAACCAAGGGTTCCTCTTCGCTAAGTTGAAGTCATCACTTCGAAAATGTTACGGTCCCCACCATGACTTGGTTGACCGTTATGGAATATATGTGTCACGAATGACCACGGATATGTTCCACTTGTCGTAAACACCTCCCGGTCCTTTCCTCATTCACGATTTATTACCGGATTTGTAACTAGATTAACACGACGGGTGCCACTAGTGGAACAAGAACTGCCTACCCTTCCGGAGCACATGAGTTCACCTTCGGTTTTTAGTGGGGTTCTTGTTACTCGACCTTTAGTTGTATGTGTATGCTTTGTAGATTGTTGTTTGTCCTTTTGTACTTTTTCTTTTTGATGTTGTCTGTTCTTCTTAGATATACGGATCCTGATTACCCCTTTGGTATCTTCAAACTCTTCTTCCCCCCCCCCTTTTTTTTACTTTCTGTTTACATATTTATTTTCAATAAAATTTCTTTATTTCTTTATTATTTCGTCTCTTCCTTATTTTAACTTGTTCGTGTCCATATTCATACAATCTTATGCTAACAGCAACTTACGTGTGTGAACCCTGTATATAATTAGTACGTGTATTATAGGAAGTGATACTCATGCCTTCGATACAGAAGGTTAAAGGTTATGTCATAGTTTGGGAACTTGTAGTTCCACCAAATACACCCAAAAACAAATATATACCATACAATAACTTATTTACATATCTCTTGTTCATATAATTTCTCGTTCCAAATATATTTCCCATGCAGCTTAAAATTTGTAGACCTGTGACAAAATTGTATAGTGATAAATACTGTTTTCTTTGTCTGTGTACGCACCACTTTTTTGACATATGCTGTCAACAAGTTCTAATTGACAGTAAGGAAGACGCTTCCTATTGAAAAACATATTTCCATACCTGTAATTTTATCAAAAGATGTCACAACAAATCTTCATTCTTCAAATCTTTCTTCTACCAGGAAGCGAATAAGTTTCCTTGTCACATGAGATTATTTATTACACAGTGTGCTAACTAGAAACGTAATACGATATATACGGGATCAGTAAATTCCATATGGGGCGAGAGCGTAACTCGAGCACCATATTGAATTCACTGACCCCGTATATATCGTATTACGTCATTAGGACAATATGTAACGATTATATATTACTGATTACATATGAATGAAGGATTTAGATGTAACTGCATCAAAACTAATACATATGTAATTTTGTGTTGTGTGTAAGTGATCAGGTGAAGTGATCCATATGCGACGTCACCTCTGTTTTGAAAAAAAAAGGGAAGATAACTCTACTATTAACTGTGTATTAAAAACTGCTGACCGTGTATTGAATATACACGGTTTCTACGTGTTCACTTTAAACCTATGATATTCCTAGAAGTTTGTAAGAAGTAAGATATATGCTGATGGTGTGCAATAAATAGAACGAAACAAAAAATGTTGTAAATGTCAATGCTTAAATGTTGAATTACCCCCCTTTTTCCAACTTGCTGTTTACATATTGATCAGAGTATGAAGGGTCGGCATATGTAAGCTGGAGTTACCATACGATTGAATGGATATTGACACGAAAACGTTAAGTAAATGAAAAAAGAAGTGAAATAATAAAGACATTTTATTGAAAATAAATATATAAACAGAAAGTTAGAAAAGGGGGTGGGGTATGGGTTAGATTTAATATTATTTTATTGCAAATAAAACAGCAATGAGATTGGACAAAAAGTTATCACAACTTACGGACTGTCCACTCCATACAAGTAATACAATATAATAATGACAACAAATCAACCGCAACAAGCCTAGATAGCCCCCGTAAAGTGTAGTATAAGACGGTGTGCTTACATCTATCAGTGATGGATAAAGACTGAGGGTGGTGAGTCCAGTATTGATAACAAGGGTGTGATGGAGATTCAGCATCCATCGACTTCAGAAACATCTACATCTCGAACAACAACTGTGAAAGAGACATTGTTGTGTCCACCATAGCTAGATCTATCAGACAGATTAACCAAGGAAAGTAGATTTTGTGGACGAGGTTGAACATTGGAAAATTAAATGAGCTCTTGTAGATGAAAAGCCAGACAGACTACTCGACATTCTACATGCATCAAACCGTGACCTATACCCGGCTATATACAGTATCATCAGTATCTACTGACAATGCTGGTGTCATCGGCAACAAGCAAGAGATCTTTCAGTGCAATGAGATGCCTTTAAATCCTACTTAAGGTCGGCCCTGAGCGATGAACGACTGTCCAACTTATCACGTATGCATACACACAGACATGTGCAAGTTGATTTGGATATGAATATTGATGACTTTATTAGCAGAAGGAATCCGCGCCTTGACTTTTCATAAACTGATACAAGTGAAAAACAATTAATAAAAGTTCAGAGAGTAACCCTTTCGGCATTACAGTTTGGAAGGATATAAAGTAGCATGGCCACCCGTGGGTCCGCGAGAGATCTGTCTGTAGTGAAGGGTCTAGTTAGTCCGTGTTAGTAATGTCAAGAAGGGACAAAACAATCTGAATTTCATGTTGTTAAAAGCACTTTCAAAATTATCAAAAACATCCCCCTTTCCGCTGCATAACCCGTGAGTTTGAGGTGGATGCGGCGCTTTGCACCCTGGACCGCGTAACAGGTATTTTCCCTGGATCCACTGGTGAGCCATGTTCGGCCTCCAGATCACTCGCCGGAACAGATTGTGTCTATACTTCACCATTATTCTGGCTACGCCCCTGAGTATAGTACGAAAATAATGTTCCCATTTAAAAATCTCTTACAAATTAGTTTCCTTGAATTGTTTCTTAAATATCAATCAGAATAATGTGAATTTAAACTTGTAGATCGTCTCTAATAAATAATATCTGATGTTCTTGTGGCAAGTAGAATTTTGATTGGCTAAAAACTTACTCCCAAAACTTCATGGAAGTCGTGCTATGTATTTCATACGGCACAGAAAATCAATAATCGCTCTCACCTATTGCCTGTGCTGTGTATTCCATTTACATTGTATCAGACGACACACATACGGCACAGAAAATCAATAATCGCACCTATTGCCTGTGCTGTGTATTCCATTTACATTGTATCAGACGACACACATACGGCACAGAAAATCAATAATCGCTCTCTGTGACCTTTTTCCAAAGATACACGTATTTATGTTTTTTCCTATATTAAGGACATACTTATTAATGTTAGAACATTCAGATAAAAATGTTATCATATTGTTTCGGAAATACCGTTTGCATTATATAGTTTAGTGTGTCATGGTCTGAGGTTTAATATTCAAATATCGCATGTCAAAACACCAATAAGAACAATAAGGTATACATTATGTCATGTCAATTTTTTGAGGTTTCAAAGCTGTCAAAACAAAGGCTTCATTCTGGAAAATTGACAAGAGAACTAATTAAACATGTCAAACGAAAATAAAGCAACACTGATTTGATTGCTGTTTCTTGCTGTTAAAATTAGTTCGCATAATTGGTCTATTTCAGTGAGTGAGTAAGCAATTTTGCAGCTATACCTTGGCAAAAACAAGTTAATTTTGAATATGGACTACGCAGAAAACTATAGACTGAGTAACTAGCACGAGCCCAACAAAATGTGTGTATATAAAAGTATGAAATAAAACAAGTTCGTCAAGGCTAACATGCCCTGGCAAGTTGATAGCCTTCTAAGAATGACCCATGCAAGAGTTTCCGCTGATTTCCAATGGGGTCCTTCGCTGTTACTTACATTCTGGTATACAACCCATAAATAGATCAAAGGAAAAGAATGCATTCATGTTAAGTCCTTTCATCATTTTGTGGTTAATATACCAGAATGTAAGCAACATCTAAGAACTATGAAATAATGCACGCAGATACGAAATATTGTACACTTTAAATCTGGGGTGTAGGTTTATTACTCTCAGAGAGTGGTGCAATAATCAACGACTTAGATGCGATATTGCATGGCTTCAAGCTACAAATCATATATACCACGGTTTTCAGAGTTAAACAATCTCGTTCAATTTCTTAACCGTTTAACTCGCAAAACCGTGGTATAACTATTACATATAATTTTGGCTACATAGTTCACTCTGCTTTTAACAATGTTTCCTGTGAAGTCAAAATAATACTTCCTCAACCTAAAATTTGTATCAGGCATGACCAAATTGTAATAATTATTGATGTGAACATAAATTGTGAGAGGGTATCTTTAAAGATACGTACCCTTCGCGAGCATCTGAGTTGACCCTAGTTATTTTGTATGGGTCCATAATGCTCATCATTTAAGTTTTCTGTATTGTGTTTTATTGTTTGTTTGTATTAGATTTGTCTCTTGTGTCAAATGACGTGTGTGTCTCTGAGCTGTCCATTCTTGTTTGCCCGAATATAAGTTGATGTGTACTTTTCAAAGATGTTACTAAAATTTAAGAAAAGGTACTTTTCAATTTCATTATATATATTATATATATATATATATATATATATTGCACTATTTAACATATTACAAAGAAAGGATTGAAAATGAACTTTTAAGTATATTGTATGTCTCGCAATAGAAAAACGATATGCGTAAAAACATACTATTTCATAAGGTATGTGTAACAAAACTTAGATTAGGTGACCGTATTTTAAACTAATTCAATATTTATTACTACTGATTCAGTTTGTCTTAAAGGGGCATTATCTGCCAAAATCGTAATTTTTTGTTACCCATAAAAACTATCAGATATGATTGATGCCTTAATAAAACGTGTTTCTGTAACTTGTAAATGTTATGAAATGTACGTGCATCGGGGGAAAAAGATGCAACTGCTCGTGTTTTGAGATCGATCAACAAATGGACGCCATTTTATTAATTATCGGCATTGTTTACGGAGTTTGCCGAATCGTCATTAAATCAGTACAACAATGCACTTATTTCTTATTTTCTGTGAATCTGCTTTTAGTCGGCGTTAATTACGGACAAAGAACCATGCAAGTTTGCAGTTAATAAGCGACAAAATACAAATTATTCGTTATTACCTGTCGCTAGTAAGGTCAGTTGCATACGGAGAAAGCGAGGTCAAATTATTTGCTTGCAAGGAAATAATAAATCGATGGTAATTTTCGTTCTCAAAAGGCGAAAAGTGGTACGATAAGCTGCTTAATGTGAAATATTTACCTTTATTTCATCATTTTAAAGCTATTTACCAATTTCCAAAACATATAATTGTTTTGGTCAAAATCGTAGCTAATGCCTCTTTAACTGATATTTAAACAGTAGGACATTACATCCGAGCTCAACTGCTGGTGCAAAAAGGTTACTTGTTTCTATGTGTAGTCAACGCAGCAAAAATTCTACGATCGTCATCATGAACTGGTACCAAAGGATATCGTTATTCAACGATTTAATTAATATGAATATTAAGATTAATATTGAAACACTATTGTTTGGAAATGATACATATACTGATCATACTAATTCGAAAATTTGGAGAAAGTTCGTTTTTTTATTAAACAGACAAAAAGATCTTGTACTCCAAGTCAGCAGCATTAGAGTTTTGTTATATTCTGGGGGGTTTTTCTGATTTTTCTCCTTTTTTCCCCTGTTTGTATTAATTCATGACTCTTTCGGTTACCTCCTATTTCTAATACTATGTTGTATATGTTCTGCTGTCATTATATAGTATTTGTATCATACATGTCAGGAGAGGACTTAATATAAGTTGCAATAACTTGTGTCCGATCCTATTGCTTAATTTATCGCAATAAAATATTATTACATTAGATTAATGAACTGGTTGACCGTTAAGAGATACATGTATCCATTTCTAAAATGACAATAAGATATGATATTTTCCCCTCTCATTTAGATTTTTTCTTTCCTTTATAGCCGACAACATTTTTACTAGAGCCGACTATGAGTAAAACGGAGAGTGTTTTATAGGAAACAGATATTGCATACCCTCAGCCAACACTTGGGTTCATTCCCCCCTCCCCCCCCCCTCCCCCGGGGTCGTTTTGTGGGGTCCGTGTTGCTCATCGTTTTAGATGTATGTGTTGTGTTTTTTTTTTTTTTTTATTTATCTTCGTTCTGTGACTTGTGCCAAATGTTGCCCGTGTCTGTGGATTGTCCATTCTTTTATACTTCTTCGCTTTTCTTGGATCTTTACTTACAAAAGAAGTGCTCTAAGTTGACGTGTACTGTTAATATTTGGAAGACATAAACAATTTTACTAAATGAAAAAAAAGTACTTTTAAATTCTAATGTCTGTTGATACGATATTTTAGCAACTATATATAGAGAGCTAATAATAGCACTATTTAGCAATGTCAACGTAGGATTAACAATGAACATTTAAATGCATTGTCTGTCTCACAAAAGACGGAATGACATGTAAAAATAAAGAAGGCGATATAATATACTACTTAAATATAAGCTGAACGTAATCAAATAGACGCGTGTGTAACACAAATTAGATTATGTGACTGTTTTCTCAACTAATGCAATTTTTAGTACTTCTGATTCATTTTAGCTTAATTGATTTATAAATAGTACAGCATCTTATTCAAAATTGGTATTACATTATTCGATTAGGGACCGACAATGTAACTTTTAGTCTAGTCCGTTCTATAAATCTTCAGACAAAAAAATCTAAAAAATCAATAATTGTTTTCTAGATGTTAATTAATATATGATATATACGAACTCTGACAATTGATTTCAAACATTTTGGTTGATAATTAAAAAAGTTACACATTAGGTCTCTATGTTAATTATATTTTCTGAAGTGTAAAAATCTGCATGGAGTGAGCACAAATAGTGTAAGAGCCAAACCATCAAATCAAAATAACATGCATGTGTTTTCCAGCTACAGGATGTGGTATTGATACGAAGGTGGAGCTTCGTAAAACTAGTGAAAAATACCATTTTCCAATCGACCAATGGCATTGTATCAATAGTCTAGAAATTTGCATAAAGTATAATATTTACTTTTATCATACTTCATTAATTTCATTGGATAATAGGCATTTGACATTCCTCAATAGCTTTTTTTTTTGGGTGTAGGAATCAGATCGTAATAACACCCTCTGCCGTAATAACACCCTCTGCAATATCACCCTCCCGAGCCGAACTTTGCCGAACCGGAAAATAACACCCGCTCCGTCCGAGTTTTGCCGATTAGTCATTTCCGGTATTAACACCCTCTGCCGTAATAACACCCTCTATTATTGTTAATGAAAATATTACTTGTTAAAAAGATAGTAGTTGTTGCTTTATTTAGGTAGTGATATGTACATAGTGTGTCCCATTGGTTAACTGACTCCAATAAAAATTCAAAGTCCTCTTTACTGGCATTCAGTATAATAAAAAAATATACTGCCTTTAGTTGAGGGTGTTATGGTAGATGACCACACTCTGGAAAAAGAATATCACCCTCGACTTCGTCTTCGTCTCGGGTGATATTCTTTTTCCAGAGTGTGACATTTTTTCCCTCGTGTAGTAATCTACCATAGCACTAAAGGCAGTATGTTTATATAATGACACCTTATATAAGAATCCTGGATTTTGATAATTTAATAGCCGGTGTATTTTTCGTGTATTTTCATATTTAGGATTTAACTTTTTTTTTCCTCTGTGCCGTGGTATTTGCGAAAACGTATTTCACTTTTTTACCCTTGCGTGCAGTGAACCGCCAAATTCATTCGGAGTATATCTTCTTTACCTTTTAACGTAAGGTAGCGTGATTAATCAAATTTGAAACCTGGAAGTGTTCCGATATAAAAGTAAAAAAAATAAGAAAAATCAAAATTTCTCAAAAGGTTTATAACAAGTTAAAACGTTCCTGAAACAAACAATGACAACAGAATATTCCTGAAAACGACAAACAAATGGTATTATTTATTTAGCCAGTGCTTTAAATAATATTCTGTGTAATTAAACAGATATATCATATTGGGAGGGGTATTTGCGGAAAATACCAGTCTTGAGACTAAATTTCACACGCCTTTCGTCTCTGGAATGGTATTTTTCACAAATTCCCCTCCCAAACATGATATATCTGTTCAATATCATGTGACATAGGACATTTGAATATTGAAAGGACATCAATAACAATTGACCATCACCTTGATGGTCAGTTAATTAGTAGCCTTTTAATATTTTGTTTCTGAACATTTATTGAAGTCAAACGGACTATAGTCTCGTGTGTCTGGGGGGATGTTTTCTCTGAATAAAACAAATTCACCTAGCTTTACTAATAAAATGATAAGTTGACATGCAAGATAATTAATCTGATCATGTAATTTTCAACGATTGGTTAATGATCGGTCGCTTAGAAAAAAAAATCTACATATGTGGTTTTAAATGGTGATTGGTTGCAATTGCTGTTAAAAGCAAATATTTTGAAATTGTTTCTAAGGGTCCTGTAGGTTTCTAATGTAATAACAATATGTGTTCACGCCACGATATAGCAGAAATACTGCTCAAGTTGGCGTTAAACACCAATCAATCAATCAATCAATCAATCATTAATCACGTAGCTTGGGAAAACGGTTTGAGAAAACATTTCTGGGAAAAAATCTAAAATTTCCTCAAACTTCAAGAGATTAATTTGATATTAGAAGTAATTGCCGTAACGAAATCAACACTTTTTATGTTGTGACGAATAGCTTTATACTAAGCTGTATTATATTGTCAATATTATTGAAACTTCAAAATTGAAAATATCTTTTGAAATATATTACAATTCGATTTTATTGGAAAAAGAGAATTGTTTACGCATATAAAGATCACAACAAAAACTATTTTTTCTTCTTTTTCTTACTCGTTTAATCCTCTTTTAACATGTCAGCAACACTAATATTTAAATCAAATAGTTCAATCACTAGCCCAAATGTGTTTTTGAATATCGAGATAAGGTAAAACTGCAAGTGAAATCGATCACATCAATCAAGTATATGGGAAATATACATACGTCAGTTGGAAGCTTAGATAATGGGCTTTTACACCTGGTCCGCTCGATAGCTGTACATCACTTTTTTTTATAACAAATGCTGTGAATTTAATTTCATCTCCAAAAAAAACCACTTACTGTGTTTTAACAGACTTTACAATAAGGTAAGGCATTTTCACTTTTTTTTGTATTTATAGCATTATTACCTTAAAAGGTTATTTAAGCTAGTATTTTATTAATTCTTATTGTTTTTATGATTATATTTTTTTTTTACTAAATCACTCAATCACGGGAGGACAAAAGTTAGCGATACAAAGATATTTGAAAATGATAAAAAAAGGAAAATATATCTTGGATGGGTACTTTTTATTATACTAGTTCTTGATCAATTTAAATTCTTTTTAATGTTAGCTAAATATAAATGATTCTGACAATTACATTTCAACGCTTGGAACAAGAACTTCTAAGCCGTTCGGAGCACCGTTTTTGGTGGGGCTTGATTTGTTCAATTGTTAACTTTCGCTGTAGTATTTTGTCAACTATTGTTGGTCATTTTTTTTTCATTTTTTTTTGGGTGTTTTTATTTTATTTTAGCTTTGGCCATTGTATTGTTTGTCCTTCGTAAGTTTACGTCTTCTGGTTACCTCTTTAGTATCTTCAAACTTAAAAGGAGTAAATTTCTTCATGAGGGCTGTCGTTGTCGTGATCGTATGGTAGTTAAATTTACAACTACCTATACAATCAGTGCCTATCACCACTAACGTTGTGAGTTCGAACCCCGATCAGGCGAGGTGTACTCGATGCAACATTATGTAATAAAGTTTATCAGTGAATTCCGGCAGATCGGTGGTTTCATTCGGGTACCCCCTTTTCCCCCACAAATAGAATTGACCGCCACGATAAAACTGAAATATTGTTGAATGTGGCGTTTATCCCTTTCTCCACGTGCGAGGAACCTGATATTCCGTCTGAAGAACGAGTTGTGTACCATGTTCGCCTCGCACACTCAGATAGACGACGCCCAATTTTGGATTGTTTGTTCTTCGTTGGGAGCAAACTAGATACTATTTTTTTATTACGGAATTCCCTATGGTATCATAAAAAGATATGTTGTTCTCAAAATATACCTAATTGACTATTATTTTTACTATTTTGGGACATGATAAATCTAATTTAATTTACTCCTACATTTACCTACTGTCATATATCAAGGGCGTTTTATAACCATGAATCAGCATGGGAGTCATTTAACCACTAAGTAGGGAATTATCCATGTGATAATTGTTTAAAATATGACAATATTGACTGAAGTACAACGTGCTGTTGTTATACAATATATTGTGGTGTAACATCTGGTTAATATTCATTGATATATTGTAAATGCATTTGTGCATAAATGATTTGTTTTCGCTCACGAGTAAATAATATTTTCTTTATTCTTGTTTTATAAGAGGATAGAAACGTACAAACAAAAGAGATGGCAACATACACCATCGTTTGACACAGCAGTAGCTGTAATACAAATAGTTGTTTTCTTTAATATGGGATTATCATTGTTTTTCATCAGGAATGTTAGGGATCGTAGTGGTCGTGATCGCATAGCAGTTGAATTCACAACTACCTGTTCAATCAGTACCTATTACTAATAAAGTCCATGCATGGCGAGGTGTACTCGATGCAACATTATGTGATAACGTTTGTCAGTGACTTGCTACAGGTCGGTGGTTTTCTACGGGTACTCCGATTTCCTCCACCAAAACTGACATTCACGATATAACTGAAATATTGTTGAAAGTGGCGTTAAACACCATAAATCATCTATCATTGCCACTGGTCGCGGCTTCACATTTGCGAGAATTGATATTATATTTTATTTGATGTTTGTATCATTGTTGTCTTAGTATTAGGATTTTTTCTTTGCTATAAAAGACGTCCTGATACATTGTGTTCGTCTTAACCAAAGGTAGCATTACCTTTCTTCAAATATTATACATAACAATAGATATTTTGTAAAAGCAAATATAATCAATATTGGTATGGATTTTATCTAGTTCTCTAGAGGATTTATATATGTTGTAAGCAGGGCCGGATTATCCTATAGGTTGCAGCCTAGGGCCCATCAAGCTTGAGGGACCATGCTAAAAAAATAATTGATTGTTTAGATGAGTATATATATATTTTTTAATTTTGCATTACTGAATAATTAATCTCCGTGAAAGTTCTAAGTGTAATATATGCGATGACGATATTATAGTCGAAGATTTGCATCATTACTTATTTGAATGCAAAACCTTACGTGGTATCAGACAAGAACTATTCGGAGAAATAGAAACAGTAATAAAATCGTTTTATCCGGATCTCGCGTTTTCAGAGCTACCGCCCTTTCAAAAGTTGCAGTTCTTGATCGGAGACTTTTGTCATAGTTTTAACATTGAGCTTGGTTTCTCGCTTGACCAGTTCAGTAAAAAACTATTATGTAAAATGATGAAAGAGCGAGCTATTTTAATTGAGTCATGTGTTGATGATCAGGAACTCGCTTAATATTGTGTTTCTTTTATTTTATATGTTATTCTTATATTTTGCTTATAATTAAGTGCAATTAAAATATACATTGTATATAATGTTGTTTTAATGAAGAATGACACAATTGTTTCTGTGATAATATGTTATGACTTTTATCACAATGACTTAGATATGTTTTTTGTTCTTTGATGAAAAAAATCGTGTATGATTTATGCTAATTTTAATATAGTTGTTTATTTATGATTATTAGACGCAAACATTGGTACCTCGCTGATGTTTGCCCCCGTTGTAAAGAGGTAGTTTCTGAATAAAAAAGAATATATATATATATCTAGTAGGATGGCTCCGTCTGAGAGGGCTCCATAATGTCATTAGCATAGGGGTCCAAAAGGTCATAATCCGGCCCTGATTGTAAGGAGTGTAAAACACTTTATTCTGTACCACCACTGTATATAATAAGAGTACATGACTTAAGTACAATGCCATGTTTTACCAATTCAACCCTGCACGACAGACTAACTGTGATAATTAATTATTAAGGAAGGATTATCATGTAGATTAACATGAGATGCTATTAAGCTTAACACTTAAGACAGAGATTAAAGCAAAGGAAGAACCGTTTTATAGCAGCTACACATGTTATCAGTAATGGTATAGTCGACAATATGTCATAGTCGTTTTCATGTCCAGTGATATGAGGGCCGTCATCTGATCGTATGGTAGTTGGATTCACAACTACCTGTGCAACCAGTGCCTATCATCACAAACGTGTGTTCGAATCAAAATCAGGCGAGATGTTTTCGATACAACATTATATGATGAAGTTTGTCAGTGATTTGCGGCAGGTCGGTGGTTTTCTCCGGGTACTCCTGTTCCCTCCAGCAAAACAATGTTTATCTCCACGATATAGCTGAAATATAATTGAAAATCACGTTAAAATACCACAACCCTAACCCTATGGAGTGTAAAACGTTCTATGATGCACCTCCACTACTGTATACAATAACAGTACCTTAGGTACATACAGTACAGTGTTTCACCAATTTAAAGCTGCACGAAATACTCTGTGATAATCATTATTAAGGCAGGATTATAATGTAAATTAGCATGAGAGACTATTAAACTTAACACTTAAGACACAAATTAAAATAAAGGAAGATCGGTTTTATAGCTGATCCACATGTCATAATAATGATATACTTTACTTGTCGTTAGTTCGTTTTCGTGACCCTTCCTAACCGGATCGGTGGTGGTAGATCGTGTGTTAGAGTTCCGTTTAGGTGCAGCTGGTACGATTGGTATTTGTTGCTTCTCTGCTAAGTACGCAGCTTCAAGGAGAAAGAGCAAAGACCGATTGGCTCTGAATCATGATAATGTGTAGTCATCAAATCCATCATTCGCTGGATAAATGTGTATATTAAGTTATCTTCGTGTTGTTAATATTCTATTTTAATCGATGTTGATCCCTTTGTAAGGATGATAACCGTTGTGGAATTGAATTTCAATTTAAAAGAACATTTTTCATAGACATGTACCATCACAAATGTATCATTTTGCTCTGATAATGAGAAAGCTACCATTATTGGTAAACAATATGACTATTGGATGTATTTATAATATATATTCTTTGTGACAAATGCTAAAATAGTGGTTCAATTATCCGAACGTTCGTGTTATCAGGGCAAATTTAAGCATCAGTTACTATAAACGGACCATCATCCTCCAGAGAATTCTAAATTTTTGTTATATCTGTGTTCGGCGTATATTTGCATTGACAAATAATACAATGAAAAACAAAAGATACCACTGTCGAAACAATTCCAAAATCAAGTATCAAAATCGTAGAGAGAAGCCAAATCTATATATGTCATCTTATATCGAAAGAATCGTTCCGTTGTTACTATTTGAGTGCGATTTTTAATACGTTAAATGAAGTAAGGTGTACATTCGTTATCACGGTAGCTCAGCCTTGAACTTCCCAATTTACCATACAAATTATTCCTCCCCAAATTACGAATGTTTAAAATAATTTTTTAGCAGAACCCATAAATCTCTAAGCAAATGGAGGCTTAAATTTGTGATCTCACCGTCTACTCTTTCCGCTATTTCATTCATCTTGGAAATTATTTTTTTTTAAATTGTATTGTTATTTTTTTTCTATGCTAAGCATTTATTTCATATTGCCAAATTATGATGAGATTACAACTCCATCGAGAGTGCTTGTGGTGAATCAAAGAGACGAAATGATAGTTGTCTCATATGAAATGTGTCAATCCAATATTCGAATGTAACTATTGTTTGTTACCATCAATACAATAGATCTAGATTACGTTATGAAGAGCCAAATATTAAATTTAATTTTTCGCAATCTGGTATATCGGAACGCTTTATAGTATCTGAGTCATCTTTGGTTCCATCTTCAGAAAGTTGTTATCAAGATGAAACCAAAAAGGATTCAAATATTACAAAGCGTTACTATATAACAGTTTAAGAGAAATTACGTATAATTCTGATGAGGATACTTTGATAACAATTAATGCCAACATCTATTCAATCAAAATATTCACTATAAAGCAACAGATATCCTAATAATATCGAATTATCAATACAAATATTAGGTGCTCCAGTATCCCATTACGCTACGATTTCCGCATAAAAACGATATTCGGTTCGTACTTTACCTCCAGTTGTTTGTAGGAGGGATCATGTCTTCTTTACGTTATATGTGTTTGTTTGCGCATAGTGGCGTCCAACACATATTGTGTTGTGTTTTTGCTTTGCTTGTCTTCGTCTTGTGTACCCTATGTAGCCAGTTTCTCTGGCTTTTCCCTTTTTGATTGTCCCTTCGCTATTCTCTAACGTTTATTTATCACGTCTTGGCATCTTCGGTCGTTTCTGAATGTATAGTTCTTGTTAACGGGTTTGTTTCTGTGTTTGAAGGTTGAACGTCTAATGTTCGGTAATAAACGTGATGTCCAATCGAAATGTTTGACATATTTTTCCCGATTTTGTGCGATGACATTTATAAAGATACAGGATTTAACCCATACGAATCGGATGTGTCTACAATTTACATATACAGTCAAACCTGTATTAAGAGGCCTAGGTCACCTTTGGGACAAAGAAAAGGTGGTCTTCTAAGACAGGTGACCTCTTAAAAGTGGTTCAATTAATATGAACTTTTCTATGACAGTACAAAAAAAAGGTGATCTGTTAATACAGGTGACTGCATGGGCAGGTTTGACTGTAATTACAATATGGGCTCATTTCATCTGAAAAGAAAAATGTGACACATGAGATGAAACTTTATCATTCACGGAAGCTCAAAATGATTCACACAAGCCAACTTCCGAGATTATTTTTTTTCAAACGTCATGAAAACTAATAAATAAACATAATAACAAGAGTTGAAAAGGTGAATAATGTAAAAATGTAATTATTAAGTATCAAATACAATGTTTGTAGTTTAAAAGGATTGTAAAAACGTTAATAAAAATACATTATTATATATGAAGCGCTATATGTCATTGAAAGTACAAAAGACTGCAATAAATTCTTGAATATTATATCTGTCCAGAAAATATATATGAATCAATCAGTTTACATTGTAGACACGGGAAAATCAAAGGTGTGTTATTGAGCCATAATGAAAGGGGGAGGTTTGGCGCTTTAAAATCTGATTCAACCCACCATTTCTTTAGAAATGTCTGTACCAAGTCAGGGTCATTACGGTTTTCACATTTATCTGGTTGTTGACTGATTTTGTCTGTTTATATACTTATGAGTTTTGACTTTCCCTTTGTAAGATTGTTCGGAGTTCGGTAATTTTGTTATTACCCTTATTGTAGGTGGATTTGTCACCCGTTACAGTTACATGTATAGTATACGGTAGTTTTCCTACTATTTACCTGCTTGGAGCACTGTGGTTATTTTTATCTGTATTTGTAACCTCACAACATGATGTCGTACAAAATGATGATGGCATTTGTAAAATTACTTCACCCGGATTTTGTTTCCTTCTTCATCTGGGAAATACATTTGTTTACATGAAAAACATCAAAACGGATAAGATGCCTAGATGTAGCGTAGCGTTTGTCGATAGAGGTATCCCCCAACTGCAGGCGTAGTGCCGTTTCGCAGTCATTTTATGGCAAGACTTATGTTCAAATTGTAGGTACTACTGGGACTGGGAAATATAGAACAGGAATGAAAGCTGTGTTCCTGTTCTTTAATGCGTGTTTCAGTGTAAATTTCTATAGATGCTCGTATTCATTTACATCTATATCCTTTCTTACCAATTATTTCTTTTGCTATAAATAACATAAGACACAAAAATACCACTCTGACGGAATAGTTCCAAGTTTCAATCACAATATGGTAAATAGAGGAAAAACCTACACCCATAGTACACATATACATAACCTGCCACTTTCCTGGCTGGGTACAGACACTTCAACATATTATAAAGAGTTTGTGATAATAAAATGAAAAACAAAATATACAACACTGTCTGAACAATTCCAAAATATACAACACTGTCTGAACAATTCTAAAATATACTACACTGTCTGAACTATTCCAAAATATACAACACTGTCTGAACAATTCTAAAATATACTACACTGTCTGAACAATTCTAAAATATACTACACTGTCTGAACAATTCCAAAATATACAACACTGTCTGAACAATTCTAAAATATACTACACTGTCTGAACAATTCCAAAGTAAACTACACTGTCTGAACAATTCCAAAATATACAACACTGTCTGAACAATTCCAAAATATACAACACTGTCTGAACAATTCCAAAATATACAACACTGTCTGAACAATTCCAAAATATACAACACTGTCTGAACAATTCCAAAATATACTACACTGTCTGAACAATTCTAAAATATACAACACTGTCTGAGCAATTCCAAAATATACAACACTGTCTGAACAATTCTAAAATATACTACACTGTCTGAACAATTCTAAAATATACTACACTGTCTGAACAATTCTAAAATACCACACTGTCTGAACAATTCTAAAATATACAACATTGTCTGAACAATTCCAAAATATACAACACTGTCTGAACAATTCTAAAATATACTACACTGTCTGAACAATTCCAAAGTAAACTACACTGTCTGAACAATTCCAAAATATACAACACTGTCTGAACAATTCCAAAATATACAACACTGTCTGAACAATTCTAAAATATACAACACTGTCTGAACAATTCCAAAATATACAACACTGTCTGAACAATTCCAAAATATACTACACTGTCTGAACAATTCCCAAATATACTACACTGTCTGAACAATTCCACAATATACTACACTGTCTGAACAATTCCAAAATATACAACACTGTCTGAACAATTCCAAAATAAACTACACTGTCTGAGCAATTCCAAATTATACAACACTGTCTGAACAATTCCAAAATATACAACACTGTCTGAACAATTCCAAAATAAACTACACTGTCTGAATAATTCTAAAATATACTACACTGTCTGAACAATTCCAAAATATACTACACTGTCTGAACAATTCCAAAATATACAACACTGTCTGAACAATTCCAAAATAAACTACACTGTCTGAACAATTCCAAAATATACTACACTGTCTGAACAATTCCACAATATACTACACTGTCTGAACAATTCCAAAATATACAACACTGTCTGAACAATTCCAAAATAAACTACACTGTCTGAGCAATTCCAAATTATACAACACTGTCTCACCAATTCCAAAATATACAACACTGTCTGAACAATTCCAAAATAAACTACACTGTCTGAATAATTCTAAAATATACTACACTGTCTGAACAATTCCAAAATATACTACACTGTCTGAACAATTCCAAAATATACAACACTGTCTGAACAATTCCAAAATAAACTACACTGTCTGAATAATTCTAAAATATACTACACTGTCTGAACAATTCCAAAATATACAACACTGTCTGAACAATTCCAAAATATACAACACTGTCTGAACAATTCCAAAATATACAACACTGTCTGAACAATTCCAAAATATACAACACTGTCTGAACAATTCCAAAATAAACTACACTGTCTGAACAATTCTAAAATATACTACACTGTCTGAACAATTCCAAAATATACAACACTGTCTGAACAATTCTAAAATATACTACACTCTCTGAACAATTCCAAAGTAAACTACACTGTCTGAACAATTCCAAAATATACAACACTGTCTGAACAATTCCAAAATATACAACACTGTCTGAACAATTCTAAAATATACAACACTGTCTGAACAATTCCAAAATATACTACACTGTCTGAAAAATTCCAAAATATACTACACTGTCTGAACAATTCCAACATATACTACACTGTCTGAACAATTCCAGAATATACTACACTGTCTGAACAATTCCAAAATATACTACACTGTCTGAACAATTCCAAAATAAACTACACTGTCTGAACAATTCCAAAATATAAAACACTGTCTGAACAATTCCAAAATATACAACACTGTCTGAACAATTCCAAAATATACAACACTGTCTGAACAATTCCAAAATATACAACACTGTCTGAACAATTCCAAAATATACAACACTGTCTGAACAATTCCAAAATATACAACACTGTCTGAACAATTCCAAAATAAACTACACTGTCTGAACAATTCCAAAATATACAACACTGTCTGAACAATTCCAAAATAAACTACACTGTCTGAACAATTCCAAAATATACAACACTGTCTGAACAATACCAAAATATACAACACTGTCTGAACAATTCCAAAGTAAACTACACTGTCTGAACAAATCCAAAATATACAACACTGTCTGAATAATTCTAAAATATACTACACTGTCTGAACAATTCCAAAATATACTACACTGTCTGAACAATTCCAAAATATACAACACTGTCTGAACAATTCCAAAATATACAACATTGTCTGAACAATTCCAAAATATACAACACTGTCTGAACAATTCTAAAATATACAACACTGTCTGAACAATTCCAAAATATACAACACTGTCTGAACAATTCCAAAATATACAACACTGTCTGAACAATTCCAAAATATACAACACTGTCTGAACAATTCCAAAATAAACTACACTGTCTGAACAATTCTAAAATATACTACACTGTCTGAACAATTCCAAAATATACTACACTGTCTGAACAATTCTAAAATATACTACACTGTGTGAACAATTCCAAAGTAAACTACACTGTCTGAACAATTCCAAAATATACAACACTGTCTGAACAATTCCAAAATATACAACACTGTCTGAACAATTCTAAAATATACAACACTGTCTGAACAATTCCAAAATATACAACACTGTCTGAACAATTCCAAAATATACAACATTGTCTGAACAATTCCAAAATATACAACACTGTCTGAACAATTCTAAAATATACAACACTGTCTGAACAATTCCAAAATATACAACACTGTCTGAACAATTCCAAAATATACAACACTGTCTGAACAATTCCAAAATATACAACACTGTCTGAACAATTCCAAAATATACTACACTGTCTGAACAATTCTAAAATATACTACACTGTGTGAACAATTCCAAAGTAAACTACACTGTCTGAACAATTCCAAAATATACAACACTGTCTGAACAATTCCAAAATATACAACACTGTCTGAACAATTCTAAAATATACAACACTGTCTGAACAATTCCAAAATATACAACACTGTCTGAACAATTCCAAAATATACTGCACTGTCTGAACAATTCCAAAATATATTGCACTGTCTGAACAATTCCAAAATATACTACACTGTCTGAACAATTCCAAAATATACAACACTGTCTGAACAATTCTAAAATATACTACACTGTCTGAACAATTCCAAAGTAAACTACACTGTCTGAACAATTCCAAAATATACAACACTGTCTGAACAATTCCAAAATATACAACACTGTCTGAACAATTCCAAAATATACAACACTGTCTGAACAATTCCAAAATATACAACACTGTCTGAACAATTCCAAAATATACTACACTGTCTGAACAATTCTAAAATATACAACACTGTCTGAACAATTCCAGAATATACAACACTGTCTGAACAATTCTAAAATACCACACTGTCTGAACAATTCTAAAATATACAACATTGTCTGAACAATTCCAAAATATACAACACTGTCTGAACAATTCTAAAATATACTACACTGTCTGAACAATTCCAAAGTAAACTACACTGTCTGAACAATTCCAAAATATACAACACTGTCTGAACAATTCCAAAATATACAACACTGTCTGAACAATTCCAAAATATACAACACTGTCTGAACAATTCCAAAATATACAACACTGTCTGAACAATTCCAAAATATACTACACTGTCTGAACAATTCCAAAATATACTACACTGTCTGAACAATTCCACAATATACTACACTGTCTGAACAATTCCAAAATATACAACACTGTCTGAACAATTCCAAAATAAACTACACTGTCTGAGCAATTCCAAATTATACAACACTGTCTGAACAATTCCAAAATATACAACACTGTCTGAACAATTCCAAAATAAACTGCACTGTCTGAATAATTCTAAAATATACTACACTGTCTGAACAATTCCAAAATATACTACACTGTCTGAACAATTCCAAAATATACAACACTGTCTGAACAATTCCAAAATAAACTACACTGTCTGAATAATTCTAAAATATACTACACTGTCTGAACAATTCCAAAATATACAACACTGTCTGAACAATTCCAAAATATACAACACTGTCTGAACAATTCCTAAATATACAACACTGTCTGAACAATTCTAAAATATACTACACTGTCTGAACAATTCCAAAGTAAACTACACTGTCTGAACAATTCCAAAATATACAACACTGTCTGAACAATTCCAAAATATACAACACTGTCTGAACAATTCTAAAATATACAACACTGTCTGAACAATTCCAAAATATACAACACTGTCTGAACAATTCCAAAATATACTACACTGTCTGAACAATTCCCAAATATACTACACTGTCTGAACAATTCCACAATATACTACACTGTCTGAACAATTCCAAAATATACAACACTGTCTGAACAATTCCAAAATAAACTACACTGTCTGAGCAATTCCAAATTATACAACACTGTCTGAACAATTCCAAAATATACAACACTGTCTGAACAATTCCAAAATAAACTACACTGTCTGAATAATTCTAAAATATACTACACTGTCTGAACAATTCCAAAATATACTACACTGTCTGAACAATTCCAAAATATACAACACTGTCTGAACAATTCCAAAATAAACTACACTGTCTGAACAATTCCAAAATATACTACACTGTCTGAACAATTCCACAATATACTACACTGTCTGAACAATTCCAAAATATACAACACTGTCTGAACAATTCCAAAATAAACTACACTGTCTGAGCAATTCCAAATTATACAACACTGTCTCACCAATTCCAAAATATACAACACTGTCTGAACAATTCCAAAATAAACTACACTGTCTGAATAATTCTAAAATATACTACACTGTCTGAACAATTCCAAAATATACTACACTGTCTGAACAATTCCAAAATATACAACACTGTCTGAACAATTCCAAAATAAACTACACTGTCTGAATAATTCTAAAATATACTACACTGTCTGAACAATTCCAAAATATACAACACTGTCTGAACAATTCCAAAATATACAACACTGTCTGAACAATTCCAAAATATACAACACTGTCTGAACAATTCCAAAATATACAACACTGTCTGAACAATTCCAAAATAAACTACACTGTCTGAACAATTCTAAAATATACTACACTGTCTGAACAATTCCAAAATATACAACACTGTCTGAACAATTCTAAAATATACTACACTCTCTGAACAATTCCAAAGTAAACTACACTGTCTGAACAATTCCAAAATATACAACACTGTCTGAACAATTCCAAAATATACAACACTGTCTGAACAATTCTAAAATATACAACACTGTCTGAACAATTCCAAAATATACTACACTGTCTGAAAAATTCCAAAATATACTACACTGTCTGAACAATTCCAACATATACTACACTGTCTGAACAATTCCAGAATATACTACACTGTCTGAACAATTCCAAAATATACTACACTGTCTGAACAATTCCAAAATAAACTACACTGTCTGAACAATTCCAAAATATAAAACACTGTCTGAACAATTCCAAAATATACAACACTGTCTGAACAATTCCAAAATATACAACACTGTCTGAACAATTCCAAAATATACAACACTGTCTGAACAATTCCAAAATATACAACACTGTCTGAACAATTCCAAAATATACAACACTGTCTGAACAATTCCAAAATAAACTACACTGTCTGAACAATTCCAAAATATACAACACTGTCTGAACAATTCCAAAATAAACTACACTGTCTGAACAATTCCAAAATATACAACACTGTCTGAACAATACCAAAATATACAACACTGTCTGAACAATTCCAAAGTAAACTACACTGTCTGAACAAATCCAAAATATACAACACTGTCTGAATAATTCTAAAATATACTACACTGTCTGAACAATTCCAAAATATACTACACTGTCTGAACAATTCCAAAATATACAACACTGTCTGAACAATTCCAAAATATACAACATTGTCTGAACAATTCCAAAATATACAACACTGTCTGAACAATTCTAAAATATACAACACTGTCTGAACAATTCCAAAATATACAACACTGTCTGAACAATTCCAAAATATACAACACTGTCTGAACAATTCCAAAATATACAACACTGTCTGAACAATTCCAAAATAAACTACACTGTCTGAACAATTCTAAAATATACTACACTGTCTGAACAATTCCAAAATATACTACACTGTCTGAACAATTCTAAAATATACTACACTGTGTGAACAATTCCAAAGTAAACTACACTGTCTGAACAATTCCAAAATATACAACACTGTCTGAACAATTCCAAAATATACAACACTGTCTGAACAATTCTAAAATATACAACACTGTCTGAACAATTCCAAAATATACAACACTGTCTGAACAATTCCAAAATATACAACATTGTCTGAACAATTCCAAAATATACAACACTGTCTGAACAATTCTAAAATATACAACACTGTCTGAACAATTCCAAAATATACAACACTGTCTGAACAATTCCAAAATATACAACACTGTCTGAACAATTCCAAAATATACAACACTGTCTGAACAATTCCAAAATATACTACACTGTCTGAACAATTCTAAAATATACTACACTGTGTGAACAATTCCAAAGTAAACTACACTGTCTGAACAATTCCAAAATATACAACACTGTCTGAACAATTCCAAAATATACAACACTGTCTGAACAATTCTAAAATATACAACACTGTCTGAACAATTCCAAAATATACAACACTGTCTGAACAATTCCAAAATATACTGCACTGTCTGAACAATTCCAAAATATATTGCACTGTCTGAACAATTCCAAAATATACTACACTGTCTGAACAATTCCAAAATATACAACACTGTCTGAACAATTCTAAAATATACTACACTGTCTGAACAATTCCAAAGTAAACTACACTGTCTGAACAATTCCAAAATATACAACACTGTCTGAACAATTCCAAAATATACAACACTGTCTGAACAATTCCAAAATATACAACACTGTCTGAACAATTCCAAAATATACAACACTGTCTGAACAATTCCAAAATATACTACACTGTCTGAACAATTCTAAAATATACAACACTGTCTGAACAATTCCAGAATATACAACACTGTCTGAACAATTCTAAAATACCACACTGTCTGAACAATTCTAAAATATACAACATTGTCTGAACAATTCCAAAATATACAACACTGTCTGAACAATTCTAAAATATACTACACTGTCTGAACAATTCCAAAGTAAACTACACTGTCTGAACAATTCCAAAATATACAACACTGTCTGAACAATTCCAAAATATACAACACTGTCTGAACAATTCCAAAATATACAACACTGTCTGAACAATTCCAAAATATACAACACTGTCTGAACAATTCCAAAATATACTACACTGTCTGAACAATTCCAAAATATACTACACTGTCTGAACAATTCCACAATATACTACACTGTCTGAACAATTCCAAAATATACAACACTGTCTGAACAATTCCAAAATAAACTACACTGTCTGAGCAATTCCAAATTATACAACACTGTCTGAACAATTCCAAAATATACAACACTGTCTGAACAATTCCAAAATAAACTGCACTGTCTGAATAATTCTAAAATATACTACACTGTCTGAACAATTCCAAAATATACTACACTGTCTGAACAATTCCAAAATATACAACACTGTCTGAACAATTCCAAAATAAACTACACTGTCTGAATAATTCTAAAATATACTACACTGTCTGAACAATTCCAAAATATACAACACTGTCTGAACAATTCTAAAATACCACACTGTCTGAACAATTCTAAAATATACAACATTGTCTGAACAATTCCAAAATATACAACACTGTCTGAACAATTCTAAAATATACTACACTGTCTGAACAATTCCAAAGTAAACTACACTGTCTGAACAATTCCAAAATATACAACACTGTCTGAACAATTCCAAAATATACAACACTGTCTGAACAATTCCAAAATATACAACACTGTCTGAACAATTCCAAAATATACAACACTGTCTGAACAATTCCAAAATATACTACACTGTCTGAACAATTCCAAAATATACTACACTGTCTGAACAATTCCACAATATACTACACTGTCTGAACAATTCCAAAATATACAACACTGTCTGAACAATTCCAAAATAAACTACACTGTCTGAGCAATTCCAAATTATACAACACTGTCTGAACAATTCCAAAATATACAACACTGTCTGAACAATTCCAAAATAAACTGCACTGTCTGAATAATTCTAAAATATACTACACTGTCTGAACAATTCCAAAATATACTACACTGTCTGAACAATTCCAAAATATACAACACTGTCTGAACAATTCCAAAATAAACTACACTGTCTGAATAATTCTAAAATATACTACACTGTCTGAACAATTCCAAAATATACAACACTGTCTGAACAATTCCAAAATATACAACACTGTCTGAACAATTCCTAAATATACAACACTGTCTGAACAATTCCAAAATATACAACACTGTCTGAACAATTCCAAAATAAACTACACTGTCTGAACAATTCTAAAATATACTACACTGTCTGAACAATTCCAAAATATACAACACTGTCTGAACAATTCTAAAATATACTACACTGTCTGAACAATTCCAAAGTAAACTACAATGTCTGAACAATTCCAAAATATACAACACTGTCTGAACAATTCCAAAATATACAACACTGTCTGAACAATTCTAAAATATACAACACTGTCTGAACAATTCCAAAATATACTACACTGTCTGAAAAATTCCAAAATATACTACACTGTCTGAACAATTCCAACATATACTACACTGTCTGAACAATTCCAGAATATACTACACTGTCTGAACAATTCCAAAATATACAACACTGTCTGAACAATTCCAAAATAAACTACACTGTCTGAACAATTCCAAAATATACAACATTGTCTGAACAATTCCAAAATATACAACACTGTCTGAACAATTCCAAAATATACAACACTGTCTGAACAATTCCAAAATATACAACACTGTCTGAACAATTCCAAAATATACAACACTGTCTGAACAATTCCAAAATATACCACACTGTCTGAACAATTCCAAAATAAACTACACTGTCTGAACAATTCCAAAATATACAACACTGTCTGAACAATTCCAAAATAAACTACACTGTCTGAACAATTCCAAAATATACAACACTGTCTGAACAATACCAAAATATACAACACTGTCTGAACAATTCCAAAGTAAACTACACTGTCTGAACAATTCCAAAATATACAACACTGTCTGAATAATTCTAAAATATACTACACTGTCTGAACAATTCCAAAATATACTACACTGTCTGAACAATTCCAAAATATACAACACTGTCTGAACAATTCCAAAATATACAACATTGTCTGAACAATTCCAAAATATACAACACTGTCTGAACAATTCTAAAATATACAACACTGTCTGAACAATTCCAAAATATACAACACTGTCTGAACAATTCCAAAATATACAACACTGTCTGAACAATTCCAAAATATACAACACTGTCTGAACAATTCCAAAATAAACTACACTGTCTGAACAATTCTAAAATATACTACACTGTCTGAACAATTCCAAAATATACTACACTGTCTGAACAATTCTAAAATATACTACACTGTGTGAACAATTCCAAAGTAAACTACACTGTCTGAACAATTCCAAAATATACAACACTGTCTGAACAATTCCAAAATATACAACACTGTCTGAACAATTCTAAAATATACAACACTGTCTGAACAATTCCAAAATATACAACACTCTCTGAACAATTCCAAAATATACTGCACTGTCTGAGCAATTCCAAAATATATTGCACTGTCTGAACAATTCCAAAATATACAACACTGTCTGAACAATTCCAAAATATAAAACACTGTCTGAACAATTCCAAAATAAACTACACTGTCTGAACAATTCCAAAATATACAACACTGTCTGAACAATTCCAAAATATACAACACTGTCTGAACAATTCTAAAATATACAACACTGTCTGAACAATTCCAAAATATACAACACTCTCTGAACAATTCCAAAATATACTGCACTGTCTGAGCAATTCCAAAATATATTGCACTGTCTGAACAATTCCAAAATATACTACACTGTGAACAATTCCAAAATATAAAACACTGTCTGAACAATTCCAAAATAAACTACACTGTCTGAACAATTCCAAAATATACAACACTGTCTGAACAATTCCAAAATATACAACACTGTCTGAACAATTCCAAAATAAACTACACTGTCTGAACAATTCCAAAATATACAACACTGTCTGAACAATTCCAAAATATACAACACTGTCTGAACAATTCCAAAATATACAACACTGTCTGAACAATTCCAAAATCAAAATTCAAAATCGTAGACAGAGGCAAAATCGATACCCCTACCACACAAATACGTGACCGCTCACTCTTCTTGCTTGGTACAGACACTGCTGTAAAAAAGTGACGGTGTTAAACAAGCTTTATGGGCCATACAGTTCCCGTTCTAAAATGATGCGTCTATGTAAGTGATTTTTACATGTGAGTAAAATGCCCAATGACAAAACTTAATAATCGATTTTCTCTGTTTATTACGTAATTATGAGTGAGCGAGTGATTGTCGTTTAACGCCAATTCAGCAATTTTTCAGCAATATCATTGCGAGAACAATTGATAGCATGGGAATAGCCCAGATGATGATTTACCAATTGGCTTATTGAGATATTTAAAAATGTATTTTCTTACGTAAATTGACAAATGTGAGATATTTATATAATTCGTTGGTGTATCTTTATTTAGAAATGTCACGCCAAATTAATTTCAATGACACTGGAATCTCCAAGCAATTAGCACCTTCTGACGTCCGTTTGACTCTTGTTACATATTAGTTTATATAAGTTTTTCATCATAGGGTTAATAAGCAGGTTAATTTACGTTAACTAGGTGTAACTAAAGGGTTTTCATGTAGTATATAAACTAATGATTCCACCATTTACGGGTCTACTGTTATTACTAAAGCGAGTATAATGTACTCTCCATTTTGTTCTGCGTCAAAGCTACCTTTGTAATTTAATAATGAAAGAAAAAGTTTTAAGAGATCAAAGGGAAACTCAGAGGCTGTATTTTGAAGTAAGACAGACAATACTATGGCCAAAAGTAAAAAGACAAACAATGACGTACAAAACACTACACAGATTGAGGAATACAATCCCCACTAAGACCCCGAGGTGAATTCGTGTGCTATCGAAATTTTGATATTAGGGTGGTAGCCAGTTTAATCGCGATATACATCTGTGGAAAATCGACATAGATTGGATTTGTTTTACTTGTGTTAAGTAGTGAGGTCGAATCCCTCTCATGGCAAAGTGTACTCGATACAACATTATGTGATAAAGTTTGTCAGTGACTTGCGACAGGTAGGCTGTTTTCTCCGGGTAGTCGGTTTCCTCCACCCATAAAACTGACAGCCACGATATAACTGAAATAGTGTTGAAAGTGGCGTTACACACCTTAAACCAAACCAATCAATGATAGAGAGTACCAATGTGATTACCGTGGCCTGGTGGCAAGACGACAATTCTGAAACTTGTGTAGACGTGGAAAGTACAGCAGGCATTCAATATCCACAAGTACCAAAAAATAAATTATACATAGCGCATTGTTTAACTCTAAAATAGAGTTACGGTTTTCACAGTTTTCCGGTTGTTGACTGATTTTGTCTGTTTATATACTTATGAGTTTTGACTTTCCCTTTGTAAGATTGTTCGGAGCTCGGTAATTTTGTTATTACTCTTATATAGTAAAGTTCAAATACATGAGAACAAACGAAACAACAATGGATTCTAAAAAGAATAATGAACTGACCGAACAATGGTGTGACGTCAGGGAAATGTAGACTCCTCCTAAAGCCTAGCAATATGTAGAAACTAACAACTGGCTCCATTGTATTATTTGACAGGCATATAGCAGGCTTGTTATGTCTCAGTAGATTTTAGTATCGCAATTGTTATAACGCGAATGACAAAATAAAATGCGATGTTGTGTTAATCTATTTTACTACAATGTAGAAAGTATAATTTAAGTCTAATAAATAATAAATTGATTGTCTAGCAAGGGCAATTCTCTATATTACATTCCTCCCCAGTGTTTGCCATTTCGAATGACCTACAACATATGATCATAAACAACAACATGATTTGACGATCCATCTAAATGATGAAATCAGCTGAACATCGTTACATCCCCCCTTCTTACAATGGTATTAAAGATGCAGACGACAACGGTTCGATGGTATTTAATTGATCTTAATGCAGGAATGCACAATCTTATATATAAGTAGATTTTGATTCTCAGCAATCCAGCGTAATGTTCTTTTTATGTTAAGGTCAAGCCTTGTTATCAAGGAAAGATTTATCCTTACCAGAAATGCCGGAAATGGTCTTGTTGTTGACGGATTGCATTCGCTGTTCGATATTTTGACTTTATACTATTGATATTTTGATCAATTGTTCATGTATTTGATCAACAAGATGTCAGGTTGAATGACCGATCACACAAAACAACGGTTATACTGTAAACATTTTACGTAATGTACTGAAAATGGTTCGTTAAATGAGAACTTAACACAATATGTCACAAAAACTAAACAACTGTGAAGCGTTAGAAAGTGAAGAACACTATAATTCCTATAAAACCGGTTTATCTGGTGCTTTTGAAAAAGATATGTAGTGCAATATGTTAAATAGAACGGCATGTCTGAAGAATGTATGAATAATAAACAAAAAATATACAGTGTTACAATGTTACAATGTTGATTTCGTTGGTCTTCTTTGCGCTTTCTCTTTAACCGTGAGCTTAGCCAAGTTAGGCCCCACAAAGGGTTAGGATTATGATATTTAACGCCACTTTCAACAATATTTCAGTTATATCGTGGCGGTTAGTTATATTAATGGAGGAAATCGGAGAAAACCCCCGACCTGCCGCAAGACATTGACAGACTTTATAGCACAATGTTGTATCTAATCCACCTCGTCATGAGCGGGAGTAGAACTCACAACTTTAGTGGTGATAGGCACTGATTGTATAGGTAGCATTATTGGAGCTACCATACGATCATGACCATGACGGCCCCTAGTTAGGAACCACAAAATTGGTCAAGATGGAATTATAGGAAGAAGACTTTGAAGATACAAAAGGGCCAATCAGAATCCGTAAATCAAAGACAACACAATGGATGAAAGGACACACAATGATTTACAAAAGATTCACATAAAACTAAAGATCGAGTAACACGAACCCCACTTAAAACCGGAGGTGCTCCGAAAGTAACCCCAAATCAATTAGACTATACTTATTGGAGTTGGTTGTCATGAAATAAAACAACAAACTATACAATTATATAAAAAGAGTTTAAGCAGTGAAGGCCACCATTGTCTTGAAGACAGACTAGTTTTAGAGTTTAAGAGGAACTCCCTGATCGGCCATAGATACTCAAAGGAAACATATATATTTAGAAAATATTGTTCTTGCTAGATAAGCAATATAGTTATTAATCTCCCATATAAAAATGATCAACAAAATCAGCTAGAATTCATTTAAATCATACATTTTTATAACAAACACTGCTGAGAATTAGGAAATTTAATGAACATACTGGGAACACAATCGGAAATGAAAGAACAACGTGTGGAAATTGGTATTTCAATGACAAATGTTTTTGTGCTATGCTCAAATTTAAAAACGAAAAATTGCTGAGTTGGCGTAAAACAGTAATCACACACTTACTCACTCAAAAATGCAACAATCTTCACTTACTGAATATTGTTAGTTTATGTACCAGAAGATACATTATTTTAGGGACTGTTCTTTATATAACTCGCGCACATTAAAAAAAATCATAGGGTAACACAGTTTTAAACTTATACTACATATAAAAGCAACGATTTTGGGAATTGTCGATTGCATGGATATCAGAACTGTTCCAACTGTGATGTTGTTTGTTTTGTTGTTCATCTTATAAATAGAATAAAATTTACATCTTGTTTTTGTCAAATCATGTCTAAATGGACAATTCTAGACATCACCATGACAAACACTTAAATTTGTATAGAAAAAGGGATTTCTGTTAATTAGATATATGTCCATTGAGATATATGATGCCAGTTTATGCATAGACGTCAGAAACAAAGGTGATTAAATACCATGGCTTTATTTGATGTAAAAATCTTCTTTTTGCAAATAAAATGGATGAAATAGGATCACGGTGTGATTGAAGGGATATTGTTTAAAATTAAGAGAATACTATATCAGCTCAATTTACTGCGTAAACATGGTCATAAAATTAAAATTAATAAGCATAAAGATTATCTCTATAAAGGACACATGCATGTTTAATTATTTCTGCATGTAATGTTTAGGGATATAAACGACAACTTATAACGATCTGGTCTGCCATACAAAACATGTTCATTTTTAAAATCCACCCGTAAGACATACGTAAACATAATACCTGGTCATACATACATGTTGCGTATGTATTCCTGGGCACCTAAGTTCACCCCCTTTTTAATGGAGGTTCGTACTGCTCGGTCTTTCGTTTTCTGTGTAATGTATTGTAGATGGTTGTTTATCTTTTTATTCTTTTTTCTTTTGCCATTATATTGCCTATCCTTCGTCAATTTGTGGCTTCTGATTACCCCTTTTGTATATTCTGCATGCTACACTCGTTCCTGAGTATATTCACTGGCGACACCATGCGGTCTCATTTCACAGTAGTTTCTACAACTACTCTGAATGTTTCTTCTATCTTCTGGAGCGTCTTTAATATAAACACATTAATCGTTTACATAGAGTTGTTTGTCCTTTTGTACCTTTTTCTTTGGTCATTGTATTGTCTGTTCTTCTTCGATATACGGATTCTGATTACACCTTTGGTATCTTCAAACTCTTCTTAAATCTCAACTTTCATTTTGTTTTTGAAATTCACAATTGATAGGAAGACTTTGATGATACCACAGGAGCAATCTCAAGTATTTGCCGGCACTTTTTATAAGAGTATGTATAGTGCGTTCTCGTCTAAGTTTCTTGCACCAGTTTGTTTTGTTCCTAATTACGCATTAGAAAATTGCCGTTGGACTTTAAGCTACAAGAAATAAACAAGGAAGCAAACAACCAGTGTTTATATAGACTAATACAATATCATTTTGTGTAACAATCTATCTATTTGAAATGGCAAATAAAACATGAATTCGAATCCATCACAATTAGCATATAAAATAAGATATACAATCGACTATTGAAATATGTAGCAATAACCACATTACAATATGAGAGAAATAAAAATAATGATGCATTTTCCCATGCATCGTTGGGATGGTTATTGGGAAAGGGAATATACTACTTTTGATACAATGTCGGATTTTATCCGTCGTAAAAACAATTTTAAAAATCAACGTACAGTATGTGTCATTAACATAATATCCTTCAATTCATTCGTGCCTCTGCTTTTTTTTTATTTGTATTGATGCTTTGTCTTGTGTCAACGCTTGTTGCATTTCAATGGACACAATTTAATATCGCTCAAATGTCATATTCTTCACCACTAGTGGAGCAGAAACTGCTTACCATTCCGGTTTTAGTCGGTTTCGTATTGTTCAATCTTAAGTGCGAGGTGTACTTGATTCAACATTTTGTGATAAAGTTTGTCAGTGACGTGTGACAGGTCGGTGGTTTTCATCGGTTACTCAAGTTTCCTCTACCAATAAAACTGACAGCCACGACATAGCTGAAATATTGTTGAAGGTGGCGTTAAACACCATCAACCTCAATCTTTAGCTTTCTCTGTAGTGTTTTGTAGACCACTATTTATCAATTTGTGCCTTTTCTTATGAACACTGTATGGTCTTTCGTCCTTCTTCGATTTACGGCTTCTGATTAGCCCTTTTATCTTCAATCTTTTTTCTCCACTTCAAAAGAATATCATATATGCTTACACTATAGTATTTCAAATACCGATTCTTCTAACCAATAATCAATATAGCTAGTAGGTTCAACGTCTTCAGAAAAACTTTATACAAATTGTTTTACCTGGAATTCGCGTGCAGCAAGGTACATGAGAGTTTGTTACACCGGATGTATCAGGCATTGCTTACTTAACCAGTTTTTTTAACTATTAGTCAGCAAATTACAGCTCATGTAATATGTACATGCCTTACTAATACAATCGCCGTATTGGATGCAATGTATATGCAAAGTTTAGCGTGCTCGCCTCGAGTGCGAAAGATCGTGGGTTCGAGCCCCCGACAGGTAAACATAAAGACTATAAAATATACTTTTCTGCTTATCCGCTAAGCACACATCATTCAGGATTAAGAAAAAAGACTGGTTAGTTTGGAAAGTGGGAAATACTTGCGTGACCACGTCATATCCCTCTCAGGGTATATTGTGCTTAACCCCGCAACTTTTTATTCAAGTGCCTGCACCAATACATGAGAATGAACGGTACCGATGTTGGCTATGCTGTTTTGTTCCATCGGGTGTACTTGCTCACAAAGACGTACATTATTTTTAAAATGTTTTTTCACTTATACATATAACCCGTTTGCTTTATAGACAAGTATGTTTTATATTTTAAAATCTTGTAGATGTCTACATGTTGTCACAAATGACCACGGATATGTTTCACTTGTAAACACTTCCCGGTCCTTTCCGCATTCACGACTTATTACCGAGTTTGTAACTAGATTAACCCGACGGTTGCCACTAGTGGAGCAGGAACTGCTTACCCTTCCGGAACACCTGAGTTCACCCCCGGTTTTTAGTGGGGTTCGTGTTCCTCGATCTTTAGTTTTATATGTATGTTTTGTAGATCGCTATTTGTCCTTTTGTATTTTTTCTTTTGGTCATTGTGTTGTCTGTTCTTCTTCGAGATACGGATTCTGATTGCCACTTTGGTATCTTCAAACTCTTCTTAGCTATTATGAGATAGAAGGAACATGTGTTGACGCCACGATATAGCTAAAATACTGCTAAAGTAGGCGTTAAACATCAATCAATGAATCAATCATTATTTTGCTTTTCAATCTTTTGACTGATCATTACCAATTAAATATATTCCATAAACCGCGTCGTCGTACGTACTAAATTATATATATTTTCTCTTGACTTCAGTGCCAGATTTAGGACAAATGAGGCCATGAGCTAGTTAAGCTATGAGGCCCCTTACTTGGGCGCTGAAGGAGGTAGATCCGATACGCCTACACAGGCAGTCGGTGTTAAAATGACTATTTTGATGCAGAAACATTAATTAGTTTAATTGTTCAATAAAATTACTTTTCAAGATTGAAGGACATTAACATCTGTGGTCTTCTAATAGTGACAGTTTTATGACATTTTTATTAGAATTTAGATGCTTGTACATAGCAAATTGTTGAAAGACAGAGACTGGCGAATGTGTTATCTTATATCTGGTTTACTTTTAATGTTCTGTTAGTTTTAATTTGGAGTGTCCAAGAGGATAGAAGATAATTTCATTGTACAGTGGTGGCTCAGTATCAGTAGTTTTTGGTTTTAAAATACAAGTTGCACCCAGTTTTAGTTTTTATTGATGCCCACATTTTGGATAAAAGAACCCGTCTTAACAGTCGGGCATACATGCTCAGGAAATTTAGGAATAGTTAAAATATTACGTTATATTAAGTCAGACATGTACACTGCGTCTGCAGCAATCTCGAAGCTATTATATATTACCAATATATTTGGCAGGAAGATGCCCCACCCCCTACTGACCTACTGACGGGGCCCTGTGCTTAAGCAAACCTAAGCACAATGGTCAATCGGGCACTGCTTGACTTAAGCCCAGTATACACGATGCAAGTTTTGCATCCAAGTCTCCATTCAAGTTACTTGAATTCAAGTTTTTTGATCGTGTATACCATACAAGAAACTTGAATCAAAAAACTTGAACGGACTTGGATGGAATAGAAATGCATCCTATTTTTTTTCAACTTGGATGGAACTTGGATGGAGATTGGCCAATCAGAAGACGGAATCCTTATCAGCATCAATTTGTGAATGTAAATAATAACAACTACATGTGTTGTGCAAAGATGGCGGGTAAAGAGGAAACTCCAACATGCAGGAAAAAGACAGTTACATGGACTAATGAAATGATTGAAGATCTAATAGACTTCATAGAAATACATCCCATCGTCGCCTTCGAAGCCATTTACGAGCCATACTGACCTCTTTTTTGAGCTTAATCTCCTTCGCAGTACAATTGTACATAATAATGCAATACAAAGGGAAGCACTCTCCTCTCCTCCCAGAAATGCCATTTTGTTTGTTGTATCTCCCGCCAAAACTTGTGTGTATTCATCAAAATTTCTTGCATCGTGTATACACAAACTTGAATTCAAGTTTTCTTGATCCAAGTTTTCTTGAATGGAGACTTGGATGCAAAACTTGTATCGTATATACCGGGCTTTACATGTATAATTATCACTTGTTTGGTATTGACCTTACACCTTTATGATATTAATTCTCTGATAGTGAGAAAATAATATCACCCAGATATATTGACCCTGCAAGATGTCCTTGGAATATAATGTTGATATTGTCGCTATAATATTACATCTATAACTCATACACAAGGGAAGTCCATCTATGACAACTGAGCTTAATTTAATTTGTTACTTGTCATGTCATTATATTTAATTACTCTGTGTTTACGATCCATGAGCACAAGCAGTTGATGTATAAATCTCTCCCAGTGGTATTATAATAGATAAACACTTCATTAGATTTATGTATAATGTTTTGTAGATCGTTGTTTGTCCTTTTGTACTTTTTCATTTGGCCAATGTGTTGTGTTTTCTGTCCATCTTCGATTTACGGATTCTGTTTACCCCTTTGGTATCTTCAAACTCTTCTTCTAGGAGTGTCTAAATCTCTCCTCCCACTGATATTATAGATAAACACCGATATAAGTGTCTAATTCAGTTATCTCATTCGCATCTTTACCACTGTTTTCTTCAGTAATTTTCTCCCAGAACAAAACATTTTATCTAAAAAAGGACAAAAGGACAAACAATGATAAATAAATTATTACACAGAAAACTAAAGATCGCACAACACCAACCCCACTAAATATACGAACCCCCCAAAAACCCGGGGTGAACTAAGGGGCTCCGGAAGGGTTAGCAGTTCCTGCTCCACATGCGTAACCCATTGTATTACTCTTATTATAAACCCGGTGATAAGTCATGAATTGTGATTACGACGGAACCATATCCGTGGTCATTTGTGAAACAGATACTCCGTAACCAAGTCATGGTGGCGACCGTGAAGCTTCATCTTGACAACTAGGAACCCTTGTAAACAACAACGCTCTATCAAGGAAATCATGATAGGGACCACAAACCGCTCGAATATCGAATAAAGTGAGAGATATATACTAATTTATAGAAACATTTTGCAACGGGAATTTTAAAACAATACTCAGAACGGGGAGTTTCAAAGGTGGCAGATTCGCCTGTTTCAGTAATGATAACTGTCGGGCAAGGATGAGACACTATATGAACGCTTTAGCGCGAACCCTTCAACCATTTACTGACCCTCTAAATAAGCATAGTCAGTCACTAGGGAGTTTAGAACATTTTTGTACGATGTTGATCTATAGCTTAAAACAATAGCTAAGTTTTTTTCCATGAACTATGTTTGACGAACTTTGTTGGAAGTTGTAAGGCTAAATACGTAATGGTCACTAGATAAAATTAAGCACCGCCCACTGACCTTTTGTAATTTTCCATCTGCATGGTTTCATAACTGCACATGTATTTATAGTCTGTGTCGGTGTGCAACGGACTAACGTAACACAATGGACAAAAAGAGAAGATTTGTTTCAACTACCGATGAGGAAATCGAACAAAAGAGACTTAAAATGAATGCACAAAAAAACATTAAACAGAACATTGCGACGGCAATTTTATTACGCGAGTATTTAAAGGAAAAACATTTGGATACTGCGGTTGAACACTACAATCCTCAACAACTTGATGAGTGCCTGGCGCATTTCTTTATGAATGTTAGGAAAAGTGATGGAGTACGCTATAAAACTACATCGCTATCCTGTCTAAGATATTCACTAAACCGATATTTAAAAACATCGCCTTATATATAAAAAAAATGACATTGTTAAGGACGCAAGTTTTGCAAATTCAACAGAAAATTTTAAGGCAGCTATTGCAGAGCTCAACATGATGGGATTAGGTGATGTCGAACATTATCCTGCTATAAATGAAACTGACAGAAGAAAATTGTATACCTCTTTATATCTGTCTCCCAAAACTCCTTTAGGGCTTCAAAATGAAGTTCAATTTGACATTCGCTTTCATTTCTGTAGAAGATGGAATGAAAACGTGCCACAAATGCATAAATCAACATTCATGGTGAAGAAAGATTCTAAAACCGGATTAAAGTACATAATGAAAACAATAGACGAACTGACCAAAATCCATCGTGCAGATGATAAAGAGAAAACGTCAGCAATAATGCCCGAGAATCCTGGGTCTGAATTTTTTCCTGTGTTATCGTATGAAAAATATGTGAGTAAACTGAATCCTAATTGTGAAAAACTATGGCAGCGATCGAAAGATGAGTTTTGCGACGACGATCAGATTTGGTATAATAACGTACCACTTGGAGAAAAAACGATTGGAAGTTTTATGTCTGTCTTGAGTAAGAAATGTGATTTGTCGCAATCATATACTAATCATTCTATCAGAGCTTCTGGTGCTACAATATTAGCTAAAAATTCCTACTGTCATTCTCAGATCATGGCCATTACAGGACATAAGTCTGTGTCATCACTCGCATTATACCAAAGGATCGACGATGATGACATAATTCGGATGGGACAAACTTTGACGCGGAACATTACACATGAAAACTGCTAAAACATCAGCGTTGGCATCTACCACATCCACTAAAGCATTGCCTGCTCCAAACATTCTACCTATAGAGGATGGTACAACACAGGAATTTACCGAGAAAGTTCAGTCCCGCAGTGATCTGTATAAGAGCTCTAAGGATTACAGGGCTAAAACAATACCGCTCAGTGGCACTCTACCCTGTACTGCATTTAAACCAAAACATGTTAGGCAAAATGAAAAAGCAATGGAAGCACAGGGATTTAGCGAATGTTTGCAAGGTGTGGACTTAAATGAATTGTTTACAGAATTTACGGAAACAACCGTCGTAAAGTACAGTGCCAAAGATATTTTACTGTGTTTTTCTAAATCAAAATACACACACATATATATAGTGTTGTTCCGTGACCATTGTGTATAAGAAGGACTGATTCGGGATTTGTTAGCCGTACATTCTTTTAAGTAGTTTATTAGAAACGTTAATTTCTTTCTTTTTTATTGTGTTTCAAGAAGAGATTTTTTACTGTGTTATATAGTGAGCCTGGTCACGTACACTTGGCATACGTCGTGTCTCAGTTATCGATTACAATATTTCTTTATTTCGGGCAGCGTCAAGGTCAAATTATACAACAATAGATTATTCAATGCTGCAGTCACCTTCACGACTTCTATCGTTATTCTTAGGAATGGAATTTTCCACTGACCAGTAAAGCGTATTAATCTTATTACCGGTATCGAGATTCCCATATATGGCTCTGTCTTCTTATGTTATTTTTAGGAATGATTTTATCCAATCATAGGTCGTCAAATAAATGCTACATCGTACAAACATATTTAAACGGAAATCTCATAGGACATCACACAAAGTATTAAAACAATCCTTCAGACATACTGTAAGACATAAATTTAACGTTTCTCTTTAAATTGTTTTGAGTAATTTACTTGATAACAACATCTTATTCTGTCTGTCTCAGTAAGGCAATATTGACTTTAGTTAGATTTCTTGCAATTTTGAATAATAACTTTTGATGACAGTGGGATGATATCAATTCAACTAGTATTTACGAAACACTTAACACCCAGTCTTCTAATCAGTAAAAATTGATCCCTAATTACAAATAAGAGAATGTTTCTCTGATATACGAATCCCCAAGATAATGTCATCAAATTTATCCTGGCTGGTACAATAGAAAGTCTCAAGTCTGCACTGAACGTATTAGTGTATTAGATATATGATAAAATTACTTACATGAAATAAGTCATTATTTGTAGTGTTAAGCCTATAATTTTATATGGAATGGAAAAAAAAACGTTTGTAGATTGAACAAATGAATACTTGTTTTTGACTTTGAGCGTACCTGATGAAGGTTATTTCAGAATCGTTTGACTATGAGCGTACCTGATGAAGGTTTTTCAGAATCGTTTGACATGGAACGTACTTGATGAAGGCTTTTTTTTAGATCTTTTGCCTTGGGGCGTACCTGATGAAGGTTTTTCAGAATCGCTTGACTTGGAGCGTACCTGATGAAGATTATTTCAGAATCGTTTGACTTGGAGCGTACTTGATGAAGGTTTTTCAGAATCTTTTGACTTGGAGCGTACCTGATGAAGGTTTTTCAGAATCTTTTGACTTTGAGCGTACCTGATGAAGGTTTTTCAGATCTTTTGCCTTAGAACGTACCTGATGAAGGTTGTTTCAGAATCTTTTGACTTGGAACGTACCTGATGAAGGTTGTTTCAGAAACGTGTTGTGAGCACTAAATTTGATTTCTACGTTTTAATGGTTTTCTCTTTGGGTTTCAAGATGGCGGTTGTCTTCTATGTGTCTAAGTTAACATACAATTTTTTCACGCCACGATATGGATGAAATATTGCTAAAGTTGGGATTAAGCACCAATCAATCAATCAATCAATCAATTTTCTGAGTATTCAAATAACGATATAGCTTTATATTTTTTAATTTATTCGATTTTCCACGAAGGCGTACTCTATTTTTTTTTATGAAACTGAGAATCAACCAATCTTGTGAATTCTACGATATGTAATGTCAATAGAAAAATAAGACATGTACAAGGGGTATACATATTCGTCTTCAAGACGCCATTTCAATCGCTTGTATACACAAACAAAGGAATTTACATAGATGCTTAACCTATATTGTTTTTTCTTCTAGCCAAAATATCATTTTATATACTGTCCTCTGCTACTGTCCTGTGACCTTTGGAGATACACTATGTAATATAAATCACTGTCTGTTTTTGCATTGCCTCTTTGTTATATTATCATATTGACCATCGAACTTACTAAACCAATAATAACGGTATTATTGAATTTTAGTTATGATTCTTTCTTTTAATATTCAAAGAAATATGAAAATGTTAGTCATTGTTATTATGCCTTCCTTAATGCGTTTTAAGACATTATCTATATTGGGGTTATGGTGTTTAATGCCACTTTCAACACTGTTTTAGCTATATCGTAGGGATCAGTTTTATTGGTTAAGGAAACCACCCGTAGAAAACAACAGAACTGTCGCAAGTCACTAACAAACTTCATCATATATTGTTGTATCACGTACACCTCGCCATGAGCGGAATTAAGACTCACAACGTTAGTGATGATATGCACTGATTGCATATGTAGTAGTAAATCCAACTACTATACCATTAAAACCACGACGGCCCCATGCTAAATCATATGAATTGCAAAGAAATGTTCATGCATCAGAAGAATTATCAGATTTAATGTTTTGATTTTTGGTGTTTAACACCACTTTCAGCTATATCATGGCGATCAGTTTTAGTGGTGGAAGAAGCCGTAGTACCCGGAGAAAACCACCGACTATGGACAAGCAACTTGTAAGCTTTATCACTGCGGCTGCGAGTCGAGTGCACCCTTTTTTGTAATTTATAAAGCCGGGCGCGAACCCACGCCGTATTGGGGATAGGCTTGTATGAGTTGTTAGCTATTCCAACTACCTAACTCATTGAGCCATCCGAACCCTGAAGAATTATCAGAGGAAAACATACCACTGTTGACATAATGACTGGCGTTCTTGTCACTATAGATGTACTTTCTACATGTAAAGGATTGGGCACTGATCAAGCATACAGTTGGGAAAGCAACTTAGAATTTAGATGCTATGCTATGTTTTGTTTTGTTTTGTTGTTTTGGTCTTCGTGCTTTGTCTTGTGTTCACTGTGTTTCCGGTATTTTTTGATTGTCCATTAGTTTTCTCTAACGTTTATTAAATAAAATATGTATTATTTGTGAACATTTTAGAATTGTTATCTCAATAGAGATTGGATAGCAATTAGTTTCCGAAAAACATATTGAAGATAGGAAGTGTATGTGTGACCTTTTTTCAAATATTCTAGATTAAATATGAAAGCGTTTGTGTAGATCCATATATAGAACATGATGTTGAATATGTAGGGAGATGGCGAGAAATAATTTACCCCAATTCATTTTATATAAGTCAACGGGCTATATATGTAATAGTGTTAAGAGAAAGTAAGGGTAATAACAAAATTACCGAACTCCGAACAATCTTACAAAGGGAAAGTCAAAACTCATAATTATATAAACAGACAAAATCAGTCAACAACCGGAAAACTGTGAAAACCGTAATGACCCTGAGTTGGTACAGGCATTTCTAAAGAAATGGTGGGTTGAATCAGATTTTAAAGCGCCAAAACCTCCCGCTCTCATTACGGTTCAAAGGTTCCGGCTGTCACTATAACAGTATTTAAATACAGGAACAAAATAGGTAAAATAGTTGTCAAAGCGGTACCATATTCAGTGAAATAAATGGAATTTTGATGAAGATGTTTATTTTTGTTTGTTTGATGGTGTTTAACGTCACTTTCAACAATATATCAGTTATATCTTAAGGGCCCGGGTGGCTCAATGAGTTAGGTAGCTGATTACCTAACAATTCATGCAAGCCTATCCCCAATACGGCGTAGGTTCGCGTCCGGCTTTGTAAATTACAAAATAAGTTGCACTCGACTCGCAGCCGCAAGTGATAAAGTTGACCAGTTGCTTGCCCATGGTCGGTGGTTCACTCCGGGTACTCCGGCTAAAACTGGTCGCCATGATATAGCTGAAATATTGTTAAAAGTGGCGTTAAATACCAAAAATCAATCAATCAATCAGTTATATCATGGCAGTCAGTTTTATTGTTTGAGGAAAGCGGAGTACCCAGAGAAAACCACCGACAAACTTTATCACAGTATGTTGTATTGAGTACACCACCTCTGTGTTAATTGTGATATGCATTGGTTGCACAGGTAGTTGTAAATCCAGCTACCATGCGATCACGACCTCGAAGTGCTGTTAATTAACCGTTTCTTTGACAAAAATAATAGTATAAATAGCTGACCATTAACAAGATCTAAATATATTAAGTTCGTGCTAGAAATGTTTGTCAGGCTGCTGAATGAAAATACAAACTTTTTATAGTCTTGTGTGGATGTAGAATATTCTAGACGGGATGTCTTTATGTAATTATGCCTCCTAAAGGAAATAAGGAAAATGCTTTATATTCATTTACAAAAAGTTGAGACAATTTTTAACTGATAATCGATCTAGAAAAGAACGTTATATTGTTTATATGGTTATACAGTCAAGCCTGTATTACGAGGTCACCTTTGGGACAAAGACAATGTAGCCTTAGATGAGAGCTGACCTCTTAAAAGAAGTTCAATTCATATGACATTTTCTATGACAGGACAAGTAAAAGGTGACCTTTTAATACAGGTGACTGTTGAATAGAGGTGACCATATGAGCAGGTTTACCTGTATGTCAAATACTGCGTGTATTTATTATATGTAAATTCAAGACCTCTCTCTAGCCAAGTAATGTTTGATTGCTATACACATTAAATTATATAGAACGACAACGGAATTCACGCACCAATGATCTTTATCGTGATGGCGTGATTGAATTACGGACAATTAATGTATTCTTTCTTTCTCTGTTACTATTATCTTTTAAATAGTTCAGTCAGACCCCATTTTGTTGATTTGTTTACTTCAAATTTCCAGACATTTTTACATCTAAGCAGAGACCATCGTAGTCGTGATCCTATGGAAGCTGGATTTACAACTACCTGTGGCATCAGTGCCTACCACCACGAACGTTGTGAGCTAGAATACTGCTTATGGGGAGGTGTATTCGATACAATATTATGCGATACAATTTGTGACATGTCGGTGGTTTTCTCCAGGTACTCTGGTTTCCTCCACCAATAAAACTGACAACCGATATAACTGAAATATTGTTGAAAATGACGTTGAAGGTGAAAGATCATACCCCCCCCCCCCCCCCTCTACACGTAGCTATTCAAATTGTTATTGTAGGTTAACTATTATGGATATAATATATATATCGAAATTTCAAATAAAACGAATAATTTGAGCTCACTATATCGTCGTTTAACTGTGTCTTTATAATTAATGATTAGTTGTGGATTATGTTGTTTAACGCCACTTTCAATAATATTTCAGTTATATCGTGGCGATCAGTTTTATTGGTGGAGGAAATCGGAGTACTCAGAGAAAACCCTCGACCTGTCCCAAGTCACTGACAAACTTCATCACATAATGTTGTATCGAGTACACATCGCCATGCACGGGGTTCGAACTCACAATCTTTAGAAATAAGGATACGATAATCGTGAAATGATAATAACAAGCGTGCTGGATATATTCCTTGATTTCATTTATTGTCCTAAAGAGCTAGTATAATGAATTGATATCATTTAAAAATTAAATTATTTGGTAATACATTCACATGATTGGCACAAAAAAACGCAATAGTTCTTGGCAGCTATATCTGACCGGTTAACGAAACGTTGATACGCGTATGGATTTTATAATGTGATGTACCCATGAAAATGTAAATATCAAAATTATTGCGCACGACACGTTTCTAGAATAATCTTCATCAGGTACGCTTAACATCGAAGAATTGCAAAACCAAATAATTGTAAAGTGTTTTGGGGCAATAAAACCAAAGGGCCTAAACAGGACAACCAAAATCAGCTAAGGCCACATATGCCTGAGGGAGGAGAACCTTAGATTTGATAAAAACAAATTACATATTCTGTGATAAATATATCTAATAAACCATTTTAGTGCCGAAACACTGACTACATATTTTTGGGCATCGGTTTCATTGAACATATAGGAGAGTTTTTATCACTCTGTACTAACCAACATAAGATTTGTTTAGTGAACTATTTAAAGCTGAGGTGCATATCCCTAGCTCAAACATAGTCTTAAACGATCTTGGCTGTCTGGATTATGCCTTTGGGCTTGTTTACTTTGCCGCTCAGGTGAGGTGTACTCAATACAACATTATGTGATCAAATTTGTCAATGACTTGGACAGGTCGGTGGTTTTCCCTGGTTCCCTCCACCAATAAAACTGAAATATTGTCGAAAGTGGCATTAAACAGCATAGCCCCTAGCCACAACCCTTGCTTATATTTACTTCATTATGTTTTTCCAATCTTTTGACTGTCAGAACAATTCCAAAATCAGATATCAAAATCGTAGAAAGAGGGAAAAACTCATTTATCTCTAAAAGATGTGGCTACTTTCATAAATCGCATTTCAATGAAACAACACCCAAAGTACCGATGTCAGAAGATATTTAAGAGTAAATGCCCATCCAGTTACTAAAAGTAACACTCCAAACAATATACATTATATTACTGTAAGTTTTAACACTTAAGCATTACTACATAATTTATATAAACATGACATGACATTTTTCTTATGGAATGGTACATATATTATAGTTTTTGTTTGAACTATATTTAGCAAATTTACAATTAAAACCTCCTTCAATGATAATAGTAATTAGCAAACAGTACTTAAAGTTCCTTAAAGGCATACAGTCGCTCAAATTGATTTTTTTTTACATTAAAAGTTGCCAATATTCGTTGTTTTATACTAATTGCAGTTGAAATTTTTCATTATATCATATGTAAATAGCCTAGAACGAATGAAATACGTCGCTTTTTGATTTTCTTGTATCCATTAAAGAATTCAATGTTGACCCGTACAATAGTCATATATTCCGTGACCTACAAAGTGAACCTTTTCGGTAAAGCGTTTGCGCATGTGCGAAATTGTTTGCGGAAGGAAAAGCACATGTATGGCACAAACACAAATATTGACGGATTCTACACGAAAACGACACAAATATGAGGATTTCGTGTAAAAATAAAAAAAAAAAGTGTTATACCGACCTACTCCATTTTTCAACACGTATACGGTAAGCATAATTTAGTATTTTTTCACGGCCGAATCGTATTTTGACAGTAGAATTGCATCGTCGTTTTTTATATTATTCTTTTTTTTTTTCAGGAGAACACGCTAGGTGATATCTCTTTTAAATTAGAGACTAAAATAATGAACTTTATGACTGTTTGGTTTTTTTTTTTAAATATAATCAAAACAACTCAAGTGTTGTAAATAATATACAATACAATTTGTTTACAATGTTCCCATTATCAGGCCCCTTTGCAGAGTTTTTTTTTTTTTATTGATTACATCACGTATTTCAGATTTTAAGTGTCATTCTTACTAAATACCATTATACAATATTAACTGATTACCCCAGATCCAATTTCATAGATATATTTCTTAAATTATATTAATTATAACGAATGTACATGAAAGCATGCTTCCTGGTTATTCATAGCAGTTATCAGTGTCCGGCAAACTTCGGAAAATCAACCGACTTATAATTAGGTGTGTTAATGGCGATTTTACCAACAGACATTCGAATTATTTTCACTAATTACGACATTATAGCATATTTTTTAAGCCTGGCTTCTTGTTCAGAACATTTTATTAGTATGATAAAACATCGGATATTGGCAACTTTTAATATAAACAAAAAAAAATCAATTTGAGCGACTGTATGCCTTTAAGCGTCACATGTTTACGCATGCTCAACACTGATATGTTGTCCAAATACAAATTTTAGTCTTACTATGTTTTGGTTCATGTTTAGTACGATGTCCTTAACATAGAAATATAACACAAGAAATGATTTTAATTCGAAAATGGACTGATTCATTTTATATAATGTATCCTTTTGTAAAGTCATAATTTATTAATTCAACAAGTTAAGAATGAATATTATAAGTTATAATTTTAAATATAAACATTTTGATTAGAGATTATATATTTTTATATCGACTGTCTTGGAGAATAGTTATATGTTTAAATATCATGTGAAATTTTATTATTTATTGATTGAACCAGGGAGATAATCATGTTTTGATATATGGTGGCAATAATTTGATAATTATTTAAAATCGAAAATGGATTGATTCGTTTTAAATAATTTATCTTACTTATATACATATGTAGAAATTTATGTATTTGATATTATTATTATTATGTTTTGCGACAGGTCTGGTTTTCTCCTGGTATTCCAGTTTCTGGCACCAATAAAACTGACCGCCACGATATAACTGAAATATTGTTGAAAGTGGCGCTAAACACCATAACCCCTATTATTATGTTGATAAGGGTAACAACAAAATTACCGAACCCCGAACAATCCCACAAAGGGAAAGCCAAAACTCATAAGCACATAAACAGACAAAATCAGTCAACAACCGGAAAACTGTGAAAACCGCAATGACCCCGACCTGGTACAGGAATTTCTAAAGAAATGGTGTTATTACAAGTCATATTGATATTATTAATCGATAAAGATAATTTGTGCTTGCTATTTATCATCAAACAGGTTTTGTGATATCACTTGTATTCTTATGCATGTCGCGTTTATCGGGAAAAAGTAAAGGCAACCTCACAACTGCAGGATATGTGTCGCTTAACTCCCATCTTAGCGTATGAATTTTGCTTATTGTTGAAGACTCTACAGTGACTGTGAAATGCAGAACAGTAATAAAAGCGCTGTTCCTTTACTTTATGTTTTGTCTAAGTGTAATTTTGGATAATCTCTCAAGCGCTGTTCCTTTACTTTATATGTTTTGTCTAAGTGTAAATTTGGATAATCTCTCAAGCGCTGTTCCTTTACTTAATGTTTTGTCTAAGTGTAATTTTGGATAATCTCTCAAGCGCTGTTCCTTTACTTTATATGTTTTGTCTAAGTGTAAATTTGGATAATCTCTCAAGCGCTGTTCCTTTACTTTATGTTTTGTCTAAGTGTAATTTTGGATAATCTCTCAAGCGCTGTTCCTTTACTTTATCTTTTGTCTAAGTGTAATTTTGGAAAATCTCTCAAGCGCTGCTCCTTTACTTTATGTTTTGTCTAAGTGTAAATTTTGATAATCTTTCGAGCGCTGTTCCTTTACTTTATGTTTTGTCTATGTGTAATTTTGGATAGTCTCTCAAGCGCTGTTCCTTTACTTTATTTTTTGTCTAAGTGTAATTTTGAATAATCTCTCAAGCGCTGTTCCTTTACTTTATGTTTTGTCTAAGTGTAATTTTGGATAATCTTTCAAGCGCTGTTCCTTTACTTTATGTTTTGTCTAAGTGTAAATTTTGATAATCTTTCGAGCGCTGTTCCTTTACTTTATGTTTTGTCTATGTGTAATTTTGGATAGTCTCTCAAGCGCTGTTCCTTCACTTTATTTTTTGTCTAAGTGTAATTTTGAATAATCTCTCAAGCGCTGTTCCTTTACTTTATGTTTTGTCTAAGTGTAATTTTGGATAATCTTTCAAGCGCTGTTCCTTTACTTTATGTTTTGTCTAAGTGTAAATTTTGATAATCTTTCGAGCGCTGTTCCTTTACTTTATGTTTTGTCTATGTGTAATTTTGGATAGTCTCTCAAGCGCTGTTCCTTTACTTTATTTTTTGTCTAAGTGTAATTTTGGATAATCTCTCAAGCGCTGTTCCTTTACTTTATTTTTTGTCTAAGTGTAATTTTGGATAGTCTCTCATGTTCATTTACATAAATATCCTTTCTTACTCATTCAATTAACAAAAACGTTACTCTGTTTCTTGTTTGTAAATATATAGAAACACCTATAGACGATCTAGATTGGAAATCTACAACGTCAAATAGTAAAGTCATAAGAAGACTGTAAGAAATCCTACAAAATAGTACATTTTTGCATGGCTGGAACTAATATTTGACGATAAGTCTTAACGTAATTATACACACGCTGTTAACTAAAATGCAGCCTGTAGCACTCCATGATTATTCTATGCTTATTATTTCCTTGGCGGTTTTGTGTTAGGGTTATGGTGTTTAACGCCACGTTCAACAATATTTCAGTTATATCTTGGCGGTCAGTTTTATTGGTGGAGGAAACAGGAGTACCCGGAGAAAACCATCGACCTGTCGCAAGTTACTAACAAACTTTATCACATAATGTTGTATCGAGTATACCTCGGATGAGCGGGATTCGAAATCACAACGTTAGTGATAGACACTGATTGCAACTACCATACGATGACAACCACGACGGCCCCAGCTTTATTGGTTTTGTCATTCTACTTGTTTTAGATATGCGTATATAGGTTCGAACATATTGCCTCAAATCCAATTAATTTGTTTACCATTTGAAGACATTTAATACTAAAACATAATATTGATGGTTGTGTATCCATGTTGTCTCCGATCCCACTGGCCACATGTAGAGGGGCATTTAAAATATTTCTATTATTGTAGTACTGCCATATATTGATCTTTGTGGACATATATGTTTGTAGAGAACGTTAGATTCTTAAAACATAAGGATTACTGTTTTCAACAATTGCATCCTTTGTGCGGAAACATTTCTGAATTGGAAAAAGGTATTTATTTTCTTAATTAGCATTTATATTATATATCATCGTTTTGGGAACTAAATACAAGCTTTGTCAATAGATTTAAATTTCAAAAATTCGGAAAACACGTTTTTAATTTGTCATTTATTGACGTAAAATATTAATAAATGTATCATCTAAAAAAAAAAAACTATGACTGAAAGAAAGTAAACGAAAAATAAAACAAAAATTATCTATTGTTATATTTTATTTCTAAATTGTTTTCATTGTGACAGTTTGTTTCACTTTCGCGTTGTTGGTATGTACATAACACATGACATTTCATACACAGTATAACATATAATATTTTTGTTGTTGTTGAATATTTTGTTGTTTTCCAATCTTTCGATTTGAGCATACCTGATGAAGGTTATTCCAGAAACGCGTCGTCCGCATTACATTTGATATCTACGTTTTTATTAAGTAAGTCATTATTAGTTTGTAATTTTATTGTAAAATCAAAATTCGAATTCTCTGTCCTGTTTGATGACATCTAATCACGATTAAGCCAAAAAATTACCATCCTAGTTGATGAAGATTATATAGAAATATTCCAACCAATCGCAATCCTCAATATCCTCCTATACAACATTATGTGATCAAATTTGTCAGTGACTTGCGACAGGTCATTGGTTTTCTCCGGGTACTCCGGTTTCCTGCACCAATAAAACTGACCGCCACGATATAACTGAAATATTGTTGAAAGTGGTGTTAAACACCATAAGCAAACAAACAAACAATCAAACAACATTCTCATCAATGACTTCAACACAATTAAGCACAATCGTAACTACTCGGCCATTCTCGCTACCCTGCAAATAACCTCGTATGCATTAGGCGTATAAATCGCACTACTTTTCACATGTCAGTTTCATGAAAGTTTGATATAGTTATATTTTAAGCAATTTTCTATATTTCAATTAAAGTTTTAATTAGTTTTGCATGATTAGATTTTACTTAGTATGTCTTCCATATTGGATTTTCGTGGACTATATTTTTGTGCGGCTTAACTTAACATAACTTCCGGCAAACAATTTAAGAAGAATTTCTACTATGTACGTACGAGGTTATTTGCAGGGTAGCGAGAATGGCCGAGTAGTTACGATTGAATTAAGCAATGAATTCGACATTGTCGTTTGTGAATAAACCAGCAATTTTCCATTGTTCATAATGACGGGAAACATTTTCCATCATTATAATCATACCTGAAAAATAAAGTAATCGATTACGTCAAATTTTTCCGGGTTTTATTGATTGATGAATAAACAAAATGTAACTAGAAATTCTTCCTTCCTCGTTGTTAGCAATTGAATCCGAATAAATCAACAATGTTCATTCTTCCTAAATGACGGTTAAACACCAATAAGCCAGCAATTAGCGATTTACCGTTAATGACAAATAAACGCAATTAAGCCAGACATTCGCTATCATCCTGGTTCATACAAAAAATAGTCGTTTTGCATTCAACTTGATGACAATATAAATCCTTTTGAGAATTGTCAAGGTGACTTTATGCGCCTTTTGTCCATAGAAATGCCCTTCTTTAACAATTTAATAAACTGACTATTCCATATATGTGTTTTCCGCTTCTATATCTTTTAGGGTTATTTTGCGTGGTTGCGTTTTATGTTTTACCGGTGTTGCATTGAATATCCTAGGTTTGTCGTGATCGTATGGTAGTTGAATTTATAGCTACTTTGCAATCAGTTCCTATCATCACTAACGTTGCGAGTTCGAATCCCGCCCAGGCGAGGTGTACGCGATGAAATAGTATGTGATCATGTTTATCAGTGTGTTGCGACAGGTCGGTGGTTTTCTCCGGGTCCTCCGGTTTCCTCCATCAATATATCTGACCGCCATGATTTAACTGAAATATTGTTGAAAGTGGCGTTAAACATCATAACTCTAACCATTGAATATCCGGATCGCAATTGTACTCTTCCCTCACTAATATCATACCATCCTCTCTTGGATTGGTCGATTCTTTCCCTCTCCTTGTATGCTTCTTTGTCTTGTTGTTTGTTTATTTGTTTATTTAATAGTGTCGTCCTATTTATAAGTTTTGTTTGTCGAACTTTTAACCCCAAACATTGTCTAATTAATTTAAAAGTATTACATTATATACAATTGTCGATCGAGTCGTGTTTCTTAATTTCATCAAAGTTCCTCGATTATGATGCAGGAGTTTAAGATGCAATTACCTGACGTACATCAAATTTGTAATTCTCGTGCAAGACGACATCACGCGAGATAATTGATTTCATGTGAAAGTAATTAGGGAACAAAAAACATATATACCAAAGCATTGATGATTAGTTTATTATTTTGTTCACGAACGAATTTGATATTTGTTCAGTTATAATGAACTTTAGTAAAATGTTCGTCTCGTAAACAATTTTAAAATACGCGAAGCATGCAAAGTCTTCATATTGGAACGTACGTGTATTTGAGTGTAATCAAAAATAGATACTATTACCTCCAAATCTACGGAATTCACATTTCGGTAAATATGATACCGTTATCTTTAATTTTCTATGTTAATTGATTACAGTGTGCACGGAACATGTCCTCATACGCTATTTTATGGTGGTATTTGTTGTTTTGACCTTTGGGTGCTAGTTGAAAGGTTAGTAAATGACATTAAGAGTAAAATTGTCCATGGTATATCATTACGTTGGCCGTTACGTTTATGTTTTTGTTCATGTTACTTTATTACGATTGCATCACGCTTTGCCGCAAAATTTGCGTTACTGATAATAATCTAAATGTTACTTCAAGTAGAGTCAAACATGTAATCAGAGGTCACCTTTGCAACAAAAAAAAGAAGTGGTCTTTTAAGACAGGTGACCTCTTAAAAGATTAAAGAGGTTCAATTCATATGATATTTTCTATGACAGGACAAGAAAAGGGTGATCTGTTAAAACAAGGTGAAGGCTTAATAGAGGTGACCGCTTGAGCAGGTTTGTCTGTAAATAACTTCTTTGATGTCAGTACGATCAAACATATATTGACTGACAATATATTACTTCAATGTTTACATATTGGTCTCTCGGGTTGTAAATAACAACCTTGAAATATGAAATGAAATTCTCGTTTCGCAGTTAATAAAAAGAATTATTTAAATATGGCAATTTTACAACGTTTAAACTATTCAACCATATGCAATGTGTAATGCTAAAAATAATAACATGAATATGGCAATTCTAAAAAGTTTAAATTGTTCAACCATATGCAATATGTAATGCTATTAAAAAATACCCACTATTCAGTGTATAAACAAGTGTTTATTCGTGATTGAAGTTCTTCGGTTTCACATATTTTTGATTGATCTTAATCTGGAAAGAAGAAAAAACATATCCACTATTGTAATGGTGTTGAATTTAATTAACAGTTCCCAAATTAACTTTCTTGAAAACAATAAGGATTATCTGCATCTGGCATATATACAACTAGCCAATCTTCGCTACCATGTTTAGACCCCTTTGCTTTCTTGCTTCTAAAGACTTTTAAGCTACAGTAAACCCTGTCTAAACCGAACCTACTTGTGACCAACTTCTGTGTTTGGAATAGGCGGGTTTTCGATTTATACAGGCTAAATTAACAAAGGTTCATAGATTGGGAATGTATGAAAAGTTCGGTTTATGCAGCTTTCTGTATTATTCAGGGTTCGGTTTCTACGGGTTTCAATATATTTGACTTTTGAGTACCTGATGAAGGTTAGTGCGGGAAAGCATCAAGTGTATTACATGATATATCTACGCTTACATTACACCAAAATATGCAGTCAGTTACAATGCAAAACTAAAGCTGTCAGGTTGATTTCTGCCGTTGCTGAATTAGAGCTGACACAACTTGTACTTGATAAAGCCTGTCAATGCCTTGACTATGTGAGTGGCATGGCTGATGTCTTATAAGAGGCTGCTTACACTTCCCGGGCACGTTGGTATACCTTCGGTTGTTTGTTTGTTTGTTTGTTTGTTTTTGTTGTTTTTTTATTGTTTTTTTTATGGATCTGTGTTGCTCATCTTTTCAGTCTTGTTTTGATTTAATTGTTGTTTGTTGTGTCTTTGTACTATGTCTTGTGTGCCCAGTGTTGTCAGTGTCACTGGATTGTCCATTCTTGATTTCACCTCCCGTTTTTGCCAACGTTTATTGTGGTAGGTCGTTGGTCTTCTACACACACATATCAATTAAACTGATCGCCACGTTATCAATGAAATATGGTTCAAATTGGTCTTAAACACCCATAGCATATCCATTATGAAAACCCACAACATGATTTTATTCATGTTTAGGTTATCGTCCTAACTCAGTTGAAATGTATTTTTGAAGAACGGTTTATTTACCTTTTGGCTTAAATAGAACATTATGTCGTCAATATAATATCTGAATTTCAAAGGGAATAGAATAAAACAGGAAATCAACTTATTTGAAGTGAAGTCTTTCCTCTTTTATCTTTTTAGTTAATATAATATCCTTTCCCATTTTAACAAGTATAAATCTATTAGTCGAATATTTCATTTGCTATTAAAAACGTAGATATCAAATTTAGTGCGCATCACTCGTTTCTACAATAACCATCATCAAATGATTGAAAAGCTATATAACTTAACAGATTTGGGGGCAAGAAAACCAAAGGGGCAAAACACGGGAGCTAAATTCGGGTAAGGTTACTAATGTCTGAAGTATGTATGTATTTGTTGTTAAATTATATGATGCATTGTCAAACCTGAAAATGTATGTTTTTACACTTAAAGTTAACCATAGTGTCAATAAGAAGGGAGGGTTGCGCCCCCTTGTTTATTCCCAACACTTTGTATTGAAGTGCCTTTACCACGCGAGGAAAAATATATTCTTGTTATTATCTTTGTGTAAGGTATAAACACACTCGCGTGTGTATACGCTAAATGTCGACGCCTTGGTGGGGAGGTAGATACTTTTGCCCGTAATGTTCCTGTTTTTTTCCATATTCATCCGAATAGATGTTCGGTTGTGTGGTTTATTTTTCTATCATTTTTACACATTAGTAAGTAAGTAAGTAAGTAAAACTTTATTTCAATTCTGCATGTAATATAAACAATACCATAAGCTCTCGAGAGTTTTTTACCGAATATATATATATATAAAAAGCTAATTGGTTAGTAAAGTCTGAGGAATGAACGGTGACGTGTATTTGTGTTAATGGCATCAATTTCGCCCCTGTATATACGATCTTTTGATTCGGATTTTTCGCCCCTGTATATACAATCTTTTGATTAGGATTTTTCGCCGCTGTTTATACAATTTTTTTATTAGGATTTTTCGCCCCTGTATATATGATCTTTTGATTAGGATTTTTCTCCCCTGTATATACAATCTTTTGATTAGGATTTTTCGCCCCTGTATATACGATCTTTTGATTAGGATTTTTCTCCCCTGTATATACAATCTTTTGATTAGGATTTTTCGCCCCTGTATATACGATCTTTTGATTAGGATTTTTCGCCCCTGTATAAACGATCTTTTGATTCGAATTTTTGGACAGTTCTGATGATGTGGTATTCTTATTTTATCATTTTATTTCCATGGCTTCAAGTAACGTACACAATTATCTTCTCCACTACATGATTTCTGTGTAACACGATGTTCGTGTGCTTATAGTAAACACCGGATGTCATACCTAAGATAGGAGATGACGACCCTTTAAAAAACAATGGTCTTACTTTTGTTATTGTTGTGCAAGTTCCCAATAATGATTTTTCATTTTTTTTTTTTTCTTTGTTTATCCGTTTTGTAATTGTGTTTACTCAAACCGTTAATTGATATTTTGCCCTTATTTATTACAGTTCATATATCTTTATAAAGTACAAAATACCTCACTATGTGCTAATTTAGTAGTCCACATTTATTGTTCTTTAGACATTAAATATAGAATAATGACAACTATAACGGTCGAGAAGAGACATTATCACTAGTATCACACCGGGTCCGATAGAACGGGCTGTGATACTAATGTATCGGTAACGTCATAATTTGGTTGACGTCACATATAATTTCAGTGTCAGTTTGTTGATAATGACAGTATATCTCGCTGAGGTCACAGCAAGCATGTTTAACTTATAATTACTTATAAATACCAATTACATACATACTGTGTTGGAAGAATCCTTTGTATCAGGTCGAGCCTGTTGTTTAATTTAAACATATTTTATTCAATAATATGACATGTTAATACAATACAATTTGTAATATACGACAAGGATTCGGAAACATGCTGATCTTATATAAATCATTCTCCTTGCAAATCGACGACAATATGAAAACATCCTCACGTATAGCACGCTCATGAAAAATTTAGCGAACATTACAGATTAATAAACAATTCACAATGAAGATTGCAAAAATAGATGGAAAAAGAATGTACATGAAATTAAAATAAAAAGAGGGTGGTTTGTTCCTGTATTTAAATACTGTTATAGTGACAGCCGGAACCTTTGAACCGTAATGAGACCGGGAGGTTTGGCGCTTTAAAATCTGATTCAACCCACCATTTCTTTAGAAATGCTTGTACCAAGTTAGGGTCATTACGGTTTTCACAGTTTTCCGGTTGTTGACTGATTTTTATGAGTTTTGACTTTCCCTTTGTAAGATTGTTCGGAGTTCGGTAATTTTGTTATTACCCTTATTTATGAAATGCGGTCTGTTGTTTGAACCAGTATCACTACGAGTTGTTCTATTTGAATCTACTGTAAGTATCGCAAAAAGAAGCATAACGTACTTGATTTAAATAACATAAGACAGCTAGGACACCAAAGGGTAGAATTGAAACAGATACGAATAGGTTTAATTGTTTTGAATAATTTCATTGTTAGCACTCTTGGCGAAATATATCATTGAAACACACAACTAATTTATGTGTTCGATGTCGTTGGTACTTTACTGGGTTTTGTTTCAACTATATAATTATTTACATTACTATTATCTATACCTAAACCATATCAATTTCAAAATGTGCTGAGTATTGACCTTTCATATGACGTTCTTGTCCATGTCAACGTTCGCGTTCATTTCGCTGAAAGTAATCGCGTTATTATTATCCATCTTATTTTTCTCCATCTTATTAAACATACATAATTATTTTAGATAATGAAGGAGACAAGATATAGTTTTAAGCATACTTACAAGTAATACACGTATATATTAAGAAATTTTCATCATGAGCATTTTTGGAATGAACTTTGATCAGTAGCCTCACCAAAATGGCTAGATATCTAATTTGATGAGCGCGATGTCTTCATCAGGTACGATCATAATCAAAATGATAAAAGCCAAAATAACTCTTTGGTGGCAATTAAACCAAAGGATTCCAAATGGAGAGCGAAGATCGTCTAATGCTCCTTTAGAGACCTACAGGGTGATGGCTTGCATTTTGCTCGCAAGTCGAAAGTACCATTTCACTAAGTGGGGAAGTTTTGGTCAATAAACATAGCTTAACACCGCCACATTTTCCCCAGGAAATTGAGCGGTCATGTATTTGTCGGTAGGCGGCATAGATTTTATCTCTTTCTTTGAATGTTGTATTGAAATGTAGGACTGTGCCGACAGGATGGTATTATTTTATTTTATTATTCATTATTATTATTCATGAAAACAAATGCAATGATAAAAAGATTAATTTTAACGAATATTTTACGTATGGCTTCCTATTCTAAAAATTATTATCTTCCCCGTCCATTACTATCTGCTAGCGCTATTTTGACCAAGGAATTAATAAATATTGCGATCTGATGAATGGAATATGGCTTGTACATTATTGCAAATTATAGTGTTTTGCTTTAAGCAAGTTAACCAGACATCTATGTCTTAACATTTATAAATGTGTCTGTATTCTAGTGCATGCACGTATTTACAGAAACATCAAGATGCAATATATAAAATATTGTATGCAAATTTGTAAATAGAAGGTTGTTTTATTATTTTATATATATAATGGAATAACGGTAAATCCACTGTATACTAATAACACAGTATCGCATGTATTACCTCTTTTAGACAGATAATAATATAGTATGAAAGTGTTACTGTTATGGTCGATAATGCCTACACACTCTGTAAATGTATTGTTTTATGTCGTGTAAGCCAAATCTTTTAAAAATAAAATTCGTATTATACCATTACAATCTTTAGTATATAGGAATGGCGAGAATAAGTTGACAAATGGGTATAACAAAAAAACTATGTATTATTTTCTTGACACTTTTGACATTTTGAAACAATAGTATGATCAACTAGGTTTATTGCTTAGAGAAACCCACTTGTCGTGATTTCTATTTATTGTAATGTGTGTGGTAGATTGATTGTGATACGATAAACCTCTACTTATCCTTCATGATAATCAATGTATGATTAGCTATGTGCGTAAATATACAATGGGCCCTGGAGAGATGACAAAGTACATTAAAAAAGTGAAAAACATAATAAGATAACAGATTATATTATTCGAACTCAAACAAACATTTTAAGAAATTTCCATAGTAAATAAAATGCTCTTCTTTGTGCTGTCCTTGCAAATAAATTATGAAACGAAAGTTTAAACGGTGATGGTCAACAATCCGTCAATATCGACAACCATCTCTCAGGTACAAGATGTCATGTACTGAACAAGTTTATATGCTATTTTAATTATATTTTATCCAGTGGTATAGAAGGAGTTGAGGATTTGATATATAAGGAAGGTGGAGGTTAGATATGTACATCTTTCTGTATCCACAAGGAAAATACCTGGTTTTTTTTCTCATAATTAGCATTGTCTTCTGTGTAGCGTTTTTTCTAAACGGTGATTGGTTTATGCAGCGGGGACAAACTCCGATGTTTGCACGCGAAATTATTTATACCCCGTATTTCTACTTACACAACAAAGGCTGAAATTGAAGAAACACGTTTAAAATTAAATGCCGAAAGAACAATAAATCAAAATAAAGCAGCTGCAGCTATTTTGAAGGATTACTTATTTCAAAAGAAAATGTAACGTGTATCATGTGTGCAGTGTGATATATTATGCAAGATATCTGAGCTGGGTTATAAGAGCAGTGGTATTAATTCACCTATGGCTATTGGATGGTTATTTTTAGAACACTCACATCAACACAAGCTGTGGCGTGTTATTTAAAATACTGAAGGTCACATGGAAATAGGTCATTTATTATACAGCAGATGCACTAAGATCGCTATACAGACGACAACATAGAACACGAACACTAAGAAAACGCTACACAGAAGACAAAAACATTATCATCCTCTAAAGAGTTAACATCGTGGGTTAAGCTGCAAGTAGAGATCTTTTGTGAGGCGCGCCTGCGGCATGCCTTACAGAAGATTTCTACTTGCAGCTTAACCCACGATGTTAGCTCTTTAGAGGATGATAATATAAAATGTGATGAAAAAATAATAATAAAATAACAGACTCATTCCCGCCTCTCCTCAAATATGATCTAGCTACATTTGATGCAGTGAAACTAACTACAATTATATCACTATAATGTTGCTCAATTCTAAGTGCTTTGCATAGTGTTTTGTGGAACATTGTTTGCCTTTTTTCACCATTGTATTTGTCTGTCCGTATTCGATTTCCAGTTTCTGATTACCCCGTTTAATCTCTTCACTTCAATGTTTGTCCTTCATATATACAATGCATACCTATTCGAACCAAGAACGTATTTTATTTTTAATTGCACGTGTCGTCACCTCCTGTGTAACGACCTTCCGTGATAATATAGGTAGAACAGTAACTGATTAAAAGTTTGTTTGTTTGTTTATAATTTTTGTTTTTGTTTGTTTATGTGTTTTTTTTTCTTGGTTTATTTTTCTTTGTGATTTTTTGTTTGTTTTGTTTTGCTTGTGTGGGTTTCTTTGTTTGTTTGGTTTTGTTGTTTTTTTTTTCATTTATCTTGCTTTTTTTCTCTCTTCGTTTTCCTCTTTTGTTGTTCTTTAAATTTTTTGGGGGGTTTCTGTGTGTGTGTGTGTGTGTGTGTGTTTGTGTGTATATGTGTTTTCACTTTTGTTGAAACTTTTTTATCATGTAAGAGTATTTTATTTGAATACTATGAATTTGAAAATTCCACACAAAAAACATAGTAAATTTCTGTCGAACCCTTCCGGAATGGAAAGAGCAGTGGAATATATTTTCATATTCCGAGTTATCCGATGGGCCTTCGTGGTCGCGATCGTATAGTAATTGGATTCCTACCTATACAATCAGTACCTATCACCACTAACGTAATGAGTTCGAATACCACTCAGGTGATACAACATTATGTGATAAAATTTGACAATGACTTACGGCAGGTCGGTGGTTTTCGCCGGGTACTCCGGTTTCCTCCACCAATAAAACTAACTTCCACGATATAACTGACATAATGTTGAAAGTGGCATTAAACACCATAAACCAAGCCAAACCGAGTTATATTATCTTCTTTAACAACGTTAAGCTGAATGAATTTGTCTAATTATGAATCGAACTAATTAATGAAAGCAATCATTTGTTTGAAGTTGTAACATGGAATGGCACGAAATTACGAGAGAAAATTTTAATATACCAAAGGAGTAATCGGAAGCCGTAAATCGAAGGATAACTTCTCCTTTTCGATCTTGATGTAACATTAATCAGACTAACATCTGATTAACATCTGTCCTTTCTATGCCCTTGGAACAGAAGACACAGCACTAACTATATTATGTTATTCAATACATAGATTGAGTCAATTCCTCATATACATTCATTGATAACGTCAGAGCATCAGTAGGCTGTGCATGTTCAGCGGTCATTAATCAACTGATTATGAACCATGTTATAGTATTTAACTATCCTCGGTCTCTATTTCTTGATTACTTATTGTCAATATTATTCTTGGGTATTGACACAAACAATAAAGATGAAGTATAATACTAGACTATACTGGCTGTTACAAAAATTGGTGTCTGGTGATGGATGGGTGAAATGAAATTACATCATCTTAGATAATAGAATAGGTCTGAGTTGAATTGACTGTAATATATAATGTTATATCCTCACAAAGAAATGAAACACGTTGTAAACCAATTCATCAGCGATTGATCTAGTATATGAGGATTTTATTTTCGGTCCGAAAATGCATCAGGAATATAATTCATAATTTTGAATCAAGCTAATGCGTAGATAAACGTTAGAAAATGCAGAAGGGGCAATCAAAAATGGACAATCCAGAAAAAAAACTAGCGACATAGTGTACACAAGACAAAGACAAACAAAACAAAAACACAACACAACACAATAGGTGTTGGACACCACTATGCACAAAAAAAAACTCACAAATAACGTAAATAAGTCATGAGCCCTCCTACAAATAACTGGAGGTAAAGACGAACCAAAGTTATATTTATGGAACCTCCTTAATTGCCTAAATTGGTTCAATATGTGTTTTGACTATCCAGCCTTTTATCTTTAGTACTAGGTTCGAGACACTGTGGTTCATCTATTTCCTTCTGTGTCAATTTTCGTGGGTTGGCAGAAGCGCATATGTTCGTTGATGTTTGAATTCATGGATTGGTACCTGCAAATGACCTCCATTTTAGTTTATGTTTTTCGTTGTTCACTACATTTCGTGATTTTGTTGAACCAACGAATAGCACGAAAATGTGAAGTCAATGAATAATATTTGATTTGCATTATACATGCTATCCAAATTTACATCCAATTTTTGTAAAGCTTTGTTGATGTATGTAAGCTTGCCATACATAAATGAATTCCGAATCCTTGACCACCAAACCAAGGACGCACCAGATGAACCAACGTCCATTTCTTATATTTAATGTCATTACTGTAAACCGTTTATGTTGAAATGTATTTGTTGTATGTTTTAAAACGCTATCAGACCAGTTGGCACCGGCAAATTAATAACAAATAGCACGGAATACTATCCTTAGTTGGTAACGCTCCTTGTTCCAATGTAAAGATCGCAAGGAGTAAATGGTATTGACCATATGTAGTATTTAGCATAGCATATCTATAAATAGTTATTTATTAAATAATGAGGAGCGACCAGAATGTATTCTGTCTAATTGCATGTATTAATCAGGTAAATTCACCGCGTGGATGTTCCTTATTCACATGAAACATTCTTCAACATCAACTCTCGTTAAACCATTTATGCGACATAATTTTGAGATTTTTAAAAGAAATTAACTTCTATTCAGCAATATAATTAGATAACATCCTTTCTAATTATACGATTTTATCCTTTTAATCTTTGCTTTATTTGTATTTATAATCTAATTGGTTTCTTTTTCCAATCAACTGAAATTTACTACACTTTCGAATATAGCATTTGCTCACGCCACGATATAGCTGAAATACTGCTAAAGTTGGCGTTAAACACCAATCAATCAAAACAGCACTTGCCTCACTGTTAACAATTTACTCAACAATCTAGTGAACTGTTAATTAGTTACTATACAGCCATAGCCACGTACGTACCAAATATTTAATTGATTATTTTTTATTATTACATTACAAAAGCTTAAAATGATTTTTCAACAGAAACAATAGACAATTTACATCAATTGCTCTATGATGTTGTGATGTCCGTTACTATTTCTTCATAACAATGATGTTCGGTTCGTCTTTACCTTCAGTTTGTGTATAGGAGGAATTATGTCTTATGTTTGTTTGCGAATAGTAGTGTCCAATACATATTGTGTTGGCTTTTTTCTTCGTTTTGTGCACCCAAGATTCTCTTGATTGTCCATTTGTTATTGCCACTTCGGTATTCTCTAGCGTTTATTTATCGATACTAATATCTGCCGTTTTTTACACTTAATGATACGTGCTTAGCATATAAGTATCAAATACAATATTGAAAGTGTTTGTTTTACCCGACCTTGGATCGTACACACGATCTACTGTCCGTTAAATATTATAGGTGATATAAATGAGCATATTAATTAATCAAGGAGCACTTATTCAACTTATTGATAATCATTTTTTTCTTATATTTGGTCCCGTTGCACGGATTTCAACCCTCCACTTTCTATTTTTCATTATCAAACACTATCAAGCTACCATTCTGTCAGCAGAAAAATAGAAGACTAAAATTGAACACGGTAACATAAGTGATTTTTTTCCGGAATAGAAACAGTAGTTGGCTGAGGTAAAGCTATTAAATGCACATTAATGGGTAGCTATTTTTCCAATTAATCTGTATATATCAATGTAAATCGAATTCTTCCGCATTTGATTGTATACAAGTTAAAATTAGAAAATGACTTTGATCATTTGCAAAAATTATTACAGTCTGTTAAATAAAAAGAAACCATTTATTTCACCGTTGACTGAGCAAATGGGATGTTGACATCCAATATCAATTTCCATCTGATTCTCAACTTGAAATTGATGTGCAATTGTCGTTGATATTAGCATCCATTTATCTTGCACCACCGAAAAAATTAGTTTTCAATTATTATGTTATGAAATAACACAAATGTCAAAATGAAAATGAAAATATATTTGCATACTTAATAAATGAGTATAACATGAGTTTTATCCCTAATGAGTTCCATCAAATAACAATCAATCTATTTTTAGTATCGCCTCGGTTAAGTTGGAATTGATGAAGTGTTTATGAGCTATTGATGTTTAACGTCACTTTCAATTTTTTTTAGGCATAAATTAGAAATTAGCTTTATTGCCGAATGAAACTGAAGTGTCCCGGAAAGACCACGGACCTCCCACCAGTCACCGACAAACTTTTTCACAAAAATGTTAAGTTGTATCGAGCACACTATATGGTTTGTCTGTATATTATGCTACTGTAATTCTAACATTGATACAGGGAAAATGTCTTCGTAAAAAAAAGAAGTATGTTTCTTATAATGTGACAACTAAAATCGTAAAATATCAATTATTTTCATTAAATATAGTCTGCTCAATTTTGTTTTTTCATAAAGCAGGTAATTTTACACCTGAAATGTTCAGTGTCATCTACGGTAGCTAAATTTGAACATTGTCATTACATCCGATGCGGCGATACTGCACAATATAGCAAAGTTTCTTTATCTGCAGTTTCAGCTTCTGATGAATAATCCTAACCTAGCCAGGCAACGATCAATGATAACATAGAATATGAAATTAACATGCAATCACTACCCAGTAAGGTATAAAAGGGAAGGTTTTTTTCTCTGCTGATAATGACAGCTATTTGTAGCAAAGGGCGGCAGCCATCTTAAAAAAGTGTCCGAAAATGAGACCCGGGTGTACACCTTATGTACTCTTAACGGCAAAGAGCTAGACACGGGGCATAACTCTTCCCCTAACTCCGAACTGTCGTATTGTGAAATTAGAACTAACAAGCTTAGTGGCGATAGGCACTAATTGGATAGGTAGAGGTAAATAAAACACCTATATGATCGAGGCAATGATGGTGGATAATTGATGGACGAAATCAGTCACTTTCCATTTAGTATTATATTTAGAAATATTTTCAATTTCTATCGTATTTGGTACTCGATACTTCGCGTGCTTAAAATGTGGCTCTTTAACAATGAAATGAAAAAAAAAAATACTACACTGTCGGAACAATTTCAAAATTCAAATAGACAAACCGTAGAAAGAGATACAATCGATACCCCCAACACACAAATACATGACTTCTTGGTACAGACATTTCAATAAAAAGAGGTGGGGTTAAGCTAGATTTATGGGCCCAAACCACCTACGTTCTTTGGGCTTGTTTGCGCATAGTGGTGTTTAGCACATATTGTGTTGTGTTTTTTGTTTTGTTTGTCTTGTGTTTTGTTTACCCATTGTTGGCAGTTTCTCTGGATTGTCCATTCTTGAATAATTTAATTTGATTTGAATATTTCAATCTGATTGGCTAATCCGCCTGGAGAAAATTTTGGTTATACTCGATAACCTGGGTTGGCATTGTGACGTCACCAACGTGTTCATCCGCCAACGACAAATTCAAATAGTCACTTGAAATAGTCGTAATTAAATTCAAGGAATCATTAAATTTTGTTGTAAAAATTTATTTATAAGGAATATTTGATATTGTTGAACAGGTTATACTTGCATAACCTGGTTAATTAAGCGTAAACTGACCAAACCAGGTTATATCGTATAACCTGTTCAACAATTTCAAATATTCCTTAATTACCTCTTCGGTTTTCTTTAAGTTTATTTATTTAAATTAATCAGTTATTTGTAAATTTACCAATTACTTGGTTAAACACATAACCATATGATGATAAATGCTTTCATGGAAACTTAAATCTCTGATTGCTTGCTTTCTAATCGATGACAAATACTGTTTACCCCAATTACGTATTTATTTGTCCCTATCTTAAACCATTTTGTAATTATACAAATACTGTTTACTCCATTACGTATTTTTGTCCCTATCTTAAATCATTTGATATTTATTGTCTACAGGTAATTGAATCCCTAGACGAACTTCAAATATACGAAAGGTATAATTGACGTTATTTGGGTGTCAAGGACGTAATATACGGTCCTTGATGCTGTCATCAATTTTGCAACACGTTTTTTTCATTGATGTAGTGTTGACAAGAACGATATATAACTCTTAGTGTGAAGTTGGTCAACACGGAATAAATTTATTTGTAAAATAAGTTCATGGATCATATTTACCTGGAAGGAACATCCCATAGACTATTTCAACTGGTAAATTATTTCAAAGACCTTTCAAGCTAGAGTAATTTGTAGTGTGGATTTGTTTTTACCTTAAGAAGAGTTTGAAGATACCAAAGGAATAATCAGAATCAGTAAATTGCAGAAGGACAGACAGCACAATGGCTAAAAGAAAAAGGACAAAGGGACAAACAACGATCTGAATAACATTAAGCATAAAGCTAAAGATCGAGTAACGCGAAAACCACTATAAACCGGCCGGGTGACCTCAGGTGCTTCGGAATGGTAAGCAGTTCCTGCTCCACTAGTGGCACTCGTTGAATCATCTGGACTTATTTTGCTTAAACCAATGTATAATTTAAACTGATACCAGTCTTCCTCATACATTGGTTACCTTAGCTGTTTGTGACTCCTGTTTAAGCTCTTCAGTTGACTTGCTCTCAAATACTTTTTTAATTATTTGGCTTGCTAATCGCTTTATTATAATCGTACCAGATGAACGTTATCCGGAAAAGCGTTGTCCACCCTAAATAAGTTATCTACGTTTTAATTGCACTGTTCCTCTGGGGCCTGGTAGGACGAGATGAGTGGTTAACAATCTCATTAAAATGAGATGTTTGTTTATGAGATATGTGTTGTATTAACAAACATCTAATAATAAATTGAGTGGGTAAGGTCGTTCACATCTGATCACACAATTAAAAAGACACTGACGCGCCCAGATACACTCCTCAAACGTTAAGGTTTATAGATTCCTATCAATGAGCGAGCGTGTTACTAATTAGTTTATTCTATACTGCAACACAGTGCATTTACAGTCTATATGAAGGTGTACGTATAAGCATTTGCTTTATTTGTCTACTAGTCATATAAAGCATACTGGTCTCCGTGTCTTGTGTAGAGCGACACGTAATAGAAACCAGTCGAACGCGGACCGCGTAGTAGACACCGCATAGGAAATGTATCCAAAATGTCCAACAGTTTTGCCTTTTTGTGTGAAACTTAACAATTTATTCACCGCCAAAGCGACATTTCAGTATAATAGACACAATATATGTACATTGTGAGGAAATATTAAATGTATTTGTACTTGTCTCGAAACATGAAAGAAAAGTTGCAAGAGGCTCGCTTTTCGTCATGTTTCTAAGGCTCGTACGAATAAATTTATATTTTCCGACAAAATACGTATTAAATGACTTTGTCTAAAGAGATTTGGTGGTCAGGTACAGCCTGACAATCACAGGAAGTGACGATAAACCCTAATAATACGACACAACCCACTATCTCTCTTGCATTTGTCCAAGTCATAAATACTATCAAGTTTGTCTAATCTTGAGAAAATACAATTGTTTCATGTTAAACTGCCCACAACTGACAAAATACACAGATGACTTAAATAAATACATCATTTTTCGTGTTTTATTTAATATTTTTACAATAATATCATGTAAGAAAATCAAATCTTCACACCCACCACGTGACTCTAAGCATAGCATTATATTGTCCTTTAAACATGAAAAACAACTTCCGTGTCACCCAGGTTATTTATAATGTAATAAACAATATAAAATTAGCTTTTTCTGTCGGTATCGAATCTGTTTCACTTTTACTCTTGGGAATACTAATTATAATTATACAGCTATTCTACAGGAACACCATACATCTCTGTAGCATTATCTTCCAATTTGGGCAAATTGTGTTTTTGATTTTGTTAATTTTTATTATTTTTCCTTGATTATTATCGAAAACATAATATTATTTTTCTTTTGAAATACATATCGATCTGAACATCAAAAGCAAACACCTCCTTAATTAAAATATATGTATCTTGCATGGGCGGTAATAATGTTTTTTTTTTTGTTTGTCTCTTGTGATATATATCCAAAAATAGATATAGAAGTATGAAGATGGTCAACAATCTTATTTGTCTATTACTTATTTATTCGTTGTCACATGACATGCTAATAAGAATGCATTATCATTGTATTTTATTTTACAGGCAACAGAGACTTTGATGACGATCATCAGATGACGATAATATAATATTACGATAAACGTATTAAAAGAAAAGAACAAAAATGCCATAAACCAATCTTTGAAATTGACATCTATGATCTCAGTTCGGAATCTGTCAATTAATGTGAAGTGGGAAATTAATTTTCAATAAGGAGGCAATTATATTGTTTTCACCACAAGTATTGATAAAACTGACGAAAGGATATAATAACAACAACTCCTAGCAGGATATTCAATATGTTTGAGACGATGGGAATAATTTTTATACAACTACGATCTTGAAAATTCTATAAGTGGTAAGTAAGATATTATATATTCAAATCTAAATTTTCTTTTATTCCTTGTATGTTTATTTATACAGTCCTTTTATTATTTATATTATGAAATAAATTCATGAATAACTTTTTTAAGACTCGTACTGAAGAAATTAACGTTTGAAATATACATAATAAAGAATAGTAAGAACATGTGTACGTACATAAGATAACAAATTGTAGATATATGTATATTTCAATTTAAAATGTATTGAATTTCCAAAATTATATTTGTTGTTAGTTGTTTGCTTTAACAAAATAACAAGAAGAATTTGAAGATGCCAAAGGTGCAATCAGAATCCGTAAATCGAAGAAGGACAGACAACACAATGGACCATAGTTAAAGGACTACAGACAACACAACGGACCATAGTTAAAGGACTAACTCCACGATAGAATTTACAAGATTTGATAAATTTTCTTATTTTTGAAAAAAAGTTATATTCCATCTATATTCGTTTGAGCTATATATAGCATCGATATGGTTCTCAAATTTCAATAAAATGATAAAATTTGTCGGTGACTTGCGCAAGATTGGTTGTTTTCTCCAGGTACTACGGTTTCCTCCACTAATAAAACTCCCCTCCACGATATAACTGCAATAGTGTAAAAAGTGGTGTTAAATACTATAATCATAACTCTTCATATTCAATGAAAACGTAGAACCTTCGTCAGGTACGCTGATGGTCAAAATAATGGAAAGCTAAAATGAATATATAGTCTACGGGAGCAGGTAATCAAAAATGACTTAAACAGTATACCCAAAATCTACTAAGGTTACCCATGGGAAGTTATACTAAGGTTACCCATGCGCAGTATTTACATTTTATGTAATTGTCAAGTCAAATAAATATTTCGGTGAATTTGTAATTATTTTCATAAATATGGAATATTCATTGTGATGATTGAAATGATATAAGATTCAATACTCGCATGCCTATCCACATTGCATTTTGGCACACCTGGTGAAAAGGATACAAGAATATAATTGCAATATATCGTGGTCTTTTTTGTTTTGTTTTGTGCAGTAATTTAAGGCGAGAGATTATTGGTTCTTTTGTTGATATTGAGTGGGATTTTTCACTATTAGTGATTAAACTTTTATTTAAACTATCTAAGAAAATCAAGGCCGAACAGTTCCGAGCAGATATCCCTCCCAACTATTTATATAAGACTACCCCATAGACAGAATGTACATTCAATTAGGAAATGTGGCACTGGTTGAACAGGAACGGCTAACACTCCTGGAACACGCGAGTTCCTTCTGTGTTCATGCTGCTCATGCTGTTCAATCGTTTGTTTTCTTTGTAGTGTCTGGAATACCATTGATAGTCTTTTTGTGCTTTTTCTTTTAGCAATTGCATTTCCTGGTCCTTCGATTTACGTCTTCTGATTACCCCTCTTGTATCATCAAGCATTTTGAATACGTACTACTACAATAAAAGTATTTATGGTGATCCTTAATAAAACATTGATACCTTCGTGTATCTAGAACAATAAAAAGGTAGATTGGAAAGCCAAATAATTTTTCAAAATAACATCTAGGAGAGTGATACCTCTACATAAATGTTAATGTGCTTTCAAACTTTATGCATAATGGAGAATAACTACATTTCTTGTATTTTGTTGTATCGTCAGCGTTGTCGTTACACCATTGTTAATTTAAAACTCTACTTCCCACACTTGGTGTGAACCTCCAATTGTATTTACATGCATTTTTAAGGTTTCGTATATACATATGAATTAAGACACATTATGTTGGTTGTTTATGTGATCGTAGAGAACTGGCAATCCGTGCCTTGCGCGTAAGACTCCTGTATTTTGTTCAAATTTTCACAGAACGAAAATTTCAATTTTCAACAATTGAAATAAATGATGCATTAACAGCTATTATAAGTTCTAAGCTCCCTAGTGAACGTCTATCGTTATTTGGACGGTCAGTAAATTGTTGAAGGGTGAGCGCTTTAGCGTGAACCCTTCAACTATTTACTGACGGTTCAAATAACGATAGACGGTCACGGGAGCTTAGAACATTTGTGTGCGATGTTGCTGATCTCTGACTTGAAACAGTGACTAAGTTTTTTCCACGAACTATGCTTGACGGACTTTCTTGGAAGTTCTAAGGCTAAAGACGTAATGGTCACTACACAAAATTAAGCACCGCCCACTGACCTTCTGTAATTTTCCGTCTGCATCATTTCTTTAATGCGTGTTATTTTTGTGAATGGAATTTTCTCCTGGCCAGGTAAAGCGTATTAATCTTACTCTCTAGATTTCCATATATGGCTCTCCTTTCTATCGTTATTTTTAGGAATGATTTTATCTAATCATAGGTCGTCAAATAAATGCAACATAGTACAAATATTCAGATATAAAATAAAATTGGAGTTCGTGTTGTTTGATCTTTTGAATTCTGTATAATGTTTTGTAGATAATTATTTGTCGTTTTTGTGTTTATTTGCATTGTATTGTCTGTCCTTCAATTAACGACTTCTGATTACCCCTTTGATACCTTCAAACTTTTCTTTTTAAAAGCAAGCATTATTGACGCATACATAAACGCTAGAGAATACCGAAGGGGCAATCAAAATTGGACAATCCAGAGAAACTGGCAACATAGGGTACACAAGACGAAGACAACCAAAGCAAAAACACAACACAATATGTGTTGAACAGCACTCTACGCAAGCATAGGATCTCCATATACATTTGGACCCGGGGATCAATATTTCCGTTTCCACTACAAGTATCAAATGACAGATTCAGATTCAACTTTTTATTATAGTCTCACCACATACAATTACAAACAAGTATTTACATAATAAAATATTCGTTCACCATCACAAATCATATATCATGTACCAATCTTAAAAGATTTATGAGAGACTTAACAACTTCATAAAAGAACCATGATCTTTAACATGCATAATATGGCGCACCTAAACAAACATAATTGGATTTTCTATTTACATATTTTATTTATTTTGCTCTGATGCTCAATCGATATGTGTTATTGTGTACTTACTAACATTTTAGACATGTGTTAAATAAATAAATAATATGAACAAACAACATATGTAGTTTAAACATATTTTATTAATTAATTCAATATAACATTACAATATTCAGCTATATACATAACATAATAAGAAGAAATTAATAGGATTGGGAAACAAGTTACAAGAACTTATATTAATCCCTATCCGTAGGAATATGTAGAATTTGTTTTTATGCGTGGTTAAGAATGTCATTTGATATGCATGATTAAGAAAGTATTGATACGGTAACTTTTATCTTGTAATTAATCCAAATAGCTGTTCATTTTCAAGAATATATATTATTTTACTTTTGTTCTTGGTTATTTGAACTTTGACCGTTTACTATATTCAGTTGGTCGTTACCTCCAATTGTTTGTTGGAGAGCTCATGTCTTGCTTACATTGTTTGCACATAGTGGTGTCCAACACATATTGTGTTCTGTCTTTCTTCGTCTTGTGTACCATATATTGCCAGTTTCGTTGGATTATCCATTTCCGAATGTCTCTTCGGTATTCTCAAACGTTTATTTAGCCTTAAGTTAATAACGCGTTATTGATATTTTGGCACTTGCAGATATCGAACACCTGCTGGGCTTTTTATGTTAGCTTTATGCTGCAACGCGTCCGTCTGTCAGCCAGCCAGTCAAAGGGTTAGCGTTAGGGTTATGGTGTTTAACGTCACTTGTTTAAGTTATATCGTGACAGTCTGTTTTATTGGTGGAGGAAACCGGAATACCCGGTGAAAGTCACCGACCTGCAGCAAGACACAGCAAAACTTTATCACATAATGCTGTATCAAGAACATTTCGCCCGAGTGGGATTCGAGTGGTGATAGGCACAGATCGCATAGGTAGTTATTTGTAAATCAAACTACCATACGATGACGACCGCAGCCCAAGGTGATCACTTCGAGTATATTCCAAATATCAACAACTTACTTATGTGAGTAATTGATCTGGGTTTTTGTTTCACATTATGATACAAGTATTTCAATTCTGATATTATTCATGTTCATAACAGACGTCTACCTCAACTTTAAGATATATTCTCGCAATAAAAAAACAACAACTAGCGAACAGTTACATATATAATATCCATTCCACATTCATTGTTGTTCGATTTTGATTTAAGGTGACGTGAGCAGTAAAGCTTTATTTTGCAATTGTGTGATTTTTGGTACATTTTTCTGTGTTATTTAGTCACGGACTTATTTAAGCTTTTCTGGTACCAGATTCATATAGAGCGACGATTAAAAACGAACGGTACCAGATAAATCGCGGACTTTTGACTGCCACTAAAGAAGGAATGATAGTTAGATAGGGATGAGAAATTTAGCATTTTGTAGCATCTATAATGTGCATACTCTTTTTCTTAATCTACAAAAGAGTTGTTTACCATGCATAGAGTGGTGCACTCCCCAAACACGATACCGATTAAGATCCACTATCAAGCGTCCCGTACTATTACAAGAAAACCATCATCGCGAGTACATCACACTATCAGTCACATTTAGACGTTTAATTGTTTACGTAAAGTTAATGGCCGGCGTTTTGAAATGTTATGTGTTTTTTTTTTCTTAAAAGCGATGCATTCATTGATATGAGAACTAGTAATGTAAAATTAGTTCGTAGTGGCCTCTTATCTCTTATATCAAATTCAGTACTGCTTTCTAAATATAACAACTGAAATCTAAGTCCATTTATCTTTACATATGAGGTCACCAGGAAGTTTTTTTTCTTAATAAGCAAATAATATTGTATTGTTCTGTGACCATTTTTGTAAAGGTGTTAGTTATTTTTGTAAAGTCGGTGGAAAACTACATGTATTAATTTCACTTCAGATACTACAATAATGCAGTTTATTTGCAAATTGGATAATTTCCCTTTGATGTATGCCGCTGATAAAGTCTGGGTCACTGATCTGACCTTGATCCACAAGTCAGTTCGTAACTCGCATGCGCAAATTAATCGGTCAATTTGACGTAAAGCATATTATAACGTCAGCAATAAAAATAATAACGTCAATTTTGAAGGTCTCGACAGACATTATCACAAATATCCAACTCGTAATATCGTACTCGCTGAGATATTAACAATAATGTCTGTCCCGACCTTCAAAACTGCCATTATTCTATATATCGTACGATATTTAGATCAATATGACGTCATTAATTAAAATATTGAGAATGAACGCTCATTTATTTATCATTAAATTCTCACGCTGAACATGAAAGTAAAAATGAGGAAAAAAATAATGCTTCTTTCATTTCATCTCCAGCAACAAATTATTTTCCGGATGTAATAATTTCCGTGGGGGTGCTTGAGAGGGGTTAATATGTTAATTAGTACGTTATTAATGTTTCGTAGATCGTCGTTTGTCCTTTTGTCATTATTCATTAGGCTAATGTGTTGTCTCTCCTTCGATGTACGGGTTCTGATTACCCTTTGGTACCTTCAATCTCGTCTTATTATTTTCGGTTTGAATATCTCTGTTTCCTGTAAGCAAACATAATGTCAAAGTTGTATTAAAAAAATATCATATTCATATAATGTTAGAAGAGTTTGAAGATACCAAAGGGGTAATCAGAATCCGTATATCGAAGAAGAATAAAAGAAAAGGTACTTTCAAGCCACTAATTCACTCCAACTTTCCATTAAGCTAAACGATGTTGGCTGTCTTGTTTATGCCCTTTGGTTTTATTGCTCCAAAATCATAAATTAAATTATTTGGCTTTCCATTCTTCCGATTTTGAGCGTACCTGATGAAGGTTATTCCAGAAAGGCGTGGTGCGGACTAACTTTGATATCAATGTTTTTATTATATACATGGACAGTGATTTATTATAGCAGCGCGATGCAACCTACTTTGGCTATCCTGTTTAAGACATTTGATTTTCTTCCTCCCAAAGACTTGAAATTGAATTAGTTGCCTTTCCAATCTTTTGCACACAAAAATGAGTATATCTGTCACCTGAAGAATATTCCAGACAAACGTCGAACGCACTCAATTAGATATCTACGTTTTAACATTATCAATATGTGTCCACTCAAGCGTGAAGTAAACAATTCTGATTCTATTTTTTATTTGTTGCTTTTATCAATATTTGTATGTGACTTTTGATATATCTCTGTCGTCCACGCACAGATATTATTTTTTTCCAATTATTATTTCACCCTTGATAAACTTTTTATATTTAATTTTTACCATAGTCAACATATCTATCAACTTTCAATCAATTTTCCAATCAGATCTTCAAATATCAAAAGGGCAATACAGCCTTGGGGGATGTGTAGTACTAATTGATATCAAATATGACACAATAGTATAATTTCAATGAATTTTCTCGTAAGATCTAATTAATTAGTGCGGACGACGCATGACATCTTTTGAAGGTGTTTCGGTTTTGTCTTGATTTATATCGAAAACATCCATAGCAAGTGTGTGGATTGAAGACTGTGTATGGCCGTTCTAAGCCGAGGGGAAGGGTTAGCCTTTGTCTGGTTCTTTAAAATTAAGGAATAAAGCAATATATCAGTGAAGGTGCTAACAATAATGGCACTACTGTTTTGGTGTGTAAATTTGCTCCACTTACTCAAAAAAATGTAACTGATATTTGAAAGCATCGTAAAGTTTTCAGAACTATCGAAAAGTACTTTGTAATATTTTATAAGGTGAATGGAATTCAAATCGGTAAAATCAACCATCAGCAAATTATTTATTTATTTATACATTTGTGCCAACAAATCTGGAATTGATATTACAAAAATAGTTTATCCAGCTCCATAAGTAGCCCCCGTTATAAACAACAACATATACGTATATGCTGTGAACTTTTACCAATATCAAAAAGTGTGCGTGCAGGGGCGGATCAAAAGGGGGGGGGCGCACCCGACGCGGGGCCCCCTAAAATTGGAAAAAATATGATTTTTTGGCGTAAAATCATGATTTTTCACACGAAATATCAAAAAAAATTCGCGCCTCCCTCCGTAATTGGAAAAAATAAGATTTTTTGGCGTAAAATCGTAATTTTTCACATGAAATACCAAAACATATTTCGCGCCTCCCTCCGCTCGGCGCAATTTTTTTAAGTGCGCCCCCCTATCTTGAAATCCTGGATCCGCCCCTGTGCGTGGGTATACATTGCATGTGCTACGATGAAACCGTACATTGTAACCTAATATTAAAGTCCTTTATTCTTGCCTTAGAAATTGATCATGAGTGTTATTGTGCGTGTTAGTTGAAGAACAGCAACTAATTGAAGATCAATTCTTTAAATGTATCATCTTAAAATTCAAATGAAATAAACTTTAAATATATTGTATTTTTTTAATAAGAAAAAACGTAGCTATCTAATTCAGTTCGCAGGACACGTTTCCGGAATAGCCTTCAACAGGTATGCTCATAGACTTAGTCAAAAAATTGTAAAGCCAAATAAGTTAAATGTCTTTCTGAACTAGTAAACAAAAGGGGATAAACAAGATAGCCAAAATCGGCTAAGGTTAAAAATACCTGCGCCTAAGGGAGATTGACCTTTAAGCGAGTTTATCCTTGCTAGATTAATTAATACAGAGATTATTTAATTTGTATTTGACAATAAAATATGGATGAATCCGTATTAATATATTGATCATAATTATGTTGAAACATATATATGCGCTAAAGAGATAAACTAATCTTGTATGTAAATTAATGTTGTCATGTCTGTAATTAGCATGTACATTATGAAAGCAAAGTTTAAACACTGATTAATGGTCAACAATCCACCATTATCAACAAAACGAACAACCACATCCCGACAAAACTCAATGAACGTAAAAAAACACCACGACATTTGACGTTCGAAATCCAGATCCTGGTTTGGGATAGGCACACAAATGTGGCGGGATTAAATGAGTTGATTGAATTGGAACCGGAATACTTGGAGAAAACCACCGACATGTCGCAAGTCACTGAAAAACTTCATCTCATAATGCTGTACACCTCGCCTTGATCGAGATTCGAACTTACAACATCAGTGGTGATAGGCACCAATAGCATAGGTAGTTGTAAATCCAACTACCATACGATCACGGCCACGACGGCCTTCTTCCCTCTTGATAATTGGGTCTCCAACGACAGTACATATACAATGTATGTATATACATATAAACGATAAAAAAACCTGCACAGATTCGCTTCCACTCAAAAAGGTCACATACTGTCACACAAAATGAGTGACAACATACATATGGAGAATACAATAGCAGGGTCAATGAATGTATATGTATAAAGCATGTATGTACGTACTTATCTGATTGAAGGAATGAACTAATAGTGCGTTGTTACAGCGATGATATAAATACAAAATAAATAAATATATATAGACATGTGTAAACAATGATATATACATTGTATGTTAGCATGGAGGATTGACCTAAACGTTAATAATTTTTATCAATTTACATCATTTTTCAAAGATAACCACATTTTGAAGAGTTGAAAAGATTATTAAATTTATTATATGAGCTGGGATTTTTGCAGCTGTAGTCTGGTAAAAATTTATTTCTTTCAGATTTAAAATACAAAAATTTACAATATATAATAGAATGGCATTCGTTGCCTATATCATTTGAGTCGCAAAAGTGGCATAGTCTCACATTTCTAGACAGACCATGCCATAATTATGTCTCAAATGGTAATCGGCGAATACCACATCTAATTTTACACTGAATTTATGACTAAAATTTGAAGACAAAATATTAATATATTTTTCAAAATTAATTTATGTTTTGAAAGTTCTATAACACAAGCTTTTAGATTATGTTTCAATTTTCGACAGCCATAGCTGGTGAAAGAAAAGTTTAAAGATACCAAAGGAATAATCAAAAGCCGTAAATCAATGGTTGAAAAAATACAATGGCGAAATGAAAACAGAGAAAAGGACAAACAATGTTCTACAAAATACTACACACAAAACTACAGATTGAGCATCACTAAAACCCGGGGTGAACTCGGGTTCTCCGGAAGGGTGAGCAGTCCTTGTAAAACTGATCTTTCAGTTTTTGGTCCACAATTTTAGATGTCAATTGATCAGCGAACTGAATGTTCTATATAATTGAACCGCAACGGTGGTGTAATTGTTAGCGTGCTCGCCTCGAGTGCGATAGATCGTGGATTCAATCCCGATCGTGTCAAACCAGAGACTATACAAATAGGTATTTATTGCTTCACCATTAAGGAGAACGAACAAAGACTGGTTGTCTCAGAATCAGAATAATGTGTCCGAGTGGGGCGACATGTCTTTCCGCGGGTTGTTGTTTCAGGTTGTTAGCACTATAAGAATCCAACTAAGCCGGTTGGTCTAATGCAAAGCGGACATCATCATCATCTCATTGAAAATTAACTTGTTCTCGCCATGATATAGCTGACAAATTGCTGAATTGGCGTTAAACAATGATCGTTGACTTAACTGTTCAAACGCATTAATTTAGTCTTTATCATTGTACTTCCTTCGTAAACATTTGTCTATGGTTTTTTTGTGATGTTTAATTCATAAACAACTCCATTTAATAAACAAACGATGACTACGACAACATGAATACAATACCATGTTTTTATTTGATTTCGGTTTTTTATTTCAAAAATAGAATATAATAATTGATATTCTATGACGGAATTACTTAAAAATCAAAGGACATTACAATAATATTTGTCTGTTAAACAGACAAACAGAAAACAAGAAAAGAAGACATGGTATGTAAGAAGTCACGTTCTCCTTAATATACTGTGACAGTCAATAATTTGTCCATTGTTGTTAAAAAACACATTTCCTCCCATAAACAACAAAATATTGTGTTAAATATGGCAATTGTCAAAGCAAAGATGATTAATGGAGCGAATTATTGCATAAAATATGAATGAAATACGTGAATGGTTCTGAAATTTCCGTATTCTAATTATACTCAAACTAATGAAAGCCCTAATGGAAGAGCTTTACAAAGTGGAAGTGAGGTGAAAAACCTATCCGACATATTGCTACTAATATGGCTTTTTACTACATTGTCAATGTCATTTTCCGTTTAATAAGTCGTATTAAGATATTGTGCATATTTGCATACATGCTGTATTGCATCATGCATAAAATATATCTGAGAGTGTTCAAATAACCTTTCAAGAGACAGTCCTGGTCGTGATCGTATTGTAGTTGGCTTTACAACTACGTATGCAATCAGTGACCATCACCTCTAAAGTTGCGAGTTCGAACGCCTTTGGGTTTATTGTCCCAAAACACTTTACAATTATTTGGTTTTCCAATCTTTCGATTTTGAGCGTACCTGATGAAGGTTATTCCAGAAACGCGTCGTGCACAATAAATTTAATATTTACATTTTCATGGGTACATCACATTATAAAATCCATACGTGTATCAATGTTACGTTAACAGGTCAGATATAGCTGCCAAGAACTATTGTGTTTTTTTGTGCCAATCATGTGAATGTATTACCAAATAATTTAATTTTTAAATGATATCAATTCATTATACTAGCTCTTTTGGACAATGAATAAAATCAAGGGAAATATCCAGCACGCTTGTTATTATCATTTCATGATTGTCATATCCTTATTTCTAAAGATTGTGAGTTCGAACCCCATGCATGGCGATGTGTACTTGATACAACAATATGTGATAAAGTTTGTCAGTGACTGGTGACAGGTCGGTGGTTTTCTCCGGATACTCCGGTTTCCTCCACCAATAAAACTGACCTCCACGATATAGCTGAAATATTGTTGAAAGTGGAACTAAACACCATAGAACATTCAAATAATCTTTGTAAGAATATATATTGATTCTTACTACTGAAAGGTGCAACGGATGTTTATTTGATATTTGGTTTCTTTAAATCAAAATACTTTTGGTCAAATAATGAGTTATTGTTCTTCATTGTGAAAAAGGTGGCGAAATCAACAAAGCGATTCCCACAGAGACTGAAACAGAATGTAAACTTTTAAAGTTTGATACTGATATCGTACAGAAAGTAGTTTGCTTAAAATAATTTCAAATATGTAAGCTGTTCAGAAGAGTTTGCAGATACCAAAGGGGTAACCAGAAGCCCTAAGTCGAAAGGGGACAGACGATGCAATGGTCAAAAGAATAACAGACAACAGAACAACAATGATCCACTAAACACTACACAAATTTCTAAAGTTTAAGCAATGCGAACCCCACAAAACATCGGGGGTGAACTTGGGTGCTTTGGAAGGGTATTCCTCTAGTGGCACCCGTGGTGTTACTCTTGTTTATTACAGCATGTAACCATCTAAATATCTCTAGATTTACACTTTTTGTGAGAGAAGCATGTCAAAACACGAAAATATCAAAAAGTATCTTCAAGTTAGCCATAAATCATTCTGATATCTAGTGAGCTGGATTAATCATATGTTTCCTTATCCTTTAATCTTTTCCTCCTGTTTCATAAGACATTTGGATTACTTGTTCCCATATACTTTTGCATTATATGACCTTCAATTTTTTTTCCAGAAACGCACGTATATATCTACGTTTTTATTTAGGTAAACGTCATGATAATTATGAAAATTGCTACAAAGTAGGAAAATAGCGATAATTTTAAGAGAAAAAAAGCATAAATATATAGCAAATGTGTCATAAATATTATTGCTTATAATGGTCTATTCCGCAATAGTAAAACCGAACTGCAAAATCATAATTAGTTGTTCGATATTAAATTGACCAGAAGCTCTGTTTTCTGCCTGTTTCTAAACATCGTACACATAAATGTTATATCTACTGATGATGTACAGTACATTGTTTATATAACGGTGCATTATAATATTTATTTAATATATTATAAATGTTATGTACATGGTCTATTTTTGTGTTTGTAGGTGATCGTAGAAACAGATGGTATAATGTTAGATGTTTAGACTGGCATGGGAGAAGATAACACGACTTTCCCATTCATCCACGAAAACAGTACATTACAAATTAAAAATGTAGCGTGCAGTGATAATTTGTCCATGTTTGGAAACCACAAGCATTTAACAAACGGGAACAGTTACGGATTTAATGCTGGTTCTAATGGCGTCCCTAGCACGGTTATTCCTGCTGATAATATAGCTATTGGATGTATTTTATTTTTTATCATTACGATCACAATTGTAGGAAATAGTGTTGTTTTAATAGCTGTGATATCCACCAAAAAGCTCCGGACCGTCTCTAATATGTTTATTCTTTCATTAAGCTTGACGGATTTATTCGTTGGAACAATTGTGATGATTCCGGCTGCTTTGAATGAAATATTTGGTGAATGGATTTGTCACCTTGCATTCTGTTCTATATGGGTTTCGTTTGATGTGATGTTGTGTAGCGCTTCCGTTCTCAACGTGTGTTTAATTAGCATCGATCGGTATGTTTCTATTATAACTCCACTTCGATATAAAACAATTATCACACACCGTCGAGCGCTATATATGCTTCTAGCAGCTTGGGGAATTGCTATTTTCTCTTCATTTGTTCCAATAGAAAATGGATTGCATAACCCGTCTCTCCATACTTTGGAGAATTTAACGTTAATCAGTGAAAAACCACAATGTCTGTTTGTGGTAAGCTTTACCTATGCCGTTACAGCCTCTACGATAACCATTCTTATTCCAATAATGATAGCATTAGTATTATATTACCGTGTGTCTAAGGAGGCCAAGAGACAAGCATTGTTTGTTGGTACTTTGATGGTTACAAGCCATGTTTTACTTGGACAGAAAGTGTCTTCGAAGCATATACGAGAACCATTTACCAATAAAGCAACGGTAACTTTAGGAATAATAGTCGTAGCGTATGTTGTGACTTGGGCGCCATTTTTCGTGACTAATGTTACCGAATCTGTTTGTGAATGCATTCCAGGGAAAATATTTGTCGCATTTGTGTGGTTAGGATATTGTAACAGCTTAATTAATCCAATAATTTATCCATTATTTATGAGAGATTTTAGAAAAGTGTACGTAAGGACTATATACCGGTGTTGTCCTTATTTTAAAAAACTGAAAGATTTTAAAGAAAATCCTAAAATGTGTAAACAGTATCCGTTAACACAGTAGATGGCTATGTCTTGTCCGTTGTTATTATTAATTTATTAAATTTGTTAATTTTGAAACGTTGTTGCTCACTATATAAACGTTTGAGAAAACTGAAAGAGCAAGCGATCAAGAATTGGTAATCTAGAAATACAGGTAACATTGAGCACAAGACACTGAACGAAGGGAAACAAGTAAAACAATCACACACACAACACAGACAACTAAAATGATGAACACCACAGACCCCACCAAACCGACGAGAACACAGGTGCTCTTGAATGATAAGCCGCTCCTGGTTCCTGTAAGGCACCAGGACTCATACTTATAGATAAATCGGGTAAAAGTGTTATCGGTGATTAGGGGAATGATTTAAATGAACATTCCGCAACAGTCGAATATTTCATGATGATGACCGTAGAATATTTACAACAATGATTCAATCTAAGAGTAACATACCCTTGCTTGAGAATCTGTGCTGTCACCATTTAATCTCTGTCCAACAAATCACTGCACTGATCATAACCCTTGGAATAACGTACGAGTATACATTACATACCATTGAAGATAACTCTGTCTATGTGCAATATCGTTATGTCTGATTTTTGTAATTGCGACATCCTGAATGCCCTTTCATTCGATATGCCTCTTGTATGTTGGCACTAGTACTAGTGGGCAGTCCTTTTAGAAAACACAACGAAAAGGTGACAGTATTACAAATTATGAATTCGATACAATTTTATGCATCAAAGTTTAAAAAAGATTTGTAAATATTTCCTTTGTTCTTTCAAGATGATATTATCTATTATCAAACAACGAGCGTGATATGAAAATTGTTGATGTCTATATTATGTATTTATTGAACGTTATACTGACACCCGTCGACTTGACAAATCCTTGAATGAGTGAGCGAGTGATTGAAAGAGTGAGTAAGGGAGTGAGAGATTGCTGCTTGACGTCTAGAGAGCAATATGTCATGTTTATCATGATGATGATGTTTGCTTTTATACTTGACACACAGAGTAAGTTGAATTTGTATAGTGCTTACTCACTGAAACAACAACCAACGGGTGGATATGTCGCTTCCCTGGGACAAATTACCGGTATTCTGATTTCAAGACAACCAGTCATTGCTCTTACTCCTTACTGTTGTGTGCTTTGTGGAGAACCAACAAATATCATTTTTATAGTCTTTGGTTTGACCCGACCTGGACTCAAGCTCATGATATACGGGACTCGACACGACCATTACATCATATGAGAGGTATATCATTTGGAACAATTCTACGTGACATCGCGAGAGAAAATAAACAAACATAAACAGGTAGAAAATCGAGCCTTTGGTGAGAACAAATGCATTTTATATTTTTCGACAATGTACATGTATTGTATTTATCCTGCAATGCCAAAAAGCTCAAAACAACTGCCATATTGTCTAAAAAGAGCAGATGGTTCCTTCTGTGATGTCCACGCCTATACTATTTCCGTTTCGTACCATCGCTCAACATGAATCCGGTACCAGAAAAAAAACTATATCTTGGTGAGTGACCGTATATAAGAAAACTTTATCCAGTCAATGCAAATTGATAATAGAACTAGACAACAGGACTGTTGAAATCAGTTCGTTAATAGATTTATTTAATTTTAAATATTTTGAACGATTGCTTATTTACTTAATACTTGTTCATAATCAGTAAAATAAATTGTAAATAAACTTTAGATAATACCAAAGGGGCAATCCAAAATGGACAATCCAAAGAAAATGGCAACTCTGGGTACACAAGACAAACGACGAAGACAAACAGAATACAATAGGTGTTGGACACCACTATGCGCAATCACCTACAAATAACGTATATAAGGCATGAGTCCTCATGCAAACAACTGGAGGTAAAGAGGAACCGAGCATCGTTTTATGTGGAAATCCTAACGGACATCACAACTAGGAACGAAGAATGCAAAGACACACAAAAAAGGTGAGCAACATGGACCCCATAAAAAAAACGAGGGTGACCTCGGGTGTACATGAAGGGTAAGCAGTATTTGCTTCTTATAAGACACCCGCCGTCTTACTCATGTATACAATCTTCTTATAAGACACCCACCGTCTTACTCATATATACAGTCTTCTTATAAGACACCCACTGTCTTACTCATGTATACAATCTTCTTATAAGACACCCGCCGTCTTACTCATGTATACAATCTTCTTATAAGACACCCGCCGTCTTACTCATGTATACAGTCTTCTTATAAGACACCCACTGTCTTACTCATATATACAGTCTTCTTATAAGACACCCGCCGTCTTACTCATATATACAGTCTTCTTATAAGACACCCACTGTCTTACTCATATATACAGTCTTCTTATAAGACACCCGCCGTCTTACTCATGTATACAATCTTCTTATAAGACACCCGCCGTCTTACTCATATATACAGTCTTCTTATAATACATCCACTGTCTTACTCATGTATACAATCTTCTTATAAGACACCCGCTGTCTTACTCATATATACAGTCTTCTTATAAGACACCCACTGTCTTACTCATATATACAGTCTTCTTATAAGACACCCGCTATCTTACTCATATATACAGTCTTCTTATAAGACACCCGCTGTCTTACTCATGTATACAGTCTTCTTATAAGACACCCACTGTCTTACTCATATATACAGTCTTCTTATAAGACACCCGCCGTCTTACTCATATATACAGTCTTCTTATAAGACACCCGCTATCTTACTCATATATACAGTCTTCTTATAAGACACCCGCCGTCTTACTCATATATACAGTCTTCTTATAAGACACCCGCCGTCTTACTCATATATACAGTCTTCTTATAAGACACCCGCTGTCTTACTCATATATACAGTCTTCTTATAAGACACCCACTGTCTTACTGATGTATACAGTCTTCTTATAAGACACCCGCCGTCTTACTCATATATATAGTCTCCTTACAAGACACCCGCTGTCTTGATCATATATACAGTCTTCTTATAAGACACCCACTGTCTTACCCATGTATACAGTCTTCTTATAAGACACCCGCCGTCTTACTCATATATACAGTCTTCTTATAAGACACCCACTGTCTTACTCATATATACAGTCTTCTTATAAGACACCCGCCGTCTTACTCATATATACAGTCTTCTTATAAGACACCCACTATCTTACTCATATATACAGTCTTCTTATAAGACACCCGCCGTCTTACTCATATATACAGTCTTCTTATAAGACACCGGCCGTCTTGCTCATATATACAGTCTTCTCATACGACACCCGCCGTCTTACTCATGTATACAGTCTTCTTATAAGACACCCACTATCTTACTCATATATACAGTCTTCTTATAAGACACCCGTCGTCTTACTCATATATACAGTCTTCTTATAAGACACCCGCTGTCTTACACATGTATACAGCCTTCTTATAAGACACCCACTGTCTTACTCATGTATACAGTCTTCTTATAAGACACTCGCCGTCTTACTCATATATACAGTCTTCCCATAAGACACCCACTGTCTTACTCATGTATACAGTCTTCTTATAAGACACCCGCCGTCTTACTCATGTATACAGTCTTCTTATAAGACACCCACTATCTTACTCATATATACAGTCTTCTTATAAGACACCCGTCGTCTTACTCATATATACAGTCTTCTTATAAGACACCCGCCGTCTTACTCATATACACAGTCTTCTCATAAGACACCCACTGTCTTACTCATGTATACAGTCTTCTTATAAGACACCCGCCGTCTTACTCATGTATACAGTCTTCTTATAAGACACCCACTATCTATCTCATATATACAGTCTTCTTATAAGACACCCGTCGTCTTACTCATATATACAGTCTTCTTATAAGACACCCGCCGTCTTACTCATGCATACAGTCTTCTTATAAGACACCCACTATCTTACTCATATATACAGTCTTCTTATAAGACACCCGCCGTCTTACTCATATATACAGTCTTCTTATAAGACACCCGCCGTCTTACTCATATATACAGTCTTCTCATAAGTCACCCGCCGTCCTACTCATATATACAATCTTCTCATAAGACACCCGCCGTCTTACTCATATATACAGTCTTCTTATAAGACACCCGCCGTTTTACTCATGTATACAGTCTTCTTATAAGACGCCCACTATCTTACTCATATATACAGTCTTCTTATAAGACACCCGCCGTCTTACTCATATATACAGTCTTCTTATAAGACACCCGTCGTCTTACTCATATATACAGTCTTCTCATAAGACACCCGCCGTCTTACTCATATATACAATCTTCTCATAAGACACCCACTGTCTTACTCATGTATACAGTCTTCTTATAAGACACCCGCCGTCTTACTCATGTATACAGTCTTCTTATAAGACACCCACTATCTTACTCATATATACAGTCTTCTTATAAGACTCCCGCGGTCTTACTCATATATACAGTCTTCTTATAAGACACCCGCCGTCTTACTCATATATACAGTCTTCTTATAAGACACCCGCGGTCTTACTCATATATACAGTCTTCTTATAAGACACCCACTGTCTTACTCATATATACAGTCTTCTTATAAGACACCCGCCGTCTTACTCATATATACAGTCTTCTTATAAGACACCCGCCGTCTTACTCATGTATACAGTCTTCTTATAAGACACCCGCCGTCTTACTCATATATACAGTCTTCTTATAAGACATCCACTGTCTTACTCATATATACAGTCTTCTTATAAGACACCCGCGGTCTTACTCATGTATACAGTCTTCTTATAAGACACCCGCTGTCTTACTCATATATACAGTCTTCTTATAAGACACCCGCGGTCTTACTCATATATACAGTCTTCTTATAAGACACCCACTGTCTTACTCATATATACAGTCTTCTTATAAGACACCCGCCGTCTTACTCATATATACAGTCTTCTTATAAGACACCCGCCGTCTTACTCATGTATACAGTCTTCTTATAAGACACCCGCCGTCTTACTCATATATACAGTCTTCTTATAAGACATCCACTGTCTTACTCATATATACAATCTTCTTATAAGACACCCGCTGTCTTACTCATATATACAGTCTTCTTATAAGACACCCGCTGTCTTACTCATGTATACAGTCTTCTTATAAGACACCCACTATCTTACTCATATATACAATCTTCTTATAAGACACCCGTCGTCTTACTCATATATACAGTCTTCTTATAAGAAACCCGCCGTCTTACTCATATATACAGTCAAGTCGAGGAGAAATATCGGCAGTGATAGAGGAAAGAAAAAATCTACGTAAAATGTAGAAGATCCATTGTCATATGAGATAAGGCTATTTCGTAACGATCAACCAAACGGTAAATGCTAGTTACTTTAGCCTATATGAGCAAACAAATTGCATTCAATGTAATATTTTCTCATGTCTTATCACCGCGTTTTTAACTGGATCAACACGACGGGTATCACTAGTGCAACAGGAACTGCGTACCATTTCGGAAGACATGAGTTCGTCCGGATTTTTACCGGGATTCGTGCTGCGCGATATTTAGATTTGTGTGCAATGTATTGTAGGTCGTTGCTTGTACTTTTGGCTATTGCATTGGCTGCCCTTCTTCGACATACGGCTTCTGATTACACCTTTGTTATTTTCCAACTCTTTTAATCAGAACTCTGGATAAGCTAAAGCAGTTGCTCCATAGTGTAACTTTCCGCAATGCTTTACCTTAATCAAACAACGTAAAGCCATATAATTGCTATTTTAATGACAAAACACTTAACAAAATAATGCACAGTGTTAATAATTTTAAAGTAGACATTTTAACACCGAACATTCTAAATAACGTTTTACAAATTGAATTATCATGGTTGAGGAACTTGAGACAATAGAAACTACATAAATAATAGTTGAGTGAAGCATATAAACCATGTTTTTGTGTGGGGGATTCGTGTTAGCCTTATCCATCTTAAGAAAAATATACTGCTGAGAATTTGGGTATCCAGTAGAATTCTGTGTAAGCACGATATTCTGATTGCGACTCTCAATTGTTTTGTTTTAAATAAAGGTTAGAGAAAGCGAAAGGACAATCAAGAATGGGCAATTCAGAGACTCTGTCAACATTGGGAACACAAGACACAAGACGAAGACAAAGAAAACAAAGCATCACAACATAATATGTGCTGGACACTACTATGCACTAGACACACGACAAAGACAAACAAAACAAAAACACAACACAATATATATTGGACACCACTATACGCATACAAACACAAAAACGTTAATAAAACATGTGCTTTACTTCGCTTGTAGTGTTTGGTTGCTCAAATATAATTGTATTTGTTTTTATGCAATTTGCTTCATTACTTGCTTCATAGGAACATTTATATCAGACGTTTCACATTATGTATATTTTTCAAATTTTGCCCATCTCGATTTCCGTGTACATGTACAAACGTGCGGTGTTCTTATAGTTCATACGATACACTAAGACATACATGCTAAATAATGTAATTATTATTAAAACTAGTGTTCTCCTCCCCAGACAGAGGTAACCTTGGGTAATTCTGGCGATTCTGTATAGGCCTTTGGTTTTATTGTTCCCAAGACGTGTTTTAAGTATATAGCTTTCCAATCTATTTACTTTGAGCGTGCCTGATGACTTTTATTCCAGAAACGCTTCGTGCGCACTAATTTTGATATCTACGTTGTTCCAGAAACGCGTCGTGCGCACTAATTTTATATCTACGTTGTTCGAGAAACGCGTCGTGCGCACTAATTTTGATATCTACGTTGTTCGAGAAACGCGTCGTGCGCACTAATTTTGATATCTACGTTGTTCGAGAAACGCGTCGTGCGCACTAATTTTGATATCTACGTTGTTCGAGAAACGCGTCGTGCGCACTAATTTTGATATCTACGTTGTTCCAGAAACGCGTCGTGCGCACTAATTTTGATCTCTACGTTGTTATCCTTTATCGTAGTTGCTACGTTTTACTGGTAGAACTTGATATATTTGTTTTTATTGCTATTTTTATGGTGCTGAGATGATTTCGGAATCAGATTGTGATATTTTGGTGCTTCTCTGTTGTTGTTAGATATGTAATTAGCTATCGTTCCAATGTCAATGTTTCTCATATATACCGGTATAGATGAAATAACACCTATTCTAAATCCCTGTTTTACACCATCTTATATTGTTTGCTTTGGTTTTTTTTTTTCATTAGTGAGTGAGTGGTTATTGTTTAACGCCAATTTATCATGGCGAGAATAAATTATTTTCAATGAGATGATGATAATGTTAGTTTTGTACTAGACCAGCATACTAAGTTAGATTTTTATTGTGCTATTTCACTGAAACAACAGTGCGCGGATAGATATGTCACCCAACTCGAACACATTATCCCGATTCCGAGCCAACCATTCTTTGCTCTTTCTCCGTAGTACCGCATACTTTGCGGAAAAGCAACAAATACCAATTTTATATAGTCTTTGGTTTGACCGGACCGGAGTTCGAACTCACGATCTACCACACTCGATTAGAGCACGCCAGCCATTACACTTCTGGTGAGGTTGTGTTTCAGTAGCTTGCTTCAGTGGTGTATTTCTATGTATTATCATGTACTGTAATATTTATGCTGATACTTTTAACATGATTTAATTGACCATTTTATGGTATTTTACGCTTGTCGGGTTAATTTTCGCCCCATTTACCTTAATTATTACAACAATATTAATTTCTGTATGACATGCTATGATGAGAAGGGGCTATTTTGGGTAATTTCCTTCACATTAGCAGTAATATTATAACTGCTTACACAAATATTTATTTTTTTTTGTATTTCATGAATAAAAAGTCATGCTATAGCTTACATTTACAGCTTTTGCAACCGTCTTCTTTGTGGGTTTATGGTTGGGTTTATGGTGTTTAACGCCACTTTCAACATTGTGGGTATCAGTTTTATTATTGGAGGAATCCGGAGAAAACGACCGACCTGTCGCAATTCACATAATGTATCACATAATGTTGCATCGAGTACACCGCGCCATTAGAAGGATTCAAACTCACAACGTTAGTGGTGATATGCACTGATTGGAGAGGTAGTTGTAAATCTACCTATTATACGGCCTCTTCTATTGTGATATTTGTGCTGATACTTTTGCCATGATTTAATTGGCCGTTTTATGGTATTTTACGTTGTGAAGTTAATTGTCTCCCCATTTACATTAATTATTACGCCAATAGTAATTTCTGTATGACGCGCTATGATGAGAAGGGACTATTTTCATTAATTTCCTTCACATTAAGTGTAATATTATAACTGCTTACGCAAATAGTTTTTGTATGTCTTGATTTCAACAGTCATTCTAAAGCTTATATGTATAGCTTTTACAACCGACACCGTCTTTTTTGTATTGCACTATTTACAAACGCAGATATTGAAGCAACCTTTCTGTTTAACATTTTCCGTTTGTACGTGCATACGAAAGCCTCGGATCATAATGGGTTTAATATTAATGGTGTTTTACCCCATTTTCAACCATTTTACATTTACTATGTTCGGTCAGTTTGACTGGTTGAAAACATACGTGCTGAAGGTCACTAACAAATGTTTATCACGCAACGCTATACCAAAAACGCTTCGACATGGATGGTAATTTCAAAGCTATATCCGACTACCACTCAATCACACCTGTGTCGCATGCATAAAAATGACAAAAGATGATAGAAGCAAAGAATACCACTCATCTAAGGCCAAGGGTCGTCTCACACATATTTGCTATGGTATGAGTTAAACTCATTGCTGATGACCCTATTGTGACAGTGAAATGTGGTACAGCGATAAATAGCATTGTGTTCCTTAACATGAATGTATGTCAAAATTGTACTTTTAGAAAAATATCTGATGTTCATTTACATTTATATATTCTTTCTTCCCATTGTTCATTTACATCTGTATCCTTTCGTCCTATTGTTCATTTTACTTTTTACGCAGATATCATGTCTGCTCGGTCATGCAATATAGTCGGTCACTTGTTTTGATTTACAATTCTGGCGCAACACTAGACTAATGACGTCATTCTGTATATTCATAGCGTACATAAACACAGAGGGAATTCTTTTCAATGTCAAAATTACAAGATGAGATTAAAACAGAGAAGTTTGAATTGAATAGATTCCATGCAAGTAAAAAAGATCCTTTTTACTAATGTCTTTTTTTCCTGATCATTATGCTTGTTAAATATTTTTCCATCGATGGTATTCCCCAAGCATTTGTATTTTTCGGTTTGTTGACATAATCGTCATCACAGTTCATGACCGTTTCTGGAATGTAGGCCAAGCAAATTGTATTTTAAAATACTTTGAAAATATGATGATTGATCATTCAGATTCCACTATTTTCTAGAAAATGGCCGATTTTACCGGGAGAATACATGCAAGTGCTCTCCATTAGTCACAAAATGGCAGATTATTTTGCATTTCCACTGCTGCTTTAATAACAAATATACCCCTTACTTCTTGGGGTAATGAAATGAAATTCACAGAGAAGATAGAAAAAGAATTAATTTAACAGCAATAATCAAAATTTATAGCATAAATTGAACAGAGAATTAAATTAAACCAGACAGAAAAATGAGATTATCTGGGTAAAAAAAACCTGTCATTATTACAAATAGCATCAACAAAACTGTATTGTTACCACTCTGTGATAATAAATGTGATTAAAATAAATTGAAATCAGTCATTAATTGTTTTACAAAAATATGGCAGGCTGTTGTCAGTCTAATAGATTGTATTGACAAAAGAAAAAAACACCAAATTCACTGGAATAAATACGTTTTATGTGGGTAAGCAAGGTTAATATTTGCATCAAATAATTAATTTTTAATACTTCAATTTCAAACTATTTAAAAAAAACATCTTTTGAAATTTTTCAGACAAAACAATTACACTGAAAAAGCTAAAATACTGTACTTTCTTAATATAGTTTACTTTTTAAGCTTGGTTGGCCTATGTCAAAATTATGTGCTTTATTGACTTTTGACCGACTTTATGTGACGTAATAGGACGCCATTTGGAAAAAGGGTAGTAAACAAATATGGGTCAGTGTGTAATTATTATCGATCTTTTTTCCATGGAACTTTACACATGTGAGCAAGAATAGACGAGGAACATAATTAAAAAGAAAAAAATGTTTACTTTTCAAACATGAAAAAAGTAATCAAACATTATTCAATGACTGATCGACTTATGGTCAGACGAGGATATATGAGTAACACGACGGGTTTCTTATAGGAAGCAGGAACTGCTTACCCTTCGCAGGGACCAGAGTTCATCCCCGTTTGTTGATGGGGTCTGTGTTGCTCATCTTTTTAGTCTTTTTGTATTGTCCTATTTTGTGTCTTTACGTTCTCAGTTCTGCGTTGTGATGTCCGTTACGATTTCCGCATACTAACGTTGTTCGGTTCGTCTATACCTCAAGTTGTTTGTAGGAGGAGGCATATGGTATTTACGTTATTTCTGTTTGCTTGCGCATAGTGGTGTCCAACACATATTGTATTGTGTTTTTGTTTTGTTTTTCTTTGTCTTGCTTATCCCATGTTGCCAGTTTCTCTGGATTGTCCTTTTTGATTCCGTATTCTCTAACATTCATTTACATCTATGTGCTTTCTTCCCACTGTTCATTTACATCTACAAATATGTACATATATATTCGATCTTGCCAATTAATTGAAATTTGATTACAGTATATAGGTGTACTTTGAAGTAGTGTTTGTCCTTTTTATCCTTTTCTTAAGAATCTTAATAAAATCCCATTAATAATTCCTAACATACAATTTTGTTTTATCAGTAGACGAATAACAATATTAATTTCTCATTAAGATCACGGTTACGTCTAGAGTTTTCTTATTGTTCTGCAGATCAACGTCTTAAGTTTTATCTTTATAAAATGTATATAAACTAACGTATTACGCCGGCATTCTGATTTCATCATTTGATTTGAGGTTATTTATGGTTTTGTTGTTGTGAAGTCTTTTTATCTATCTTGCGGGTCAAAGGTCATGAATTTTGCACTATCAGTATCATTTCGTAAAGAGGAGAGATTTTGATCCCTACGATATAGGAAATACAAGCTTGAAGTCTCAAAGGGGTAATCATAGGTAGTGAATCAAAAAAGGACATACACATGCAATGTCGATAGAAAAAGGACATACGATGGTCGACAATAATCTACATAGAAAACGAAAGATTGAACAACACGAACACCACAAAAAAAAATCAGGCTTGAAATCAGGTGTTCCGGAAGGGTTTGCAGTTCCTACCCATTTGTGGCATACTTCTTGTAAAAGATATTGGTGAAGTTATTGATCATAACTTTTATACATTCTTGTCATAGCGACCATCATGTGATATGCAAATCTAGTTGGACACCAGGTTGGTTTTTGTCTACTCGCAGTGTCAACGCAGCCAGTCCTGTTTTGTCCCAACTCTACAATATCTTGTCGTTGCCTTTACTATATCATAAAAGTGCTATTTGATTTGTCTAATTCCCCGTTAGATTGGGGTTTGGAACTGTAAGCTTATTAAAAAGGATAGTGACCTATATCCCTAATATTATTTCCACTGCTCGATGCCATATTTAGACAATATAAACATAATAAACACGTTAGTATCTAGTTCGACGCACGAATTGCCGCTTTGTTTGGTTTTTCAACTCACAGTGTCTACGGAATCAGTCCTGATTTGTCACAACATATAGATACAAATGCATATTATCTTGTCGATATTTTTACTATCTCCTAAACGCATTTTTTTATTTGTCTAATTCCGCGTTAGATTGGCGGAGGGGTTGGGTGATGGAACTGTGTACTGATGACCTATATCCCTAATATTATTTTCTCTGAATTTAATCATATGTAATACAGTAAGATCATTGGCCGATTCTATAATTAGGCAATTTAAAAAAAACGTAAACATATCACTATTAAAATATATTATGACAGGGCCATGTAAGCACAATATTTTGACCCCTTGATACTATAATTATTAAGCAGAACTGTGTCATTTGAGATTTGTTTATATTTCATAGATGTGTCAGTTTATCTAATATCTATCTGCATCTACTGGTATCGCCATCAACAATGACGAAGTATGTATGTAGGACGTAGTTTAATTAAGAACTGTCATGTGATAATTGATTCATTTTTTTTATTATTAGAAGTAACATTATATCATGTATATCTATGTTTACTTTTCAGTGATTGGTTGATCCTAACACATGTCAAAATATTTTTTTAAATTTTATTTGCAAGTTATATGTTCAAACCTGTAGAAAAAAAACTCATAGAGTTCAACGTCACTTTCAACAATATTTCAGATACGTATACTGTGATAGTTACTTGATTTTATATAGTACTAGTTCACTGAAAAGCAGAATAGGGGTAGACATTTCGATACACTCTGACACATTCCTATGATTCCACGCTAACAGGTATTCGCTCTTACTCTTTAATACTGCGAGCTTTCATAGCTTGATTCACTAATTATCCTTGTTAAAATTTAAAGTTATATACGTTGTTGAATAGAAATTGTGACTATGAGAGTGATTTCAAGTACATGTATCTCTTTTTCAATCTTAAATATTATCCGGATATATTAATTTCAGAAACAAGGTAAATATTTTATCTCCGTTGATAATAAAACTCCATATATAATATTGATAATAAAAAAAAAAAAAAAAAAATGTAAAGATTTCGAATAAAGATTTTAATTGAAAAAAAAAAGAAGATAATACTGCGAGCTTAGCATCGAAGCAGCAAATACCAATTTAATAGTCTTTGGTTTAATTTAGTCGGTATTCGAACCTAAGATCTACCACACCAATGACGAGCATGCTCCTAAGATCTAACACACCAATGACGAGTATGCTCCTAAGATCTAACACACCAATGACGAGCATGCTCCTAAGATCTAACACACCAATGACGAGCATGCTTCTAAGATCTAACACACCAATGACGAGCATGCTCCTAAGATCTACCACACCCATGACGAGCATGCTCCTAAGATCTAACACACCCATGACGAGCATGCTCCTAAGATCTAACACACCAATGACTAGCATGCTCCTAAGATCTAACACACCAATGACGAGCATGCTCCTAAGATCTAACACACCAATGACGAGCATGCTCCTAAGATCTAACACACCAATGACTAGCATGCTCCTAAGATCTAACACACCAATGACGAGCATGCTCCTAAGATCTAACACACCAATGACGAGCATGCTCCTAAGATCTAACACACCAATGACGAGCATGCTCCTAAGATCTAACACACCAATGACGAGCATGCTCCTAAGATCTAACACACCAATTACTAGCATGCTCCTAAGATCTACCACACCAATGACGAACATGCTCCTAAGATCTAACACACCAATGACTAGCATGCTTCTAAGATCTAACACACCAATGACGAGCCTGCTCCTAAGATCTACCACACCAATGATGAGCATGCTCCTAAGATCTAACACACCAATGACTAGCATGCTCCTAAGATCTAACACACCAATGACGAGCATGCTCCTAAGATCTAACACACCAATGACGGGCATGCTCCTAAAATCTAACACACCAATGACGAGCATGCTCCTAAGATCTAACACACCAATGACGAGCATGCTCCTAAGATCTACCACACCAATGACGAGCATGCTCCTAAGATCTAACACACCAATTACTAGCATGCTCCTAAGATCTAACACACCAATGACGAGCATGCTCCTAAGATCTACCACACCAATGACGAGCATGCTCCTAAGATCTAACACACCAATGACTAGCATGCTCCTAAGATCTAACACACCAATGACGAGCATGCTCCTAAAATCTAACACACCAATGACGAGCATGCTCCTAAGATCTAACACACCAATGACTAGCATGCTCCTAAGATCTAACACACCAATGACGAGCATGCTCCTAAGATCTAACACACCAATGACGAGCATGCTCCTAAGATCTAACACACCAATGACGAGCCTGCTCCTAAGATCTACCACACCAATGATGAGCATGCTCCTAAGATCTAACACACCAATGACTAGCATGCTCCTAAGATCTAACACACCAATGACGAGCATGCTCCAAAGATCTAACACACCAATGACGGGCATGCTCCTAAAATCTAACACACCAATGACGAGCATGCTCCTAAGATCTAACACACCAATGACGAGCATGCTCCTAAGATCTAACACACCAATGACGAGCATGCTCCTAAGATCTAACACACCAATTACTAGCATGCTCCTAAGATCTAACACACCAATGACGAGCATGCTCCTAAGATCTACCACACCAATGACGAGCATGCTCCTAAGATCTAACACACCAATGACGAGTATGCTCCTAAGATCTAACACACCAATGACGAGCATGCTCCTAAGATCTAACACACCAATGACGAGCATGCTTCTAAGATCTAACACACCAATGACGAGCATGCTCCTAAGATCTACCACACCCATGACGAGCATGCTCCTAAGATCTAACACACCCATGACGAGCATGCTCCTAAGATCTAACACACCAATGACTAGCATGCTCCTAAGATCTAACACACCAATGACGAGCATGCTCCTAAGATCTAACACACCAATGACGAGCATGCTCCTAAGATCTAACACACCAATGACTAGCATGCTCCTAAGATCTAACACACCAATGACGAGCATGCTCCTAAGATCTAACACACCAATGACGAGCATGCTCCTAAGATCTAACACACCAATGACGAGCATGCTCCTAAGATCTAACACACCAATGACGAGCATGCTCCTAAGATCTAACACACCAATTACTAGCATGCTCCTAAGATCTACCACACCAATGACGAACATGCTCCTAAGATCTAACACACCAATGACTAGCATGCTTCTAAGATCTAACACACCAATGACGAGCCTGCTCCTAAGATCTACCACACCAATGATGAGCATGCTCCTAAGATCTAACACACCAATGACTAGCATGCTCCTAAGATCTAACACACCAATGACGAGCATGCTCCTAAGATCTAACACACCAATGACGGGCATGCTCCTAAAATCTAACACACCAATGACGAGCATGCTCCTAAGATCTAACACACCAATGACGAGCATGCTCCTAAGATCTACCACACCAATGACGAGCATGCTCCTAAGATCTAACACACCAATTACTAGCATGCTCCTAAGATCTAACACACCAATGACGAGCATGCTCCTAAGATCTACCACACCAATGACGAGCATGCTCCTAAGATCTAACACACCAATGACTAGCATGCTCCTAAGATCTAACACACCAATGACGAGCATGCTCCTAAAATCTAACACACCAATGAGGAGCATGCTCCTAAGATCTAACACACCAATGACTAGCATGCTCCTAAGATCTAACACACCAATGACGAGCATGCTCCTAAGATCTAACACACCAATGACGAGCATGCTCCTAAGATCTAACACACCAATGACGAGCCTGCTCCTAAGATCTACCACACCAATGATGAGCATGCTCCTAAGATCTAACACACCAATGACTAGCATGCTCCTAAGATCTAACACACCAATGACGAGCATGCTCCAAAGATCTAACACACCAATGACGGGCATGCTCCTAAAATCTAACACACCAATGACGAGCATGCTCCTAAGATCTAACACACCAATGACGAGCATGCTCCTAAGATCTAACACACCAATGACGAGCATGCTCCTAAGATCTAACACACCAATTACTAGCATGCTCCTAAGATCTAACACACCAATGACGAGCATGCTCCTAAGATCTACCACACCAATGACGAGCATGCTCCTAAGATCTAACACACCAATGACTAGCATGCTCCTAAGATCTAACACACCAATGACGAGCATGCTCCTAAAATCTAACACACCAATGACGAGCCTGCTCCTAAGATCTACCACACCAATGATGAGCATGCTCCTAAGATGTAACACACCAATGACTAGCATGCTCCTAAGATCTAACACACCAATGACGAGCATGCTCCTAAGATCTAACACACCAATGACGAGCATGCTCCTAAAATCTAACACACCAATGACGAGCATGCTCCTAAGATCTAACACACCAATGACGAGCATGCTCCTAAGATCTACCACACCAATGACGAGCATGCTCCTAAGATCTAACACACCAATTACTAGCATGCTCCTAAGATCTAACACACCAATGACGAGCATGCTCCTAAGATCTACCACACCAATGACGAGCATGCTCCTAAGATCTAACACACCAATGACTAGCATGCTCCTAAGATCTAACACACCAATGACTAGCATGCTCCTAAGATCTAACACACCAATGACGAGCATGCTCCTAAGATCTAACACACCAATGACGAACATGCTCCTAAGATCTACCACACCAATGACGAGCATACTCCTAAGATCTAACACACCAATTACTAGCATGCTCCTAAGATCTAACACACCAATGACGAGCATGCTCCTAAGATCTAACACACCAATGACGAGCATGCTCCTAAAATCTAACACACCAATGACGAGCATGCTCCTAAGATCTAACACACCAATGACGAGCATGCTCCTAAGATCTAACACACCAATGACGAACATGCTCCTAAGATCTACCACACCAATGACGAGCATACTCCTAAGATCTAACACACCAATTACTAGCATGCTCCTAAGATCTAACACACCAATGACGAGCATGCTTCTAAGATCTAACACACCAATGACTAGCATGCTCCTAAGATCTAACACACCAATGACGAGCATGCTCCTAAGATCTAACACACCAATGACGAGCATGCTCCTAAAATCTAACACAGCAATGACGAGCATGCTCCTAAGATCTACCACACCAATGACGAGCATGCTTCTAAGATCTAACACACCAATGACGAGCATGCTCCTAAGGTCTAACACACCAATGACTAGCATGCTCCTAAGATCTACCACACCAATGACGAGCATGCTCCTAAGATCTAACACACCAATGACTAGCATGCTAACAATAACACTACTGGTGCTGTTTTATAATCATATACAGTTCTTGTAAGTATACGTTGGCACAGGCGGGAATCTAACATAGACTTTTTATATTATGGTAGTTAGTGATTGCCATATTTATTGGTAACTCCAACTACCATACAACTATACCGCCATGGTACAATACAACTATACCGCCATGGTACAATACAACTATACCGCCATGGTACAATACAACTATACCGCCATGGTACAATACAACTATACCGCCATGGTACCATACAACTATACCGCCATGGTACAATACAACTATACCGCCATGGTACAATACAACTATACCGCCATGGTACAATACAACTATACCGCCATGGTACAATACAACTATACCGCCATGGTACAATAATCTTGCAATGAAATGTCTGCCCAAAATATGATCAATGGCCCGGGTGGCTCAATGAGTTAGGTTGTTGGATTACCTAACAACTCATACAAGCTAATCACCAATACGGTGTGGGTTCGCGCCCGGCTTTGTATATTACAAACAAGGGTGCACTCGACTCGCAAGTGATAAAGCTTACCAATTGCATGCCCATGGTTGGTGGTTCTCTCCGGGTACTCCGGTTTCTTTCACCACTAACACTGGTCGCCATGATATAGCTGAAATATTGCTGAAAGTGGCGTTAAGCACAATGAATAAATAGTAAATATATATATTATAAAATATGGTCATACACATTCGTGCGCTATATATGAACTTTGAAAACATGTTTCATCATATATCTTGCGATAATACGTTACTGTGATTCTAGTATCTAGTAAAATATGTTATGCAATGGTAATCTAGAATGGCCATCTAGCAGTCGCTATGAAACCTCATCATTAGACTTTCGCGCTATCTTTGTCATTAAAATTTACATATCAATTTTCTTCTAAAACAGGACGCCTCACAAAAATAAATTGCATATTTATATGTTATGAATAATACATCAAAGAAAGCAATAATAATATATATATTAAACCGTTCAATCAATCAGTTTTATAGCTTCATCACCAATTAAATTTCTAATTATAGCAAATATACTTTGTTGGTTTTTTTTTTTTATTTATGTAATAGACCAACGTTGTCAGTAAAAGGCAAGTTCTTTTTTTTTTCTAATTAATATTTAGGAGTGATTCTCTATTAAGCATTAATTAATAATTGAAGATTGTTCTTTGTAGAAGTCAATAACATTTCGGTCAATAATTTTTAAAAATAATAATGTAAACAAATGACGAAGCAATTTTATAATATCATATGGATTATTTTGTAATGCGTGGGAGGTGCGAATAAAGCGAATACACAAACAATATATATTTCATATATCTTTAATGGAAAAAATATAGATTAAATAATTTCAATGATATTAAAGGTATGGAACTGGGAATAGTGTAACAATTAAACGTCTTCCGTAGTAAATAATAAATAAACTAGTCTCGATCGATTTAGGCTTGCTTTTAAATATTTTCTGAATGGAGGATAGTTTTTTTAATACTACGAGGAAAATAGCATTTACTAGTGGAAAATTAACATGGATTCACCTTATACATGTATAGCAAAATGCTATGATTATTAAAGGAAAGTTTGTGATGATCATCAATTCCACCAACGCCACGATATAGCTGAAATACTGCTAAAGTTGACGTGCACACCAATCAATCAATCAATCAATCAATCAATTCCACCAATATCAATAAAACCAACAACCAATTTTCATCTTAACTGAACTTCAAGCAAACAAAAAAGACCACGTCATATGATGTTGGAAATCTAGGACCTGTCTTGGGACAGGTACAAGAATGTGACGGGTTTAAACCGGTTTATGAATTTAGGTTTTTCTGCTTCCTGCATCATTGGTGGTTTTTCTGCACATTATCCATCCTACTGAGAAATCTCATTTTTCTTGACGTTCATGATCAAGTCCAATACACTCTACGCAAATTTCTGTAAGTAAACATTAGAGACACTCGAATGGACAATCTAGAGAGACAGGCAACATTGGGTACAAGACCAAAAACGATGATCAACAAAACAGATCAGCAAAATGAACTAAGATGAAAAACAGCATTGACCCCTCCACCCCCACCCCCACCCCACAAAAAATCCCGCTGGTGAACCCAAGTGCTCGCGGAGGACAATCAGTTCCAGATTCATATAAGACATCCGTCGTGTTTCTCGTAGTCAAGTCTTGTCAATAAAAGAAAAAAAATCTACGTGAAAAGGAAAATTTGAGAAATTTATATTTCGTTACGGTCAGTCTCCTTATCGTCGGGAATTACATCATAATTTCTTGTATTAAAGTTTGTCCTGTTTTGTATTGAGCTGGATACTGACCTAAAACTGGCCGGTGAAAGAAAGGAAGTGGTTTTAATAGACCTTTGCGTTCTGATTCCCGAGGAACTGCTAACCCGTCGGGCGCACCTGAGCTCAACCTCGGTGCGTGGTGCAATTCTAGTCCAGTCAATCTAGCTTTAAAAATCACCTATTCTCAAACTAATTGCAACAAAAGGTTGCTATACATATTTTGATCCATTACCCTATCCTATTAAATATATCAAAATCAACAAAAATCTATCGGCTAGTTTTCGAGAAATTTTGAAGGAAAATGTTGGTTTTTGTACAAAAATCGCCGAAAATTAGAAAAAATTAATATCTTTTTATCATTTCAAAATAGAATTATGGATGCTTTAAATATCGGAACATAATGACAAAATTATCTTTTTGAATAGTAATATTCAATTTGTCCTTTAATTTTTTTTGGGGGTAATTTTGAGCAAAAACAACATTTTTTATAGAAAAATCGATGAAATCTGAGTTTTATGTAATAAAATATATTTTAGATACATATATAGTTAAGTACAAATTACCAACACACGCATTTGTGAGATGTATTGTAGTTTTTAAAAGAAACAACAATATTTCGAAGTTCTTTACTTAGTCTGATATGAGTTCCTCAGATTCAACACCCATTTCAACGCTTTTGGAATTTAAACAGTTTTGCCCACGAAATTCGCCACACGAAATATTACACTCCAATCCGTGTTTTCTACAAGAACAACGACGTGTTTCGCAATTCGTTTTACAAATGCAACGTACACTGGAAAGAAGTTTTTCAGGAGCTGGAGGATTTTTTGTCTTTACAGGCATCATCTTGTCATTATTGATAAACCAACCAAATTTCTGGTTCACCGATCCATATTTGAGCCTGATAGTATACCCTTAAGCTATTATATACAGCGGCCTCGGTAGTTGGTGGAAGTGTATGGATTTGAATCACCTCTTTGCCTGTAACAACTTTGCTTGCGAATTGCTTGTACCTGAGAACATTGAGACTTTCGGAAGGAACACCTCCATACAAATTTGTGATAATTCTTTCACCAGATTTTATTATATCTTCCATCTGAAAAATCTTCATAAATACATCTCCCAGTTCTTTCAGTGTCTGACTATCCATGAACTTCTTAAGGGCAGCTCGCTTCCCCACACCGTACAACTTTGAAGTAGTATCACAACCACTTATTGCATGTATAACTGGTATGACTTTGCATGTTTCCTGTCCAAGAACACAAGTAGTTTTGCCAATGTCCCAAATATTTGACTTCACTGTCTTTTTGTCATTATTTGGTCTAAAGATTAATTGCATGGATCCACATTCGTAATAGTACAATAATAGAATCAACAAGTCAGTGTCTTATTCCAGGATTATGGTAGGTCTTGTAATGGACGATTGTACAGCTGTTGTAGCGATAAGTGAATCGGCATCTGATGGTGCTTTCTTTGTTTCAATGCCATTTGAATCCATCATTCTCATTAGCATTAGGATAAAATTTCGTTTGTTTTCGCTATTGGCCAAAAATGCTTCTTTTTTAGATCTAAAGGGTGTTGTTTCAGTAAATGACACCTTTGTTCCGAATATGCCCTTTGTGCGTCTTAAATGTGTAGCATCCTTTGTATCCGGTCCTGAAGCATATCCATCAAATACAAGAATTACAGATTCTAAACCATGAAGCTTAACAGAGTCCACATACTTTTGACATATCTCTCCAAATATTGACCCATATTTCCAAGGAATCTTATGCATCAATGATCCACTATCAACTAAATAATTGTAACTACTTTCCTTGTACTCGGCACTACAATCTCCAAGATTCCAGATAACATCTGCTAAGGTTGAATATTTGAGCCGATCTCATAAACCCAGACGACTCAAACATTGAACTTGATTGACTAGACAGTTCATATGCAAATATTTCTGCTTTATCCTCGTAAATGCTGTCTGCCGCTACAATGAATCGCTGGAATAGAAGTTGTGGATCGATTGAAATTTGTCCCGTTTCAATGTCAACGCTTGTCGGTTTGTCCTGTAAAGTGACTGTTTGGTTTTTTCTTTTGAACGAATACTCGGATACACTTTAATTTTCCATTGAACTGAGTATACGGTCACCTACTTCTTTGGCATTGTCAACATTCACGTCCATTGTTGCTGATACAGCGGTTTCTTCGTTTATAAATGGGTTTCTCTCCTCTAGAAAGGAAGCGAAAATCATCGTATCCTTTATGTCACGTTTTTTGCGACTTTTGCCATCTTCCTTGTGCTGATCTGATGAGTAATAGTTTGTTCCTGTAAATGTCTGCATAGCATCATTCATTTCAGCACGATTTGATGTAGACAAGATCCACAATGCTCTCTGATTCTCACTCATTCCTCGTCCTCTAGTAAGTCCACCAGTAGCTTTAGTGCTTTTCATTAAGGCTTGTTCAATAGCCAAGTCAGATGAAATTCCTGCCCAGAACGTGTCTGTTCACCTGATCACATGTTATCCAGTTTCGAAAAAAACTGTTACTTCAGTATTTTGTTCTTTTAGATTTTCCATCTGATTTATATATATCCAAGCAGACTTAATATTGAGATTACGACCGGATGCTGCGAAATACGGTAACATAGACTTCAAAGATTCAAGATGCATATTCCAATTTCCAGTCCTTTCTGCCTTTATGAAATCTCTCAGAATGCAAATCATGTCCATGTATTGAAACCAAAGTTTAGCTGTTCTACATTTGGAACGGGACTGTCGAAAGTGTTCAATGTTTGTTCTGATGACGCTTAGGGCATCGCTATTGTTGATATCACTTAATGACACTTCGCCTTTCAAAAACAAGCTTAAGACATCAGTTGTATCCTTCACTTCCTTCGGATACCTTGTTTCGGGAATGTCTATTTGACGAGTATGTAAATCATCTGTAGAATCATTGTTGCGGATAGTTTTTTTCGCCATTTTCAACCGAATAGCTTTCAAATATTGGAACAGGAATACCATATACAAGAGATAGAATCAATGCAGTAAGAGCAGTGTCTACTAAGAAATGACCTCTCACAGCTCTAGCAAGTGCTTTTCCACTCATCATATGCGATACTGCTGTGGATGCATATACTGTTTCAAGGAGATTCGCAAGTCCTGAGCCAGACATAAGGTATCCGAAGCTTCCAATAAAACTCGTATGTGTGTGGAAGCCTCCAAGTTTGAGTACGAATGACTTAAGTGGACTACCTATTGGTTCATTTTGAAGGATCACCATGGCCTTCCAGTACAGAGACTGATCAAAAGTTAGAATGGGGGTGCAGTTGTTCTTGATGGCTTCCTTACTGATGAAATGCAAGGTTGTGTAAATACAGGACTCGTCGCTGGGATTAAGATCAGTCATCGGAAGAAATGCTATTTTAGGTTTTCCTGGATAAGGTCCATCAAGTTTGTGCATTTTATATAGTTAACCAACTTCCATTGAATTTCAAAGACCAGCATACTTTCGACAATAAATCAATCTTCCATGATTCATTTGCTATCTCTCTTTGTTCTAGTATTTCAAACCAAAGTGCCCTAAAGGCATTTGATTGTTCTTTGTAGAATCTAATGTTTATTTTAGCCAACGAATTTATCTCACCAATGCTTGGATTCAGACGTGGTACAACTCTTTCTGTTTTTGCATCAGGGGTAGATGCCGCTATTATACCCATTCCGTGAACTATTCCATACCCATCAAGTGATCTAATGTTGTGGTCCACCTTATCTGCAACATATTGTACAAAGGTGTGTCATCTACTACAGCTTCGGTGTTTCTTGATACAGCTGCATTCATTTCAAATCTTTATACTTCGCTACACGAAGAAGAAAATCCAAGGTTGTATAGTGTGTCAATGAGGAACCGTGAACCGAAGTGGTGGTGCAGTTGAATTGCCAAACCGATCTGCAAATGAGCTATTACGCCCTTTGGTCTTGTTGCCTGTATAACAGCATGTCCAATAGCTGATATCTTTCTTGAAGAGTCTTTCTCAGTAAACAAGGAGTCTAAAAATATGCGTAATGAATGTGGGACATAATTAGCATTTGAGGTCTGTGACTGTATTTCGTCCGCTGAAGGGTAGTAATTGTCCCATGATGACAGAGTTTTAATATCTTCTCTTATAAGTTCATGTTGCTCGATCATTAGTTTACTGTGAAATGTTTTGCTGATAATTTTTTGTCCTTTTTGGAGCCATTGTATTTGTCTGTCATTCTTCGATTCACGGAAGATTGGTATCTTCACACCTTTCCTATCCAGGTATACAACAATATGACTTTGGGCTTCTTCTACGGAATAACTTCTTTTATCTATATATTTATAGTTTCCATGCATAAGTCGGTATTGCAAAAGGATCAAGCTGAAATACAAATAAGAGGGAACAGTGCACACACTCTATGCAACAGCCTTGTAAGATCTAGGAGGAATTGTGAATAGCATGACAAAAATAACCAGGAGTGTCTCTCGCTCTGTTTCATATTTTCTAGTCGGTTTTTCAAATGGTTCGAATTTAAATACACAGAGGGAACTGTACGATAACATGAAATAAGCAAAAATACCACACTCCCGGAATATTTCCAAAATCAATTAAGAAATACAACAATAGAGGCAAAATCGATAACATATGTACATGATTGTTCGGTTTCATGATGCCTTAAAATAAATCTATAGATTTGCTGTCAAATGCTTATCAATTAAGTCCATATATACAACAAATTGTGCTTAATGTCACTTTCAACAATGCAAAAAATGTGTTTCAATTATATCGTCAGTTTTATTTGCGGCGGAAACCGGAGTACCCGGAGAAAACCACCGACTTGCCGCGAGTCATTGACTAACTTTATCACTTAATGTTGTTTCGAGAACACATCGCCATGAGCGCGATACGAACTCACAACGTTAGTGGGGATATTCACTGATTGTATATGTAGTTGTAAATCCAGGTACCATACGATCACGACAATGATGGTCCCGATAAACAATGTAAAAGTTACATCGGGAATATGTGCGAAAACTCTGAAACAGCGAACTTCCTTCATGATTATGATGATAAAAAGTTTTGCAAATTATTTGGAATCCCTGAAAATATACGTTATTTCTGAGCTGCCGTCCTCTTGTAAGAAAGTCCTGTATTACATTTGGAATGTGTTGTGAAGCAGGTACGTTTGTTGTAGTATATCCTCCTTTGTTTAGTGTTATCGTATTAGAGAGAGAGAGTGATTGTTGCTTGTGGGCAACGTTAAATCCCGCGTTTCAACTATGTAATGCCAGTAAAATGTTACATTTGATGACATGATAATGATGTCCTCTTTGTACTAGACTGACACGCTTTTTGGATGTTTATAGTGCTAGCACACTGAAACAACAGCCAACCAGTTTGTGCTCTTTCTCTTTAATGCTGCGTGATTAGCGGGGAAGCAGCAGATGCAAATTTTATAGTCTTTTGTTTGATGCGACCGGAGGTAAAACCTTTCATCAATTACACTCTCTGCTAACACGCCAACCATTTCCCCATGGAGACCGTGGAGCATTCATGTCATGCATATATCTACAAATTATTAATACATATTTTGCTCTAAATGATACTACTCATTTAAAAAGGGAAATACATTCGCTTAAAATAAATCAGCTTGCGTAAAATGTATATTTAGAAGGTAAAAGCGTGATCGTCAACTCCTTTTAGTAAAGAATATTGCTATTATTAGCATTTCCTCTTATATTTATAGAAATTATTATCCCTCAGATTCTTTTTGGTTTCCTCATTTTTTTTTTTTTCACAATAGATTTTTTTTTCTATAGCTCAGAGTAGGAGTGTTTCTTTTCATCGTGGGTTATGTTGAGAGAAACCATTTTATTGTGTTAATTATTAATTTTTTTCAATTATGAATGTAAATCTAAAAACAGCTTCAGATATTCACTGTTTTACGAGTGTCTATTTTAAATTATATGTTGTATGTACTTACATTATATTGCTAAATCTGTTTTCTAGTGTCTGGCAAAATCATTAGCATGTATGACCTACGTTCAAACCAATATTGGTTGGACGCTGTTTTCTGGTGTCTGGTAAAAATCATTAAGATGAATGGCCTTGACTGTGATCTTATCCTTCAAACAATCCAAAGTACCACTATTTATCACCTTGGAAATGGCAACTATATTATCATTCCATTCTGTAGACTTTCCTTTACCAGAAATTGTTTCGTCCCAGTTACAGTAAGGGAAATGGAATAACCTTAATCTTTCAGTGCGTAATCTTGACACATTATCTAAATCTAAAAAGGCAATCCGCAGTTCAACCTCAATGCATGTCAGTGCGTAATCTTGACACATTGTCTAAATTTAAAAAGGTAATCCGCAGACCAACCTCTAGAGACACTATTCCTATGGTTTAAGACATCATTCCTTCTTTGATTGTGATAGATATACAGATTATGAGGAAATAGTATTTATCAGTCTTAATTAGCTACCTTCTAACATTAATGTTGATGTAAATCTACTGACAAAAGGAAGAGATTTCCTAACATATCAAGTTAATAGAACTATCTATAGTGAGTGAGGGATTATTGCTTAACGCCAAATGAGCAATTTTTCAGCTATATCATGGCGAGAACAAGTTACATTCAATGAAATGATGATGATGTCCGCTTTGTACTAGACCAACACGCTTAGTTGGATTTTTATAGTGCTAGATCACTGAAGTAACAGTCCCCTGGTACACATGTTGCACCACTCAGACACATTATTCCGATTCCGAGACAACTAGTCTTTGCTCTTTCTCCTTAATACTGCGTGCTTAGCGGAGAAGAAACCAATACCAATTTTGTAGTCTTCGGTTTGACCTGAGTGGGGCTCGAACCAACGTTCTACCTCACTCGAGGCGACAGCGCTAACCATTACACCACCGATGCGGTCCCAAACTATTTATAGGCTTACATGTTTTGAATATGGTAAAGAATTCAAATGATTTACAACTGCTTAATCGAATCAATGAACCAACACACATCTCCAAAGATATTTCTTATCCTTCTCTGTCCTTCATCTATAATCTCTACGTATTGTATTCGGAAAAGACTTCATAGGTTGGAAAAAATTATCCATTCATATAAACATGCTGTCATAATTTATGAATATTCATTGATTCTATATTTAGAATTCTTGCATTGTGTCAGAAATGTTAACCATTGAAAAGAGCACGAGTAAACTCGCAGGATTTAACAGTGAATTATTTATTCTTGTTGGAATTATTCACACTAAAGAAACTACGAGAGTCGAAGTGGGTGCATTGCTTTTTATAGATTGAAATGTAATGTACTTGGTATTGAACAATCGATAGCTCACTATTAATGTTGCACATTGAGGTTTTTGGCATAGCCATTCATAGCTAACTTGAGTGGATAGGTTTGGTGCCGTCCCAGAAATAAAAAGGCGCCATTAATGAACTACTTTTGAAGTGTTATTTCAAGATATCAGTACAAAATACAATACAAATCGCACAATTTATACATAAACCCCCTACAAAACAAATGGGAGTGGAAACGAACTGAACGTTTTTACGCCGAAATGGGGGTGGACTTCACAACACGGTACTGAGAACACGAAGAAATGTAATTGAACAGCATGACCAACAAGAACCTCACTAAAGACCAGGGACGAACTCAGGTCCTTCGTAAGGATAGGCAGTTCGTTCTCCTTTAATGCTACCTTTGTAACTTGTGTTACGAACCCACTGATGAGTCATGAGTGGGGAAAGGATCTGATTGTGATTACGACAAACAGAACAATACCATTTATATTTTACTTAAAGAAGATCTAGAGGTCGTTTAAATTTTACCAAAGAGCTTGGAAGAGCGTACTAGTTTTGAGGCTATTCGTTTCTACATAGATATTTCCTATTTTCCTTTAGAAATCACACGCCACTACATTACTTCCTTCTGTCAGTAAATAATGTTGTATTTTAAGTATTTCCTCTTACATTTATAGAAATTATCATCGTAATGATTATTTTTGGTTTCCTCGTTTCATTTTTTTCACAGTAGAATTGTTCTATAGTTGAGAGTAGGAGGATATTACTTTTCACCGTGGGTTATATTGTGAGAACACCACTGTGTTAATAAATTTTTTCTCCCAATATAAATATAAATCTAAAAACAGCTTCCGATATACACTGTATTTGACAACTACTCATTTATATGAATCAACTATGTTTAACCCCTCCAATGTTTATTTAAGTCCATTTACCAAGTCATGAAAGTGAGCGGTCATGTATCTGTGTGTTAGGGGTATCGATTTTTACTCTTTCTACGATTTTGATATTCGATTTCGGAATTGTGTACGATTTCAGAATAAAAACGATGTTCAGTTCGTCTTTATCTCCAGTTATTTGTAGGAGGGTCCATGTCTTATTTATGTTATTTGGGTTTGTTTGTTCAGTCTTTATCTCCAGTTATTTGTAGGAGGGTCCATGACTTATTTATGTTATTTGGGTTTGTTTGTTTAGTTTTTATCTCCAGTTATTTGTAGGAGGGTCCTTGTCTTATTTACGTTATTTGTGTTTGTTTGTTTAGTCTTTATCTCCAGTTATTTGTAGGAGGGTCCATGTCTTATTTACGTTATTTGGGTTTGTTTGTTTAGTTTTTATCTCCAGTTATTTGTAGGAGGGTCCTTGTCTTATTTACGTTATTTGTGTTTGTTTGTTTAGTCTTTATCTCCAGTTATTTGTAGGAGGGTCCATGTCTTATTTATGTTATTTGGGTTTGTTTGTTTAGTCTTTATCTCCAGTTATTTGTAGGAGGGTCCATGTCTTATTTATGTTATTTGGGTTTGTTTGTTTAGTCTTTATCTCCAGTTATTTGTAGGAGGGTCCATGTCTTATTTACGTTATTTGTGTTTGTTTGTTTAGTTTTTATCTCCAGTTATTTGTAGGAGGGTCCATGTCTTATTTATCTTATTTGGATTTGTTTGTTTAGTCTTTATCTCCAGCTATTTGTAGGAGGGTCCATGTCTTATTTACGTTATTTGGGTTTGTTTGTTTAGTCTTTATCTCCAGTTATTTGTAGGAGGGTCCATGTCTTATTTATGTTATTTGTGTTTGTTTGTTTAGTCTTTATCTCCAGTTATTTGTAGGAGGGTCCATGACTTATTTATGTTATTTGGGTTTGTTTGTTTAGTCTTTATCTCCAGTTATTTGTAGGAGGGTTCATGTCTTATTTATGTTATTTGGGTTTGTTTGTTTAGTCTTTATCTCCAGTTATTTGTAGGAGGGTCCATGTCTTATTTATGTTATTTGGGTTTGTTTGTTTAGTCTTTATCTCCAGTTATTTGTAGGAGGGTCCATGTCTTATTTATGTTATTTGGGTTTGTTTGTTTAGTCTTTATCTCCAGTTATTTGTAGGAGGGTCCATGACTTATTTATGTTATTTGGGTTTGTTTGTTTAGTTTTTATCTCCAGTTGTTTGTAGGAGAGCTCATGTCTTATCTATGTTATTTGGGTTTGTTTGTTTAGTCTTTATCTCCAGTTATTTGTAGGAGGGTCCATGACTTATTTATGTTATTTGTGTTTGTTTGTTTAGTCTTTATCTCCAGTTATTTGTAGGAGGGTCCATGACTTATTTATGTTATTTGGGTTTGTTTGTTTAGTCTTTATCTCCAGTTATTTGTAGGAGGGTCCATGACTTATTTATGTTATTTGGGTTTGTTTGTTTAGTCTTTATCTCCAGTTATTTGTAGGAGGGTCCATGACTTATTTATGTTATTTGTGTTTGTTTGTTTAGTCTTTATCTCCAGTTATTTGTAGGAGGGTCCATGACTTATTTATGTTATTTGTGTTTGTTTGTTTAGTCTTTATCTCCAGTTATTTGTAGGAGGGTCCATGACTTATTTATGTTATTTGGGTTTGTTTGTTTAGTCTTTATCTCCAGTTATTTGTAGGAGGGTCCATGACTTATTTATGTTATTTGGGTTTGTTTGTTTAGTCTTTATCTCCAGTTATTTGTAGGAGGGTCCATGTCTTATTTATGTTATTTGGGTTTGTTTGTTTAGTCTTTATCTCCAGTTATTTGTAGGAGGGTCCATGACTTATTTATGTTATTTGGGTTTGTTTGTTTAGTCTTTATCTCCAGTTATTTGTAGGAGGGTCCATGTCTTATTTATGTTATTTGGGTTTGTTTGTTTAGTTTTTATCTCCAGTTATTTGTATGGGGTCCATGTCTTATTTATGTTATTTGGGTTTGTTTGTTTAGTCTTTATCTCCAGTTATTTGTAGCAGGGTCCATGTCTTATTTATGTTATTTGGGTTTGTTTGTTTAGTCTTTATCTCCAGTTATTTGTAGGAGGGTCCATGTCTTATTAATGTTATTTGGGTTTGTTTGTTTAGTCTTTATCTCCAGTTATTTGTAGGAGGGTCCATGACTTATTTATGTTATTTGGGTTTGTTTGTTTAGTTTTTATCTCCAGTTGTTTGTAGGAGAGCTCATGTCTTATTTATGTTATTTGGGTTTGTTTGTTTAGTCTTTATCTCCAGTTATTTGTAGGAGGGTCCATGTCTTATTTACGTTATTTGGGTTTGTTTGTTTAGTCTTTATCTCCAGTTATTTGTAGGAAGGTCCATGTCTTATTTATGTTATTTGGGTTCGTTTGTTTAGTCTTTATCTCCAGTTGTTTGTAGGAGAGCTCATGTCTTATTTATGTTATTTGGGTTTGTTTGTTTAGTCTTTATCTCCAGTTGTTTGTAGGAGAGCTCATGTCTTATTTATGTTATTTGTGTTTGTTTGTTTAGACTTTATCTCCAGTTATTTGTAGGAGGGTCCATGTCTTATTTATGTTATTTGTGTTTGTTTGTTTAGTTTTTATCTCCAGTTATTTGTAGGAGGGTCCATGTCTTATTTATGTTATTTGGGTTTGTTTGTTTAGTCTTTATCTCCAGTTGTTTGTAGGAGAGCTCATGTCTTATTTATGTTATTTGTGTTTGTTTGTTTAGACTTTATCTCCAGTTATTTGTAGGAGGGTCCATGTCTTATTTATGTTATTTGTGTTTGTTTGTTTAGTTTTTATCTCCAGTTATTTGTAGGAGGGTCCATGTCTTATTTATGTTATTTGGGTTTGTTTGTTTAGTTTTTATCTCCAGTTGTTTGTAGGAGAGCTCATGTCTTATTTATGTTATTTGGGTTTGTTTGTTTTGTCTTTATCTCCAGTTATTTGTAGGAGGGTCCATGACTTATTTATGTTATTTGTGTTTGTTTGTTTAGTCTTTATCTCCAGTTATTTGTAGGAGGGTCCATGACTTATTTATGTTATTTGGGTTTGTTTGTTTAGTCTTTATCTCCAGTTATTTGTAGGAGGGTCCATGACTTATTTATGTTATTTGGGTTTGTTTGTTTAGTCTTTATCTCCAGTTATTTGTAGGAGGGTCCATGACTTATTTATGTTATTTGTGTTTGTTTGTTTAGTCTTTATCTCCAGTTATTTGTAGGAGGGTCCATGACTTATTTATGTTATTTGTGTTTGTTTGTTTAGTCTTTATCTCCAGTTATTTGTAGGAGGGTCCATGACTTATTTATGTTATTTGGGTTTGTTTGTTTAGTCTTTATCTCCAGTTATTTGTAGGAGGGTCCATGACTTATTTATGTTATTTGGGTTTGTTTGTTTAGTCTTTATCTCCAGTTATTTGTAGGAGGGTCCATGTCTTATTTATGTTATTTGGGTTTGTTTGTTTAGTCTTTATCTCCAGTTATTTGTAGGAGGGTCCATGACTTATTTATGTTATTTGGGTTTGTTTGTTTAGTCTTTATCTCCAGTTATTTGTAGGAGGGTCCATGTCTTATTTATGTTATTTGGGTTTGTTTGTTTAGTTTTTATCTCCAGTTATTTGTATGGGGTCCATGTCTTATTTATGTTATTTGGGTTTGTTTGTTTAGTCTTTATCTCCAGTTATTTGTAGCAGGGTCCATGTCTTATTTATGTTATTTGGGTTTGTTTGTTTAGTCTTTATCTCCAGTTATTTGTAGGAGGGTCCATGTCTTATTAATGTTATTTGGGTTTGTTTGTTTAGTCTTTATCTCCAGTTATTTGTAGGAGGGTCCATGACTTATTTATGTTATTTGGGTTTGTTTGTTTAGTTTTTATCTCCAGTTGTTTGTAGGAGAGCTCATGTCTTATTTATGTTATTTGGGTTTGTTTGTTTAGTCTTTATCTCCAGTTATTTGTAGGAGGGTCCATGTCTTATTTACGTTATTTGGGTTTGTTTGTTTAGTCTTTATCTCCAGTTATTTGTAGGAAGGTCCATGTCTTATTTATGTTATTTGGGTTTGTTTGTTTAGTCTTTATCTCCAGTTGTTTGTAGGAGAGCTCATGTCTTATTTATGTTATTTGGGTTTGTTTGTTTAGTCTTTATCTCCAGTTGTTTGTAGGAGAGCTCATGTCTTATTTATGTTATTTGTGTTTGTTTGTTTAGACTTTATCTCCAGTTATTTGTAGGAGGGTCCATGTCTTATTTATGTTATTTGTGTTTGTTTGTTTAGTTTTTATCTCCAGTTATTTGTAGGAGGGTCCATGTCTTATTTATGTTATTTGGGTTTGTTTGTTTAGTCTTTATCTCCAGTTATTTGTAGGAGGGTCCTTGTCTTATTGACGTTATTTGGGTTTGTTTGTTTAGTCTTTATCTCCAGTTATTTGTAGGAGGGTCCATGTCTTATTTATGTTATTTGGGTTTGTTTGTTTAGTCTTTATCTCCAGTTATTTGTAGGAGGGTCCATGTCTTATTTATGTTATTTGGGTTTGTTTGTTTAGTTTTTATCTCCAGTTATTTGTAGGAGGGTCCATGTCTTATTTACGTTATTTGGGTTTGCTTGTTTAGTCTTTATCTCCAGTTATTTGTAGCAGGGTCCATGTCTTATTTACGTTATTTGGGTTTGTTTGTTTAGTCTTTATCTCCAGTTATTTGTAGGAGGGTCCATGTCTTATTTATGTTATTTGGGTTTGTTTGTTTAGTCTTTATCTCCAGTTATTTGTAGGAGGGTCCATGACTTATTTATGTTATTTGGGTTTGCTTGTTTAGTTTTTATCTCCAGTTGTTTGTAGGAGAGCTCATGTCTTATTTATGTTATTTGGGTTTGTTTGTTTAGTCTTTATCTCCAGTTATTTGTAGGAGGGTCCATGACTTATTTATGTTATTTGTGTTTGTTTGTTTAGTCTTTATCTCCAGTTATTTGTAGGAGGGTCCATGACTTATTTATATTATTTGGGTTTGTTTGTTTAGTCTTTATCTCCAGTTATTTGTAGGAGGGTCCATGACTTATTTATGTTATTTGGGTTTGTTTGTTTAGTCTTTATCTCCAGTTATTTGTAGGAGGGTCCATGACTTATTTATGTTATTTGTGTTTGTTTGTTTAGTCTTTATCTCCAGTTATTTGTAGGAGGGTCCATGACTTATTTATGTTATTTGTGTTTGTTTGTTTAGTCTTTATCTCCAGTTATTTGTAGGAGGGTCCATGTCTTATTTATGTTATTTGGGTTTGTTTGTTTAGTCTTTATCTCCAGTTATTTGTAGGAGGGTCCATGACTTATTTATGTTATTTGGGTTTGTTTGTTTAGTCTTTATCTCCAGTTATTTGTAGGAGGGTCCATGTCTTATTTATGTTATTTGGGTTTGTTTGTTTAGTCTTTATCTCCAGTTATTTGTAGGAGGGTCAATGACTTATTTATGTTATTTGGGTTTGTTTGTTTAGTCTTTATCTCCAGTTATTTGTAGGAGGGTCCATGTCTTATTTATGTTATTTGGGTTTGTTTGTTTAGTCTTTATCTCCAGTTATTTGTAGCAGGGTCCATGTCTTATTTATGTTATTTGGGTTTGTTTGTTTAGTCTTTATCTCCAGTTATTTGTAGGAGGGTCCATGTCTTATTAATGTTATTTGGGTTTGTTTGTTTAGTCTTTATCTCCAGTTATTTGTAGGAGGGTCCATGACTTCTTTATGTTATTTGGGTTTGTTTGTTTAGTTTTTATCTCCAGTTGTTTGTAGGAGAGCTCATGTCTTATTTATGTTATTTGGGTTTGTTTGTTTAGTCTTTATCTCCAGTTATTTGTAGGAGGGTCCATGTCTTATTTACGTTATTTGGGTTTGTTTGTTTAGTCTTTATCTCCAGTTATTTGTAGGAGAGCTCATGTCTTATTTATGTTATTTGGGTTTGTTTGTTCAGTCTTTATCTCCAGTTATTTGTAGGAGAGCTCATGTCTTATTTATGTTATTTGGGTTTGTTTGTTTAGTTTTTATCTCCAGTTATTTGTAGGAGGGTCCATGTCTTATTTATGTTATTTGGGTTTGTTTGTTTAGTCTTTATCTCCAGTTATTTGTAGGAGGGTCCATGTCTTATTTATGTTATTTGGGTTTGTTTGTTTAGTCTTTATCTCCAGTTATTTGTAGGAGGGTCCATGTCTTATTTATGTTATTTGGGTTTGTTTGTTTAGTTTTTATCTCCAGTTATTTGTAGGAGGGTCCATGTCTTATTTATGTTATTTGGGTTTGTTTGTTTAGTCTTTATCTCCAGTTGTTTGTAGGAGGGTTCATGTCTTATTTATGTTATTTGGGTTTGTTTGTTTAGTCTTTATCTCCAGTTATTTGTAGGAGGGTCCATGTCTTATTTATGTTATTTGGGTTTGTTTGTTTAGTTTTTATCTCCAGTTATTTGCAGGAGGGTCCATGTCTTATTTATGTTATTTGTGTTTGTTTGTTTAGTTTTTATCTCCAGTTATTTGTAGGAGGGTTCATGTCTTATTTACGTTATTTGGGTTTGTTTGTTTAGTCTTTATCTCCAGTTATTTGTAGGAGGGTCCATGTCTTATTTACGTTATTTGGGTTTGTTTGTTTAGTTTTTATCTCCAGTTATTTGTAGAGGTCCATGTCTTATTTATGTTATTTGGGTTTGTTTGTTTAGTCTTTATCTCCAGTTATTTGTAGGAGGGTCCATGTCTTATTTATGTTATTTGGGTTTGTTTGTTCAGTTTTTATCTCCAGTTATTTGTAGGAGGGTCCATGTCTTATTTATGTTATTTGGGTTTGTTTGTTTAGTCTTTATCTCCAGTTGTTTGTAGGAGGGTTCATGTCTTATTTATGTTATTTGGGTTTGTTTGTTTAGTTTTTATCTCCAGTTATTTGCAGGAGGGTCCATGTCTTATTTATGTTATTTGGGTTTGTTTGTTTAGTCTTTATCTCCAGTTATTTGTAGGAGGGTCCATGTCTTATTTATGCTATTTGGGTTTGTTTGTTTAGTCTTTATCTCCAGTTGTTTGTAGGAGAGCTCATGTCTTATTTATGTTATTTGGGTTTGTTTGTTTAGTCTTTATCTCCAGTTGTTTGTAGGAGAGCTCATGTCTTATTTATGTTATTTGTGTTTGTTTTTTTAGTCTTTATCTCCAGTTATTTGTAGGAGGGTCCATGTCTGATTTATGTTATTTGGGTTTGTTTGTTTATTCTTTATCTCCAGTTATTTGTAGGAGAGCTCATGTCTTATTTATGTTATTTGGGTTTGTTTGTTTAGTCTTTATCTCCAGTTGTTTGTAGGAGAGCTCATGTCTTATTTATGTTATTTGCGTTTGTTTGTTTAGTTTTTATCTCCAGTTATTTGTAGGAGGGTCCATGTCTTATTTATGTTATTTGGGTTTGTTTGTTTAGTCTTTATCTCCAGTTATTTGTAGGAGGGTCCTTTTCTTATTTACGTTATTTGGGTTTGTTTGTTTAGTCTTTATCTCCAGTTATTTGTAGGAGGGTCCATGTCTTATTTATGTTATTTGGGTTTGTTTGTTTAGTCTTTATCTCCAGTTATTTGTAGGAGGGTCCATGTCTTATTTATGTTATTTGGGTTTGTTTGTTTAGTCTTTATCTCCAGTTATTTGTAGGAGGGTCCATGTCTTATTTATGTTATTTGGGTTTGTTTGTTCAGTTTTTATCTCCAGTTATTTGTAGGAGGGTCCATGTCTTATTTACGTTATTTGGGTTTGTTTGTTTAGTCTTTATCTCCAGTTGTTTGTAGGAGGGTTCATGTCTTATTTATGTTATTTGGGTTTGTTTGTTTAGTTTTTATCTCCAGTTATTTGCAGGAGGGTCCATGTCTTATTTATGTTATTTGTGTTTGTTTGTTTAGTTTTTATCTCCAGTTATTTGTAGGAGGGTTCATGTCTTATTTACGTTATTTGGGTTTGTTTGTTTAGTCTTTATCTCCAGTTATTTGTAGGAGGGTCCATGTCTTATTTACGTTATTTGGGTTTGTTTGTTTAGTTTTTATCTCCAGTTATTTGTAGAGGTCCATGTCTTATTTATGTTATTTGGGTTTGTTTGTTTAGTCTTTATCTCCAGTTATTTGTAGGAGGGTCCATGTCTTATTTATGTTATTTGGGTTTGTTTGTTTAGTCTTTATCTCCAGTTGTTTGTAGGAGGGTTCATGTCTTATTTATGTTATTTGGGTTTGTTTGTTTAGTTTTTATCTCCAGTTATTTGCAGGAGGGTCCATGTCTTATTTATGTTATTTGGGTTTGTTTGTTTAGTCTTTATCTCCAGTTATTTGTAGGAGGGTCCATGTCTTATTTATGTTATTTGGGTTTGTTTGTTTAGTCTTTATCTCCAGTTGTTTGTAGGAGAGCTCATGTCTTATTTATGTTATTTGGGTTTGTTTGTTTAGTCTTTATCTCCAGTTGTTTGTAGGAGAGCTCATGTCTTATTTATGTTATTTGTGTTTGTTTGTTTAGTCTTTATCTCCAGTTATTTGTAGGAGGGTCCATGTCTGATTTATGTTATTTGGGTTTGTTTGTTTATTCTTTATCTCCAGTTATTTGTAGGAGAGCTCATGTCTTATTTATGTTATTTGGGTTTGTTTGTTTAGTCTTTATCTCCAGTTGTTTGTAGGAGAGCTCATGTCTTATTTATGTTATTTGCGTTTGTTTGTTTAGTTTTTATCTCCAGTTATTTGTAGGAGGGTCCATGTCTTATTTATGTTATTTGGGTTTGTTTGTTTAGTCTTTATCTCCAGTTATTTGTAGGAGGGTCCTTTTCTTATTTACGTTATTTGGGTTTGTTTGTTTAGTCTTTATCTCCAGTTATTTGTAGGAGGGTCCATGTCTTATTTATGTTATTTGGGTTTGTTTGTTTAGTCTTTATCTCCAGTTATTTGTAGGAGGGTCCATGTCTTATTTATGTTATTTGGGTTTGTTTGTTTAGTCTTTATCTCCAGTTATTTGTAGGAGGGTCCATGTCTTATTTATGTTATTTGGGTTTGTTTGTTCAGTTTTTATCTCCAGTTATTTGTAGGAGGGTCCATGTCTTATTTACGTTATTTGGGTTTGTTTGTTTAGTCTTTATCTCCAGTTAATTGTAGGAGGGTCCATGTCTTATTTATGTTATTTGGGTTTGTTTGTTTAGTCTTTATCTCCAGTTATTTGTAGGAGGGTCCATGTCTTATTTATGTTATTTGGGTTTGTTTGTTTAGTCTTTATCTCCAGTTATTTGTAGGAGGGTCCATGTCTTATTTATGTTATTTGGGTTTGTTTGTTTATTCTTTATCTCCAGTTATTTGTAGGAGGGTCCATGTCTTATTTATGTTATTTGGGTTTGTTTGTTTAGTCTTTATCTCCAGTTATTTGTAGGAGGGTCCATGTCTTATTTATGTTATTTGGGTTTGTTTGTTTAGTTTTTATCTCCAGTTATTTGTAGGAGGGTCCATGTCTTATTTACGTTATTTGGGTTTGTTTGTTTAGTCTTTATCTCCAGTTATTTGTAGGAGGGTCCATGTCTTATTTATGTTATTTGTGTTTGTTTGTTTAGTCTTTATCTCCAGTTATTTGTAGGAGGGTCCATGTCTTATTTATGTTATTTGGGTTTGTTTGTTTAGTCTTTATCTCCAGTTGTTTGTAGGAGAGCTCATGTCTTATTTATGTTATTTGTGTTTGTTTGTTTAGTTTTTATCTCCAGTTATTTGTAGGAGGGTCCATGTCTTATTTATGTTATTTGGGTTTGTTTGTTTAGTCTTTATCTCCAGTTATTTGTAGGAGGGTTCATGTCTTATTTATGTTATTAGGGTTTGTTTGTTTAGTCTTTATCTCCAGTTGTTTGTAGGAGAGCTCATGTCTTATTTATGTTATTTGTGTTTGTTTGTTTAGTCTTTATCTCCAGTTATTTGTAGGAGGGTCCATGTCTTATTTACGTTATTTGGGTTTGTTTGTTTAGTCTTTATCTCCAGTTATTTGTAGGAGGGTCCATGTCTTATTTATGTTATTTGGGTTTGTTTGTTTAGTCTTTATCTCCAGTTATTTGTAGGAGGGTCCATGTCTTATTTATGTTATTTGGGTTTGTTTGTTTAGTTTTTATCTCCAGTTATTTGTAGGAGGGTCCATGTCTTATTTATGTTATTTGGGTTTGTTTGTTTAGTCTTTATCTCCAGTTGTTTGTAGGATGGTTCATGTCTTATTTATGTTATTTGGGTTTGTTTGTTTAGTTTTTATCTCCAGTTATTTGCAGGAGGGTCCATGTCTTATTTATGTTATTTGGGTTTGTTTGTTTAGTCTTTATCTCCAGTTGTTTGTAGGAGGGTTCATGTCTTATTTACTTTAATTGGGTTTGTTTGTTTAGTCTTTATCTCCAGTTATTTGTAGGAGGGTCCATGTCTTATTTATGTTATTTGGGTTTGTTTGTTTAGTCTTTATCTCCAGTTGTTTGTAGGAGAGCTCATGTCTTATTTATGTTATTTGGGTTTGTTTGTTTAGTCTTTATCTCCAGTTGTTTGTAGGAGAGCTCATGTCTTATTTATGTTATTTGTGTTTGTTTGTTTAGTCTTTATCTCCAGTTATTTGTAGGAGGGTCCATGTCTGATTTATGTTATTTGGGTTTGTTTGTTTAGTCTTTATCTCCAGTTATTTGTAGGAGAGCTCATGTCTTATTTATGTTATTTGGGTTTGTTTGTTTAGTCTTTATCTCCAGTTGTTTGTAGGAGGGTCCATGTCTTATTTATGTTATTTGGGTTTGTTTGTTTAGTCTTTATCTCCAGTTATTTGTAGGAGGGTCCTTGTCTTATTTACGTTATTTGGGTTTGTTTGTTTAGTCTTTATCTCCAGTTATTTGTAGGAGGGTCCATGTCTTATTTATGTTATTTGGGTTTGTTTGTTTAGTCTTTATCTCCAGTTATTTGTAGGAGGGTCCATGTCTTATTTATGTTATTTGTGTTTGTTTGTTTAGTCTTTATCTCCAGTTATTTGTAGGAGGGTCCATGTCTTATTTATGTTATTTGTGTTTGTTTGTTTAGTTTTTATCTCCAGTTATTTGTAGGAGGGTCCATGTCTTATTTATGTTATTTGTGTTTGTTTGTTTAATTTTTATCTCCAGTTGTTTGTAGGAGGGTCCATGTCTTATTTATGTTATTTGGATTTGTTTGTTTAGTCTTTATCTCCAGTTATTTGTAGGAGGGTCCTTGTCTTATTTACGTTATTTGGGTTTGTTTGTTTAGTCTTTATCTCCAGTTATTTGTAGGAGGGTCCATGTCTTATTTATGTTATTTGGGTTTGTTTGTTTAGTCTTTATCTCCAGTTATTTGTAGGAGGGTCCATGTCTTATTTATGTTATTTGGGTTTGTTTGTTTAGTTTTTATCTCCAGTTATTTGTAGGAGGGTCCATGTCTTATTTACGTTATTTGGGTTTGTTTGTTTAGTCTTTATCTCCAGTTATTTGTAGGAGGGTCCATGTCTTATTTATGTTATTTGGGTTTGTTTGTTTACTCTTTATCTCCAGTTATTTGTAGCAGGGTCCATGTCTTATTTATGTTATTTGGGTTTGTTTGTTTAGTCTTTATCTCCAGTTATTTGTAGGAGGGTCCATGTCTTATTTATGTTATTTGGGTTTGTTTGTTTAGTCTTTATCTCCAGTTATTTGTAGAAGGGTCCATGTCTTATTTATGTTATTTGGGTTTGTTTGTTTAGTCTTTATCTCCAGTTATTTGTAGGAGGGTCCATGACTTATTTATGTTATTTGGGTTTGTTTGTTTAGTTTTTATCTCCAGTTATTTGTAGAAGGGTCCATGTCTTATTTACGTTATTTGGGTTTGTTTGTTTAGTCTTTATCTCCAGTTATTTGTAGGAGGGTCCATGTCTTATTTATGTTATTTGTGTTTGTTTGTTTAGTCTTTATCTCCAGTTATTTGTACGAGGGTCCATGTCTTATTTATGTTATTTGGGTTTGTTTGTTTAGTCTTTATCTCCAGTTGTTTGTAGGAGAGCTCATGTCTTATTTATGTTATTTGTGTTTGTTTGTTTAGTTTTTATCTCCAGTTATTTGTAGGAGGGTCCATGTCTTATTTATGTTATTTGGGTTTGTTTGTTTAGTCTTTATCTCCAGTTATTTGTAGGAGGGTTCATGTCTTATTTATGTTATTTGGGTTTGTTTGTTTAGTCTTTATCTCCAGTTGTTTGTAGGAGAGCTCATGTCTTATTTATGTTATTTGTGTTTGTTTGTTTAGTTTTTATCTCCAGTTATTTGTAGGAGGGTCCATGTCTTATTTATGTTATTTGGGTTTGTTTGTTTAGTCTTTATCTCCAGTTATTTGTAGGAGGGTTCATGTCTTATTTATGTTATTTGGGTTTGTTTGTTTAGTTTTTATCTCCAGTTGTTTGTAGGAGGGTCCATGTCTTATTTATGTTATTTGGATTTGTTTGTTTAGTCTTTATCTCCAGTTATTTGTAGGAGGGTCCTTGTCTTATTTACGTTATTTGGGTTTGTTTGTTTAGTCTTTATCTCCAGTTATTTGTAGGAGGGTCCATGTCTTATTTATGTTATTTGGGTTTGTTTGTTTAGTCTTTATCTCCAGTTATTTGTAGGAGGGTCCATGTCTTATTTATGTTATTTGGGTTTGTTTGTTTAGTTTTTATCTCCAGTTATTTGTAGGAGGGTCCATGTCTTATTTACGTTATTTGGGTTTGTTTGTTTAGTCTTTATCTCCAGTTATTTGTAGGAGGGTCCATGTCTTATTTATGTTATTTGGGTTTGTTTGTTTACTCTTTATCTCCAGTTATTTGTAGCAGGGTCCATGTCTTATTTATGTTATTTGGGTTTGTTTGTTTAGTCTTTATCTCCAGTTATTTGTAGGAGGGTCCATGTCTTATTTATGTTATTTGGGTTTGTTTGTTTAGTCTTTATCTCCAGTTATTTGTAGAAGGGTCCATGTCTTATTTATGTTATTTGTGTTTGTTTGTTTAGTTTTTATCTCCAGTTATTTGTAGGAGGGTCCATGTCTTATTTATGTTATTTGGGTTTGTTTGTTTAGTCTTTTTCTCCAGTTATTTGTAGGAGGGTCCATGTCTTATTTATGTTATTTGTGTTTGTTTGTTTAGTTTTTATCTCCAGTTATTTGTAGGAGGGTCCATGTCTTATTTATGTTATTTGGGTTTGTTTGTTTAGTCTTTATCTCCAGTTATTTGTAGGAGGGTCCATGACTTATTTATGTTATTTGGGTTTGTTTGTTTAGTTTTTATCTCCAGTTATTTGTAGGAGGGTCCATGTCTTATTTACGTTATTTGGGTTTGTTTGTTTAGTCTTTATCTCCAGTTATTTGTAGGAGGGTCCATGTCTTATTTATGTTATTTGTGTTTGTTTGTTTAGTCTTTATCTCCAGTTATTTGTACGAGGGTCCATGTCTTATTTATGTTATTTGGGTTTGTTTGTTTAGTCTTTATCTCCAGTTGTTTGTAGGAGAGCTCATGTCTTATTTATGTTATTTGTGTTTGTTTGTTTAGTTTTTATCTCCAGTTATTTGTAGGAGGGTCCATGTCTTATTTATGTTATTTGGGTTTGTTTGTTTAGTCTTTATCTCCAGTTATTTGTAGGAGGGTTCATGTCTTATTTATGTTATTTGGGTTTGTTTGTTTAGTCTTTATCTCCAGTTGTTTGTAGGAGAGCTCATGTCTTATTTATGTTATTTGTGTTTGTTTGTTTAGTTTTTATCTCCAGTTATTTGTAGGAGGGTCCATGTCTTATTTATGTTATTTGGGTTTGTTTGTTTAGTCTTTATCTCCAGTTATTTGTAGGAGGGTCCATGTCTTATTTATGTTATTTGGATTTGTTTGTTTAGTCTTTATCTCCAGTTATTTGTAGGAGGGTTCATGTCTTATTTATGTTATTTGGGTTTGTTTGTTTAGTCTTTATCTCCAGTTGTTTGTAGGAGGGTCCATGTCTTATTTATGTTATTTGGGTTTGTTTGTTTAGTCTTTATCTCCAGTTATTTGTAGGAGGGTTCATGTCTTATTTATGTTATTTGGGTTTGTTTGTTTAGTCTTTATCTCCAGTTATTTGTAGGAGGGTCCATGTCTTATTTATGTTATTTGGGTTTGTTTGTTTAGTCTTTATCTCCAGTTATTTGTAGGAGGGTCCATGTCTTATTTATGTTATTTGGGTTTGTTTGTTTAGTCTTTATCTCCAGTTATTTGTAGGAGGGTTCATTTCTTATTTATGTTATTTGGGTTTGTTTGTTTAGTCTTTATCTCCAGTTATTTGTAGGAGTGTCCATGTCTTATTTATGTTATTTGGGTTTGTTTGTTTAGTCTTTATCTCCAGTTATTTGTAGGAGGGTTCATGTCTTATTTATGTTATTTGGGTTTGTTTGTTTAGTCTTTATCTCCAGTTGTTTGTAGGAGAGCTCATGTCTTATTTATGTTATTTGTGTTTGTTTGTTTAGTTTTTATCTCCAGTTATTTGTAGGAGGGTCCATGTCTTATTTATGTTATTTGTGTTTGTTTAGTCTTTATCTCCAGTTATTTGTAGGAGGGTCCATGTCTTATTTATGTTATTTGGATTTGTTTATTTAGTCTTTATCTCCAGTTATTTGTAGGAGGGTTCATGTCTTATTTATGTTATTTGGGTTTGTTTGTTTAGTCTTTATCTCCAGTTGTTTGTAGGAGAGCTCATGTCTTATTTATGTTATTTGTGTTTGCTTGTTTAGTCTTTATCTCCAGTTATTTGTAGGAGGGTCCATGTCTTATTTACGTTATTTGGGTTTGTTTGTTTAGTCTTTATCTCCAGTTATTTGTAGGAGGGTCCATGTCTTATTTATGTTATTTGGGTTTGTTTGTTTAGTCTTTATCTCCAGTTATTTGTAGCAGGGTCCATGTCTTATTTATGTTATTTGGGTTTGTTTGTTTAGTCTTTATCTCCAGTTATTTGTAGGAGGGTCCATGTCTTATTTATGTTATTTGGGTTTGTTTGTTTAGTCTTTATCTCCAGTTATTTGTAGGAGGGTCCATGTCTTATTTATGTTATTTGGGTTTGTTTGTTTAGTCTTTATCTCCAGTTATTTGTAGCAGGGTCCATGTCTTATTTATGTTATTTGGGTTTGTTTGTTTAGTCTTTATCTCCAGTTATTTGTAGGAGGGTCCATGTCTTATTTATGTTATTTGGGTTTGTTTGTTTAGTCTTTATCTCCAGTTATTTGTAGGAGGGTCCATGTCTTATTTATGTTATTTGGGTTTGTTTGTTTAGTTTTTATCTCCAGTTATTTGTAGGAGGGTCCATGTCTTATTTACGTTATTTGGGTTTGTTTGTTTAGTCTTTATCTCCAGTTATTTGTAGGAGGGTCCATGTCTTATTTATGTTATTTGTGTTTGTTTGTTTAGTCTTTATCTCCAGTTATTTGTAGGAGGGTCCATGTCTTATTTATGTTATTTGGGTTTGTTTGTTTAGTCTTTATCTCCAGTTGTTTGTAGGAGAGCTCATGTCTTATTTATGTTATTTGTGTTTGTTTGTTTAGTTTTTATCTCCAGTTATTTGTAGGAGGGTCCATGTCTTATTTATGTTATTTGGGTTTGTTTGTTTAGTCTTTATCTCCAGTTATTTGTAGGAGGGTTCATGTCTTATTTATGTTATTTGGGTTTGTTTCTTTAGTCTTTATCTCCAGTTATTTGTAGGAGGGTCCATGTCTTATTTATGTTATTTGGATTTGTTTGTTTAGTCTTTATCTCCAGTTATTTGTAGGAGGGTTCATGTCTTATTTATGTTATTTGGGTTTGTTTCTTTAGTCTTTATCTCCAGTTATTTGTAGGAGGGTCCATGTCTTATTTATGTTATTTGTGTTTGTTTGTTTAGTCTTTATCTCCAGTTATTTGTAGGAGGGTCCATGTCTTATTTACGTTATTTGGGTTTGTTTGTTTAGTCTTTATCTCCAGTTATTTGTAGGAGGGTCCATGTCTTATTTATGTTATTTGGGTTTGTTTGTTTAGTCTTTATCTCCAGTTATTTGTAGCAGGGTCCATGTCTTATTTATGTTATTTGGGTTTGTTTGTTTAGTCTTTATCTCCAGTTATTTGTAGGAGGGTCCATGTCTTATTTATGTTATTTGGGTTTGTTTGTTTAGTCTTTATCTCCAGTTATTTGTAGGAGGGTCCATGTCTTATTTATGTTATTTGGGTTTGTTTGTTTAGTCTTTATCTCCAGTTATTTGTAGCAGGGTCCATGTCTTATTTATGTTATTTGGGTTTGTTTGTTTAGTCTTTATCTCCAGTTATTTGTAGGAGGGTCCATGTCTTATTTATGTTATTTGGGTTTGTTTGTTTAGTCTTTATCTCCAGTTATTTGTAGGAGGGTCCATGTCTTATTTATGTTATTTGGGTTTGTTTGTTTAGTTTTTATCTCCAGTTATTTGTAGGAGGGTCCATGTCTTATTTACGTTATTTGGGTTTGTTTGTTTAGTCTTTATCTCCAGTTATTTGTAGGAGGGTCCATGTCTTATTTATGTTATTTGTGTTTGTTTGTTTAGTCTTTATCTCCAGTTATTTGTAGGAGGGTCCATGTCTTATTTATGTTATTTGGGTTTGTTTGTTTAGTCTTTATCTCCAGTTGTTTGTAGGAGAGCTCATGTCTTATTTATGTTATTTGTGTTTGTTTGTTTAGTTTTTATCTCCAGTTATTTGTAGGAGGGTCCATGTCTTATTTATGTTATTTGGGTTTGTTTGTTTAGTCTTTATCTCCAGTTATTTGTAGGAGGGTTCATGTCTTATTTATGTTATTTGGGTTTGTTTCTTTAGTCTTTATCTCCAGTTATTTGTAGGAGGGTCCATGTCTTATTTATGTTATTTGGATTTGTTTGTTTAGTCTTTATCTCCAGTTATTTGTAGGAGGGTTCATGTCTTATTTATGTTATTTGGGTTTGTTTCTTTAGTCTTTATCTCCAGTTATTTGTAGGAGGGTCCATGTCTTATTTATGTTATTTGTGTTTGTTTGTTCAGTTTTTATCTCCAGTTATTTGTAGGAGGGTCCATGTCTTATTTACGTTATTTGTGTTTGTTTGTTTAGTCTTTATCTCCAGTTATTTGTAGGAGGGTCCATGTCTTATTTATGTTATTTGTATTTGTTTGTTCAGTTTTTATCTCCAGTTATTTGTAGGAGGGTCCATGTCTTATTTATGTTATTTGGGTTTGTTTGTTCAGTTTTTATCTCCAGTTATTTGTAGGAGGGTCCATGTCTTATTTATGTTATTTGGGTTTGTTTGTTTAGTTTTTATCTCCAGTTATTTGTAGGAGAGCTCATGTCTTATTTATGTTATTTGGATTTGTTTGTTTAGTCTTTATCTCCAGTTATTTGTAGGAGGGTTCATGTCTTATTTACGTTATTTGGGTTTGTTTGTTTAGTCTTTATCTCCAGTTATTTGTAGGAGGGTTCATGTCTTATTTATGTTATTTGGGTTTGTTTGTTTAGTCTTTATCTCCAGTTATTTGTAGGAGGGTTCATGTCTTATTTATGTTATTTGGGTTTGTTTGTTTAGTCTTTATCTCCAGTTATTTGTAGGAGGGTCCATGTCTTATTTATGTTATTTGGGTTTGTTTGTTTAGTCTTTATCTCCAGTTATTTGTAGGAGGGTCCATGTCTTATTTATGTTATTTGGGTTTGTTTGTTTACTCTTTATCTCCAGTTATTTGTAGCAGGGTCCATGTCTTATTTATGTTATTTGGGTTTGTTTGTTTAGTCTTTATCTCCAGTTATTTGTAGGAGGGTCCATGTCTTATTTATGTTATTTGGGTTTGTTTGTTTAGTCTTTATCTCCAGTTATTTGTAGAAGGGTCCATGTCTTATTTATGTTATTTGGGTTTGTTTGTTTAGTCTTTATCTCCAGTTATTTGTAGGAGGGTCCATGTCTTATTTATGTTATTTGGGTTTGTTTGTTTAGTTTTTATCTCCAGTTATTTGTAGGAGGGTCCATGTCTTATTTACGTTATTTGGGTTTGTTTGTTTAGTCTTTATCTCCAGTTATTTGTAGGAGGGTCCATGTCTTATTTATGTTATTTGTGTTTGTTTGTTTAGTCTTTATCTCCAGTTATTTGTAGGAGGGTCCATGTCTTATTTATGTTATTTGGGTTTGTTTGTTTAGTCTTTATCTCCAGTTGTTTGTAGGAGAGCTCATGTCTTATTTATGTTATTTGTGTTTGTTTGTTTAGTTTTTATCTCCAGTTATTTGTAGGAGGGTCCATGTCTTATTTATGTTATTTGGGTTTGTTTGTTTAGTCTTTATCTCCAGTTATTTGTAGGAGGGTTCATGTCTTATTTATGTTATTTGGGTTTGTTTGTTTAGTCTTTATCTCCAGTTGTTTGTAGGAGAGCTCATGTCTTATTTATGTTATTTGTGTTTGTTTGTTTAGTTTTTATCTCCAGTTATTTGTAGGAGGGTCCATGTCTTATTTATGTTATTTGGGTTTGTTTGTTTAGTCTTTATCTCCAGTTATTTGTAGGAGGGTCCATGTCTTATTTATGTTATTTGGGTTTGTTTGTTTAGTCTTTATCTCCAGATGTTTGTAGGAGGGTCCATGTCTTATTTATGTTATTTGGGTTTGTTTGTTTAGTCTTTATCTCCAGTTATTTGTAGGAGGGTTCATGTCTTATTTATATTATTTGGGTTTGTTTGTTTAGTCTTTATCTCCAGTTGTTTGTAGGAGGGTCCATGTCTTATTTATGTTATTTGGGTTTGTTTGTTTAGTCTTTTTCTCCAGTTATTTGTAGGAGGGTCCATGACTTATTTATGTTATTTGGGTTTGTTTGTTTAGTCTTTATCTCCAGTTGTTTGTAGGAGAGCTCATGTCTTATTTATGTTATTTGGGTTTGTTTGTTTAGTCTTTATCTCCAGTTATTTGTAGGAGGGTCCATGTCTTATTTATGTTATTTGGGTTTGTTTGTTTAGTCTTTATCTCCAGTTATTTGTAGGAGGGTCCATGTCTTATTTATGTTATTTGGGTTTGTTTGTTTAGTCTTTATCTCCAGTTATTTGTAGGAGGGTTCATTTCTTATTTATGTTATTTGGGTTTGTTTGTTTAGTCTTTATCTCCAGTTATTTGTAGGAGTGTCCATGTCTTATTTATGTTATTTGGGTTTGTTTGTTTAGTCTTTATCTCCAGTTATTTGTAGGAGGGTTCATGTCTTATTTATGTTATTTGAGTTTGTTTGTTTAGTCTTTATCTCCAGTTGTTTGTAGGAGAGCTCATGTCTTATTTATGTTATTTGTGTTTGTTTGTTTAGTTTTTATCTCCAGTTATTTGTAGGAGGGTCCATGTCTTATTTATGTTATTTGTGTTTGTTTAGTCTTTATCTCCAGTTATTTGTAGGAGGGTCCATGTCTTATTTATGTTATTTGGATTTGTTTATTTAGTCTTTATCTCCAGTTATTTGTAGGAGGGTCCATGTCTTATTTATGTTATTTGGGTTTGTTTGTTTAGTCTTTATCTCCAGTTATTTGTAGGAGAGCTCATGTCTTATTTATGTTATTTGGGTTTGTTTGCTTAGTCTTTATCTCCAGTTATTTGTAGGAGGGTCCATGTCTTATTTATGTTATTTGGGTTTGTTTGTTTAGTCTTTATCTCCAGTTATTTGTAGGAGGGTCCATGTCTTATTTATGTTATTTGGGTTTGTTTGTTTAGTCTTTATCTCCAGTTATTTGTAGGAGGGTCCATGTCTTATTTATGTTATTTGGGTTTGTTTGTTTAGTCTTTATCTCCAGTTATTTGTAGGAGGGTCCATGTCTTATTTATGTTATTTGGGTTTGTTTGTTTAGTCTTTATCTCCAGTTGTTTGTAGGAGAGCTCATGTCTTATTTATGTTATTTGGGTTTGTTTGTTTAGTCTTTATCTCCAGTTATTTGTAGGAGGGTCCATGTCTTATTTATGTTATTTGGGTTTGTTTCTTTAGTCTTTATCTCCAGTTGTTTGTAGGAGAGCTCATGTCTTATTTATGTTATTTGGGTTTGTTTGTTTAGTCTTTATCTCCAGTTATTTGTAGGAGAGCTGATGTCTTATTTATGTTATTTGTGTTTGTTTGTTTAGTTTTTATCTCCAGTTATTTGTAGGAGGGTCCATGTCTTATTTATGTTATTTGGGTTTGTTTGTTTAGTCTTTATCTCCAGTTATTTGTAGGAGGGTCCATGTCTTATTTATGTTATTTGGGTTTGTTTGTTTAGTCTTTATCTCCAGTTATTTGTAGGAGGGTCCATGTCTTATTTACGTTATTTGGGTTTGTTTGTTTAGTCTTTATCTCCAGTTATTTGTAGGAGGGTCCATGTCTTATTTATGTTATTTGGGTTTGTTTGTTTAGTCTTTATCTCCAGTTATTTGTAGATGGGTTCATGTCTTATTTATGTTATTTGGGTTTGTTTGTTTAGTCTTTATCTCCAGTTATTTGTAGGAGGGTCCATGACTTATTTATGTTATTTGGGTTTGTTTGTTTAGTCTTTATCTCCAGTTATTTGTAGGAGGGTCCATGTCTTATTTATGTTATTTGGATTTGTTTGTTTAGTCTTTATCTCCAGTTGTTTGTAGGAGAGCTCATGTCTTATTTATGTTATTTGTGTTTGTTTGTTTAGTTTTTATCTCCAGTTATTTGTAGGAGGGTCCATGTCTTATTTATGTTATTTGGGTTTGTTTGTTTAGTCTTTATCTCCAGTTGTTTGTAGGAGGGTTCATGTCTTATTTATGTTATTTGGGTTTGTTTGTTTAGTCTTTATCTCCAGTTGTTTGTAGGAGAGCTCATGTCTTATTTATGTTATTTGTGTTTGTTTGTTTAGTTTTTATCTCCAGTTATTTGTAGGAGGGTCCATGTCTTATTTATGTTATTTGGGTTTGTTTGTTTAGTCTTTATCTCCAGTTATTTGTAGGAGGGTCCATGTCTTATTTATGTTATTTGGGTTTGTTTGTTTAGTCTTTATCTCCAGATGTTTGTAGGAGAGTCCATGTCTTATTTATGTTATTTGGGTTTGTTTGTTTAGTCTTTATCTCCAGTTATTTGTAGGAGGGTTCATGTCTTATTTATGTTATTTGGGTTTGTTTGTTTAGTCTTTATCTCCAGTTGTTTGTAGGAGGGTCCATGTCTTATTTATGTTATTTGGGTTTGTTTGTTTAGTCTTTTTCTCCAGTTATTTGTAGGAGGGTCCATGACTTATTTATGTTATTTGGGTTTGTTTGTTTAGTCTTTATCTCCAGTTGTTTGTAGGAGAGCTCATGTCTTATTTATGTTATTTGGGTTTGTTTGTTTAGTCTTTATCTCCAGTTATTTGTAGGAGGGTCCATGTCTTATTTATGTTATTTGGGTTTGTTTGTTTAGTCTTTATCTCCAGTTATTTGTAGGAGGGTCCATGTCTTATTTATGTTATTTGGGTTTGTTTGTTTAGTCTTTATCTCCAGTTATTTGTAGGAGGGTTCATTTCTTATTTATGTTATTTGGGTTTGTTTGTTTAGTCTTTATCTCCAGTTATTTGTAGGAGTGTCCATGTCTTATTTATGTTATTTGGGTTTGTTTGTTTAGTCTTTATCTCCAGTTATTTGTAGGAGGGTTCATGTCTTATTTATGTTATTTGAGTTTGTTTGTTTAGTCTTTATCTCCAGTTGTTTGTAGGAGAGCTCATGTCTTATTTATGTTATTTGTGTTTGTTTGTTTAGTTTTTATCTCCAGTTATTTGTAGGAGGGTCCATGTCTTATTTATGTTATTTGTGTTTGCTTAGTCTTTATCTCCAGTTATTTGTAGGAGGGTCCATGTCTTATTTATGTTATTTGGATTTGTTTATTTAGTCTTTATCTCCAGTTATTTGTAGGAGGGTCCATGTCTTATTTATGTTATTTGGGTTTGTTTGTTTAGTCTTTATCTCCAGTTATTTGTAGGAGAGCTCATGTCTTATTTATGTTATTTGGGTTTGTTTGCTTAGTCTTTATCTCCAGTTATTTGTAGGAGGGTCCATGTCTTATTTATGTTATTTGGGTTTGTTTGTTTAGTCTTTATCTCCAGTTATTTGTAGGAGGGTCCATGACTTATTTATGTTATTTGGGTTTGTTTGTTTAGTCTTTATCTCCAGTTGTTTGTAGGAGAGCTCATGTCTTATTTATGTTATTTGGGTTTGTTTGTTTAGTCTTTATCTCCAGTTATTTGTAGGAGGGTCCATGTCTTATTTACGTTATTTGGGTTTGTTTGTTTAGTCTTTATCTCCAGTTATTTGTAGGAGGGTTCATGTCTTATTTATGTTATTTGGGTTTGTTTGTTTAGTCTTTATCTCCAGTTGTTTGTAGGAGAGCTCATGTCTTATTTATGTTATTTGGGTTTGTTTGTTTAGTCTTTATCTCCAGTTATTTGTAGGAGGGTTCATGTCTTATTTATGTTATTTGGGTTTGTTTGTTTAGTCTTTATCTCCAGTTATTTGTAGGAGGGTCCATGTCTTATTTATGTTATTTGGGTTTGTTTGTTTAGTCTTTATCTCCAGTTGTTTGTAGGAGAGCTCATGTCTTATTTATGTTATTTGGGTTTGTTTGTTTAGTCTTTATCTCCAGTTATTTGTAGGAGAGCTGATGTCTTATTTATGTTATTTGTGTTTGTTTGTTTAGTTTTTATCTCCAGTTATTTGTAGGAGGGTCCATGTCTTATTTATGTTATTTGGGTTTGTTTGTTTAGTCTTTATCTCCAGTTATTTGTAGGAGGGTCCATGTCTTATTTATGTTATTTGGGTTTGTTTGTTTAGTCTTTATCTCCAGTTATTTGTAGGAGGGTCCATGTCTTATTTATGTTATTTGGGTTTGTTTGTTTAGTCTTTATCTCCAGTTATTTGTAGGAGGGTTCATGTCTTATTTATGTTATTTGGGTTTGTTTGTTTAGTCTTTATCTCCAGTTATTTGTAGGAGGGTCCATGACTTATTTATGTTATTTGGGTTTGTTTGTTTAGTCTTTATCTCCAGTTGTTTGTAGGAGAGCTCATGTCTTATTTATGTTATTTGGGTTTGTTTGTTTAGTCTTTATCTCCAGTTATTTGTAGGAGGGTCCATGTCTTATTTATGTTATTTGTGTTTGTTTGTTCAGTTTTTATCTCCAGTTATTTGTAGGAGGGTCCATGTCTTATTTATGTTATTTGGGTTTGTTTGTTTAGTCTTTATCTCCAGTTATTTGTAGGAGGGTCCATGTCTTATTTATGTTATTTGGGTTTGTTTGTTTAGTCTTTATCTCCAGTTATTTGTAAGAGGGTCCATGACTTATTTATGTTATTTGGGTTTGTTTGTTTAGTCTTTATCTCCAGTTGTTTGTAGGAGAGCTCATGTCTTATTTATGTTATTTGGGTTTGTTTGTTTAGTCTTTATCTCCAGTTATTTGTAGGAGGGTTCATGTCTTATTTATGTTATTTGGGTTTGTTTGTTTAGTCTTTATTTCCAGTTATTTGTAGGAGGGTTCATGTCTTATTTATGTTATTTGGGTTTGTTTGTTTAGTCTTTATCTCCAGTTATTTGTAGGAGGGTCCATGTCTTATTTATGTTATTTGGGTTTGTTTGTTTAGTCTTTATCTCCAGTTGTTTGTAGGAGAGCTCATGTCTTATTTATGTTATTTGGGTTTGTTTGTTTAGTCTTTATCTCCAGTTATTTGTAGGAGAGCTGATGTCTTATTTATGTTATTTGTGTTTGTTTGTTTAGTTTTTATCTCCAGTTATTTGTAGGAGGGTCCATGTCTTATTTATGTTATTTGGGTTTGTTTGTTTAGTCTTTATCTCCAGTTGTTTGTAGGAGAGCTCATGTCTTATTTATGTTATTTGGGTTTGTTTGTTTAGTCTTTATCTCCAGTTATTTGTAGGAGAGCTGATGTCTTATTTATGTTATTTGTGTTTGTTTGTTTAGTTTTTATCTCCAGTTATTTGTAGGAGGGTCCATGTCTTATTTATGTTATTTGGGTTTGTTTGTTTAGTCTTTATCTCCAGTTATTTGTAGGAGGGTCCATGTCTTATTTATGTTATTTGTGTTTGTTTGTTTAGTCTTTATCTCCAGTTATTTGTAGGAGGGTCCATGTCTTATTTATGTTATTTGGGTTTGTTTGTTTAGTCTTTATCTCCAGTTATTTGTAGGAGGGTCCATGTCTTATTTATGTTATTTGGGTTTGTTTGTTTAGTCTTTATCTCCAGTTGTTTGTAGGAGAGCTCATGTCTTATTTATGTTATTTGGGTTTGTTTGTTTAGTCTTTATCTCCAGTTATTTGTAGGAGGGTCCATGTCTTATTTATGTTATTTGGGTTTGTTTGTTTAGTCTTTATCTCCAGTTATTTGTAGGAGGGTCCATGTCTTATTTATGTTATTTGGGTTTGTTTGTTTAGTCTTTATCTCCAGTTATTTGTAGGAGGGTCCATGACTTATTTATGTTATTTGGGTTTGTTTGTTTAGTCTTTATCTCCAGTTGTTTGTAGGAGAGCTCATGTCTTATTTATGTTATTTGGGTTTGTTTGTTTAGTCTTTATCTCCAGTTATTTGTAGGAGGGTCCATGTCTTATTTACGTTATTTGGGTTTGTTTGTTTAGTCTTTATCTCCAGTTATTTGTAGGAGGGTTCATGTCTTATTTATGTTATTTGGGTTTGTTTGTTTAGTCTTTATCTCCAGTTGTTTGTAGGAGAGCTCATGTCTTATTTATGTTATTTGTGTTTGTTTGTTTAGTCTTTATCTCCAGTTATTTGTAGGAGGGTTCATGTCTTATTTATGTTATTTGGGTTTGTTTGTTTAGTCTTTATCTCCAGTTATTTGTAGGAGGGTCCATGTCTTATTTATGTTATTTGGGTTTGTTTGTTTAGTCTTTATCTCCAGTTGTTTGTAGGAGAGCTCATGTCTTATTTATGTTATTTGGGTTTGTTTGTTTAGTCTTTATCTCCAGTTATTTGTAGGAGAGCTGATGTCTTATTTATGTTATTTGTGTTTGTTTGTTTAGTTTTTATCTCCAGTTATTTGTAGGAGGGTCCATGTCTTATTTATGTTATTTGGGTTTGTTTGTTTAGTCTTTATCTCCAGTTATTTGTAGGAGGGTCCATGTCTTATTTATGTTATTTGGGTTTGTTTGTTTAGTCTTTATTTCCAGTTATTTGTAGGAGGGTTCATGTCTTATTTATGTTATTTGGGTTTGTTTGTTTAGTCTTTATCTCCAGTTATTTGTAGGAGGGTCCATGTCTTATTTATGTTATTTGGGTTTGTTTGTTTAGTCTTTATCTCCAGTTGTTTGTAGGAGAGCTCATGTCTTATTTATGTTATTTGGGTTTGTTTGTTTAGTCTTTATCTCCAGTTATTTGTAGGAGAGCTGATGTCTTATTTATGTTATTTGTGTTTGTTTGTTTAGTTTTTATCTCCAGTTATTTGTAGGAGGGTCCATGTCTTATTTATGTTATTTGGGTTTGTTTGTTTAGTCTTTATCTCCAGTTGTTTGTAGGAGAGCTCATGTCTTATTTATGTTATTTGGGTTTGTTTGTTTAGTCTTTATCTCCAGTTATTTGTAGGAGAGCTGATGTCTTATTTATGTTATTTGTGTTTGTTTGTTTAGTTTTTATCTCCAGTTATTTGTAGGAGGGTCCATGTCTTATTTATGTTATTTGGGTTTGTTTGTTTAGTCTTTATCTCCAGTTATTTGTAGGAGGGTCCATGTCTTATTTATGTTATTTGTGTTTGTTTGTTTAGTCTTTATCTCCAGTTATTTGTAGGAGGGTCCATGTCTTATTTATGTTATTTGGGTTTGTTTGTTTAGTCTTTATCTCCAGTTATTTGTAGGAGGGTCCATGTCTTATTTATGTTATTTGGGTTTGTTTGTTTAGTCTTTATCTCCAGTTGTTTGTAGGAGAGCTCATGTCTTATTTATGTTATTTGGGTTTGTTTGTTTAGTCTTTATCTCCAGTTATTTGTAGGAGGGTCCATGTCTTATTTATGTTATTTGGGTTTGTTTGTTTAGTCTTTATCTCCAGTTATTTGTAGGAGGGTCCATGTCTTATTTATGTTATTTGGGTTTGTTTGTTTAGTCTTTATCTCCAGTTATTTGTAGGAGGGTCCATGACTTATTTATGTTATTTGGGTTTGTTTGTTTAGTCTTTATCTCCAGTTGTTTGTAGGAGAGCTCATGTCTTATTTATGTTATTTGGGTTTGTTTGTTTAGTCTTTATCTCCAGTTATTTGTAGGAGGGTCCATGTCTTATTTACGTTATTTGGGTTTGTTTGTTTAGTCTTTATCTCCAGTTATTTGTAGGAGGGTTCATGTCTTATTTATGTTATTTGGGTTTGTTTGTTTAGTCTTTATCTCCAGTTGTTTGTAGGAGAGCTCATGTCTTATTTATGTTATTTGGGTTTGTTTGTTTAGTCTTTATCTCCAGTTATTTGTAGGAGGGTTCATGTCTTATTTATGTTATTTGGGTTTGTTTGTTTAGTCTTTATCTCCAGTTATTTGTAGGAGGGTCCATGTCTTATTTATGTTATTTGGGTTTGTTTGTTTAGTCTTTATCTCCAGTTATTTGTAGGAGGGTCCATGTCTTATTTATGTTATTTGGGTTTGTTTGTTTAGTCTTTATCTCCAGTTGTTTGTAGGAGAGCTCATGTCTTATTTATGTTATTTGGGTTTGTTTGTTTAGTCTTTATCTCCAGTTATTTGTAGGAGAGCTGATGTCTTATTTATGTTATTTGTGTTTGTTTGTTTAGTTTTTATCTCCAGTTATTTGTAGGAGGGTCCATGTCTTATTTATGTTATTTGGGTTTGTTTGTTTAGTCTTTATCTCCAGTTATTTGTAGGAGGGTCCATGTCTTATTTATGTTATTTGTGTTTGTTTGTTTAGTCTTTATCTCCAGTTATTTGTAGGAGGGTCCATGTCTTATTTATGTTATTTGGGTTTGTTTGTTTAGTCTTTATCTCCAGTTATTTGTAGGAGGGTCCATGTCTTATTTATGTTATTTGGGTTTGTTTGTTTAGTCTTTATCTCCAGTTGTTTGTAGGAGAGCTCATGTCTTATTTATGTTATTTGGGTTTGTTTGTTTAGTCTTTATCTCCAGTTATTTGTAGGAGGGTCCATGTCTTATTTATGTTATTTGGGTTTGTTTGTTTAGTCTTTATCTCCAGTTGTTTGTAGGAGAGCTCATGTCTTATTTATGTTATTTGGGTTTGTTTGTTTAGTCTTTATCTCCAGTTATTTGTAGGAGAGCTGATGTCTTATTTATGTTATTTGTGTTTGTTTGTTTAGTTTTTATCTCCAGTTATTTGTAGGAGGGTCCATGTCTTATTTATGTTATTTGGGTTTGTTTGTTTAGTCTTTATCTCCAGTTATTTGTAGGAGGGTCCATGTCTTATTTATGTTATTTGGGTTTGTTTGTTTAGTCTTTATCTCCAGTTATTTGTAGGAGGGTTCATGTCTTATTTACGTTATTTGGGTTTGTTTGTTTAGTCTTTATCTCCAGTTATTTGTAGGAGAGCTCATGTCTTATTTATGTTATTTGGGTTTGTTTAGTCTTTATCTCCAGTTATTTGTAGGAGAGCTGATGTCTTATTTATGTTATTTGTGTTTGTTTGTTTAGTTTTTATCTCCAGTTATTTGTAGGAGGGTCCATGTCTTATTTATGTTATTTGGGTTTGTTTGTTTAGTCTTTATCTCCAGTTATTTGTAGGAGGGTTCATGTCTTATTTATGTTATTTGGGTTTGTTTGTTTAGTCTTTATCTCCAGTTATTTGTAGGAGGGTCCATGTCTTATTTACGTTATTTGTGTTTGTTTGTTTAGTCTTTATCTCCAGTTATTTGTAGGAGGGTCCATGTCTTATTTATGTTATTTGGGTTTGTTTGTTTAGTCTTTATCTCCAGTTATTTGTAGGAGGGTTCATGTCTTATTTATGTTATTTGGGTTTGTTTGTTTAGTCTTTATCTCCAGTTATTTGTAGGAGGGTCCATGACTTATTTATGTTATTTGGGTTTGTTTGTTTAGTCTTTATCTCCAGTTGTTTGTAGGAGAGCTCATGTCTTATTTATGTTATTTGGGTTTGTTTGTTTAGTCTTTATCTCCAGTTATTTGTAGGAGGGTCCATGTCTTATTTATGTTATTTGTGTTTGTTTGTTCAGTTTTTATCTCCAGTTATTTGTAGGAGGGTCCATGTCTTATTTATGTTATTTGGGTTTGTTTGTTTAGTCTTTATCTCCAGTTATTTGTAGGAGGGTCCATGTCTTATTTATGTTATTTGGGTTTGTTTGTTTAGTCTTTATCTCCAGTTATTTGTAAGAGGGTCCATGACTTATTTATGTTATTTGGGTTTGTTTGTTTAGTCTTTATCTCCAGTTGTTTGTAGGAGAGCTCATGTCTTATTTATGTTATTTGGGTTTGTTTGTTTAGTCTTTATCTCCAGTTATTTGTAGGAGGGTTCATGTCTTATTTATGTTATTTGGGTTTGTTTGTTTAGTCTTTATTTCCAGTTATTTGTAGGAGGGTTCATGTCTTATTTATGTTATTTGGGTTTGTTTGTTTAGTCTTTATCTCCAGTTATTTGTAGGAGGGTCCATGTCTTATTTATGTTATTTGGGTTTGTTTGTTTAGTCTTTATCTCCAGTTGTTTGTAGGAGAGCTCATGTCTTATTTATGTTATTTGGGTTTGTTTGTTTAGTCTTTATCTCCAGTTATTTGTAGGAGAGCTGATGTCTTATTTATGTTATTTGTGTTTGTTTGTTTAGTTTTTATCTCCAGTTATTTGTAGGAGGGTCCATGTCTTATTTATGTTATTTGGGTTTGTTTGTTTAGTCTTTATCTCCAGTTGTTTGTAGGAGAGCTCATGTCTTATTTATGTTATTTGGGTTTGTTTGTTTAGTCTTTATCTCCAGTTATTTGTAGGAGAGCTGATGTCTTATTTATGTTATTTGTGTTTGTTTGTTTAGTTTTTATCTCCAGTTATTTGTAGGAGGGTCCATGTCTTATTTATGTTATTTGGGTTTGTTTGTTTAGTCTTTATCTCCAGTTATTTGTAGGAGGGTCCATGTCTTATTTATGTTATTTGTGTTTGTTTGTTTAGTCTTTATCTCCAGTTATTTGTAGGAGGGTCCATGTCTTATTTATGTTATTTGGGTTTGTTTGTTTAGTCTTTATCTCCAGTTATTTGTAGGAGGGTCCATGTCTTATTTATGTTATTTGGGTTTGTTTGTTTAGTCTTTATCTCCAGTTATTTGTAGGAGGGTCCATGACTTATTTATGTTATTTGGGTTTGTTTGTTTAGTCTTTATCTCCAGTTGTTTGTAGGAGAGCTCATGTCTTATTTATGTTATTTGGGTTTGTTTGTTTAGTCTTTATCTCCAGTTATTTGTAGGAGGGTCCATGTCTTATTTACGTTATTTGGGTTTGTTTGTTTAGTCTTTATCTCCAGTTATTTGTAGGAGGGTTCATGTCTTATTTATGTTATTTGGGTTTGTTTGTTTAGTCTTTATCTCCAGTTGTTTGTAGGAGAGCTCATGTCTTATTTATGTTATTTGGGTTTGTTTGTTTAGTCTTTATCTCCAGTTATTTGTAGGAGGGTTCATGTCTTATTTATGTTATTTGGGTTTGTTTGTTTAGTCTTTATCTCCAGTTATTTGTAGGAGGGTCCATGTCTTATTTATGTTATTTGGGTTTGTTTGTTTAGTCTTTATCTCCAGTTGTTTGTAGGAGAGCTCATGTCTTATTTATGTTATTTGGGTTTGTTTGTTTAGTCTTTATCTCCAGTTATTTGTAGGAGAGCTGATGTCTTATTTATGTTATTTGTGTTTGTTTGTTTAGTTTTTATCTCCAGTTATTTGTAGGAGGGTCCATGTCTTATTTATGTTATTTGGGTTTGTTTGTTTAGTCTTTATCTCCAGTTATTTGTAGGAGGGTCCATGTCTTATTTATGTTATTTGGGTTTGTTTGTTTAGTCTTTATCTCCAGTTATTTGTAGGAGGGTCCATGTCTTATTTATGTTATTTGGGTTTGTTTGTTTAGTCTTTATCTCCAGTTATTTGTAGGAGGGTCCATGTCTTATTTATGTTATTTGGGTTTGTTTGTTTAGTCTTTATCTCCAGTTGTTTGTAGGAGAGCTCATGTCTTATTTATGTTATTTGGGTTTGTTTGTTTAGTCTTTATCTCCAGTTATTTGTAGGAGAGCTGATGTCTTATTTATGTTATTTGTGTTTGTTTGTTTAGTTTTTATCTCCAGTTATTTGTAGGAGGGTCCATGTCTTATTTATGTTATTTGGGTTTGTTTGTTTAGTCTTTATCTCCAGTTATTTGTAGGAGGGTCCATGTCTTATTTATGTTATTTGGGTTTGTTTGTTTAGTCTTTATCTCCAGTTATTTGTAGGAGGGTTCATGTCTTATTTACGTTATTTGGGTTTGTTTGTTTAGTCTTTATCTCCAGTTATTTGTAGGAGAGCTCATGTCTTATTTATGTTATTTGGGTTTGTTTAGTCTTTATCTCCAGTTATTTGTAGGAGAGCTGATGTCTTATTTATGTTATTTGTGTTTGTTTGTTTAGTTTTTATCTCCAGTTATTTGTAGGAGGGTCCATGTCTTATTTATGTTATTTGGGTTTGTTTGTTTAGTCTTTATCTCCAGTTATTTGTAGGAGGGTTCATGTCTTATTTATGTTATTTGGGTTTGTTTGTTTAGTCTTTATCTCCAGTTATTTGTAGGAGGGTCCATGTCTTATTTACGTTATTTGTGTTTGTTTGTTTAGTCTTTATCTCCAGTTATTTGTAGGAGGGTCCATGTCTTATTTATGTTATTTGGGTTTGTTTGTTTAGTCTTTATCTCCAGTTATTTGTAGGAGGGTTCATGTCTTATTTATGTTATTTGGGTTTGTTTGTTTAGTCTTTATCTCCAGTTATTTGTAGGAGGGTCCATGACTTATTTATGTTATTTGGGTTTGTTTGTTTAGTCTTTATCTCCAGTTGTTTGTAGGAGAGCTCATGTCTTATTTATGTTATTTGGGTTTGTTTGTTTAGTCTTTATCTCCAGTTATTTGTAGGAGGGTCCATGTCTTATTTATGTTATTTGTGTTTGTTTGTTCAGTTTTTATCTCCAGTTATTTGTAGGAGGGTCCATGTCTTATTTATGTTATTTGGGTTTGTTTGTTTAGTCTTTATCTCCAGTTATTTGTAGGAGGGTCCATGTCTTATTTATGTTATTTGGGTTTGTTTGTTTAGTCTTTATCTCCAGTTATTTGTAAGAGGGTCCATGACTTATTTATGTTATTTGGGTTTGTTTGTTTAGTCTTTATCTCCAGTTGTTTGTAGGAGAGCTCATGTCTTATTTATGTTATTTGGGTTTGTTTGTTTAGTCTTTATCTCCAGTTATTTGTAGGAGGGTTCATGTCTTATTTATGTTATTTGGGTTTGTTTGTTTAGTCTTTATTTCCAGTTATTTGTAGGAGGGTTCATGTCTTATTTATGTTATTTGGGTTTGTTTGTTTAGTCTTTATCTCCAGTTATTTGTAGGAGGGTCCATGTCTTATTTATGTTATTTGGGTTTGTTTGTTTAGTCTTTATCTCCAGTTGTTTGTAGGAGAGCTCATGTCTTATTTATGTTATTTGGGTTTGTTTGTTTAGTCTTTATCTCCAGTTATTTGTAGGAGAGCTGATGTCTTATTTATGTTATTTGTGTTTGTTTGTTTAGTTTTTATCTCCAGTTATTTGTAGGAGGGTCCATGTCTTATTTATGTTATTTGGGTTTGTTTGTTTAGTCTTTATCTCCAGTTATTTGTAGGAGGGTCCATGTCTTATTTATGTTATTTGTGTTTGTTTGTTTAGTCTTTATCTCCAGTTATTTGTAGGAGGGTCCATGTCTTATTTATGTTATTTGGGTTTGTTTGTTTAGTCTTTATCTCCAGTTATTTGTAGGAGGGTCCATGTCTTATTTATGTTATTTGGGTTTGTTTGTTTAGTCTTTATCTCCAGTTGTTTGTAGGAGAGCTCATGTCTTATTTATGTTATTTGGGTTTGTTTGTTTAGTCTTTATCTCCAGTTATTTGTAGGAGGGTCCATGTCTTATTTATGTTATTTGGGTTTGTTTGTTTAGTCTTTATCTCCAGTTATTTGTAGGAGGGTCCATGACTTATTTATGTTATTTGGGTTTGTTTGTTTAGTCTTTATCTCCAGTTGTTTGTAGGAGAGCTCATGTCTTATTTATGTTATTTGGGTTTGTTTGTTTAGTCTTTATCTCCAGTTATTTGTAGGAGGGTCCATGTCTTATTTACGTTATTTGGGTTTGTTTGTTTAGTCTTTATCTCCAGTTATTTGTAGGAGGGTTCATGTCTTATTTATGTTATTTGGGTTTGTTTGTTTAGTCTTTATCTCCAGTTGTTTGTAGGAGAGCTCATGTCTTATTTATGTTATTTGGGTTTGTTTGTTTAGTCTTTATCTCCAGTTATTTGTAGGAGGGTTCATGTCTTATTTATGTTATTTGGGTTTGTTTGTTTAGTCTTTATCTCCAGTTATTTGTAGGAGGGTCCATGTCTTATTTATGTTATTTGGGTTTGTTTGTTTAGTCTTTATCTCCAGTTGTTTGTAGGAGAGCTCATGTCTTATTTATGTTATTTGGGTTTGTTTGTTTAGTCTTTATCTCCAGTTATTTGTAGGAGAGCTGATGTCTTATTTATGTTATTTGTGTTTGTTTGTTTAGTTTTTATCTCCAGTTATTTGTAGGAGGGTCCATGTCTTATTTATGTTATTTGGGTTTGTTTGTTTAGTCTTTATCTCCAGTTATTTGTAGGAGGGTCCATGTCTTATTTATGTTATTTGTGTTTGTTTGTTTAGTCTTTATCTCCAGTTATTTGTAGGAGGGTCCATGTCTTATTTATGTTATTTGGGTTTGTTTGTTTAGTCTTTATCTCCAGTTATTTGTAGGAGGGTCCATGTCTTATTTATGTTATTTGGGTTTGTTTGTTTAGTCTTTATCTCCAGTTGTTTGTAGGAGAGCTCATGTCTTATTTATGTTATTTGGGTTTGTTTGTTTAGTCTTTATCTCCAGTTATTTGTAGGAGAGCTGATGTCTTATTTATGTTATTTGTGTTTGTTTGTTTAGTTTTTATCTCCAGTTATTTGTAGGAGGGTCCATGTCTTATTTATGTTATTTGGGTTTGTTTGTTTAGTCTTTATCTCCAGTTATTTGTAGGAGGGTTCATGTCTTATTTATGTTATTTGGGTTTGTTTGTTTAGTCTTTATCTCCAGTTGTTTGTAGGAGAGCTCATGTCTTATTTATGTTATTTGGGTTTGTTTGTTTAGTCTTTATCTCCAGTTATTTGTAGGAGAGCTGATGTCTTATTTATGTTATTTGTGTTTGTTTGTTTAGTTTTTATCTCCAGTTATTTGTAGGAGGGTCCATGTCTTATTTATGTTATTTGGGTTTGTTTGTTTAGTCTTTATCTCCAGTTATTTGTAGGAGGGTTCATGTCTTATTTATGTTATTTGGGTTTGTTTGTTTAGTCTTTATCTCCAGTTGTTTGTAGGAGAGCTCATGTCTTATTTATGTTATTTGGGTTTGTTTGTTTAGTCTTTATCTCCAGTTATTTGTAGGAGGGTCCATGTCTTATTTATGTTATTTGGGTTTGTTTGTTTAGTCTTTATCTCCAGTTATTTGTAGGAGGGTTCATGTCTTATTTATGTTATTTGGGTTTGTTTGTTTAGTCTTTATCTCCAGTTATTTGTAGGAGGGTCCATGTCTTATTTATGTTATTTGTGTTTGTTTGTTTAGTCTTTATCTCCAGTTATTTGTAGGAGGGTCCATGACTTATTTATGTTATTTGGGTTTGTTTGTTTAGTCTTTATCTCCAGTTGTTTGTAGGAGAGCTCATGTCTTATTTATGTTATTTGGGTTTGTTTGTTTAGTCTTTATCTCCAGTTATTTGTAGGAGAGCTGATGTCTTATTTATGTTATTTGTGTTTGTTTGTTTAGTTTTTATCTCCAGTTATTTGTAGGAGGGTCCATGTCTTATTTATGTTATTTGGGTTTGTTTGTTTAGTCTTTATCTCCAGTTATTTGTAGGAGGGTTCATGTCTTATTTATGTTATTTGGGTTTGTTTGTTTAGTCTTTATCTCCAGTTGTTTGTAGGAGAGCTCATGTCTTATTCATGTTATTTGGGTTTGTTTGTTTAGTCTTTATCTCCAGTTATTTGTAGGAGGGTCCATGTCTTATTTATGTTATTTGTGTTTGTTTGTTTAGTCTTTATCTCCAGTTATTTGTAGGAGGGTCCATGTCTTATTTATGTTATTTGGGTTTGTTTGTTTAGTCTTTATCTCCAGTTATTTGTAGGAGGGTCCATGTCTTATTTATGTTATTTGGGTTTGTTTGTTTAGTCTTTATCTCCAGTTGTTTGTAGGAGAGCTCATGTCTTATTTATGTTATTTGGGTTTGTTTGTTTAGTCTTTATCTCCAGTTATTTGTAGGAGAGCTGATGTCTTATTTATGTTATTTGTGTTTGTTTGTTTAGTTTTTATCTCCAGTTATTTGTAGGAGGGTCCATGTCTTATTTATGTTATTTGGGTTTGTTTGTTTAGTCTTTATCTCCAGTTATTTGTAGGAGGGTTCATGTCTTATTTATGTTATTTGGGTTTGTTTGTTTAGTCTTTATCTCCAGTTGTTTGTAGGAGAGCTCATGTCTTATTTATGTTATTTGGGTTTGTTTGTTTAGTCTTTATCTCCAGTTATTTGTAGGAGAGCTGATGTCTTATTTATGTTATTTGTGTTTGTTTGTTTAGTTTTTATCTCCAGTTATTTGTAGGAGGGTCCATGTCTTATTTATGTTATTTGGGTTTGTTTGTTTAGTCTTTATCTCCAGTTATTTGTAGGAGGGTTCATGTCTTATTTATGTTATTTGGGTTTGTTTGTTTAGTCTTTATCTCCAGTTGTTTGTAGGAGAGCTCATGTCTTATTTATGTTATTTGGGTTTGTTTGTTTAGTCTTTATCTCCAGTTATTTGTAGGAGGGTCCATGTCTTATTTATGTTATTTGGGTTTGTTTGTTTAGTCTTTATCTCCAGTTATTTGTAGGAGGGTTCATGTCTTATTTATGTTATTTGGGTTTGTTTGTTTAGTCTTTATCTCCAGTTATTTGTAGGAGGGTCCATGTCTTATTTATGTTATTTGTGTTTGTTTGTTTAGTCTTTATCTCCAGTTATTTGTAGGAGGGTCCATGACTTATTTATGTTATTTGGGTTTGTTTGTTTAGTCTTTATCTCCAGTTGTTTGTAGGAGAGCTCATGTCTTATTTATGTTATTTGGGTTTGTTTGTTTAGTCTTTATCTCCAGTTGTTTGTAGGAGAGCTCATGTCTTATTTATGTTATTTGGGTTTGTTTGTTTAGTCTTTATCTCCAGTTATTTGTAGGAGAGCTGATGTCTTATTTATGTTATTTGTGTTTGTTTGTTTAGTTTTTATCTCCAGTTATTTGTAGGAGGGTCCATGTCTTATTTATGTTATTTGGGTTTGTTTGTTTAGTCTTTATCTCCAGTTATTTGTAGGAGGGTTCATGTCTTATTTATGTTATTTGGGTTTGTTTGTTTAGTCTTTATCTCCAGTTGTTTGTAGGAGAGCTCATGTCTTATTCATGTTATTTGGGTTTGTTTGTTTAGTCTTTATCTCCAGTTATTTGTAGGAGGGTCCATGTCTTATTTATGTTATTTGGGTTTGTTTGTTTAGTCTTTATCTCCAGTTGTTTGTAGGAGAGCTCATGTCTTATTTATGTTATTTGGGTTTGTTTGTTTAGTCTTTATCTCCAGTTATTTGTAGGAGAGCTGATGTCTTATTTATGTTATTTGTGTTTGTTTGTTTAGTTTTTATCTCCAGTTATTTGTAGGAGGGTCCATGTCTTATTTATGTTATTTGGGTTTGTTTGTTTAGTCTTTATCTCCAGTTATTTGTAGGAGGGTTCATGTCTTATTTATGTTATTTGGGTTTGTTTGTTTAGTCTTTATCTCCAGTTGTTTGTAGGAGAGCTCATGTCTTATTTATGTTATTTGGGTTTGTTTGTTTAGTCTTTATCTCCAGTTATTTGTAGGAGAGCTGATGTCTTATTTATGTTATTTGTGTTTGTTTGTTTAGTTTTTATCTCCAGTTATTTGTAGGAGGGTCCATGTCTTATTTATGTTATTTGGGTTTGTTTGTTTAGTCTTTATCTCCAGTTATTTGTAGGAGGGTTCATGTCTTATTTATGTTATTTGGGTTTGTTTGTTTAGTCTTTATCTCCAGTCATTTGTAGGAGAGCTCATGTCTTATTTATGTTATTTGGGTTTGTTTGTTTAGTCTTTATCTCCAGTTATTTGTAGGAGGGTCCATGTCTTATTTATGTTATTTGGGTTTGTTTGTTTAGTCTTTATCTCCAGTTATTTGTAGGAGGGTTCATGTCTTATTTATGTTATTTGGGTTTGTTTGTTTAGTCTTTATCTCCAGTTATTTGTAGGAGGGTCCATGTCTTATTTATGTTATTTGTGTTTGTTTGTTTAGTCTTTATCTCCAGTTATTTGTAGGAGGGTCCATGACTTATTTATGTTATTTGGGTTTGTTTGTTTAGTCTTTATCTCCAGTTGTTTGTAGGAGAGCTCATGTCTTATTTATGTTATTTGGGTTTGTTTGTTTAGTCTTTATCTCCAGTTGTTTGTAGGAGAGCTCATGTCTTATTTATGTTATTTGGGTTTGTTTGTTTAGTCTTTATCTCCAGTTATTTGTAGGAGAGCTGATGTCTTATTTATGTTATTTGTGTTTGTTTGTTTAGTTTTTATCTCCAGTTATTTGTAGGAGGGTCCATGTCTTATTTATGTTATTTGGGTTTGTTTGTTTAGTCTTTATCTCCAGTTATTTGTAGGAGGGTTCATGTCTTATTTATGTTATTTGGGTTTGTTTGTTTAGTCTTTATCTCCAGTTGTTTGTAGGAGAGCTCATGTCTTATTCATGTTATTTGGGTTTGTTTGTTTAGTCTTTATCTCCAGTTATTTGTAGGAGGGTCCATGTCTTATTTATGTTATTTGGGTTTGTTTGTTTAGTCTTTATCTCCAGTTATTTGTAGGAGGGTTCATGTCTTATTTATGTTATTTGGGTTTGTTTGTTTAGTCTTTATCTCCAGTTATTTGTAGGAGGGTCCATGTCTTATTTATGTTATTTGTGTTTGTTTGTTTAGTCTTTATCTCCAGTTATTTGTAGGAGGGTCCATGACTTATTTATGTTATTTGGGTTTGTTTGTTTAGTCTTTATCTCCAGTTGTTTGTAGGAGAGCTCATGTCTTAATTATGTTATTTGGGTTTGTTTGTTTAGTCTTTATCTCCAGTTATTTGTAGGAGGGTCCATGTCTTATTTATGTTATTTGTGTTTGTTTGTTTAGTCTTTATCTCCAGTTATTTGTAGGAGGGTCCATGTCTTATTTATGTTATTTGGGTTTGTTTGTTTAGTCTTTATCTCCAGTTATTTGTAGGAGGGTCCATGTCTTATTTATGTTATTTGGGTTTGTTTGTTTAGTCTTTATCTCCAGTTATTTGTAGGAGGGTCCATGTCTTATTTATGTTATTTGGGTTTGTTTGTTTAGTCTTTATCTCCAGTTGTTTGTAGGAGAGCTCATGTCTTATTTATGTTATTTGGGTTTGTTTGTTTAGTCTTTATCTCCAGTTATTTGTAGGAGAGCTGATGTCTTATTTATGTTATTTGTGTTTGTTTGTTTAGTTTTTATCTCCAGTTATTTGTAGGAGGGTCCATGTCTTATTTATGTTATTTGGGTTTGTTTGTTTAGTCTTTATCTCCAGTTATTTGTAGGAGGGTCCATGTCTTATTTATGTTATTTGGGTTTGTTTGTTTAGTCTTTATCTCCAGTTATTTGTAGGAGGGTCCATGACTTATTTATGTTATTTGGGTTTGTTTGTTTAGTCTTTATCTCCAGTTGTTTGTAGGAGAGCTCATGTCTTATTTATGTTATTTGGGTTTGTTTGTTTAGTCTTTATCTCCAGTTATTTGTAGGAGGGTCCATGTCTTATTTACGTTATTTGGGTTTTTTTGTTTAGTCTTTATCTCCAGTTATTTGTAGGAGGGTTCATGTCTTATTTATGTTATTTGGGTTTGTTTGTTTAGTCTTTATCTCCAGTTGTTTGTAGGAGAGCTCATGTCTTATTTATGTTATTTGGGTTTGTTTGTTTAGTCTTTATCTCCAGTTATTTGTAGGAGGGTTCATGTCTTATTTATGTTATTTGGGTTTGTTTGTTTAGTCTTTATCTCCAGTTATTTGTAGGAGGGTCCATGTCTTATTTATGTTATTTGGGTTTGTTTGTTTAGTCTTTATCTCCAGTTGTTTGTAGGAGAGCTCATGTCTTATTTATGTTATTTGGGTTTGTTTGTTTAGTCTTTATCTCCAGTTATTTGTAGGAGAGCTGATGTCTTATTTATGTTATTTGTGTTTGTTTGTTTAGTTTTTATCTCCAGTTATTTGTAGGAGGGTCCATGTCTTATTTATGTTATTTGGGTTTGTTTGTTTAGTCTTTATCTCCAGTTATTTGTAGGAGGGTCCATGTCTTATTTATGTTATTTGTGTTTGTTTGTTTAGTCTTTATCTCCAGTTATTTGTAGGAGGGTCCATGTCTTATTTATGTTATTTGGGTTTGTTTGTTTAGTCTTTATCTCCAGTTATTTGTAGGAGGGTCCATGTCTTATTTATGTTATTTGGGTTTGTTTGTTTAGTCTTTATCTCCAGTTGTTTGTAGGAGAGCTCATGTCTTATTTATGTTATTTGGGTTTGTTTGTTTAGTCTTTATCTCCAGTTGTTTGTAGGAGAGCTCATGTCTTATTTATGTTATTTGGGTTTGTTTGTTTAGTCTTTATCTCCAGTTATTTGTAGGAGAGCTGATGTCTTATTTATGTTATTTGTGTTTGTTTGTTTAGTTTTTATCTCCAGTTATTTGTAGGAGGGTCCATGTCTTATTTATGTTATTTGGGTTTGTTTGTTTAGTCTTTATCTCCAGTTATTTGTAGGAGGGTTCATGTCTTATTTATGTTATTTGGGTTTGTTTGTTTAGTCTTTATCTCCAGTTGTTTGTAGGAGAGCTCATGTCTTATTTATGTTATTTGGGTTTGTTTGTTTAGTCTTTATCTCCAGTTATTTGTAGGAGGGTCCATGTCTTATTTATGTTATTTGGGTTTGTTTGTTTAGTCTTTATCTCCAGTTATTTGTAGGAGGGTTCATGTCTTATTTATGTTATTTGGGTTTGTTTGTTTAGTCTTTATCTCCAGTTATTTGTAGGAGGGTCCATGTCTTATTTATGTTATTTGTGTTTGTTTGTTTAGTCTTTATCTCCAGTTATTTGTAGGAGGGTCCATGACTTATTTATGTTATTTGGGTTTGTTTGTTTAGTCTTTATCTCCAGTTGTTTGTAGGAGAGCTCATGTCTTATTTATGTTATTTGGGTTTGTTTGTTTAGTCTTTATCTCCAGTTGTTTGTAGGAGAGCTCATGTCTTATTTATGTTATTTGGGTTTGTTTGTTTAGTCTTTATCTCCAGTTGTTTGTAGGAGAGCTCATGTCTTATTTATGTTATTTGGGTTTGTTTGTTTAGTCTTTATCTCCAGTTATTTGTAGGAGAGCTGATGTCTTATTTATGTTATTTGTGTTTGTTTGTTTAGTTTTTATCTCCAGTTATTTGTAGGAGGGTCCATGTCTTATTTATGTTATTTGGGTTTGTTTGTTTAGTCTTTATCTCCAGTTATTTGTAGGAGGGTTCATGTCTTATTTATGTTATTTGGGTTTGTTTGTTTAGTCTTTATCTCCAGTTGTTTGTAGGAGAGCTCATGTCTTATTCATGTTATTTGGGTTTGTTTGTTTAGTCTTTATCTCCAGTTATTTGTAGGAGGGTCCATGTCTTATTTATGTTATTTGGGTTTGTTTGTTTAGTCTTTATCTCCAGTTATTTGTAGGAGGGTTCATGTCTTATTTATGTTATTTGGGTTTGTTTGTTTAGTCTTTATCTCCAGTTATTTGTAGGAGGGTCCATGTCTTATTTATGTTATTTGTGTTTGTTTGTTTAGTCTTTATCTCCAGTTATTTGTAGGAGGGTCCATGACTTATTTATGTTATTTGGGTTTGTTTGTTTAGTCTTTATCTCCAGTTGTTTGTAGGAGAGCTCATGTCTTATTTATGTTATTTGGGTTTGTTTGTTTAGTCTTTATCTCCAGTTATTTGTAGGAGGGTCCATGTCTTATTTATGTTATTTGTGTTTGTTTGTTCAGTTTTTATTTCCAGTTATTTGTAGGAGGGTCCATGTCTTATTTATATTATTTGGGTTTGTTTGTTTAGTCTTTATCTCCAGTTATTTGTAGGAGGGTCCATGTCTTATTTATGTTATTTGGGTTTGTTTGTTTAGTCTTTATCTCCAGTTATTTGTAGGAGGGTCCATGACTTATTTATGTTATTTGGGTTTGTTTGTTTAGTCTTTATCTCCAGTTGTTTGTAGGAGAGCTCATGTCTTATTTATGTTATTTGGGTTTGTTTGTTTAGTCTTTATCTCCAGTTATTTGTAGGAGGGTTCATGTCTTATTTATGTTATTTGGGTTTGTTTGTTTAGTCTTTATCTCCAGTTGTTTGTAGGAGAGCTCATGTCTTATTTATGTTATTTGGGTTTGTTTGTTTAGTCTTTATCTCCAGTTATTTGTAGGAGGGTCCATGTCTTATTTATGTTATTTGGGTTTGTTTGTTTAGTCTTTATCTCCAGTTATTTGTAGGAGGGTTCATGTCTTATTTATGTTATTTGGGTTTGTTTGTTTAGTCTTTATCTCCAGTTATTTGTAGGAGGGTCCATGTCTTATTTATGTTATTTGTGTTTGTTTGTTTAGTCTTTATCTCCAGTTATTTGTAGGAGGGTCCATGACTTATTTATGTTATTTGGGTTTGTTTGTTTAGTCTTTATCTCCAGTTGTTTGTAGGAGAGCTCATGTCTTATTTATGTTATTTGGGTTTGTTTGTTTAGTCTTTATCTCCAGTTGTTTGTAGGAGAGCTCATGTCTTATTTATGTTATTTGGGTTTGTTTGTTTAGTCTTTATCTCCAGTTGTTTGTAGGAGAGCTCATGTCTTATTTATGTTATTTGGGTTTGTTTGTTTAGTCTTTATCTCCAGTTATTTGTAGGAGAGCTGATGTCTTATTTATGTTATTTGTGTTTGTTTGTTTAGTTTTTATCTCCAGTTATTTGTAGGAGGGTCCATGTCTTATTTATGTTATTTGGGTTTGTTTGTTTAGTCTTTATCTCCAGTTATTTGTAGGAGGGTTCATGTCTTATTTATGTTATTTGGGTTTGTTTGTTTAGTCTTTATCTCCAGTTGTTTGTAGGAGAGCTCATGTCTTATTCATGTTATTTGGGTTTGTTTGTTTAGTCTTTATCTCCAGTTATTTGTAGGAGGGTCCATGTCTTATTTATGTTATTTGGGTTTGTTTGTTTAGTCTTTATCTCCAGTTATTTGTAGGAGGGTTCATGTCTTATTTATGTTATTTGGGTTTGTTTGTTTAGTCTTTATCTCCAGTTATTTGTAGGAGGGTCCATGTCTTATTTATGTTATTTGTGTTTGTTTGTTTAGTCTTTATCTCCAGTTATTTGTAGGAGGGTCCATGACTTATTTATGTTATTTGGGTTTGTTTGTTTAGTCTTTATCTCCAGTTGTTTGTAGGAGAGCTCATGTCTTATTTATGTTATTTGGGTTTGTTTGTTTAGTCTTTATCTCCAGTTATTTGTAGGAGGGTCCATGTCTTATTTATGTTATTTGTGTTTGTTTGTTCAGTTTTTATTTCCAGTTATTTGTAGGAGGGTCCATGTCTTATTTATATTATTTGGGTTTGTTTGTTTAGTCTTTATCTCCAGTTATTTGTAGGAGGGTCCATGTCTTATTTATGTTATTTGGGTTTGTTTGTTTAGTCTTTATCTCCAGTTATTTGTAGGAGGGTCCATGACTTATTTATGTTATTTGGGTTTGTTTGTTTAGTCTTTATCTCCAGTTGTTTGTAGGAGAGCTCATGTCTTATTTATGTTATTTGGGTTTGTTTGTTTAGTCTTTATCTCCAGTTATTTGTAGGAGGGTTCATGTCTTATTTATGTTATTTGGGTTTGTTTGTTTAGTCTTTATCTCCAGTTGTTTGTAGGAGAGCTCATGTCTTATTTATGTTATTTGGGTTTGTTTGTTTAGTCTTTATCTCCAGTTATTTGTAGGAGGGTTCATGTCTTATTTATGTTATTTGGGTTTGTTTGTTTAGTCTTTATCTCCAGTTATTTGTAGGAGGGTCCATGTCTTATTTATGTTATTTGGGTTTGTTTGTTTAGTCTTTATCTCCAGTTGTTTGTAGGAGAGCTCATGTCTTATTTATGTTATTTGGGTTTGTTTGTTTAGTCTTTATCTCCAGTTATTTGTAGGAGGGTCCATGTCTTATTTATGTTATTTGGGTTTGTTTGTTTAGTCTTTATCTCCAGTTGTTTGTAGGAGAGCTCATGTCTTATTTATGTTATTTGGGTTTGTTTGTTTAGTCTTTATCTCCAGTTATTTGTAGGAGGGTTCATGTCTTATTTATGTTATTTGGGTTTGTTTGTTTAGTCTTTATCTCCAGTTATTTGTAGGAGAGCTGATGTCTAATTTATGTTATTTGTGTTTGTTTGTTTAGTTTTTATCTCCAGTTATTTGTAGGAGGGTCCATGTCTTATTTATGTTATTTGGGTTTGTTTGTTTAGTCTTTATCTCCAGTTATTTGTAGGAGGGTCCATGTCTTATTTATGTTATTTGTGTTTGTTTGTTTAGTCTTTATCTCCAGTTATTTGTAGGAGGGTCCATGTCTTATTTATGTTATTTGGGTTTGTTTGTTTAGTCTTTATCTCCAGTTATTTGTAGGAGGGTCCATGTCTTATTTATGTTATTTGGGTTTGTTTGTTTAGTCTTTATCTCCAGTTGTTTGTAGGAGAGCTCATGTCTTATTTATGTTATTTGTGTTTGTTTGTTTAGTCTTTATCTCCAGTTATTTGTAGGAGGGTCCATGACTTATTTATGCTATTTGGGTTTGTTTGTTTAGTCTTTATCTCCAGTTATTTGTAGGAGAGCTGATGTCTTATTTATGTTATTTGTGTTTGTTTGTTTAGTTTTTATCTCCAGTTATTTGTAGGAGGGTCCATGTCTTATTTATGTTATTTGGGTTTGTTTGTTTAGTCTTTATCTCCAGTTATTTGTAGGAGGGTCCATGACTTATTTATGTTATTTGTGTTTGTTTGTTTAGTTTTTATCTCCAGTTATTTGTAGGAGGGTCCATGTCTTATTTATGTTATTTGTGTTTGTTTGTTTAGTCTTTATCTCCAGTTATTTGTAGGAGGGTCCATGTCTTATTTATGTTATTTGGGTTTGTTTGTTTAGTCTTTATCTCCAGTTATTTGTAGGAGGGTCCATGACTTATTTATGTTATTTGGGTTTGTTTGTTTAGTCTTTATCTCCAGTTGTTTGTAGGAGAGCTCATGTCTTATTTATGTTATTTGTGTTTGTTTGTTTAGTTTTTATCTCCAGTTATTTGTAGGAGGGTCCATGTCTTATTTATGTTATTTGGGTTTGTTTGTTTAGTCTTTATCTCCAGTTATTTGTAGGAGGGTCCATGTCTTATTTATGTTATTTGTGTTTGTTTGTTTAGTTTTTATCTCCAGTTATTTGTAGGAGGGTCCATGTCTTATTTACGTTATTTGTGTTTGTTTGTTTAGTTTTTATCTCCAGTTATTTGTAGGAGGGTCCATGTCTTATTTATGTTATTTGGGTTTGTTTGTTTAGTCTTTATCTCCAGTTGTTTGTAGGAGGGTCCATGTCTTATTTATGTTATTTGGGTTTGTTTGTTTAGTCTTTATCTCCAGTTGTTTGTAGGAGAGCTCATGTCTTATTTATGTTATTTGGGTTTGTTTGTTTAGTCTTTATCTCCAGTTGTTTGTAGGAGAGCTCATGTCTTATTTACGTTATTTGGGTTTGTTTGTTTAGTCTTTATCTCCAGTTATTTGTAGGAGAGCTCATGTCTTATTTATGTTATTTGGGTTTGTTTGTTTAGTTTTTATCTCCAGTTATTTGTAGGAGGGTCCATGTCTTATTTATGTTATTTGTGTTTGTTTGTTTAGTTTTTATCTCCAGTTATTTGTAGGAGGGTCCATGACTTATTTATGTTATTTGGGTTTGTTTGTTTAGTCTTTATCTCCAGTTATTTGTAGGAGGGTCCATGTCTTATTTATGTTATTTGGGTTTGTTTGTTTAGTCTTTATATCCAGTTATTTGTAGGAGGGTCCATGTCTTATTTATGTTATTTGTGTTTGTTTGTTTAGTTTTTATCTCCAGTTATTTGTAGGAGAGCTCATGTCTTATTTATGTTATTTGGGTTTGTTTGTTTAGTCTTTATCTCCAGTTATTTGTAGGAGGGTTCATATCTTATTTATGTTATTTGGGTTTGTTTGTTTAGTCTTTATCTCCAGTTGTTTGTAGGAGAGCTCATGTCTTATTTATGTTATTTGGGTTTGTTTGTTTAGTCTTTATCTCCAGTTGTTTGTAGGAGAGCTCATGTCTTATTTATGTTATTTGGGTTTGTTTGTTTAGTCTTTATCTCCAGTTATTTGTAGGAGGGTTCATGTCTTATTTATGTTATTTGGGTTTGTTTGTTTAATCTTTATCTCCAGTTATTTGTAGGAGGGTCCATGACTTATTTATGTTATTTGGGTTTGTTTGTTTAGTCTTTATCTCCAGTTATTTGTAGGAGGGTCCATGTCTTATTTACGTTATTTGTGTTTGTTTGTTTAGTCTTTATCTCCAGTTATTTGTAGGAGGGTCCATGTCTTATTTATGTTATTTGGGTTTGTTTGTTTAGTCTTTATCTCCAGTTATTTGTAGGAGGGTCCATGTCTTATTTATGTTATTTGTGTTTGTTTGTTTAGTTTTTATCTCCAGTTATTTGTAGGAGGGTCCATGTCTTATTTATGTTATTTGTGTTTGTTTGTTTAGTTTTTATCTCCAGTTATTTGTAGGAGGGTTCATGTCTTATTTACGTTATTTGGGTTTGTTTGTTTAGTCTTTATCTCCAGTTATTTGTAGGAGGATCCATGTCTTATTTATGTTATTTGGGTTTGTTTGTTTAATCTTTATCTCCAGTTATTTGTAGGAGGGTCCATGTCTTATTTATGTTATTTGGGTTTGTTTGTTTAGTCTTTATCTCCAGTTATTTGTAGGAGGGTCCATGTCTTATTTACGTTATTTGAGTTTGTTTGTTTAGTCTTTATCTCCAGTTATTTGTAGGAGGGTCCATGTCTTATTTATGTTATTTGGGTTTGTTTGTTTAGTCTTTATCTCCAGTTATTTGTAGGAGGATCCATGTCTTATTTATGTTATTTGGGTTTGTTTGTTTAGTCTTTATCTCCAGTTATTTGTAGGAGGGTCCATGACTTATTTATGTTATTTGTGTTTGTTTGTTTAGTCTTTATCTCCAGTTGTTTGTAGGAGGGTCCATGTCTTATTTATGTTATTTGTGTTTGTTTGTTTAGTCTTTATCTCCAGTTATTTGTAGGAGGGTCCATGTCTTATTTATGTTATTTGGGTTTGTTTGTTTAGTCTTTATCTCCTGTTGTTTGTAAGAGGGTCCATGTCTTATTTATGTTATTTGGGTTTGTTTGTTTAGTCTTTATCTCCAGTTGTTTGTAGGAGGGTCCATGTCTTATTTATGTTATTTGGGTTTGTTTGTTTAGTCTTTATCTCCAGTTATTTGTAGGAGGGTCCATGTCTTATTTATGTTATTTGGGTTTGTTTGTTTAGTTTTTATCTCCAGTTATTTGTAGGAGGGTCCATGTCTTATTTATGTTATTTGGGTTTGTTTGTTTAGTTTTTATCTCCAGTTATTTGTAGGAGGGTCCATGTCTTATTTATGTTATTTGGGTTTGTTTGTTTAGTTTTTATCTCCAGTTATTTGTAGGAGGGTCCATGTCTTATTTATGTTATTTGTGTTTGTTTGTTTAGTTTTTATCTCCAGTTATTTGTAGGAGGGTCCATGTCTTATTTATGTTATTTGTGTTTGTTTGTTTAATTTTTATCTCCAGTTATTTGTAGGAGGGTCCTTGTCTTATTTACGTTATTTGTGTTTGTTTGTTTAGTCTTTATCTCCAGTTATTTGTAGAAGGGTCCATGTCTTATTTATGTTATTTGGGTTTGTTTGTTTAGTCTTTATCTCCAGTTATTTGTAGGAGGGTCCATGTCTTATTTATGTTATTTGGGTTTGTTTGTTTAGTCTTTATCTCCAGTTATTTGTAGCAGGGTCCATGTCTTATTTATGTTATTTGTGTTTGTTTGTTTAGTCTTTATCTCCAGTTATTTGTAGGAGGGTTCATGTCTTATTTATGTTATTTGGGTTTGTTTGTTTAGTTTTTATCTCCAGTTATTTGTAGGAGGGTCCATGTCTTATTTACGTTATTTGGGTTTGTTTGTTTAGTCTTTATCTCCAGTTATTTGTAGGAGGGTCCATGTCTTATTTACGTTATTTGGGTTTGTTTGTTTAGTCTTTATCTCCAGTTGTTTGTAGGAGGGTCCATGTCTTATTTATGTTATTTGTGTTTGTTTGTTTAATCTTTATCTCCAGTTATTTGTAGGAGGGTCCATGTCTTATTTATGTTATTTGTGTTTGTTTGTTTAATCTTTATCTCCAGTTATTTGTAGGAGGGTCCATGTCTTATTTATGTTATTTGTGTTTGTTTGTTTAATCTTTATCTCCAGTTATTTGTAGGAGGGTCCATGTCTTATTTATGTTATTTGGGTTTGTTTGTTTAGTCTTTATCTCCAGTTATTTGTAGGAGGGTCCATGTCTTATTTATGTTATTTGGGTTTGTTTGTTTAGTCTTTATCTCCAGTTATTTGTAGGAGGGTCCATGTCTTATTTATGTTATTTGGGTTTGTTTGTTTAGTCTTTATCTCCAGTTATTTGTAGGAGGGTCCATGTCTTATTTATGTTATTTGGGTTTGGTTGTTTAGTCTTTATCTCCAGTTATTTGTAGGAGGGTCCATGTCTTATTTATGTTATTTGGGTTTGTTTGTTTAGTCTTTATCTCCAGTTATTTGTAGGAGGGTCCATGTCTTATTTGTTATTTTTGTTTGTTTGTTTAGTTTTTATCTCCAGTTATTTGTAGGAGGGTCCATGTCTTATTTATGTTATTTGGGTTTGTTTGTTTAGTTTTTATCTCCAGTTATTTGTAGGAGGGTCCATGTCTTATTTATGTTATTTGGGTTTGTTTGTTTAGTCTTTATCTCCAGTTATTTGTAGGAGGGTCCATGTCTTATTTATGTTATTTGTGTTTGTTTGTTTAGTTTTTATCTCCAGTTATTTGTAGGAGGGTCCATGTCTTATTTATGTTATTTGGGTTTGTTTGTTTAGTCTTTATCTCCAGTTATTTGTAGGAGGGTCCATGTCTTATTTATGTTATTTGGGTTTGTTTGTTTAGTCTTTATCTCCAGTTGTTTGTAGGAGAGCTCATGTCTTATTTATGTTATTTGGGTTTGTTTGTTTAGTCTTTATCTCCACTTATTTGTAGGAGGGTCCATGTCTTATTTACGTTATTTGGGTTTGTTTGTTTAGTCTTTATCTCCAGTTATTTGTAGGAGGGTCCATGTCTTATTTACGTTATTTGGGTTTGTTTGTTTAGTCTTTATCTCCAGTTGTTTGTAGGAGGGTCCATGTCTTATTTATGTTATTTGGGTTTGTTTGTTTAGTCTTTATCTCCAGTTATTTGTAGGAGAGCTCATGTCTTATTTATGTTATTTGTGTTTGTTTGTTTAGTTTTTATCTCCAGTTATTTGTAGGAGAGCTCATGTCTTATTTATGTTATTTGGGTTTGTTTGTTTAGTCTTTATCTCCAGTTATTTGTAGGAGGGTCCATGTCTTATTTATGTTATTTGGGTTTGTTTGTTTAGTCTTTATCTCCAGTTATTTGTAGGAGAGCTCATGTCTTATTTATGTTATATGGTTTTGTTTGTTTAGTCTTTATCTCCAGTTATTTGTAGGAGGGTCCATGTCTTATTTATGTTATTTGGGTTTGTTTGTTTAGTCTTTATCTCCAGTTCTTTGTAGGAGAGCTCATGTCTTATTTATGTTATTTGGGTTTGTTTGTTTAGTCTTTATCTCCAGTTATTTGTAGGAGGGTCCATGTCTTATTTATGTTATTTGGGTTTGTTTGTTTAGTCTTTATCTCCAGTTATTTGTAGGAGGGTCCATGACTTATTTATGTTATTTGGGTTTGTTTGTTTAGTCTTTATCTCCAGTTATTTGTAGGAGAGCTCATGTCTTATTTATGTTATATGGTTTTGTTTGTTTAGTCTTTATTATCTCCAGTTATTTGTAGGAGGGTCCATGACTTATTTATGTTATTTGGGTTTGTTTGTTTAGTCTTTATCTCCAGTTATTTGTAGGGGGTCCATGTCTTATTTATGTTATTTGGGTTTGTTTGTTTAGTCTTTATTATCTCCAGTTATTTGTAGGAGGGTCCATGTCTTATTTATGTTATTTGTGTTTGTTTGTTTAGTCTTTATCTCCAGTTATTTGTAGGAGGGTCCATGTCTTATTTATGTTATTTGGGTTTGTTTGTTTAGTTTTTATCTCCAGTTATTTGTAGGAGGGTCCATGTCCTATTTATGTTATTTGTGTTTGTTTGTTTAGTCTTTATCTCCAGTTATTTGTAGGAGGGTCCATGTCTTATTTACGTTATTTGGGTTTGTTTGTTTAGTCTTTATCTCCAGTTATTTGTAGGAGGGTCCATGTCTTATTTACGTTATTTGGGTTTGTTTGTTTAGTCTTTATCTCCAGTTATTTGTAGGAGGGTCCATGTCTTATTTATGTTATTTGGGTTTGTTTGTTTAGTCTTTATTTCCAGTTATTTGTAGGAGGGTCCATGTCTTATTTATGTTATTTGGGTTTGTTTGTTTAGTCTTTATTATCTCCAGTTATTTGTAGGAGGGTCCATGTCTTATTTATTTTATTTGTGTTTGTTTGTTTAGTCGTTATCTCCAGTTATTTGTAGGAGGGTCCATGTCTTATTTATGTTATTTGGGTTTGTTTGTTTAGTTTTTATCTCCAGTTATTTGTAGGATGGTCCATGTCTTATTTATGTTATTTGTGTTTGTTTGTTTAGTTTTTATCTCCAGTTATTTGTAGGAGGGTCCATGACTTATTTATGTTATTTGGGTTTGTTTGTTTAGTCTTTATCTCCAGTTATTTGTAGGAGGGTCCATGTCTTATTTATGTTATTTGGGTTTGTTTGTTTAGTCTTTATCTCCAGTTATTTGTAGGAGGGTCCATGTCTTATTTATGTTATTTGTGTTTGTTTGTTTAGTTTTTATCTCCAGTTATTTGTAGGAGGGTCCATGTCTTATTTATGTTATTTGGGTTTGTTTGTTTAGTCTTTATCTCCAGTTATTTGTAGGAGGGTCCATGTCTTATTTATGTTATTTGGGTTTGTTTGTTTAGTCTTTATCTCCAGTTATTTGTAGGAGGGTCCATGTCTTATTTATGTTATTTGTGTTTGTTTGTTTAGTTTTTATCTCCAGTTATTTGTAGGAGGGTCCATGTCTTATTTATGTTATTTGGGTTTGTTTAATTAGTCTTTATATCCAGTTATTTGTAGGAGGGTCCATGTCTGATTTATGTTATTTGGGTTTGTTTGTTTAGTCTTTATCTCCAGTTATTTGTAGGAGGGTCCATGTCTTATTTATGTTATTTGGGTTTGTTTGTTTAGTTTTTATCTCCAGTTATTTGTAGGAGAGCTCATGTCTTATTTATGTTATTTGGGTTTGTTTGTTTAGTCTTTATCTCCAGTTATTTGTAGGAGGGTCCATGTCTTATTTATGTTATTTGGGTTTGTTTGTTTAGTCTTTATCTCCAGTTATTTGTAGGAGAGCTCATGTCTTATTTATGTTATTTGGGTTTGTTTGTTTAGTCTTTATCTCCAGTTATTTGTAGGAGGGTCCATGTCTTATTTATGTTATTTGTGTTTGTTTGTTTAGTCTTTATCTCCAGTTATTTGTAGGAGGGTCCATGTCTGATTTATGTTATTTGGGTTTGTTTGTTTAGTCTTTATCTCCAGTTATTTGTAGGAGAGCTCATGTCTTATTTATGTTATTTGGGTTTGTTTGTTTAGTCTTTATCTCCAGTTATTTGTAGGAGGGTCCATGTCTTATTTACGTTATTTGGGTTTGTTTGTTTAGTCTTTATCTCCAGTTATTTGTAGGAGGGTCCATGTCTTATTTATGTTATTTGGGTTTGTTTGTTTAGTCTTTATTATCTCCAGTTATTTGTAGGAGGGTCCATGTCTTATTTATGTTATTTGTGTTTGTTTGTTTAGTCTTTATCTCCAGTTATTTGTAGGAGGGTCCATGTCTTATTTATGTTATTTGGGTTTGTTTGTTTAGTTTTTATCTCCAGTTATTTGTAGGAGGGTCCATGTCTTATTTATGTTATTTGTGTTTGTTTGTTTAGTTTTTATCTCCAGTTATTTGTAGGAGGGTCCATGTCTTATTTATGTTATTTGTGTTTGTTTGTTTAGTCTTTATCTCCAGTTATTTGTAGGAGGGTCCATGTCTTATTTATGTTATTTGGGTTTGTTTGTTTAGTCTTTATTATCTCCAGTTATTTGTAGGAGGGTCCATGTCTTATTTATTTTATTTGTGTTTGTTTGTTTAGTCTTTATCTCCAGTTATTTGTAGGAGGGTCCATGTCTTATTTATGTTATTTGGGTTTGTTTGTTTAGTTTTTATCTCCAGTTATTTGTAGGATGGTCCATGTCTTATTTATGTTATTTGTGTTTGTTTGTTTAGTTTTTATCTCCAGTTATTTGTAGGAGGGTCCATGACTTATTTATGTTATTTGGGTTTGTTTGTTTAGTCTTTATCTCCAGTTATTTGTAGGAGGGTCCATGTCTTATTTATGTTATTTGGGTTTGTTTGTTTAGTCTTTATTATCTCCAGTTATTTGTAGGAGGGTCCATGTCTTATTTATGTTATTTGTGTTTGTTTGTTTAGTTTTTATCTCCAGTTATTTGTAGGAGGGTCCATGTCTTATTTATGTTATTTGGGTTTGTTTGTTTAGTCTTTATCTCCAGTTATTTGTAGGAGGGTCCATGTCTTATTTATGTTATTTGGGTTTGTTTGTTTAGTCTTTATCTCCAGTTATTTGTAGGAGGGTCCATGTCTTATTTATGTTATTTGTGTTTGTTTGTTTAGTTTTTATCTCCAGTTATTTGTAGGAGGGTCCATGTCTTATTTATGTTATTTGGGTTTGTTTAATTAGTCTTTATATCCAGTTATTTGTAGGAGGGTCCATGTCTGATTTATGTTATTTGGGTTTGTTTGTTTAGTCTTTATCTCCAGTTATTTGTAGGAGGGTCCATGTCTTATTTATGTTATTTGGGTTTGTTTGTTTAGTCTTTATCTCCAGTTATTTGTAGGAGGTCCATGTCTTATTTATGTTATTTGGGTTTGTTTGATTAGTCTTTATCTCCAGTTATTTGTAGGAGGGTCCATGTCTTATTTACGTTATTTGTGTTTCTTTGTTTAGTCTTTATCTCCAGTTATTTGTAGGAGGGTCCGTGTCTTATTTATGTTATTTGTGTTTCTTTGTTTAGTCTTTATCTCCAGTTATTTGTAGGAGGGTCCATGTCTTATTTATGTTATTTGGGTTTGTTTGTTTAGTCTTTTTCTCCAGTTATTTGTAGGAGGGTCCTTGTCTTATTTATGTTATTTGAGTTTGTTCTTGCATAGTAGTGTCCAACGTATTGTGTGTTGTGTTTTTGTTGTGTTTGTCTTCATCTTGTGTCTTGTGTATCCTATGTTGCCAGTTTCTCTGGATTGTCCATTTTTGATTGTGCCTTCGGTATTATCTAACGTTTATTTAACCCCGCCACTTTTTATTTAAGTGCATTTACCAAGTCATGAAAGCGAGCGCTCATGTATTTATGTGTTAGGGGTATCGATTTTTTTCTCTTTCTACGATTTTGATATTTTGTGTTTAAAATTGTTGCGACAGTGTTTTTCATTTGTTACGTTCAAGCATAAATATACTCTTTTTTTCTCGAGGGTCAATTGTAAGTAATGTTTTAATTTCTATGTACTCACAACAAACAGCTTAAACTGTTTTCTACTGTCTGGCAAAAATCATTAGCATGTATGATCTACGTTCAAACTTAAGAATGATAGTTAACCAATATTGGTTGGAAGCTGTCATCGAATGTGCCAGTCTATTGTTTTACTTAGATTTGCGGGGCATTAGTCAAATAATATATCTCATGTCATTTACCGGTCAATTCACGTGAATAATATCACTTCCCAGCTTTTTCAAGCACAGTTGAGTACTTTGTGGATAAATTCTACAATTATCCATACATAAAAAAACAGACATGGTGCTGTTTATGAATATTCATTGTTTCTATATTTAGAATTTTTTTATTGTGTCAGAAATATTAACCTTTGAAAGAACACGAGAAAGCTCACAAGACTTAACTGTGAATTATGCATACTTGTTGGAACTATTCATACGATATTTATTTCGAGCTTCGAGTTAGGTGCGTTGCTATTTACATGGAAATTGAATGTGCAAATGTAATGTTTTAGTTCTTAATAGATTTTAGTTTAATGTATGCAAGCTTGATCATTCATTGATTTAATGAAAGATGTCTATAATAATTTGTATCTTGCTTATCGATACCTCTACATCTGTTTGTGGATTATTAGTCCTCTAGATTATCAACCACCCTGTAATCAGTGCTTCGGCACTGACTCGGTTTATAAGATATATCTATATTGGAAATTTATAGTTCCTAGATATTAAATTTAACGGTACTTTCAACAATATTTCAGTAATATCATGGCGGTTAGTTTCATTGTTGGAGGAAACCGGAGTACCCGTAGAAAGCCGGCGATCTGTCACAAGTCACTGACAAACTCCATCACATAAAGTGGTATCGAGTACACCTCGCCTGAGTGGAATTCGAACTCACAACTTCAGTGGTGATATGTACTGATTGCAACGATCACAACGGCCCGTAGTACATATATGCTCAAATGTTGTCAATGTAAATACTATTTTTCAGCTATGAGATTATATTATGCAAGGAAACTTCAAACGCGTCTGACGCTATTTAAGCTGCTTTGGTGATGTAATGGCTAGCGTACTCGCCTCGAAACCAAATATGTATTTACTTATGCTTCTCCGCTAAGCACACATCAATATGGAGTAAGAGCAGCAATGACTGGTTGCTATGTAGTCTCTATAATATATATGGACGGATCGAGTGACATGTCTACATGCAAACTCCCTTGCCGTTCCAGCTCCGGTCCGCACACTACTCTCCACTAGTATTCACCGAGTGAGAACCATGTTCGGAAGCGGATACGAAAACTGTCCAGAGTTTGGTCTACACGTGGATTGCTATGCACGTGAGCTAGCACTATTAAAATCCAATCCAGGTTGGTTGTCTAGTACAAAGTCTACATCATCTTCTTCTCATCAAAATTAGCTTGTTATTGCCATGACAATATGCTGACTTGGCGTTAAGTAACAGTAACTCACTCGCTCACTGGAACTAAATATTATAATCTACAATTGTCCATGGGAAAAGATTGCTGTTGTTCCCATTGGAAATGTCATTGTTTAGGGGAAAGAAAAACTAGTTTAAGTCTGTCACTTTTTATTGAAGTGCCTGTACCAACAAAGAAAGCGAGTTGTCATGCATTTGTGTGTTAGAGGTATCGATTTTACCTCTTTCTATATTTGATATTTGATTTTGGAATTGTTCTGGCATTGTGGTATCCTTTGTTTATTCATTTTCTTCCAACAGCGACTGCAATTCATTACTTATCTATACTCAAGGTGCATGCATATGGATGTCATTTTATCTATCATAGCTTTTATTGTTTTTATTAGGGATGGCAACGATTACTCGGTTAACCGGTTAACCGTCGGAAAGATCGTAACTGGTTAGCTATTTTGCGATTCGATTATTCGTTAAGTTTTGATAAAATATGATGAAAATATCTCGATCTTGTCACTGTTTTCTCAATTCATAAAAGTTAAGAAATATTTAATGTAACAGTAAATAAACTTAGATATCGGTTAAATCAATAATTAAATAACTGTGATAAGACACGATAACTATCCCTCGGGCATTCGTGTTTTTACAACCATAACTAATCACAACAATTGTAAAAACTGTTTATCTGTCTAATTAACTTGCAATTGAAATGTTTGAAGTTTCATTACAAAATGCCTCCACCACAATCGAAAGCCTGGTCGTATTTTAAACGAGTTGTGGAGTGGAAAATTATGAAATGCAAACTGTGCAATTTAGAAATGACATATATGGGAGGAACTAGCAATATTGCCTTATTGATTTGTCCCTTGCAAGATTACATCTGAACAATGATATCTACCGGTTAACCGAGTAATCGGTCGGAAGATTATTCGAGTAACCAGTTAATAAATTCTGAACGGTTTGCCATCCCTAGTTTTTATACATATTAGTTACAGTGTGAATGCTTGGTTTGTGTTTTATCGTCATTTATATAACTTAGACATAAACCATATAATATGAATGTACAAATTGCATAGTTTAACATGTTTATAATAGTCAGATCAATTTGGCCATTAGTATCGGATATTGCCATAATTCCTAGAAATGAATCATGGATTATTTACAACAATTACTTAATTGCTTTTGCATGAATGGTGCACTTTGGCAATTAAATGCTTTATATTGTGTGCATTGTGAAAAGATTGATTGATTGATTGATTGATTGATTGATTGATTGATTGATTGATTGATTGATTGATTGATTGATTGATTGATTGATTGATTTGGTGTTTAATGCCAACTGTAGCAGTATTTCAGTTATTTCTTGGTGTTACATGTATAGAAGATGACTACTTAGATTGCAACATCATTAGTGTCTTTGACAACATATTTGTTTTTAAGTGTTTTTCTTTTCATGTTTTGTGAATTACGATTTATAAGGGACATCTTGTAAGACAGGGAACATTAGATTGATTGTTTGCTTACGTGGACGTCTAATGTGTTTTTTATTAATAGGTGAGTTCAAAAATAAAGGATCATTTCATATAAAAAAAAATATGAAACCAATTGTAACGACGTCTTCTGCATAATCTGCTTTATCTTCTTCTTGGTTTGTAGTGAAAGTTCATATCCGGGGCCCTCGTTGTCGCGATGTTATGTTAGGTGGATTTACATCTACCAATACAAAAATGTAAATATTTACTGTCATAACTAAATTAGTGAATTAGTGAGTCTTACACCAGCTCGTGACGAGGTGTACTCGATACAGTTTTATGCAATGTTCTCATTGACTTCCAGTATGTCGGTGGTTTCCCCGGGTACTCGGGTTTCCTTGATCTCACATTATAACCGATATATAAATGAAAGTGATGCTAGACACTCATAGTAATCACGAAATAAACTTCATCAAGTACGATCAGTCAAAAGATTGGAAAGCTTAATTTGTTCCTCTGTCGTTGCCGCTTTCCATCTCGTTCAATGCTATAAATCTGCTCTGCCTTCCAAACCCTGTGTTCTTCTAATTAAAATATTTCCTTTAGAGTGCGTTTTCCATTGGCATGTGCTAATTTAATTTCCTGTCAGTGTGATTTGACATGTGCTTTATAGATTAAGATTAATATTTACACTATGATGAAATCTGCTGACACGTGTCATTCACTAATAGATATCCTATATTTTCTAGTATATATTATTATATCGGCTATGCAAACAATATCAGTATTAGAATTAAACTTTTAAGATTGAAAAGAAATGTAAATTCCAGTATTGTAATCAATAATATTTTTTGCTGTTAACTGGCTGGATGATATATGTGTCAATCTAAGAAATGTTTGCTTAGTAAAATGTATATACAACTTAGTGTTTCATTAAAAACAAACTTCGTGTTATTTTTTTCATGCACATACATGTACAGTATTTCAAAAATTATGGTTAGGAAATAAACGTTAGAGAACACCCAAGGGGTAATCAAGAGTATCTGGCAACATTGGATACTCAAGACACAGGACGAAGACAAACGAAACAAACAACAAACACACACACACACCACTATGCGCAAACAAACACAAATAACGTAAATAAGACATGAGCCCTCCGTACAAACAACTGGCGGAGAAAAAGACGAATCGATTATCGTTTTTATGCAGAAATATACTTCTTTGTACTTAATATTTTTCTTTTCATGCAAATATACTATTTCAAAACAAAACATTAATATAATATTATCATATTTTTTTCTAAAATGGTGATTTAATTTCTACTATTGTGCAAAACATCTAAGCACGATGATACTATTGATTCAACCATTAAGCTATCTGACATTTTATGAAATGCAGGTTTCTTTGAAAGTTATCTAAATTTATATGTATCCAATAAGACAATAATCTGCTTGTATAGCCTGTAGGCTACTGCTTGATTTTATCTCCATGTACTTCATGTAAGAATAGTAGGCTCGCTTGTGTTGTTGAAATTGTCAATGTATTATCGGGATGTATTTGTCTGACTCTTTATTTCCGCTGTTTCTTTTTTGATGGTGTCAGTTGGGTGATCAGGAGTTAAGTTTATTTCGATATGTTTGTAACATCTCAATCATTTGAATTGTCGTATATATCAATCCGTATATATGGACTCGGTCGGTTGATCGTGCGTGACGAAGAGTGCACGACGAACGTCCTTAAGTCGTTCATTACCGTAGTTGTCATGCAGGCATGGATGTACACTTGAAAGTGAGCTGCGTAACCAGAATAATGGAGAAGTGTAGGCACAACCTGTTTCGGCGAGGAGTCTGGGGCTGCTCAAAGGAATCCATGGGGCAAAGCCCCCGGAAGCCAATGGGTTACACAACAGAAAGGGTGACGTTTTGATCATTTTTGAAGCGCTTTTAACAACATGAAATTCAGATTATTTTGTCCCTTTTTGACAATACCACTACGGACTTACAAAAACTTTAACGTCCTTGACTACCCAGACAGACCTCTCGCGGCCGGACGGATGGTCACGTGACTGTATCCCTTCGAAACGTTAATGCCGAAAGGAATAACAAAATACATGTCTGATAGAGGTTACTCTCTGAACGTTTATTCGTCATGAATTATTCATTGTTTTTCACTTGTATAAGTTTATGAAATGTCCTCAAGAATCATATCCAAGTCGACTTGCACATGTCTGTGTATATAAGCTGAACATCCGTCCATCGCCAATAGTCGACATTAAGTAGAATTGCATGCGTCTCATTGCATTGAAAGATATCTCGCTTGTTGCCGATGACACCGCATTGTAGGTCAGATACTGACGATACCGTATATAACCGGGTATAAACCACGGTTTGTTGCATGTAGAGCGTTGAGTAGTGTCTCTGACTTATCATCTATAAGAGTTCACCTGATTTTCCAACGCTCAACCTCAACCACAAAATCTACTTTCTTGTTGTTTACTTCTCGCTTTGATATCTCTTCCACTAAATGATCCAATTCCAAGAAGACAAAATATAGGGATATTTTTCAGTAGTCAGATGTGTTGTCTACAGGATAATTCGCGCTCTGAACATGTATATCACATTATAGATTTAAGCATGGAACATATAGATCTACATGCGTATTCCAGTAGGAAAGTGGAGCATTGATATTAAAAAAAAAGTCAAATTTATGTATAGGCACCTGCCTACTTGAGCCTAACGTAGCTACGCCACTGAAAGTATTCCACAAGAATGGTGTTTTCTTTATTGTAAATATCAACACTTGTAGATATCCAGTGGTTTCTACATTACAATTGCCAGGGCTGGGTTGCACAAGCCTCAAAGAAATTTAAATGTCAATTAAGCTTAAATGATACTTAAATTTACTTGAAATGTACATGAAATTAATTCATACATACTTAAGATTTAATTGTAATTTAAATTTAAATGAGGTTTTTGCAACACGGTCCTGGTTTTTAAAGTTACTAGTAGAAGGGGAGTAAGCCAAACTTGGAATGTTAGTAAACAGATCTCACTATACAGACACGGGTGCAAAATTTAATGTTAGGTGGTGCGTTTTGTTTACTAGGAGTCTGACTGTCTAGACCACTTAAATTTCCAGCAGATTAAAGGACGGTTTCCCCTCCCACACACACACGTATGCCGTAGAGGATAAGATATTATAGAATGTACAATTCAAAAGATTTGTTTAGATTTCGTATAAATTAACATAATTTTTCAAAATTTTGTTTTTGAGAAGCACTCCTATTTTTTTTTCATTTTAGAATATTTCACCTTTATGCAATCTAATTAAAATTAGATCTCCGCAGTTGCTCGCAGCGGCCAGGAAAAAAATGAGCAAGTGTGGAGATTTAGATTTAATTAGATTGACCTTTGTGGTAGATTTGAGATAATGAACCTATTAATTTCCAAAATTAAAAATGTTGACATTCCATAATGTAATGATATTCATCTCCAAGAGTTGTCACATTTTGTACATAATATATCGGTACGGTCAATATTATTCCACCGGCCAGTTTCTATAGGTAATTTGGTGTTGGTAGTTCTGAATTTCCATAGCTAAGGAATAAATATCTTTGTCTTCTAAAATTCTTAAGTAGTTTTCAAATTCGAAATTTTCTTTAAATATTTTATAATTCAATGCTTCTAGAGAGTGTTCAATTATTGAGTACCCATCCTATTTAAATTTATCAAATCTGTGCAATTAACCAATTAGAATTTAGAAAAAAAAATGATTTCTCCAAATACCAGAGTAGCCTGTGTCACCGAATTATTTTTAATAAATAATCCAAACGAAATCAACATTTTCTTCGATCGAAAGAGTGTATAGAAGTTTATTAGATAAGTACGAGAGTTTTCTTTCTTTCTTCAAAAAAGTCTGACCCAAAATAACACCATCCTTATTTTTATATCAATCTCGATGGGAAATAGACCATAATTTGGTGTCGATGATTTTAATTTCCATAGGAATTTATAAAACCTTAATTGTATTTTTTCTAGACAATCGGTATTTTCCGACCAATAAAGAAGCATACGTTTTACAGTTTCATCAAATAGCTCGAGTTTGCATTCAACAGATAAATTATGAGTGCGTCTTGTTTTTTAAGACTTCATGCATAGTCTTTTGCCTTTTCTGCATGCTCTGAGACTGCATGCAGTCCTGTTTAAAAGTACCCCGATGTAATTGATTTCGTTAACAATTTCTATTTCAGATCCATTTAATGAAAAATGAACATTTACAATACACCGATTTCGACGACCAGGAAAAACTAGAAATCACTAGTACTATACACAGGCACTCGAATTCCGGACCCCCTTTTTTCCTCATTTGGTCCCTCCCGCGATTATGTTATGGATCTTTGTCTGGAAGTAAAGTATTAGAACATATAATTGTTTCCTCCATAATGAACCACCTAGACAATCATAATTTATTATATCCAATTCAGCACGGTTTCAGATCAAAGCTCAGTTGTGAAACATAATTACTAACATTCACCCAAGAAATTTTTGATAGCATGGCTAGTGGTAAACAAACAGATGTAGCCGTTATGGATTTTTCCAAAGCCTTCGATAAGGTGGACCATCAAAGACTAATCCTCAAATTAAAACGTATGGGTATAAACAACAAAACATCAAACTGGATAGGTTTTGGTTATCACACAGATTTCAAAGGGTGGTAGTAGATGGCCACACATCAAATAGTCGTCCTGTATTGTCAGGCATCCCCCAAGGCTCTGTCCTTGGTCCATGTCTTTTCCTTATATACATAAATGGGGGCCGTAGCTATAATCCGACAGTCCGATAGTCCGACAGTCCGATAGTCCGACGGTCCGATAGTCCGACAGTCCGATAGTCCGACAAATGCTTTAAACTGATGAAAGATTTGAAAAATAATTTTGGCCAAAGATGATATATTCGTAATTTCAGGATATGGGCCATTCATTTTTATACGCCCGTCAAAATACGGGCTTATTATGGCATACCGCTGTTCGTCCGTCCATCCACGCCTCGTACGATAACATCTCTCACTTGTTCCCCCTTTTACTGACAGGTCACGTCGTGACATACATTGTATTGATAAAAGGGGGAGCAAGTGAGAGGTGTGATTTTAGTCAGTTTGGAAAACGCCATTTTTCTTATGGTATTTACAATTAATTGGTTTAAAAAATGCAGCATATTAATTACTGTTCTCACGCTGAGCAACTGACCTTCAATTGTCACAAAGGGGAGAGGGGCGTATCATGGCACAGTTGTTTATTTTGTCATATTCCGATGCTGTTTCTTTCCATGATATAAGGGGTCACTTAGGGACAATTCCTTCAATCGTAACTTTTTATATATGCGCTTGCCGTAGAAGGCGACCATAGCAGGACCAACTTGTCGTCGGAAGAGACAGAAAAACATGTTCTCGTGTTAAGTCGTTGCCCATGTTGACCCATCCCAGAGTCCCCTCTTTCTTATTTTTTGTTTACAAACTTTTCTCATCCTGAATATGACTGAAATATTGCTTGCTGGACCTTAATCAATCAATCAATCAATCAATCAATTCGCACACATTATTGTATCCAGCTCTATTGATGTGTCGACATTGCTTTTTAATATAAATATTCCATGATAAAGGGCGGGGGACACTGGTACGCTCTTCTTTTTGTCTTTTCCTTTTTTTTTGTATTCATTTATTTTATTTTTCTTTTCGATAGTGACTTTTCTTGGCTGGACTCGGCTACACGCTACTTGAATAAAGCTTGAAGTAGTCGCTACTAAAAAATATACGGGATACTTACACTACCGGTTCATCACGACTGGATCCAGGTTTTTATGGAGTCCGTGTTGTTCATATATGTGTTTTTTTTTTAGTTCTTGTGTGTCCCTGCCAATTGTTTGTCCGTCTATGATATCGTGTTTCCGATGTTCTGGACCTTTCTTTGGTGAGTAAACGGTTCGGTTTCTGGTCCCATATTACACATGTTATAGTGTTAACTTTCAAAGAAATAAAGCATTTGTCGGACTATCGGCCGACTGTCGGACTATCGGACCGTCGGACTATCGGACTGTCGGACTATCGGACTATCGGACTGTCGGACTGTCGGATTATAGGTCGGATCCCACATAAATGACATGCCAGACACCCTTAAAAGTAATGTTCGCCTCTTTGCAGATGACACAATAGTTTATCTTACAATATCAGCATTAACAGATTGTCACACACTCCAATCAGACCTACACAAACTCGAAAAGTGGGAGGAAGAATGGCTTATGTCATTTAACCCAGACAAATGTGAAATCATCCACATATCCAGAAAACAAAAACCGATCATCTTCCAATATACACTACACAACCAGGTACTCAAGTCAACAAACAAAGCAAAATACCTAGGTGTCACTATTATTAATGACCTAGCTGCAATAATGTAGCTCCTGTGACAAACTTGTGTCTCGGCAGAGCTACAACGCGGTCCCATTTGTCACAATGGAGCGAAAAAAAAGTTGCAGTTGAAACATAAAAACTCACTATTTACGCTTTAAACATTTCATTATAACAATTACTGATGATCCCAGTCCTTGTTAAATCGGTTTGGTTGAGAAATATATGCTTTTCAAAGTTAGCAACAACCTTGTTCAAATTTATCGACCGTTTTCCATAACCGGAAACTACGGAAGGCGGAGCTTTTCTAAATATGGTATTTCTTATTACAAGCTGATGTAAACATTCCAATCGTAACTACTCGACCATTCTCGCTACCCTGTTATTTGCAGGGTAGCGAGAATGGCCGAATAGTTACGATTGGTAAACATTCACGCCTAAATCGCCAAATATGGTATCGACATCCAAATAGTGAGGCCGGAAATGACGAAATTAAAAATTTTCAAAGAGAAGATTTTTATTTTGTGGGAATTACATTCTAAAATACTGGTAGGTGATAAAAATTTGTTATAATAATGGACAAAAGGAAAGGTTATGTCTTATTATTGATAAATGCAGGCGTCAGAAACTCTGTAAGCGAGCGCAAAAAATCTCGGCGGCTGCTCCATTAAGTGTAATGGCATCCCGTTATAGCCCTTGCGAGTAAGCGAGCATTTTGGGTTTTATTATTAGAACTACTAATGACCTAACTTGGAATCACCATAGAAATAATATCACAAATAAAGCAAATGCATCTTTGAGATTTATAAAAAGAAATGTAAAAACAAACAGCATAAAAACTAAAGAACTAGCTTATAAAACATATGTCAGACCAAAAGTAGAATATTGTAGTGTAGTCTGGGACCTCTGGCAGAAACAACAAATTAATAAAATTGAAATGATAAAAAGAAGAGCAGCCAGGTACACATTAAATCAGTACAGTTATCATAGTAGTGTAAGTGCCATGCTACAACACCTTTGCTGGCGTACGCTCCAACAAAGAAGAAATCTAGCATCAGTCACCATGCTATACAAATTACAACACCAATTAGTTTCCATCTCAAATTCACACTACCTAATTCCATCAAGAGATCACAAATTCATACAGCCATTCTCTCCCACAAATTATCATTTATACTCATTTTTCCCTAGAACAATCAGGTTGTGGAATTCACTGCTACCAAACCAGGTAGCTAATAGCCCAGACTTGGATGCTTTAAAGTCTAGTGCCCAATCATTCCTCTTTTGTTAATATATTATGTTGTTTTTATCCTATAAAAAAAAATGAAAGAAAAAAAAAAATGTTTATTCATAAATGTATATAATGTTATTCAAATTTTAGTTTCCCTAGCATGCCTTCTAAAAAGTCTTCAACACATTGAAGTTTAGAAGTATCCTGTAGATGTAGAAGTATATCTTTGAGCCATTTATCCATATTTTCTCGTTCTACTAACTTTTGTTTCTAGGTCCAGCAACGGCTGGACCTAGAAACAAAAGTTAGTAGAACGAGAGAGTTGTAACAAATTTTCTAGTCTGATGTTGGCTAGAGAATTATTTAAGCTTAAATTATTTCCTGCACTAATAATTAGCCACGTGGTTAAAATTCTCGTGAAAATCATCACGTAATGTTAGTATAATAAGTTCCCTCTGTACTACTAAATGCGAGAAATAATAATAAAACGGATTTAATACTAGGTTAAACCTATAAGTTTCTTGTTTAGTTTAGAATGATCTTTGTTTGGGTTACCTTCGGCTTTGTTAGTTGACAATGTGCAATCTTATTTTTTGTGTTAAAATAGTGTTACTTGCCTGTTTTGTTGTATTTTGTGTCCAATACTGGATGCAAAATAAAACATATCTTTCAGACCACAGCGAAATTGCAGACATTGCACGAAAACATACTGGTAAGATTGCCAACATAAAGGTTAATAAATAGAACGACAATGTCGAATGTGTGAAAAAATCTACCGTTTTTCGCTTTTTATAATATGAAGCTTTCAATATTCAATTTGTTTAATTGTGGCAACATTTCCAAAATCTACATATGTAATAATATTGGGTACAGGCTACAACCTACACTACAGGTGCTAGGTCAGTAGGTGTTCAGATTGATTGATTGGTGTTTAATGCCAACTTTAGCAGTATGTCGGCTATATCGTGGTGTTACAGGTGTTCAGACAGTGTTGAAGAAACACCTGCCATGCATAACTTCCCTTAGCATGAAAACTCATTAATATATTTGTGATAGAAAACCACATACATTCATATATTGATTGATTGATTGGTGTTTAACGTCCAGCGAACACTTTTTCAGCTATATTCAGGACGAGAGCATTTAAAAATTTAAGTGCCACGGGACTCGAAACAAGGAAAGGTGATGGGTAGGGACGGATAATTTTGCCAGTGCAACAGGTCTCTTATGGACCACTCATCATGAGCTGTTACACTGGGTTCTTTAACGTGCGGAGAGGGTGGCAATCTCTCAACACGGGACCTCAGTTTTATTTACGTCTCATCCGCAGGACGGGTTGGTTGTGAATTTATACATCCCGCACAACCGACGGATGCCCCTTCAAGCCGAAAAAGCTCTCGGTCCCATTTCTATACCACTGGGTTCCCGCGGGGTTGTACATTCATATACAAAATGTATATATATATATATATAATAATAATAATAATAATTTTATTGATTTAAAGTCCAAACATTGAACAATCATAAAAAGACAAAACAGAACTAAGCTAAATACATACAATACATGTACAAAGAAGATGTTATCACAGCTGAGGAGTGTATGAATTATCTCCCATTGAAGATTACAATATTTATAAGGATTATCTCCCATTGTACACAACAGTGTCACTCAATGTATATAAAAATATTTAAATATTTCTGTGTATACTGTAATAATAATTTTGCATAGTAATTAAGTTATAACTTCCCTTTCAGATCTTGATTGATAGAATACAATGTATTCACACCTAAAATACATATTTTACATATATCAAGATCATTACTACTCAATATGAATTTAAATTTTTGGAACTCATCCATATCATTAAATGAAGGAACCACAGAACTTATATTAGAAAATAATTCTTTACGACACTCATCCAATTTGGGACATTTTAAAATGAAATGTATTTCATCCTCTGGTTCTATTTTACAGAGAGGACATATTCTCTTCTCCACTGGAAGTTTGATGTATCTACCCCTTTCAATATTCAGGTTACTGTTGCTTATTCTAATTTTAATAAATATAGATAAAGCACATTTATCCACATCAGAGTGTAAATATTTCTCCATTTTGTAACTATTTTTTAATTTCCTATAAGTTCGCAGTTTATTACCACCATTTTTATTATCATCATTAAACAATAATTTTTTCCAATGGTTAATATATCTGTCTTCTAGTTTGATTGATAAAGAGTAATAATTTAGACTTAGAAAAAGTACCTTGATTCACCCAAACATGAGTAAACCCAATTTCAGCTATGCAGTTATTGCCATATTGGTGAAATCTGTCTTAAGCTTCAAAACTTCTTGGGACACACTTTTGTGTTTGCAATAGACAGGTGTTCGGTTTATACAGGTTAAAATAACAATGATTTCCTACATTGGGACTTTATTTAAAGTCCGGTTTATCCAGGATTCTGTTTTATTCAGGGGTTGGAAGGTTTGACTAATTACAGAAACCATCCCAAGTGATTATATAAGTAAAAGAATTTATCTTGGCATTTGATGAACCTTCATGGCCTGGGCATTAACCAACCCATTGATATATCATAGCTCAAAATTTACCCACCCATTGATTTATAGCTGTGGACAATTTACGACACAATCACATTTGAAAGCTTGCAAAGGGAACCCATTTCAGCGGCGCATCTAGATCTGCATATAGGATATTTAAGGACCCCCACACTGAGTAAAGCAACAGCAAAAAATACAAAATGTAAAATAAAAAACAAAACAAATATCTATGTTTTATTTTGTATATATACTTCAAATAAAGAAAAATGTTAGAAATTAAAATTATTCTTACTTTTAATTGCATGTTTTTGAAAATTTTATAAAAATTATATATCATGCATGTAGTGACAAATATCGATGAAAAGATAACTTTTCATATTTTTAGGGACTAAAGATATAAAAAATGCATATAGGCATATACATAAAGAAATAAAGAAACGTTTCCCAGGACATATTTTAGAGGAAAAAGACACAGAATGGTTATTTATGAATGCTGGTGGTTGGATGGGTAGCTTTTATATATTACATGCTTCACTGACAGAATATATTTTATTTTTCGGGACTGCTATTGACACTTCTGGAAATTCAGGTATTTTTTATAGATAGGTGTGATAATCTCCCCATTATTATCAAATATCCTTAATGTGTGCATACTCGATGAGCACTGGTCCTCTGTCCCAAGACCAGTAAAACTTTGTTCGGACCATTAAATTCAAATTTTCATTTCAAGGACTGTGGTATTTATAATTTTCATTTAACATGTACCACTAAAATGTAAATAAAAAATACCACACTAGTAGTAGTAGTTTGCTGGAACAGATCCAAAATCCAATAGGAAAAGGGGTCATCATGGTCGTGATCGTATTGTAGTTGGATTTACAACTACTTATGCAATTAGCAATAACATTGTGAGTTCGAATCCCAATCAGGTGAGGTGTACTCTGTACAACATTATGGGATAAAGTTTGTCGGTGCCCGAATATAAGTGGTGAAGAACAACATACTTTTCAATAGAATGATGATGAGATCCACTTTGTACTAGACCAACACGCATGGTGTTTTTTTTTTATAGTGCTAGCCATCTGAAACAACAGTCTGCCCCACTCTGACACATTATCCTGATTTCGAGCCAACCAGTCTGTTCTTTCTCCTTAATGCTACTTACTTTGCGGAGAAGCAACAAATACCAATTTTATAGTCTTTGGTTTTCAAATTAACGATCTATCACACTCGAGGCGAGTACACGAACCATTTTACCACTGATACGTTTTTTATATCCCCGCCACTAAGTGACCAGGACATAGTGTTACCCATGTCCGTAATTTCGAAATAAAACAGTTGTCACCACTTTTTTTTTGCTATGCTTTGAGATATTGACTTGATATTTGGTATGTGGGTGTATAATGATAAGTTACAGATCAAGTTTATATTTCGTTCCGGTCCAATGATTTTTGGCCGAGTCATGGCCCTTGGACTTTGAAATTTGGCCAAATATTTTGTTGTCACTACTTTTTTTGCTATGTTTGGATATATTGACTTGATTTTTGGTATGTGAGTGTATAAGTATGAGTTACAGATCAAGTTTACATTTCGTTCCGGTCCAATGATTTTTGGCCGAGTTATGGCCCTTGGACTTTGAAATTTGGCCATATATTTAGTTGTCACCACTTTATTTCACTATGATTTCAGATATTGACTTGATTTTTGGTATAAGAGTGTATAATCATATGTTACAGATTATCTTTGAAATTTGTTCCAGTTGAATGATTTTTGACCAACTTACAGCCATTGCCAGTTTGAAATTTGGCCAAATATTTAGTTGTCACCACTTTATTTCACTATTATTTGAGATATTGACTTGATATTTAGTATGAGTGTATAATCATAAGTTACAGATCAACTTTGAAATTCATTCCGGTTGAATGATTTATGGCCAACTTACAGCCGTTGGGCTTTGAAATTTGGCCAAATATTTCGTTGTCACCACTTTTTTTTCACTATGATTTGAGATATTGACTTGATTTTTGGTACATTGTATGTGAGTGTATAGTGATGAGTTACCAATCAAGTTTGAATTTCGTTCTGATTGAATAATTTTGGGCTAATTTACGCACCTTGGACTTTTAACTTTGGCCACAGATCAACTTTGAAATTCATTCCGGTTGAATGATTTTTGGCCAACTTACAGATGTTGGGCTTTGAAATTTGGCCAAATATTTAGTATTCACCACTTTTTTTTTCACTATGTTTTGAGATATTGACTTGATTTTTGGTATGTGAGTGTATAGAGATGAGTTACCGATCAAGTTTGAATTTCGTTCCGATTGAAAGATTTTGGGCTAATTTACGCACCTTGTACTTTTAACTTTGGCCAAATATTTAGTTGTCACCTCATTATTTCACTATGCTTTGAGATATTGATTTGATTTTTGGTATTTGGAATTACAATGATGAGTTACAGATCAAGTTTAGCTTTTGTTCCAATGGATAATTTTGACCAAATTACTTGGCTTTTAGAATTTTACATAGTATTCAAATTGTTGTTCCCACTTAATGCAACTGTGCTTTTAGATATTTGATTTGATTTTTGAAATGTTAGTGTATTATTAAGTAGAGGTTGAGTTTCACTGGAGGACATTACATTTGCCATCAATAATTTACAATGGTTGTTATTACTCAGACCACATGACACTTTTAATTCAGAAAAAAATTCAATGACTATTAAAAGGTAATGTTTTATAGGTATAGGACTTCTTATTCATTTGCAAGTGTTGTAGATTCCTGAATCTTGATCATATCAAGATTTGTTTTGGCAATATTATTTCCTTGCATAAATCTTGTGAATATAAGGAGGCTTTAGGATACAGATCTTAAACAATAGTTTGTTATTCTTAGCCTATTACTGAGAGAATTAAAAAAGGGTGAAACATTTGCGACCCTCCTTAATATTCACAGCAGACATTCGTGTCGTTTCGACACATCTAGTTTCACTTTGTAAGCATATATATTTGTTTAGTTTTGTTCACAGTACCCTCAAACTTCCTTTGTAAGTTTTTGTTGTTTTGTATATAATTTATTTAAAATCAATATAAAAAAAGTCATTAAATCCACATTATTATAATATTTGTGTATTGTTGTCCTGATTTAGGTAGATATTGGGCAAATATATCAGACACTCTACTGACTGGGTCATTTAGACAGTGGAAAGAAGGGGAACTAGAGAGCAGACTGTTCAAACCAGGTATAAATTAAACATTTTGTTCTTAATGTTACATGGATGTACTGTTTCAGTATGCAAAGCATATTACCCTATCTCATCTCAACGAAAAGTAGCTACATTTTTGTAAGTCTTATATCTAAAACAAGGTGTTCACTTGCCGTCAAACACCCAAAATCAAGTCCATTTGAACAGTTCTATCACATATTTCACCAACTTACTATTGATATAGTTGGAGAGGCCTCGATCTTTAATTTATCCTGACTGCATCGGTGGTGTAATGGTTAGCGTGCTCGACCAAGATGCTATTAAATTGGTATTAGAATCAGAATAATGTGTCCGAGTAGGGCGACATGTCTATCTGCAGATTCTTGTTTCAGTGAGTTAGTACTATAAAAATCCAGCTAAGCGTGTTCAAGTCTAGTACAAATCGTACCTCAACATCATCTCATTGAAAATTAACTTGTTCTGGCCATGATATAGCTGAAAAGTTGCTGAGTTGGTGTTAAACAACAATCATTTACTTACTCCAATTTATCCTAATTCCCTGTACTTTTCTCTTTTGACTTGATCATAATCTCAATATACTCCCTCATAAACAGAATACAACCAATTTGACTTTCTCTAAAGAAATAGATACAAATCAAAACAATAACATTTACTACATGTACTACTTACAAAGCCATACGCCTAAGGAACATCCATATTCCGTTTTTATGAATAAATACGTCATGTACTATTGACAATAAATATTTGCCATTTCCAAAAGTAGGCAGATAAACTTGTAATTGATAGATGTTTAAAGTTTTAAGAACCAGTGATACAAGTCCTGTTATATGTACAGATAAAAAGAATGATCAAAATTGGGCATGAATTCAAGGCTCAGCACACTTGCAAAAACAGGGAGACTTGATTTCTCCCACAGAGAACATGAAGGAGAAGTGAAGGCATGACAGGGAGACTTCGAACAGCTACATAGAGACATGTTTCCGCCAAAAAAATGTGCTGTTTCTTCGCATCTTTTTTTTTAAAGTTGCATTTGAAGTGTGCCTTTGATATTATCTTGTTAATATAGTTCATAATTAACTCTAATTTCACGTTTTGTACTTGTATTATTGTTGGTGATCTTATATTTTTCGATTTTCAATTTTATTCGTTCAATTGATTTCAGAATATTGTTTGCGAAAAATTGAAGTTTAATATGAAATACATGGGAAAATGTGAATTGACGGTGCATTTAAAATTTACTTATTATTTCTGATTTCTAAATATTTATTACAGGAGATACAGCGCTACACGAGTGGGGAGAGGTAACAGCGGTACAATGGGAAAGAGGAACATGGATGGTGGAATATGCTAGAGGTTTTATTCCATCCACTTTAGGTTTTGCATTAGCAGACACTTTATTTAGTACCACTGATTTTGTGACACTTTTCTACATATTAAGAGTCTATACAAAAGCATTGATGCTAGAAGCATCTACATATTTAGTGGAATTGAAGGAATTTATTAAAGAGAGTTTATGATATTCGTTGGACATATTATAATAACATAATAATTGTTTATAGCATTCACTGGACTTTTCTACATAATAATCACGGGTATTGATCTCATACTGTTTATGTATATTATGAACAAATGTTGTTTTTGCTTTGCTTTTTGTATTGAAAGAGATTTTTATGTATAGTATAAATTTTTTAAGCTTTGTTTATGTAGCTTTTGTTATTGAAATACACTGCCTTTTATTTCCAGAGGCTTATCACCACAAAAGTTTTCAGTTCGAATCCCACTCAGGCTTGGTGTACTTGATACAACATTGTGTGATAAAGTTTGTCAGTGTCTTGCGGCAGGTCGGTGGTTTTCTCCGGGTACTTCGTTTCCTCCAGCAATAAAACTGACTACCACGATATAGCTGAAATATTGTTGAAAGTGGATTTAAGTCCCATAACCTAACCCTTTTATTTCTACAATATACCAACATTTTAGTATCTACTGCCTAGCATGCACATGTGTGAAGTTCCTTGTGATTTATCATTTGTGATGAAGTTCAACAGCCCTAATTTCAATATACAACTGTCAAGGTTGATTGATTGATTGATTCATTCATTCATTCATTCATTCATTCATTCATTGTTGCTTAACGTCAACTCAGCAACATTTCTGTGATATTCAAAGCGAAAACAAGCTAACAATCATTATGGTGAATCTTGCAGGAAAAAAAGGGCTACACTTGAATTGGGCTATCTGTGGATGTTTAGTTTGCCACAGAAACAAATAATGTAAAGTCTGCATTATATGACCAGAAAATTTCTCTTGCAAAGGGCCACCAGCGACCCCTACTAAAATCTATTGGGTCGTTAATAGCTGTTGCAAGTTATCTTTTACGTGGAGGGAGTATGACCTCCTTACACAAAATGGTGAGGACAAGATGTCATTTGATTCAACCCTTACAACCAGCAGAGGACCCGGGTGGCTCAATGAGTTGGGTAGTTGGATTACCTACCAACTCATATAAGCCTATCACCAATACGGCGTGGGTTCGCGCCCGGCTTTGTTAATTACAAAAAAGGGTGCACTCGACTCACAGCTGCAAGTGATAAAGTTTACCAGTTTCTTGTCCATGGTTAGTGGTTCTTTCTGGGTACTCTGTCTTCTTACACCACTAAAACTGGTCGCCATGATATAGCTGAAATATTGTTGAAAGTGGCGTTAAGCACCAAAAATCAATTAATCACAACCAGCAGACGCCTCTTTCTGCAATTTTATACCCCGCATTGGATACACTAGGTCCTAATTCTTTTTTCCAGGGTTTTCCTGGGACTAAGCATAAAAGGTTTTGTTGATATACAGTTAAACCTGCTTTAGTGACCACCTCTATTAAGCAATAACTTGTATTATGTGACCTTAATTTTTATTTCCCTTCCTGTTCATTTCAGATCAATTAAACCTGTATTAAGCGACCACCTGCCTTATGTCACCATATTTCACATAAGACAGGCTTGACTGCCTACAGTATGATTTTTGTGTTTTGTATTCATGAAGTATTCAAATGTTACTTTTCTTTTCCTTTCAAACAATTAATTTGAGAAAGAAAAAAAAACCTTAACACAATTGAAATTTTTATTTAGAAAAAGTCGAAGGATTTTATCGGTACTTAAATTCAGCAGAATGTTCAAATTATCTGTTATTAAATACACTAAAAGGCACACAACGGGGGCAGAACTTTTTACGTTGAACTATAAAAAAAAACCTAGATTGACAGTCTGATCTGGTCAAACCACAGGCAATACAATTAGTATATTCTGCTTCTACACTAAGAGTAAGAGAAAAGGCTACTTGGAATCAGAATAATTTATCCTAATAGAGTGACATGTCCACCTGCAGACTGTTGTTTCAGTGAGCTGGCATTAAAAAACCAACTGTGCCCCTCCCCACACCTTTTTTTTTGGCAAAAATGTATAAAAAGTGGAATTTTCACCGTGGAAGCAATAAATGTACAGACAACAAAGACGTTTTGGGGTATTTTGAAGCCAAAAGGAACTTTTATTTTTCTTTTGCTTGTCAGTTTTTGTAATCTTTGCCCCCACTTTCAATCATGGCACAAAGCTTGCCCCACCACACTTTCTGGTCCACTTCCGAGGCATTAGCACCCGCACATACTTTTCTGCTCCCCTTCTAAAGCTTGTCCCCACTTTCCGGTCCACTCCTATGGCTCTGTAGTGTATATATCAAATAATATATATTCTCTGTTATGTTTTAGAATACTTTCCATACATTATTTGAGGGCCCGGGTGGCTCAAAGAGTTAGCATAGTTGGATTACCTAACAACTCATACAAGCCTATCACCAATACGACGTGGGTTCGCGGGTTCGCACCCGGCTTTGTAAATTACAAAAAGGGTGCACTCGACTCACAGCCGCAAGTGATCAAGTTTACCAGTTGCTTGCCCATGGTCGGTGGTACTCCGGATTCTCCGGCTTCTCCCACCACTAAAACTGGTCACCATAATATTGCTGAAAGTGGCATTAATCACCAAAAATCATCAATTCATCCATACATTATTTCATAAGATGTTTATTTACTAAAGACACAATGTTATGGTTTTTTTTCTAAAAAAATATTCTGATTCCCAATGTTGCTGAAAAAAATCACAGGCGCATGGGGCATGGATTTCGTTTCCTCCTCCCCCCTTTTCTCTACTACCCCCCTTTTTTCAAAATTTTCATATAAATCATTCCTTTTTCAAAATTTTCATAATCATTCGTTTTTTCTTCATTTGACAATATCAGTAGACGTCATACATCATGAATAATACATGTATTCTGTGTCCACATTTTTTCGACTGATACAGTATAAGAGAGAAGGTATGCAACTCCATTTTCATATTTCGCGCCATATCGCTCACCTTGGTTGGGAAACCCCAGTGTTTTTTACACTTTTTACCTTGTCTACATATGCCACTGTCGTATCAAACTGTTTCTAAGACACTTACCTAATTGCCATGTTCGAATTTCAGTCTGTACGTCGATCTTTTCCAAGAAATCTCGCCGAGAATAGCGAGGCAGCTTCGTTTCTAGATCAAACTACATCATTTGAGACGGAAGTGCAAGAACGGGAACCCTGGGATTTTTACGAATGGATTACCTGCAATGAAAAACCCAGATGCGCTCCGAATATTTTTCCCATAATGTTTTGGCGGGAAATATAAACCGCTGAAAAAACATAACAGCAGACGGATTATTTCGTAAAAATGGCACAACGACCATCTGAATATGGAAACATTGAAATAATTTGATGGTAGATAACTGTTCAAAAAGAAATTCAAACTGAGAAATAGATGATTGAATGGTTTTAACTGAAGTCAAAATTTCAATGAAAAAGAAATATTCAGCTTGCCTCTACTTCAAATTATTAAAATCATACCCAAACAAATACATATACAACTAAAAAAAAAAAAAAAATAAATAAATAAAAAAAAAACAAAGGAAGAAGAAGCAGAGAACAGCTATTGAATGGGACTATGGCATTTTACCCTCTTACTCAATAAAAGGGCTCCCAACTGATACAAATGTGTAAGGGAGCCGAAGGGACCATTTAACTAAGGGGGCTATTTTTTTTTCAGGGGTAAAAAATAAATAACTTGTTTAACTATTTGAACGTGAAATAATAATTCGTGAACTTTTTTCGCGCATTTAACATCATCGCGAAGAAAGTGAAAATTAAATACCCACCAAAATAACCACTTATACGGTAAAATAGGATTTTTTTCTGGATTTCAACACTGATTTCTGTCACTGCTGAAAAGTGGAGTTACACAAGTTATTTATTTTTTACCCCTGTAAGACAGATTATTGTTTTATAAAATCAGTGACATGAAATGAAAAAGAAATAGCCCCCTTAGTTAAATGGTCTTTCCGGCTCTCTTACACATTTTTGTCAGTTGGGAGTCCTTTTATTGAGGAAGGGGGTAAAATGCCATAGTCCCATTCAATTGCTGTTCTCAGCTTCTTCTTCCTTTGTTTTTTTCTTTTTTTTTTTTTTTCTTTTAGTTGTACAATGCATATGTATTTGTTTGGGTATGATTTTAATAATTTGAAGTAGAGGCAAGCTGAATATTTCTTTTTCATTGAAATTTTGACTTCAGTTAAAACCATTCAATCATCTATTTCTCAGTTTGAATTTCTTTTTGAACAGTTATCTACCATCAAATTATTTCAATGTTTCCATATTCAGATGGTCGTTGTGCCATTTTTACGAAATAATCCGTCTGCTGTTATGTTTTTTCAGCGGTTTATATTTCCCGCCAAAACATTATGGGAAAAATATTCGGAGCGCATCTGGGTTTTTCATTGCAGGTAATCCATTCGTAAAAATCCCAGGGTTCCCGTTCTTGCACTTCCGTCTCAAATGATGTAGTTTGATCTAGAAACGAAGCTGCCTCGCTATTCTCGGCGAGATTTCTTGGAAAAGATCGACGTACAGACTGAAATTCGAACATGGGCAATTAGGTAAGTGTCTTAGAAACAGTTTGATACGACAGTGGCATATGTAGACAAGGTAAAAAGTGTAAAAAACACTGGGGTTTCCCAACCAAGGTGAGCGATATGGCGCGAAATATGAAAATGGAGTTGCATACCTTCTCTCTTATACTGTATCAGTCGAAAAAATGTGGACACAGAATACATGTATTATTCATGATGTATGACGTCTACTGATATTGTCAAATGAAGAAAAAACGAATGATTATGAAAATTTTGAAAAAGGAATGATTTATATGAAAATTTTGAAAAAAGGGGGGTAGTAGAGAAAAGGGGGGGAGGAGGAAACGAAATCCATGCCCCATGCGCCTGTGAAAAAAATATTCTGATTGTGGTGGAGGAAAAAAAAATAATCTGATTCAGAGTTTATGTCATATAACCTAATGTTAAATTTTGGAAAAAAAAATTCGCGATTTGCGCAAAGAAAAAAAAATTCTAATTCTTGTGTTGTCCGAAAACAAAATTCTGAACGAAACAAAAAACCATAACCCCCCCTGCAAGTTAAATGGTCGGTCCCTAAGTCATAAGGTGTTTGCAGTCACACTGGCAGATATTTTTCAATATTAGAATCAGTTTGTTGATACTGACAATATCACTCCCTGGGAACAAAGATAAATATCAAAATTATGGAGGAGGGAGGTTTATGGTGTTTATCACCACGTTCAACAATATTTCAGTTTTATTGGTGGAGGAAACCAGAATACCAAAGTATGGATAAAAGTATCTACCCAAATGTATAAATATAAACACATGAAAAAAGCGCCACATGAGTCTAGTTATTGTTATAAGCATTTGAAAATGAATGTTCCAAGTAGAATATCAGGAATATAATTGTCTCTAATGTCAACAAATCTGTTGTCAAGTTGTCAATTGTGTTATTTAAAATCAGTAGCGTGGTAAACTTGGTCTGTATCCTGCACCAGCACCCAATGTCTACAATAATAAAACAAACATGCACAATTTATAATCATAAAATGTATACAAACGATACTGTTCCTTTACTTTATCTTTATTTTATGTCTATTTGTCAAGTTGACCAGTCTCTCGTGTTCATTTACATCCACCTCCTTTCATATTAATTAATAATCATAGTTTTAGGAACCTTAGTTAATCAAATATTATATTTGTGTATGCATTTTTGGGGGGCTGACGTGACTTTTGATGGTCAATCAATCAAGGTCAGAACAATTAATTTTTTTCCGAGGTACTTTGTGATAGTATTCCTGGATTTCATTTGTGTTGTGGCTCAGGTGGCTCAATGAGTTATGTAGTTGGATTTACCTAACGATATAGCTGAAATATTGCTTAAAGTGGCATTAAACACCAAAAATCATTTGTGTTGATTATATGTGATTTTCATGGTCTTTTAAATTAAACTAAAATAGAAAATAGAGGGAACAGCAGCAAAATTCACATTTAAAAAAAAAACAATTAAAGATCAATATAAATATGAAAAAACAACAAACAAACAAATAAGAAAAGAATGTGCACAGTACAAACTCCACAAAAAGTGGTAGTGATAACATGCCATTCGAAATAAAACGCCTGAGTACAAATTGTGTGTTCCTGCTCGTACAAAACAACCAATCATTATCCAGCATAAACAGTGGTAGTGATAACATGCCATTCGAAATAAAACGCTGGAGTAAAAATTTCATGTTCCTGCTCGTACAAAACAACCAATCATTATTCAGCATACACAGTGTTCTGATTGGACGATTTTGGAGCAAGAGTTGATTTGATTTGATTTTTGGTGTTTTATCGCCACTTTCAGCAATATTTCAGCTATATCATGGCGACCAGTTTTAGTGGTGGAAGAAGCCGGAGTACGAGGAGAGAACAACCGACCATGGGCAAGCAACTGGTAAACTTTATCGGTTGCGAGTCGAGTGCACCCTTCATGTAATTTACAAAGCCGGGCGCGAACCCACGCCATATTGGTGCTAGCCTTTTATGAGTTGTTAGGTAATCCAATTACCTAGCTCATTGAGCCACCCAGGCCCTCAGCAGGAGTAGAAAACTTGTACTCAAACGTTTTATGATCACATGATCATGTGTTACGAAATGGTAGTATTGGGAATATCCATATTCTGAATATTCGAAACTGTCTTGATATTTTAATTCCACTAGAGAAACTAAGAACTTGACCATATTTTTTACCTTCAAATATCAAAAGGAGACAGATAGTAATAATAAAAGGAGACAGATAGTAATAATAAAAGGAGACAGATAGTAATAATAAAAGGAGACAGATAGTAATAATAAAAGGAGACGGATAGTAATAATAAAAGGAGACAGATAGTAATATCAAAAGGAGACAGATAGTAATAATAAAAGGAGACAGATAGTAATAATAAAAGGAGACAGATAGTAATAATAAAAGGAGACAGATAGTAATAATAAAAGGAGACAGATAGTAATAATAAAAGGAGACAGATAGTAATAATAAAAGGAGACAGATAGTAATAATAAAAGGAGACGGATAGTAATAATAAAAGGAGACAGATAGTAATAATAAAAGGAGACAGATAGTAATATCAAAAGGAGACAGATAGTAATAATAAAAGGAGACAGATAGTAATAATAAAAGGAGACAGATAGTAATAATAAAAGGAGACGGATAGTAATAATAAAAGGAGACAGATAGTAATATCAAAAGGAGACAGATAGTAATAATAAAAGGAGACAGATAGTAATAATAAAAGAAATAGAACAGTGATAATATTCCTACATTTTATGAATGATTATAATTAATTCTACAAAGATTACCAAATACAGAAAGTCATTTTTTTTTACAAAACTCTGCTCAACACCAGTACATAATAATAAGAGCAAATAATGACAGGTGAGACATGAAGATATATGTTCAATCAATTTATAGTGTGAATAATTTCAAATGGCAGTTAAATAGAAAAAAAAATATACTAGTATAGGCAGCTAAAACATTGAGAGCATCTATCCAGTGATCATCAACTGAGCAAATATATGGAATGGTCTGCTACAAATCAAGCAAAATGTTACACACAAAAATTGACAGTGAGGGTCAGTTGATAGATAAGCATTACGACAAAAGATATGATTTTAAGTTTTCCATTGATATGAAGCAACATTCCAGAAGCACTTGCTATGGCGTCTAGATCTCTCAGTTAATACGAAATTTCAGAGCTTGTGTTTATCAGGATTTTCTTCATAGAGATTTGCTGCCAACAGTGAAGCTACTGGACCAAGGGTTTATGGTGGTAAAGTTGAAGTCGCGCGTTGAAAATGTTTACCGTCGCCATCATTCTTTACTTTACTGTCATGGTATGTCTGTATCATAGAGGACCACACATATGTTCATATTCACAATACCCCCAACACACACACACCGAAACTACTGGGTTCACCCCATTATTTAGTGGCATTCGTGTTGCTCAATCTTTGATTTTCTGAGAATCATTGCCCATTGTATTCGGTTTTCATCTTCTGATTATCCTTTCGGTATCTTCATGTTTGTGATTTTAGTATAATTATATCTCTAGTTCTTTGTAGGGGGCTCATGTCTTATTTACATTATGTGTGTTTGTTTATGTACATGTCTTATTTACATTGTGTGTGTTTGTTTATGCATAGTGGTCACCGTGTCCAACACATATTGTGTTGTGTTTCTGTTTTGTTTTTGTTCGTCTTGTGTACCCAATATTGTTAGTTTCTCTGTGTTGTCCATTTATGATTGCCACATCAGTATTCTCTAACGTTTATTTATAGCTTCTTGTTAGTATGTAGTATTTGTTTGTATATTAAGATATTTCTTATAGAAAAATCATAAATACATATTATGTGTAAGTGTGCGATTCAGACAATACCAAAAACCATTTATACCTCTGAGGGATCCTCGGAAGATAGTGGTAAAGTTCTGGTGTCTTTGAGAACTGTGGTTGCCTGGCGTTTGTTTCTGGCGCTTAGACGACGAAGTAATTCTTCAATCAACCTCCGCTTTGTGGACTGGAAAAATAGAATAATAACGATTTAATGAAAATCACAATAAATATTTAAAGTTAGTTTGTTAATTTTTATATATTTTTTTGTTTTTTGTTATTGCCATATTTTTATATCGTTATTGAGCTTTAATCAAAGAGGGGCCATCGTGATCGTATGGTAGTTGGATTTATAACTACCTATATAATCACTGCTCATCAGTCACCACTAACGTTGTGAGTTCGAATAACGCTCAGGCGAGGTGTATTCATACAACATTATGTGATAAAGTTTGTCAGTGACTTGTGACATGTTGATGGTATTCTCGGATCCGGGTACTCCGGTTTCCTCCACCAATAAAACTGACCTCCACGATATAACTGAAATACCGGTATTGTTGAAAGTGGCGTTAAGCACAATAACCCTCAACCTCCTCTATTTAAGTAAAGTCCCTGATGTGCTCCCTGAATGTCATCATTTATTATTGCAGGCAATTAATTATAATAAGCTTAGTACTCATCAGAGATTTGAAGAACTGATGAGGAGATAGACTATGTCAAATGTTTTTTGTTTTAATTTTACATAGCTATATATATATATATAGCTGCACATCATTTTTGGAATAAAATATATGATGATGATAATAAAAAGGAAAACAAAAAATGACATACTGTCGAAACAGTTTCAAATTTTAATAGAAAAACCGTTGGAACAGAGGCACAATCGGTACCCCTAACACACAACCATGTCTGCTTACTTTTCATGTCTTGGTACAGGTACTTTAATAACAAGTGACGGGGTTAAACTAGTTTTATGAGTCCAATAACGATAATGAACCAATGTCTTAATTATTCATCGATTAATTATGCTGATGGAAGTCATCTTATCTATAAGTTATACCTACCTGATTCGGTTTTAAAGGACCTAAATCAGTATGGGCATTATCAAAACAGTCCACTTTAGTACGATCACCTTGAGTTATACTGACAGCCAATGTGATGTAGTCACCGTTTGGACTATGATGTTTTTCACCAACATCAAAATCGCTACTATGTCGTAGCACCGTAGCAAAATATCTAAACCATAGAAAAATTCTAACGATAAATACGTACATATCCTATCTAGTGTGTAACTATAGACTAATGGGAAGAAGATAAATTTATGAACTGTAAATGTCGAAACACTAACTACCAATCAATCAATCAATCAATCAATCAATCAATCTAGTAGTAAAAATGTAGATATCTAATCAAATTCAGGTTAGTAGAACAACTTGCAAGAAGGAATAACTGTGACTTATCGATTGTGGTGTAAATATAATCATACATACGAATAATGTTTTGAATTATTGAATGTTGTTTCACAAATGTTATCTACACTCTAACGCTATTCTCGATATCATCCCGAGGTGCTCCAAGCTTATACTATTGTAGTAAATTATTTATCTAGTCAATGGTACTGTTGTACCACCAAAGACTGTACAATTGGTTTTTGTTGCTTCTCAGCTAATCATGCGGCATTATAGAGAAAGAGCAAAGACTGGTTGGCTCGGAATCAGGATAATGTGTCAGAGTGGGGCAATATGTCTATCTGCGGACTGTTGTTTCAGTGAGCTAGCACTATAAAAATCCAACTAAGCGTGCATGTTGTTCTAGTACAAAGCGGTCATCATCATCATCGCGTTGACAATTAGTTGGGTCTCGCCATGATATCACCGAACAATTGCTGAGCTGGCGTTTAACAACAATCACTCACCCACTCACCCACTGTTGTACCACCTTTCGCATGTCTCCACATAATTGATTTGTACTTTTGCAGTTTCAGATATGGATATAGACATGTCAATCAATAAGGCCACACAAAGCAAGAAGTTACTGGCCAATGGAAATAGACCACAATCAACCGGGAAAGCTGTCAGAAATGACAGGTTTATTTTCATTAGTCAGTAATACTGCGTAAGTCCCTCCTTATTGTTTTGTGTATCTTCATTGATCGACAACTGTCTATACCAAAAGTAAAAACAAATCAAACCAATACGTCGCTACATTAAACGTGTTAAAACAGAAGCACATATTAGTTAGTAATTGTCCGAATGGAGCCGTCGAGAGATGATCATAACTATAGTATTAGTGAGTGAGTGATTGTTGCTTAGCGCCAAATGAGCAATTGTCAGCTATATCATGGCGAGAACAAATCAAATTACATTCAATGAAATGATGATGTCCTCTCTGAACTAGAGTACTAGACCAACACGCTTAGTTAGATCTTTATAGTGCTAGTTTACTGTAGCAACAATCCACGGGTAGACATGTCTTTCTACAATCCACGGGTAGACATGTCTTCCTACAATCCACGGGTAGACATGTCTTTCTACAATCCACGGGTAGACATGACTTCCTACAATCCACGGGTAGACATGTCTTCCTACAATCCACGGGTAGACATGTCTTTCTACTATCCACGGGTAGACATGTCTTCCTACAATCCACGGGTAGACATGTCTTTCTACAATCCACGGGTAGACATGACTTCCTACAATCCACGGGTAGACATGTCTTCCTACAATCCACGGGTAGACATGTCTTTCTACAATCCACGGGTAGACATGTCTTTCTACAATCCACGGGTAGACATGTCTTTCTACAATCCACGGGTAGACATGTCTTCCTACAATCCACGGGTAGACATGTCTTCCTACAATCCACGGGTAGACATGTCTTTCTACAATCCACGGGTAGACATGTCTTTCTACAATCCACGGGTAGACATGTCTTTCTACAATCCACGGGTAGACATGTCTTTCTACAATCCACGGGTAGACATGTCTTTCTACAATCCACGGGTAGACATGTCTTCCTACAATCCACGGGTAGACAATTCTTCCTACAATCCACGGGTAGACATGTCTTCCTACAATCCACGGGTAGACATGTCTTTCTACAATCCACGGGTAGACATGACTTCCTACAATCCACGGGTAGACATGTCTTCCTACAATCCACGGGTAGACATGTCTTTCTACTATCCACGGGTAGACATGTCTTTCTACTATCCACGGGTAGACATGACTTCCTACAATCCACGGGTAGACATGACTTCCTACAATCCACGGGTAGACATGTCTTTCTACAATCCACGGGTAGACATGACTTCCTACAATCCACGGGTAGATATGTCTTCCTACAATCCACGGGTAGACATGTCTTTCTACAATCCACGGGTAGACATGACTTCCTACAATCCACGGGTAGATATGTCTTCCTACAATCCACGGGTAGACATGTCTTCCTACAATCCACGGGTAGACATGTCTTTCTACTATCCACGGGTAGACATGTCTTTCTACTCTGATGCATTATCCTGAGTCAGAGCCAAACAGTCTTTGCTCATATTCTTTAAAGCTGTGTGTTTAGCGGAGAAGCAGCAAATACCAATATTACAGTCTTTGGTTTGACCTGACCAGTGCTCGAATACACTTACGGCGAAATGCTAATCATTACACCACCGATGTTGCTGGTTTACACTCAAACCTGTATATAAAGGACACTCAAGGGAACCTGGAAATGTGGCCTTATTGAGCAGTTGTCTTTTATATACAGGTTAAAATTATATGCAGCATTTATTAATGGGAAAATGAGGCTTTCCTTTGTAGATATTGATTTGTTATATAGAGGTGGCCTTTAGGGAATGTTCGACTGTTAGCATTAAGAGAATAAGAGTAGAATATAGTGTTTAACACAAACCCTGTTGTGGCGTCATAGAAGTATTTCCCTCCAACTGTATCGCTGTCCAAGTCAGATATTGCGTTCACTTTGGTCCATTTACTAAGACTGTTCAATTCCAACGGATGTGTAACCTTTAATTCAAACTCTGCATTTGGCGGCAAGCACATTCCAATTCGTACATATTTCGATCTTTAAATGATAAACCATATTTTAATACACTTAGAAAGAGCTCAAATACAACATATGATGTTTATTAGCAGAAATAGAAATTTCAGATGGAGAACAATTATTTACCTGTAATGTACATACATTTATGTATTTGTAAAACAAGTCTTAACAAAATTCATATGTATAGGTAATAAATTGTTTATTTCTAAAGATGCAATGAAATTATTATGGTGAATTGACTGACGGTGATAATATTAAGTTATTTCACGTTCAAATCGAAATAATTTAAGGAAAAGAAATCTTCTATATAAACTGTTCGCTTCCTTATTGTGAGGCCTGCGCATGCTATTATGGTGTGATAACGGTAAAACGTAGATATCAAATATAGTGAGCCTTATACGTTTCTGAAATAACCTTTATCAAGCACGCTCAATATCGAGATATTGGAAATAAAAGCCAAATCATTTAAAAGCGTGAACTTGACGGTGATTAAAAACGATATTAGACTATGATAAAAACGTAGATATCTAATTTAGTGAGCATGACGCGTTTTTGGAATAGCCTTCATCAAGTACACTCAATATCGAAATATTTGAAAGTCAAATCATTTAAAAAAGTGTGAACTTGAAGATGATAGAAATGTTACACAGCAAAAGAACAACGTTGGTTATTTGCGCAAAGATAAACTGATAATACAAATACACAAATATTACTTACTTTGTAATACCTTTAGTTTCAAACTTAAATGATTTTGGAACCTCTAACTTCCATTTTAAGGTATAACTATATTGACCTCCAAGAATAACCAGGAAGGGAGCATCATTTTCAAAATCGGAGTCGATTGACAAATTTTCATAATCATCGTCACGTGTCATTGTTACTATATTGTTATAGTCCATTTCATTTCTCTTCAGTTTAACCTTAAAAGGAAAACTCCAGTCAGTTGAATAATTGTTATAATTCAATACATTGTAACTTTCGTAAATAAGTAATTATTAAACAAAAAAACACCTTTATAAACATTAATATACCCAATTAGAAATATGAATATTTGGAATTTCCTGTCGTAATGCAAGCGACCATGACACCTCTTCATGTGACGTCACGGAGACGGATAATGTTAGTTGAATAAATAATGTATCTACCTCTTCCCAACACCGAGCCCTTTTGGTTATGTTTTAATATCAGATCAACTGCAATACAATGTTAACAATTTGTATATCGTCTTAATTTTTTTCTTAATATTCCCATCCCATGTTACATTTTCATAAAACAAATGAGTTTATTTGTATTTGGGAGGGAGGGGGGTATCTACGTATAATTCCATGTTTTACATGATTGGCCGTATGTTAAATAACTGTCACTTTTAGCTCGTTTTATGCGTACGCATGCTTTTTTTCGTTTTTGTCGCCAATGCTGTCATACTTTCCCGTGTTTTTCGTGGTCACTGGTCAATATGTTGACAAGGGTAGTCCTAATCAGTAATTACCCAAAAAAATCTTCTCACACTTTCCCTTTTTGTTAGTGCAATAAAATGCTTGACATGAAGTCATATAGATTTTGTAAATATCAAAAGATAAATATACAACGTTATTTTACGATGCACTTAATTTTTAATGATAAAATTGCAACTGATCAATGTTGATATAATATATGATACCGCTATTGTGACGTCACGGCTCTTTCGGAAGAGCTTTAATTGCAGGTATAATCCGAGAATGGATTATGCTTTTTGTCTCCTCATATTGAAGAGGTCTGAAAAATGGTGATCCCCATTATTTGGTGCTACATGCAACTTCAATGACCAAATTCTACCTTACGGTATACTATTTTTAACATTCATTAACACAAATGTCTTTTATTTAATGTCATTTAAATTTTCACGCTAACTTGTCAATATCATGGCGTTTTCCTTTAAAAAAAATAGAGATGTATTACACAACAATTAGAAGACAATTAACATTATTATGATGGTGCAGTCGTGGTCGTGATCGTATGGTAGTTGGATTTACAATTACCTGTGCAATCAGTGCCTATCACCACTGAATTTGTGAGTTCGAAACTCGCTCATGCCGAGGTGTACTCGATACAACATTATGTGATAACGTTTGTCAGTGACTTGCGACAGGTCGGTGGTTTTCTCCACGATACAACTGGAATATTATTGAAAGTGGCGTTAAACACCATAACCATAATCCATTATTATGAAAGATTGATGTGTACTACTATATCTATAATAAAAACGTAGATATCAAATTTAGCGTGCATGACACGTTTCTGGAATAACCTGTATTAAAATTGAAAAACCAAATAATTTAAAAATCATTGGGAACAATAAAACCCAAGGGCTTACACAGGATAGCAAAAATCAGCTAAGATCACATATCCCTGGGGAGTCTTAGTTTTAATAATAATTATATTACCTAGGAACTGTAAATTTCAATAATAAGCATATCTAATAAATCATGTCAGTGGTTTGTGTTGCTCGATCATTAGTTTTCCATATAGTGTTTTGTAGATCTTTGCTTGTCCTTTTGTCTTATTTGTCTTTTGGCCATTGTAATTGTGCTGTCTGTCCTTCTTCGATATACGATTATGATTACCACTTTTTTGGTATCTTTAAACTCTTCTATTTAAACTTGGAACTTTAATATTGATGCAACGTTGGAGGAGACTGTTGCCTTTTCGCTTGAAGATGAAGACATGTTTTTTGCGTAAATCTTAAAATGAAACTCATAAAACTTCTGAGTACGATTTCCATTCTTCTACTCCAAAATTGTCCAATCAGAGCGAAATATTTATTTGATAAAGTATTCCTATTGCCTGGGGTTTCGGGTACGAACACAAATTCATGATCAATCGTTTTATGACCGTAAGGTCAGATGCTCAGTAAACCACCCCTTCTCCACTGGTGGTACATATCATGTACGCTAGTGAATATCTGAACAAATATTATCCATATCTTAATAATACGAAGCACCCATTAATACTGTGAATACATTTAAAATTGTGGATACCAATTTTCGTGATTTGAGATTTCTTTTTTTTTTAGTGGATACGTAATTGAATGGACCTCATGCTATAGTCCAAACTCCAGACAGTTTTCATATCCGCTTCCGAATATGATTCTTCCGCTGGATACTAGTGGAGAGTAGTGTGCGGATCGGTCTGGAACAGCAAGGGAGTTTGGCTATTGTCAGTACATATAAAGATGGTGACAAGTATTTCGTTGAATATCTTAATTTCGTGGTTTAATATTATCCACGAAATACACGGAAATTGGAACACCATGACTAATAATGACTTCACAGTAAACTAGAAATTGGATATTACCATACCTCACCATAGGTTTAAAACTGTTCGCGAAATACATGAAAATTGGAATACCACGAATAATAATGACATTACAGTAAATTGGGAATTGGATATTATCATACCTTGGCTTTATACTATCCACGAAATACACGAAAATTGGAATACCATGAATAATAATGACTTCAGAGTAAATTGGAAATTAGATATTATCATACCTCACCATAGGTGTCGCAGCAGAATGCCATGTACCAGTTGTCTCTCGATTTACACCTTTCTGTCATATGTATTGGTTCCTGCTTCAGTACCGTGGTGACGTCATTGCAGTTATCGATTTCCGTAACAGAATTATCTATATCTTGAAAGTTAGCAATATCGTCACCATCTAAAGACTTATACTTAGCATCATCCAAGTCAACGTCCATGACTCTATTCCCATCAGTCGGCTGTTGTAGACAAAATAACAGTCAGTGTCTCTGGATTGTCCATTCTTGATTGCTCGTTCGGTTTTATTTAACGTTTATATGCAAATGTATTTTCGTGGGTGGTCATGTATTAGTGTGTTAGAGGTATCGATTTGTTCTCTTTCTACGATTTTTAGTGGATTTTGGAACTGTTCCATCAGTGTTGTATTTTTTATTGTATTATAACCACTTGCTTTTATGTTTATTGTTTCAACAAATTAATAAAGCTACGAGTAAAATTTAAAAGAAGAAGTGTTTCATCAATACATCTGTGAAATAAAGTTCTGTATATCAACAACGATATACAGATGTAGCCTTTATCTACAGAAGTAAAGGGTACCACTCAACTGCATGCTACATGCCGTGTCATGCTGTTTCTATGGCGACACCTCTACTGTGACTGAAATGTAGAACAGCAATAAACGCTCTGTTCCTTTACTTTTATTTATGTCTGTAATGTTAGATAGTCTCTCATGTTTATTTACATCCATATCCTTTCTTACTACAAGATGTTTCTTTACTTTAATTTCTGCCTAATTGTAATGCTGGATAATCTCTCATGTGCATTTGCATCCATATCCTTTCTTACTACAAGCTGTTTCTTTACTTTAAATTGTGTCCAAGTGTAATGATGGATAGTCTCTCATATTCATTTGCATCCATATCCTTTCGCACTACAAGCTGTTCCTTTACTTTAATCGGTATCTAACTGTAATGTTGGATAGTCTCTCATGTTCATATGCATATAAAACCTTTCTTACTACAAGCTGTTACCTTACTTTAATTTGAGTCTATTTGTAATGTTGGATAGTTTCTCATGTTCATTTCCATCCATATCCTTTCGTACTATGTCGAATCCCACTCAGGAGAGGTGTACTCGATACAACATTATGTGATAAAGTTTGTCAGTGACAGGTCGGTGGTTTTCTCTGGGTACTCCGGTTTCCTCCACCAATAAAACTGACCGCCATGATATAGCCGAAATATTGTTGAAAGTGGCATTAAATACCATAGCCGTCACCCCCTTACTAAGCACCACTAATCTATATCTTACATCAGCATATCCAAACGTCAGACCTTTCACTGATGATCTGGGAGAACTCTTCGCAATATTATCAAGTCTAAAACCAAGTGCTCCCATATTGTAGTACTCATTATTCTTGAAATCGTCGAAAAAAATATTACTAAGATGTACAGGTCCCTTGAGGAATTCATAACCGATATGCCGTAAGTTTTTCTTTGATCTAAATTAAAATATACACAATAATTATTGTTATGAGTTCCGTGTTGTGCTGTCCGCTACGATTCCGCATAGAAACGATGTTCGGTTCGTCTTTACCCCCACTTATTTGTAGGAGGGTTCATGTCTTATTTACGTTAATTGTGTTTGTTTGCGTTTAGTGGTGTTCAACACATACTGTATCGTGTTTTTGTTTTGTTTTTCTTCGTCTTGTGTAGCATTCGTCTTGTCCATTTTTAATCGCAAACTATGTATTCTCTAACATTCATTTAACGGTACTTTCCACAAATTGTCCATAACATCCTCGGTTTTATTTTTGGAGGAAATGTGAATATCCAGAGAAAACCATTTATTTGTTTAAAGTCTTTTTAATTACCAATTAGTTCTCTTTTTTTTTAGAAATTTAGAATACGGTTTAGCAAGACTGGTTCTGTAAATGAGTCTGCATTGAATGAACAGATAGTCTTCCCAGATATGATTCACATGATTACAATAAAAAGGAACTATATTTATATCAACTCAAAGAAATGCAAAGGCATTAACCTTTGTGTGGCAGAATTATAGAAAAAAAAGTGAGTGAGTTGAAAAGTATGTTGTATATATTTCACCTCATCCATCGCCCGAATAGCTCGAATATCTTTTACAATAAATACATATGAATACAACGACGTACACGAACTGGTACATTAAGTTCGGAATACTTTAAAATGGCCGACACCAACTGATTTTTACTTCTAAAGTAGTGTTTTAAAAGACGCTTTGAGTTCAAAGTACAGTGAAACCTGCTTTATTGACCACTTCTATTAAGCAATAACTTGAATATAATTACCTTAATTTTAACTTCCCTTCACAGAGCATATCCTATCAATTAAACCTGTATTTACTGACTACCTGTCTTATGTGACCCGTTTTTCAATGTTCTCTTGGAAGATCGCATAAGACAGGTTAGACTGTATATAAGAATAAGAACCACAGAAACTACCCTTTACCAGATCAATGTTTTATCAAAACATTCTTTAATTATTTAAGAACCACAGAAACTACCCTTTACCAGATCAATGTTTTTCAAAGCATTCTTTAATTTATTTGTAACTTGATGCGATCAAGACAGGATGTTCACTAGTAATAAGGCACACCTTTAATTATATTAGAATCAATTAATTACTCTTCTTGCACTCACGTTGATGTTCCGAATGGGAATGATCTGCCAATCGAGACTTCTTCACCTTTAAACACCTCCGCTTCACCTCGATTAGGGGAATCACCTATAATAATGCTGTTTTCCATGTAAAGTTCTACGGGGAAGTCAATGCTACAAAGTGTAAAAGATAAAATAATGCTACAGCTTTTTGTCTTTGAAAAAATAACAAGATATGTAGGGCTAGGGCTAGGGTTAGGGTTATTTTGTTTAACGCCACTTTCAATAATAGTTCAGTTATATCATGGCGGTCAGTTTTATTGGTGGAGGAAACCGGAGTACCTGGAGAAAACCATCGACCTGTAGCAAGTCACTGACAAACTTGATCACCTAATGTTGTACCAAGTACACCTCTCCATGAGCGGGATTCAAACTCGCAATACGGATATCAAGGCAGCATTCGTTGCTACCATTTTGTACATACACAAACACACATACACATATATATATATTAGGGTTAGGGTTTAGGATATGATATTTAACAACACGTTCAACAATATATCGTGGCGGTCAGCTTTATTTGTTAAATGTTGTATCAAGTACACCCCGCCATGAGCGGAATTTGACCTCTCACCATTATTGATAACAGGCACTGATTGCATATGTATTTTTAATACCAACTACCACACGACCACGACAGCCCCAGTTTACATATATTATTATCTGGATAAAGTCTAATATGTGTCTTGTTTGCTTCTGATTTTTCAGTTTGATTGAAAGTTTTACCTGTAATTGATTGCGCGTTTCTTACATTCACAAAAATAAATAATGATCAAATATTAAACAATAACATACCTCAGTAAAGTAACACCTATAAAACTGTCAGAAATCCTGCAAAAATTAAAAAATATAAATATAATATATCTATTTTATGTTTAGATTTAATCATGGTAAATTTAGAACTCGTTGCCAAATTAGACAAATACGTAACAGTCAAAGTAGTGATATACAAGACACATTTCTTCCCTTGGTGATGTAGTGCCGTGTTTGTGGAGTGGTTGAGGACACTGTTGACCACAACTGCATTTTAATGTATGTCTGTTATATAACTGGACTGGCATTTAAACGATTTATTGACTGTAACGTCAACATTAGCAGTGTTTTTATTCAGCTATATCGCGGCATAAAATAAATTCAGCATTAAATACCAAATAGACAAATACTGTTAATACCCTTTCGAATGCTCATCATTATAAGCATTAAAATGAAAAACAAAAATACCAAGACTGTCGAAACAGTTCCAAAATATAATCGACAAAATCAATACACCAATATATATTTACATGACCGCTCACTTTATTTGCTTGATACATGCAGTAAAAGTGGTGGGGCTAGGCTAGCTTTATGGACCCAAAATATCAATCATGGAGGATAATAGAGATTGACAGCTGATGCTTTATAGGTAGTGTTTATGTACCAAAGGGTTTGAAACTAAGATTTAACATGACCAACGTTAAAGTGTATACTAAGGTTATACTTCAAAATGCAGCGGTCAAATCTCAGAAAACATTTAAGTCAAGAAGATCAACATATCGACAAAATACACAGTGAAAAACTTAACATTAAACCAACTGTACTCTTGTTATAGGTTCAACTGTCTTTCTTCAAGACGTGCTTTGCACATGCAAAGGAAAACCAGATTAACAAAAGGGTTGTGTGTGTTTTGGATATAATTTTGTCGTGTACTGAAATTAGCTTGTAAATAAATATTATATTTGACAAATAATTCTGATTTTCTAAGGTAAGACAATTTTAGAAATATATTTCTGTTGACATTTGACCCCATTTATACAAAGGTTTGACAATTGCTCATTCTGACAGGTTTTATGATAATTCAAACATGTTATATATACAAATGTACATGTATAACCAGTGTGGGTAACAAAATGAGATTATCTTATCAAACAGTTTTCCAAACAGAAAGAGTGTTTGGCTTATTTTTATTATGTATCTACTTACGACGATTTGGACAATATTATGTTTCCACCTCGTATCCAAACATTTTGAGGCGAATTTTTATAACCTAAAAATGAAATTAAATTAGAAATTAACTTTAGGGAACGACCATTTAACCTGAAAGGGGGGGGGTTATGGTTTTTTTCTAAAAAAATATTCTGATTCCCAATGTTGCTGAAAAAAATATTCTGATGTTGGTGGAGGAGGAAAAAAAATAATCTGATTCAGAGTCTTGTCATATAACCTAATGTTAGAATCTGGAAACAAAATTCGCGCTTTGCACGACAAAAAAAATAAATATTCTAACTATTGTGTTGTCCGAAAAAAAATTCTGAACAAAACAAAAAACCATTGTCTGTCGTTCTTCGATTTACCCTTCTGATTACCCATTTTGCTATATTTTCAAACCTTTGTTCCCCTAGTGATAATTTGCATGCATTCAATGTAATTAAACAAAATAAGAATTCATTATATCATACCTGTAAAACGAGTAAGATAAAGCATTTCATCTGTACACTGGTCCCAGTTATCTTCATTTGTACAGTTGTTTTTGACGGGATCCTTCATTGGCATGTACAGATTGTAACCAGTAGCTTTACCGTCACTCTTTAATATGTTGTCAATAAATAAACCAGCCTTAAAGTTACAGGGAAAAAACAATTATTTGACATGCCTCTGTGGATGTGATCGTTTAGAGGGAAGCCTGTGGTATATAAATAGAATACGCGTTTGGAGGGAAGCCTATGGTATATAAATAGAATACTGTCCATTCATTTACAACTGTTTCCACGTTTGTTTGAAATCGTAGAACAAGAGCATGCAGGAGTTCAATTATTTCACACTCATCTGAGGAAATGAGCTATGTTCGTTGTTGAAGATCCTATTGTGTCTGAGAAATTTAGAACAGCTATAAACCGCTGTTCCTTCACTTTGATTTGTGTCTACGTGTAATGTTGGATTGTCTCTCGTGTTCATTTACACTGAATATTAATTCTTATTAATTATTAATTAGAAATGTCGTTGCTTTACATTTAGAAGTTGCTTGTGGTAAAACATCATTCAAACATACAGTCAAACTTGTCACATGTGACCTTCCATGGTAACATTGGAATATGGTCATACAAGACAGGAAGTACAAGTTTAATAATTATGAAATGCACTATGGGGGAAAATTAACATTAAGGTCACATTACAGGGGCGGATCCAGGGGGTGCGCACCTGGCGCACGCCCCCCCTAAATTTGGAAAAAATATGATTTTTTGGCGTAAAATCGTGATTTTTTTACACGAAATACCTGAACAATTTTCGCGCCCACCTCCGCTCGGCGCAATTTTTTTGAAGTGCGCACCCCCTAACTTGTAATCCTGGATCCGCCCCTGCATCATACAAGCTATTGCATAATTCTAAAAAAAAAAGTTGATTGACTATATATTCCTTTATTATGTAAAGGTTTCTCATGCCAGAAATATACATTGACAGTACATGAAAACTAACACAATATCTTACCCCTTTATTGGAATGGGCGACGACATTGTCAAACTGATAAATGGCTGTGTATCTGGCTTCCTTTTCTACCATGAATGTTGCCGACTTTGGGTGTCCAGTAGGAACGTCAGGAAATGTAAACCATACTCCCCTGCACTTAAATGGTAAATGTATATAGATTAGATCAAATTATAACCATGAACAAAGTTGAAAGCATTGTTTGTTTGAGAGCTTAGGGTTAGTGCTATAGTATCTAACGCCACTTTCAACAATATTTCAGCTATATCGTAGTGGACTGTTTTATTGGTCGAGGAAACCTGATTACCCAGAGAAAACCACCGACATGTTGGAAGTTGTTTATTTGAAAAAACACACCATGCGCAATAATTTAGATATATCTCTTATTATATTTTATTTATTTATTTTTATAAAATTCTTATCAGAGCAATATTTACAAACTATATGATTGTTATTGTTGCTACAAAATGGATATTTATTTATTACCCAAAGTGGAGAGATATTAAATATTGCATACAAAAACTTACAGCACTGCCAGCAGCAACGTTGTTTCTAAAATAAATCTTTGGGTTAGTAATCCAAAACGTTGATGGACAGCTGCAATAGAAAAGATAAGCTTAAATTGTAAATATTTGTGTTTGATGTCCTAAAATCATAGTCATTTCGTCTAAATTGTAAGATTATCATCGGGAAAATGTTATCTTAGAAATTAATATAGTTACATCTACGGGAGACGTGAAATCTTTTCATTTTAGCCATCTTAACTATAACAAGATCTGACATATATTCAAGTTTGTTGTACTCTGTTCACGACAGGTAAGAAAGTAAGTAGTTGAAAAAGTTACTTCAGATGAAGATTAAAATTTCTTTTCTCTTTGATTAATGCAGGGTACATATAAGATGAAGTACTAATTAACACAATAGGTTTAGAAACACACTTTAGCCTATTTTGACGACCCTGTCTAGGCTCTTTGGTTTACCTACTCCCAAAACTTTTAAAATCATATGTCTTTCCAACCTTCCGACTTTGAGCGTACCTGATGATGGTTATTCTGAGCGTACCTGATGATGGTTATTACAGTAACGTACCTGATGATGGTTATTACAGTAACGTACCTGATGATCGTTATTAGAGTAACGTACCTGATGATGGTTATTACAGTAACGTACCTGATGATGGTTATTACAGTAACGTACCTGATGATCGTTATTAGAGTAACGTACCTGATGATGGTTATTACAGTAACGTACCTGATGATGGTTATTACAGTAACGTACCTGATGATGGTTATTACAGTAACGTACCTGATGATGGTTATTACAGTAACGTACCTGATGATGGATATCATAGTAACGTACCTGATGATGGTTATTACAGTAACGTACCTGATGATGGTAATTACAGTAACGTACCTGATGATGGTTATTTTGAGGGTACCTGATGATGGTTATTCTGAGCGTACCTGATGATGGTTATTCTGAGAGTATCTTATGATGGTTATTCTGAGCGTACCTGATGATGGTCATTCTGAGCATACCTGATGATGGTTATTCTGAGCGTACCTGATGATGGTTATTATGAGTGTACCTGATGATGGTTATTCTGAGCGTACCTGATGATGGTTATTCTGAGTGTACCTGATGATGGTTATTCTGAGCATACCTGATGATGGTTATTCTGAGCGTACCTGATGATGGTTATTCTGAGTGTACCTGATGATGGTTATTCTGAGTGTACCTGATGATGGTTATTCTGAGCGTACCTGATGATGGTTATTCTGAGTGTACCTGATGGTGGTTATTCTGAGCGTACCTGATGATGGTTATTCTGAGTGTACCTGATGATGGTTATTCTGAGTGTACCTGATGATGGTTATTCTGAGTGTACCTGATGGTGGTTATTCTGAGCGTACCTGATGATGGTTATTCTGAGTGTACCTGATGATGGTTATTCTGCGTGTACCTGATGATGGTTATTCTGAGCGTACCTGATGATGGTTATTCTGAGTGTACCTGATGGTTATTCTGAGTGTACCTGATGATGGTTATTCTGAGCGTACCTGATGATGGTTATTCTGAGCGTACCTGATGATGGTTATTCTGAGTGTACCTGATGATGGTTATTCTGAGTGTACCTGATGGTGGTTATTCTGAGTATACCTGATGATGGTTATTCTGAGCATACCTGATGATGGTTATTCTGAGTGTACCTGATGGTGGTTATTCTGAGCGTACCTGATGATGGTTATTCTGAGTGTACCTGATGATGGTTATTCTGAGTATACCTGATGATGGTTATTCTGAGTGTACCTGATGGTGGTTATTCTGCGTGTACCTGATGATGGTTATTCTGAGTGTACCTGATGGTGGTTATTCTGAGCGTACCTGATGATGGTTATTCTGAGTGTACCTAATGGTTATTCTGAGTGTACCTGATGATGGTTATTCTGAGTGTACCTGATGATGGTTATTCTGAGTGTACTTGATGATGGTTATTCTGAGTGTACCTGATGATGGTTATTCTGAGTATACCTGATGGTGGTTATTCTGAGTATACCTGATGGTGGTTATTCTGAGTATACCTGATGATGGTTATTTCAGAAATGCGTCGTGTGCACTAAATTTAATATTTACGTTTTTATTAACAGACCATGTCATGCAACATTATATATAACAAACCTTTTATCAGTTGGAATAAGATCGCCTTCTTCTGTACCTAGTCCTAGGTTACCGTCCATTATTGTTCTTTTTTCTCCGCCATCCTCTAGAAAGTATGAATGGCCTAAGGTCTTGTAACACATGTTGTCCTGTACCTAAAAATCAAGTACATGCTATTGAAAGATATTTACAAGTATTTATGACCTTAAGGGGTTTTTGTACGGTACACGAGTATATGTTGACGATCGGGCATATCTTCCAGTGTTGTGAAGAAATTCGTGATTTTTCAAGTGGAACACAAGGGAGAGAGTACGTCGAGGGTAAAGGAGGTTGAATTTATCACACAAGTGGATGATATACGGATCTTTAATTTTGACCGAATGTAAGACCCTATTTCGTCCGTAAAATATTACAGTAAAATTCCACAGATCTACAGATTGATGCAAAACTTGCCATATTTGGAGGGACGACTTCGATTGTGACGTCAAATCACTAATACCGTTTATTGTGTTTGCAACTGCGACGTCGAAGAAATCGGTACATTTGATTGGATATTTATTCGAGAGATACAGCTTGACACAACCCAATCTCCTATGAGCTGTCTCCCCCGTAAAATCCCCAATTACGAACAAAAAAAAATAGAATTATCACATATTTAGCTATCATAACATTTTGCATATTCTTGTTCTGTTGGGATTATCTGAACTAAAAATGAAAGATTAATCTATTAAAAAATCTCACGTTTGACAAAATATATCAGAAACATCATTTCTGTAAGATCTACAATTTTTCCACCAAATAAACAGTAAATGGCTTTATTTTAGTTCAATACAAAGACTTACTATAAGTCCATGAGTACCATGAACAACAACACATCTGCTATTAGAATGATGAATCGAGTTCCGTCTAACCCATGGTCTTGTTGCTTCATTAGTATCAACATCTTCACACATATGGAAGTGAATAGAATAAGACCCTGTAACATAATGGATAAAATGACCTTGTTGTTACCAATGCTATCAGGAAGATAAACAATCGGCTAGTAAGGAAGGATATGAACTCGAGAGACCATCCAAGGAGTAATACCACTAAATAACTCGAGAGACTATCCAAGGAGTAATACCACTAAATAACTCGAGAGACTATCCAAGGAGTAATACCACTAAATAACTCGAGAGACCATCCAAGGAGTAATACCACTAAATAACTCGAGAGACCATCCAAGGAGTAATACCACTAAATAACTAGAGAGACCATCCAAGGAGTAATACCACTAAATAACTCGAGAGACCATCCAAGGAGTAATACCACTAAATAACTCGAGAGACCATCCAAGGAGTAATACCACTAAATAACTCGAGAGACCATCCAAGGAGTAATACCACTAAATAACTCGAGAGACTATACAAGGAGTAATGCCACTAATTAACTCGAGAGACTATCCTAGGAGTAATACCACTAAATAACTCGAGAGACCATCCAAGGAGTAATACCACTAAATAACTCGAGAGACCATCCAAGGAGTAATACCACTAAATAACTCGAGAGACCATCCAAGGAGTAATACCACTAAATAACTCGAGAGACCATCCAAGGAGTAATACCACTAAATAACTCGAGAGACTATCCAAGGAGTAATACCACTAATTAACTCGAGAGACTATCCTAGGAGTAATACCACTAAATAACTCGAGAGACCATCCAAGGAGTAATACCACTAAATAACTCGAGAGACCATCCAAGGAGTAATACCACTAAATAACTCGAGAGACCATCCAAGGAGTAATACCACTAAATAACTCGAGAGACCATCCAAGGAGTAATACCACTAAATAACTCGAGAGACCATTCACGTGAAGCTTAATATAAGCGACACTCATATCAACATATGGTAGATAAGAACAAATCGTCTGTTTGACGTTGTCAACCATTGAAAATCATACTTTCACGTTTGCTTTAGTAAAAATTCAGGTTGTTAATTTCCAATGTAAGCATTTTTTTTTTTTAAAGACCATAATGTTATCAAATATGATTTAACATGATCCTTTTCAAATCTGTAGGTTTTTGCTGACATTCAGTATTTTACAGTATCTACTATGGTTTATTTTTTTATCTAACAATGTAGAGATTCATTTTGTATTTTATGTACTATTTCATCATACATCCCTTTGACTGGTTCTCTGATTTAGTGGTATTACACCTCCAACACTACACCTGGACGCAGTCTATAAACAAAAATGAAAAACAAAAATTTCACACTGTCAGAATCGTTCTAAAATTAATCATATTCATGTTCGGTTTATTCATATTATCTCACCTAAAACCTCTTGCTGACCAAGGTTTACAAGCTCTGCATCTGCTATATGTACACGTGAAAATCCCATTAAGATCTGAAACGAAATACACATTTATTTTATTGGTGTGGGGTTAGGATTATGGTATTTAACGCCACTTTCAACAACATCTTAGTTATATCGTGTCGGCCAGTTTTAATGGTGGAGGAAACTGGAGGACCCGGAGAAAACCATCGACATGCCGCAAGTGACCGACACACTTTATTACATAATGTTGTATCGGGTACACATCGCCTGAGCGAGATTCGAACTCACGACGTATATTTGTTTAATAAGACAGTAGCTGCTTGTCATAAAATAAAAATCAAAAACTACCACACTGTCGGAAGCAGTTTCAAAATCTAAAAGAAAAATCGTAGAAAAGTGTAAAATCAATACCCTACAAATTCATTACCGCTCAGTTTCCTGGCTTCCATTGCAACAGGCACTTCAATAAACAGTGGCGGCGTTAACTAGTTGCATGGGCCAAAACATCAACTCTTAATATATTATCGCTAGTAGCAAAGCGTTTTCTTTTTACTAAAAAGCATTAATACATGTCACAAGTTTGAAAATACAGAATACAGTGTAATCCGTCTAATCCGACACACCAAGTGACCAGTGAAATGTGTCAGATTGTACAGGATGTCGGAAAACTTATGTTTTATTTTCGTTAGCAGAAATACTTTGGGACCAAACATTTTTATCGGATGTCACAGGATGTCCGAAAACAAGTTCCATTTTACTAGTATACGAACCTTGATATGACCCCATACGTTTACGAACCTTGATATGACCCCCATATGTTGTGCTGTCAGCAGCATCTTCGGAGTCAAACTTGATATTCCTTGTTAACAATCCAACTTCTCCTCTCATTTCAACCCCTTTGTACATTTCACCGTAATGCGTATTCTTCAATGGGGCTGAAACAAAAATACAGGTTGGTTTGTTTGGTTTATGGTGTTTAACGCCACTTTCAACAATGTTTCAGTTATATCATGGTTGTCAGTTTTATTGGTGGAGGAAATCTGAATACCAGGAGTAAACCATCGATCTGTCGCAAGTCACTGACAAACTTTATCACATAATGTTGTAACGAGTGCACCTCGCCTCAGCGGGGTTCGAACTCACAAATTTAGTGGTGATAAGCACTAATTGCATAGGTAGTTGTAAATCCAACTAGTATACTGTCACGATCAAGACGCCCCCTGTATTGTCGTGAAATAGCTACCAAATAATTAGGCATGCTCGTTCTTTGTTATAATTTCACAATGTAATCTTTATTTCACAAGGAAGCTTCATGTATCAAATACTATATTTCAATTACTGATCCTTGGGAAGACTATTATCAATTCTTTTTCATTGCAGCCAATTTAAACTTAGGACATCTTGGTTCAAACGCGGGGTCTTCGTGTGTGGAAGTTTTATTCTGTATATAAAATTGATAGTTTGTTTGCATTTTTATTACTGATCTGTAAGATCAAAATCTGTAATTTTCCCAATTGCAGCCGATGTGAAATTTGGACATTACAGCTTTGGCCAATTATACCTGGTCCTTTCGTTTGAACAATATAAATCTGCATATCATTATGATGTATCAAACAATTATTCCAGCATTTCCACTGCTGGTTCTGGTGAAAAAAATGTTTAACGATTCACTTAATGTCACTGTCTTCGTTTGTACAAATCGGAGTGTTCTCATCTGAGCGACCATTCCTGCGTGCCAAGCTTAGTTACATTGAGTTGAGCAATTTTGCAGGAGAAGATTAAAGTGTTGTAAAGTAAACGACAACGCACGAAGAACACCAAGTGATGCAAAAAATCTGTTTGCCCGTGTTAGCTAAAACTGGTAGAAATCATTGTAATTTCTGTGAGATTTTGATAATATATAGTCATGTCAGTAATGTAGAACAATCAAAGAAGCAAAGTCGAAATTCAACTGCCATACTCGTAATTTCCGCTTTCACGTACTCTCAGCGATTTCGTAATATTTGAATTGACCAACCACAAACGTTGACATGAACATTAAGTGTATGCCTTTCCGAAGAGGTAAATTAAGCCGTTTAACTATTTCCACCCAACACAAAACTGACAAATTGATACAAGTTTAATTCACTGCCGATGGTGACACAAAACAGAAAACAAGAATACACTGTAACAATTTGCTTGCTTGCTTGCTTGCTTGCTTGATTGATTGATTGATTGATTGATTGATTGATTGATTGATTGATTGATTGATGTCTAATGGCAACATGAGCAGTATATCAGCTATATCGTATAGTGAACACATGTTATACTGTAACAATTTTAAAGGAAGGATCTTTAAATATAAATATATTACCAGTTAGACGAATTTGTTTGCATGATGGTTGGTCTAAGATGGTTACTTCCTCGGCCTGGTTGCGGTCGAAGTCAGTTGATGCCAGGACAAGCTTGTCACCTACAATACACATACAATTATGAGAGAGAGAAAAAAAACGTTTACAACAGTGATGGTCAATAATTCCATCATTATCAACAAAAGAACAATAGCTCACAAATAATGTATGATTATTTAGATTGGGTGGTTGGTTGGTTGGTTTTATGGTGTTTAACGCCACTTTCAACAATATTTCAGTTAGATCGTGGCGGTCAGTTTTATTGGTGGAGGAAACCGGAGGACCCGGGGAAAACCACCGATCTGCCGCAAGTCACTGACAACCTTTATCACATAATGTTGTACTCCTCGACCTGAACGGGAGTCGAACCCACAACATCAGTGGTGATAACCATAGGTAGTTGTAAATCCAACTACCATATGATCAAGGGCACGACGGTCCATGAATATTTAGAATAATTTGATCAAATACTGTAAATAAATCTGGTATATCAAACTACTGTATTATCATTGAGTTCCTGTCTTGTAAAAAGGCCAAACAAATAAGATTATAATTACGACGAAAAATCATTATCCGAATAGAAAAAGTATCAAATGAAAAGATGATGAAATGTGTGGATCTTCAATATAAATCTTAGTGGAACAGGAGCACCTCAGGTCATACTCGTTATTGTTTTTTGTTGGTTTTTTGTTTTTATTATATTATTATTATTATTGATTTTATTTTCTCATTTATTGTTTTTATTCGTGTTGTTCAATTTTTAAGTTTTCTGTGTAGTTATTTTGTGCATTATTGTTTTTTTTTAATTGTCCTCATTTTTGACGATTGCATTGCATTTTCTACTTCGATTTAAGATGGCGTCTGATTAACCATTTGGCATTTACAAGGTTTTCACAGACAGGAAATACGAATACATTCCCTCTTGCCATTAGGTCCAACAATATTTCCATTATCACTTTTCCCCAACTTGGCAAAGGGATGTGACTTCATTATTTGGAAGCGATTGTTTACCTCCTAACTATTCACATCAATATACATTCGTGTAAGGATATGTACATAATGAAACCCAAGCAGGTTCGTGATGTGTGGTTACTGGTGTTATTTAATATACGAACGTTATCTTTTGTTTGAACATGTATATTGTCATGTGGAGTAGAAAATGTGGACCCTTCCGGAGCACTTGAGTTAACCCTCGCTTTTTGTGGGTTTCGTGTTACTCATTCTTTCATGTTGGGGGTATACGTAGTGCTTTGTACATCATTGGTTGCCTTTGTACCATTTTAGCCCTTGTTTTATTTGATCTTCGATTTTCGGCTACAGTTTACCCCTTGAAATCATCAACTGTTCCTGTTCAACATTGAACAACTGATATACAATATATATGAAAGAAGAAGAAAATGACTAACCATTGTTCCAGGAATCTACATCGTCCAGAAGAGTAATAGTTGGTCTGTAAAACTCATCTTTGTATACGTTTAGGGTTACTTTACTTGCACCAGCATTTTTCTTAACAAAACTATGGAGCTCGATGAACAGTTCATTTATGATTGACTGGGCTGTCACACTATGATCAACACCTATGTTTTTCTCGTGTACTTCAACGGTGTTTGCAACGCTTCCTTAAATAAAATTAAAAAAAATAAAAGATCATGATAAGGAAAAGTGCAATTAAAATTCGGATAGATAAAACAAACTATTACGGGTTAGAGTTATGGTGTTAAGCGCCATTTTCAACCGCATCGGTGGTGTAATGGTTAGCGTGTTGTCTCGAGTGTGGGAGATTGTGGGTTCAAACAGTGCAATTAAAATTCGGATAGATAAAACAAACTATTACGGGTTATGGTTATGGTGTTAAGCGCCATTTTCAACCAAATCGGTGGTGTAATGGTTAGCGTGTTGTCTCGAGTGTGGGAGATTGTGGGTTCAAAAAGTGCAATTAAAATTCGGATAGATAAAACAAACTATTACGGGTTAGAGTTATGGTGTTAAGCGTCATTTTCAACCAAATCGGTGGTGTAATGGTTAGCGTGTTGTCTCGAGTGTGGGAGATTGTGAGTTCGAGTCCCGATCAGGTCAAACCAGAGACTATAAAATTGATAGTTGTTGCTTCACCGCTAAGCACACAACAATAAGCAGAAAGAGCCAAGATAAAGACTGGTTGTAAACGGAATCAGGATAATGTGTCCGAGTGTGGCGACATGTATATCCGCAGACTCTTGTTTCAGTGAACTAGCACTATGCAAATCCAATTAAGCGTGTTGGGATAGTACAAAGAGGACCTCATGATCATCTCATTGAAAATTAACATGTTCTCGCCATGATATACTGAAAAATTGCCAAATTTGCGCTAAACAACAATCACTTCCTCACTCAACATATATTCCAGTTATATCGTGGCAGTCAGTTTTATTGGTGGTGGAAGCAGGAGTACCCGGGGAAAACCATCGACCTGTCACAAGTCACTGATAAACTTTGTCACATAATATGATATCGAGTACACCACGTCATGAGCGGGATTCGAACTCGTAGCTTTAGTGGTAATAGACACTTATTGCATAGGTAATTATAAATCCAACTACCATACGATCACGACCATGATGACCCCTTGACAATACATCATGATGACCATACATTCTTTGCGTTCTGAGTTCCGTTCCGCTCTTATTTCTGTATAAAAACAATGTTCGGTTCGTCTTAATTTCCAGTTGTTTGTAGGATGGTTCCTGTCTTATTTACGTTATATGTGTTTGCTTGCGCAAAGTGATATCCAACACATGTTGTCCTGTGTTTTTGTCTTTTATTTTTCTTCGTCTTGTGAACCCTATATGTTGTCAGGTTCTCTAGATTGTCCAATTTTGATTGCCCCTTCGGTATTCTCTAACGTGTTTATGGTCATCATGAAAAAAGAAACAAATATTGCGTGCACACCAAGATACACAAGTCTAGTTAACGTCTTTGCAGAATCGCTTCCGACAATTTCAAAGAGTATCAAAGAAATAAAAGAGAACGAAATATAGAAAATAAGACAGGGAGCAAAGTACCAAATCCCGAGTGATTCTATAACAGATATAGGTTCCCCTACATACCACTTACCTTTAACAGTAAGGACAGCATACGCACTACCTATCTCTATTTGTCTTATCAGACTTGTTTGTGTAACATTACCATGAGTCAGAATATCTACGGCATCAAACACGCCTCCTAAATCATGGTTTCTTGTAGCTGTAGCAATACTTCTTCTTAATCCGATTCCAACAATTTTACCCTCAGGAATTCCTATAATTTGAAGAAAAAAACAGAATGATTAACTGATTGCACCCTTCCGGAACGCCTGAATGTCTAGCCCGATTTCCATAACAGATGCTTAACAGTAGCACGACAGGTATCGTATGTTGAACAGGAATTCCTTACCCTTCCGGAGTACCCCCGTTATTAGTGGGGTTCGTGTTGCCCGATCATTAGGTCTGTATGTAGTGTTTTGTATATCGTTGTTTGTCCTTTTGTCCGGTTTTTTTTGCCATTGTATTGTCTTTCCTTCTTTGATTTACGGCTTTTGATTACCTCTTTGGTATCTTCAAACTTTTCTTATCTTGTTTTATTGTACTAGTACAAAACAGATATCATCATGATCTCATCAAAAAGTAATTTGTTGTCGCCATGATGTATTTCAAAATTGTTTTACTTAGCGTTAAATAACACTCACTCACTCACTCACAGGCTAGAATATATCTCACATGACGTTAAGCCACAATCAATCAATCAATACAAAGTTCATTCACAGCTTGACAGTTAAAAGGAAGATCGCGCAATGAAAACGTAGAAATCATATTAAGTGCGCACGACGCGTCTCTGGAATAACCTTCATCAGGTATGCTCAAAATCGAAACTTAAACAGGATAGCCAAAAGCCTGAGGGAGGAGATCTCTTGGCTTCTTCGTTTATATTTTTTGCATTCAACTGTCATCTTTAAAGCTATTTAAGAGTCAACAATATTTTCTATATTGATGCGTAGGTTTGGATTCTGGTGTTTAACGCCACTTTCAACTATATTTCATTTATATCGTGGCGGTCAGTTTTATTTTTGGAGGAAACCGGAGTACCCGGAGAAAACCACCGACCTGCCGCAAATTACAGACAAATTTTATCACACAATATTGTAAAGAGTACACCTCGCCATGAGCAGGATTCGAACTCACAACTTTATTGGAGATAGGTACTGATTGCATAGGTTGATTACACGACGAACCCTTAAATGTACAACAGCCATATATATATATACAAACCATTAAGAGTGTTCTTGAAGTTAGTTATCATACTGCCTATTGCGGACCCGCCTACTGTCATATCAAAAACAGCGGAACTCTCCAGAGAACCGTCACTTGGGTTTATCTGGTAAACTATTAAGCCTCTGTTTACAGAGACGTTTGGAACATCCTGCAAAAAAACATTTCTCTTCGTTAAGCATATATATTTTACACAAACATGATATATCACATTTTATATTGCTTTATCTGTTTGTACTTTTGCTTAAAGTGAGTATAATGAAACCTGCCCATGTGGTGACCTCTATTAAGTCAAACCTGCCCATGTGGTGACCTCTATTAAGTCAAACCTGCCCATGTGGTGACCTCTATTAAGTCAAACCTGCCCATGTGGTCACCTCTATTAAGTCAATCCCGCCCATGTGGTCACCTCTATTAAGTCAAACCTGTCCATGTGGTCACCTCTATTAAGTCAAACCTGCCCATGTGGTCACCTCTATTAAGTTAAACCTGCCCATGTGGTCACCTCTATTAAGTCAAACCTGCCCATGTGGTCACCTCTATTAAGTCAAATATGCCCATGTGGTCACCTCTATTAAGCAGTTGTCTGTATTAAAATTAAATGAATTAAACCTCTTTTAAGAGGTCACCCGTGTTAAAAGGCCACTTTGTTTTGTCCCAATGATGGCCTCTTAATATAGGCTTGACTGTATTTGAAATCTCCTAGTAATGTCTTGTCTCTTAATAGTATTTTATTCTTCTACCTTGGATATTAAGATCAAATACGAGTTTATAAATTTCCAGTAAAATCATTTTTCTTCCTATACATGTATTTTTGTGGGGTTCGCTTTTTCAATATTTAGTTTTTCTGTACTGTTCAGTTGATCGTTGTCTGTTTGTCGTTTTGTCTCTTTTTCTCTCTCTCTTTTTGCCATTGCCTTGGCTGTCCTTCGATATATGCCATGATTAAACCTTTGATATTTTCAAACTTTTCTCACTTTTTGCCATTGCCTTGGCTGTCCTTCGATATATGCCATGATTAAACCGTTGATATTTTCAAACTTTTCTCACTTTTTGCCATTGCCTTGGCTGTCCTTCGATATATGCCATGATTAAACCGTTGATATTTTCAAACTTTTCTCACTTTTTGCCATTGCCTTGGCTGTCCTTCGATATATGCCATGATTAAACCGTTGATATTTTCAAACTTTTCTCACTTTTTGCCATTGCCTTGGCTGTCCTTCGATATATGCCATGATTAAACCGTTGATATTTTCAAACTTTTCTCACTTTTTGCCATTGCATTGGCTGTCCTTCGATATATGCCATGATTAAACCGTTGATATTTTCAAACTTTTCTCACTTTTTGCCATTGCCTTGGCTGTCCTTCGATATATGCCATGATTAAACCGTTGATATTTTCAAACTTTTCTCACTTTTTGAGTTAAGAGTAAGTGAGTGATTATTGTTTAGCGCCATATTTCAGCTATATCATGGAGGGAACAAGTTATTTTTTATTGAGATGATGATGAGGTCGGCTTTGTACTAAGCCAACACCTGTGGTTGGATCTTTATAGTGCCAGCTCACTGAAACAACAGACCGCGGTTAGACATGTAGCCCCACTCGAACGCATTTTCCTGATTCCGAACCAACCAGCCTTTGATCTTTCTCCTTAATGCTGTTTGCTCAGCGGAGAAGCAACACATACTAATCTTATAGTCGTTGATTTCACCCCATCGGGGCTCGAACCCACGATCTACATCACTCGAGGCGAACACGCTAAGCATTACACCATCGATGCGGTTTTTGATTTTAGAGTAATTGGATAAAATGGTATACGAAATATAAAGAGGTACCTCTTGTTCTACAATTATTCCGCCTGAAGACTTGAATTTTACTGCGGTCTTTGCTAGTCGTGTCCATGACTGTTTGTGGCTACCATGAATCTCTAGTGTTGCACCAGATCTAACAAGTAGAACTTTGTCTTCTCCCACATTACCTACAATGAAAATGTATAAAATACATGCATATAGTTCTATCACAAACAAAATGGCAACCAATCACTTACATTTAATAACACGATATACAACTATAAGGTTAATATATCAAACTATCCCTAACCCGTCTGTCGTGTTATTAGACTACCGTGAATATTAATTGCTTTAGGAAATGACCATTTCACTTTTTGAGGTGAAGGCCGTTTATTAGTGGGGTTCGTGTTGCTTGATCCTTAGTGTTTGGTAGATTATTGTCCTTCCCTTTTGGTCATTGCATTGTCTGTCGTTTTTCGATTTGCGGTATCAGATTACCTCTCTTTTCGTAAGTATTAAACAGCACAGCACTTTTACACTTCCACATTCCCGGTTTGATTCTAGAATTATTAAAGTTTTTAAAATATATGCTTTATGAGTTATTTCCATAAAAAAAATTACGGTCATAAAAATTATTGGAGCAGACAGTGTAGGCCTTCCAGATAGTCTGAGTTCACTCTCGTGTTTATGAAGTTCGTGTTACTTAATGGTTTACTTGTAAGAATTTATAGATCATTGTTGGTTCTCTTGTACTTCTTTAGTTAGCAATTACATTGTCTTTCTTTCGATTTACGGCTTCTTGTTACCACTTTGATGGCATCATCAAACTTTTCTTGGAGACTAATTCATTCTTACCTACAAATGTTACCCCTACTTGTCCTAAAAATGGACATAACTCTGACCCGATATGAAGTTCACCGTCTACATAGATTGCATGTACTCTAAGCTGGACGTTTACGTTAGGATTGAACACAAGTTTAGCTCCTTGTTGTATAGTTATAGTCTTAAGCTCCGGTGGTTGGACGTCCAACACTACATTTCTAGTCACAACCACGTCCTGGCCTTGTTGTGGAATCTGAAGCAAAATAAATGTATAGTCAAACCTCTTCGTGTGGTCACCTCTATTAAGCAGTCACCTATATTAAGAGGTCACCTTTTTTGTCATGTCATAGAAAATGTCATATGAAAAGAACCTCTTTCAAGAGGTCACCTGTCGTATAAGACCACATTTTCTGTGTCCCAAAGGTGATTTCTTACTACAGGTTTGACTGTACATGCATGTAAGAATTAGTTGAGTTTTGGTCTTACTTGGAATAAAATAAAAATCTTTCTTTTTTAATTCTTTTTTAAAAAGAAAAAGGATTAAAAGTCTAGGTATATACCTTAGTGTGTACGACACGTTTCTGGAATAACCTTCATGAGGTATACGCTCATAGTCAAAAGATTGGAAAACCAAATATTTGAAAAGTCTTTGAGAGCAAGTAAACCAAAGGGCCTACACAGGATAGCCAAAATCGGCTACGAATACATATGCCTGAGGGAGATAGACCTTAGTTTTAGTGAATTGCATTTAGGAGTTGTACCTTTCAAACATATCTACAGGGGCGGATCCAGGGGGGGGGGGGGCGCCCCCTAAAATTTGAAAAAATTTGATTTTTTTGGCGTAAAATCGTGATTTTTCACATGAAATACCCCAAAACTTTCGCGCCCCCCCCCCCCCCCCCCTAAAATTGGAAAAATATGTTTTATTGACGTAAAATTGTTTTTTTATCACACGAAATACCCCAAAAATTTTCGCGCCTCCCACGGCTCGACGAAATTTTTTTAAGTGCCCTCCCCTAACTTGAAATCCTGGAACCGCCCCTGATCTATATCTAATAAACCATGTCAGTGCCGTAGCACTGACTACTGGGTGTATCAACACATTGATAATAATACAAGAAGAGTCTGAAGATACAAAAGGGATAATCATAATCCATAAATCGGAGAAGGACCGACAACACAATGGCAAAAAGAAAAAAGCCAAACAACGATCTACAAAACACTACACAGAAAACTAAAGGTCGAGCAACACGAACCCCACTAAAAACTGAAATCCAGGGGTGAACTCAGGTGCTCCGGAACTTAAATATCTAATCTAGTGCGAACACGAAGTGTTTCTGGAATAATCTTCCTCAGGTACGCTTATACATACTGCATAGTCAAAAGATAAGTATTTACCCTTCATCAATAAGACGAGGAAACTCCTATTAACTTACATGTTATTCATTTTTTATAATAAATTATGATATCTGTAGAAATTTTTGAAAATTTAAAGATGGCAACTACATTATGCAACTACATACATTACGTAACTGTGAGTGTACATAATGAAGTGAAAGGAAAGTGAAACAATAATGGTCATCGATTCCATCAATATCAACGAAACAAACAATCACCTCTCATCTTAACTGAACTCACTGAACACAAAAAGAACAAGACATAAGAAGTTGGAAATCAAGGTATGACGTCGGGACAGGTACAAACATGCAATGGAGTTAAACCTGTAAATGGGGTTCCAAATATGTTCTCTTTATAATTGGATCTTCAACGGCAAAACATATATAAACAGAGTATATGTGATTATACATATGGTTTTTTTCTTGCAATATTTGCCTGTTTTTATATCTTATTTCAAGTGTGACTGTAGCTACATTTAGTTAAAGTCATCCACCAATAAAACTGACAGCCACGCTATAGTTGAAATATTGTGGAAAGTGGCGTTAAATACCATAAACCTAAACCTAACATTTAGCTAAAGAAACTCGATTCTCATTCAGATGTGATCAGGTTGCTACACATGTAGATGTGTGTATATTAACTTCATAAAAATAATATGTTCTAATTGTATTATAAATTTAATATACTGTAGGTAACATTTAATATTCATTTATAACGTCACGTCACATTTCATTTAATTTTAATATCAAAAATTGAAATATAAATCAAACATAGGCAATTATCATAGTTATAAATTCTTTATATTTTTTTTTTTAACAACATAATAATTGTATTTATTCTAAATTCTTGCTTGTTACAATTCTAATCAAGAGTCATATCTTCTCTTGGTGTATTTGTACCCTGCTACACTCCACTGACTATCCAGGGATCGTTTATCGTCAAGTCACATTTCATTTAATTTTCAATATCAAAATTTGAAATATAAATCAAAATAGGCAATTATCATAGTTATAAATCCTTTATATTTTGTTTTAACAACATAATAATTGTATTTATTCTAAATTCTTGCTTGTTACAATTCTAATCAAGAGTCATATCTCCTCTTGATGTATTTGTACCCTGCTGCACTTCACTGACTATCCAGTGATCGCTTATATTTTATTAAATAAAATCATGAAACCTGGACTAATTGCAAGACACAATATTCTAAATAACTATTCACTGTGACTAATATTTAAGACGCCATTTTCCTACGTCACAGACAAACAATTACGCTGCCGTGGTCCATGAAAACATATGACGTAAATATAGGTATTCTTTCAAAACGATACTTTCTCACCAAATTTGACTCTTTGATGTGTTTATTTGCATGATTTTTCTTTGTTTTTCTTCTTTTTTTCAGGTAAACATTTAACTTCACTAAGTGACTTGTATATTTTGTTTCGTTTAATTACTTTACTTAATATGTATCAATTGCATTTGATATCAACATTTCAATTATTAAATAAAATGTAACATATTGATTTAATTGTATTTGTTTTTTCGTGTGTTGAGGTAAATGAGCGATGTATTCCAATTTCGTACCTCTCGGGGAACTCAAGGAAATCTAATATAATACATTAAATGGATTAGGTTAGAGTTATGGCGCTTAACGCCATTTCCAATAATATTTCAGATATATCATGGCGTCAATTTTATTGGTTGATGGTTATGTTAGGTTTATGGTGTTCAACGCCACTTTCAACAATTTTTCAGCTGTATCATGGTGACCAGTTTTAGTGGTGGAAGAAGCCGGAGTACCGGAGAGAACCACCGACCATTGGCAAGCAACTGGTAAACTTTATCACTTGCAGCTGCGAGTCGAGTGCACCATTTTTTGTAATTTACAAAGCCGGATGCGAACCCACGCCGTATTGGTGATAGGCTTGTATGAGTTGCTAGGTAACCCAACTACCTAACTCATTGAGCCACCCGGGCCCTACCTCTCAGGGAACTCACACTGGAACATACGTTATTAATAAAGTACCTACTTTCCAGTAGGCATCATAATTCTTGATCTGATTTTAATTAAGCAAAATCTAATATGATATATTAAAGAGGTTAGATTAGGGTTATGGTGGTTAACGTCACTTTCAATAATATTTCAGATATATCAAGGCGGTCAGTTTTATTGGTTGATGATTATGTTAGATTTATGGTGTTTAACGCCACTTTCAACAATTTTTCAGCTATATCATGGCGACCGGTTTTAGTGGTGGAAGAAGCCGGTGTACCCGGAGAGAACCACCGAAAACAAGTTGATATGCAATGATATGATAATGATGAGGTCCACTTTTTATAATGCAGCTCACTGAAGCAACAGCCCGAGGATAGATATATCGCCCCACTTGGACACATTATCCTGATTCCGAGCCAACCAGTCTTTGCTCTTTCTCCTTAATGCTGCGTGCTTAGCGGACAAGCAACAAATACCAATTTTATAGTCTTTGGTTTGGCCTGATCGGGACTTGAACTCACTATCTAACGCACTCGAGGCGAGCACTCTAACCATTACACCACCGATGCGGTTTATGGTGTTGGAATTTTGGTCATGGGTTGGGACAGGCACAAACATATGGCATGATGAAATCGGTTAATGGAGCGTCAATCCTGTCACTCTGATAACTGGATATGTAACGGCAATACAGATATAAACAAACAATTAAAAAAAAATATGTCTGTATTGATCTCTTTAAAATTACAACTCGCCATCACAAAAATGAATGACAACATGATATTGGACCGTACAATAGCAAAGTCAGCTAATGTTAGGGTTATGGTGCACCCGGTTAACGCCACTTTCAACATTATTTCAGCTTTATCGTAGCGGTCAGTTTTATTGATGGAGGAAATCAGAGTACCCGGAGAAAACCACCGACCAGCGCAAGTCACTGACAAACTTTATCACATAAAGTTGTTTTGAGTAAACAAGGCATTAGCGGGATTAGAACTCACAACATTAGTGGTGATATACACTGATTGCACAGGTAGTTATAAATACAACTAACATGCACATGATTACGACCACGACGGCCCCTGCAAGTTCAGTGAATGGTAGCTATAGCAACATAAACATGTTAGTAAATATAGCATTCTATAATAAAATGTCGATTGTTGTTCGATATTATCAAATATTAGATATTGTCATATATTATAAACAGATTATACGTCTCTGAAATTTCTTGTGCCATATCTTACAATTAAAATATTTCTGCTAAAACGGAATTTTATTTTTGTGTTCATTCGAAGAGAAATAATATATGTGTGGCCACGATAAATGAAATCAAGAAAAATGACCTACATAGCTATAAGAGAATCTGTCAACTTAACGTTAATGTATATATGTGTAATAGATCTAGAGCTATCGGAAAATACTCTGGCTTTCAAAAGTAAGTGTTCCAGAGAGCTATTTCTGAACCCTTTAACATCATATGCAATCTCATATTCCTTGGCATGCAACATACATGTCCTTCCCACGAAGCTATTTTTTGAATCCCTTAACATTCAATGCAAATGACTCGTGTGGCTATTATGAAGTTCCTTGACATACCAGAATAGCTGGTCTGCACTATAATTATACGACGAATCCCTTGTCAATCAGATGTAATCTCTGTATATTTTAGCATTATGTACACAGCAAATTATTTTTAGAAAAACTCTTTTAGATATCATGATGTTAATAATCAAACCAAAGCGAAACAAGTCGACATGTTCATCCTTTGTGCTACGACCTACACCAATCGATATGTGTATGGGGGTGGGGTGAGGGTGTCAATAAACAATAAACGGCAAAGATTAGCAATGGAGTTATAAGGAGAAAATGGATTGCTTAGATAACAAATGAGACATGCTACATGCTTATAGAACAAATGTACGTCTTATGTCATTTCATTATGTTTAAAACTTATCATCATTATTTCCTATAGTCTGTATATGTTGAGGAAAGCTACTTGTAGACGTTGGCTTTTAATAATCCTCGTTAAATAAATTAAGAATTAAATTAAATTAAATTCAATAAAGCAAATGGTGGATAATATATACCGTACCTGTCCATCGTTCCACGCTGCTGGAGTACTCCATCCAACTAAACCAGATTCTTCATGAGGACATATAGCAGTAGCAACTCCAACAAAGAATATAGTCAACAGTATGGAGTTCATCATGCTTACTGATTAAGAAATGTCAGTTCTTTTTCGACTATATATAGAGATTTTTAACATAAGGGTCTAGAGGGTTATTTTTATTCTTTTTATTTTTATAAATTTATAACTAGAAACGCATCATGTGCACTAAATTAGATATCTACGTCTTTATTACTGTTACTATGACGATACCTCTGGTAGACTATCAGTTCCCGATGATATCATCTGTCCCGTAGTTAGTGCTTCAGCACTGGCATGGTTTACTGTTACTGTGACGATACCTCTGCTGGTAGACTATTAGTTCTAGGTGATATCATCTGTCCCGTAGTTAGTGCTTCAGCACTGAATTGGTTTACTGCTACTGTGACGGTACCTCTTTTGGTAGACTATTAATTCTAGGTGATATCATCTGTCCCGTAGTTAGTGCTTCAGCACTGGCATGGTTTACTGCTACTGTGACGGTATCTCTGCTGGTAGACTATTAGTTCCGGATGATATTATCTGTCCCGTAGTTAGTGCTTCAGCACTGACATGGTTTACTGCTACTGTGACGATACCTCTGCTGGTAGACTATTAGTTCCCGATGATATCATCTGTCCCGTAGTTAGTGCTTCAGCACTAACATGGTTTACTGCTACTGTGACGATGCCACTGCTGGTAGACTATTAGTTCCCGAGTTCAGCACCGACATGGTTTACTGCTACTGTGACGATACCTCTGCTGGTAGACTATTAGTTCCAGGTGATATCATCTGTCCCGTAGTTAGTGCTTTGGCACTGACATGGTTTACTGCTACTGTGACGATGCCACTGCTGGTAGACTATTAGTTCCGGATGATATCATCTGTCCCGTAGTTAGTGCTTTGGCACTGACATGGTTTACTGCTACTATGACGATACCTCTGCTGGTAGATTATTAGTTCCAGGTGATATCATCTGTCCCGTAGTTAGTGCTTCAGCACTGGCATGGTTTATTGCTACTGTGACGGTACCTCTGCTGGTAGACTATTAGTTCCAGGTGATATCATCTGTCCCGTAGTTAGTGCTTTGGCACTGACATGGTTTACTGCTACTGTGACGATACCTCTGCTGGTAGATTATTAGTTCCAGGTGATATCATCTGTCCCGTAGTTAGTGCTTCAGCACTGGCATGGTTTACTGCTACTGTGACGGTACCTCTGCTGGTAGACTATTAGTTCCAGGTGATATCATCTGTCCCGTAGTTAGTGCTTTGGCACTAACATGGTTTACTGCTACTGTGACGGATCCTCTACTGGTAGACTATTAGTTCCCGAGTTCAGCACTGACATGGTTTACTGCTACTGTGACGATACCTCTGCTGGTAGACTATTAGTTCCAGGTGATATCATCTGTCCCGTAGTTAGTGCTTTGGCACTGACATGGTTTACTGCTACTGTGACGATGCCACTGCTGGTAGACTATTAGTTCCGGATGATATCATCTGTCCCGTAGTTAGTGCTTTGGCACTGACATGGTTTACTGCTACTATGACGATACCTCTGCTGGTAGATTATTAGTTCCAGGTGATATCATCTGTCCCGTAGTTAGTGCTTCAGCACTGGCATGGTTTACTGCTACTGTGACGGTACCTCTGCTGGTAGACTATTAGTTCCAGGTGATATCATCTGTCCCGTAGTTAGTGCTTTGGCACTGACATGGTTTACTGCTACTGTGACGATACCTCTGCTGGTAGACTATTAGTTCCGGATGATATCATCTGTCCCGTAGTTAGTGCTTTGGCACTGACATGGTTTACTGCTACTATGACGATACCTCTGCTGGTAGATTATTAGTTCCAGGTGATATCATCTGTCCCGTAGTTAGTGCTTCAGCACTGGCATGGTTTACTGCTACTGTGACGGTACCTCTGCTGGTAGACTATTAGTTCCGGATGATATCATCTGTCCCGTAGTTAGTGCTTTGGCACTGACATGGTTTACTGCTACTATGACGATACCTCTGCTGGTAGATTATTAGTTCCAGGTGATATCATCTGTCCCGTAGTTAGTGCTTTGGCACTAACATGGTTTACTGCTACTATGACGATACCTCTGCTGGTAGATTATTAGTTCCAGGTGATATCATCTGTCCCGTAGTTAGTGCTTTGGCACTAACATGGTTTACTGCTACTGTGACGGTTCCTCTGCTGGTAGACTATTAGTTCCCGAGTTCAGCACTGACATGGTTTACTGCTACTGTGACGATACCTCTACTGGTAGACTATTAGTTCCAGGTGATATCATCTGTCCCGTAGATAGCGCTTCAGCACTGACATGGTTTACTGTTACTGTGACGATACCTCTACTGGTAGACTATTAGTTCCAGGTGATATCATCTGTCCCGTAGTTAGTGCTTTGGCACTAACATGGTTTACTGCTACTGTGACGGTTCCTCTGCTGGTAGACTATTAGTTCCCGAGTTCAGCACTGACATGGTTTACTGCTACTGTGACGATACCTCTGCTGGTAGACTATTAGTTCCGGATGATATCATCTGTCCCGTAGTTAGTGCTTCAACACTGACATGGTTTACTGCTATTGTGACGATACCACTGCTGGTAGACTATTAGTTCTAGGTGATATCATCTGTCCTGTAGTTAGTGCTTCAACACTGTCATGGTCTACTGCTACTGTGACGTACCTCTGCTGGTAGACTATTAGTTCCCGATGATATCATCTGTCCCGTAGTTAGTGCTTCAGCACTGACATGGTTTACTGCTATTGTGACGATACCACTGCTGGTAGACTATTAGTTCCGGATGATATCATCTGTCCCGTAGTTAGTGCTTCAACACTGACATGGTTTACTGCTATTGTGACGATACCACTGCTGGTAGACTATTAGTTCTAGGTGATATCATCTGTCCCGTAGTTAGTGCTTCAACACTGTCATGGTCTACTGCTACTGTGACGTACCTCTGCTGGTAGACTATTAGTTCCCGATGATATCATCTGTCCCGTAGTTAGTGCTTCAGCACTGTCATGGTCTACTGCTACTGTGACGTACCTCTGCTGGTAGACTATTAGTTCCCGATGATATCATCTGTCCCGTAGTTAGTGCTTCAGCACTGACATGGTTTACTGTTACTGTGACGATACCTCTACTGGTAGACTATTAGTTCCAGGTGATATCATCTGTCCCGTAGTTAGTGCTTTGGCACTAACATGGTTTACTGCTACTGTGACGGTTCCTCTGCTGGTAGACTATTAGTTCCCGAGTTCAGCACTGACATGGTTTACTGCTACTGTGACGATACCTCTGCTGGTAGACTATTAGTTCCGGATGATATCATCTGTCCCGTAGTTAGTGCTTCAACACTGACATGGTTTACTTCTATTGTGACGATACCACTGCTGGTAGACTATTAGTTCTAGGTGATATCATCTGTCCTGTAGTTAGTGCTTCAACACTGTCATGGTCTACTGCTACTGTGACGTACCTCTGCTGGTAGACTATTAGTTCCCGATGATATCATCTGTCCCGTAGTTAGTGCTTCAGCACTGTCATGGTCTACTGCTACTGTGACGTACCTCTGCTGGTAGACTATTAGTTCCCGATGATATCATCTGTCCCGTAGTTAGTGCTTCAGCACTGACATGGTTTACTGTTACTGTGACGATACCTCTACTGGTAGACTATTAGTTCCAGGTGATATCATCTGTCCCGTAGTTAGTGCTTTGGCACTAACATGGTTTACTGCTACTGTGACGGTTCCTCTGCTGGTAGACTATTAGTTCCCGAGTTCAGCACTGACATGGTTTACTGCTACTGTGACGATACCTCTGCTGGTAGACTATTAGTTCCGGATGATATCATCTGTCCCGTAGTTAGTGCTTCAACACTGACATGGTTTACTGCTATTGTGACGATACCACTGCTGGTAGACTATTAGTTCTAGGTGATATCATCTGTCCTGTAGTTAGTGCTTCAACACTGTCATGGTCTACTGCTACTGTGACGTACCTCTGCTGGTAGACTATTAGTTCCCGATGATATCATCTGTCCCGTAGTTAGTGCTTCAGCACTGACATGGTTTACTGCTATTGTGACGATACCACTGCTGGTAGACTATTAGTTCCGGATGATATCATCTGTCCCGTAGTTAGTGCTTCAACACTGACATGGTTTACTGCTATTGTGACGATACCACTGCTGGTAGACTATTAGTTCTAGGTGATATCATCTGTCCCGTAGTTAGTGCTTCAACACTGTCATGGTCTACTGCTACTGTGACGTACCTCTGCTGGTAGACTATTAGTTCCCGATGATATCATCTGTCCCGTAGTTAGTGCTTCAGCACTGTCATGGTCTACTGCTACTGTGACGTACCTCTGCTGGTAGACTATTAGTTCCCGATGATATCATCTGTCCCGTAGTTAGTGCTTCAACACTGACATGGTTTACTGGATACTGGATACATTTATGTTTGAAAATTACAGCTTCCTAAGAAATGTAATTATCAAATCTAAGTTCAATCTTCTTCAGGCATATATAATTGTAACTGATTTTCGCAATCCTGTTTATGTCTTTTAGTTTACTTGCTCCTAAGTACACAATCCTGTTTATGTCTTTTGGTTTACTTACTCCTAAGTACACAATCCTGTTTATGTCATTTGGTTTACTTACTCCTAAGTACACAATCCTGTTTATGTCTTTTGGTTTACTTGCTCCTAAGTACACAATCCTGTTTATGTCTTTTGGTTTACTTACTCCTAAGTACACAATCCTGTTTATGTCTTTTGGTTTACTTGCTCCTAAGTACACAATCCTGTTTATGTCTTTTGGTTTACTTACTCCTAAGTACACAATTCTGTTTATGTCTTTTGGTTTACTTGCTCCTAAGTACACAATCCTGTTTATGTCTTTTGGTTTACTTACTCCTAAGACACAATCCTGTTTATGTCTTTTGGTTTACTTGCTCCTAAGTACACAATCCTGTTTATGTCTTTTGGTTTACTTACTCCTAAGTACACAATCCTGTTTATGTCTTTTGGTTTACTTGCTCCTAAGTACACAATCCTGTTTATGTCTTTTGGTTTACTTACTCCTAAGTACACAATCCTGTTTATGTCTTTTGGTTTACTTGCTCCTAAGTACACAATCCTGTTTATGTCTTTTGGTTTACTTACTCCTAAGTACACAATCCTGTTTATGTCTTTTGGTTTACTTGCTCCTAAGTACACAATCCTGTTTATGTCTTTTGGTTTACTTACTCCTAAGTACACAATCCTGTTTATGTCTTTTGGTTTACTTGCTCCTAAGTACGTTCAAGTTATGTGGCTTTCAGTCTTTTGACAATGATCGTACCTAATGAAGATTATTTCAGAAACGCGTTGTGCACACTTAATTAGATATCTACGTTTTCATTTCCTTATTTTCTCTCTCCAAATCATCTTGACAGTTTACCGCATCGGTGGCGTAATGGTTAGCGTGCTCGCCTCGAGTGTGGTAGATCGTGGGTTCGAGTCCCGGTCGGGTCAAACCAAAGATTATAAAATTGGTATTCGTTGCTTCTCCGCTAAGCACGCAGCATTAAGGAGAAAGAATAAAGACTGGTTGGCTCAGAATCAGAATAATGTGTCCGAGGGAAACGACATGTTTATCCGCAAACTGTTGTTTCAGTAAGCTAGCACTATACAAATCCAACTCAGAGTGTTGGTCTAGTACAAAGCGGAACTCATCAACATCTCATTGAAAATTAACATGTTCTCGTCACATATAACCGAAAAATTGCTGAATTGGCGTTAGACAACAATCACTCACTCACTCCTTGACAGTTTAACTGTTAAATAGGTATTATTTATTTTGACCAATAATATGATGGCTATGTTATATAAGTAATTACCGTGGTTGGACATCATATTTTTAAGTTGTCACACTAGATTGACAGACAGACAGACAGACTGCAAAGATCGTAAGATGCACAGATATTTTACATTATAGTTTGACCACAGAAAACATTCTGGTGAAAGGGCGTAGATGCACATTTTTGTTTAGCATGGCGCAGTCCATTTTCGACTAACAAAGATAAAGCTTTGGAATGTTTGACAGGTTATAGCATTGAAGCGGATTCGAGCGCCTTTTCACTTGGAATATATACCGGTATATAGGCCTATGTATGCACGAGTCGGTGACTCTGACATGTGACGTATATGAAAGATTTGCTACATTAGTTTCACTCTTGAAGAAATGATTTGTTACTCATGCTATATTGTACTTCAGACAGCCTCCTTTAGAGCCTCGTGTTGACAATACAAACTTACTAATTAAGAGAACGAACTAATAATGTGCAACGGTGGGTACACTTTTATAAATCTTCATTTTTCACAGATATTTAAACACTATAATTAAATTACCTTTTTCAAAGAAGAAATACATTTTCTCACGGAAAGAATAGAACCAGATTTAATGTGTTTATGTCATAAAATTGTGTTTGCGTTTGACATAATGTGTATATAGTATAGAATTGCGTTCAAGTCCTATTACTTTTAAAATCCGTTAGTAGTGTAATTTTGTAAGAAGAGTTTGAAGATACCAAAGGGGTAATCAGATTACGTAAATAGTAAGAAATGTTCTCATTGAAGGAAACAAACAACAGTAGTATACATTCGACTTTCAGCATTTTTTGTTTTGCTAACAGAGATATAATACCCTCATCCGATTCTAAACACTTGACATATAGTAGATATTGGGAGGAACATAAAATTCAAAAGATTTATTTTTCCTTAAGTGTATTAACATATTTTAATTAGATGATATTAAAATTAAATGTCAAGGTTAAAAATACACCACCATCCCGCTACAATTGTCCCTTTGTCCTCACATTTGTATGTCCAGAGGGGCCGTTGTGGTCGTGATCGCATGGTAGTTGGATATACAACTACTTATGTAATCAGTGCCTATATATCACCACTAACGTTGTGAGTTCGAATCCGCTCAGACGAGGTGCACTCGCTACAACATTATATGATGAAATTTGTCATGGACTTGAGGCAGATCGATGGTTTTCCCGGGTACTCTGGTATCCTGACCGCCACGATATAACTGAAATATTGTTGAAAGTGACGTTAAGCACCCTAACCCTATAACAGTGTACAAGTCCTTTTGAAATCTGTTAAATAGAGTAATTTTGCAAGAAATGTTCTCGATTAGATGGTATTGAAATTAAATGTCAAGGTTAAAATACACCTTCAATCCGCTGCAATTGTCTTCATGTCCACAAAAGGTGTTGGCAATTCCATTGACATAACACGGTTCGGAATGGCACAGGACTTTTCGGGGGAGGGGGGTGTGCGTTTCTTGACTAAGAGGGTTTGACAACGGACTGTGCGGGTTGCAAATATATGACTCCATGCATTTATAAGCGGTTAACAATTCCAAGGTCAATGACGTTTTAGAATAAATAGCATTTTAATTTAAGTACCCATGAACCATTGGGATAAGAACGTTTAAAAATTAATAATTCTTATAGAATTAATGTATATCGTTTTCGTGCCTTTTGATTGAACAAGAGCACTGTCACCTGTTTGATTTTGATTCGTTCATAACTCGATGAACTTTTGCTATTTGATCCGTTCATAACTTGATGAATTATTTTTGTATAACCAGCATAAACAATATGGCAGTAGCCGACGGGAAAATACGATTGTGTCCGATTGAGAGTAAGCCTGAAATCAGTTTAATAATCAAAATGGGGAAAAGATTCAAATTGAAGAATTATAAGGATTAAACGGTTCTTTTCAGGAGTTCATGCATGTGTAAACGGTACCGATGCACTCACAAACTTTACATATATGTCCTTTGGACATTTATTCAGTTTGTGATTGCAGAACCGTCTACACATGCATGAACTCATGAAAAGAAGCGTTTTATCTTATAGTAAACAGATAAATTACACAGTTTTATGAACAAAATTGATGGGTATTATATAGCAATGAAGATGTCTTTTAAAATTAGTTGTTTTTGGGGTTTTTTATGAGAATAAAAAACATATCATGAAATTGTTAATCAAGCAGTTCCCATGTTTTTTGTAAAAGGTTTTTCTTAGCTTGTGAAAAAAATACGCAGATTTTATTTTTGTTTTAAACACATATCTGGCAATTAATCTATGTAAAGTTTTTTTTTTAAATGAAATGGAATAGTTGATACGATATTCATATCTTGTGGTTCTTACCGTGATTTCTTTGGTGGAGGGTTGCGGCTAACAAGGAAGCTACTCAAACAAGAGTTTTAATAATGGTTAGATTCAAGTCATCATTTCGGATTTTTCATGGTCGTCAACATGGTTTGTTGAAGTCTAAGTAATTATTACGGGTCTCGTATGGTCGCCACCATGGTTTTGGTTAACCGCTACGGGATTTATGTGTTTCGTTTGTCATAATCATAATCAAGTCATATCCTCATTCATGACCAATTATATCAGAAGTTTGTAACAACATCAGCACGACGGGTGCCACTATTGGACCAGAAAGTGCTTACCATACCGGAGCATCTGAGTCCACTCCTAATGTTTATGGGCTTTGTGTTGCTCATTCGTTGGTTTTCTATGTAATATTTTGTAGATTATTGTTTGTCCTTTTTCTGTTTGTCATTATATTGTCTGTGCATCCAGTTTTGGCTTCTGGTTACCCTTTTGGAATATTCAAACTCTTTTCTTTTTTTTTAAAGTTTTTATGACAAAAATATTCAAAGAGAAAATCGCTTGTGAAACTTGTGTTGTACGTGGACCTATTCAACGTATTTCTGTTAAACCGACGCCAAAGTGTATTATTCAACTAAGGTACTGTCTAGTTGCAGACATTTTTATCACAGCTTTAATATTTAAAAGGAGTAAGCAATATACGATTTACTTAAGAAGAGTTTGAAGATACCAAAGGGGTAATCATAATCCGTAAATCGAAGAATGACGGACAACACAATGGCCAAAAGTAAAAGAACAAAAGGACAAACAACGATCTACAAAACATTACACATAAAACTAAAGATCGAGTAACACGAACCGCTCTAAAAACCGGGGGTGAACTCAGGTGATCCGGAAGGGTAAGCAGTTCGTGTTCCACTAATGGCACCCGTCGTATTAATCTAATTACAAACCCGGTGATCAGTCATGAATGAGGTAAGGACCGGGAAGTGCTTACGACAAGTGGAACATATCCGTGGTCATTTGTGACAGAAATATTTCATAACGGTCAACCAAGTCATGGTGGGGACTGTAAAACATTCCTTTTGCAGCTATTTCACCTAAGAACAACAATATTTCATTTTAAGTTTTCTTTTGTAATATTATACACATCAGGTATGTATATTCTAATTACTTTAAAGTTACAGGAGAGTGTAATGGCTAGTCTTATGATCAGACAGCACTTTAAAGTAACAGGAGAGTGTAATGGCTAGTCTTATGATCAGACAGCTTAATGTACAATTGCCAGAAAATTTAGTTTCCCATCGATAACTTATTCAACACATTATATTCAAATTTGCAAACCAAATGTGATCTGCCATTCTATTTGGATATCTCTTGATATTTCTTTCCGACCCTCCCTCATTTAAAAATGGTCATGCATGGCAATGTAGAGCGTAAATTAAATGGGACACACTGTAATGGCAAATATTTCCTTTTTATATCCAGCTTTTTCAAAATAAAACCATTTTGTATGCATAGTTTTTTTTTATGAAGAATTTCTTTTTGTGAATGAAGCTGTTCTTCCTATTAATTCGTGAAAAAAAAATAGCCAAAGGTGTTAAATGGCAACAAAAGGTAGATGTTTTTATTAGATATTGAAGGAAATCATAGGGCAAGCATTTAAATAGTAGTTTTACTATACAAATCCTTGCATAGGGCTAGTGTTTTGTTGTTGTTGTATTTATGTAATTTTCTCCAAAAAGATATAATATAGTCCATTGTCCGCTGCTTCAGAATATAATTTCAAGTATAGATGTAGAATCTAGTTTTATAAGTTTATGATTGAAGTTATATGATAATGAAATAATATAATAAAAATACTTAACATGATCAAATTCATTGACTTATGGCAAGGATTTAAATAGTAGAACTTTTTACTATACAAATCCTTGCTTTTGGTAGATTTCTATATAGAAATCTACATGTAGAACGTTACAAATATGTTTTCATATAAGATAAACGGAATTTATATGGATATTTTGGTCACATATGTCTCGTCATAAGTGCTTTGTGGAAAGACAAATGTTCAAAACAATCTAAATTCAAGCTTATTTTGTCGCTTAGCCGGTGTTATATATATATGCACTCGTCCGGAATTTAAAATTTAGACCGTAACGTATTTTTTATATTAGGAAATGTGCCAAGTTAAGTATGCTACTTCCGAGTGTTATATAAAATTATTATGCTTATTTTCTATGGGTTTTCATTCAGATAAAAATAACGAATGAGTCTAGTATCTGTCATTTATTTTTCCTTCATTTTTTAAAGAATACAGATGATCACACTACATAATTATGATATAAATTCATAGTAAATAGGTCGGGGCGCATATTGAAATTCTCCTATTTATTTGGCGGAAAATTTGGAATTTGAAAACATAACCAGATAAACAAGCAGTAAAAGGTTTAATATACTTGTTTTAAACAATTACCAAACTATACTAGTAGACTGACAATTAAGCACTTAATGCACAGTTACTCTATTTCTATACATGTGTAAGCGAGGTTGAATGGAAGTGCTGTTTGAATCTGCAGAATTTTATTGTTGTACATATAACATACTCCCTTCCTATGGTACCGCGGTTTCTATGATACCGCGGTATTTAATTTGTCTGTTCCTATGCACTGTAGTGCCACCCGCCGGTTTTTCTATTTATATATTCATAAACACAACAGTCACATTTATCGGAACGTCTGGTCATTCTGTCCAAATGTCTTGAATTTTTGTAAGTACACGTATTTTTATCTTTTCCTTAGAAATAGCGGACATTTTTATTTTACCCTGATACCATGCTTTGTAAAATGTCCAATAATTAAACCATTGTTGTCATAATTCGTCTGCTATTTTTTTTAGAAATGTCGTCTGTTTTTTTACGTTTCATTTCAACCCGATTTGGGATTATTGGTGCTATTTTTAGTTACTTTCTAAACCGACAAAGTTGATGGAAAAATTAAGCTATGAAAACATATTAACCAACATCAAATTGACTCAAATTCGTTACATTTGTTATTTCAAAGAAACTTTACTTTATTAAATGTGATAAATATCAAGATTTTCTTTCTGGTATAAGTTTGCCAGATATTCACCTTGATTTAGTATTTATAAACGATGTCTTGATTTATCAAACATTGTGTCCCATAACATTAATTTTGCAATTACCGCGATATCATAGGAAACCATTTCTGGGAGGTACATCGGCGTTGTCATAGAGAAAAGTGGCGACGTATTTTTAAATTTTTAAACAAATTCAAAGAATAAAATGAATTGTGGGGGAAAATAGGTTTCTATATCGGGGAATAAAATATAACATTTTTGGATTCATTCCGAAAACTAGTTACGTTACACAGACGTTAAACATTAAGTACCGCGGTACCATAGAACCCCGGGCTACATTGACATTTATCATACATCTACAATGTACTTCCTGTGTCACAATTTTAAATCATCATTTTAACTCCTTGATAAGTTTTAACATATTTTTGTTAAATTTTTTACACTTTTGATACTTTTTAAGTGTTACTGGTCGGGGAGTAGTTCTTGCCAAGAAGCAATTCTCGCCAACTGTCTCATTTAGCGCGAGTGCTCTCGAATTTTCGTTTGATTTTTTCACCATCATTAAAGGACGCCGTACCAATCCTTCGTATTCATTTTTATGGAATTTCATTGTGAAATATCGTTAAAATCGGGTAAAAACCCTACTGCACCCCACATTCTGTCGTAACATCAGGAGGGGGTCACGTGTGTTGGTACTCTTAAAATAGAAAAACACATGGAATGATCATCGGAGAATCTAGTGACACCATATTTCCAATTTATCTCTACAAATCTTTAAGATCTTCCTAAAAAGTGTCACACTTTGCCTTATTACTCATCCCTACAATCCAAAATACTCATGGCTGCAGAATAAAAATGGATTCCATGTGAATGCAAATGGTCGCCTGTGACATGCACTGTTTACTTCATCAATTACCTTGACCGCTAATATTGGGCATAAAACATGGACAAAATATTAAAATTAATTCTGGAAACACTGGAATTATTACTTTTCATCAATAAAATGAAAATTATCAGGTAAACCACTGTTGAAAAGGATGTATTTTACGGAATGGGGGAGCGGCATGGGGATGGCATGACAGCCTTTAAAACAACGATGAATAATTATCAGAGTTTCTACAAACTAACACAAAAACCGGTAAACTTTATAAGAAAGGGTTTTAATTTTCTAAAATGTCGTTTTTCTTTCCTTTTGAAGATTTAGCTTCGCGAAAAACAATATTTCTGAAAGTTGGCGAGAATTGCTTCTGTTGCGGCCATTTTCTGTTAAAAAACGTGACATTGTAATAATGGATCCCCGATCAGTGTGTGCTCTCCTTTATGAAAATTCATTTCGTAGGTAAATCGTTATGGTTCATGCAAAATAATAATGGGGTGAAACAAAGGTTTCTCGACTGCTTCTTAAAAATATTGGAAAAAAAACGTAAAAAATGGCGAGAACTATTCCCCGACTAGTAGGGTCTTGCCCAGGGTCCGCCATTTTTTTCCGAGATTTCGAGAAAGAGCGGCAAACTCCAACTTTTTCTATTAATCACCAGAATATAAACTAACATCAAAGCTTATGTCGCAAATTAAAATCACGAATAGTATATTTAACATTTGCCTTGGTGATGCAAGAGGGAAAACTCAGAAAAAGAAGGCCATTCTGATAACTGATGGCAAAGGTTTTTCCCTTCAACAACAAGTATCCACCGAGAAGTTTATTGACCTTTTCAGGGGCTTTTGATTATCTCTGAATCAAAACGCAGTATATATGATACAAGTTTTATATGGAAAGCATTGAAATCAAACCTTGTTCAGAGCTCAAGATAAGCTGCGTATTTGCGTTTTTTACGCTATAAAAACAAGTAAAAACGCATGTATTATCAGATCAGAGTGTACACATTACGCATACATATTGTTGTGTAAGCAAACTTTCCAAATTTGGAGCGTACTTGTACGCTGATAATACAGTCGTGTACATTAACAATACATTTTTGTCTTTGAGAAATTCCCCGTAATTACTTCTCTTTACGCTTTTCGAAGGAGAGAGCGTATACATCCGAGGGGTACCGAATGTTTGCCTTTCTAAGCATCGATGTCAAAAGAGATCTGATTGGATGTTTACGATCGATCATCCAATCGCGGTCAATAAATGCGGTGCTCCTTCTAAGGAGTGGTTTACGTAATAAGTAAGAACTAAAACGAAAGTAAATTTGAGAACACGTTCGTTGAAAATGAGCAAGAACATGAATAAGCGCACTACTAAGCGCAAGAGCGCTCCGGAAAATTCTATACTTAAGTTCCCGACAGTTTCATCTATGTCTAGTGACAGTATAGTTAAAGGAATCATTGATGACATTATCAAAACGGCTGTGAAAACTGCCGTGGCGAAGTCGACGAGCAAAAGAGAGAAAAGAAAACATGAAAAAGTTATCAGTCACTTATATAAAGTAAACACAGAACAAAATATTAACAACATTTTATTAATAAACATGACATTTCACTTGCATCCTGCGTTTATTGAATAACACTTGTGTCAAACATAATTTTAAAAGTGTACATGTAAGCAATCTTTTCTGAAGTAGAGAGTACAACAGTACAAAGGAAATATGCAAAATACCCATCATTTTCAAAAGTAGGGGGTAATTACCCTTTGGACTTGAAAATTATCTGGAGCTCTGCTTGTTAAAAAGGACAAAGCCATTATTTTCATCTGGCTGGCCACATGTGATCTTGCAACAAAAACCGGAAAGTACATAGAACTGACACATAATACCAGCAGATATCACAACAAAATTGACGCTATTGCTTCCAAGCTTTCAACCATCAAAGCACAAATACAAGCCAGATACAAACACAGTAGCATAATCATCTTGGAGTGCCCACCATATAGTATTGAACATTATAACAAATACCATGGTCACGAAAAAGCCTCAAAATTCAGAAGTCAAACATTACTGTTGGAAAACCAAATTTTCTATTTAAATAGGCAAATTAAAAAAATCAATCACGAAAAATTCAAAGTCTGCATTAAAATCAAGATTAAAAAACATTTATTAAAGACCAAAGTTGATGAAAACAACAACACAGTGGTGCAAACCAATGCCACCAAGAAGTCAAATTCCAAAACTTCACCAGTGACATCTTACGGCAAACAAAGCAACAGGGACAAAGAACTCAGTACTACATCGATTATAAGAATCTATATGATGGTTTGCACCCAGATTCCCTTATTGCAAAGCTCTGGTTGAGACGAATTTGCCAGCGAGTTGTCAGTCTTTGCTACTAAATAGCAGCATATGTTATGTATTACTATTTTAAGCCCTATAAGCAAGGTCTTAGCTTGCCATTCTATAATACAGTAAAGTGATTACTTCATTCTAATAGATCATAGTAGAGGTTCAGTTTGCTGTCAAGAGAAAATTTATATAAAATCAAAAGATATAATCTACTAGTTATCATTACTATATGCATAAAGTCGAAGAACCTTGAGCAACCTGGCATTAAACAAGGATATACCTCACACTATTTAAAAAAAAAAAAAATGAGCAAGGTCACATCTTGCATATTGAACATTTTATCTTTAAATCTGAAATCATATTTCAGCATAATATCCATTACATAGCAAGGTTAGCGTGTGCGTGTTAATATAAAGCCATTCAGCATAGATAGGAACTCAGTAAAGGCAAAGTGACATTCTGCTTTATACCATTTCAAGTTGAACATAAGATCTAGCAAAGACTATAGTTTGCTTCTACAATAAGGGATCATAAAATTATCCACTGAATATTAAGATTACTAGGCAAAGTTAAAAGTTTGCTTCAATAAAACAAATATTAAAAATAGGGAAATTTTCTACCGCATTATACCTAGCAAGACTACTGCTTGCTTAACTGAATATACCCAGTTATCAGCAACTAGCAAGGCTCACCCTGCTAATATTAATATAAAGCCAATAGCATAGATAGGAACCTATTAAAGGCAAAGTGACATTTTGCTCTAGACCATTTCAATCTGAACCGAAGTTCTGGCAAAGAATATAGTGTGCTTCCTCAAAAAGGGATCATAACATTATCCACTAAATATTAAGATCACTAAGCAAAGTTAAAAGTTTGCTTCAGCAAAGCAAATAATAAAAGTAGGGAAATTTTCTACCGCATTATACCTAGCAAGACTACTGCTTACTTAATTGATCACACCCAGTTATCAACAACTAGCAAGGCTTAGCTTGTTAATATTAATAAAAAGCCAATAGCATAGATAGGAACCTAGTAAAGGCAAAGTTACATTTTGCTCTAGACCATTTCAATCTGATCTGAACTGAAGTTCTGGCAAAAAATATACATGTAGTATGCTTCTACAAAAAGGGATCACAAAATTATCCACTAAATATTAAGATTGTGAAGCAAAGTTAAAAGTTTGCTTCAGCAAAACAAATATAAAAAGTAGCGAAATTTTCTACCACATTATACTTAGCAAGACTACTGCTTGCTTAACTGAATACACCCACAGAGATGGCATCCTGATTAGCAAATGCAAAATATGGAACATACAACACAACCATCAGCTATATAAGTGAGACAAGATCAGCCAATGAGAAAACAAACCTACAAGACTCCACTAACCAAACAAGACATACATGAAAATAGACAATCGATCTCAGCACCACAATACAGAACAGGTATGTTGATAGGGGATACATCTAGGCAACATTATTCAAGAGAAAGAACGCAGGCAGGTCACAAGAGTTATGAAGACAATACTACAGGAAAACTACAACAAAATATGACCTTGGAATCTTCAACATATGATTTCAGGGAAAATGTATAAAATCAAACGTCTCGTACAGATGTGGAAGTGAACAATTATTTTTTAAAGAAAACGGGCCTTCAACGAAAACCGCCAGACAACTTTCAAAAGGAAATAGAACAGGATCTGGACAAAATCCAGAGACAATGCTAGAGATTGTCACTCTTAGTAGGCATTAAAGGCAACTCTCCTTATCTTAAACATCTCTGTGAGAAGAACAGGATACTATGTTTACAAGAGCATTGGTTACAGGGCTATGAAATGAATACTATCCAGGGAATACTTTCGGGCTTCGACTTTAATATATCCTGCTTTGACGATGAACAAATAGATATTGAATTACAAAATAGAAGAGGAAAAGGAGGAGTTATTACTATCTGGCCACAAAAGTTCTCACATATGATTAAAAAACTGGAAAAAGATGAAAGATTTGTAGTAATTGAAGTCCTAGCAGACAAACATAAGATGATCTTGATTAACAACTACCTACCAACCATGATGACAGGCTCAGAACCTACATATGTAACTATATAGAACATTTAGATAAACTACAAATGTATCAGCTTTAATAGAAAAATATGAGGATACTCACAATATAGTTATTGCGGGAGATTTGAATGGCTCTTTATTACCAGCGCAAGAAACAACAATCATGATAAGTTATTGAAACAGTTCTGTAGGAGACATCAACTAAGACATACTATAAACAACACTACATGTAATTGCCCAACGTTTCATCATCACAATGGAAAGTCCAACTCACAAATTGATTACATCTTAGAAAATATACAAAGTAATATCCTACTAGATACCAAAATTGAGGATCAACATCAACTAAATGGTTCTGCACATGTTCCAGTTCGAACAAAAACCACATTGGTAATATCTCTTAACAAAAGTCAGGACAAAAAACAGAAACATAAAACAATATTAAAATGGGAAGTAACCAACATTCCATCCTATCAGGACGCTATAGAAAAAGCTGTACTGGAAAACTTGTCGAACAATTCTGATGTAGATATACAAGCTGAAGACATCATAAACTTGATAGTAACAATCAACAAAACCAATGTAACAAATAAAACTGTCACTCTAAAAGGACCATCATGGAAGGCCTCACCACCTGTGAAAGAGCTAATCTCAGAAAACAAAAGGGCTTTTTATAACTGGAAACAAATTGGGAGACCAAAAGATGAAAACAGCATTGAATATATAGAAATGAAAAGGTGTAAAAGACTACTAAGAAACCAAATTAGAAGAGAGGAACATGAATACAAACTGAATTTTTACAATAATTTGATGGACAAACCAGATTCAAAAACATGTTTCCGTCTTATTAGAAAAAATAAAGCCTCCTCAAATGAAATGGCAGCAATGGTGATAAAGGGGGATCAAAATCAAGACGTATCAGACCATAAGGAACAAGCAGACCTGTTTGCACAATTCTATGAATCATTAGCAATACCATCTAATGAAGAACATTTTGATAATGACCATCTGAAAGACCAGTATTCACTCATCAATAATATTGTACAACATACTGCAAACGAAAGCATAAATACAAAATTTAATGAGGAAGATATTCACCTCTCAATTGGAAAGCTAAATACTGGTAAAACTTCAGATGGGTGTACACTTACAGCTGAACACTTTAAATATGCTGGAGAAAGTATTGTACCAAGCATTGTGAATTTATTTAACAAAATCATACAATCTGGAAAAATCCCAAAAGTCTTCAAGACAGGAATTTTAACACCGATCCATAAGAAAGGAAAAGATCTGACATTGACAACAAACTATAGGGGCATTACTGTAACATCTGTATTAGGAATTTTTTTTGAATATGCCTAAGTTGAATAATAATCAATCAGATCTGCAATTCGGATTTACAAGAGGACTATCACCTATCATGGCAGCCTTAATAGTTTCAGAAGTAATTCTACAGGCAAAACAACAAAAATCAAATCTCTATTTAGTAACACTAGACAGTCAAAAGGCATTTGATGTTGTACACCATTTGCTACTTTTGGAGAAACTTTACTATGAAGTTCCACCTGAAATCTGGAAAGTAATTCAAGATCTGTACTCTGACATGTCATCACAAGTGAAATGGAATGGACATACAAGCAAAAATTTCAATATAAAGCAAGGAGTAAGGCAAGGTGGAGTCCTTTCTACTCACCTGTATAAATCATATATCAATGATCTACCACTAGAGCTGGAAAAAAGAGGATTAGGTCTTACAATTGGACTGGAATACTGCGGCAGCCCCTTATGTGCTGATGACATAATACTTGTATCCACAGATGATGAAGAGATACAAACTATGCTAGACATAGCTTATAAGTACTCCTGCCAGCATAGATACAACATCCATCCACAAAAGAGCGCATTAATTAAAACGGAAAGAAATCGGATGAAAAGTCTGACTGAACCAGTAAAATTAGGTGAAAAGCCATTACAAACAGTCAATCAAATGGTACATTTAGGAATCATTAGAGCAAATAAGAACGAAACCAACCTAAACATTCAGGAACATATCAGTATTGCACGGAAAACGCTATATTCCCTAATTCCAGTCGGACTGAATGGCAAAAATGGACTCAACCAAGTAATAGCATATAAGATCTACCAAGCATATGTATATCCAGACTTCTGTATGGGCTCGAGGTACTTCCTTTAAATGTATCTCAAATAACGGAACTGAAGCAATTTCACATTAAAACTCTGAGATGCTTCCAATCTCTTCCAGTCCGAACAGCAACATCTGCAGTATACCTTCTTCTGGGTGCACTACCCATAGAAGCAGAGCTACATAAGAGACAACTAAGCCTGCTCTACTCAATATTAGCCTCAGAGAACACATAGCTGAAGAACCTGATGGAAAGGCAGCTGACTGTCAATAAAAACAACCCGGAAAGCTTTTTTTCGAGAATACAAGATATACTGGACTTGTACAACTTACCACCAATGTATGTGCTTGTTGATGCATTGTCAACTAAGCTTGCATGGAAACGAGGTATCAATTTGAACATAGCGGAAAAATGGACTAATAAACTGTCAGAAGAAGTTGAAGGAAAAAGTACAATGAAATTGTGTAACAGGGACATATTAAAAATCCACAATGTTCATCCAGTCTGGAGCTCATTGCCAGCAGTTACACGGAAGGCAAAGAAAGCCCAGATTAAGGCCAGGTTGCTCACAGGTACATACCTGCTTCAATCTGATATGCAAAGATTTTCGAAGGAAAAGGATGAACAAAAATGCGAACTGTGCCAAATTGAACAGGAAAATATGGAGCACTTTCTATTAAGATGTCCAGCTCTTAATGAGAAAAGGAAAATAACACTATCTAAGCTGAAACAAACTTTAATTCAATCAACTGGACAAGACAAATGGACAGAGACTATTGTAGGGAATAAAACATTATTATTGCAAACCATTATTGATGTTACAGCTGTGGCAGATGAATTAAATATCAATCAGGAAACATTTAAGGAGATCGAAATGATCAGCAGGAATCTTTGCTATGATCTCCATGTTCAGAGAACATTGATGTATAGAAGGATTAAACTTGCTGGCTGAATGGCATTAATGACCCTGGGCATGGCCAAGTTAGTAAACAGTAATTTTGTTTTACCTTTTAAAAGTATACTTTTATTGGTTTATTGATAATTAATATCAAACTTAATGAAATAATAATGATACATATTACACTAATAAAGCCAATCCCTTTTAAATATACTTAAAAGGAATAGATTTAAGGCACTAAACTATTGTAAGATATATAAATATATATCTGAGTTAACAGATGGATAAGATTGATGATTCTTTATTTTAGGATTGTAAATTTTGTAAATATATTTTATTTTTGCAAATATCTTTTACTTTTTAATACCCAAAGTAATAGTGTTATTCTAATACTAAGAGTAATAGAAAATATTCAGTGGTTCCAATTTCACGCTCATCCAGTGCATCAAAAAGTGTCGAGATTTTTTGGGCGGAGATATATCGGGGACAACTTTTTATTAGGGCCGAATCTAGTCTCATTCAATCGAACTGTCGTTCCTTACGAAATCTCAAAAATTAACTTCTGCGTAGAAACAAAAATTCTTCTCAGTATGTCAGAAGAGATTTAATAGATTAAAAAATATCAATATAAGTAAAACAAGCTAACAAAATGACTTTTATTACACACAGGTTCCGGGTTTCAGTGGTATCGGACGTATGAGAGAGGGTACAAGACTTCATGATCACCTTTGCACTTTATGTTAAGAAAATCTTCATTAGTTGAGTGTTAGTGTGTTACACGGAACATGTTTACAATGCGTCGAAATTTTGTTTAGCCATCAGTGTGTGCAGCCATGTTTGTCAAAAAATCCTAAGTACACATTTTATACCATAAAGAGCTCGCTAACGCTCGCATATCAAGACTAGTACAACATACAAGTCAGCGATACACACATACAAATGTAACTGATAAGTGCATTGAACTTGTCATCATTCTGGATGAAGTTCGAATTCCTCCATCGAAATTCAGAAAGGTATGTCTAAAACAGTGCACTGGACGTTTCAAATTGTCGATGTAGTTTTCGTTTCACGCACATCCACAATAACCACATATAATATTCCCTATATTTTGAATGTGGATATATCTGGATTGTTTCGTTTCACTGTATTTTGTTTCTGTTTCTTTTATCACTTTACATGGACCCTTTTAAAATTGCGCTTATTTACGCCGTCCATTTGAAAGTTGTGAATTTACGCTGCTACTCTATAGGATTACCATAGAATTAACCACGAAAATACATATAGCTTGGAATCAAATCTCAACAAGATTAATACGTCCTGTATTGCTGTATTTAAGGTAGCTAATTAACATGACAAACTTATGAACTGTCTATATGCAGTAAAGTACTAAAAGTAATGAAATAATCAAAATCAGGTCTAAAATCTTGATTCCTTTTAAAATTGTGTTGTTTCAAAGTGTTTAATATTGTCTTCCTGAAAGAACAGAAAATGTATTCAATCCAGATTACGATTGTAAAAAATAAACTGATTCCCTAATGGTAACAGTAGTTCGCAAGTATTTTGAACCAGTCATAACAGGAAATTATTTATTCGAACCGAAAATGCATATCACATACTGGTTTACGAAACAATAGATAAGGGGATCATATCAGTATTGAAATTAAAGGTATCACTTGAAATGTGTCGGTCGTGAGTGACGACCTTGAAGAAAGTTTTTTCCCAGACATAATTTAAAATGAAAACTTTAGAGAAAAAGGATGAATCAATCGTAAAAGATAATGACCAGACCGTTAAAAACAAATTTAGGTTTGCTTGGTTTGACAAAAAGATGTCCTGAGCCCTGAAAAATGAAAACATACGAAAAATCGATACCACTGGAAAAGCATTCTTTGCAATGATGTCTGGAATTATGGATGGAGAGGTTGTAGTGCATTGGTTGATCACATGTCAACAATTAAGCATACTATATACAGTAAAAAATAAGATTCAGTTGCACAGAGACAATTACACACTCTTTATTCCCGAGTCTGCTAGTGTTCTGAAAATATCAAAATGCAGGAGCTTTCGGGGGCTTCACCCCCTGGTCCACTACATAGGCTATACCCCTGCTTGGGGGTTTAGTCAGCGCCAACCCCCGGCCTATTTTTCCAGCTTTTTTTATTCCAAGCACACTTTCATCTCTTGTTTTCTACTTGGATCAATGTTGAAATATTATAAGCAATATTATTTCTTTTTTATTTGTATTTTCAGATATACATGTATATAGTGTTAATATACAATGGAATCTCAATATGAGAAGAAGATAGAGGTATGTTAAATTATGATCTTTGTGCCAATGTGTGGCGTCACTCGTAGACCGCATCAGTGGTGTAATGGTTAGCATGCTCACCTCTAGTATGGTAGATCATGAGTTTGTGCCTTGATCAAAGACTAGGACATTTGTATTTGCTGCTTCTCTGCCAAGAGCAAAAATGGTTGGCTTGGAATCAGGATAATGTGTCTGAGTGGAGCGTACATGTCTTCCCACAGACTGTTGTTTCAGTGAGCTAGAACTAAAACGTATTAAAATCTAAACATGTTGGTCTAGTATACTATAAATCGGACATCATCATCGTCTTTTCGAAAAGTAACAAATTCTCGCTATGATATACCTGTAGCTGAAAAATTGTTCACTTGGCTTTAGCAATCATCAGGTGCTCACTCGCAGGTCAAATTTAGTGACTGGTATCTTTGCAATATTTTATTGTTCCTACAAAATAAGTAAGGACAAGAAAAAAAATTGTCAACTTTGAATTCTGTTAATTGTATTTTTTCCTGACACACAATACTTAATTGGTTTTGCATACAGGTACCTGTACATGTATGTGTATATAAGTTGGATCCAATGTGAAAGATGTAAAATGATTTTAAACTCTTTTTTTTTTAAATTCGATTTGTGACATTTTTTCGTGTTCCATTCAAGATTTTAATCATCAATTTGTTTTAAATATTTTTTCTATCATACTCGTGTGAAAGGTTTATATTTTTCACTTCATTTTTGAAAAATAATTGGCTATACAGTATACTACAGAATATAAGGCATACATTAGATTGTTCATTGGTTGCTGAATGACCCATAATTCGATTATTAGGAAGGTAAATGTAGCTATTAGACAGATTTTTATTTTATGTTTTCACCACTAGCAAAATAGTGTTTTTAATCAAATATGTTTGTGCCTATCTAAATCCAGGCCCAGAATTTCCAAAGGCCTGTGCTGTGGTCCTTTTTTGTGTTCAGTGGCTTGAGATCGGAAATAGTTGTTTGTTGGTTTTCGTTGATATCTGTTGGAATTGTTGATCATCACTTTTAATAGACTTTCTTTATATCATTGTAAAACTAATATTAGGGGCCTATATTACCTATGTAATCAGTGCCGATCACCACTAACGTTGTGAGTTCAAATTCTGCTTATGACAAGGTGTACTCAATACAACATTATATGATCAAGTTTGTCTGTGACTTGCGACAGGTCTGTGGTTTTCACCGGGTACTCTGGTTTCTTCCACCAATAAAACTGACTGCCACGATATAACTGAAATATTGTTGAAAGTGGCATTAAACACCATAACTCCTTACCCTAAAATTAATATTATGATACTGTATTTGTATCATGTTTTTTTTTTTAACTATTAGTAAACAATGAACAAATAATATTTTATTTTAGGCTCGACATCTTCTACACTCATGACATCTTAGATGTACTAATTGCAGTACTACATTTTAAAAGATATATACCATACATGTGTTTTTTTAATATTATTACTTTAAATTTTGTATAGGACCTTATGCAACAGAATTACCAATTAAAATCATTGGTAGAGGAGAATAAAAGTAAAGAAGACTGGTACAAAGAAGAAATTTCACAGTTAGAAGAGGCAATCAGTAGAAATGATTCGAAAAAATGTGATAGAGCCAAGGAAATAGAACTGAAAGAAAAGGTTTGAATACAGACAAATTATGGGACCGTCGTGGTCGTGATTGTATGGTAGTTGGATTTACAACTACCTGTGTAATATGTGCCTATCACCACTAAAGTTGTGAATTCGAACCCCATTAATGGCGAGGTGTACTCTATACAACATAATGTGATGAAGTTTGTCAGTGACTTGCAATAGGTCGTTGGTTTACTCCGGTTTCCTCCACCAATAAAACTGACTGCCACTATATAACTGAAATATTGTTGTAAGTGGCATTAAACACCATAAAACCAAACTAATCATGTAGAAGTTAAATTGATGGTTTTAAGTCAAGATACTAATTTTAGTACAGTACAGAAAGGGACATGCCGTGATCAATCACTGTGATAGTGGTCATGTCTAGGAGAGTGATGGGGATTAAAAATTTTAATTCATGTCGGTGATCAGGGGGCAATAAAACACCAGGTGTTAATCTTGTAATCAAGTGTGTCGTTTTACAGGTAAACTAGTCAGATAAGATGTGCAGGTGAAATTACGTTTTTAAATCGCCTATTTTTTTTTCAGGTACTGTCTCCGATTCCCCTCAGAATTAAAAAAAAAACATTTTTATTTCTTTCCTCAAAACATAAAACATCCTTGAACATAATCCCGGGAATGAAATCCCGAGATCGAGAAAATAGCACGAGAACGGAGAGTTCATTTGAATTGATGAATAAAATGTAAATAATAAATGATTATTCAACTTCAATTCAGTGAAATCATGGGTTGTGCAAATATGTTTCAAATTTTTTTAACCTTGGCTGTGTATTGCATATCTACACCTAGTATTTTATTGACACATGTACACGTGACCTGGCTTGTGCACAAATGAAGTTGCATAAACACATGCGCGATATACGTGATTTGTTACGTTTTAAAGGGTATTTCCAGTTCAACATTACATTTTAGTTCACTAATATTTTACGTTTTAAAGCGTATTTCCAGTTCAAGATTACATTTTAGTTCACTAATATTTTTTATACGTTCAGTAATTTTTTTTATTTTAATCTTCGTAGAAAACCCAGTTAAAACCCTTTTCATTGTAGAAATACGTACTAAATAATTTTTATACCTGTAAACGGTCATTGAAGAATTTGATTAAAAATTAACGAAACAAATATTTATAAACAGATCGTTCAAAGAAGTACTACATGTCCAAAAGTCACTAAATTTACGGATATATTTTGGAAATTAGCGACTAATCTGCAGAAAGTTTAGAAACGTGAAAGGAAATAAGGAATTAACCTTTATCATGATTTTACCCCTACAAATGTTTGACATTACACAGTATCTGACCAAAATCAAATGTCACCAGTTTATTTATTTATTTATTCAAATTCAAATCTTAATTGGCTTTCAACCCAATAGATTTATGACAAAATACAGTAAAAAAAACTCAGTTTATGGAACAAATTAAAAGCATGCTCATAGTTTTCCGCTTTTTGTTCATTTTGTAGCCATTAGGCTACGTAAATTTGGATTGTTATAGGTTTTTGTTTGCAATTTTAAAGAAAATTATTTTCATCTATAGCGAAATTACGTAACAAGCCATGTGTGTAAAACAGTTTACTTGAATTGTTAATTTTTTTTCAATACGACAGGTAAAAGTCCAAAACACAAAATAAACCAATAATCAATTTTAAGTCTGCTCTTTACCAACTAAACACTAAAAACCCGCGCTTGCAAAGTCCGTGTTTCAAAAACCAGCGACTGCGGTTTAACTTATAAACAAAAAATACATTGATGAAGTAGCCCGTATTTACGAATATTTCAATACATACTGAATACAACCCAACAGTAGAAAAAAAAAAGAGAAATTAAAATTAAACAAGATAAAGTTCAGTTGCGGTTTCAACAAAATTCTTAATATAGAACTCGAGGTCATAAAGTAGAACTTTCTAAAACAAACGAAAACGATAACAAGACAGACATTCTTTGGCAATGAAAAGCAACAAACAGTCAAATATTAACAGCAAGAGGATACAAAATTAATTGTCAAAAATACATCCTTCAGTAGCAATAATTACGGCTTACGATATTAAAAGTCAACAGGTAGAACAGGTAACGTTAATCTCTTAATTGGCGGTAAAATATCAATCGGCGCACAGGTGACCGAGAGCCATAAAATTTAATCCCCACCACCTTGTTTTATGGTCCTTTTTAGGTCTATCACAGTGGGTTTATGTCCGTGATGATATGTCTAAAGGATTAAAAATTATGTCTCTCGGAGTAATCAATCACGGTATGTCGCTTTCTGTACTGTACCATAAGTTTATCTAATTTATTGGATACTCCTCATTAGTTTCCTGGTGTGACTTCAATCTGAATACTGTTGGCATTGTTATTTTTGGGTATGAAAAAATCATGAAATAAATTGGCTTTTTTTTTCATGCTAAATTTTGACATGGAGTAATATATTCACATTTAAAGGGATATTGTCTACCAGCTGCGTAATTTTTTCATACCCAAAATTATTGTCGATTTCCATACTGATCTTCATAAAATGATGATTCAACACCGAATTATTGACGAATACGCTCCGAAACGTTGTTTTTTCGACTAAAAAAGCTGACCATCGTTACCGGAAGCTAATTAATTATGCACTGACCTGGGCGAGGCCAACTTTATTTATTTATCTATTTTTATGTCAGTAGCCTGGATGCTGCAGCATGGATATTGAGGTAAGTTTCTATAAAAGTTGAAGAAAAAAGCTATTTGCGAACCGATTGTATCTAAAAGACGTAAAATAAATAATTTCTGTATCAGGAATAGATTTTTTTTAATGAAAACTACATGCCTTAACAGATTCAGCCGATATTTCCACGATAACCATTGAAAACATGCCAGGAGGCACCCCATGGGGACAAGCTCAACTACGTATTTTCGATCAAAAATGTTTGCCGCCGTTAAAAATAACTAAATTAGTTTTTTCTTCTTACAAGTTATGAAGTTGTTCTCCGAGATTTTGATACGTGTTAAATTAATTTATTTTAGCCAGTTTTACCGACAATATGAAAACAGAGACATACATGTAGAACACAGTGAAATACATGTCTGATGAAAACGAATGACGTAGCCAGTGTTGTTTTATTTGTTAATTGACTGGAATGTTTCAGAGAAATTTGGGCTGGATTAGAAACAAGAGACCTTACTTCTAGTTCCACAAGACAGTTGCTGCAAAATAATATGGGACTGACCATTTACCTTGTTTTTTCGCCATAGAATTTTTTTTTTCAGACGCCACAGAAATCATATTTTCTTATTTTCCGGCGAAGTGCCAATCTAATTAAAACAAGGTGAACTGTGATCTAATGCTCACTTATGATACCCCTGCCACTTCCCATGATATGGGGTACCTATATGAAGCTTGTGACCAAATACCGGATTTCTGCCATCAATAGTTGTTGAGAAAAATGTGCATATATGTTCAATGTGTATAAAAACGTCGGCAAACAGGAAGTAGGAATCTGATGGTTCCAAAAACGCTTCCCACGATATGGCATACCTATGTGAAGCTTGTGACCAAATATCAGATTTCTGCCACCAATAGTTGCTGAGAAAAATGTGACGAAAAATATTTTGGAAGGACGGACAGACAGAGGTTAAACAATATACCCCCCTCCCCCTTCGGGGAGTGGGGGTATAATTAGATCTAAAATAGGGAGCAAGTGCGTAGATCTAATTTTAATTAGATTGGCGAAGTGCTGGAATAATTTCAAAATTTTGTATATGATTATACTGTGAAAATGTCAAGTCGGAATATATTTTTTTCTTCAAGATTCAGAATCAAAATATTTTTTTAGGAAAAAATAATATAAAATTAAAATTGAATAGCTTGAGGGGTAAATTGATTAAAAAATTTGCAAGACCAAAATGGTTCTCCCATATACCAACAAAAAAACGAAATAAAACTGTGGTCATAAGAAAGTCCCACGAGAAAATCTTTCCTTCCAAAATAAAACTTTTTTTTATTTCTCTAAACTGTATTTGTGCAAACTATTTCACTTATAATGAATTATATTTCTTTTTTAAATAGAGCTCATTTTTCTAGATGAATGTATAACCATCTGTCTTTACTCTGTTTTTATTAAATCTCTTGTCTTTATTACAGGACTTTGATTGGATTGTCCTTGATGAGGAAGTGTTGAGGGTTGTTAGAATGTTTCGAGAGGAACTTGTAGTAATGCCCCATGACAAGGATTACAACAGATCCAATAGGTATGCAGCCTACCGCCAGTATACCATTTGGGCACATGGCCGACTTGAAGCTGGGGTCAGATGTGTGATCCCAAGCTGTTGTACTTGGAAAATTAGGGACAAGTATCCTGATCTATATGGACAATACAAGGGTTTCATTCCTAGACGATTTAATTAAAACTTGTTCATGAAATATTTTGTATTTTATCCCATATACCCTAATGATAAAGTTTACCACTTGCTTTCCCTATGGTCGGTGGTTGTCCCGGTACTCTGGCTTCCTCCACCACTAAAACTGGTCGCCATGATATAGCTGAAATATTGCTGAAAGTGGCATTAAAACACCAAAAATTAAAAATAAATCAACCCTAATGAGTTGTTAATTTCACAAGTTGGTCAGTTGGAATTGTAAATTTAATTTGAAAGTTTTGCCATCTTATTATTATTTTTTTGTTCTATCAAGCACTGACAACTTCTTCTAAAATGGACTGAAAGTCTTTTATATAATTCAAAACCAAACTTGGCAGAGATGTTTTCTATGAGGTCCTACACAAGAGTTGTTACTTTTGTGCAGATTACTTTTCATCATTTTGACTTAATTTTTCTTAACTGAAACATATATCTCCTTAGATATTTAATGTATGATTTATGTAAATGAATTTTCTTAATGGAATTTATTTAACAAATAATGTAGAATGGTTTACTAGAAAACATATAAAGTTTATTGACATCTAAATAAAAAAATATGTTATGAAATTTAAAAAAAAACTCCCCCCAAAGTGGCAATCACAACATGATCAAAAGATATTCTTCTATGTTTAATTGCAATCAAAACTATCACAAGTACAAACAAAATATTAAGTATGGCTTCAAAGACTTGATATCCAAACAAATAATATCTCAATTTCAATGGGGTTTAAAAATTTCAGTGAAAACAGCTCTAAAATTTTAAATTATATTTTATTAAACCTCTTTACCTAAATTAACGATTTAATTTTCATATTTAGACTGAGAAATTATGCATATTTTTAAGCAAATGTTTAGAATCAGAATGATTTGGTTTTTTTTATCTTCTGAATTATATATCAAGGACACCCATGTAAATGGTGTGAAATTTAGTAATAATGATTGTTACATAATTTGGTGTCATAGATAAGACCTTAATTACAAATTTTATCTGTGGCTCAGGTTAACTGCTAGTTTATTATCCACAATAAACTATTGACAAGATGTTTGAAATTATTTGATATATATTATTAAAATGTGCAAATGTATTATAATATTTACTAATAGTATAAGATGGAATGAATATTGATCATAGTGATAAGACACAACTTATTTTATGAAAAAAGGAAAATGAGAATTGCTATTTATAATTTACAACGTAAATGATATATTTATTAATTAACCATAAAATTTTATCTTATAATGGATAATTATAAAATCATAAACTCGGCCAATATAAAAAAAACTAAGTCAATATCGATATTGGTTTAGTTTTTTTATATTGGCAGAGTTTATGATTTTATATTGTAAAGACAGTTTAGGTTGTATTGACAACAATAATATAGAGTTAATTAATAATGTATCTTATTGCATGTAATGATCACATTAAAACTGAATTGTAATTCATTGTTCTGAGTAAGAAATACATTAAAAAAGGAGATATTGGATGGATGCATATGAGACAAAATTATAACATAAAACACTAATATTGGTTGTCATGACATTAAATGTAATCAGTAATGTAATCGATTACATTTACAAAGTAATTGTAATTTAATCGATTACATTTGAAAATTGATGTAATCGTAATGTAATGTAATCATGAAAATTGCAAAGTAATTGTAATGTAATCGATTACATTTGAAAGTAATTGACCCCAAGTCTGACTTCTACGGACTTGACCATGGACAATGCAGCAGGTTTGCGACTTTCGATTGACCCTTCTGAAGCCTATGACCAAATATCAGATTGCTGCCATAAACAATTACTGAGAAAAATGTTATGAACATCTTGGGACGAACGGACGGACAGAGGTAAAACAGTATATCCCCCCCTTCCGGTGGAGCGGGGGTATAATAAAGCTCCTATGACATATGATCATGCATGGTTCTGTTATTAGGACAAAATTTCAAGTATGTAAGTTACAACTGAAACATATGAAATTAACATGACAAACTTTATAGTGAAGTTGAGGCTAGGTTCAAAATCTTCATCGTCAGAATCATCACCAACATCACTGCCCTCTTCAATAATATCTATTGAGAGACTAAGAATAAAAAATAATTGTTTATTACAGTGTATGTGTATAATATCGAAACAAATTTTGTTATATGGTTCTGATGTGCAGCTGTATAACGAAAAAGCTTTTCAAAATAATATTAAATCTATAATCTAAATACATGTATCCAGCACACATCTACACAACCCAATATAAAGAGACAAAATTACATCAAAGTTCCAGGAAAAAATTTGGTGCGCCAGACGTGCGTCAATTCTGTCCCAGTTTGGTTTCATTCCGTTTCAGCTTGTGGATTGATGAAAATGTAACGATGACGCAGAAGCCAACATGATCCCTATATAATATAATTCTAGTAGTATCACTATGCAAGCCACAATAATTAATAGGAAACTGTTATACAAGTGACTGTGTTGAACAATATTGACAATGTTACCTATAAACATAATGTAGAATATGTCTAATCTTTAACAATATGAACATACTCAAATGGGTTCACAAATGAACTCGATTTCTCCAGTTTCATCCGTTTCGTTGAAATGTGATGGCTGCTCATTTCTTCTACTCTAGAAATACCTTGGTCAGAATATCTAAATCAAAAGTACAAATATCAATCGCTACAAAATCACATTTGTCTGAAATTACCAGTTTTTGTAGTAATTTGCCTAAAAAATTAAGATAATTTTACAAAAACCTGCATGATTTTAACACAAACATGGGCCATCGGTCTACCGTTAAATTCACACACTGTGAAACATGCAAATTGCTATGGATCTTCGCATTATTTCTTAAAAATCTTGTTTATAAATCATACTTACAAGATCCAAACAAACAAGGGCAAAGCGTGGCATATCCCCTCGCCTAAAAATTTGACACGGTGACCTTGACCTTTGACTTTGAAAATCAATAGGATTCCAGATTCTCTTAAGGACTAAGTATGTACCAAGTTTGGTCAAAATCCATTGAAGGATGTTGATTCTAGAGTGTTCACAAGGATGCTACGTGGTAAAATTTTGACCTGGTTATTTTGACCTTTGACCTTGAAAATCAATAGGGTTTCAGATTATCTTAAGGACTAAGTATGTACCGGTACCAAGTTTTGTCAAAAATCCATTGAAGAATGTTGATTCTAGAGTGTTCACAAGGATGTTACGTGGTAAAAAATTGAGCCTGTGACCTTGATCTTTGACATATGACCTTGAAAATCAATAGGGTTCCAGATTCTCTTCAGGACTAAGTATGTACCAAGTTTGGTCAAAATCCATTGAAGGATGTTGATTTTAGAATGTTCACAAGGATGTTACGCAGTAAAAATTTGACCAGATGACCTTGACCTTTGACCTTGAAAATCAATAGGGTTTCAAATTCTCTTAAGGACTAAGTATGTACCAAGTTTGGTCAAAATTCATTGAAGGATGTTGATTCTAGAATGTTCACAAGGATGTGACGAACGGACGGTAGCATTACTATATCCCTTCGCAACTTCGTTGGCGAGGGGATAAAAAGCAGTTCAAATGACAATTCTTTAAATAGAAAGCCTTTATATGAAAAATACATATTGATTTCCCTCTATCATGTATATGTTGATAATTCTAAGATAGTAAAGTATAATTTTGGCTCCCTGAACTAAAAATTATGTCCAAAATTGTTGAAATGTAGTAAAAAACTAGTTAATGTAATGTTTTTAGAATAGTCAAGAAATAAACTTGGTTTGCATAAGGAAATTGAAAACGATTTTCATTTAGCCATAGTCTAAAATATGCATTTCAGGACATTTCAGTAAAATTTTATAGTCACATATATAGAAAAGTTTCTGAAACTTGCAAATTTCTATGGATCTTCATATTATTTTTTAAAAACCTTGTTTATGTATCATACTTACAGGATCCAAACTAAAAATGCTACTGAAATGACACTTATTTAAATGGAAAGCTTTTTATATAAAAGATACATACTGATTTTCCACTATGGTGATAATTCACAGACAGGAAGATATAATTTTGGCTCCAATAACAAAGTTTTATGTTCAAACTTGTTGAAAAGTACTTAAAACCTTATTTATGTAATGTATTTCCAGTACCCAAGATATAACCTTGTTTGCATAAAGGAATTGAAAATGATTTTCATTTAGCCATGGTCTAAAATATGCATTTTAGGACATTTCTGAAACTTTCAGTAAAATTTTGTAGTTATATATAAAAAAAGTTCTGAAACTTTTCAATGGATATTATTCATATTTCTTCAAAACCTTGTTGATAATTATATATTATACTTACAGGATCCAAACTAAAAGTGCAATTGAAATGAAGCTTCTTTAAATAGAAAGCTTTTATTTGAAAAATACATACTGATTTTCCATTATAGTGATAATTCGCAGAAAGTAAGGTATATACTTTTGGTTCCCAAAACTAAGTTTCATGTCCAAGTTGTTGAAATTTGATAAAATTAAAAGCTTAATTATATGTTGTATATCAAAGAAATAAATTTGCTTGAATAAAAAGAACTTTATAGGGTTTTCATTAAGCCATGTACAGTTTTAATTCTTGCATTAAAAATGAATTGATTCGATATTTTTTTCTAAATTGATAATAATAAACTGCATTGCCATTGATATCATTTTTGCACTCCCATTTCCCCTTTGCTGGCCTCTTAAAATTTGTGTTTGTTTACCTCGCAAATACGGCCGTTTTATGCTACTCATTGACAATAATTTGTTGTTGCCAGGTGCAAAATTACATATATTGATTAATATCTACCGAAAATGATCATAGGCATCATCATAAATTCATAAAATATGAAAAATGATTGAGAAAAGAAGGCAACATGCTCGACTTACCTATCAACAATAATCAAGCAAAATCTTTGCCACTTCAGCGTGAGATTTGATGCGTAGCACTTCTTTGAGTTCGCTCCATCCAACGGCAACGGTCCAACTGATCCCCTACATATATCCTGCATTTGTTCCATTTGGAAGATACTTCACTTCTATTCATATTTCTCTCTGAATCCGTCAAAGTCCGTTTTCTTCCACGCGTTGACGTTTCTCTTTTGCCCAAGAACCACATGTTGTTTATTGTTTCTAAACAGTGCGCATGCTCAAGACGTGTTCACATAGAAGGCCATATGAATAGATTTGAATATTGTCATCCAGACAATAATTCTGATAACGATAGTTTTGGGTCTTTTTTGTCCAAAAAATCGTATCTTTTGCAGCATAACTCGGTGTTAATCTTCATTTTATGAAGGTCAGTACGGAAATCGACAATAATTTTGGGTATGAAAAAATTACGCAGCTGGTAGACAATATCCCTTTAAAATAAACAATGGGTGGTAACAAAATGAAAAATACCACACCGTCAAAACATCACAAATACTGTTCATGACCTCTCTAATTAGCTCACCTGGCCTTTAGGCCATGTGAGCTATTGTCATCACTTTTCGTCCGTCGTCCGTCCGTCAACATTTCACATTTTAATCTTCTCCTCAGAAACCACTGGGCCAATTGCAACCAAACTTTGGTGGAATGGTCCTTGGATGGCCCCCTTCCAAAATTGTCCGGTGATCCCGACTTCCAACCAAGATGGCCGCCAAGCTAAAAATAGAAAAACAAATTTAACTGCAGCTACATGGCAATGAGTAGTTTAATATATATTCCAGGTTTTTCTGTAAAATTTTTCTTTCAGCTGATTTATACCGATTATGCAAATTAGGCATATTTTGATAAAAGATCACATTTAAATCTTCTTCTCTGAAACCGCTGAACCAAATTAAACCAAACCTGGCAGGGATGGTCCCTGGGTGGGTCCCTTTCAAATTTGTGTCCGACAGCCCCGCCCTCCATCCAAGATGGCCGCCATTACTAAAAATAGATATTTCTTCAAATGGCCAAAACTGCTTTATTTTAAGCCTGAATGTGCCCAAATTTGAACTGTATAAGCATAATGATGAGCTTTTTAACATATATTATGGGATTTTTTATGAACTTTGGACTTTTGCCGATTTTGACCGATTATGCAAATTAGGCATAAATAAGCAAAAAATCATTTAAAAATCTTCTTGTTAGAAACCACTAGGCCAATTTCAACCAAACTTTGTCTGAATGATCCTTAGGTGGTCCCCTTTCAAAATTGTGTCCGTCAGCGCCGTCCTGTATCCAAGATGGCCGCCATTACTAAAAATAGAAATTTCTTCAAATGGCCAAAACTGCTCTATTTTAAGCCAGAATGTGCCCAAATTTGAACTGTTAAAGCATAATGATGAGCTTTTAAACATATATTACGGGATTTTTTATGCACTTTGAACTTTTGCCGATTTTGACCGATTATGCATATTAGAAAAAAGAGGGGATGAAATTTTAAAAAAATCTTCTCCTCTGAAACTACTGAGCCAATCTCAACCAAACTTTGCTGAAATGATTCTTGGGTGGTCCTCTTCCTAAACTGTGTCCGGCATTTCAGAATTTCGACCAATATGGCCGCCACAGCCGAACTTAATTTAACATAAGACCCTATGGGAAATTCCCATAAAAATCTTCTTTTCTGAAACCATTTGCTCAATAAGAACAAAATTTTGATGAAATAGTCATTGGATGATTCTCTTCCAAAAATATGTCTGGCGGTTCGGCCCTTTGACCAAGATGGCCCCCACAGCCGAACTTAGCTTAACATAGGACCCTATGGGAAATTCACATAAAAATCTTCTCCTCAGAAACCACTGGGCCAATTGCAACCAAACTTTGGTGGAATGATCCTTGGATGGCCCTCTTCCAAAATTGTGTCCGGTGATCCCGACTTCCAACCAAGATGGCCGCCAAGCTAAAAATAGAAAAAAGGGGGGATGAAATAAAAAAAAAATCTTCTCCTCTGAAACTACTGAGCCAATCTCAACCAAACTTTGCTGAAATGATTCACATAAAAACCATCTTGTCTGGAACCAATAGCTCAATTAGAACCAAACTTTGATGGAATAGTCATTTGATGGTCCTCTTCCAAAATTGTGTCCGGCAGTCGTGCTCTCCCACCAAGATGGCTGCCGCAGTGCAGTTGCGTTGTTTTTGAAAGCAGCTTTGATCCAGGTGAGCGATTACAGGCTCCTGGGAGCCTCTGGTTTTCAGTTATTGTTGCTTAACGCCAACTCAGCAATATTTTTCAGCTACACATGTATATCATGGTAAGAACAAGTTAATTTTCAATGAGATGATGATGAAGTCCACTTCGTACAAAACCAACATGCTTAGCTGGATTTTGATAGTGCTAGCTCACTGAAACAACAGTCCACGGATAGACATGTCGCTTCACTCGGTCACATTTTCCGGATTCCAAGGATACCAGCTCTTTCTCCTTAGCGCTGCCTACTTAGCGGAGAAACAACAACTCAATTTTTGGTTTGACCCGATCTGGGCTCGAACCCACAATCTACTGCACTCGAGGCAAGCACGCTAACAATTTCACCACCTATTAAGTTCTAATTTTCAGCATTATGAGGCCTAAATTAAAAAATTGTTTGTTTGCCATTCTCCGACTCAGATTTTTTTGTGTGGGTAGGTAGGTAGGTATATTTTTTTATTTTTCGGAACCAGACATATGTTTAAAATATTAAGCATATACATTGTAGTATGAATATACATGTACTGAGCATGCATGAAGCTAAATATACATCCGTGCATGTTTCTGTTTTAGATTTAGATACATGAACCTTGCATTTTTGGGGCTATATTGCATGTGTTATCGACACGAACTATGGAAAGACTACGAGAATTCCGAATATATCGGAAACCGGAACTTTACTAAAACAACGAAAATTTCGAAAATAATATTTTTTTTTAAACGACAATAACATCTTTTGAGTTGCATGGATTTTTTTGGATCGGTCGGCTGACGGCAAACAATCAATATTTTAATTTAAGCCTGAATACTATAATAAACAACAAAATATAGCACACTGTCGGAACAGTTCCAAAAATCTAGATAAAACGTAGAAACACTATCAATAACCCTAACACATAAACATGAATGCTCACTCTCCTACTCACTTGGCACAAGCACTTCAATAAAAAATAAAGTGCCACGGTTAAACTAGTTGTATGATCATCAAATCGTAATATCACTTCGCCAAACACAAGAGTTGTGAGTTTGACTCAAGGTTGTGATAAGGTGTACTTAGATCGATGCAACTGTACATTTTAAATTTTCAACCTGAATACATGCCAAATCCAAATACAGTCCATGCGGTCACCTGTATTAAAAGGTCACCTTTTTCTTGTCCCGTCAAGGCGTCATAGAAAATTTTATATGAATTGAACCTCTTTTAAGAGGTCACCTGTCTTATAAGGCCACTTTTTCTTGGTCCCAAGGGTGACATCTTAATACAGGTTTGACTGTACCTGTCTATACTGAACAATAAAGTATTAATCACAAAGTAGTTCAGATTAGACAGGCCGCTCTGGGCTAAATAACTAAATAATAAAGATACCATACACAATACATGTATGCTGTATGCATGTATATAATTTTGACTTCTTCATTTTTGTCAGATAAGTTCTTTAAGACTTGAGTTGGAGTCAGCACAACAGGGAGAGAAAATTCAACATGAAAGAATTACTTTATTAGAACAAATTGTGAAAGAAAATCAACAATTGAACCCTGAACTTAGTGGAACAAAAACTGATTGTGATGAAACTATGGGAATAAGTAGAGAGGAACAATTTGCACAGTTACATGAAGAGATAGTAGGTTAAATATAGTCATCATGGTGGATTTTTATTATGTCATAATGTTTTTTTTTTGTAAACAGTAGAAGGCCTCTCATAGTCATGATCATATGGTAGATGAATTAATGCAATCAGTGCCTATCACCACTAATGATGTGAGTTAGAATCCCACTCAGGCGAGGTGTGCTCAATGCAACATTATGTGATTAAGTTTGTGGCAGGTCTGTGATTTTCTCCGGGTACTCCGGTTTCCTCCACCAATAAAACTGACCACCATGATATAACTGAAATATTGTTGAAAGTGGCATTAAACACCATAACCCTAACCCCTGTATACAGTAGTTCTGTGGCTGTTTCTTATAAAGCCACTCCTTCTCTTGAGTGGGACAATTTAATATTTTCTCTCCGAGCATCTGAAATCTGGCCAGATAAGAGGCGTGACCTTATAGTACTATTGTATCAAATTTTGTTGCACTTCAATAACATGGGTTTCAGTCAATCAATATTTTCTAACCTTTTACACATTTCTGACTATATGATAAGAATAAGATTAATTTTGACATATCCACTTTCTTTGTTATACCGCCACTCCCCAAAGGGGGAGGGGGGTATACTGTTTTACCTCTGTCCTTCCGTCCTTCCGTCCATCCAAGATATTTTTCGTCGCATTTTTTTAACAATTAATTACATGTCAGGATTTGAAAAATGGAAGCATTATTTTATGCTTGGAAATAGGGGATAATAAGAAATTTCGATAAATGGCTATTTGTGTGACTAAAATAGTTTTTAATTTATTCTTCTTAAAATTTAGATTAGAAAAATGGAAGTATTATTTTATGTTTGGAAATGGTGGATAATAAGAAATTTCGATAAATGGCTTTTTGTGTGACTAAAATAGTTTTGTTTTTATTCTTCTTAAAATTTGGTAATGTAGTTTTCTTATTAAGAAAGAAAACTAAATCAAAGCAAACTTGTATATATATATATATATATATATACGTCTGAAAATTAAACCAAACAGTGTTAGAATTAGATTTTAGAGCTGTCAAATTTTTGTTCTTCCCTTGACGGGATTTGAACCCACACCATTGATACACTGCAGCACCATTCGCTTAGCCTTACGTCCAGCGCCCTCGACCACATCCACTTCCTTAATTATTTCTGGAATACAGTACAAACATAACATAAAGCAGTTTGTGTTAGGCTAATTGTACTAAGTATAATCCACTGAATAAATTATGTAACATTAGCTCTTAATAGGCCAACTTAAATTAATTATATTGTAATCACAACAACATAGAAATTGTGACTTTAGCCTGATTTACAATTTTAAATAAAATGTATGTACAGTATTGCCTTGCTAATAAGCCCATCCCTACTGCAATAAAAATGCAGCTTTATAAGAGGTGTGACCTCTCTTGATGAGGACGTACAATTTCTTAGCATTTTATTATTTCAATGCATCAGAAAACTGGCCTGATAAAAGGGATGGCCTTTGGTGGAAGTGGCCTTATAATAGGGATGGCTTTGGTGGAAGCGGCCTTATAATAGGAATGGCTTTGGGGTGAATGGCCTTATAAGAGGGGAGACTACTGTTATACATGTATAAAGGTTAATTAATGTGGGTATGTATTGAAATGAATTTTTTGTAAAAAAATACAATATTTTTCTTAAAAAAAAAATTTCAGGCAGCATTGAAAGCCCAGAGAAGAACAGATAAAACAGATATGTTGGCCTTAAAATTAGAAGTAGACACATTGAAACATACTTTGGCAACAAATGAAGAGGAGCTTGTATCAGTAAAAATTGAGTGTTCATCTTACTGCAATCTGTTAGAGGTAAAGAATGTATATAGATTGACTGATTGTTGGTTACTTAACATACAGCTGCAAATATTTTATGGAAAACCTTTTATGTAATGAAGCTTGCTTGTGACTTTAAGTATGTAGGTTTTTCAGTTTCATCCATTCCAGTGTTAGCGCCGTTGTGGTCGTGATTGTATGGTAGTTGGATTTACAGCTACCTATGCAGACCTCGACATTAACGTTTGTCCGATTGTCCGGTACCAGTGAAAACTGACGTCGGACAAGTAGATCTTTTATCACGGTTGTCCGATGGGACAAATGAAAAAATGACTGTCCTATCTTTTGAATGTTATTTTCTATGATAAAAATGCGTTGCTTTGTCATTTTTACAGACTTAAGCTTCGTAAATAATTATTTTAATGTGTTTAAAAATATCGGTTTCCATTGAAGTACACTATCGCTAATTACAATGGTGAACCAAGAAATTTTCAGAACATATATTTGATCCGTATCTTTTCAGCGATTTGATTAAACGACAACTGGCATTAAGTAATCATAATGAAAAAGAAAGAAATGTGTTTATAGTGTTTCCTTCCCCTATGTAATAATTCCCTGGAAACGTAAATAAAATGCCCATCGGCATGGATCTATGATATCCCCTGATCTCAGATTTACAATAAGCGTCGGAGCTCAATTCAACCAAAAATGTTAAGGCGTCTGTTGAGGGACATTAAATAGCTGATATTGATACACAATCTCAAATCTGCATTCAATAGATGGTGAACAACAACATTCAAAACATTAGTATTAATAATGACAGGACGAGATAATGTTTGTGAGACAATAACCAAAACATTTTACACAAATTGCTGATAATTCTTCTCTAGTTTTTATAAAAAAAAAAAAAAAATTTGGACAACTAAAAAATTGAGTCGGCCAAGTACTTTTTTAGTTAGTTGTCCGAAGGGACAAGTTAAAAAAATATTAATGTAGAGGCCTGCTATGCAATCGGGTATCTATCACCACTAACGTTATGAGTTCGAATCCCACTCAGGCTAGGTGTACTCGACTTGTGGAAGGTGGATGGTTTTCTCCTGGTTTTCTCCACCAATAAAACATACCTTCACGATATAACTGAAATATTGAACATTGAAAGTGGCGTTAACACCACAGACCAAACCAAACCATCTTTTACAATAAACAATCATGTTTGAGGAAAAAAAGAGTGGAAAATAATACAAAATAATCAAACCTGACCATGTGACCACCTCTTTTAAGCAATCACCTGCATTAAAAGGTCACCTTTTTCTTGTTCTATCATAGAAAATTCCATATGAATGGATCCCCTTTTAAGAGGTCACCTGACCTAATAATACAAGTTTGACTGCAATTAAATTCATACTATTCTTACACTGTATAATAACATATTTATTATACAGCTGACACGGGCCCTCATGGTTGTGAGTTCAAATCCCACTCAGGTGAGGTGTTCTCGGTACAACATTATGTGATAGTTTATCAGTGACTTGCAACAGGTTGGTGGTTTTCTCTGGGCACTCTGGTTTCCTCCACCAATAAATCTGACTGCCACGATATAACTGAAATATTGTTGAAAGTGGCATTAAACACCATAAACCAACCATCAAATGATTAACTCTTTAAAAATAACAAGTATATATATATATATGTATAGTTGTGTTTCAAGTCAACATTTATAACTTTCAATTTGTAAAAGTACTACAAAAATTAGTTTCAGTGGTGTAATGGTTAGTGTGCTCTCCTTAAGTGCAGTAGATTGTGGGTTCAAGCTCTGGTTTATAGATAAATCCAAGTCTATGGAATAGGTATTTGGTGCTTCTCCACCAAGCACTAAGAAGAAAGAGCAAAAACTGGTCGTCTCGGAATCATTGTAATGTTTCCGAGTGGGGTGACATGTCTATCCGCAGACTGTTGTTTCAGTGTCAGAGCTAGCACTATAAATTCAACTAAGCATGTTGGTCTAGAACAAATCGGACATCACTATCATCTCAATGAGTGTAAATTGTTCTTCTGATATTTTCACATTTGGCATTTAAACAACAATCATTCACTCCCCTTAGAAGTAGATTTTGTTCTTATCTGAAATCATTATGTCTTGTCTCAGGGAACAATAGTTATTAATTTTATTGGCTGATATAGCAAAATGTATTAACAACATGTATGAAATATGGCTGTTCACTAAGTGAGCCACTCCATGCAGCTTCTGGTTCTAGTCAACCATGTATTAAGAGATCACCTTGGGGACAAACAAAAAAAGAGGTTCAATTTATATAAAATTTTCCATGACAGGACAAGAAAAAGATGGCCTTTGAATATAGGTGACTGCTTAGTAGAGGTGACAGCATGAGCAAGTTTGACTGTATTTCATTTTATTTTTTATTGTAGAAAGCTAGAACAGAAAATCTGGAACTAAAGACACAAATGGACGTCTTGGTGATGCAGCACGAGCAACTAAGTCACAAAACCAAAGGCAATTCACTATTCTCAGAGGTATTGATAGTGTTTCATAATTGCACTCATCTTTTGATATTGTTTTCTTCAACATATATTATATACTATCCATCCAATTACTCCTTTATGCAACATTATGTGAAAAAGTTTGTCAGTGACTTGCGACATGTTGGTGTTTTTATTCCTGGTACTCTGGATTCCTCCACCAATAAAACTGACCACCACAGTATAACTGATTTATAGTGACATCAAACACCATAACCCTAACCGAATTAATTACTCCACCCACTTCAAGCTATATTAAACTGTAGTTTAATTGCTATTTATCTGATGCGAGCCCTTTGGTTGTTTATTGACTATTTGTAATGTCGAAATGTGATGTCTGGCACAATGATGACAGTATTTGTTATAGTACTTCACCCTTATTTTGTTTTCTTGTTGATAACCCCACAGCTTCATGTAGGAAATAAAATTATATTCACCAAATACTGTAACATCAGATCAACAAAGATTCTCATACTGTAACATCAGATCAACAAAGATTCTCATACTGTAGCATCAGATCAACAAAGATTCTCATACTGTAACATCAGATCAACAAAGATTATCATACTGTAACATCAGATCAACAAAGATTCTCATACTGTAACATTAGATCAACAAAGATTCTCATACTGTAGCATCAGATCAACAAAGATTCTCATACTGTAGCATCAGATCAACAAAGATTCTCATACTGTAACATCAGATCAACAAAGATTCTCATACTGTAGCATCAGATCAACAAAGATTCTCATACTGTAACATCAGATCAACAAAGTTTCTCATACTGTAACTTCAAATCAACAAAGATTCTCATACTGTAGCATCAGATCAACAAAGATTCTCATACTGTAACTTCAAATCAACAAAGATTCTCATACTGTAACATCAGATCAACAAAGATTCTCATACTGTAACATTAGATCAACAAAGATTCTCATACTGTAACTTCAAATCAACAAAGATTCTCATACTGTAACATCAGATCAACAAAGATTCTCATACTGTAACATCAGATCAACAAAGATTCTCATACTGTAACATCAGATCAACAAAGTTTCTCATACTGTAACTTCAAATCAACAAAGTTTCTCATACTGTAACATCAGATCAACAAAGATTATCATACTGTAGCATCAGATCAACAAAGATTCTCATACTGTAGCATCAGATCAACAAAGATTCTCATACTGTAGCATCAGATCAACAAAGATTCTCATACTGTAACATCAGATCAACAAAGATTCTCATACTGTAACATCAGATCAACAAAGTTTCTCATACTGTAACTTCAAATCAACAAAGATTCTCATACTGTAACATCAGATCAACAAAGATTATCATACTGTAGCATCAGATCAACAAAGATTCTCATACTGTAACATTAGATCAACAAAGATTCTCATACTGTAGCATCAGATCAACAAAGATTCTCATACTGTAGTATAAGATCAACAAAGATTCTCATACTGTAGCATCAGATCAATAAAGATTCTCATACTGTAGCATCAGATCAACAAAGATTCTCATACTGTAGCATCAGATCAACAAAGATTCTCATACTGTAGCATCAGATCAACAAAGATTCTCATACTGTAGCATCAGATCAACAAAGATTCTCATACTGTAACATCAGATCAACAAAGTTTCTCATACTGTAACTTCAAATCAACAAAGATTCTCATACTGTAGCATCAGATCAACAAAGATGATCATACTGTAGCATCAGATCAACAAAGATTCTCATACTGTAACATTAGATCAACAAAGATTCTCATACTGTAACATTAGATCAACAAAGATTCTCATACTGTAACATCAGATCAACAAAGATTCTCATACTGTAACATCAGATCAACAAAGTTTCTCATACTGTAGTATCAGATCAACAATGATTCTCATACTGTAACGTCAGATCAGCAAAGTTTCTCATACTGTAACATCAGATCAACAAAGATTCTCATACTGTAGCATCAGATCAACAAAGATTCTCATACTGTAACATCAGATCAACAAAGATTATCATACTGTAACATCAGATCAACAAAGATTCTCATACTGTAACATCAGATCAACAAAGATTCTCATACTGTAACATTAGATCAACAAAGATTCTCATACTGTAGCATCAGATCAACAAAGATTCTCATACTGTAACATCAGATCAACAAAGTTTCTCATACTGTAACATCAGATCAACAAAGTTTCTCATACTGTAACATCAGATCAACAAAGATTCTCATACTGTAACATCAGATCAACAAAGTTTCTCATACTGTAACTTCAAATCAACAAAGATTCTCATACTGTAGCTTCAAATCAACAAAGATTCTCATACTGTAACTTCAAATCAACAAAGATTCTCATACTGTAACATTAGATCAACAAAGATTCTCATACTGTAGCATCAGATCAACAAAGATTCTCATACTGTAACATCAGATCAACAAAGTTTCTCATACTGTAACATCAGATCAACAAAGTTTCTCATACTGTAACATCAGATCAACAAAGATTCTCATACTGTAACATCAGATCAACAAAGTTTCTCATACTGTAACTTCAAATCAACAAAGATTCTCATACTGTAACTTCAAATCAACAAAGATTCTCATACTGTAACTTCAAGTTAACAAAGATTCTCATACTGTAACATTAGATCAACAAAGATTCTCATACTGTAACATCAGATCAACAAAGATTCTCATACTGTAACTTCAAATCAACAAAGATTCTCATACTGTAACTTCAAATCAACAAAGATTCTCATACTGTAACATCAGATCAACAAAGATTCTCATACTGTAACTTCAAATCAACAAAGATTCTCATACTGTAACTTCAAATCAACAAAGATTCTCATACTGTAACATCAGATCAACAAAGATTCTCATACTGTAGCATCAGATCAACAAAGATTCTCATACTGTAGCATCAGATCAACAAAGATTCTCATACTGTAGCATCAGATCAACAAAGATTCTCATACTGTAACATCAGATCAACAAAGTTTCTCATACTGTAGTATCAGATCAACAATGATTCTCATACTGTAACATCAGATCAACAAAGTTTCTCATACTGTAACATCAGATCAACAAAGATTCTCATACTGTAGCATCAGATCAACAAAGATTCTCATACTGTAACATCAGATCAACAAAGATTATCATACTGTAACATCAGATCAACAAAGATTCTCATACTGTAACATTAGATCAACAAAGATTCTCATACTGTAGCATCAGATCAACAAAGATTTTCATACTGTAACATCAGATCAACAAAGTTTCTCATACTGTAACATCAGATCAACAAAGTTTCTCATACTGTAACATCAGATCAACAAAGATTCTCATACTGTAACATCAGATCAACAAAGTTTCTCATACTGTAACTTCAAATCAACAAAGATTCTCAAACTGTAACTTCAAATCAACAAAGATTCTCATACTGTAACTTCAAATCAACAAAGATTCTCATACTGTAACATTAGATCAACAAAGATTCTCATACTGTAACATCAGATCAACAAAGATTCTCATACTGTAACTTCAAATCAACAAAGATTCTCATACTGTAACTTCAAATCAACAAAGATTCTCATACTGTAACATCAGATCAACAAAGATTCTCATACTGTAGCTTCAAATCAACAAAGATTCTCATACTGTGACTTCAAATCAACAAAGATTCTCATACTGTAACATCAGATCAACAAAGATTCTCATACTGTAACATCAGATCAACAAAGATTCTCATACTGTAACATTAGATCAACAAAGATTCCCATACTGTAGCATCAGATCAACAAAGATTCTCATACTGTAACATCAGATCAACAAAGTTTCTCATACTGTAACATCAGATCAACAAAGTTTCTCATATTGTAACATCAGATCAACAAAGATTCTCATACTGTAACATCAGATCAACAAAGTTTCTCATACTGTAGCTTCAAATCAACAAAGATTCTCATACTGTAACTTCAAATCAACAAAGATTCTCATACTGTAACTTCAAATCAACAAAGATTCTCATACTGTAACTTTAGATCAACAAAGATTCTCATGCTGTAACATCAGATCAACAAAGATTCTCATACTGTAACTTCAAATCAACAAAGATTCTCATACTGTAACTTCAAATCAACAAAGATTCTCATACTGTAACATCAGATCAACAAAGATTCTCATACTGTAACTTCAAATCAACAAAAATTCTCATACTGTAACTTCAAATTAACAAAGATTCTCATACTGTAACATCAGATCAACAAAGATTCTCATACTGTAGCATCAGATCAACAAAGATTCTCATACTGTAGCATCAGATCAACAAAGATTCTCATACTGTAGCATCAGATCAACAAAGATTCTCATACTGTAACATCAGATCAACAAAGTTTCTCATACTGTAGTATCAGATCAACAATGATTCTCATACTGTAACATCAGATCAACAAAGTTTCTCATACTGTAACATTAGATCAACAAAGATTCTCATACTGTAGCATCAGATCAACAAAGATTCTCATACTGTAGTATAAGATCAACAAAGATTCTCATACTGTAGCATCAGATCAACAAAGATTCTCATACTGTAGCATCAGATCAACAAAGATTCTCATACTGTAGCATCAGATCAACAAAGATTCTCATACTGTAGCATCAGATCAACAAAGATTCTCATACTGTAGCATCAGATCAACAAAGATTCTCATACTGTAACATCAGATCAACAAAGTTTCTCATACTGTAACTTCAAATCAACAAAGATTCTCATACTGTAGCATCAGATCAACAAAGATTATCATACTGTAACATCAGATCAACAAAGATTATCATACTGTAGCATCAGATCAACAAAGATTCTCATACTGTAACATTAGATCAACAAAGATTCTCATACTGTAACATTAGATCAACAAAGATTCTCATACTGTAACATCAGATCAACAAAGATTTTCATACTGTAACATCAGATCAACAAAGTTTCTCATACTGTAGTATCAGATCAACAAAGATTCTCATACTGTAACGTCAGATCAGCAAAGTTTCTCATACTGTAACATCAGATCAACAAAGATTCTCATACTGTAGCATCAGATCAACAAAGATTCTCATACTGTAACATCAGATCAACAAAGATTATCATACTGTAACATCAGATCAACAAAGATTCTCATACTGTAACATCAGATCAACAAAGATTCTCATACTGTAACATTAGATCAACAAAGATTCTCATACTGTAGCATCAGATCAACAAAGATTCTCATACTGTAACATCAGATCAACAAAGTTTCTCATACTGTAACATCAGATCAACAAAGTTTCTCATACTGTAACATCAGATCAACAAAGATTCTCATACTGTAACATCAGATCAACAAAGTTTCTCATACTGTAACTTCAAATCAACAAAGATTCTCATACTGTAACTTCAAATCAACAAAGATTCTCATACTGTAACTTCAAATCAACAAAGATTCTCATACTGTAACATTAGATCAACAAAGATTCTCATACTGTAGCATCAGATCAACAAAGATTCTCATACTGTAACATCAGATCAACAAAGTTTCTCATACTGTAACATCAGATCAACAAAGTTTCTCATACTGTAACATCAGATCAACAAAGATTCTCATACTGTAACATCAGATCAACAAAGTTTCTCATACTGTAACTTCAAATCAACAAAGATTCTCATACTGTAACTTCAAATCAACAAAGATTCTCATACTGTAACTTCAAGTTAACAAAGATTCTCATACTGTAACATTAGATCAACAAAGATTCTCATACTGTAACATCAGATCAACAAAGATTCTCATACTGTAACTTCAAATCAACAAAGATTCTCATACTGTAACTTCAAATCAACAAAGATTCTCATACTGTAACATCAGATCAACAAAGATTCTCATACTGTAACTTCAAATCAACAAAGATTCTCATACTGTAACTTCAAATCAACAAAGATTCTCATACTGTAGCATCAGATCAACAAAGATTCTCATACTGTAGCATCAGATCAACAAAGATTCTCATACTGTAGCATCAGATCAACAAAGATTCTCATACTGTAGCATCAGATCAACAAAGATTCTCATACTGTAACATCAGATCAACAAAGTTTCTCATACTGTAGTATCAGATCAACAATGATTCTCATACTGTAACATCAGATCAACAAAGTTTCTCATACTGTAACATCAGATCAACAAAGATTCTCATACTGTAGCATCAGATCAACAAAGATTCTCATACTGTAACATCAGATCAACAAAGATTATCATACTGTAACATCAGATCAACAAAGATTCTCATACTGTAACATTAGATCAACAAAGATTCTCATACTGTAGCATCAGATCAACAAAGATTTTCATACTGTAACATCAGATCAACAAAGTTTCTCATACTGTAACATCAGATCAACAAAGTTTCTCATACTGTAACATCAGATCAACAAAGATTCTCATACTGTAACATCAGATCAACAAAGTTTCTCATACTGTAACTTCAAATCAACAAAGATTCTCAAACTGTAACTTCAAATCAACAAAGATTCTCATACTGTAACTTCAAATCAACAAAGATTCTCATACTGTAACATTAGATCAACAAAGATTCTCATACTGTAACATCAGATCAACAAAGATTCTCATACTGTAACTTCAAATCAACAAAGATTCTCATACTGTAACTTCAAATCAACAAAGATTCTCATACTGTAACATCAGATCAACAAAGATTCTCATACTGTAGCTTCAAATCAACAAAGATTCTCATACTGTGACTTCAAATCAACAAAGATTCTCATACTGTAACATCAGATCAACAAAGATTCTCATACTGTAACTTCAGATCAACAAAGATTCTCATACTGTAACATTAGATCAACAAAGATTCCCATACTGTAGCATCAGATCAACAAAGATTCTCATACTGTAACATCAGATCAACAAAGTTTCTCATACTGTAACATCAGATCAACAAAGTTTCTCATACTGTAACATCAGATCAACAAAGATTCTCATACTGTAACATCAGATCAACAAAGTTTCTCATACTGTAGCTTCAAATCAACAAAGATTCTCATACTGTAACTTCAAATCAACAAAGATTCTCATACTGTAACTTCAAATCAACAAAGATTCTCATACTGTAACTTTAGATCAACAAAGATTCTCATGCTGTAACATCAGATCAACAAAGATTCTCATACTGTAACTTCAAATCAACAAAGATTCTCATACTGTAACTTCAAATCAACAAAGATTCTCATACTGTATCATCAGATCAACAAAGATTCTCATACTGTAACTTCAAATCAACAAAAATTCTCATACTGTAACTTCAAATCAACAAAGATTCTCATACTGTAACATCAGATCAACAAAGATTCTCATACTGTAGCATCAGATCAACAAAGATTCTCATACTGTAGCATCAGATCAACAAAGATTCTCATACTGTAGCATCAGATCAACAAAGATTCTCATACTGTAACATCAGATCAACAAAGTTTCTCATACTGTAGTATCAGATCAACAATGATTCTCATACTGTAACATCAGATCAACAAAGTTTCTCATACTGTAACATTAGATCAACAAAGATTCTCATACTGTAGCATCAGATCAACAAAGATTCTCATACTGTAGTATAAGATCAACAAAGATTCTCATACTGTAGCATCAGATCAACAAAGATTCTCATACTGTAGCATCAGATCAACAAAGATTCTCATACTGTAGCATCAGATCAACAAAGATTCTCATACTGTAGCATCAGATCAACAAAGATTCTCATACTGTAGCATCAGATCAACAAAGATTCTCATACTGTAACATCAGATCAACAAAGTTTCTCATACTGTAACTTCAAATCAACAAAGATTCTCATACTGTAGCATCAGATCAACAAAGATTATCATACTGTAACATCAGATCAACAAAGATTATCATACTGTAGCATCAGATCAACAAAGATTCTCATACTGTAACATTAGATCAACAAAGATTCTCATACTGTAACATTAGATCAACAAAGATTCTCATACTGTAACATCAGATCAACAAAGATTCTCATACTGTAACATCAGATCAACAAAGATTCTCATACTGTAACATCAGATCAACAAAGTTTCTCATACTGTAGTATCAGATCAACAATGATTCTCATACTGTAACGTCAGATCAGCAAAGTTTCTCATACTGTAACATCAGATCAACAAAGATTCTCATACTGTAGCATCAGATCAACAAAGATTCTCATACTGTAACATCAGATCAACAAAGATTATCATACTGTAACATCAGATCAACAAAGATTCTCATACTGTAACATCAGATCAACAAAGATTCTCATACTGTAACATTAGATCAACAAAGATTCTCATACTGTAGCATCAGATCAACAAAGATTCTCATACTGTAACATCAGATCAACAAAGTTTCTCATACTGTAACATCAGATCAACAAAGTTTCTCATACTGTAACATCAGATCAACAAAGATTCTCATACTGTAACATCAGATCAACAAAGTTTCTCATACTGTAACTTCAAATCAACAAAGATTCTCATACTGTAACTTCAAATCAACAAAGATTCTCATACTGTAACTTCAAATCAACAAAGATTCTCATACTGTAACATTAGATCAACAAAGATTCTCATACTGTAGCATCAGATCAACAAAGATTCTCATACTGTAACATCAGATCAACAAAGTTTCTCATACTGTAACATCAGATCAACAAAGTTTCTCATACTGTAACATCAGATCAACAAAGATTCTCATACTGTAACATCAGATCAACAAAGTTTCTCATACTGTAACTTCAAATCAACAAAGATTCTCATACTGTAACTTCAAATCAACAAAGATTCTCATACTGTAACTTCAAGTTAACAAAGATTCTCATACTGTAACATTAGATCAACAAAGATTCTCATACTGTAACATCAGATCAACAAAGATTCTCATACTGTAACTTCAAATCAACAAAGATTCTCATACTGTAACTTCAAATCAACAAAGATTCTCATACTGTAACATCAGATCAACAAAGATTCTCATACTGTAACTTCAAATCAACAAAGATTCTCATACTGTAACTTCAAATCAACAAAGATTCTCATACTGTAACATCAGATCAACAAAGATTCTCATACTGTAGCATCAGATCAACAAAGATTCTCATACTGTAGCATCAGATCAACAAAGATTCTCATACTGTAGCATCAGATCAACAAAGATTCTCATACTGTAACATCAGATCAACAAAGTTTCTCATACTGTAGTATCAGATCAACAATGATTCTCATACTGTAACATCAGATCAACAAAGTTTCTCATACTGTAACATCAGATCAACAAAGATTCTCATACTGTAGCATCAGATCAACAAAGATTCTCATACTGTAACATCAGATCAACAAAGATTATCATACTGTAACATCAGATCAACAAAGATTCTCATACTGTAACATTAGATCAACAAAGATTCTCATACTGTAGCATCAGATCAACAAAGATTTTCATACTGTAACATCAGATCAACAAAGTTTCTCATACTGTAACATCAGATCAACAAAGTTTCTCATACTGTAACATCAGATCAACAAAGATTCTCATACTGTAACATCAGATCAACAAAGTTTCTCATACTGTAACTTCAAATCAACAAAGATTCTCAAACTGTAACTTCAAATCAACAAAGATTCTCATACTGTAACTTCAAATCAACAAAGATTCTCATACTGTAACATTAGATCAACAAAGATTCTCATACTGTAACATCAGATCAACAAAGATTCTCATACTGTAACTTCAAATCAACAAAGATTCTCATACTGTAACTTCAAATCAACAAAGATTCTCATACTGTAACATCAGATCAACAAAGATTCTCATACTGTAGCTTCAAATCAACAAAGATTCTCATACTGTGACTTCAAATCAACAAAGATTCTCATACTGTAACATCAGATCAACAAAGATTCTCATACTGTAACATTAGATCAACAAAGATTCTCATACTGTAACATTAGATCAACAAAGATTCTCATACTGTAACATCAGATCAACAAAGATTTTCATACTGTAACATCAGATCAACAAAGTTTCTCATACTGTAGTATCAGATCAACAATGATTCTCATACTGTAACGTCAGATCAGCAAAGTTTCTCATACTGTAACATCAGATCAACAAAGATTCTCATACTGTAGCATCAGATCAACAAAGATTCTCATACTGTAACATCAGATCAACAAAGATTATCATACTGTAACATCAGATCAACAAAGATTCTCATACTGTAACATCAGATCAACAAAGATTCTCATACTGTAACATTAGATCAACAAAGATTCTCATACTGTAGCATCAGATCAACAAAGATTCTCATACTGTAACATCAGATCAACAAAGTTTCTCATACTGTAACATCAGATCAACAAAGTTTCTCATACTGTAACATCAGATCAACAAAGATTCTCATACTGTAACATCAGATCAACAAAGTTTCTCATACTGTAACTTCAAATCAACAAAGATTCTCATACTGTAACTTCAAATCAACAAAGATTCTCATACTGTAACTTCAAATCAACAAAGATTCTCATACTGTAACATTAGATCAACAAAGATTCTCATACTGTAGCATCAGATCAACAAAGATTCTCATACTGTAACATCAGATCAACAAAGTTTCTCATACTGTAACATCAGATCAACAAAGTTTCTCATACTGTAACATCAGATCAACAAAGATTCTCATACTGTAACATCAGATCAACAAAGTTTCTCATACTGTAACTTCAAATCAACAAAGATTCTCATACTGTAACTTCAAATCAACAAAGATTCTCATACTGTAACTTCAAGTTAACAAAGATTCTCATACTGTAACATTAGATCAACAAAGATTCTCATACTGTAACATCAGATCAACAAAGATTCTCATACTGTAACTTCAAATCAACAAAGATTCTCATACTGTAACTTCAAATCAACAAAGATTCTCATACTGTAACATCAGATCAACAAAGATTCTCATACTGTAACTTCAAATCAACAAAGATTCTCATACTGTAACTTCAAATCAACAAAGATTCTCATACTGTAGCATCAGATCAACAAAGATTCTCATACTGTAGCATCAGATCAACAAAGATTCTCATACTGTAGCATCAGATCAACAAAGATTCTCATACTGTAGCATCAGATCAACAAAGATTCTCATACTGTAACATCAGATCAACAAAGTTTCTCATACTGTAGTATCAGATCAACAATGATTCTCATACTGTAACATCAGATCAACAAAGTTTCTCATACTGTAACATCAGATCAACAAAGATTCTCATACTGTAGCATCAGATCAACAAAGATTCTCATACTGTAACATCAGATCAACAAAGATTATCATACTGTAACATCAGATCAACAAAGATTCTCATACTGTAACATTAGATCAACAAAGATTCTCATACTGTAGCATCAGATCAACAAAGATTTTCATACTGTAACATCAGATCAACAAAGTTTCTCATACTGTAACATCAGATCAACAAAGTTTCTCATACTGTAACATCAGATCAACAAAGATTCTCATACTGTAACATCAGATCAACAAAGTTTCTCATACTGTAACTTCAAATCAACAAAGATTCTCAAACTGTAACTTCAAATCAACAAAGATTCTCATACTGTAACTTCAAATCAACAAAGATTCTCATACTGTAACATTAGATCAACAAAGATTCTCATACTGTAACATCAGATCAACAAAGATTCTCATACTGTAACTTCAAATCAACAAAGATTCTCATACTGTAACTTCAAATCAACAAAGATTCTCATACTGTAACATCAGATCAACAAAGATTCTCATACTGTAGCTTCAAATCAACAAAGATTCTCATACTGTGACTTCAAATCAACAAAGATTCTCATACTGTAACATCAGATCAACAAAGATTCTCATACTGTAACATCAGATCAACAAAGATTCTCATACTGTAACATTAGATCAACAAAGATTCCCATACTGTAGCATCAGATCAACAAAGATTCTCATACTGTAACATCAGATCAACAAAGTTTCTCATACTGTAACATCAGATCAACAAAGTTTCTCATACTGTAACATCAGATCAACAAAGATTCTCATACTGTAACATCAGATCAACAAAGTTTCTCATACTGTAGCTTCAAATCAACAAAGATTCTCATACTGTAACTTCAAATCAACAAAGATTCTCATACTGTAACTTCAAATCAACAAAGATTCTCATACTGTAACTTTAGATCAACAAAGATTCTCATGCTGTAACATCAGATCAACAAAGATTCTCATACTGTAACTTCAAATCAACAAAGATTCTCATACTGTAACTTCAAATCAACAAAGATTCTCATACTGTAACATCAGATCAACAAAGATTCTCATACTGTAACTTCAAATCAACAAAAATTCTCATACTGTAACTTCAAATCAACAAAGATTCTCATACTGTAACATCAGATCAACAAAGATTCTCATACTGTAGCATCAGATCAACAAAGATTCTCATACTGTAGCATCAGATCAACAAAGATTCTCATACTGTAGCATCAGATCAACAAAGATTCTCATACTGTAACATCAGATCAACAAAGTTTCTCATACTGTAGTATCAGATCAACAATGATTCTCATACTGTAACATCAGATCAACAAAGTTTCTCATACTGTAACATTAGATCAACAAAGATTCTCATACTGTAGCATCAGATCAACAAAGATTCTCATACTGTAGTATAAGATCAACAAAGATTCTCATACTGTAGCATCAGATCAACAAAGATTCTCATACTGTAGCATCAGATCAACAAAGATTCTCATACTGTAGCATCAGATCAACAAAGATTCTCATACTGTAGCATCAGATCAACAAAGATTCTCATACTGTAGCATCAGATCAACAAAGATTCTCATACTGTAACATCAGATCAACAAAGTTTCTCATACTGTAACTTCAAATCAACAAAGATTCTCATACTGTAGCATCAGATCAACAAAGATTATCATACTGTAACATCAGATCAACAAAGATTATCATACTGTAGCATCAGATCAACAAAGATTCTCATACTGTAACATTAGATCAACAAAGATTCTCATACTGTAACATTAGATCAACAAAGATTCTCATACTGTAACATCAGATCAACAAAGATTCTCATACTGTAACATCAGATCAACAAAGATTCTCATACTGTAACATCAGATCAACAAAGTTTCTCATACTGTAGTATCAGATCAACAATGATTCTCATACTGTAACGTCAGATCAGCAAAGTTTCTCATACTGTAACATCAGATCAACAAAGATTCTCATACTGTAGCATCAGATCAACAAAGATTCTCATACTGTAACATCAGATCAACAAAGATTATCATACTGTAACATCAGATCAACAAAGATTCTCATACTGTAACATCAGATCAACAAAGATTCTCATACTGTAACATTAGATCAACAAAGATTCTCATACTGTAGCATCAGATCAACAAAGATTCTCATACTGTAACATCAGATCAACAAAGTTTCTCATACTGTAACATCAGATCAACAAAGTTTCTCATACTGTAACATCAGATCAACAAAGATTCTCATACTGTAACATCAGATCAACAAAGTTTCTCATACTGTAACTTCAAATCAACAAAGATTCTCATACTGTAACTTCAAATCAACAAAGATTCTCATACTGTAACTTCAAATCAACAAAGATTCTCATACTGTAACATTAGATCAACAAAGATTCTCATACTGTAGCATCAGATCAACAAAGATTCTCATACTGTAACATCAGATCAACAAAGTTTCTCATACTGTAACATCAGATCAACAAAGTTTCTCATACTGTAACATCAGATCAACAAAGATTCTCATACTGTAACATCAGATCAACAAAGTTTCTCATACTGTAACTTCAAATCAACAAAGATTCTCATACTGTAACTTCAAATCAACAAAGATTCTCATACTGTAACTTCAAGTTAACAAAGATTCTCATACTGTAACATTAGATCAACAAAGATTCTCATACTGTAACATCAGATCAACAAAGATTCTCATACTGTAACTTCAAATCAACAAAGATTCTCATACTGTAACTTCAAATCAACAAAGATTCTCATACTGTAACATCAGATCAACAAAGATTCTCATACTGTAACTTCAAATCAACAAAGATTCTCATACTGTAACTTCAAATCAACAAAGATTCTCATACTGTAACATCAGATCAACAAAGATTCTCATACTGTAGCATCAGATCAACAAAGATTCTCATACTGTAGCATCAGATCAACAAAGATTCTCATACTGTAGCATCAGATCAACAAAGATTCTCATACTGTAACATCAGATCAACAAAGTTTCTCATACTGTAGTATCAGATCAACAATGATTCTCATACTGTAACATCAGATCAACAAAGTTTCTCATACTGTAACATCAGATCAACAAAGATTCTCATACTGTAGCATCAGATCAACAAAGATTCTCATACTGTAACATCAGATCAACAAAGATTATCATACTGTAACATCAGATCAACAAAGATTCTCATACTGTAACATTAGATCAACAAAGATTCTCATACTGTAGCATCAGATCAACAAAGATTTTCATACTGTAACATCAGATCAACAAAGTTTCTCATACTGTAACATCAGATCAACAAAGTTTCTCATACTGTAACATCAGATCAACAAAGATTCTCATACTGTAACATCAGATCAACAAAGTTTCTCATACTGTAACTTCAAATCAACAAAGATTCTCAAACTGTAACTTCAAATCAACAAAGATTCTCATACTGTAACTTCAAATCAACAAAGATTCTCATACTGTAACATTAGATCAACAAAGATTCTCATACTGTAACATCAGATCAACAAAGATTCTCATACTGTAACTTCAAATCAACAAAGATTCTCATACTGTAACTTCAAATCAACAAAGATTCTCATACTGTAACATCAGATCAACAAAGATTCTCATACTGTAGCTTCAAATCAACAAAGATTCTCATACTGTGACTTCAAATCAACAAAGATTCTCATACTGTAACATCAGATCAACAAAGATTCTCATACTGTAACATCAGATCAACAAAGATTCTCATACTGTAACATTAGATCAACAAAGATTCCCATACTGTAGCATCAGATCAACAAAGATTCTCATACTGTAACATCAGATCAACAAAGTTTCTCATACTGTAACATCAGATCAACAAAGTTTCTCATACTGTAACATCAGATCAACAAAGATTCTCATACTGTAACATCAGATCAACAAAGTTTCTCATACTGTAGCTTCAAATCAACAAAGATTCTCATACTGTAACTTCAAATCAACAAAGATTCTCATACTGTAACTTCAAATCAACAAAGATTCTCATACTGTAACTTTAGATCAACAAAGATTCTCATGCTGTAACATCAGATCAACAAAGATTCTCATACTGTAACTTCAAATCAACAAAGATTCTCATACTGTAACTTCAAATCAACAAAGATTCTCATACTGTAACATCAGATCAACAAAGATTCTCATACTGTAACTTCAAATCAACAAAAATTCTCATACTGTAACTTCAAATCAACAAAGATTCTCATACTGTAACATCAGATCAACAAAGATTCTCATACTGTAGCATCAGATCAACAAAGATTCTCATACTGTAGCATCAGATCAACAAAGATTCTCATACTGTAGCATCAGATCAACAAAGATTCTCATACTGTAACATCAGATCAACAAAGTTTCTCATACTGTAGTATCAGATCAACAATGATTCTCATACTGTAACATCAGATCAACAAAGTTTCTCATACTGTAACATCAGATCAACAAAGATTCTCATACTGTAGCATCAGATCAACAAAGATTCTCATACTGTAACATCAGATCAACAAAGATTATCATACTGTAACATCAGATCAACAAAGATTCTCATACTGTAGCATCAGATCAACAAAGATTCTCATACTGTAACATTAGATCAACAAAGATTCTCATACTGTAGCATCAGATCAACAAAGATTCTCATACTGTAACTTCAAATCAACAAAGATTCTCATACTGTAACTTCAAATCAACAAAGATTCTCATACTGTAACATCAGATCAACAAAGATTCTCATACTGTAGCTTCAAATCAACAAAGATTCTCATACTGTAACTTCAAATCAACAAAGATTCTCATACTGTAACATCAGATCAACAAAGATTCTCACATCTAAAGTTTTTGACAGAAGCTTAATACACAGTACCTCTCAATTTCAGGTTATTATGGGTTTTTTTTATGGTTATTATTATGTTTTTATATGTTTTATTATTTCTTGTACAGATTGACGACCGTCGTATTGAAGCAGAGAAGGTATTGGTGTCACATCAGAACACATATGACACAATGAAAAAGAAAACTGAATTATTGAAAGGACAAAATAAAGACTTGCAAGTAAGTATGAATTATAAGTTGGGTCGATGAAAGACAACATTAAGATTAAAAATTAACTGTGCCTGCATTTTTTTTATAGTTTGTAAAAGTAAAAACAGACATTATGAGCGAGTTCCAATGGATCTCTAGAGTTTAGTAGGGTTTGATTACTTATATATCAATATTTCTCTATGACTCTAGTAAATCTCGAGTGACATTTAACCAATCAAAGTTGTGCTAGTTGATATGCTGGTTCCAGGCTAAATCTTGAGAGTTGCTAGTGACAATCTCTTTGATAGAGGTTGTCATTCAAATGGGACTTTTTGTCAGTAATCTAGTTTCATCTGTACTCATCCTAGCATTTGTTCTGTATATGTGTGATACGGGTATCAATTTTGTCTTTCTATGATTTTTGCTACTGGATTTTGGGACTGTTCCGGCAGTGAAACTTTCTGTTCTTCATTTTATTTCAACAATTTGTAAAAGGTGTTTCTTTTCTGTAGCAATCTTCATATTAAGAATTAAGAATTAAAAATACAGTCTTCCCATGATGTTTTTCAGATGCAGTTATTTGCTGCTTTAGGTAAAGGAAGTGGTGAATCAGACAGAGTTGGGACATTAGAGGTCCAACTAGAACAAGAAAGAAGTGAAAGAAAAGTTTTGATGGACAAAATAAAAAAATTAGAGGAATATCAGGTACAGGGTTGAATTAGAGTTACTTCCCCTTCTACTTCTACTGAACACAAAGATTATTATTATTTCCAATTTCAAATTTTTTGCTTTAATTTTTTTCACCTACTTGCCCTGAAACCCAATTTTAGAAAAAAAATTATATTTACAAATTCTTACATAATTTTCACTTGTCCAAATCCAGTTTTACTTGTCGCAGGCTTCAGACAAGTGGGTTAGCGTGAAGACTGCAATTTTATCATTATTATTTTTCTAATATGGATGCTTTTGAAATAATAGGATTTTTTCAGTGAAATTATCAAGTTTATCTATTATTATGAAGAAAAAAACAAGTAAAAACTTGATAACTTCACTAAAGCATTTTTATTCTATTCTAGTCAGGAAAACACTATTATTATGAGGGCCTGTCGTGGTCGTGATCGTATGGCAGTTGGATTTATAACTACCTATGCAATCAGTACCTATCACCACTAAGGTTGTGAGTTCGAATCCCGCTCATTTCAAGGTGTACTCGATACAACATTATGTGATAAAGTTTGTCACTGACTTGCAGCAGATAGTGGTTTTCTCCAGATACCCCGGTTTCCTCCACCAAGGCACAATATAATTGATTTATTGTTGAAAATGGCGTTTAAACACCATAACCTTAACCCTTATTATGTAAATATGTGAACAGTCAAATTTAGATCGCATGGGGGTATAATGGTAATAGGACCTGGATTTCGAACGTTATATATACATCATGGTCTTTTTTTTTTCAAGGGTTTGAGATGAGAGATGGCTTTACATTTGTTGATATTGGTGAAATTGTTAACCATTACTGTTTAAGACTTTATTTTCATATATATATATCGTTTCAGGCCAATGAGAAGATAACAGAACGTCTGTCAGAATTTTCACAAAAAGTTACGACCGGTGACAAAGGTGTAGATAAAGACTACATAGAATATTTAGTGAATATGGTCAAATCTAAAGAGTAAGTTAACGAATAGAGTTTTTATTTGTTAAAAATGATTTGATTGATTTTTGGTGTTTAATGCCACTTTCAGCTATATCATGGCAACCCGTTTTAGTCATGGAAGACACTGGGGTACCCGGAGAGAACCACCGACCATGGGCAAGCAACTGGTAAACTTTATCACTTGCGGTTGCGAGTCGAGTGCACCCTTTTTATCCCCTCACCAACGAAGTTGCGAAGGGATATAGTAATGCTACCTTCCATCCGTCCGTCCTTCCTTCTGTAACATCCTTGTGAATGCTCTAGAATCAACATCCTTCAATGGATTTTGACCAAACTTGGTACATACTTAGTCCTTAACTCATTCAGCCCCAACTCTTTATCAGTATCACTGCTGATAATGCCCCAGCATCATTTATCTATGTATAGCTGCATGTACCCCAGAAGTATTTTATCTAATTAGAAAATTTTGTAAACATCATGCACATGCAGTCAGTCCTACCTTCATTTCTCTGTTAATATCCAAGATAAATCCATGAAATTTTCACATTTTGTTCCAAATAAAATTAGCTACACAATGATATGCATTTTGCTATTTTTTTCCCATGTTTTTTATTTAAATTTTATGTTATATTCACAAAATTTATGAAAGTGTTGGGAACATGAAAATATTTCATCAAATTTTCATATCTTGTAGGACTAAATTTTATTTCAATAATTGACGGATGGAACAATTTATCTTTGTATCAGTACATGTCTTGGGCAGGGGGTTGTAGAACACCCATGACAATATATAAACTGGAAAAGCCTTGATTTCCTCTGCATTGGTTGGGTACCAATTTTTGTTTGATGTTGCCTCAATGTGCTTCCGTGCATACTCATTTGTTTGAGTAGCAATTTCAATTGACAATGCTTCCGGGATTAAAATATTTAAAAAATATATTTTGTTATTCTCCATAACAGTCGTTGGTCCCGTACATTCAGCGATTTAAATGGGTCTAAGAGTGTCCCTCCATTTAGCAATGTCGGCGAGAACAGTATCATCATTGCTGTCAATTTCCTCGTTGTCCGACGATCCTATCTCGGAAAATTCGATGTCAGAGTCAAAATCATTCAGCACATCTAATTCCCGAATATATCGTTCCTCTGCTTCCTCATATTGTCGAGATCGAAGCCTAGAAACTTCATTTTCACGATCATCATCACCAAAAATCACTCTAATTTCTGCCATTGTTTACAATTTTTTATGAATGAAACACGTGTAGTAAAATTGATGTAATTTAATAACCTTTGACTTTGAATACTTTAACAAAGGAAAAAGTAAATGTAAACTATTTTTCTATTGGCCAATATTGGAAGAATCATGGAATCCCTCCTATATTTGACCAATTGGAAAAGATTTTACAACATACTTTCATTGCGACTACAGACGTGATCAGCCATTGAATGAAGAAAACAAACCACGACTTCTGGCGGTATTGGCCATTCAATGCAGATATTTAATCACGCCTTTAGACGTGATCGGGGCTGAATGAGTTAAGAGAATCTGGAACCCTATTGATTTTCAAGGTCAAAGGTCAAGGTCACCGGGTCAAATTTATAGGCGAGGGGATACGACACGCTTTGCGTTGCCCTTCTTAGTAATTTAGAAAGCCGGGCGCGAACCCACACCGTATTGGTGCTAGGCTTGTATGAGTTGTTAGGTAATCCAACTACCTAACTCATTGAGACACCCGGGCCCTTGTTAGAAATGTTTCCATATTTAAACAAGATTGAATTGGGAACTTAGCATATTCTAACAGATGATTTTAATCAGATTTAATTAGAAAAACAAAATTATGCAAGATATATAATGATGTTGTTTAACATCAGGTGAGCATTATTTCATCTATAATTGTGACAAGAAAATGTTTACAAACAGTAAGTAGGGGATGGGATGGGGGGGTGTCATGGTCGTGCCCCGGTTTCCTCCACCAATGAAACTGACCACCACGATATTATTGAAATATTGTTGAAAGTGACGTCAAATACCATAACCCCTACAACTTAAACTCACCATATTTGATCCACACATTAAAGATGGAGGGTACATGTGCATATTTATGCATATGTCACCTTAACTGAATTTCAGTTTCATGGTACCAGTACAGTCAGACCTGTCTTATGTGACCATGGCAACACTGAAATAGGGTCACATAAGACAGGTGGTCACTAAATACAGATTTAATTAAGATGAAATGTACTATGAAGGAAAATTAAAATTAAGGTCACATAATACAAGTTATTGCTTAATAGAGGTGGTCACTAAAGCAGGTTTGACTGTATTTAGTTTATTTTCTGGAGGGAAAAAAAACTAAAACTGGAGAAAAAACAAATCTTTTTTTGAAGGTTAAGTTTCAATATTTGATTTGTTGATGATTTCAGTTTAATACATCATTAAAATTTCAGTCGTCAAAATGAAAATTTAAATTGACTGGTCCGAATCATCTTATTGAATTTATTTTTACAGTAGAGTTTGTTTATAGCGAACAGGCTTGTAATGAAATCAGGCTTATAACGAAGTAAAGATAAATCCTCGGTCCAATCGCTATTTAAGCAATGTATTTTTGAAGGCCTATTACAAATTTTTTATAGCAAAAATCAGGCTTATAACGAAGAGAATATTAAACCCAAACAACGTTTTTATTACTCAAAATTGACCTGATATAACCAAGAAAATTGCTGAACAACCAAATCGTTTACCTGTCTTCCATTATGCACGGACGATCACATATTAGAATGGCACTTGACACTTCCATTATCAGTAATTGAAAAATCAATAATCCCACCTGTGATGTTGTTAATGATGTCAATCAAGACTTTTCTTTAAAATATTTAAACAATAAAATGGGTATTAATGATTAACAAGTTGTCAATTAATATAAACACACATGCTAATTTATTGCATTAAAAATTAATAAAACGTAATCTAAATTTTAATGAATGGATGCACAAGCTAACTTTAAATTAAAAACAGTCATGTGTGAGATTAATTCATTCGGTATTGAATATTTTTTCTTTGATGATAGACTCTTTAATTAAACAACAAAGCAGCTTTTAAATTTTAATTCTACTGTTGTTTTTCACACTGCAAGCCGAACATTATCATAAATATGGTAATACATCCTCGTGGTGATCATTCAGTAATCAGTATGGCTAGTAGAAAGAGAAAGGCAATAGATCTTGATACAAAATATCAGATCAGATCAGTTTTATTTTAACTGCTGAATTAATAAATTGTATTCAACAATTCTCGTTTTTGTTTTTCTCTATTCAGAAAAACGATGTCATATTTTAACAGTGTAGGTCACGTTAATTTATTCCTCAGCATAGTTTGCATTATGAATGGTGTTACAAAAAATCAAAGACTCACAACAAAATCCGCTGAAAGTATTTTATTACAACAAAATCATCGAAGTAAAAACATTATTATCTGTCAAAAAATAACAAAACAAAACAAACAAAACAGTTACACATCACTTGAAATAATTTAAAAAAAAATTTTAAATACATCATTTTGCAAAAGTGGAGGTAATTCTACATTATTTCTCTTATAACGAACGATGCCTATAACGAAATAAGATCGAGAGTCCCCTGGACTTCGCTATAAACGAACTCTACTGTATATAGTTTTTATATAGAAAACTTTTTAAAAACAAATTGGTCAGAACAAAGTTTTACTGATCTTTGGCCGGAGGACCGATGCTCATCGTGAGGACTGAAATTTGACAATTCTCAGAGAAAATAAGATATCTTGATGTATATATTGTAGAGAGGATATTCAAGAGTTATCTAGGCAACTGCATATACAAGGTATGTGTTTGCTAGACCAGAAAAATAAAGTAGCGGAGAAGGAGAAATTGTTGTATTCAGTGGGGGTAAAAAAAGATGAATTGTTCAGAACATGTCAGCAACTAAAAATGCAAAAAGCGGAATTGGAATTAGAACTTAAACCAGGTATGTATAATAATGGATTTCTTGTGTTTTGCATCAATTAGCTAAAATTTTAAAGGTTACTTGGCAACTATAATAAATAAGGTATTTTTTTTGTAAGTTGGTTTATGGTGCTCAATGCCACTTTCAACAATATTTCAGTTATATTGTGGCGGTCAGTTTTATTGGTGGAGAAAATTTCAGTTATATTGTGGCGGTGAGTTTTACTGGTGGAGGAAACCAGAGTACCCTGAGAAACTACTGACCTGTCGCAAGTCACTGACAAACATTATCACATGATGTTGTATCGAGTACACATCGCCTGTGAAGGATTCGAACTCACAACTTTAGTTGTGATAGGCACTGATTGCACTGGTAGTTATAATAAGGGATTGCTTGTGTTTTGAATCAATTACAGTAGAGTTCGTTTATAGCGAACAGACTTGTAACGAAATCAGGCTTATAACAAGTAAAGATACATCCCCGGTCCAATCGCTATTTAAGCAATGTATTTTTGAAGGCCTATTACAAATTTTTTATAGCGAAAATCAAGCTTATGACGAAGAGAATGTTAAACCCAAACAACGTTTTTATACCCCCGCTCCCCGAAGGGGGAGGGGGGTATACTGTTTTACCTCTGTCCTTCCGTCCGTCCAAGATATTTTTCATCGCATTTTTCTCAGTAACTGTTGATGGCAGAAATCTGATATTTGGTCACAAGCATCATATAGGTATACCATATTGTGGGTAGCGTTTTTGGACCTGTCAGATTCTTACTTCCTGTTTGCCGACTTAGTTGGTTTCTATACACATTGAACATATATGCACATTTTTCATCACATTATTCTCAGCAACTATTGATGGCAGAGATCTGATATTTGGTCACACGCTTCATATAGGTACCCCATATCGTGGGAAGCGTTTTTGGACCCATTAGATTCCTGCTTCCTGTTTGCCGACTTTGTTGATTTTTATACACATTGAACATATATGCTCATTTTTCGTTGCATTTTTCTCAGCAACTATTGATGGCAGAAATCTGATATTGGGTCACAAGCTTCATATAGGTACCCCATATCGTGGGAAGCGTTTTTTGATCCGTCAGATTCCTACTTCCTGTTTGCCGAAGAGCGGGGGTATCATAGGTGAGCATTAGCTCACAGTTCATCTTGTTATTACTCAAAATTGACCTGATATAACCAAGAAAATTGCTGAACAAACAATGTCAATCAAGACTTTTCTTTAAAATATTCAAACAATAAAATGGGTATTAATGATTAACAAGTTGTCAATTAATAACATACATGCTAATTTATTGCATTAAAGATTAATAAAACGTAATCTAAATTTTAATGAATGGATGCACAAGCTTTAAATTAAAAACAAAGTCATGTGTGAGATTAATTCATTCGCTATTGTTTATTTTTTCTTTGATGATAGACTCTTTAATAACTCTTTAACAAAGCGGCTTTTAAATTTTAATTCTACTGTTGTTTTTCACACTGCAAGCCGAACATTGTCATAAATATAACACATTCTCGTGGTGATCATTCAGTAATCAGTATGGCTAGCAGAAAGAGAAAGGCAATAGATCTTGATACAAAATATCAGATCAGATCAGTTTTATTTTAACTGATGAATTAATAAATTTTATTCAACAATTCTCGTTTTTGTTTTTCTCTATTCAGAAAAACGATGTCATATTTTAACAGTGTAGGTCACGTTAATTTATTCCTCAACATAGCTTGCATTATGAATGGTGTTACAAAAAAACAAAGACTCACAAAACAAAATCTGCTGAAAGTATTTTATTACAACAAAATCATCGAAGTAAAAACATTATTATCTGTCACAGAATAACAAAACAAAGCAAACAAAACAGTTACACATCACTTGAAATAATTTTTATGAAATACATCATTTTGCAGAAGAGGAGGTAATTCTACATTATTTCTCTTATAACGAACGATACCTATAACGAAATAAGATCGAAAGTCCCCTGGACTTCGCTATAAATGAACTCTACTGTAGTTAGAATTTCAAAAGTTACTTGGCAACTATAAAGAAGGTTTTTTTTTGTTTTTCTGTAATGAGGGTTTAAATTTTAGTCTTAATTTTTCTCAGTAACCGGTGTTGTACTCATTCTCAAAAGACCCAGGAGTAACAGCTCAAAATATTGCAATCCTCGGGAGAATAGTCAACAAAAATCCAGTGAAATATTTTAATGAAATGATTGTTTGAACAGTGATGGTCCACAATTCCATCAATGTTATCCTCAATGTATATTTTTCTTAGAATGTGTGTGTTGTGTCTGTGGGTTAGGGTTAGGTTTATGGTGTTTAACACCACTTTCAACAATACTGCAGTTATATTGTGGCGGTCAGTTTTATTGGTGGAGGAAACCAGAGTACTCGGAGAAAACCACTGACCTGCCACAAGTCACTGACAAACATTATCACATAATGTTGTATCGAGTGCACCTCGCCTGGGCAGGATTCAAACTCGCAACATTAGTGGTGATAGACACATGCACTGATTGCATGGGTAGTTATGAATCCAATTACGATATCAACGGCCCAACAAAATAATGTATGTTTTTACTTAAAACTAAATACCTTTAGAGTGAAACGTGTCTAAATCGAACCTCATTTTTAAGACCAGATTATATGTTGGAATAGACAGGTGTTTGGTTTATACAGGTTAAATTAACAATAGAATGAAAAACAAAATATACCACCCTGTCAGAAGTATTCCAAAATCAAATATCAAAATCGTAGAAAGTGGCAAAATATGATGGCCCCTTTTAGATTTAGAAGTAATAACACCTCTATAGCTTGTAATTTATTTTTTTTAAATCTCCTGTACATATATGAAGTCTGAAATATATTATGTGTCACATGCTAAAAGGATTTTTTTATAAGCTAAATTTTGATACAGATATCATTATGAAAGTTTTATTTTGGCAGCCTCTAACAGTTTTTAAAATACACGGGCCGTCGTGGTTGTGATCATTTGGTAGTTGGATTTCACTACCTTTGCAATCGGTGCCTACCGCCGCTGAAGTTGTGAGTTCGAATCCCACTCAGGTCATTTGTATTTTCCTGGCACTCCGTTTTTCTCTACCAATTGAAATGATCACCATCATATAACTGAAATATTGTTGAAAATGAGGTTGAGTACCATAACCCTAACTCTAACCCCCTTTTAAAATACATGTACTTGCCAAATAAAAGAACTATTAAGATTGTAATTGTTTTTAATTTCTTTACAGAATTAAAAAGGAAGGCTGTTGGTAAAACAGAAAGACTACCCACAAGAGGTGTTGACGAGACAAATGTTTCTGTATTACGTGTAGATAATAGCGAAAACAAACATAGAGGGGCTGATAGACAGTGGGCACTAAATATGATGAAAAAATGGGAAGAAGAGGACAAAGTGAACAAAGAGACAAAGACAAAAGCTGTTAGCATTTCTGACGATGTTGATGTGATCGAAGCCGACGGACAAAGTAATACAACAGTGTTAAGAGACGATGAAAATGATAGAAAACTTGTCAGAGAAAAGCATTCTCAAGGGAGAGTGAAAATTTGTACGAAATATGCCTCAGAACCAAAGTACAAAGTCGACGATTGTAGCACACAATAGGGTTATGTAGTATATATTGAATCAATGTAATTTAAATGAATTTTTTGTTGTATGTTCTCTGTCATTGGTAATACACTACCATCTAACAACATCCTGTGTAGGGTCATGTCATCCATCTAACCTGTCATTCATTGTCGAGCAGCAGGCCATCATGGTCAGGATCGTATGGTAGTTGGATTTATATCTACCTAAGAAATCAGTGCCTATCACTACTGACATTGTGAGTTCGAATCCTGCTCATGGCAAGGTGTACTTGATACAACATTATGGGATAAAGTTTGTCAGTGACTTGCGACAGGTCTGTGGTTTTCTCTGGGCACTCCGGTTTCCTCCACCAATGAAACTGACTGCTACGATATAACTGAAATATTGTTGAAAGTGGCGTTAAGCACCATAACTCTTATCCTAACCCATTGTTGAGCGTCCAATCATTTGCAAGACAGTTAAATATATTAACCCATTGGACAACAGCTCTTGGCTTGTACTCAGATTCTATACCTAAAGATTTAGTATGCTCATTGCTTATTGGTCGGCTGAAAATATAAACCTCGAAATAAAAATTTTGATTTACTGGTCCAATTCAAATTCTTGAATTTATTTTTATATACCGGTAGTTCTAAATAAAAACACAAAAATTTACTGGTCTTGGTCCGGAGGACCGGTGCTCATCGTGAGGACAGAGGTTCCCCATACAGGATATTTTTAGATGTATCACAAATACAAAAATTAAGAAAAGATGCAATGAAAATCTCATTATAATTAGATTAATATCTAATAGAAATTTACTCAGACTCAATTATAGAGGATTGCTAAGTCTTACTAATTTTGAGTAACATACTCAACTCACCAATTTCTTTATTCTCATAATAATCTTACAAATTTAGTTATTTTACAAAAGAAAAGGTAGAATTATTCTCTAAAAACTTTTGTATCTTGAAATTTTATCAAATTTGTTTCACTTTTTATATGCCTGTCTTTAAGACGGGACGTATTATGGTATACCAATGTCTGTCTGTCCGTCCGTTTCACATGTCACGCTCTAACTTAAGAACCCCTTGGCCAATTCACTTCAAATTGCACAGAGTTATTGGAATTGACGGTGTTACGGTTTGTATACTTTATGGTGAAATTTTGAATTTTCATTCCAGTTATGGGACTTTATTCATCAAATTGTACGTGATTTTAAGGCAATTTTTCGTATGTCGTGCTGTAAATTGAGAACCCCTTTACCAATTCACTTCAAACTTCGCATAATTATTGGAATTGATAAATCTTATGGTCTGTATACTTTTTGGTGAAATTTCAATTTTTCATTCCAGAGTTATGGGACTTTATTCATCAAATTGTAGGCAATTTTTCGTATGTCACGCTGTAAATTGAGAACCCCTTGGCCAATTCACTTCAAACTTCGCATAGTTATTGGAATTGATAGTCTTATGGTCTTTATACTTTTTGGTGAAATTTAGATTTTTCATTCAAGAGTTATGGGAAAGTCTTTACAAATATTGTATGAATGTTGAAAGACGGGCGTATCATGCGCTCTTGGCGCAGCTGTTTATTTGTCTAATATTTTCATATATCAAGTCAAATTTGAAAGTTATTTGTTTTAAATACAATTTAAATTGCTGGTTTTTTTGGACGCCATCTGCCTGAAATCCAGTTTGTTATTCGATTCAATCTATCATATTAACCTTTACCCCATCTCTTTTTTTATTTTATTTTTAATTTTTATTTACCGGTAGTGTTTTTGTGTATTTTGTTTTGTACATGATGAAAAATAATTTTTTAGGACTTTAGGACATACCTGTAGTATTGTACCTAATCACCAAGTAACAAATCCATATTTTTGTAAACTGTACTCTTTTATTATCTTTATATATATATTAAAAAAATCATTGCATTTATGTTATTAGGATATTATGTGAATATATTATATCATATATGATGGAACATAAAAGTTCGTAATTCGAAGCTTTCTTGTGATATTCATACAGAGAGGGGTTGAGATTATTGTGTTTAACTCCACTTTCAACAATATTTCAGTTATATTGTGGCAGTCAGTTTTATTGGTGGAGGAATCCGGAGTACCTTTGAGAAAACCACCGACCAACTTTATCACATAAAGTTGTATTGAGTACACCTTGCCAAGAGCAGGAATCAAACTCACAACTTATGTGATGGTAGGCACTGATTGCACAGGTAGTTGTGAATCCAACTACATTACGACCACGACAACCCACGCTTTTATAGGAATCATAACCTAATGTAACAACAATATCTGACACATGCCAATGTTTACATTCTAAAAGCATATGAGTATGGTTCATTGATGTCGGTAAGACAAGAATCTCTGGATATGTACAATGAATAGTAAATATATAATCCAGAATTATGAAAAGAAAGGTTAAACAATGATGGTCAACAGTTGAACCAATGACAAAACGAACAACTACTTCTTGCCTCAAATCATTCAACACACTTCATGTTGAGATCTGGCTGATATGAAAATATAAAACTTGAAGAAAGATGTTGTTTTAACTGTTCAAATTTAATTGAAGATGAAACCCATGTTATTTTACATTGTCCTGTTTATTCTGATTTTAGAAACAATCTTTTTACTGAAGTTTTAAAAGTTCACAAATTTTATGAGTTTATCAGATTGTCAGAAAATGGTATTTTTATTTTCGAATCAAGATGTTTTTAGAATAGTTGCCAAAACCTGTAATTTTATCTTAAAAAAACCGCAATAAAGTTTTATATTATAAATAATATTTTTATACCCCCGCTCCCCGAAGGGGGAGGGGGGTATACTGTTTTACCTCTGTCCATCCAAGATATTTTTCGTCGCATTTTTCTCAGTAACTGTTGATGGCAGAAATCTGATATTTTGGACCCGTTAGATTCCTACTTCCTGTTTGCCGACTTAGTTGGTTTTTATACACATTGAACATATATGCTCATTTTTCTCAGCAACTATTGATGCCAGATATCTGATATTTTGTCACAAGCTTCATATAGGTACCCCATATTGTGGGAAGTGTTTTTGGACCCATCAGATTCCTACTTCCTGTTTGTCGATTTTGTTGATTTTTATACACATTTAACATACATTTGTATATGCACATTTTTCGTCGCATTTTTCTAAGCAACTATTGATGACAGGAATCTGATATTTGGTCACAAGCTTCATATAGGTATGCCATATTGTGGGAAGCGTTTTTGGACCCGTCAGATTCCTACTTCCTGTTTGCCGACTTAGTTGGTTTTTATACACATTGAACATATATGCTCATTTTTCTCAGCAACTATTGATGGCAGAGATCTGATATATGGTCACAAGCTTCATATAGGTACCCCATATCGTGGGAAGCATTTTTGGACCCATCAGATTCCTACTTCCTGTTTGCCGACTTTGTTGATTTTTATACACATTGAACATATATGCTCATTTTTCGTCACATTTTTCTCAGTAACTATTGATGGCAGAAATCTGATATTTGGTCACAAGCTTCATATAGGTACCCCATATCATGGGAAGCTTTTTTTGACCCATCAGATTCCTACTTCCTGTTTGCCGAAGAACGGGGTATCATAAGTGAGCATTAGCTCACAGTTCATCTTGTTATTTATGTATTAATATATGTATTACCAGTATGTACTTGATTGGCTTGTGTGTGTGTGTGTGTATATATATATATAACATGCTTAATTTTATTATTTGTTATTTTGTGTATGTATGCATAAGGTGAGATGAGATGCTAATAAATATTGAATTGAATTGAATTGAATTGAATTGCATACAAACATTAAATAAAAATATACATCAATTTATGCAGTTCAACATACACACAAGATACAAAAGCAGATATCAATCGCCACTGAACAAAAGCAAACTAAAAGTAAGAGGTTCATGCAATTAAGCACAAAATAAAAAAACATGAGAATTTGGCATATAAAAGGTCACCTGCATGCACTGCACTGGTATGAGCTGCCGTTTCATGTTTGAATAAATTTAAAAAATGTTCTAATGATGTTTCTTGTCTGAAGTGATTAGACAGCTCATTCCAGATTTGTGCAGCATTATACAGAAACGAATTTAAACCATACCAGGTTACCCTGGGTAAAACTGCTTTATCTTGATGCATAAAATTATATTTTTTTGTCTTTAATTGAAATTAAATCATGAAGATAACTTGGACTTCGATTATGGATAATTTTCAATGTTTCAACTGCACTGAATAGTTCTTAATCTTCAAATTTTTAAAGACGGCAATTTAGATTTTTTAAGTAATTTTTCATAGGTAATTTCATAGTCGCCATAAATGAAACGGAGACCTCTTCCCTAATTTTTTTTTCATTTTTTTTTAGTATTTGTTTGCTGCAAAAGTGCCAGGTTACCGGACAGTAATTAAAGTCTGAAAGGCTAAAGGAGTAGTAAACTGGAAAGTAACATAATTTGCTTAAATATTTACCTATTCGTTTAAGAATATTTAATAGTTGCCGAGGATGCTTCTTTATACAAATTTCTGATATATATTTATCAAAATTTTGCTGAGAATCAATGGTTACACCTAAAAGTTTAACATTTTCTTCACATGTAATTTTATTTCCTTTTAGATCAAAATATAAACTGTGACTATTTGTCTTAGTACCAATGACAATAGCCTGAAATTTATCCAGATTTGCTTTCATTAAGTTTTTAGAAAACCAGTCTGTTAAGTTTATTCTATCATTTTCTAGAGTTTTAGCTACTGTATTTATATTAGTATCACTTTATCAGAGTAAGAAAGGGTATTGTCATTTGCATAATTATATTTTCTACTATCTTGAACAAAGTGAAAAATATCATTTATAACAACATTTTATAGAACGGGACCTAGGATTGAACCCTGTGGAACCCCTTTGATTAATGTATCCCATTCACTGTAGTTATTACCAATTTTAATGCGTTGTCTTCTGTTTTCTAAATATCTGTTTAACTATTTTAAAGAATTTTTTACTATTGATGGTTGAAATTTACAGTTCCTAAATAATGAAATTATTATTAAAACTAAGGTTATTATCCCTCTTTCATCGTAATCTTCGCCGATTCTGGCTATCCTGTTCATGCCCTTTGATTACATGCCTCCAAAATATTTTAATTTTTTGACTGTATATATAAGTTTATTCCAAACCGCTCTAAAAATCTACGTTTTACTGTACACTTTATAGGCTAATGGATCGGATTTTTTTGTTAACATCTAATTTTCGTTCAGATTGTTGTGTCATCATCCATTTTAATCAAACTATCTTTAGCAGTCTTAAATAACCAGTATCACCAGTAAAGTTGTGAGTTCGAACCACGTTCATGGCGAGGTGTACTCGATATAACATTATGTGATAAAGTTTGTCAGTGACTTGCGACAGGTCGGTGATTTTGTCGCGTACTCCGGTTTCGTACACTAAAAAAATTTACTTCCACGATATAACTGAAATATTGTTGAATGTGGCGTTAAACACCATAAACCAATTAATCTTAAATAATCAGAAATCATTTAAACAGAAATATTTTAATTTCACGTTATCATTTTGCCAAAGCAACAATACCGTTATACATGTAAAAAGGGAGGTCGGAACTCCGAAGTCGTATTCTACAATTCATCTATCATTACTCATTGCAAAAAAACATAGCAACTGCATGTACATGTATGAAAAGCCGGAGGGGATCCCAAAGATTATTATAATTTATCATTTATCATATAGTTTATCATTTAAGATTATTATTTAATATACATTTCTATGTAAAATCATAATAATATTCGACCGCCACGATATAGCTGAAATATTGTTGAAAGTGGCGTTAAACACCATTAAGCATAATAATATTCGAGGTCCTCTCCGTCTGTCCATAGAGTATGGAATATATAAACGTTAGAGAATACCCAAAGAGGCAATAAAAAATGGACAATCCAAATAAATTGGCAACATAGGATACACACCACGAAGAAAAGCAAAAGCACAAGACAATATGTGCTGGACACCACTACACGCAACCAAACACAAATAACGTAAATAAGACACGAGCCCTCCTACAAACAACTGGAGGTAAAGAGGAACCGAACATCGTTTTTACACCGAAATCGTAACGGACATCACAACACGGAACTTATTTGAAATTCTTTTTATGTTGCTTTCAGTGTATTATATCATGGATAATATATATATAGCTACAATATAGCAACAACAAAAACACTGTATTTTTGAATTATTTACGATGTTCAATAATGTATGCTGCAAAAACAGAATTGTTATGGAGCACACACGGGATCATAAATAACTATTTTGAATTTTTCGTACAATGATCAAAAGAGATAATACACAGAAAGATGAATTACATACTAGTCTATTAAATATTCATTTGTCTGTTTTAAAAACACTTTATAATGCTATAATTATTTAAATACTTGGATTGTCGTTATTCCTATGATAGTTGAACTGCAAAAATAATGATAATAAAAACGTGTAGACGTCTAGTTTAATGGTACAAGACGCGTATTTGAAAATAATCATTTGTTTTCCAGTCATTTGAATTTAAGGGTACCTGATGAAGATTATTCCCGAAACGCGAACGTATTGCACACTATATTAGATATCTACGTTTTTAAATATTACTATCACTCAGTGCCGAATTTAGATAGAGATGCCCTAGGCTAATCCACTTGTGAGGCCTCTCCCAATTCCCCACCTTCACGACTGGAGGAAGATGGAAGTGTGTTTAATCGATTTGAATAAAGGTGGAGATGATGAAGGATTTTTCAAATTCTGCAATATTCTGGAATGGAGTGCAACTGTATAAGGAAAATTATTGAAGGGTTGTTTAGAAAGTACAGTACGTTATGACAGCATAAGTGTGAAAGTCCAATAACAGTGTTAAAAATATTATGCACCTTGGCCGGAAGCCCCCTATATTTTGAGGCCCTAGGCTTCAGCCTATCGAGCCTATATGTAAATCCGGAACTGCTATCACTTGATCGATACCTCTGCTTGTGGGTTGTTAGTGCCCGACGGTATCATCAACATTGTCATTTGTTATTGACACGGTTATTAGATATATCTTTATTATTGAATGTTATAGTTCCTAAATACACTGCAATGTAATCATTATTAAAACTAAGTGTTTTCTCCCTCAGACATAGATGACCTTAGCCGATATTGGTCATTCTATTTAGGTATTTGTATTTCTTTCTCTCAAAGACTTTAAATTATTTTGGCTTTCCAGTCTGTTGACTTTGAGCGTACGTAACGAGGGTTATTCCAGAAATGAGTCGTACGCACTAAATTATATATAAAGTTTTTATTATTAAGTATGCCCATAATCATTGGTGGAGGAAACCAGAGTACCAAGAGAAAACTACCGACCTGATGCCAGTCATTGACAAACGTTGTCACATAATGTTGTTTCTAGTACACCTCGCCATGAGTCATACTATTGGAAAGCCGAATAATCTTAAAAAGTCTTTGGGTAAGTGAACCAATGGGCCTGAACAGGATAGACAAAAATCGGCTAAGCTTACAAATGCCTGAGGGACATTGACCGTAATTTTGATATAAATTAATTACATTTTTGTACATAATTTAGGAACTGTAAATGTCAACAGCATAATATCGAATAAGCAATGTCAGTGCCGATGTATTGACTACTGGACAAAAGTAAAAATTACAAAAAGGACAAACAATGATCAACAAAACAATACAGAGAAAACTAAAGATCGAGCAACACGAACCCACCAAATACCGGGGGCGGGGGTGAACTCAGGTGCTCCGGAAGGATGAGCAGTTCCTGTTCCATATAAAATTTCTGATAAGCACATTTTTTGTTTCGTACTTAACAAAAGTTAGTTTTTTTCTCTCCCTAGTCAGAATCCTTTATAATCAGTGTGTCTTGTCTTTTCTCTTTATTGCTTTGTATTCTTTTGTATTATTCACGGTGTTATTGTATTTATCTATGTTGAGGAGAGCTACTAGTAGCCTCTGGTTGTATGTAATCCTCATGAAATAAATAAAGAATTAAATTAAACGATAAATCCTGTAATGACTTCAAACTTAGAGGAAATGTTTACACTTACGGTGCACGTGTGTGCATAATTTACGCCGTAAACTTTCTCTTCCCTCCAATTAAATACTTATATCATCAAATACTCATTTAGAATCAAACGGAGTAAAATAATAATATTAAATTTCGTATGATATTTAACGCCATTTTCAACAACATTTCAGTTATATAGTGGCGGTTCGTGTTACTCAATCTCTAGTTTTATGTGTATGTTTTGTAGATCATTGTTTGTGCTTTTGTACTTTTTCATTTGACCATCGCTTTGTCTGTCCTTCGATTTACGGATTCTGATTACTCCTTTGATGTCTGCAAACTATTCTTACCTGTGGTGAGGTCTACTTGATACAACGTCATGTGATCAAGTTTATCATGGGGTTGTTGAAAGTCGGTGTGTAATTATTGCCAATGCTATAACTTCTACTGATAAAACTAATAAAAAATGAAATACAAATGTACTTTGGAATCTAACTGCTTCATGTCACAGCTATTGTTCTGTGAAAGGTAGCGTTCTAGAAACCTTTCCAAAAAAACAATATGACTGAGAATCTTTTAAGATATTTATCCAAGTTTGAATTCAAACATTTGACACTTCAAGTCATAAAGCATAAACCTCTCAAATAAAAGGAGTTAATTACAAATTACAAATAAAATTGGGCTACACAATCAACTTGTAAAAATAAGTTATTTGCCCTTGACATTTACATGTAAGAAGAGTTTGAAGATACCAAAGGGATAATCAGAATGCGTAAATCGAAGTAGGACAGACAACACAATGACCAAAATAAAAAGGATTAAAGGACAAACAACGATCTACAAAACATACACATAAAACTAAAGATCGAGTAACATGAACCCAACTAAAAACCGGGAGTGAACTCAGGTGCACCGGAAGGGTAAGCAGTTCCTGCTCCACTAAGGTCAAGGTCATAGTGACGGCCTATTTCTTATGCTGGACACTCCAACACGTATAATATAAACTTGCAACAGGGTCTTAAGATATAAAATAAAGTTATGCCGCGAATTATATTATCATGGTTTAAAACGTATCTATACATAGACGGTCATATTTAAAACCGCAGAATTTCAACAAAAATATTGAAATTATAATATCTTATAATAGTTACTAAAATCGTAGATATCAAATTTAGTGCACAAGACGTGTTTCTAAAATAACTTTCATCAGGTACGCTCAAACTCCAAAGAATGGAAAGCCAAATGATCTCACGTTTTGGAAGCAATAAAACCAAAGGGCCTCACCAGGATAACAAAATCCGCTGAGGGCACATATGCTTGATGAAGGAGACCCTTAATTTTAAATAATCCTAAAGTTTCAGTAAGGCATGTCCAGTGGATTCTGATATACAGCGTGCATCAAAACTTTAACACAGTATTGGCAGTCATCTTTCTTCTAGTTTTTACGACCAAATTTAATATAGAAAAATATCACAAATTTGGGAATCTTAATATTTCATAGCAGTAGAAATAATCCTTAAGTTTCATTAAGGCATCGCCTGTGATTTCTGAGATATAGATTGGGGCACGACGATGTCCACCTACCGGACATTATCAGTCTTTCGGAATAAACCGAATGAAAAGGATGATAGAATACTTTCCAACAAGGTGGTGATATCTTCATGAAAAGTCAGATGAAAAGATTACACTATCAAGGTATGCAAAATGCATAATGGCAAAATTGGAGTTGTCTATTTTGTCGGGTGTCTTATTAGAAGCAGAAACTGTTTACTCTTCGCGAGCACCTCAGTTCACCCCGGATTTTAATAGTGGGTCCGTGTTAATCATCTTTTTAGTTTTTTGTATCGTCCTATTATGTGTCTTGACGTTATGATTTCCGCATAAAAACGATGTTCGGTTCGTCTTTACCTCCAGTTGTTTGTAGGAGGGCTCATGTCATATTTACGTTATTTGTGTTTGTTTGCAAATATATTTGTTAATATTACTGGGCGCATATAATTTTGCTTCCCAGATAAGAGGTTATCATCAAGAAACAAATATACAGGTGAAGTAATTTAACAAATACCGTCACCATTATGTGTGCCCGACATCACTTTATATTATGCTTAAAAATACTGATTAAAACACGCCACAACGGTAAATGGTAAGACAACTATACAATTTAAGATAGTTTGAAGACGGCTGGACCGTATATATATATATATATGTGTGTGTGTTTTACAAAAGTAACATCTAACAACTGAATGTTGATGGAATCTGAAAGTTAAACTCGCCACTCTATTACACACAATGCTTCCACAAATGTATTAAAAAAGAAGTATATAACTTTAAAATCAGGAAATGTTTTACCAGTTCAACATGTGCACTGCACGAGAGACTAACTCAGATCAATTTGCAAGAAAGGATATGGATGTAATTAAACATAAGAGAATAAGCAACCTTACACTTACACATAAATTAAAGTAAAGGAACAGCGCTTTTATTATAAATGTAGTGAAAAGAAAAGATTGTATGCATTGCCTTATATAGGTCAAGTGGTTAATGGTTATTGTTTAATCTGGCTAGTTGAATTGTTCATTTTAGAAATGGGTTTAAGTAAGATTATATACCGATCCAGTTATTGTTTTGTGAATTGCATGTCAGTAGGAGTCACCGGCAGGGATATGTGTCCATTAATGTATTAGATGTTTTTACGATGGTCAATGTTCCTTGATAATAGAGCACGTCCGTGTTCTAATTATAACAATTGTATAAAAAAGGGCTATTTCTAAGAGTAATATTTTTCTTACGAAAGGATTTTAAAAACTCAGACTACATTCATCATTGCAACGTATTGTGTTTAATGATGCTGTCTTTGAGAGATATGATCACCAGGAAATATAATTGTGAATGCTTTCCTAATAACATAACTCAACTTTCTTTGGGGAAGTGAGTAAAAGCAGGAAGTGAGTAAAAGGGGGAATTCCCTTCTTATGTTTTATTCTTGCATTTATTTATCAATTGTGTGAAAAGTATCAGGTTTTCAGTTTACGATATTTTTAATGTTATAAAATGCAAGTTGGGTTTCACAATTCAACCGATAATTTCTGCGGCTATCAAAATTTTCTGGTGTTCTGCGGTCAACTCCGGATTGTTGAAATTAAAATCGCAGAATATTATGTAAAATAAATATTTAACAACCCGTAATAATAAATCAGTCCAAATTACCTTTTCAAACTCTAACTCCAATTCACCCGAAAATGTCAAATATGTATTAGGCCTAATTACTATATCCAGATAAAAGAAAGCACTGGTACTATATAAAAGTTTACACAACAATTAAAGGTTATTTAGTGAAATCAAATCAAATAAGTTTTATTTAATGTCGAAATATCTATAACACATAACATAAGCTCTAGTGAGCTTTTGAATCGACTATTACATAAAAAGCACATACAAGCATAAAATAACTTTACAAGCACATATTACATGACATCACAAATCAAAAATAACAAAACATGCATGCATAGACATTAGTATAAAACATAAGCTCATGTATACATAGACATACATAAAAGCAAACTCATTCATACATAAATACAGTTTCATATAAAAATTAATCAGAACTGAATCTAAGAGCATAATAGCAGATCAGGATAGGGTAATATTAAAACTATATAGCACTAAGAACACAAAGCATAACAAGACAAACTGTTTACATGCAAGCACTACAATGGCATGAGCCACCATTCCAGGTATTCAATAATCTTGAAAATTGATTTAAGTTTTGCTCTAATCTAATATGGTTTGGTAGCTCATTCCATAGTTTGGTTGAAAAATAACGGAATGATTTCAGACCATACCTTGTTGTTTTTACAGATGGTACATCAGCTGTGTTTTCGTATCTAAAGGAATAATTATATGTTTTAATATTTACTAAATCATGTAAATAAATAGGGCTTTCTTTATGTATAATTTTAAACGTTTCAATTGGTATACTTCTTAATCTTCTAACTTTAAGTGATGGCATTTTTCATTTTTCCAGTAATTCTTCATATTTTAAAACATAGTCATTATAGAAAAACCTGAGTGCCCTTTCTTGAATTTTTTCCATTTTCTTAGTATTTTTCTCACTGCAAAAATGCCATGTTACAGGACAATAATTGAAGTTAGATAATATAAATGAATAGTAAATAGTTAGTCGACCCAGCTTATTTAAATATCTACCAATTCTTTTCAAAACATTAAGTTGACGAACAGATTTTTTTTCTCCAAATTTCTGATATATGCTTATCAAAATTTAATTCATAATCTATTGTAACACCAAGAAGTTTAACATGTTCTTCACACTTTATCTTGCTACCCTTTAAATCAAAGCAAATCTGTTCTTTAAAAGTTTTCTTGCCTATTGCCAAAGCTTGGAATTTGTCTGGATTAGCTTGCATTAAATTGTTTGCAAACCAATCCAGCATTTTTTTACTGTCACTCTCTAATTTTGAAATAACATTATTTAGATCATAATCGGCATAAGATAAAGTGTTATCGTCAGCATACTTATATATAGTACTAAGATCAACAGAGTAGTAGTTACATGATGATTTTTAACCGTTAATTACAATTAATCTAGATCTAGAAATAGTATTGTACCAAGCGGACACCGACAATAATTGAAACAATCACTTGATAAAATGTTTACAATCATAATAAAATTTAGTAAAGCAAGATTTAGAATTGTTTTTCCATAATTTAACATTAAAGCTTTTTTTATTGCTATAGTAGCTGTGATTGAATAATATCAAACTGCGTGATCTCAGGATTAATCTAAAAACAAAGCAAAAAACAAAAATAAATGTACTAGTAGTAGAATTCCGGTTAACCCGAGTTTTTATGTCTACATTATTCTAAAAGAATTGAATATCATTACTTCTAATTCTAATTCTTTTTAAGAAAAAGTTATAAGGGTAATAACAAAATTACCGAACTCCGAATAATCTTACAAAGGGAAAGTCAAAACTCATAAGTATATAAACAGACAAAATCAGTCAACAACCGGAAAACTGTGAAAACCGCAATGACCCTGACTTGGTACAGGCTTTTCTAAAGAAATGATGGGTTGAATCAGATTTTAAAGCGCCAAACCTCCCCCTTTCATTACGGCTCAAAGTTTCCGGCTGTCACTATAACAGTATTTATAATAATACTTGAACAAAACAGGTACAACAGTTGTCAAAAGCAGCACCTACCTCAGTGAAGTAAATGTCAAAAATACTTTTACGTCACACATTGATAAACAAATATTTTTGACATTCTTTTCTGCAGAGACGGAAAATATTTCGACAAGATCTTGGTATCGGAATATAAACTTTTTAAGAGATCGAATAAGGCGAATCTTTTTATAGCCCTGGTCAAGTAGCCTATTTCTCAGATGAAGATGACGTTTCAGGAAATCAGAATAATTGCTACTGGCCTTTGCATAGCGAATCAATTGCGAGATGTAAACACCATATGCAGGAGAAGCTGGTATATTGCTGCACAAATTTGGAAAATTTATGATTTTAAAATTGAAGTCGTCCCGTTTATCTTAAATTGTTGTACTGATTTGACGACTGTCGTCAAATTTGAGGTATAAGTCCAAAAATGATGCGGACGAAGCGGTATCTGTGGTCTCTTTAACTTCCAGCTTTGGAGGATATATCAATGGAAGAAATTCTGCAAATCTAGAATTATTGATAGATAAAACGTCAACAATATACCTGTATGTGACATTAAAGGTTTTAGCCTCATGAATCTTCTTATCTTTTACAAGCTTTTGAAGAAACTCCGACTCATATGAGTATAAAAATAAATCGGCTAGAACGGCACAATTCGTACCCATTGGTATGCCGACGACCTGCTGAAACAGTATCCCTCCAAAGGAGACAAATATGTTATCGATGAGGAACTCCAGCATACTGATCATTTGTTCCTCGGAGTAGCATGTTTTACCTTTTTGAATTTTATTTGAAAAATATGTGGAATTGTAGCCTAACACAACAAATTTTGAGCCATAGTTTCTATGACTGAAAACTTTATGAATTGTTTCTTTTAAGCGGGTTTTTAATTTGTCATGCGGTTGGGTGGTATATAGAGTTGAAAAATCAAACGTTTTGATGGAGGATACCTGAGAGAAAGATCTTGATTTCAGGTTATCCAAAAGATCTTTAGAGTTTTTCAAAATCCACATGTGATTTATGCCACTACGCGAGTAAACAGTTTCACAATATTTCTGTTGTCCCTCTTTTACTGCAGACAGAATCTTTGTCAGGTGAATAGACAATTCTTTCGTCGAACAAGTTGATGATCCCGCTATGTACCTTTCTTTGTATGGTGTCTTATGGAGTTTAGGTATCCAATATAAATAGGGTAAATCCTCAGACTCTTTACCAGAGGGAATGTTTAAAGAGGTCATGGATGATCTGTGGTTAGCTAGGATTTCATCTTTGTCGAACGAAGTAGGTTTGTATGTGGTATTACTAGAGGTGTTGCTATTTATGCCTAATTCCTTGATTAGGCATTCGAAGTAATATGATTTACATACAAACACGATATTGTTGGAAGCCTTGTCCGCAGGAACGATAACATATTTGTCATAAAGAGAGGAAAGACACTTAACAGCTTCTTGATCTTTAAATACAGACTTAGGTCGACTATTAACACAACTTTTGAGTTTGTGAATCCGACCATGTACTAGAGACATAATTGTTCTAGCTCAGTCTGACAAGGACTCTAACTCAGGATCTTGGTCTACTTCTCTCTTTATCCACCTTCTGGCATAATCTTCAACAGCATCCATAATTATCTTGAAATTATGTTTCCAATTGATGTGTTGATGTTCTCTGAATTTAGGACCATGAGAAATCACCTTTCGGAGACTCTCATGTTGAATGATATTCAGATCACCAGTGATTACATGTCCAGATGGGTTGTATTGAAAAGGAGAGTGGGAGCAGTCACAAGTCAGAGGGTTCTTAAGGTACTCTTCTGTGTTAATATCTTGCAATGCTTCTTTGTAGTTGAAAATTTTACTGCCAATGCTGTTAGTGCAGCTATAGGAGACAATGGGAACAGATTGATTTTTGAAATATGGTGGAATTTCTTTTAAGACCTCTTTTCTATTAAGAATGTTGCTGATGTTAATAGCATCGATTCCTTTGTTAGCAAACGGAATATGGAGGAATTTTCTGTTGTTATCATGAAGAGGTTCAGATCGAACTGGTTTGAAAAGACGAAAGGACGCCACGTCACATATAATACTAGACAATCTGTACTTAGGAGAAAAAGGATCTACGCCTCCTTTGTCAAGTCCAAAATCCCTAAGATCTTTGAGGTAGTGAAAATAAGATTGTACGAATGTGATGAATTCCAAGAGGTTTCTGTATATTAGAAAGTAAATCATTAAAAGTATCTTGTAACGTTCTTGGTTTAGAGGCCTTTTTTAACATTTGGCTGTTGAATTCTTTTATGATCATGGCTACGTTTAGTTCTTGGAATAGTATTAAAAAGGCTCATCACGTTGATTTCGCTGCATCCAGGACTTGACAAATTTCCCACTCCTTTGATGTTATCATTGCAACCGTAAGGCATTGCAGTACCTAACTCTTTAATCCAAAACAACTCTCTATCGGTACGGTAAGGTGTACTAAGTATTGGACTATTTGTATGATGGTATATCTTCTCGACGATTCGAACTTTCATCGTCAAACAGCGGTCATGACCCGGTTGATTGAAAAGATTATACAAAATCCTGTATTTGGGATCTCTTGCATCATATCGATGTTGGTTCATTCTACTTCGCAATGTTTGACGAGTTTCACCAACATATAAAAAGTCCACAGAGTGTACATTCTATGCCGTAAATGACATTTTTAGTAGGACAGTCCAGAGGGTCAAACGATTTGGTGTAGTAAGTTTTTCCAGTTAAATTACTTGTAAATTCAGGAGAAGTTATTAGCATACCCCATGTTTTACAAGTATTATTTTTGTCAGTTTTTATTTTGCAAGTAGTAATGCATGGAGAAGAGTCACAAGTACCTGGAGATTTAAGACAGTCCGAAATATTAATGGAACAAGATTAAAAAAAATTATACGAATCTGAAGTTTTGAAATAAAATGACACAAGTTAAAAGAAAGCACTAAATATTAATTCCAAAAAACGCAAATTTCGCGAGACTTGACAGTCAAGCAATTTTGACTCGTTCTTCTATAATACATTGCACATTACAATTAGTCAAATAATAAATAGCTCACTATGATAAATAATTTAGGCTGTCGGGCCATGAATAATTGATGTTTAACGTCAAATGAACAATATGTAAGCTCTGCTAATGAAGAGAACAAATGTATATACAATAAATAATTTATGGGGGAAAATTGGCATCATAGGGTACATCATAAATATATTCGACTCCCGAGTTTTAAAGTCATATTTGGCTGTCAGAAAAATGTACTATTATATAGTTCTTTCTTTTGTGATTAGAGAATCGTGTGATTGCTAGGAAATTGTTTTCACTTCCGGTTTCATAAAATTGTCATTACCGGTTCAAAATGTACCATTTGAAACTTAAGACTTAAAAAGTGTACTGTTTGATAATTCTTAGCATCCGAGTTCCAAAATAGATAAATTTGGAGTTTTTTTCTCTTTTGATGTAAAATATGCAAAATTCCGATTAATAAAATCTACAATTTAATAGTCCTTAGTCTAAAAAATATGGTTGCTAAGTACTTGTTTCTTTTGAACGTCAGCTTCTTGTCTTTGTCCATTACTTTTACCTTCACGAAAAGTGACTTCTTCTATTGCTGACAAATTATTCATTTGACGTTAAGCAACAATCAGTCACTTACTCTAATTTATTTCGTTATCATTCTGATTCTAGCTTTAATAATCTAATGTCTCATGATCTACGTTTTTAATACTCTGCTGGAGGACTACTATTCTCCGAGGACATCATTCCGCACTGACAGAAGAGTTTGGAGATACCAAAGGGGCAATCAGAATTTGAATATCGAAGTAGAACAGACAACACAATGGCCAAAAGAAAAAGTACAAAAGGACAAACATCGATCTACAAGACATACATATAAAACTAAAGGGTTTATTAGATATAGTTTTTAATGAAATGTACAGTTCCTTAATCGTGTAATTATTATTAACCCTAATGTTCTTCTCCCTCAGGCATAGCTGACCGTAGCCGATTTTGGCTATCACGTTAATGCCCCTTGGTTTTCTTGCTCCCAAAGATTTAATTCATTTGGCTTTCAAATATTTTGACGTTGACCGTACCGGATATAGGTTGTTCCAAAAACGCGTCGTGCACACTAAATTTTATATCTACGTTTCTAAGAATCTATGAAGCGAAGAACCAAATACATTTTTAGTTGTTGCACACACACCTGAGTTCACTTCCGTTTTTTGGTGGGGTCCGTGTTGCTCATCTTTTTAGTTTTTTGTGTTGTCTAATATGTGTCTAAACGTTCTGAGTTCTGTGTTGTGATGTCCGTTACGATTTCCACATAAAAACTATGTTCGGTTCGTCTTTATCTCCAGTTGTTTGTAGGAGGGCTTATGTGTTATTTACGTTATTTGTGCTTGTTTGCATATAGTAGTGTTCAATGCATATTGTGTTGTTTTTTTGGTTTGTTTTTCTTCGCATTTCTCTAGATTAACCATTTTTATTGCCCCTTCGGTGTTTTGTAACGTTTATAAAACATTCGATATGGTATAATTGCTATTTAACAAAGCTCGTTAACTTTTATCTTTACATTTTTGTACTTTTGTTTCGATCAATAACTGCATCAAAATATATAAATAGTACAACTATATCAGTCAGTCTATAGAAAAATATTCATGATTTATGAAATAAACATTAAATCCCTTTGTTGCCACGTGTATTTTTAGAAATCTTCATAAAGTAAAGCATTCAACCTGGTCCCAAAGTCCATTAAATATTAAAACTAATTATAAATCAACTTAAACAACAGAGCATTAATATAATCGCCCTACTGATTATGTTATTCTTCATTACATTAACGAACAAAGATATATTTCTGTTTTATAATATTATTATAATGAGGTGTACTCGATACAACATTATGTGATAAAAGATTGTCAGTGCCTTGCTGCAGGTCGGTGGTTTTCTCCGAGTACTCCGGTTTCCTCCATCAATAAAACTGAACACCACGATATAATTGAAATATTGTTGAAAATGGGAAAATGGCGTTAAATACCATAAGCCTTAAACAAACTTTTCTGGTATAAAATATAATTTTTGCATAATTATGCGAAAACAAAACCAATAAGGTAGATATCTAATTTAGTACACCGGTTGTATTTCTGGAATAAACTTCACCAAGTACGCTCATAGTCAAAAGAATGGATAGCCAAATACCTTAAAAATATATGAGAACAAGTAAGCCAAAGGGTTTAAATAGGAGAGCCAAAGTCGACAAAGATTAATTATGCCTGAAGGAGACCGGCCTTATGTTTAAGCATTACATTATATGGAAACTGTAAGTACAAACGCCAAAATAATTCTTAAATCCATTATGCATCAGCTATGTTTCTAACAGGACTAGACAGTACAAACCTGTATCTTATCAAGTCAATTTCCAATGGTTCGTCCTTAGAATATATTTTGCTGAATTCTGCTTTTTTAATTACCATTCTTATTTTTTATTATGTCTCGAATTCGTCGTATTTTTGAACATTATATGTTTTGTAATTTGTTTATGTTTGTAAAGGAATAAACATGTAATGTATACATTCATTTACATTAATCACTTAAATATTAATTTTGACACCCATCACACATTCTTAGTTCATCACCATTTATATATACATCTCTATGTTAACCATGAACATTTGTTAATGCTACTTCAAGAGGCTGCCATTTCATGTTGAATCAATCACCAACTACAGAGGATGATTAGAGACTTGCAGAGTACTTTTTCATTTTTATTTCAGATTTAAGAAATTGTAACCCTGCATTCAAGTTTGGTAACATATTCTTTAACTTACATATATACAAGTAGTTTTTTGAACATATTAACTACCCTGATTTGCCCTTTTCTGAAATTTTTCTGGAAAAGGGGAAAGGGTGTGGGGTTGGAGTGTCTTCATTGTTTATTTCTTTTTCAGATATATGTTTAACCACGATTAGATTGGTTTTGTAGTGGTTTTTGTTTCTGTATCAAATCTCTTTCTGATGTTTGTACACGGCATCAGTTCACCCTCTTAACTAGACTTATAATCTAGCTTTGTAATCTTTCTCCATGTTCATAGATCTTTACTCATGACATTTAAAAAACACTGCGATTGTATTTGCCTCTTTATGAATAATATAAAACATACACTTACTGCTTAACGCATATTTCAGCAAATTATCGAAAATGTGAAGCATATTAATTATTGTTTATGGTGATATCCGTTACGATTTCCGCATAGAAACGATGTTCTGTTCGTCTTTCGTTTTGCTTTTAATAGTTGTTCATATTAATCTCTAATTAGTGAAATGAGTTCGGGTAATACATATTTTGTCTAATGGAAGTTATATATATATATATATATATATATATATTTGTTTAAATCAAATTGGTGTTCCAAATTTCGCAGAACTCTTGAATATTAGGAAATTGTATGTAATATAATGTATTTTATACTGGGGATAATCTTGTAAATAAAGATACAAAGAATTAATCTTCTAGGGTTTCTTGTAAATGTTCACATAAGTGAAAGTGGCGTTAAAGATATAGTCATCATTTTGAGAAATAGTAGATTTGGAGAAGGGTTCATGCCTTATTTACGTTGTTTGTGTTTGTTTGCGTATAGTGGTGTCCAACACATATTGTGTTGTGTTTTTGTTTTGTTTGTCTTCGTTTAGTGTACCCTATATTGCCAGTTTCTCTGGATTGTCTATTATTGATTGCTTCGGTATTCTCTAACGTTTATTTCACATAATACCCTATTAGTGAAGTTACATTAACTATATATTCAACATGTTAGAAAATAGTAGATTTAAAGTTATGTTTTTGTTGAAATCAAAAGGTGTCTAGATTATTCGATGCACTTGAATATTTATATGAGTAGTGGTGTTATAACTGAACGTTAGAGAAAGCAAAGCGGCATTCAAGAAGGGACAATCCAGAGACATAAGTAACATTAAGCACAAGACACAGAACAAAGAGAAATAATACAAAACACTAAAAAAAATAGGCAACACTGACCCCACCAAATAACCGTACGCTTCTTTTGGTGTCGATCTTGGGAGTCGCTTTTTTAATTATTTGGCTCTCAAATCTTTTCACTTTGAGCGAACCAAAAGATTACCCCAGAAACGCGTCGTACGAACTAATTTTGATATCTACGTTTTTATTGCAGCCGACTAGATAAACATAGATAATGATATCAAATCAAACTAATTTTGCTGTTTTCACTATTGGTTTTGAATCATGAAATATTTGCATCATTTTCTAAATAATAGTGAATAGTACTCGTACTTCAGACATGTTCTACACGTTTAATAAAAGAATATAAAAATATGATGCTTCAACACTTTTGTCTTAGTGACAACAAAGTATCTATGAAGTTTTTTTTAATATCAGTTGCTAGATATGAAACTTCATCGATCTATATATTTTTCCTTTTGATGTTTACCATTAAATTTTAAATATATGTTTTTTTAATGAGCCAACGTTCTATCTCTAAAAGAAAGCAGTCTTTTGAAGAAACACAAGTAATAACATACAATCGAATTCATGAATTGTCGACATACTTTATTTAAGAGGGGTTTGTTGAAAGTGTGTTTTGTCCCTCTATTATCACCCTATTGATGTATAATAAAATCATCAATATTATTTTCTGCTGTGTACTTGTCATCTTGTTAGGTAATCTGCATGTAAAACATCGTTAATTGTAAGTAGTATTCGACCTTAAATATTGTCTCTCCAAATGTGAGTTATTATTCACCAAGTTGTGTTTTCAAGATCTGTATCAATGTCTAGAACACTTCATTGATAATAACTGTCAACTTCATTGTCATATAAACGTCTCTGTGCTGTGGTGTAATGGTGAAATGGTGAGCGTCATCGCCTCCAATGCTATATATCTTATGCTTGAGCCTCGGTCGAGTCAACCAAAGACTATCAAATTTGTATTTGTTGCTTCTCCGCTAAGCACGCAGTTTTGTGTAGCCTTGGGGCTGATCATGTTTTGACTTGATAAGAAAACTGGGCATCGGAAGGTTTTTTTTTTGTTTTTTTGTCTGATTTAAACTTATTTTATTGTTCATAATAACAACAAATGGATCAGACACAAGTTTTACAACCTAGAAATGTCTTCCCCGTCTTCATCGATAGATGATTGTATAAATATCGTATTACCGATAATTTTTGCTGTTTTGGACTAAAAGATGATATTTCATTTTTGAGGATTTATTTGTCCTCGGATTGAAAATCTCGGCGCCGAAAATTTTTTGAGGCAATGAAGGACAGTTTCATAATGGTACGATAAACAACTGGTGCACAGGACAGTGGTCCTTAGAAGTAAAAAGACAATAAGTTCTTTGGAAAATTTTCAAAGGTTACAGCTTCTGAACACACATTTGGTAGCTTCAAATGTTTCATAGTAACTATTTTTTCCACTGTTTTCGAAATCTATTTTGTTGACAGGAAATACGAAGTCAACAGTTGGATCGGGTGCGTAGAAATACCGCAAAGGACCTCCTTAGTGCACCAAGGACCTATAAACTGCAACAAGGACATGTTAGAATGGTGCAAATAACACAAAGGAGGTTCCCAATGACAGATACTACAATATTTTACCTATTTCCTAAAATTGATTTTGATTGATTAAAAGATATTAAAATTATACCATATTTTCTTGGCGCGTGGCGAGAGCCAATTAATTACCTGTGATTACACAAGGCAGGTCATGTTCAGTCAAGCGTATCAGTTTATGGCTTGTGTAGTTGTTTAATAGATAATGTGTATGGTGATTGTCTGCTATTTATCTATGAACTATGACCAACTAATTATATATAAATCGAAATTTCTTTTTCTACTTTTACTGCCGGGCGAGTGTAGGATACATAAGTTTATCTTCAAACCTTTTTGACACACGGACGGATCATTTATAAACTAACATTTTCATAAATGTCGATATATACTTGTTTTGTCATTTTGTTTATTCTGGAAAAGCTAAGTATCTACCGAAATTTCTTACTATATTTTTCAAACAAGCTTAAAATAATGTACCCAAAGAGTAGAACAGCCTTTAATGTATTTCTGACATTTTTATTATTTTAAATTCAAAGGGTGATTTTTGTCTGATATACCAGGGACTTATAAAACAAAAAAATTATTTCAAACTTGATCAACGATAAATAATTAAAACACTGAAAAATAAATTTAGAAAGCTCTGTATATCATAATTTGTTTATTTTTGTCTGTTTTCAATCCTTGCTTTCAGTCTTGTTTTTGTTGTTGTTTGTTTGTTATTGTTGCCATTATTGATAATGCACATGTGTATCTTCCAAAATTATCTAATTTTATCTAAATGGGGCCATCAAATACAAAAAATTTCCCTGTCCCTGGTATAATTCTGGTAATATTAAATACAAGGTGTGTTAATGAATTATCTCAGAAAATAATATACAATTGTAAATGTGTTATGTATATATTTGTTTAAATCTTTTATATTTTAATGTTGTTTACTTAATGTATGATCAAATAACATTTCTATTCATTTCAAACTTGTATTGTCATAATATGAATTGCAATATAACTTTCCAATATTTCATCAGCACACTCGAATGTTAACCAATAATAGTTTATGCAAGTTTACAAAAATGTAAATCTATAGAATAGAATAGAATAGAAAACTTTATTTTAAGTCGGGATTACAATGTAACATTACAAGTTCTGGTGTCTTGCCCTTGGGTTTCTCTATTGAAGAAGACGAATCATCTGTATGGACGTTGGTTTCGTGTCTGAGCCGCCCAGAAAGTGTCATATATACTTGTTTGCAGTGGCCACATTTGTGAACAGTTCTTTGTGTAAGCGACGACATGTCCTTGGGCAAAGCTTGTTCAGGTTGCTGATTTGTGTTATATGTTGAAGTTGTAGTTTCAATTTCATCTTCGACTTCGGTCTGACCGATTGTAATTTTTATGTACCTTACTTTACATTGAAAATTACAAGTTTTATTCATTATAAATTTTGAAAAATTACGACAATTGTGACATCTAGAAGAAAAAAATTATACCTCCTGAAGTCTTTGTTGAGATAAATCATAGTTGAATGCACAGGACATCCAAGATCGCCAGGCCATTTCACAGTTGTTAAAAATTTAATTCGCTATTATCCAATATAGATGTATCGTAAATACGAACCAATGCGACCAAAATGTTCCGCTTTAGATTTTATAAGTTTTGTGAGAATATGTTGTAAAAATAATATGGTTTGAGTAATTTTTTTGAAGTTTTTTTAAATAACAACTTCAGAAACATAAAACGGTTTTTAAAACAAACAAGTCACAAAATTTGATTGCAACAACAACTATGTAGAGTATTATAATTATTTTCGTCTTTGTGATGGACTTTAATTATAGGTTTTAGCAAGGACGTATATAGAGCCTTGGTTTTAGTAATGATATAACAACATTTACTAATGAATACAATAGCTTCTTATTTATTCAACAATATGACTCCTGAAAAGTTCAAAAGAAACTAACGGGTTTATATTGTTCTGGTTGATTGCTCCTGACAAGGTGATAATTAGAATAAACAACTAGAACAATATGGCGCGTGCCGATGAAAAAGACGTATAACTCGCTAACTACATAGAATAAAAACCACATTTTTTTAAATATATACTTAATTTTATATTATCTTTCATTTAAAACGTCCTTTGTGCTATTTGCACCACTCTAACATGTCCTTAGTGCAGTTTATAGGTCCTTAGTGCACTAAGTAGGTCCTTTGCGGTGTTTCTACACACGGTATAATACGGTATAATAATGGATAGTTCGAATATATATTTTTAAAGTCGATTTTTTTTCATACTTTAGTTTATAACTTTTTTTTTAGAAAGAATTAGAATTAGAAGTAATGATATTCAATTCTTTTAGAATAATGTAGACATAAAAACTCGGGTTAAGCGGAATTCTACTACTAGTACATTTATTTTAGATTTTTGCTTTGTTTTTAGATTAATCCTGAGATCACGCAGTTTGATATTATTCAATCACAGCTACTATAACAATAAAAAAAACTCTAATTGTGTACTCGATATAACATTATGCGATAAAGTTTGTCAGTGACTTGCGACAGGTCGGTGATTTTCTCGGCATACTCCGGTTTCCTATACTAAAAAAATTTGCTTCCACGATATAGCTGAAATATTGTTGAATGTGGCGTTAAACACCATAAACCAATCAATCTTAAATAATCGGAAATCATTTAAACAGAAATATTTTAATTTCATGTTATCATTTTGCCAAAGCAACAATACTGTTATACATGTAAAAAGGGAGGTCGGAACTCCGAAGTCGTATTCTACAATTCATCTATCATTACTTATTGCAACAAAACATAGCAACTGCATGTACATGTATGAAAAGCCGGAGGGGATCCTGAAGATTATTATAATTTATCATTTATCATATAGTTTATCATTTAAGATTATTATTTAATATACATTTCTATGTAAAATCATAATAATATTCGACCGCCACGATATAGCTGAAATATTGTTGAAAGTGGTGTTAAACACCATTAAGCATAATAATATTCGGGGTCCTCTCCGTCTGTCCATAGAGTATGGAATATATAAACGTTAGAGAATACCCAAAGAGGCAATAAAAAATGGACAATCCAAATAAATTGGCAACATAGGATACACACCACGAAGAAAAGCAAAGCAAAAGCACAAGACAATATGTGCTGGACACCACTACACGCAACCAAACACAAATAACATAAATAAGACACGAGCCCTCCTACAAACAACTGGAGGTAAAGAGGAATCGAACATCGTTTTTACACTGAAATCGTAACGGACATCACAACACGGAACTTATTTGAAATTCTTTTTATGTTGCTTTCAGTGTATTATATCATGGATAATCTATATATAGCTACAATATAGCAACAACAAAAACACTGTATTTTTGAATTATTTACCATGTTCAATAATGTATGCTGCAAAAACAGAATTGTTATGGAGCTCACACGGGATCATAAATAACTATTTTGAATTTTTCGTTCAATGATCAAAAGAAATAATACACAGAAAGATGAATTACATACTAGTCTATTAAATATTCATTTGTCTGTTTTAAAAACACTTTATAATGCTATAATTATTTAAATACTTGGATTGTCGTTATTCCTATGATAGTTGAACTGCAAAAATAATGATAATAAAAACGTGTAGACGTCCAGTTTAATGGTACAAGACGCGTATTTGAAAATAATAATTTGTTTTCCAGTCATTTGAATTTAAGGGTACCTGATGAAGATTATTCCCGAAACGCGAACGTATTGCACACTGCATTAGATATCTACGTTTTTAAATATTATTATCACTCAGTTCCGAATTTAGATAGAGATGCCCTAGGCTAATCCACTTGTGAGGCCTCTCCCAATTCCCCACCTTCACGACTGGAGGAAGATGGAAGTGTGTTTAATCGATTTGAATAAAAGTGGAGATGATGAAGGATTTTTCAAATTCTGCAATATTCTGGAATGGAGTGCAACTGTATAAGGAAAATTATTGAAGGGTTGTTTAGAAAGTACAGTACGTTATGACAGCATAAGTGTGAAAGTCCAATAACAGTGTTAAAAATATTATGCACCTTGGCCGGAAGCCCCCTATATTTTGAGGCCCTAGGCTTCAGCCTATCGAGCCTATATGTCAATCCGGAACTGCTATCACTTGATCGATACCTCTGCTTGTGGGTTGTTAGTGCCCGACGGTATCATCAACATTTGTCATTTGTTATTGACATGGTTATTAGATATATCTTTATTATTGAATGTTATAGTTCCTAAATACACTGCAATGTAATCATTATTAAAACTAAGTGTTTTCTCCCTCAGACATAGATGACCTTAACCGATTTTGGTCATTCTATTTAGGTATTTGTATTTCTTTCTCTCAAAGACTTTAAATTATTTTGGCTTTCCAGTCTGTTGACTTTGAGCGTGCGTAACGAGGGTTATTCCAGAAATGAGTCGTACGCACTAAATTATATATAAACGTTTTTATTAAGTATGCCCATAATCATTGGTGGAGGAAACCAGAGGACCAAGAGAAAACTACCGACCTGATGCCAGTCATTGACAAACGTTGTCACATAATGTTGTTTCTAGTACACCTCGCCATGAGTCATACAATTGGAAAGCCGAATAATCTTAAAAAGTCTTTGGGTATGTGAACCAATGGGCCTGAACAGGATAGACAAAAATCGGCTAAGCTTACAAATGCCTGAGGGAGATTGACCGTAATTTTGATATAAATTAATTACATTTTTGTACATAATTTAGGAACTGTAAATGTCAACAGCATAATATCGAATAAGCAATGTCAGGGCCGATGTATTGACTACTGGACAAAAGTAAAAATTACAAAAAGGACAAACAATGATCTACAAAACAATACAGAGAAAACTAAAGATCGAGCAACACGAACCCACCAAATACCGGGGGCGGGGGTGAACTCAGGTGCTCCGGAAGGATGAGCAGTTCCTGTTCCATATAAAATTTCTGATAAGCACATTTTTTGTTTCGTACTTAACAAAGTTAGTTTTTTTCTCTCCCTAGTCAGAATCCTTTATAATCAGTGTGTCTTGTCTTTTCTCTTTATTAATTTGTATTCTTTTGTATTATTCACGGTGTTATTGTATTTATCTATGTTGAGGAGAGCTACTAGTAGCCTCTGGTTGTATGTAATCCTCATGAAATAAATAAAGAATTAAATTAAACGATAAATCCTGTAATGACTTCAAACTTAGAGGAAATGTTTACACTTACGGTGCACGTGTGTGCATAATTTACGCCGTAAACTTTCTCTTCTCTCCAATTAAATACTTATATCATCAAATACTCATTTAGAATCAAACGGAGTAAAATAATAATATTAAATTTCGTATGATATTTAACGCCATTTTCAACAACATTTCAGTTATATAGTGGCGGTTCGTGTTACTCAATCTCTAGTTTTATGTGTATGTTTTGTAGATCATTGTTTGTGCTTTTGTACTTTTTCATTTGACCATCGCTTTGTCTGTCCTTCGATTTACGGATTCTGATTACTCCTTTGATGTCTGCAAACTATTCTTACCTGTGGTGAGGTCTACTTGATACAACGTCATGTGATCAAGTTTATCATGGGGTTGTGGAAAGTCGGTGTGTAATTATTGCCAATGCTATAACTTCTACTGATAAAACTAATGAAAAATGAAATACAAATGTACTTTGGAATCTAACTGCTTCATGTCACAGCTATTGTTCTGTGAAAGGTAGCGTTCTAGAAACCTTTCCAAAAAACAATATGACTGAGAATCTTTTAAGATATTTATCCAAGTTTGAATTCAAACATTTGACACTTCAAGTCATAAAGCATAAACCTCTCAAATAAAAGGAGTTAATTACAAATTACAAATAAAATTGGGCTACACAATCAACTTGTAAAAATAAGTTATTTGCCCTTGACATTTACATGTAAGAAGAGTTTGAAGATACCAAAGGGATAATCAGAATGCGTAAATCGAAGTAGGACAGACAACACAATGACCAACATAAAAAGGATTAAAGGACAAACAACGATCTACAAAACATACACATAAAACTAAAGATCGAGTAACATGAACCCAACTAAAAACCGGGAGTGAACTCAGGTGCACCGGAAGGGTAAGCAGTTCCTGCTCCACTAAGGTCAAGGTCATAGTGACGGCCTATTTCTTATGCTGGACACTCCAACACGTATAATATAAACTTGCAACAGGGTCTTAAGATATAAAATAAAGTTATGCCGCGAATTATATTATCATGGTTTAAAACGTATCTATACATAGACGGTCATATTTAAAACCGCAGAATTTCAACAAAAATATTGAAATTATAATATCTTATAATAGTTACTAAAATCGTAGATATCAAATTTAGTGCACAAGACGTGTTTCTAAAATAACTTTCATCAGGTACGCTCAAACTCCAAAGAATGGAAAGCCAAATGATCTCACGTTTTGGAAGCAATAAAACCAAAGGGCCTCACCAGTATAACAAAATCCGCTGAGGGCACATATGCCTGATGAAGGAGACCCTTAATTTTAAATAATCCTAAAGTTTCAGTAAGGCATGTCCAGTGGATTCTGATATACAGCTTGCATCAAAACTTTAACACAGTATTGGCAGTCATCTTTCTTCTAGTTTTTACGACCAAATTTAATATAGAAAAACATCACAAATTTGGGAATCTTAATATTTCATAGCAGTAGAAATAATCCTTAAGTTTCATTAAGGCATCGCCTGTGATTTCTGAGATATAGATTGGGGCACAACGATGTCCACCTACCGGACATTATCAGTCTTTCGGAATAAACCGAATGAAAAGGATGATAGAATACTTTCCAACAAGGTGGTGATATCTTCATGAAAAGTCAGATGAAAAGATTACACTATCAAGGTATGCAAAATGCATAATGGCAAAATTGGAGTTGTCTATTTTGTTCGGTGTCTTATTAGAAGCAGAAACTGCTTACTCTTCGCGAGCACCTCAGTTCACCCCGGATTTTAATAGTGGGTCCGTGTTAATCATCTTTTTAGTTTTTTGTATCGTCCTATTATGTGTCTTGACGTTCTGAATTCCGTGTTGTGATGTCCGTTATGATTTCCGCATAAACACGATGTTCGGTTCGTCTTTACCTCCAGTTGTTTGTAGGAGGGCTGATGTCATATTTACGTTATTTGTATTTGTTTGCAAATATATTTGTTAATATTACTGGGCGCATATAATTTTGCTTCCCAGATAAGAGGTTATCATCAAGAAACAAATATACAGGTGAAGTAATTTAACAAATACCGTCACCATTATGTGTGCCCGACATCACTTTATATTATGCTTAAAAATACCGATTAAAACACGCCACAAGGGTAAATGGAAAGACAACTATACAATTTAAGATAGTTTGAAAACGGCTGGACCGTATATATATATGTGTGTGTGTTTTACAAAAGTAACATCTAAAAACTGAATGTTGATGGAATCTGAAAGTTAAACTCGCCACTCTATTACACACAATGCTTCCACAAATGTATTAAAAAAGAAGTATATAACTTTAAAATCAGGAAATGTTTTACCAGTTCAACATGTGCACTGCACGAGAGACTAACTCGGATCAATTTGCAAGAAAGGATATGGATGTAATTAAACATAAGAGAATAAGCAACCTTACACTTACACATAAATTAAAGTAAAGGAAAAGCGCTTTTATTATAAATGTAGTGAAAAGAAAAGAAACGATTTTATGAATTGCCATATATAGGTCAAGTGGTTAATGGTTATTGTTTAATCTGGCTAGCTGAATTGTTCATTTTAGAAATGGGTTTAAGTAAGATTATATACCGATCCAGTTATTGTTTTGTGAATTGCATGTCAGAAGGAGTCACCGGCAGGGATATGTATCCATTAATGTATTAGATGTTTTTACGATGGTCAATGTTCCTTGATAATAGAGCACGTCCGTGTTCTAATTATAACAATTGTATAAGAAACGGCTATTTCTAAGAGTAATATTTTTCTTACGAAAGGATTTTAAAAACTCAGACTACATTCATCATTGCAACGTATTGTGTTTAATGATGCTGTCTTTGAGAGATATGATCACCGGGAAATATAATTGTGAATGCTTTCCTAATAACATAACTCAACTTTCTTTGGGGAAGTGAGTAAAAGGGGGAATTCCCTTCTTATGCTTTATTCTTGCATTTATTTATCAATTGTGTGAAAAGTATCAGGTTTTCAGTTTACGATATTTTTAATGTTATAAAATGAAAGTTGGGTTTCACAATTCAACCGATAATTTCTGCGGCTATCAAAATTTTCTGGTGTTCTGCGGTCAACTCCGGATTGTTGAAATTAAAATCGCAGAATATTATGTAAAATAAATATTTAACAACCCGTAATAATAAATCAGTCCAAATTACCTTTTCAAACTCTAACTCCAATTCACCCGAAAATGTCAAATATGTATTAGGCCTAATTACTATATCCAGATAAAAGAAAGCACTGGTATTATATAAATGTTTACACAACAATTAAAGGTTATTTAGTGAAATCAAATCAAATAAGTTTTATTTAAAGTCGAAATATCTATAACACATAACATAACCTCTAGTGAGCTTTTGAATCGACTATTATATAAAAAGCACATACAAGTATAAAATAACTTTACAAACACATATTACATGACATCACAAAGCAAAAATAACAAAACATGCATGCATAGACATTGGTATAAAACATAACTCATGTATACATAGTCATACATAAAAGCAAACTCATGCATACATAAAACACAGTTACATATAAAATTAATCAGAACTGAATCTAAAAGCATAAAAGCATAAGCTCATGTATACATAGACATACATAAAAGCAAACTCATTCATACATAAATACAGTTTCATATAAAATTAATCAGAACTGAATCTAAGAGCATAATAACAGATCAGGATAGGGTAATATTAAAACTATATAGCACTAAGTACACAAAGCATAACAAGACAAACTGTTTACATGCAAGCACTACAATGGCATGAGCCACCATTCCAGGTATTCAATAATCTTGAAAATTGATTTAAGTTTTGTTCTAATCTAATATGGTTTGGTAGCGCATTCCATAGTTTGGTTGAAAAATAACGGAATGATTTCAGACCATACCTTGTTGTTTTTACAGATGGTACATCAGCTGTGTTTTCGTATCTAAAGGAATAATTATATGTTTTAATATTTACTAAATCATGTAAATAAATAGGGCTTTCTTTATGTATAATTTTAAACGTTTCAATTGGTATACTTCTTAATCTTCTAACTTTAAGTGATGGCATTTTTCATTTTTCCAGTAATTCTTCATATTTTAAAACATAGTCATTATAGAAAAACCTGAGTGCCCTTTCTTGAAATTTTTCCATTTTCTTATTATTTTTCTCACTGCAAAAATGCCATGTTACAGGACAATAATTGAAGTTAGATAATATAAATGAATAGTAAATAGTTAGTCGACCCAGCTTATTTAAATATCTACCAATTCTTTTCAAAACATTAAGTTGACGAGCAGATTTTTTTCTCTCCAAATTTCTGATATATGCTTATCAAAATTTAATTCATAATCTATTGTAACACCAAGAAGTTTAACATGTTCTTCACACTTTATCTTGCTACCCTTTAAATCAAAGCAAATCTGTTCTTTAAAAGTTTTCTTGCCTATTGCCAAAGCTTGGAATTTGTCTGGATTAGCTTGCATTAAATTGTTTGCAAACCAATCCAGCATTTTTTTACTGTCACTCTCTAATTTTGAAATAACATTATTTAGATCATAATCGGCATAAGATAAAGTGTTATCGTCAGCATACTTATATATAGTACTAAGATCAACAGAGTAGTAGTTACATGATGATTTTTAACCGTTAATTACAATTAATCTAGATCTAGAAATAGTATTGTACCAAGCGGACACCGACAATAATTGAAACAATCACTTGATAAAATGTTTACAATCATAATAAAATTTAGTAAAGCAAGATTTAGAATTGTTTTTGCATAATTTAATATTAAAGCTTTTTTTATTGTTATAGTAGCTGTGATTGAATAATATCAAACTGCGTGATCTCAGGATTAATCTAAAAACAAAGCAAAAAACAAAAATAAATGTACTAGTAGTAGAATAGATAACCCGAGTTTTTGTCTACATTATTCTAAAAGAATTGAATATCATTACTTCTAATTCTAATTCTTTTTAAAAAAAAGTTATAAGGGTAATAACAAAATTACCGAACTCCGAATAATCTTGCAAAGGGAAAGTCAAAACTCATAATTATATAAACAGACAAAATCAGTCAACAACCGGAAAACTGTGAAAACCGCAATGACCCTGACTTGGTACTGGCATTTCTAAAGAAATGGTGGGTTGAATCAGATTTTAAAGCGCCAAACCTCCCCCTTTCATTACGTCTCAAAGTTTCCGGCTGTCACTATAACAGTATTTATAATAATACTTGAACAAAACAGGTACAACAGTTGTCAAAAGCAGCACCAACCTCAGTGAAGTAAATGTCAAAAATACTTTTACGTCACATATTGACAAAGAAAGATTTTTGACATTTTTGTGGACACCCTATCTTTATACATTTTCACTATATGAAAATCCATCGTTTATAATCTTTTCTGCAGAGATGGAATATATTTCGACAAGATCTTGGTATCGGAATATAAACTTTTTAAGAGATTGAATATGGCGAATTTTTTCATAGCCCTGGTCCAGTAGCCTATTTCTCAGATGAAGATGACGTTTCAGGAAATCAGAATAATTGCTACTGGCCCTTGCTTAGCGAATCAATTGCGAGATGTAAACACCATATGCAGGAGAAGCTGGTATATTGCTGCACAAATTTTGAAAATTTATGATTTTAAAATTGAAGTCGTCCCGTTTATCATAAATTGTTGTACTGATTTGACCACTGTCGTCAAATTTGAGGTATAAGTCCAAAAATGATGCGGACGAAGCGGTATCTGTGGTCTCTTTAACTTCCAGCTCTGGAGGATATATCAATGGAAGAAATTCTGCAAATCTAGAATTATTGATAGATAAAACGTCATCAATATACCTGTATGTGAAATTAAAGGTTCTAGCCTCGTGAATCTTCTTATCTTTTACAAGCTTTTGAAGAAACTCCGACTCATATGAGTATAAAAATAAATCGGCTAGAAGAGGGGCACAATTCGTACCCATTGGTATGCCGACAACCTGCTGAAACAGTATCCTTCCAAAGGAGACAAATATTTTTTCGATGAGGAACTCCAGCATACTGATCATTTGTTCCTCGGAGTAGCATGTTTTACCTTTTTGAATTTTGTTTGAAAAATATGTGGAATTGTAGCCTAACACAACAAATTTTGAGCCATAGTTTCTATGACTGAAAGCTTTATGAATTGTTTCTTTTAAGCGGGTTTTTAATTTGTCATGCGGTAGGATGGTATATAGAGTTGAAAAATCAAACGTTTTGATGGAGGATACCTGAGAGAAAGATCTTGATGTCAGGTTATCCAAAAGGTCTTTAGAGTTTTTCAAAATCCACATGTGATTTATGCCACTACGCGAGTAAACAGTTTCACAATATTCCTATTTCTGTTGTCCCTCTTTTACTGCAGACAGAATCTTTGTCAGGTGAATAGACAATTCTTTCGTCGAACAAGTTGATGATCCCGCTATGTACCTTTCTTTGTATGGTGTCTTATGGAGTTTAGGTATCCAATATAAATAGGGTAAATCCTCAGACTCTTTATCAGAGGGAATGTTTAAAGAGGTCATGGATGATCTGTGGTTAGCTAGGATTTCATCCTTGTCGAACGAAGTAGGTTTGTATGTGGTATTATTAGAGGTGTTGTTATTTATGCCTAATTCCTTGATTAGGCATTCGAAGTAATATGATTTACATACAAACACGATATTGTTGGAAGCCTTGTCCGCAGGATCGATAACATATTTGTCATGAAGAGAGGAAAGACACTTAACAGCTTCTTGGTCTTTAAATACAGACTTAGGTCGACTATTAACACAATTTTTGAGTTTGTGAATCCGACCATGTACTAGAGACCTAATTGTTCTAGCTCAGTTTGACAAGGACTCTAACTCAGGATCTTGGTCTACGTATCTCTTTATCCACCTTCTGGCATAATCTTCAACAGCATCCATAATTATCTTGAAATTATGTTTCCAATTGATGTGTTGATGTTCTCTGAATTTAGGACCATGAGAAATCACCTTTCGGAGACTCTCATGTTGAATGATATTCAGATCACCAGTGATTACATGTCCAGATGGGTTGTATTGAAAAGGAGAGTGGGAGCAGTCACAAGTCAGAGGGTTCTTAAGGTACTCTTCTGTGTTAATATCTTGCAATGTTTCTTTGTAGTTGCAAATTGTACTGCCAATGCTGTTAGTGTAGCTATAGGAGACAATGAGAACAGATTGATTTTTGAAATATGGTGGAATTTCTTTTAAGATCTCTTTTCTATTAAGAATGTTGCTGATGTTAATAGCATCGATTCCTTTGTTAGCAAACGGAATATGAAGGAATTTTCTGTTGTTATCATGAAGAGGTTCAGATCGAACTGGTTTGAAAAGACGAAAGGCCGCCACGTCACATATAATACTAAACAATCTGTACTTAGGAGAAAAAGGATCTACGCCTCCTTTGTCAAGTTCAAAATCCCTAAGATCTTTGAGGTAGTGAAAATAAGATTGTACGAATGTGATGAATTCCAAGAGGTTTCTGTATATTAGAAAGTAACTCATTAAAAGTATCTTGTAACGTTCTTGGTTTAGAGGCCTTTTTAACATTTGGCTGTTGAATTCTTGTATGACCATGGGTACGCTTAGTTCTTGGAATAGTATTAAAAAGGCTCATCACGTTGATTTCGCTGCATCCAGGATTTGACAAATTTCCCACTCCTTTGATGTTATCATTGCAACCGTAAGGCATTGCAGTACCTAACTCTTTAATCTAAAACAACTCTCTATCGGTACGGTAAGGTGTACTAAGTATTGGACTATTTGTATGATGGTAAATCTTCTCGATGATTCGAACTTTCATCGTCAAACAGCGGTCATGACCCGGTTGATTGAATAGATTATGCAAAATCCTGTATTTGGGATCTCTTGCATCATATCGATGTTGGTTCATTCTACTTCGCAATGTTTGACGAGTTTCACCAACATATAAAAGTCCACAGAGTGTACATTCTATGCCGTAAATGACATTTTTAGTAGAACAGTCCAGAGGGTCAAACGATTTGGTGTAGTAAGTTTTTCCAGTTAAATTACTTGTAAATTCAGGAGAAGTTATTATCATACCCCATGTTTTACAAGTATTATTTTTGTCAGTTTTTATTTTGCAAGTAGTAATGCATGGAGAAGAGTCACAAGTACCTGGAGATTTAAGACAATCCGAAATATTAATAGAACAAGATTTTAAAATTTGATACGAATCTGAAGTTTTGAAATAATAATTACCCTTTGGCTGAACGTAAGACAAATCGGGGTTATCCCGTAGGATTTTCCGTGGAACACATATATCATTTGCTACCCTGTTCCGTGTAGTAGCAAATGAGGACCTTGTTAACCCGGGTGACGTCCTAGCTGGTATGTTATCCTTAATTTCGTTATTTATAGATGCTTAAGTAAAGCTACCAAGTTGCAGTGACATCGGAGGAAAAAATTCCACCAGCAGTGACATTGGGCATGGTACGATCATCTACAGATGCCCAGTTTTCTTATCAAGTCAAAGCATGATCAGCCTCAAGGATACACAAAACTGCGTGCTTAGCGGAGAAGCAACAAGCTAGAGTATGAAAAAAAAATCGACTTTAAAAATATATATCCGAACTATCCAATATTATACCGATGCCGATCCAACTGTTGACTTCGTATTTCCTGTCAACAAAATAGATTTCGAAAAGAGTGGAAACAATTGTTACTATGAACAATTTGAAGCTACCAAATGTGTATTCAGAAGCTGTAACCTTTGAAAACTTTCCAAAAAACTTATTGTGTTTTTATTTCTAAGGACCACTGTCCTGTGCACCAGTTGTTTATTGTACCATTATGAAACTGTCCTTCATTGCCTCAATTTTTAATCGGCGCCGCGATTTTCAATCCGAGGACAAATAAATCCTCAAAAATTAAATATCATCTTTTAAGTCCCAAACCGCAGCAATTACCGGTTATACGATATTGATGCAATCATCTACTGATGCCCAGTTTTCTTATCAAGTCAAAACATGATCAGCCCCAAGGCTACACAAAACTGCGTGCTTAACGGAGAAGCAACAAATACAAATTTGATAGTCTTTGGTTGACTCGACCGAGGCTCAAGCAAAAGATATATAGCACTGGAGGCGATGACGCTCACCATTTCACCATTACACCACAGCACAGAGACGTTTAAATGACAATGAAGTTGACAGTTATTATCAATGAAGTGTTCTAGACATTGATACAGATCTTGAAAACACAATTTGGTGAATAATAACTCACATTTGGAGAGACAATATTTAAGGTCGAATACTACGTACAATTAACGATGTTTTACATGCAGATTACCTAACAAGAAGACAAGTACACAGCAGAAGATAATATTGATGATTTTATTATACATCAATAGGGTGATAATAGAGGTACAAAAAACACTTTCAACAAACCCCTCTTAAATAAAGTATGTCGACAATTCATGAATTCGATTGTATGTTATTGATTATGTTTCTTCAAAAGACTGCTTTCTTTTAATAAATCAATAGAAATAGAAAGTTAATTCATTATAAAACATATATTTAAAATTTAATGGTAAACATCAAAAGGAAAAATATATAGATTGATGAAGTTTCATATCTAGCAACTGATATTAAAAAAAAACTTCATAGATACTTTGTTGTCACTAAGACAAAAGTGTTGAAGCATCATATTTTTATATTCTTTTATCAAACGTGTAGAACATGTCTGAAGTACGAGTACTATTTACTATTATTTAGAAAATGATGCAAATGTTTCATGATTCAAAGTCAATAGTCAAAACAGGAAAATTAGTTTGATTTGATATCTTTATCTATGTTTATCTAGTCGGTTGCAATAAAAACGTAGATATCAAAATTAGTTCGTACGACGCGTTTCTGGGGTAATCTTCTGGTTCGCTCAAAGTGAAAAGATTTGAGAGCCAAATAATTAAAAAGGCGACTCCCAAGATCGACACCAAAAGAAGCGTACGGTTATTTGGTGGGGTCAGTGTTGCACATTTTTTTAGTGTTTTGTATTATTTCTCTTTGTTCTGGGTCTTGTGGGTATTGTTGCTTATGTCTCTGGATTGTCCATTCTTGACTGTTGCTTTGATTTCTCTAACGTTCAGTTATAACACCACTACTCATATTAATATTCAAGGGCGACGAGTAATCTGGACACCTTTTGATTGTAAAAAAAACATAACTTTAAATTGAAACAATCACTTGATAAAATGTTTACAATCATAATAAAATTTAGTAAAGCAAGATTTAGAATTGTTTTTTCATAACTTAACATTAGAGTTTTTTTCATTGTTATAGTAGCTGTGATTGAATAATATCAAACTGCGTGATCTCAGGATTAATCTAAAAACAAAACAAAAATCAAAAATAAATTTACTAGTAGTAGAATTCCGGCTAACCCGAGTTTTTATGTCTACATTATTCGAAAAGAATTGAATATCATTACTTCTAATTCTAATTCTTTCTAAAAAAAAAATTATAAACTAAAGTATGAAAAAAAATCGACTTTAAAAATATATATTCGAACTATCCAATATTATACCGTATTATACCGTGTGTAGAAATACTGCAAAGGACCTACTTAGTGCACTAAGGACCTATAAACTGCACTAAGGACATGTTAGAGTGGTGCAAATAGCACAAGGGACGTTTTAAATGAAAGATAATATAAAATTAAGTATATATTTAAAAAAACGTGGTTTTTATTCTATGTAATTAGCGAGTTATACGTCTTTTTCATCGGCACGCGCCATATTGTTCTAGTTGTTTATTCTAATTATCACCTTGTCGGGAGCAATCAACCAGAACGATATACACCCGTTAGTTTCTTTTGAACTTTTCAGGAGTCATATTGTTGAATAAATAAGAAGCTATTGTATTCATTAGTAAATTTGTTATATCATTAACAAAACCAAGGACGTATATAAGATAAGGCTCTATATACGTCCTTGCTAAAACCTATAATTAAAGTCCATCACAAAGACGAAAATAATTATAATACTATACATAGTTGTTGTTGCAATCAAATTTTGTGACTTGTTTGTTTTAAGAACCGTTTTATGTTTGTAAAGTTGTTATTTCAAAAAACTTCAAAAAATTACTCAAACCATATTATTTTTTACAACATACTCTCACAAACTTATAAAATCTAAAGCGGAAAATATTGGTCGCATTGGTTCGTATTTACGATATATTGGATAATAGCGAATTAGATTTTTAACATCTGTGTAATGACCTGGCGATCTTGGATGTCCTGTGCATTCAACTATGATTTATCTCAACAAAGATTTCAGGAGGTATAATTTTTTTATTCTAGATGTCACAATTGTCGTATTTTTTCAAAATTTATAATGAATAAAACATGTAATTTTCAATGTAAAGTAAGGTACATAAAAATAACAATCGGTCAGACCGAAATCGAAGATGAAATTGAAACCACAACTTCAACATATAACACAAATCAGCAAGCTGTACAAGCTTTGCCCAAGGACATGTCGTCGCTTACACAAAGAACTGTTCACAAATGTGATCACTGCAAAAAAGTATATATGACACTTTCTGGGCGGCTCAGACACGAAACCAACGTCCATACAGACGATTCTTCTTCTTCGATAAAGAAACCCAAGGGCAAGACACCAGAACTTGTAATGCTACATTGTAATCCCGACCTAAAATAAAGTTTTCATTCTATTCTATTCTATTCTATTCTATTCTATAGACTTACATTTTTGGAAACTTCCATAAACTATTATTGGTTAACATCCGAGTGTGCTGATGAAATATTGGAAAGTTATATTGCAATTCATATTATGACAATACAAGTTTGAAATGAATAGAAATGTTATTTGATCATACATTAAGTAAACAACATTAAAATATAAAAGATTTAAACAAATATATACAGAACACATTTACAATTGTATATTATTTTCTGAGATAATTCATTAACACACCTTGTATTTAATATTACCAGAATTATACCAGGGACAGGAGAAATTTTTGTACTTGATGGCCCCATTTAGATAAAATTAGATAATTTTGGAAGATACACATGTGCATTATCAATAATGGCAACAATAACAAACAAACAACAACAAAAACAAGACTGAAAGCAAGGATTGAAAACAGACAAAAATAAACAAATTATGATATACAGATCTAGAGCTTTCTAAATTTACTTTTCAGTGTTTTAATTATTTATCGTTGATCAAGTTTGAAATAATTTTTTTGTTTTATAAGTCCCTTGTATATCAGACAAAAATCACCCTTTGAATTTAAAATAATAAAAATGTTAGAAATACATTAAAGGCTGTTCTACTCTTTGGGTACATTATTTTAAGCTTGTTTGAAAAATATAGGAAGAAATTTTGGTAGATACTTAGCTTTTCCAGAATAAACAAAATGACAAAGCAAGTATATATCGACATTTCTGAAAATGTTAGTTTATAAATGATCCGTCCGTCTGTCAAAATGGTTTGAAGATAAACTTATGTTTCCTACACTCGCCCTACAGTAAAAGTAGAGTAAGAAATTTCGATTTTTATTTATATATAATCAGTTGGTCATAGTTCATAGATAAATAGCAGAAAATCACCATACACATTATCTATTAAACAACTACACAAGCCATAAACTGATACGCTTGACTGAACATGACCTGCCTTGTGTAATCACAGGTAATTAATTGGCTGTTGCCACGCGCCAAGAAAGTATGGTATAATTTTAATATCTTTTAATCAATCAAAATCAATTTTAGGAAATAGGTAAAATATTGTAGTATCTGTCATTGGGAACCTCCTTTGTGTTATTTGCACCATTCTAACATGTCCTTGGTGCAGTTTATAGGTCCTTGGTGCACTAAGGAGGTCCTTTGTGGTATTTCTACGCACCCGATCCAACTGTTGACTTCGTATTTCCTGTCAACAAAATAGATTTCGAAAACAGTGGAAAAAATAGTTACTATGAAACATTTGAAGCTACCAAATGTGTGTTCAGAAGCTGTAACCTTTGAACATTTTCCAAAGAACTTATTGTGTTTTTACTTTTAAAGACCACTGTCCTGTGCACCAGTTGTTTATCGTACGATAATGAAACTGTCCTTCATTGCCTCAAAAAATTTTCGACGCCGAGATTTTCAATCCGAGGACAAATAAATCCTCAAAAATTAAATATCATCTTTTAAGTCCCAAACCGCAGCAATTACCGGTTATACGATATTGATGCAATCATCTACTGATGCCCAGTTTTCTTATCAAGTCAAAACATGATCAGCCCCAAGGCTACACAAAACTGCGTGCTTAACGGAGAAGCAACAAATACAAATTTGATAGTCTTTGGTTGACTCGACCGAGGCTCAAGCAAAAGATATATAGCACTGGAGGCGATGACGCTCACCATTTCACCATTACACCACAGCACAGAGACGTTTAAATGACAATGAAGTTGACAGTTATTATCAATGAAGTGTTCTAGACATTGATACAGATCTTGAAAACACAATTTGGTGAATAATAACTCACATTTGGAGAGACAATATTTAAGGTCGAATACTACGTACAATTAACGATGTTTTACATGCAGATTACCTAACAAGAAGACAAGTACACAGCAGAAGATAATATTGATGATTTTATTATACATCAATAGGGTGATAATAGAGGTACAAAAAACACTTTCAACAAACCCCTCTTAAATAAAGTATGTCGACAATTCATGAATTCGATTGTATGTTATTGATTATGTTTCTTCAAAAGACTGCTTTCTTTTAATAAATCAATAGAAATAGAAAGTTAATTCATTATAAAACATATATTTAAAATTTAATGGTAAACATCAAAAGGAAAAATATATAGATTGATGAAGTTTCATATCTAGCAACTGATATTAAAAAAAAACTTCATAGATACTTTGTTGTCACTAAGACAAAAGTGTTGAAGCATCATATTTTTATATTCTTTTATCAAACGTGTAGAACATGTCTGAAGTACGAGTACTATTTACTATTATTTAGAAAATGATGCAAATGTTTCATGATTCAAAGTCAATAGTCAAAACAGGAAAATTAGTTTGATTTGATATCTTTATCTATGTTTATCTAGTCGGTTGCAATAAAAACGTAGATATCAAAATTAGTTCGTACGACGCGTTTCTGGGGTAATCTTCTGGTTCGCTCAAAGTGAAAAGATTTGAGAGCCAAATAATTAAAAAGGCGACTCCCAAGATCGACACCAAAAGAAGCGTACGGTTATTTGGTGGGGTCAGTGTTGCACATTTTTTTAGTGTTTTGTATTATTTCTCTTTGTTCTGGGTCTTGTGGGTATTGTTGCTTATGTCTCTGGATTGTCCATTCTTGACTGTTGCTTTGATTTCTCTAACGTTCAGTTATAACACCACTACTCATATTAATATTCAAGGGCGACGAGTAATCTGGACACCTTTTGATTGTAAAAAAAACATAACTTTAAATTGAAACAATCACTTGATAAAATGTTTACAATCATAATAAAATTTAGTAAAGCAAGATTTAGAATTGTTTTTTCATAACTTAACATTAGAGTTTTTTTCATTGTTATAGTAGCTGTGATTGAATAATATCAAACTGCGTGATCTCAGGATTAATCTAAAAACAAAACAAAAATCAAAAATAAATTTACTAGTAGTAGAATTCCGGCTAACCCGAGTTTTTATGTCTACATTATTCGAAAAGAATTGAATATCATTACTTCTAATTCTAATTCTTTCTAAAAAAAAAGTTATAAACTAAAGTATGAAAAAAAATCGACTTTAAAAATATATATTCGAACTATCCAATATTATACCGTATTATACCGTGTGTAGAAATACTGCAAAGGACCTACTTAGTGCACTAAGGACCTATAAACTGCACTAAGGACATGTTAGAGTGGTGCAAATAGCACAAGGGACGTTTTAAATGAAAGATAATATAAAATTAAGTATATATTTAAAAAAACGTGGTTTTTATTCTATGTAATTAGCGAGTTATACGTCTTTTTCATCGGCACGCGCCATATTGTTCTAGTTGTTTATTCTAATTATCACCTTGTCGGGAGCAATCAACCAGAACGATATACACCCGTTAGTTTCTTTTGAACTTTTCAGGAGTCATATTGTTGAATAAATAAGAAGCTATTGTATTCATTAGTAAATTTGTTATATCATTAACAAAACCAAGGACGTATATAAGATAAGGCTCTATATACGTCCTTGCTAAAACCTATAATTAAAGTCCATCACAAAGACGAAAATAATTATAATACTATACATAGTTGTTGTTGCAATCAAATTTTGTGACTTGTTTGTTTTAAGAACCGTTTTATGTTTGTAAAGTTGTTATTTCAAAAAACTTCAAAAAATTACTCAAACCTTATTATTTTTTACAACATACTCTCACAAAACTTATAAAATCTAAAGCGCCAAATTTTGGTCGCATTGGTTCGTATTTACGATATATTGGATAATAGCGAATTAGATTTTTAACATCTGTGTAATGGCTTGGCGATCTTGGATGTCCTGTGCATTCAACTATGATTTATCTCAACAAAGACTTCAGGAGGTATAATTTTTTTCTTCTAGATGTCACAATTGTCGTATTTTTTCAAAATTTATAATGAATAAAACATGTAATTTTCAATGTAAAGTAAGGTACATAAAAATAACAATCGGTCAGACCGAAATCGAAGATGAAATTGAAACCACAACTTCAACATATAACACAAATCAGCAAGCTGTACAAGCTTTGCCCAAGGACATGTTGTCGCTTACACAAAGAACTGTTCACAAATGTGACCACTGCAAAAAAGTATATATGACACTTTCTGGGCGGCTCAGACACGAAACCAACGTCCATACAGATGATTCTTCTTCTTCGATAAAGAAACCCAAAGGGCAAGACACCAGAACTTGTAATGTTATATTGTAATCCCGACTTAAAATAAAGTTTTCTATTCTATTCTATTCTATTCTATAGACTTACATTTTTGTAAACTTGCATAAACTATTATTGGTTAACATCCGAGTGTGCTGATGAAATATTGGAAAGTTATATTGCAATTCATATTATGACAATACAAGTTTGAAATGAATAGAAATGTTATTTGATCATACATTAAGTAAACAACATTAAAATATAAAAGATTTAAACAAATATATACAGAACACATTTACAATTGTATATTATTTTTTGAGATAATTCATTAACACACCTTGTATTTAATATTACCAGAATTATACCAGGGACAGGGAAAATGTTTGTACTTGATGGCCCCATTTAGATAAAATTAGATAATTTTGGAAGATACACATGTGCATTATCAATAATGGCAACAATAACAAACAAACAACAACAAAAACAAGACTGAAAGCAAGGATTGAAAACAGACAAAAATAAACAAATTATGATATACAGATCTAGAGCTTTCTAAATTTACTTTTCAGTGTTTTAATTATTTATCGTTGATCAAGTTTGAAATAATTTTTTTGTTTTATAAGTCCCTGGTATATCAGACAAAAATCACCCTTTGAATTTAAAATAATAAAAATGTTAGAAATACATTAAAGGCTGTTCTACTCTTTGGGTACATTATTTTAAGCTTGTTTGAAAAATATAGTAAGAAATTTCGGTAGATACTTAGCTTTTCCAGAATAAACAAAATGACAAAACAAGTATATATCGACATTTCTGAAAATGTTAGTTTATAAATGATCCGTCCGTCTGTCAAAAAGGTTTGAAGATAAACTTATGTTTCCTACACTCGCCCGGCAGTAAAAGTAGAGTAAGAAATTTCGATTTTTATTTATATATAATTAGTTGGTTATAGTTCATAGATAAATAGCAGAAAATCACCATACACATTATGTATTAAACAACTACACAAGCCATAAACTGAAACGCTTGACTGAACATGACCTGCCTTGTGTAATGACAGGTAATTAATTGGCTGTCGCCACGCGCCAAAAAAATATGGTATAATTTTAATATCTTTTAATCAATCAAAATCAATTTTAGGAAATAGGTAAAATATTGTAGTATCTGTCATTGGGAACCTCCTTTGTGTTATTTGCACCATTCTAACATGTGCTTGGTGCAGTTTATAGGTCCTTGGTGCACTAAGGAGGTCCTTTGCGGTATTTCTACGCACCCGATCCAACTGTTGACTTCGTATTTCCTGTCAACAAAATAGATTTCGAAAACAGTGGAAAAAATAGTTACTATGAAACATTTGAAGCTACCAAATGTGTGTTCAGAAGCTGTAACCTTTGAAAATTTTCCAAAGAACTTATTGTCTTTTTACTTCTAAGGACCACTGTCTTGTGCACCAGTTGTTTATCGTACGAAAATGAAACTGTCCTTCATTGCCTCAAAAAAATTTCGGCGCCGAGATTTTCAATCCGAGGACAAATAAATCCTCAAAAATGAAATATCATCTTTTAAGTCCAAAACCGCAGAAATTATCGGTAATACGATATTTATACAATCATCTATCGATGAAGACGGGGAAGACATTTCTAGGTTGTAAAACTTGTGTCTGATCCATTTGTTGTTATTATGAACAATAAAATAAGTTTAAATCAGAAAAAAAAAAAAAAAAAATCTACCGATGCCCAGTTTTCTTATCAAGTCAAAACATGATCAGCCCCAAGGCTACACAAAACTGCGTGTTTAGCGGAGAAGCAACAAATACAAATTTGATAGTCTTTGGTTGACTCGACCGAGGCTCAAGCATAAGATATATAGCATAGGAGGCGATGACGCCCACCATTTCACCATTACACCACAGCACAGAAACGTTTATATGACAATGAAGTTGACAGTTATTATCAATGAAGTGTTCTAGACATTGATACAGATCTTGAAAACACAACTTGGTGAATAATAACTCACATTTGGAGAGACAATATTTAAGGTCGAATACTACGTACAATTAACGATGTTTTACATGCAGATTACCTAACAAGATGACAAGTACACAGCAGAAGATAATATTGATGATTTTATTATACATCAATAGGGTGATAATAGAGGGACAAAACACACTTTCAACAAACCCCTCTTAAATAAAGTATGTCGACAATTCATGAATTCGATTGTATGTTATTACTTGTGTTTCTTCAAAAGACTGCTTTCTTTTAATAAATCAATAGAGATAGAACGTTGGCTCATTATAAAACATATATTTAAAATTTAATGGTAAACATCAAAAGGAAAAATATATAGATTGATGAAGTTTCATATCTAGCAACTGATATTAAAAAAAACTTCATAGATACTTTGTTGTCACTAAGACAAAAGTGTTGAATCATCATATTTTTATATTCTTTTATCAAACGTGTAGAACATGTCTGAAGTACGAGTACTATTTACTATTATTTAGAAAATGATGCAAATGTTTCATGATTCAAAGTCAATAGTGAAAACAGGAAAATTAGTTTGATTTGATATCTTTATCTATGTTTATCTAGTTGGCTGCAATAAAAACGTAGATATCAAAATTAGTTCGTACGACGCGTTTCTGGGGTAATCTTCTGGTTCGCTCAAAGTGAAAAGATTTGAGAGCCAAATAATTAAAAAGGCGACTCCCAAGATCGACAGCTGACGAAACGTACGGTTATTTGGTGAGGTCAGTGTTGCCTATTTTTTTAGTGTTTTGTGTTATTTCGCTTTGCTCTGTGTCTTGTGCTTAATGTTGCTTATGTCTCTGGATTGTCCCTTCTTGACTGCCGCTTTGCTTTCTCTAACGTTCAGTTATAACACCACTACTCGTATAAATATTCAAGTGCACCGAATAATCTGGACACCTTTTGATTTCACCAAAAACATAACTTTAATTCTACTATTTTCTAACATGTTGAATATATAGTTAATCTAACCTCACTAATAGTGTATTATGTGAAATAAACGTTAGAGAATACCGAAGCAATCAATAATAGACAATCCAGAGAAACTGGCAACATAGGGTACACTGAACGAAGACAAACAAAACAAAAACACAACACAATATGTGTTGGACACCACTATACGCAAACAAACACAAACAACGTAAATAAGGCATGAACCCTTCTCCAAATCTACTATTTCTCAAAATGATGACTATATCTTTAACGCCACATTCACTTATGTGAACATTTACAAGAAACCCTAGAAGATTAATTCTTTGTATCTTTATTTACAAGATTATCCCCAGTATAAAATACATTATATTACATACAATTTCCTAATATTCAAGAGTTCTGCGAAATTTGGAACATCAATTTGATTTAAGCAAATATATATATATATATATATATATATATATATATATATATATATAACTTCCATTAGACAAAATATGTATTACCAAAACTCACTTCACTAATTAGAGATTAATATGAACAACTATCAAAGGCAAAGCGAAAGACGAACAGAACATCGTTTTTATGCGGAAATCGTAAAGGATATCACCATAAACAATAATTAATATGCTTCACATTTTCGTTAATTTGCTGAAATATGCGTTAAGCAGTAAGTGTATGTTTTATATTATTCATAAAGAGGCAAATACAATCGCAGTGCTTTCTAAATGTCATGAGTAAAGATCTATGAACATGGAGAAAGATTACAAAGCTAGATTATAAGTCTAGTTAAGAGGGTGAACTGATGCCGTGTACAAACATCAGAAGAGATTTGATACAGAAACAAAAACCACTACAAAACCAATCTAATCGTGGTTAAACATATATCTGAAAAAGAAATAAACAATGAAGACACTCCAACCCCACACCCTTTCCCCTTTTCCAGGAAAATTTCAGAAAAGGGCAAATCAGGGTAGTTAATATGTTCAAAAAACTACTTGTATATATGTAAGCTAAAGAATATGTTACCAAACTTGAATGCAGGGTTACAATTTCTTAAATCTGAAATAAAAATGAAAAAGTACTCTGCTAGTCTCTTATCATCCTCTGTAGTTGGTGATTGATTCAACATGAAATGGCAGCCTCTTGAAGTAGCATTAACAAATGTTCATGGTTAACATAGAGATGTATATATAAATGGTGATGAACTAAGAATGTGTGATGGGTGTCAAAATTAATATTTAAGTGATTAATGTAAATGAATGTACACATTACATGTTTATTCCTTTACAAAAATAAACAAATTACAAAACATATAATGTTCAAAAATACGACGAATTCGAGACATAATAAAAAATAAGAATGGTAATTAAAAAAGCAGAATTCAGCAAAATATATTCTAAGGACGAACCATTGGAAATTGACTTGATAAGATACAGGTTTGTACTGTCTAGTCCTGTTAGAAACATAGCTGATGCATAATGGATTTAAGAATTATTTTGGCGTTTGTACTTACAGTTTCCATATAATGTAATCCTTAAACATAAGGCCGGTCTCCTTCAGGCATAATTAATCTTTGTCGACTTTGGCTCTCCTATTTAGACCCTTTGGCTTACTTGTTCATATATATTTTTAAGGTATTTGGCTATCCATTCTTTTGACTATGAGCGTACTTGGTGAAGTTTATTCCAGAAATACAACCGGTGCACTAAATTAGATATCTACCTTATTGTTTTTTTTTCGTATAATTATGCAAAAGTTATATTTTATACCAGAAAAGTTTGTTTAAGGCTTATGGTATATAGCGCCATTTTCCCATTTTCAACAATATTTCAATTATATCGTGGTGTTCAGTTTTATTGATGGAGGAAACCGGAGTACTCGGAGAAAACCACCGACCTGCAGCAAGGCACTGACAATCCTTTATCACATAATGTTGTATCGAGTACACCTCATTATAATAATATTATAAAACAGAAATATATCTTTGTTCGTTAATGTAATGAAGAATAACAGAATCAATAGGGTGATTATATTAATGCTCTGTTGTCTGAATTGTTATATAATTAGTTTTAATATTTAATGGACTTTGGGACCAGGTTGAATGCTTTACTTTATGAAGATTTCTTAAAAAAAAATACAAGTGGAAACAAAGGGATTTAATGTTTATTTCATAGATCATGAATATTTTTCTATAGACTGACTGATATAGTTGTACTATTTATATATTTTGATGCAGTTATTGATCGAAACAAAAGTACAAAATGTAAAGATAAAAGTTAACGAGCTTTGTTAAATAGCAATTAAACCATATCGAATGTTTTATAAACGTTACAAAACACCGAAGGGGCAATAAAAATGGTTAATCTAGAGAAATGCGAAGAAAAACAAACCAAAAAAAAACAACACAATATGCATTGAACACTACTATATGCAAACAAGCACAAATAACGTAAATAACACATAAGCCCTCTTACAAACAACTGGAGGTAAAGACGAACCGAATATAGTTTTTATGTGGAAATCGTAACGGACATCACAACACAGAACTCAGAACGTTTAGACACATATTAGACAACACAAAAAACTAAAAAGATGAGCAACACGGACCCCACCAAAAAACGGAAGTGAACTCAGGTGTGTGTGCAACAACTAAAAATGTATTTGGTTCTTCGCTTCATAGATTCTTAGAAACGTAGATATCAAATTTAGTGTGCACGACGCGTTTTTGGAACAACCTATATCCGGTACGGTCAACGTCAAAATATTTGAAAGCCAAATGAATTAAATCTTTGGGAGCAAGAAAACCAAAGGGCATTAACGTGATAGCCAAAATCGGCTATGGTCAGTTATGCCTGAGGGAGAAGAACATTAGGGTTAATAATAATTACACGATTAAGGAACTGTACATTTCACTAAAAACTATATCTAATAAACCCTTTAGTTTTATATGTATGTCTTGTAGATCGTTGTTTGTCCTTTTGTACTTTTTCTTTTGGCCATTGTGTTGTCTGTTCTTCTTCGATATACAAATTCTGATTGCCCCTTTGGTATCTCCAAACTCTTCTGTCAGTGCGGAATGATGTCCTCGGAGAATAGTAGCCCTCCAGCAGAGTATTAAAAACGTAGATCATGAGACATTAGATTATTAAAGCTAGAATCAGAATGATAACGAAATAAATTAGAGTAAGTGACTGATTGTTGCTTAACGTCAAATGAACAATTTGTCAGCAATAGAAGAAGTCACTTTTCGTGAAGGTAAAAGTAATGGACAAAGACAAGAAGCTGACGTTCAAAAGAAACAAGTACTTAGCAACCATATTTTTTTAGACTAAGGACTATTAAATTGTAGATTTTATTGATCGGAATTTTGCATATTTTACATCAAAAGAGAAAAAAAAAAATCCAAATTTATCTATTTTGGAACTCGGATGCTAAGAATTATCAAACAGTACACTTTTTAAGTTTTAAGTTTCAAATGGTACATTTTGAACCGGTAATGACAATTTTATGAAACCGGAAGTGAAAATAATTTCCTAGCAATCACACGATTCTCTAATCACAAAAGAAAGAACTATATAATAGTACATTTTTCTGACAGCCAATTATAACTTTAAAACTCGGGAGTCGAATATATTTATGATGTACCCTATGATGCCAATTTTCCCCCATAAATTATTTATTGTATATACATTTGTTCTCTTCATTAGCAGAGCTTACATATTGTTCATTTGACGTCAAGCATCAATTATTCATGGCCCGACAGCCTAAATTATTTATCATAGTGAGCTATTTATTATTTGACTAATTGTAATGTGCAATGTATTATAGAAGAATGAGTCAAAACTGCTTGACTGTCAAGTCGCGCGAAATTTGCGCTTTTTGGAATTAATATTTAGTGCTTTCTTTTAACTTGTGTCATTTTATTTCAAAACTTCAGATTCGTATAAAATTTTAAAATCTTGTTCTATTAATATTTTGGACTGTCTTAAATCTCCAGGTACTTGTGACTCTTCTCCATGCATTACTACTTGCAAAATAAAAACTGACAAATATAATACTTGTAAAACATGCGTCATGCTAATAACTTCTCCTGAATTTACAAGTAATTTAACTGGAAAAACTTACTACACCAAATCGTTTGACCCTCTGAACTGTTCTACTAAAAATGTCATGTACGGCATAGAATGTACACTCTGTGGACTTTTGTATGTTGGTGAAACTCGTCAAACATTGCGAAGTAGGATGAGCCAACATCGATATGATGCAAAAGATCCCAAATACAGGATTTTGTATAATCATTTCAATCAACCGGGTCATGACCGCTGTTTGACGATGAAAGTTCGAATCATCCATCATACAAACAGTCCTATTCTTAGTACACCTTACCGTACCGATAGAGAGTTGTTTTGGATTAAAGAGTTCGGCACTGCAATGCCTTAAGGTTGCAATGATAACATCAAAGGAGTGGGAAATTTGTCAAGTCCTGGATGCAACGAAATCAACGTGATGAGCCTTTTTATACTATTCCAAGAACTAAACGTAGCCATGGTCATAAAAGAATTCAACATCCTAATGTTAAAAAGTCCTCTAAACCAAGAACGTTACAAGATACTTTTAATGATTTACTTTCTAATATACAGAAACCTCTTGGAATTCATCACATTCGTACAATCTTATTTTCACTACCTGTAAACTACCTCAAAGATCTTAGGGATTTTGGACTTGACAAAGGAGGTGTAGATCCTTTTTCTCCTAAGCACAGATTGTCTAGTATTATATGTGACGTGGCGTCCTTTCGTCTTTTTAAACCAGTTCGATCTGAACCTCTTCATGATAACAACAGAAAATTCCTCCATATTCCGTTTGCTAACAAAGGAATCGATGCTATTAACATCAGCAACATTCTTAATAGAAAAGAGGTCGTAAAAGAAATTCCATCATATTTCAAAAATCAATCTGTTCCCATTGTCTCCTATAGCTACACTAACAGCATTGGCAGTAAAATTTTCAACTACAAAGAAGCATTGCAAGATATTAACACAGAAGAGTACCTTAAGAATCCTCTGACTTGTGACTGCTCCCACTCTCCTTTTCAATACAACCCATCTGGACATGTAATCACTGGTGATCTGAATATCATTCAACATGAGAGTCTCCGAAAGGTGATTTCTCATGGTCCTAAATTCAGAGAACCTCAACACATCAATTGGAAACATAATTTCAAGATAATTATGGATGCTGTTGAAGATTATGCCAGAAGGTGGATAAAGAGATAAGTAGACCAAGATCCTGAGTTAGAGTCCTTGTCAGACTGGGTTAGAACAATTAGGTCTCTAGTACAAGGTCGGATTCACAAACTCAAAAATTGTGTTAATAGTCGACCTAAGTCCGTATTTAAAGACCAAGAAGCTGTTAAGTGTCTTTCCTCTCTTCATGACAAATATGTTATCGTTCCTGCGGACAAGGCTTCCAACAATATCGTGTTTGTATGTAAGTCATATTACTTCGAATGCCTAATCAAGGAATTAGGCATATATAACAACACCTCTAGTAATACCACATACAAACCAACTTCGTTCGACAAAGATGAAATCCTAGCTAACCACAGATCATTCATGACCTCTTTAAACATTCCCTCTGGTAAAGAGTCTGAGGATTTACCCTATTTATATTGGATACCTAAGCTACATAAGACACCATACAAAGAAAGGTACATAGCGGGATCATCAACTTGTTCGACGAAAGAATTGTCTATTCACCTGACAAAGATTCTGTCTGCAGTAAAAGAGGGACAACAGAAATATTGTGAAACTGTTTACTCGCGTAGTGGCATAAATCACATGTGGATTTTGAAAAACTCTAAAGATCTTTTGGATAACCTGACATCAAGATCTTTCTCTCAGGTATCCTCCATCAAAACGTTTGATTTTTCAACTCTATATACCACCCTACCGCATGACAAATTAAAAACCCGCTTAAAAGAAACAATTCATAAAGCTTTCAGTCATAGAAACTATGGCTCAAAATTTGTTGTGTTAGGCTACAATTCCACATATTTTTCAAACAAAATTCAAAAAGGTAAAACATGCTACTCCGAGGAACAAATGATCAGTATGCTGGAGTTCCTCGTCGATAACATATTTGTCTCCTTTGGAGGGACACTGTTTCAGCAGGTCGTCGGCAAAAATGTGCAGCAATATACCAGCTTCTCCTGCATATGGTGTTTACATCTCGCAATTGATTCGCTATGCAAGGGCCAGTAGCAATTATTCTGATTTCCTGAAACGTCATCTTCATCTGAGAAACAGGCTACTGGACCAGGGTTATAAAAAGATTCGCCTTATTCGATTTCTTAAAAAGTTTATATATTCCGTCTCTGCAGAAACGATTATAAGCGATGCAATTTCATATAGTGAAAATGTATAAAGATAAAAAAGTCAAGAAAACTGTCAAAAATATTTTTTTTATCAATGTGTGACGTAAAAGTATTTTTGACATTTACTTCACTGAATATGGTACTGCTTTGACAACTATTTTACCTATTTTGTTCCTGTATTTAAATACTGTTATAGTGACAGCCGGAACCTTTGAACCGTAATGAGAGCGAGAGGTTTGGCGTTTTAAAATCTGATTCAACCCACCATTTCTTTAGAAATGCCTGTACCAAGTCAGTGTCATTACGGTTTTCACAGTTTTTCGGTTGTTGACTGATTTTGTCTGTTTATATAATTATGAGTTTTGACTTTCCCTTTGTAAGATTGTTCGGAGTTCGGTAATTTTGTTATTACCCTTATTTTATCTATTTAAGATACAAAATGTGGATTTATAAACTCGTGTTCGTAGCAGAACAGGCATGACACATATGAAAAAAAGCAAGAGAAAACTCACCGTAGCCATAGAAAAGCTTCTGAGTTCACCCCTGCTTCTTAGAGGGGTTCGTGTTACTCGATCTTTAGTTTTATCTGTGTTTTGTAGATCGTTGTTTGTCCTTTTGTCGTTTTTCTTTTGGCCATTGTGTTACCTGTCCTTCGATTTACGGATTCTGATTACCCCTTTGGTATCTTCAAACTCTTCTTAAAGATGCCAAAAGGGGTAAACAGACATCGCAAATCATAGAAAGACAAACAAAATAGAATAACCAAAAGAAAAAGGATAGATAGACAAACAAAGGTTCTAAAAACATTAGACAGAAAATGGGAAAACATTTCTTGTTCCACAATAATACAAGCAGTCCCGATGTCATGTTCGTTGTGTGATTCCGGATAGTAGGTACCGCGTCTGGATTTATGTACAGGATCCGAATTCTAGGTAATGGGAGTTTATGTACCGGGTCAGAAGAGTTTGAAGATACCAAAGGGGTAATCCGAATCCATAAATCGAAGAATAACAGACAACACAATGGCCAAAAAGACACAGATGTTTCGCAATAAGTCATGGAGACGATCGTAAATCTTTCGAAGTGATGACTTAAACTGAAATAATAGGAACCTTCCTTTTTAGCAGCAACCCTCAAGACCCAGAATTTATGCTCCTGGTTCTGATTCGGATCGGGATTTTATTAACACCATTGTCACATATAAAAGTACTACTTGCAAAAACATTCGAATGACCAGGATTATATAAAAAAAATCCTTTGAATTAGACTTAACCATCTCAATAATTACAGGATTTCGATTTCTATTAATGCGTATTAATTTCCTGACAAGCCAATCAATTGTAGCTGTAAATTTCCGTTTGATGTTTTTTGATCGTTTACAAAATATGTTAGAATTGAAAGATACAAAGTAAGGAAATGACATTGCACTTCCGCTTTGATTAATTACATATGAATTTTGAGCGTCTTTGTAAAGGTATATTAAACTAATGGCTTTAGACAGACATAAATGATAATTACCATGTTCATAGACTTATGTAGAGACAAACAAACCAGAAAGTATAATACTGCCAATTGTGTAAACAATGTTTGTGACAGATAATCATCTGCTTTTCTTAAAAGTTATCAATTTTACATTGTATAATGTCATTTTGTTGCATTGCATATTCATTGAAATGTGTTTTGTCCTCAGTTTTATTAATTGCTGACTGGTTACTATGGCACATAATTAACCAGTTCATGTAAATCATGTTCAATTGGACAAACAATGATCTACAAAACACTACATAGAAAACTAAGCATTAGGCAACACGAACCTCATCGGAGTTGAAATCATGCCCTCCGGAAGGGTAAGCGAAGTAAGAAGTTGTTTCTTGTCCATCTATAAGGGCTATTAATAACATTCATACGTCAGAGGTTTGTTTTACTACTAAATTAGCACTGTGTATTTATTACTTGGTAAGGAAGGTTATGGATGTAAATGAACAAAAGAAGCTATCCAGCAAAATCAAGTGATGAAACTTTTATTGTTTTATTGTTTTTCGGCATTTCACAGTCACAGTACAGTCCTCAACAATGAACATAACTCATAGCCTGAAATGTGGTGTCTATCACCACTGACGTTGTGAGCTCGAATCCCGCTCATGGCGAGGTGTACTTGATACAACATTGTGTGATGAGGTTTGTCAGTGACTTGCGACAAGTTGGTGGTTTTCTCCGGTTACGCCGGTTTCCTCCACCATATACTGACCGCCACGATATAACTGAAATATTGCTGAACGTGACATGCTCTGTTGTTGTCTGAAATGGGCTGCTCTTCAGTTTGAGGGTCCGGGTGTTTAGCGCCACTTTCAACAATATTTCACTTATATTGTGGCAGTCAGTTCTATTGGTGGAGGAAACCGGTGTTCCCGGAGACAAGCACCGACCTGTCGCAAGTCACTGACAAACTTTATATCACATAGTGTTGTATCGAGTACCCTTCGCCTGAGCAGGATTCTTCTTCAGTTTGATCTGTCATCAAATTATTAATACATGTATACTGTCATAATTAAGTCATTATTGTGATAATTGTTTGTATTCCTATGCAGTTTGAAGTTAATAATTATCCATCCCATGCAACGTTTTATTGTATATAATATGTCAAGTAAGAATGGCATGTCGGCAACACAATGAAAAGACACAATTATGCTTTTGTTGTAAATGCAGTGTTTCTTTTAATATTTTAAAAGCTTCAGGGGACCATTGGGGAAATGTACTATTAAAATTGTCCAGTGGTATGCATCCGCCATTATCCAATGTCATTGGATCTCTCATCGTATTGTAAGCGTCACAGGAAGTGAAGATAATGGATTAATAATCTCTACCAACAATATACAATTATTGCCTGCACTTAAGGTGAACATCATAATTGTTCACCCGAGGGGTGTTTTATTATACCGAAACTCTATTTACAGTAATGTTGGATGCAATAATCACTTATTTGTGTGTTTTTATCTTGTGTTTTCATAAACTTCATATTTGTGTTTTTATCTTCCGGTCAAGATTGTAATTCCGGAATGCAAAAACGGATACATTTCCGTACAGACATGGAACATCACATTTGTCTACCGGTGAACAACAGTGATGTTTCCCTGGGGTACCAATTTTGTAAAAACATCACTTTTATTTTATATATAATATATAATGTAAGGTATGCTAATGTGTAATAGTTCTCACTAATGGTAACTCGAATAATACGGCGCCCTCTATCGGCACTATCGCTGGATGAGGGCTTGAACGCTCTTAATGATAAAAATCCGTCAGCTGCTGGGTGGTTCAGTCGACCAATCAAATATCAGATATTAGCGCGTATGCGCATTAGTGACTTCCTTTACTTCCGTTTTTAAATATTGACAAAACAAACACGGAGAATGATTGTGCACGTGCCTTTGCATATTTAGAAAACAAATACACCTTTATTCTCATAATTATAATTTAAATTGCCATAGATTCACAAATCTTTAAAGATTTCAAAAAATAAATCACCGTGTAATCATTTTTTGAAGTTTTTATGTTTTAATCTAAATTTGCTAGAATGTCACATCTAACATGTATGTTGGACAATGAAAGTGACTTTTTATGATTATTGTTAGCATTATTGTATATCTTTATTCTCATACAGCCAATTGCAAATACAAAGGCACTCGTGGCACGGAATTACTCCCCCCTTTCTGAGTACTTATTTATTTTCAATAAAATTTCTTTATTATTTCATCTCTTCCTGAATTTATTGTGGATAATAGGGTCGAAACACGTAACTTGCCGTTAGCATAAGATTGTATCAATATGGATATGCACAAGTTAAATTAAGGAAAAGGGTATGAAATAATAAAGAAATTTTATTGAAAATAAATATGTAAACAGAAAGTTGATTAAATTAAAATGATTTTTAATACAATTTATTAAGAAATACCCATCACAATATCGTTATTTAGGTAAATACTTATTAGACTGATTTTGTTTAAAACCATTTTTGTCTTTTTAATTGATAACTGACCCAAGTTAACCTAAATAAATGAAATGTGACTTAATGTGTTAATTATATAAATCCTTGCCTTCTATAGATTTTAATTTCTTATCTAATTCTTATTCTTATTATGCAACAATATGGTCAAGTTGTTATTTTCATTGAATGGCATCTCAAAATAGATGCCTTCACAGTAGGAGCTCTTCCTGTATATTGGTTACATCCTGTATATTACAACTGACAGCTATTGCATGACAAACAATTTTAATCAGCCATCAGTATCATAAAATAAATTTGTTTAATCTTTATTTTAAATGAAATTAAAAAATCATTAAAAGAGTGAATTCAATTCAAGCTTTTATTTACTTTCCAACTTTGAAATAAAAACCAATATGTGTTAATATTTAAAAAATAGTAATTATTCGTTTAAGTTTTTTCTCATGTTTGGTTGTATTTATCCGGATATATGTATTGCATACAGCATTACATCATCTGACCGCTCCATTGGACATTATTTACAAACACTTTAGCTCCTCCTATTTTATGTCGTAATACCCATAAGTCATAGCGATTTACTATTTCCGGTTTGACGGATTTTTTCAATGAATGCATCCAGGCGTTAATGTAGCGACCAGCGGGAGCGTAATGTAACGACTGGATTATTCGGGTTACACTAATGGAGACATTGGAAAAACGCCATTGACAACAGTATGATCTGGGTCAATAAAACAAAGCTTAACCCAGCCACTTTTTGTACCAGGCTAGGAAAGTGAACGATTATGTGTTATTATATGATTGAACTTTGTCTAGTTTCTAATTGGCTGAAATCAATTTGAAAAGTAATGCGTATACGGTACGTGCGATGTCAACCTCAAATGAGCTAAAATTAACTCATAGGTAGTGTGGACTGTAATGTCACCCCAATGTGGGCAAAAAATAGAAAAATAGATTCCAGAATTCCACGATCCAATCAAATTTTACGTCTCTCGACAACATTGTCCAATCAGGGTGCGTCTTTCATCCGGGGTTCCTTAACGTCTGTACACAAAAAAAAAATAAAATGGACGACGAATTGCCGTCTGCACGGTTTGCCACAGTGGACGAGGCTGAATTCAGAAGAATCTTGAATGAAAAAGATGCCAAAAACACGCGTCGATCAACAAATGGAGCTGTCAAAATATTTCGGACATACATGTATTTAAAAGCTACAAATATGCCGGAAACGTTTGAAAATTCCACAAATGAGGAACTTGATGACATTGTTGGAATATTTTACATTGAGATAAGACAAGAGAATGGTGATAAATATCAGAGATCTAGCCTGTTTTCTATACGGTATGGACTCAATAGACACCTTTCGCTCTCTAGAAATGTTGACATCATGAAGGATACAGCTTTTCAAGTATCTCAAAAACTATTCACAGCAGTCACCAAAGACTTGAAACGTGAGGGAAAGGGAGCAGTGACACATTATCCGCCCATTGAAGAAACTGATATCGGGAAAATGTACGATTATTTCAATGTAAATGACAATATCAAACTCCAACAAAAAGTATTTGTTGATGTTATGCTATATTTCGGTAAACGGGGACGAAAAAACATCCATGATTTAAAAATATGTAACTTTGCTGCCACAACTGACCCGGATGGTGAAGTGTATATATACTTAACAAAGGATGAACAAACTAAAACCCACCAAGATGTCCCAAACAGTGCACAAGGCAGGATGTATACAAGAAAAGGCAGTATCGAAAATCATTAATTCCTGCATAATTTTCATAAAGACATTACTCTAAAAAATCCATGTTCAATGGACCCTGATTTGATTCATTCTAAGATGCGGTATTTAATTATTTTTGTTGAATATTTTTTATTACAGAAAAAAGGAACGAATATGGGGTAAATCTACCACTCCCTGTAAATAATGTAACTCTAAATATTTTTGCTATTTATTATAAAAAAAAACAAAAACAAAAACAAAAAAAACGAGGAACTAAAAATTGACACCTGTTGCGATTTTGTACTAAAGTCATATCATTTCTCCGTCCATTATCTGTTTTCCAATTTTATTATTTTTAGATACAAAAACATCGAATAACTTATGTGTTTTTGAATTTCATTTTATTTGTATTTTCAGATGATACTCTGTGCCCAGTCAAATCCTTTATGATGTATCAAAGACACTTGAATCCAAAGTGCAGTCTTTTTTTCCAGCGGCCCAGTAAGGGAGAAAGCCCTGTTAACTGGTACACCATTGCACCTGTTGGTCATAATGATATCGGGGATATGATGCCTACCATCAGAAAAGTGCAGGACTTTCGAAGTGATACACGAACCACTCGCTCAGGTCAACTACGGTCCATATAATTAATAGTAACCAGTTTGCGGGACGTCATACCACTAGCATCACAGTTCATAAATCGGAGAAATCATTCAAGACTTACACAGGGTATACAGCACCCAACATAAAACGCAAAATGTCTGATACCATAACTGACAGTTTAAGAATCGTGTCGGACAGTGAGAACAATATTGACATTTCGAATTCTGAGCTTGTGCCTCTTTCCAATTCGTAGTTTGATAATTGACACTACAAAGATGATAAATGTGAACATTCCACCGTCAAATGCTGGACAGTTGCCAACTTTTTCTGCTGCCGGTACAGGATATTGTAATTTGCCAATGCCAATTTTTGATAAGTGCTCTAATATTACGATCAATTTTAATCTGAGAAACTGACCAGATAATTTGTGAAAGAAAAGTGTTATTGTATTTGTTGATTGAAAACATATATTTATCTTTCTTGGTATATTTTATTTTAAAAACATGAATACACTCGAAAAAGAATGAATACATCAAAAGGTAAAGGTAAAAATCATTTAGGTTGGATATCAACTATGTACATAGAGAATACTGAGATGTGGAATAAATGTCCATGAGACAACGATCCAATAAAGCAGTAAAATACAAATCTTCATATTGGTGATTTTGTGCTGAATTTCCTCCAAGTCCACTTTTTCCCCATGTATAATCATATAATAAAACGATCATTGACTTTGGAATAGGTTGCTACTGGGATTTATCAACCCTCAAAAAGAAATATTCACCTCGCCTTCGGCTCGGTGAATATAACTTTACGAAATTGGTACCCCAGGGAAATATCACTGTTGTTCACCGGTCGACAAATGTTATGTTCCATGTCTGTCCGGAAATGTACATTGTATCCGTTTTTGCATTCCGGAATTACATATTTGACCGGAAGTTAAAAACACAAATATGAAGTTTATGAAAACACAAGATAAAAACAAACAAATAAGTGTTTATTGCATCCAACATTATTGTAAATAGAGTTTCGGTATAACAAATATAATAAAACAATTATTGCCTGCACTTGCAGGCAATAATTGTATATTGTTTTTGCCTATTTATACTTTAAAAACAATGTTTGTTATTCAATAACATGATATTAAGTTACGGAAATTAACTGTATAAAATGAAAGAAAAGGCTGTGATTATGTTAAATTTGTTTTCAAATTACTACCAATATTTCAACTACGGATATACTAGCCGTATCACAACATAACTATTCTTACTAATTTTTTTTGGTAGTGCAGTGTAGCAACAGCTAATGTAATAAAACGCCTACATATTATATGTGCCTTAATACAATAAAGATTACATCGATGGTGTAATGATTAGCGTGCTCACATCGAGTGGGGTAGAACGTGGGTTCGAGTTCCGATCAGGTCAAACCAAAGACTAAAAGATTGGTATTTGTTGCTTCTTCGCTAAGCAATAAGGAGAAAGGGCAAATATTGGTGCGGAATCAGGACATGTCTATCACTGTGTCAGTGAACTAGCACTATAAAACCCCAACTAAGCGTGTTGATTTAGTACAAAACGGACCTCATCGTCATCTCATTAAAATTTAGCTTGTTCTTGGCGTGATATAGCTGGCGTGTTGGCGTTAAGCAACAATCACCCACTCTGATACAATAAACGTTCGCATTGCAAAACGTATAACATATTGTGATATGTTTTTTTGTTTTTCTTGGTCTTGGGTACCCTATGTTTCCAGTTTCTCTAGATTGTGTTCTCTAACGTTTATTAAGCATCTATGCTACATATGATGTAAAACTAAAGCAAGCCAAATAGACGTTAATGTAATAATTAACCCTCTTGACATTCGACCTTGATGAAAGGGGTCAGCATGTCAAAGTTGAAAGTTATATGCAATAATTAACCTCTTGTCATTTGACCTTGAGGAAAGGAGCCAACATATTGTAATAACTCTATGGGTCATTACTTGTAAAATGTTATTTAAAGCCCCTATGTTTAAATGTTACAATTGTTTTTACTTGTCCTGGCCTTGTGCACTTTACGTATTTTATATGTTATTGATTTTCTGGGTCAACTGTAGAGTGAAGTGAATACACATTTCTCTTATATTTTCGTGACAAGAGAAATTATTGAGTAAAGAATATGTATTCCTAATTTGCTTAATTTAACTGTGTGATTAATTGAATTGTATTTATTGTTGAATTAATTGATCATTCAGAATATTCCTCCCCCTTTTTTCTCGATCTAAGTCATGTTCACTATTTTCAATCGATCACATGTTTTTAATGTTTTCGAAGATTCCTAGTTCGAAGTTAAATTATTTTTTCAAACTTGTTTCATAGGGAAAAGCTGAACAATTATGTAATAAGTAGAGCGTTCGTGGGACTACTTATCGTAGTTTAGCACCACCGAGAAAGCTTATACTGCCGCCGTGACAGGCAGGCCTGTCAACCATCCTGTCACCCATTTAATCTACCCTGTCTCTATTTTTTTTAGATATATCCGGTTCACTTACGTATTCATCCAAGTCCTTGTCGAATTTTATAAAGATCCATCACGTTTTAACCCCGTAATAGCACATAATCCGGTTGTAAATCGGGCACTTGTCAATTTAATCCTGTAGCCAAATTCAATCTGACCGGGAGAATCCGTTATTTTGATTGGACGGTTCGTACCACGTGGTACTAATTTGAAAAGGTATAAATAGAGGATCCGATCCCGTATATGGCGGAATGATAGACCTCTATGGCCGATGTTCGTCTGCTGATAAATTATTGGACTAGTGAATAGATACTAGATACTACAGACAACACTTTTGAATTGATAATTGCGAAATAAGTAAACAGATTTTAATGAAAAAGTTATATTTATTTCTATAAATATTAAACAAATTATTTTTACTGTGCAGACACAATATTTTCAGAGAGGCTATTATCCCCCACTACATCAATAATTTTAGACCTGGATATTTGTGCACCCTTTTTCATGAATGTTATTCAAATATACTATTGGAATATCCAACGATTAAGATTCCTTGGAGTTGTCTTATATTCTTAATACAAGTTGGAACTTTAAGTCCTTCTGTTGTTTTAAGAAACATTGTTTTGTGATATTTGTGTGAGGTTTACTTGTTGCAGAAGATACATTTAAATTGATAAAATAATATTAATATATCGATATATAGATATATTAATTACCCAGAATGATTGTTGTTATTTATTGAGTAATAACTACCGGAGTTGCTGTGCAGCAATACAATCTGTGGCCACTCATCCTGTGCCATAACTTCTGGATCTGTGAGGACCGACTTCTCTACAGGTCTCAGATTTTATGAGTGTTAATTAAAAAGGGTTTGCAATAGTAGGTTTCCTGCAATATCAAAGATGGAGGTCATATTCCATTTTCTGTCTTTCCTTGGTTTAACTTTTGCTCCCATACCATGTGGGAATAATCCCGTCTTCACAGTGTTAATGGTATTATAATACCTCGCATATTATAAATTAATACGTTTTGTTTAAATAGTACCACGTGACATGTTTTATTGGGGTATTTTTTTCAAATTCTCAGCTACCGTGGTCGCAATTCATTCGTTATGTAAGGGCCAGTAGCAATTATTCTGATTTCCTGAAACGTCATCTTTATCTGCGAAACAGGCTACTGTACCAGGGCTATTAAAAGATTCGCCCTATTCGATCTCTTAAAAAGTTTATATTCCGATACCAAGATCTTGTCGAAATATATTCCGTCTCTGCAGAGACGATAATAAACGATGGATTTTCACATAGTGAAAATGTATAAAGATAAGGAAGTCAACAAAAATGTCAAAAAAAATTGTTTATCAATGTGTGACGTAAGAGTGTTTTTGACATTTACTTCACTGAATTTGGTACTGCTTTGACAACTATTTTACCTATTTTGTTCCAGTATTGTTATAAATACTGTTATAGTGACAGCCGGAACCTTTGAGCCGTAATGAAAGCGGGAGGTTTGGCGCTATAAAATCTGAGTCAACCCACCATTTCTTTATAAATGCCTGTACCAAGTCAGGGTCATTACTCTTTTCACAGTTTTTCGGTTGTTGACTGATTTTGTCTGTTTATATACTTATGAGTTTTGACTTTCCCTTTGTAAGATTGTTCGAAGTTCGGTAATTTTGTTATTACCCTTATAATCCGAGATTACCCGTGAAATTACCCTATCCGTTATGGCTTGAAACAGATCAAATTGACATAATATCAGGTGTATATAATAACACATTCCTGGCGACATAATTAACCATTAATATTAAAAACGATACAAGATAGTGGCTAAACGCGTCAGCATGAAGGGAAATGAGCTTAATTATAGATGAGAAAACAAGAAATCCAATAAATAAGTAGAACGAAGACATACGTCAAGTGATGACAATAGTTCATTGACCTTTCAGATCAGGTTCAGGTGAGCTAATGGTATTGCTCTTCCTTCCACCTATGAAAAGAATTTTGATTACATGTCGGACCCATATTCTTAGTATTTCTTCTGTTCATAGAACGAAACAAACACGAAAATCGAACGATGTGTTCAATGTCTCTCTTCGATTTAGCGGATATGTAAAGAAGTGTTGCTCATAATATCCTCATATTTCCTCAGTCTAAACAGATGTATCAAAATATGATAGCTTTTAAAAAATACGGAATTAAAGACGTAGATATCAATTTAAGTGCACACGACGTGTACGTTAAGGTTTGGCGTTATAGAAAACTAGCTCAGTAGAATTGGAAAGAAAATAAACAAATGAACAATCCAATAAGAACTAAGAAAGCAGAAAGGAAACTTCTTAGTTCACCCGTGGTACTTAGTGGGCTTCGTGCTACTCGATCTTTGGCTTTGTCTGTAGTTCGTTGTCTTTTTGCCCTTTTTGGCCATTGCGATGTCTGTCCTTAATCGATTTGCGCATTCTGATTATCCATTTTATATCTTCAAGAAGAGTTTGAAAATACCAAAGGGGCAATCAGAATCTGTATATCGAAGAAGAACAGATAACACAATGGCCAAAAGAAAAAGGACAAAAATACACACAACGATCTACAAAACCTACATATAAAACTAAAGGTAGAGTAACACGAACCCCACTGAAAACCGGGGGTGAACGCAGGTGCTCCGGAAGGGTAAGCAGTTCCTGCTCCACCAGACGTGAATGGGTTCAAGCTCTTCTTACTCCTTTGTTCTAACTTCTTCTACGTTATTACTCAAATGAAGTTTAAACAAGTACAGATAAAATGAATTTTTTTTACCACACTGTAGAAACAATTCCAAAATCAAATGTCAAAACCGTACAAAGATGACAAGTCGATACCTCTAAGACACAAATAATTGCCCGTTCACTTTTCTGGCTTGGTACAGGCACTTCAATAAAAAAAAGTGGCGGAGTTAAACTACTTTTATGAACTTCAAATAAGTAAAAAAAAGCGTAAATTTGGCAACAAAATACACCATATAACAAGATATACAGATGTAATAGCTATTGATTCCTTTGATAAGAGCTTACGGTAATCCTGGCATGTGTGCCTAAAAGAGTGCTAACCGTTCAGTTACGACATGATGGAACTAAAAAACATTTAGTTCCTCTAAAAAGTGTATTTACGAACAATCAACACCTGCTACCATAAGGGTAAAATACTAAGTTTCTCAAAACTACAAGAGAAGTGTCACCACAGATGCTCCTATGGTAATGCCAGCTTGGGTACATTTGTTATTTCCAACACCCTGTTACCATGTTAAACATTGTCGGAAGCGGTAAGGTATTAGATATCGTATACCTTCGGAGCACCTGAATTCACCCCCAGTTTTTAGTGGGGTTCGTGGTACTCGATCTTTAGTTTTATGTGTATGTTTTGTAGATCGATGTTTGTCCTTTTGCACTTTTTCTTTTGACCATTGTGTTGTCTGTTCCTCTTCGATTTACGGATTCTGACTACCCCTTTGGTATTTTCAAACTCTTCTTTAGAAACCTTTTAATATGTGTTCGGATCAGTGGACCTTCGGACTAATAGATCCTTAGACTAATGGACATGTGGATGAATGAAGCTGCGGATTAATGGACCATAGGCATATCGGTCTTCCTCCATTAACTTTTCCTGGCTGAACTGGTTCCTCACGACGATCCTTACGGTGAGCTGGCATCTCCAGTTAAACTGATACTTCACGTTCAGCTGCGACCGTATGTTGCACTGATAACTGCTATAGTGCAGCATCATTCTGTCAGTGATCTATTATTTCTTACAATCCGCCATATTGACAATTTGTACGCGCTTGCTACACTTCCCGAACTCTAAGCATATAAAGAAATATGATTAATTCAGAAATCTATATTGAACCTAATAACACCTTAGATATGAATGGCTAGCATAATCAAATTGAAAATGCGTGCATTTATTGTAATGGAATGGTTGAGTAATTATTTATGTACAATGAGGACTGTATGGACAATATTCAGAAAGAATAAAAGTATATGATGTATCATCATGAAATAGCTACTATTGAACAATGAGAGCGTAAAAACTCGATCGAGATGTTATTCATGTCACGAAACAAAATGTTTTTTAAAAAATATTTAAAGTAAAAATGCCTATTTATACCTCAACTCCGAAAGTGTAAGCTAAGCATTTCTTCATTAAAGAATACAATGAACATGTCACGTTGCCTGCGATTTATATATGCAGTTTAAAAGAAAGGGAACAAAAAGACAAACAATGATCTAAAAAATGATGTAAAGACAACTAAAGAACCTCCACGAACGCAAGGTATGCACGATATTTAAACATGGTTCGCTTTTGCTAATATTCTACCACATTTCAACTCATTCTTTTATTGTAACCGCATCGGTGGTGTAATGGTTAGCGTGTTCCCCTCGGGTGTGGTAGATCAGAGGTTCGAATCCCCATCGGGTCAAACCAAAGACTATAAAATTTGTATTTGTTGCTTCTCTGCTAAGCACGCAGCATGAAGGTGAAAGAGCAAAGAATTGTTGACTTGGGATCGGCATAATGTGTCCGAGTGGGGAAACCTGTCCATTCGCGGACTGTTATTTCAGTAAGCCACTACCATAAAAATCCAACTAAGCATGTTGGTTTAGTACAATGCAGACATCATTATCACCTTATCGAGTGTAACTTATTCTCGTCATGATATAGCTGAAAAAATGCTCAGTTGGTGTTCCACAACAATCACTCACTACCTCACTATTTTACTGTTCATGAATTGATAAAAAAAGATGTTCGGTTCGTCTTTACCTTCAGTTGTTTGTAGGAGGACTCATGTCTGATTTACGTAATGTGTGTTTGCTTGCGGATAGTGGTGTCCACATATACTGTGTTGTGGTTTTGGTTAGTTTCTCTGTCTTGTGTACCCTATGTTGCTAGTTTCTCTGTCTTGTGTACCCTATGTTGCTAGTTTCTCTCTCTTGGGTACCCTATGTTGTTGGTTTCTCTGTCTTGTGTACCCTATGTTGCTAGTTTCTCTGTCTTGGGTACCCTATGTTGCTAGTTTCTCTGTCTTGTGTACCCTATGTTGCTAGTTTCTCTGTCTTGTGTACCCTATGTTGCTAGTTTCTCTGTCTTGTGTACCCTATGTTGCTAGTTTCTCTGTCTTGTGTACCCTATGTTGCTAGTTTCTCTGTCTTGTGTACCCTATGTTGCTAGTTTCTCTGTCTTGTGTACCCTATGTTGCTAGTTTCTCTGTCTTGTGTACCCTATGTTGCTAGTTTCTCTGTCTTGTGTACCCTATGTTGCTAGTTTCCCTGTCTTGTGTACCCTATGTTGCTAGTTTCTCTGTCTTGTGTACCCTGTGTTGCTAGTTTCTCTGTCTTGTGTACCCTATGTTGCTAGTTTCTCTGTCTTGTGTACCCTATGTTGCTAGTTTCTCTGTCTTGTGTACCCTATGTTGCTAGTTTCTCTGTCTTGTGTACCCTATGTTGCTAGTTTCTCTGTCTTGTGTACCCTTTGTTGCTAGTTTCTCTGTCTTGTGTACCCTATGTTGCTAGTTTCTCTGTCTTGTGTACCCTATGTTGCTAGTTTCTCTGTCTTGTGTACCCTATGTTGCTAGTTTCTCTGGATTGTGTACCCTATGGTGCTAGTTTCTCTGTCTTGTGTACCCTATGTTGCTAGTTTCTCTGTCTTGTGTACCCTATGTTGCTAGTTTCTCTGTCTTGTGTACCCTATGTTGCTAGTTTCTCTGTCTTGTGTACCCTATGTTGCTAGTTTCTCTGTCTTGTGTACCCTATGTTGCTAGTTTCTCTGTCTTGTGTACCCTATGCTGCTAGTTTCTCTGTCTTGTGTACCCTATGTTGCTAGTTTCTCTGTCTTGTGTACCCTATGTTGCTAGTTGCTCTGTCTTGTGTACCCTATGTTGCTAGTTTCTCTGTCTTGTGTACCCTATGTTGCTAGTTTCTCTGTCTTGTGTACCCTATGTTGCTAGTTTCTCTGTCTTGTGTACCCTATGTTGCTAGTTTCTCTGTCTTGTGTACCTATGTTGCTAGTTTCTCTGTCTTGTGTACCCTATGTTGCTAGTTTCTCTGTCTTGTGTACCCTATGTTGCTAGTTTCTCTGTCTTGTGTACCCTATGTTGCTAGTTTCTCTGTCTTGTGTACCCTATGTTGCTAGTTTCTCTGTCTTGGGTACCCTATGTTGCTAGTTTCTCTCTCTTGTGTACCCTATGTTGCTAGTTTCTCTGTCTTGTGTACCCTATGTTGCTAGTTTCTCTGTCTTGTGTACCCTATGTTGCTAGTTTCTCTGTCTTGTGTACTCTATGTTGCTAGTTTCTCTGTCTTGTGTACCCTATGTTGCTAGTTTCTCTGTCTTGTGTACCCTATGTTGCTAGTTTCTTTGTCTTGTGTACCCTATGTTGCTAGTTTCTCTGTCTTGTGTACCCTTTGTTGCTAGTTTCTCTGTCTTGTGTACCCTATGGTGCTGGTTTCTCTGTCTTGTGTACCCTATGTTGCTAGTTTCTCTGTCTTGTATACCCTATGTTGCTAGTTTCTCTGTCTTGTGTGCCCTATGTTGCTAGTTTCTCTGTCTTGTGTACCCTATGTTGCTAGTTTCTCTGTCTTGTGTACCCTATGTTGCTAGTTTCTCTGTCTTGTGTACCCTATGTTGCTAGTTTCTCTGTCTTGTGTACCCTATGTTGCTAGTTTCTCTGTCTTGTGTACCCTATGTTGCTAGTTTCTCTGTCTTGTGTACCCTATGTTGCTAGTTTCTCTGTCTTGTGTACCCTATGTTGCTAGTTTCTCTGTCTTGTGTACCCTATGTTGCTAGTTTCTCTGTCTTGTGTACCCTATGTTGCTAGTTTCTCTGTCTTGTGTACCCTATGTTGCTAGTTTCTCTGTCTTGTGTACCCTATGTTGCTAGTTTCTCTGTCTTGTGTACCCTATGTTGCTAGTTTCTCTGTCTTGTATACCCTATGGTGCTAGTTTCTCTTTCTTGTGTACCTTATGTTGCTAGTTTCTCTGTCTTGTGTACCCTATGTTGCCAGTTTCTCTGTCTTGTGTACCCTATGTTGCTAGTTTCTCTGTCTTGTGTACCCTATGTTGCTAGTTTCTCTGTCTTGTGTACCCTATGTTGCTAGTTTCTCTGTCTTGTGTACCCTATGTTGCTAGTTTCTCTGTCTTGTGTACCCTATGTTGCTAGTTTCTCTGGATTGTGTACTCTATGTTGCTAGTTTCTCTGTCTGGTGTACCCTATGTTGCTAGTTTCTCTGTCTTGTGTACCCTATGTTGCTAGTTTCTCTGTCTTGTGTACCCTATGTTGCTAGTTTCTCTGTCTTGTGTACCCTATGTTGCTAGTTTCTCTGTCTTGTGTACCCTATGTTGCTAGTTTCTCTGTCTTGTGTACCCTATGTTGCTAGTTTCTCTGGATTGTGTACTCTATGTTGCTAGTTTCTCTGTCTGGTGTACCCTATGTTGCTAGTTTCTCTGTCTTGGGTACCCTATGTTGCTAGTTTCTCTGTCTTGTGTACCCTATGTTGCTAGTTTCTCTGTCTTGTGTACCCTATGTTGCTAGTTTCTCTGTCTTGTGTACCCTATGTTGCTAGTTTCTCTGTCTTGTGTACCCTATGTTGCTAGTTTCTCTGTCTTGTGTACCTATGTTGCTAGTTTCTCTGTCTTGTGTACCCTATGTTGCTAGTTTCTCTGTCTTGTGTACCCTATGTTGCTAGTTTCTCTGTCTTGTGTACCCTATGTTGCTAGTTTCTCTGTCTTGGGTACCCTATGTTGCTAGTTTCTCTGTCTTGGGTACCCTATGTTGCTAGTTTCTCTGTCTTGTGTACCCTATGTTGCTAGTTTCTCTGTCTTGTGTACCCTATGTTGCTAGTTTCTCTGTCTTGTGTACCCTATGTTGCTAGTTTCTCTGTCTTGTGTACCCTATGTTGCTAGTTTCTCTGTCTTGTGTACCCTATGTTGCTAGTTTCTCTGTCTTGTGTACCCTATGTTGCTAGTTTCTCTGTCTTGTGTACCCTATGTTGCTAGTTTCTCTGTCTTGTGTACCCTATGTTGCTAGTTTCTCTGTCTTGTGTACCCTATGTTGCTAGTTTCTCTGTCTTGTGTACCCTATGTTGCTAGTTTCTCTGTCTTGTGTACCCTATGTTGCTAGTTTCTCTGTCTTGTGTACCCTATGTTGCTAGTTTCTCTGTCTTGTGAACCCTATGTTGCTAGTTTCTCTGTCTTGTGTACCCTATGTTGCTAGTTTCTCTGTCTTATGTACCCTATGTTGCTAGTTTCTCTGTCTTGTGTACCCTATGTTGCTAGTTTCTCTGTCTTGTGTACCCTATGGTGCTAGTTTCTCTGTCTTGTGTACCCTATGTTGCTAGTTTCTCTGTCTTATGTACCCTATGTTGCTAGTTTCTCTGTCTTGTGTACCCTATGTTGCTAGTTTCTCTGTCTTGTATACCCTATGGTGCTAGTTTCTCTTTCTTGTGTACCTTATGTTGCTAGTTTCTCTGTCTTGTGTACCCTATGTTGCCATTTTCTCTGTCTTGTGTACCCTATGTTGCTAGTTTCTCTGTCTTGTGTACCCTATGTTGCTAGTTTCTCTGTCTTGTGTACCCTATGTTGCTAGTTTCTCTGTCTTGTGTACCCTATGTTGCTAGTTTCTCTGTCTTGTGTACCCTATGTTGCTAGTTTCTCTGTCTTGTGTACCCTATGCTGCTAGTTTCTCTGTCTTGTGTACCCTATGTTGCTAGTTTCTCTGTCTTGTGTACCCTATGTTGCTAGTTGCTCTGTCTTGTGTACCCTATGTTGCTAGTTTCTCTGTCTTGTGTACCCTATGTTGCTAGTTTCTCTGTCTTGTGTACCCTATGTTGCTAGTTTCTCTGTCTTGTGTACCCTATGTTGCTAGTTTCTCTGTCTTGTGTACCTATGTTGCTAGTTTCTCTGTCTTGTGTACCCTATGTTGCTAGTTTCTCTGTCTTGTGTACCCTATGTTGCTAGTTTCTCTGTCTTGTGTACCCTATGTTGCTAGTTTCTCTGTCTTGTGTACCCTATGTTGCTAGTTTCTCTGTCTTGGGTACCCTATGTTGCTAGTTTCTCTCTCTTGTGTACCCTATGTTGCTAGTTTCTCTGTCTTGTGTACCCTATGTTGCTAGTTTCTCTGTCTTGTGTACCCTATGTTGCTAGTTTCTCTGTCTTGTGTACTCTATGTTGCTAGTTTCTCTGTCTTGTGTACCCTATGTTGCTAGTTTCTCTGTCTTGTGTACCCTATGTTGCTAGTTTCTTTGTCTTGTGTACCCTATGTTGCTAGTTTCTCTGTCTTGTGTACCCTTTGTTGCTAGTTTCTCTGTCTTGTGTACCCTATGGTGCTGGTTTCTCTGTCTTGTGTACCCTATGTTGCTAGTTTCTCTGTCTTGTATACCCTATGTTGCTAGTTTCTCTGTCTTGTGTGCCCTATGTTGCTAGTTTCTCTGTCTTGTGTACCCTATGTTGCTAGTTTCTCTGTCTTGTGTACCCTATGTTGCTAGTTTCTCTGTCTTGTGTACCCTATGTTGCTAGTTTCTCTGTCTTGTGTACCCTATGTTGCTAGTTTCTCTGTCTTGTGTACCCTATGTTGCTAGTTTCTCTGTCTTGTGTACCCTATGTTGCTAGTTTCTCTGTCTTGTCTACCCTATGTTGCTAGTTTCTCTGTCTTGTGTACCCTATGTTGCTAGTTTCTCTGTCTTGTGTACCCTATGTTGCTAGTTTCTCTGTCTTGTGTACCCTATGTTGCTAGTTTCTCTGTCTTGTGTACCCTATGTTGCTAGTTTCTCTGTCTTGTGTACCCTATGTTGCTAGTTTCTCTGTCTTGTATACCCTATGGTGCTAGTTTCTCTTTCTTGTGTACCTTATGTTGCTAGTTTCTCTGTCTTGTGTACCCTATGTTGCCAGTTTCTCTGTCTTGTGTACCCTATGTTGCTAGTTTCTCTGTCTTGTGTACCCTATGTTGCTAGTTTCTCTGTCTTGTGTACCCTATGTTGCTAGTTTCTCTGTCTTGTGTACCCTATGTTGCTAGTTTCTCTGTCTTGTGTACCCTATGTTGCTAGTTTCTCTGGATTGTGTACTCTATGTTGCTAGTTTCTCTGTCTGGTGTACCCTATGTTGCTAGTTTCTCTGTCTTGTGTACCCTATGTTGCTAGTTTCTCTGTCTTGTGTACCCTATGTTGCTAGTTTCTCTGTCTTGTGTACCCTATGTTGCTAGTTTCTCTGTCTTGTGTACCCTATGTTGCTAGTTTCTCTGTCTTGTGTACCCTATGTTGCTAGTTTCTCTGGATTGTGTACTCTATGTTGCTAGTTTCTCTGTCTGGTGTACCCTATGTTGCTAGTTTCTCTGTCTTGTGTACCCTATGTTGCTAGTTTCTCTGTCTTGTGTACCCTATGTTGCTAGTTTCTCTGTCTTGTGTACCCTATGTTGCTAGTTTCTCTGTCTTGTGTACCCTATGTTGCTAGTTTCTCTGTCTTGTGTACCCTATGTTGCTAGTTTCTCTGTCTTGTGTACCTATGTTGCTAGTTTCTCTGTCTTGTGTACCCTATGTTGCTAGTTTCTCTGTCTTGTGTACCCTATGTTGCTAGTTTCTCTGTCTTGTGTACCCTATGTTGCTAGTTTCTCTGTCTTGGGTACCCTATGTTGCTAGTTTCTCTGTCTTGGGTACCCTATGTTGCTAGTTTCTCTGTCTTGTGTACCCTATGTTGCTAGTTTCTCTGTCTTGTGTACCCTATGTTGCTAGTTTCTCTGTCTTGTGTACCCTATGTTGCTAGTTTCTCTGTCTTTTGTACCCTATGTTGCTAGTTTCTCTGTCTTGTGTACCCTATGTTGCTAGTTTCTCTGTCTTGTGTACCCTATGTTGCTAGTTTCTCTGTCTTGTGTACCCTATGTTGCTAGTTTCTCTGTCTTGTGTACCCTATGTTGCTAGTTTCTCTGTCTTGTGTACCCTATGTTGCTAGTTTCTCTGTCTTGTGTACCCTATGTTGCTAGTTTCTCTGTCTTGTGAACCCTATGTTGCTAGTTTCTCTGTCTTGTGTACCCTATGTTGCTAGTTTCTCTGTCTTATGTACCCTATGTTGCTAGTTTCTCTGTCTTGTGTACCCTATGTTGCTAGTTTCTCTGTCTTGTGTACCCTATGGTGCTAGTTTCTCTGTCTTGTGTACCCTATGTTGCTAGTTTCTCTGTCTTATGTACCCTATGTTGCTAGTTTCTCTGTCTTGTGTACCCTATGTTGCTAGTTTCTCTGTCTTGTATACCCTATGGTGCTAGTTTCTCTTTCTTGTGTACCTTATGTTGCTAGTTTCTCTGTCTTGTGTACCCTATGTTGCCATTTTCTCTGTCTTGTGTACCCTATGTTGCTAGTTTCTCTGTCTTGTGTACCCTATGTTGCTAGTTTCTCTGTCTTGTGTACCCTATGTTGCTAGTTTCTCTGTCTTGTGTACCCTATGTTGCTAGTTTCTCTGTCTTGTGTACCCTATGTTGCTAGTTTCTCTGGATTGTGTACTATATGTTGCTAGTTTCTCTGTCTGGTGTACCCTATGTTGCTAGTTTCTCTGTCTTGTGTACCCTATGTTGCTAGTTTCTCTGTCTTGTGTACCCTATGTTGCTAGTTTCTCTGTCTTGTGTACCCTATGCTGCTAGTTTCTCTGTCTTGTGTACCCTATGTTGCTAGTTTCTCTGTCTTGTGTACCCTATGTTGCTAGTTTCTCTGGATTGTGTACTCTATGTTGCTAGTTTCTCTGTCTGGTGTACTCTATGTTGCTAGTTTCTCTGTCTTGTGTACCCTATGTTGCTAGTTTCTCTGTCTTGTGTACCCTATGTTGCTAGTTTCTCTGTCTTGTGTACCCTATGTTGCTAGTTTCTCTGTCTTGTGTACCCTATGTTGCTAGTTTCTCTGTCTTGTGTACCCTATGTTGCTAGTTTCTCTGGATTGTGTACTCTATGTTGCTAGTTTCTCTGTCTGGTGTACCCTATGTTGCTAGTTTCTCTGTCTTGTGTACCCTTTGTTGCTAGTTTCTCTGTCTTGTGTACCCTATGTTGCTAGTTTCTCTGTCTTGTGTACCCTATGTTGCTAGTTTCTCTGTCTTGTGTACCCTATGTTGCTAGTTTCTCTGTCTTGTGTACCCTACGTTGCTGGTTTCTGTGGATTGTCCATTTTATATTGCCTCTTCTATCTCTAACGTTTATTTTATTGACAACACGATAAAACACATTTTTGTTTATCATTTTCTTTCTTTATTACAAATTAAATACATCATACATAAAACAACATTAAATATATAAATATATATATACATTTTGATTACATATGGATAAATAAATATCTGAGTATATATATTTTAAACTGATATCCACTGAAGTATTTGAGTCAAACGATACAACATTATGTGATAAAGTTTATCAGTGATTTGTGGTAGGTTCAGTGGTTTTCTCCGGGTACTGCGCATGTGGTTTCCTCAACCAATAAAACTGAATGGCACGATAAAACTGATATATTGTTGAAAGTGGCGGTAAGCACCATTAACTCTCACCATAATCCGAAGATAAGCTAGATTCTATAAATAAATAATAGAAAACTATAAATGTTGTTACTCTGTGACAAATGATTAACAGTTTCATTGAAAGGGGATAATTTCTTTTAAATTGATAATATTTCATCTAAGAGTAAACATGATTATTTTGTGATAAAGGTCGAGTATTGGTAATTAACAATTATTAATCAGCTTTGTGAACTCGACCAGACATATCAAAACCACTGATTGAAACAAAACTATATTGAACTGATTGAAACAAAACATATATACATTTGTATATTTAACTGATGGAAGCATAACGTATATTATTTACTTACCACTTAACAAAGGGGGAAAGAATTATCGGGTAATGAGGTTTTTATCTAATGGTTATATTTCTAACATAGATATACACAATATTAAAAGTAGCATAATAAAAACAAGCCCAAACTGATACAAATGCTATATTTCTGTAATATGTAGTAGTTAAGAACAAATATGATCATCCCGTTGGCTCCAATCTGACATTTAATGTTTCTTTTTTAGTCTCTGCTACTGTTACACCTTCTCCATGGAGAGTAACTGATTTGCAGTTTTTATGGGTTAGGGTTTTGGTATTTAACGCCACTTTCAACAATATTTCAGTTGTATCGTGGCGGTCAGTTTTATTGGTGTAGGAAACCGGATTACCTACAGTAAGTCACGGACAAACGTGATCACATAATGTTGTATCGAGTACGCCTCGCCTGAAAATTTTTATGGAAATATGCATGTCGATCAATAAGGTCACTGAAGCTGACAGCTGGAGGCTGATGCAGCACTACTACTGACCAAAGTAAATAGACCATAACCAACCAAAATAGCTGTGAGAAATTACGATTTATTTTCATTGGTCAGTAATGCTGCGTTATATTAGGTCAACCTAGGACCGCCCTTAAGCCAATTGGACCAATTGTTCCCAACAACTGGGCCCGCGCTGGAGTTATCAACTCTTAGCTGATCAAGTACACACAACAACACATTGCAGGTTTTACAGAGAACAATTGGGCCCCACACCTCCTAAGGCCGGCCATAGCTCAACCTGTCGCTTTTTGTGTCATCATTGATCGATTATCACTGAAACAGCAAAAGTAAATAACAATTAAGACAAAAAGTGGTACAACTGTAGCACGAACAAACAAAACATGAATTTAATATTGCCAGATTGATTTGATTTGATTTGATTTGATTTATTGTGCTTAACGCCACTTTCAACTATATTTCAGCTACTAGTATATCATGGCGACCAGTTTTAGTGATGGAAGAAGCCGGAGTACCCGGAGAGAACCATTGACCATGGGCAAGCAACTGGTAAACTTGATCACTTGCGGATGCGAGTCGAGTGCACCTTTTTTTAATTTACAAAGACGGGCGCCAACCCACGCCGTATTGGTGATAGGCTTGTATGAGTTGCTAGGTAATCCAACTACTTAACTCATTGAGCCACCCGGGCCCTACTGCCAGATTGAAGGTGCCGAGATGATCATATGTTCAATTTACAAATTTATGTTCCTGCTAAAACTCACAAGTGCGTAATTAAAACAATGATATAAAAGCTAAATTTCGTGTCATATTTCATTTCAATCACAGAACATCAGTCGAGATCCTGAACGTGGACATCACTCTCGCTACCTTTAACACCAATTGTTTAACATCCTACACAATGTTTCTTAAACATATTTATAGATTATATTAAGGACTATCTGACGAACTCCTGATCCGTATTCTTGTTACATTCTTAGGATTTTTACATATAAATTTATCAATGTTACCATTTAGTATGCCGTTTACCAAGCAATGACATATTTACAATTTTCAAAATAAAATAATAAAATGAAAAACAAAAATTACAACACTGTTGAAACAATTCCAAAATTTAATCTCAAAATCTCAAGATACCCTTAACACACATATACATGATCGCTCACTTTCTTCGCTTGGCACAGACACTTCCATAAAAAGTCTGTCGTGTGTACCCTATGTTGCTAGTTTCTCTGTCTTGTATATCCTATGTTTCTAGTTTCTCTGTCTTGTGTATCCTATGTTGCTAGTTTCTCTGTCTTGTGTACCCTATGGTGCTAGTTTCTCTGTCTTGTGTACCCTATGTTGCTAGTTTCTCTGTCTTGTGTACCCTATGTTGCTAGTTTCTCTGTCTTGTGTACCCTATGTTGCTAGTTTCTCTGTCTTGTGTACCCTATGTTGCTAGTTTCTCTGTCTTGTGTACCCTATGTTGCCAGTTTCTCTGTCTTGTGTACCCTATGTTGCTAGTTTCTCTGTCTTGTGTACCCTATGTTGCTAGTTTCTCTGTCTTGTGTACCCTATGTTGCTAGTTTCTCTGTCTTGTGTACCCTATGTTGCTAGTTTCTCTGTCTTGTGTACCCTATGTTGCTAGTTTCTCTGTCTTGTGTACCCTATGTTGCTAGTTTCTCTGTCTTGTGTACCCTATGTTGCTAGTTTCTCTGTCTTGGGTACCCTATGTTGCTAGTTTCTCTCTCTTGTGTACCCTATGTTGCTAGTTTCTCTGTCTTGTGTACCCTATGTTGCTAGTTTCTCTGTCTTGTGTACCCTATGTTGCTAGTTTCTCTGTCTTGTGTACTCTATGTTGCTAGTTTCTCTGTCTTGTGTACCCTATGTTGCTAGTTTCTCTGTCTTGTGTACCCTATGTTGCTAGTTTCTTTGTCTTGTGTACCCTATCTTGCTAGTTTCTCTGTCTTGTGTACCCTTTGTTGCTAGTTTCTCTGTCTTGTGTACCCTATGGTGCTGGTTTCTCTGTCTTGTGTACCCTATGTTGCTAGTTTCTCTGTCTTGTATACCCTATGTTGCTAGTTTCTCTGTCTTGTGTGCCCTATGTTGCTAGTTTCTCTGTCTTGTGTACCCTATGTTGCTAGTTTCTCTGTCTTGTGTACCCTATGTTGCTAGTTTCTCTGTCTTGTGTACCCTATGTTGCTAGTTTCTCTGTCTTGTGTACCCTATGTTGCTAGTTTCTCTGTCTTGTGTACCCTATGTTGCTAGTTTCTCTGTCTTGTGTACCCTATGTTGCTAGTTTCTCTGTCTTGTCTACCCTATGTTGCTAGTTTCTCTGTCTTGTGTACCCTATGTTGCTAGTTTCTCTGTCTTGTGTACCCTATGTTGCTAGTTTCTCTGTCTTGTGTACCCTATGTTGCTAGTTTCTCTGTCTTGTGTACCCTATGTTGCTAGTTTCTCTGTCTTGTGTACCCTATGTTGCTAGTTTCTCTGTCTTGTATACCCTATGGTGCTAGTTTCTCTTTCTTGTGTACCTTATGTTGCTAGTTTCTCTGTCTTGTGTACCCTATGTTGCCAGTTTCTCTGTCTTGTGTACCCTATGTTGCTAGTTTCTCTGTCTTGTGTACCCTATGTTGCTAGTTTCTCTGTCTTGTGTACCCTATGTTGCTAGTTTCTCTGTCTTGTGTACCCTATGTTGCTAGTTTCTCTGTCTTGTGTACCCTATGTTGCTAGTTTCTCTGGATTGTGTACTCTATGTTGCTAGTTTCTCTGTCTGGTGTACCCTATGTTGCTAGTTTCTCTGTCTTGTGTACCCTATGTTGCTAGTTTCTCTGTCTTGTGTACCCTATGTTGCTAGTTTCTCTGTCTTGTGTACCCTATGTTGCTAGTTTCTCTGTCTTGTGTACCCTATGTTGCTAGTTTCTCTGTCTTGTGTACCCTATGTTGCTAGTTTCTCTGGATTGTGTACTCTATGTTGCTAGTTTCTCTGTCTGGTGTACCCTATGTTGCTAGTTTCTCTGTCTTGTGTACCCTATGTTGCTAGTTTCTCTGTCTTGTGTACCCTATGTTGCTAGTTTCTCTGTCTTGTGTACCCTATGTTGCTAGTTTCTCTGTCTTGTGTACCCTATGTTGCTAGTTTCTCTGTCTTGTGTACCTATGTTGCTAGTTTCTCTGTCTTGTGTACCCTATGTTGCTAGTTTCTCTGTCTTGTGTACCCTATGTTGCTAGTTTCTCTGTCTTGTGTACCCTATGTTGCTAGTTTCTCTGTCTTGGGTACCCTATGTTGCTAGTTTCTCTGTCTTGGGTACCCTATGTTGCTAGTTTCTCTGTCTTGTGTACCCTATGTTGCTAGTTTCTCTGTCTTGTGTACCCTATGTTGCTAGTTTCTCTGTCTTGTGTACCCTATGTTGCTAGTTTCTCTGTCTTGTGTACCCTATGTTGCTAGTTTCTCTGTCTTGTGTACCCTATGTTGCTAGTTTCTCTGTCTTGTGTACCCTATGTTGCTAGTTTCTCTGTCTTGTGTACCCTATGTTGCTAGTTTCTCTGTCTTGTGTACCCTATGTTGCTAGTTTCTCTGTCTTGTGTACCCTATGTTGCTAGTTTCTCTGTCTTGTGTACCCTATGTTGCTAGTTTCTCTGTCTTGTGTACCCTATGTTGCTAGTTTCTCTGTCTTGTGTACCCTATGTTGCTAGTTTCTCTGTCTTGTGAACCCTATGTTGCTAGTTTCTCTGTCTTGTGTACCCTATGTTGCTAGTTTCTCTGTCTTATGTACCCTATGTTGCTAGTTTCTCTGTCTTGTGTACCCTATGTTGCTAGTTTCTCTGTCTTGTGTACCCTATGGTGCTAGTTTCTCTGTCTTGTGTACCCTATGTTGCTAGTTTCTCTGTCTTATGTACCCTATGTTGCTAGTTTCTCTGTCTTGTGTACCCTATGTTGCTAGTTTCTCTGTCTTGTATACCCTATGGTGCTAGTTTCTCTTTCTTGTGTACCTTATGTTGCTAGTTTCTCTGTCTTGTGTACCCTATGTTGCCATTTTCTCTGTCTTGTGTACCCTATGTTGCTAGTTTCTCTGTCTTGTGTACCCTATGTTGCTAGTTTCTCTGTCTTGTGTACCGTATGTTGCTAGTTTCTCTGTCTTGTGTACCCTATGTTGCTAGTTTCTCTGTCTTGTGTACCCTATGTTGCTAGTTTCTCTGGATTGTGTACTATATGTTGCTAGTTTCTCTGTCTGGTGTACCCTATGTTGCTAGTTTCTCTGTCTTGTGTACCCTATGTTGTTAGTTTCTCTGTCTTGTGTACTCTATGTTGCTAGTTTCTCTGTCTTGTGTACCCTATGCTGCTAGTTTCTCTGTCTTGTGTACCCTATGTTGCTAGTTTCTCTGTCTTGTGTACCCTATGTTGCTAGTTTCTCTGGATTGTGTACCCTATGTTGCTAGTTTCTCTGTCTGGTGTACTCTATGTTGCTAGTTTCTCTGTCTTGTGTACCCTATGTTGCTAGTTTCTCTGTCTTGTGTACCCTATGTTGCTAGTTTCTCTGTCTTGTGTACCCTATGTTGCTAGTTTCTCTGTCTTATGTACCCTATGTTGCTAGTTTCTCTGTCTTGTGTACCCTATGTTGCTAGTTTCTCTGGATTGTGTACTCTATGTTGCTAGTTTCTCTGTCTGGTGTACCCTATGTTGCTAGTTTCTCTGTCTTGTGTACCCTTTGTTGCTAGTTTCTCTGTCTTGTGTACCCTATGTTGCTAGTTTCTCTGTCTTGTGTACCCTATGTTGCTAGTTTCTCTGTCTTGTGTACCCTATGTTGCTAGTTTCTCTGTCTTGTGTACCCTACGTTGCTGGTTTCTGTGGATTGTCCATTTTATATTGCCTCTTCTATCTCTAACGTTTATTTTATTGACAACACGATAAAACACATTTTTGTTTATCATTTTCTTTCTTTATTACAAATTAAATACATCATACATAAAACAACATTAAATATATAAATATATATATACATTTTGATTACATATGGATAAATAAATATCTGAGTATATATATTTTAAACTGATATCCACTGAAGTATTTGAGTCAAACGATACAACATTATGTGATAAAGTTTATCAGTGATTTGTGGTAGGTTCAGTGGTTTTCTCCGGGTACTGCGCATGTGGTTTCCTCAACCAATAAAACTGAATGGCACGATAAAACTGATATATTGTTGAAAGTGGCGGTAAGCACCATTAACTCTCACCATAATCCGAAGATAAGCTAGATTCTATAAATAAATAATAGAAAACTATAAATGTTGTTACTCTGTGACAAATGATTAACAGTTTCATTGAAAGGGGATAATTTCTTTTAAATTGATAATATTTCATCTAAGAGTAAACATGATTATTTTGTGATAAAGGTCGAGTATTGGTAATTAACAATTATTAATCAGCTTTGTGAACTCGACCAGACATATCAAAACCACTGATTGAAACAAAACTATATTGAACTGATTGAAACAAAACATATATACATTTGTATATTTAACTGATGGAAGCATAACGTATATTATTTACTTACCACTTAACAAAGGGGGAAAGAATTATCGGGTAATGAGGTTTTTATCTAATGGTTATATTTCTAACATAGATATACACAATATTAAAAGTAGCATAATAAAAACAAGCCCAAACTGATACAAATGCTATATTTCTGTAATATGTAGTAGTTAAGAACAAATATGATCATCCCGTTGGCTCCAATCTGACATTTAATGTTTCTTTTTTAGTCTCTGCTACTGTTACACCTTCTCCATGGAGAGTAACTGATTTGCAGTTTTTATGGGTTAGGGTTTTGGTATTTAACGCCACTTTCAACAATATTTCAGTTGTATCGTGGCGGTCAGTTTTATTGGTGTAGGAAACCGGATTACCTACAGTAAGTCACGGACAAACGTGATCACATAATGTTGTATCGAGTACGCCTCGCCTGAAAATTTTTATGGAAATATGCATGTCGATCAATAAGGTCACTGAAGCTGACAGCTGGAGGCTGATGCAGCACTACTACTGACCAAAGTAAATAGACCATAACCAACCAAAATAGCTGTGAGAAATTACGATTTATTTTCATTGGTCAGTAATGCTGCGTTATATTAGGTCAACCTAGGACCGCCCTTAAGCCAATTGGACCAATTGTTCCCAACAACTGGGCCCGCGCTGGAGTTATCAACTCTTAGCTGATCAAGTACACACAACAACACATTGCAGGTTTTACAGAGAACAATTGGGCCCCACACCTCCTAAGGCCGGCCATAGCTCAACCTGTCGCTTTTTGTGTCATCATTGATCGATTATCACTGAAACAGCAAAAGTAAATAACAATTAAGACAAAAAGTGGTACAACTGTAGCACGAACAAACAAAACATGAATTTAATATTGCCAGATTGATTTGATTTGATTTGATTTGATTTATTGTGCTTAACGCCACTTTCAACTATATTTCAGCTACTAGTATATCATGGCGACCAGTTTTAGTGATGGAAGAAGCCGGAGTACCCGGAGAGAACCATTGACCATGGGCAAGCAACTGGTAAACTTTATCACTTGCGGATGCGAGTCGAGTGCACCTTTTTTTAATTTACAAAGACGGGCGCCAACCCACGCCGTATTGGTGATAGGCTTGTATGAGTTGCTAGGTAATCCAACTACTTAACTCATTGAGCCACCCGGGCCCTACTGCCAGATTGAAGGTGCCGAGATGATCATATGTTCAATTTACAAATTTATGTTCCTGCTAAAACTCACAAGTGCGTAATTAAAACAATGATATAAAAGCTAAATTTCGTGTCATATTTCATTTCAATCACAGAACATCAGTCGAGATCCTGAACGTGGACATCACTCTCGCTACCTTTAACACCAATTGTTTAACATCCTACACAATGTTTCTTAAACATATTTATAGATTATATTAAGGACTATCTGACGAACTCCTGATCCGTATTCTTGTTACATTCTTAGGATTTTTACATATAAATTTATCAATGTTACCATTTAGTATGCCGTTTACCAAGCAATGACATATTTACAATTTTCAAAATAAAATAATAAAATGAAAAACAAAAATTACAACACTGTTGAAACAATTCCAAAATTTAATCTCAAAATCTCAAGATACCCTTAACACACATATACATGATCGCTCACTTTCTTCGCTTGGCACAGACACTTCCATAAAAAGTCTGTCGTGTGTACCCTATGTTGCTAGTTTCTCTGTCTTGTATATCCTATGTTTCTAGTTTCTCTGTCTTGTGTATCCTATGTTGCTAGTTTCTCTGTCTTGTGTACCCTATGGTGCTAGTTTCTCTGTCTTGTGTACCCTATGTTGCTAGTTTCTCTGTCTTGTGTACCCTATGTTGCTAGTTTCTCTGTCTTGTGTACCCTATGTTGCTAGTTTCTCTGTCTTGTGTACCCTATGTTGCTAGTTTCTCTGTCTTGTGTACCCTATGTTGCCAGTTTCTCTGTCTTGTGTACCCTATGTTGCTAGTTTCTCTGTCTTGTGTACCCTATGTTGCTAGTTTCTCTGTCTTGTGTACCCTATGTTGCTAGTTTCTCTGTCTTGTGTACCCTATGTTGCTAGTTTCTCTGTCTTGTGTACCCCATGTTGCTAGTTTCTCTGTCTTGTGTACCCTATGTTGCTAGTTTCTCTGTCTTGTGTACCCTATGTTGCTAGTTTCTCTGTCTTGTGTACCCTATGTTGCTAGTTTCTCTGTCTTGTGTACCCTATGTTGCTAGTTTCTCTGTCTTGTGTACCCTATGTTGCTAGTTTCTCTGTCTTGTGTACCCTATGTTGCTAGTTTCTCTGTCTTGTGTACCCTATGTTGCTAGTTTCTCTGTCTTGTGTACCCTATGTTGCTAGTTTCTCTGTCTTGTGTACCCTATGTTGCTAGTTTCTCTGTCTTGTGTACCCCATGTTGCTAGTTTCTCTGTCTTGTGTACCCCATGTTGCTAGTTTCTCTGTCTTGTGTACCCTATGTTGCTTGTTTCTCTGTCTTGTGTATCCTATGTTGCTAGTTTCTCTGTCTTGTGTACCCTATGTTGCTAGTTTCTCTGTCTTGTGTACCCTATGTTGCTAGTTTCTCTGTCTTGTGTACCCTATGTTGCTAGTTTCTCTGGATTGTGTACCCTATGTTGCTAGTTTCTCTGTCTTGTGTACCCTATGTTGCTAGTTTCTCTGTCTTGTGTACCCTATGTTGCTAGTTTCTCTGTCTTGTGTACCCTATGTTGCTAGTTTCTCTGTCTTGTGTACCCTATGTTGCTAGTTTCTCTGTCTTGTGTACCCTATGTTGCTGGTTTCTGTGGATTGTCCATTTTATATTGCCTCTTCTATCTCTAACGTTTATTTTATTGACAACACGATAAAACACATTTTTTTTTATCTTTTCTTTCTTTATTACAAATTAAATACATCATACATAAAACAACATTAAATATATAAATATATATATACATTTTGATTACATATGGATAAATAAATATCTGAGTATATATATTTTAAACTGATATCCACTGAAGTATTTGAGTCAAACGATACAACATTATGTGATAAAGTTTATCAGTGATTTGTGGTAGGTTCAGTGGTTTTCTCCGGGTACTGCGCATGTGGTTTCCTCAACCAATAAAACTGAATGGCACGATAAAACTGATATATTGTTGAAAGTGGCGGTAAGCACCATTAACTCTCACCATAATCCGAAGATAAGTTAGATTCTATAAATAAATAATAGAAAACTATAAATGTTGTTACTCTGTGACAAATGATTAACAGTTTCATTGAAAGGGGATAATTTCTTTTAAATTGATAATATTTCATCTAAGAGTAAACATGATTATTTTGTGATAAAGGTCGAGTATTGGTAATTAACAATTATTAATCAGCTTTGTGAACTCGACCAGACATATCAAAACCACTGATTGAAACAAAACTATATTGAACTGATTGAAACAAAACATATATACATTTGTATATTTAACTGATGGAAGCATAACGTATATTATTTACTTACCACTTAACAAAGGCGGAAAGAATTATCGGGTAATGAGGTTTTTATCTAATGGTTATATTTCTAACATAGATATACACAATATTAAAAGTAGCATAATAAAAACAAGCCCAAACTGATACAAATGCTATATTTCTGTAATATGTAGTAGTTAAGAACAAATATGATCATCCCGTTGGCTCCAATCTGACATTTAATGTTTCTTTTTTAGTCTCTGCTACTGTTACACCTTCTCCATGGAGAGTAACTGATTTGCAGTTTTTATGGGTTAGGGTTTTGGTATTTAACGCCACTTTCAACAATATTTCAGTTGTATCGTGGCGGTCAGTTTTATTGGTGTAGGAAACCGGATTACCTACAGTAAGTCACGGACAAACGTGATCACATAATGTTGTATCGAGTACGCCTCGCCTGAAAATTTTTATGGAAATATGCATGTCGATCAATAAGGTCACTGAAGCTGACAGCTGGAGGCTGATGCAGCACTACTACTGACCAAAGTAAATAGACCATAACCAACCAAAATAGCTGTGAGAAATTACGATTTATTTTCATTGGTCAGTAATGCTGCGTTATATTAGGTCAACCTAGGACCGCCCTTAAGCCAATTGGACCAATTGTTCCCAACAACTGGGCCCGCGCTGGAGTTATCAACTCTTAGCTGATCAAGTACACACAACAACACATTGCAGGTTTTACAGAGAACAATTGGGCCCCACACCTCCTAAGGCCGGCCATAGCTCAACCTGTCGCTTTTTGTGTCATCATTGATCGATTATCACTGAAACAGCAAAAGTAAATAACAATTAAGACAAAAAGTGGTACAACTGTAGCACGAACAAACAAAACATGAATTTAATATTGCCAGATTGATTTGATTTGATTTGATTTGATTTATTGTGCTTAACGCCACTTTCAACTATATTTCAGCTACTAGTATATCATGGCGACCAGTTTTAGTGATGGAAGAAGCCGGAGTACCCGGAGAGAACCATTGACCATGGGCAAGCAACTGGTAAACTTTATCACTTGCGGATGCGAGTCGAGTGCACCTTTTTTTAATTTACAAAGACGGGCGCCAACCCACGCCGTATTGGTGATAGGCTTGTATGAGTTGCTAGGTAATCCAACTACTTAACTCATTGAGCCACCCGGGCCCTACTGCCAGATTGAAGGTGCCGAGATGATCATATGTTCAATTTACAAATTTATGTTCCTGCTAAAACTCACAAGTGCGTAATTAAAACAATGATATAAAAGCTAAATTTCGTGTCATATTTCATTTCAATCACAGAACATCAGTCGAGATCCTGAACGTGGACATCACTCTCGCTACCTTTAACACCAATTGTTTAACATCCTACACAATGTTTCTTAAACATATTTATAGATTATATTAAGGACTATCTGACGAACTCCTGATCCGTATTCTTGTTACATTCTTAGGATTTTTACATATAAATTTATCAATGTTACCATTTAGTATGCCGTTTACCAAGCAATGACATATTTACAATTTTCAAAATAAAATAATAAAATGAAAAACAAAAATTACAACACTGTTGAAACAATTCCAAAATTTAATCTCAAAATCTCAAGATACCCTTAACACACATATACATGATCGCTCACTTTCTTCGCTTGGCACAGACACTTCCATAAAAAGTCTGTCGTGTGTACCCTATGTTGCTAGTTTCTCTGTCTTGTATATCCTATGTTTCTAGTTTCTCTGTCTTGTGTATCCTATGTTGCTAGTTTCTCTGTCTTGTGTACCCTATGGTGCTAGTTTCTCTGTCTTGTGTACCCTATGTTGCTAGTTTCTCTGTCTTGTGTACCCTATGTTGCTAGTTTCTCTGTCTTGTGTACCCTATGTTGCTAGTTTCTCTGTCTTGTGTACCCTATGTTGCTAGTTTCTCTGTCTTGTGTACCCTATGTTGCCAGTTTCTCTGTCTTGTGTACCCTATGTTGCTAGTTTCTCTGTCTTGTGTACCCTATGTTGCTAGTTTCTCTGTCTTGTGTACCCTATGTTGCTAGTTTCTCTGTCTTGTGTACCCTATGTTGCTAGTTTCTCTGTCTTGTGTACCCCATGTTGCTAGTTTCTCTGTCTTGTGTACCCTATGTTGCTAGTTTCTCTGTCTTGTGTACCCTATGTTGCTAGTTTCTCTGTCTTGTGTACCCTATGTTGCTAGTTTCTCTGTCTTGTGTACCCTATGTTGCTAGTTTCTCTGTCTTGTGTACCCTATGTTGCTAGTTTCTCTGTCTTGTGTACCCTATGTTGCTAGTTTCTCTGTCTTGTGTACCCTATGTTGCTAGTTTCTCTGTCTTGTGTACCCTATGTTGCTAGTTTCTCTGTCTTGTGTACCCTATGTTGCTAGTTTCTCTGTCTTGTGTACCCCATGTTGCTAGTTTCTCTGTCTTGTGTACCCTATGTTGCTAGTTTCTCTGTCTTGTGTACCCTATGTTGCTAGTTTCTCTGTCTTGTGTATCCTATGTTGCTAGTTTCTCTGTCTTGTGTACCCTATGTTGCTAGTTTCTCTGTCTTGTGTACCCTATGTTGCTAGTTTCTCTGTCTTGTGTACCCTATGTTGCTAGTTTCTCTGGATTGTGTACCCTATGTTGCTAGTTTCTCTGGATTGTGTACCCTATGTTGCTAGTTTCTCTGTCTTGTGTACCCTATGTTGCTAGTTTCTCTGTCTTGTATACCCTATGTTGCTAGTTTCTCTGTCTTGTGTACCCTATGTTGCTAGTTTCTCTGTCTTGTGTACCCTATGTTGCTAGTTTCTCTGTCTTGTGTACCCTATGTTGCTGGTTTCTGTGGATTGTCCATTTTATATTGCCTCTTCTATCTCTAACGTTTATTTTATTGACAACACGATAAAACACATTTTTTTTTATCTTTTCTTTCTTTATTACAAATTAAATACATCATACATAAAACAACATTAAATATATAAATATATATATACATTTTGATTACATATGGATAAATAAATATCTGAGTATATATATTTTAAACTGATATCCACTGAAGTATTTGAGTCAAACGATACAACATTATGTGATAAAGTTTATCAGTGATTTGTGGTAGGTTCAGTGGTTTTCTCCGGGTACTGCGCATGTGGTTTCCTCAACCAATAAAACTGAATGGCACGATAAAACTGATATATTGTTGAAAGTGGCGGTAAGCACCATTAACTCTCACCATAATCCGAAGATAAGTTAGATTCTATAAATAAATAATAGAAAACTATAAATGTTGTTACTCTGTGACAAATGATTAACAGTTTCATTGAAAGGGGATAATTTCTTTTAAATTGATAATATTTCATCTAAGAGTAAACATGATTATTTTGTGATAAAGGTCGAGTATTGGTAATTAACAATTATTAATCAGCTTTGTGAACTCGACCAGACATATCAAAACCACTGATTGAAACAAAACTATATTGAACTGATTGAAACAAAACATATATACATTTGTATATTTAGCTGATGGAAGCATAACGTATATTATTTACTTACCACTTAACAAAGGCGGAAAGAATTATAGGGTAATGACGTTTTTATCTAATGGTTATATTTCTAACATAGATATACACAATATTAAAAGTAGCATAATAAAAACAAGCCCAAACTGATACAAATGCTATATTTCTGTAATATGTAGTAGTTAAGAACAAATATGATCATCCCGTTGGCTCCAATCTGACATTTAATGTTTCTTTTTTAGTCTCTGCTACTGTTACACCTTCCCCATGGAGAGTAACTGATTTGCAGTTTTTATGGGTTAGGGTTTTGGTATTTAACGCCACTTTCAACAATATTTCAGTTGTATCGTGGCGGTCAGTTTTATTGGTGTAGGAAACCGGATTACCTACAGTAAGTCACGGACAAACGTGATCACATAATGTTGTATCGAGTACGCCTCGCCTGATAATTTTTATGGAAATATACATGTCGATCAATAAGGTCACTGAAACTGACAGATGGAGGCTGATGCAGCACTACTACTGACCAAAGTAAATAGACCATAACCAACCAAAATAGCTGTGAGAAATTACGATTTATTTTCATTGGTCAGTAATGTTGCGTTATATTAGGTCAACCTAGGACCGCCCTTAAGCCAATTGGACCAATTGTTCCCAATAACTGGGCCCGCGCTGGAGTTATCAACTCTTAGCTGATCAAGTACACACAACAACACATTGCAGGTTTTACAGAGAACAATTGGGCCCCACACCTCCTAAGGCCGGCCATAGCTCAACCTGTCGCTTTTTGTGTCATCATTGATCGATTATCACTGAAACAGCAAAAGTAAATAACAATTAAGACAAAAAGTGGTACAACTGTAGCACGAACAAACAAAACATGAATTTAATATTGCCAGATTGATTTGATTTGATTTGATTTGATTTATTGTGCTTAACGCCACTTTCAACTATATTTCAGCTACTAGTATATCATGGCGACCAGTTTTAGTGATGGAAGAAGCCGGAGTACCCGGAGAGAACCATTGACCATGGGCAAGCAACTGGTAAACTTTATCACTTGCGGATGCGAGTCGAGTGCACCTTTTTTTAATTTACAAAGACGGGCGCGAACCCACGCCGTATTGGTGATAGGCTTGTATGAGTTGCTAGGTAATCCAACTACTTAACTCATTGAGCCACCCGGGCCCTACTGCCAGATTGAAGGTGCCGAGATGATCATATGTTCAATTTACAAATTTATGATTCCTGCTAAAACTCACAAGTGCGTAATTAAAACAATGATATAAAAGCTAAATTTCGTGTCATATTTCATTTCAATCACAGAACATCAGTCGAGATCCTGAACGTGGACATCACTCTCGCTACCTTTAACACCACTTGTTTAACATCCTACACAATGTTTCTTAAACATATTTATAGATTATATTAAGGACTATCTGACGAACTCCTGATCCGTATTCTTGTTACATTCTTAGGATTTTTACATATAAATTTATCAATGTTACCATTTAGTATGCCGTTTACCAAGCAATGACATATTTACAATTTTCAAAATAAAATAATAAAATGAAAAACAAAAATTACAACACTGTTGAAACAATTCCAAAATTCAATCTCAAAATCTCAAGATACCCTTAACACACATATACATGATCGCTCACTTTCTTCGCTTGGCACAGACACTTCCATAAAAAGTCGCGGCGCTAAGCCAATTTTATAGACCCAAACCTTGGTGAAATGATGTGATGATGGAAGTGCGAAAATTTATCTATTGAACTATATGAGTTTTATATATAGAAAAGTTAGTTATTTTACATAAATGTTAGTCGATTGCTTAAAAACAGAAAAATGAAACCCTTCATACAAAAAATAAAAAGGCTTGATTAGATTAACTGTTTTATTCTTTTTAAGTTTTGCTAACAACGTAAGTATCAAAATCATTTATATTTCCTATCTTAATATTGATTATCAATGTGGAACAATTTCTTCATATCAAACATAATAATATTGGTATCAGATGTCAATCGTCTATTAATACTGTATGTAATATCATTTATGAAAGCAAAAATAAAAAATGGGATAAAAACATACCATGTGATAACCTTCCATTAAGTTATCATATTACATATACTACCAGGCAATGTTTACATTCTAGTTGTAATGAAACTTGGAGTATTTAATACATTTAATTTGATTTCTTAGCTTTCAAACAAAAGACCCTATAATCCAAATACGATCAAAAGCTTTAATTTGTAGATTTTTATTGTTCTATTATATATCAAAATCCATAAAAATGATAAATTCATTTGTTTGTTGTTTGTGGCGTTTTAGAAAATCGGAGAATCAACCGACCTGTCTCAAATCACGAACAAACTTGATCGCAAAAGGTTGTATCAAGTGCACCTAGATATAGGCGAGAATCGAATTATTTAATGATATTCAGTTCTGGTCACATATGTAGATGAAATGTAATTACCATGCGAACAAGCTAAGACAACTTGGGATTTATCAAAATTTTAAAAATTATTTTGAAGCGGGAGAATGTCATCTTTAGGACATTCTTCTTTCAACAGGTCATTTTCCAGTAAGCTTTACATATTTTTTTATTATCAGTTCGTTCGTCCAAATATTCTATTACATTTCTTTTAATAAAACTTATGTCACTCTTCCCTTCTCATATCATTTAACTGATTCTTTCACTTTTAACACCTCTCTCAATTTCACCAAATGTGTTACATATTCTCTGTTAAATCGTAGTTTTAAGATTTAAGATCTAAAGAATAAACGTTAGAAAAATACTGAAAGACCAATCAAGAATGGACAATCCAGAGACACTGACAACATTGGACAAAGGACACAGAACGAAGACAAACAAGAACACAACACAGAAAACTTGAGCAACAAGGACAGCGATGAACAAACCGGGGGTGAACCCAGGTACTTGCGAATGGTAATAATAAGATATCCGCCGTATCATTCAGTCAAGACCCATACATATATTGTCCGTGATAGAAAAAAGAAAAACGATCTACGTAAGAGGGAAAATATTCATTGCCGTTTGTGAAATTAATATTTCGGAACGTTTAACTGGTTCGTGCTGACGACCGTACAATTTTTGCAGAGATGACTTCAAACTGATTGTATCTTTTTACGTTAAGTACTCACCGCGTTACTATTACTGTGAAATCGTTTTATTTCGCTTAATACCAATTTTCGTGATTTCGTTGGTATCATTAAAAAACGAAATTTAGTGCATAATGAATGGCATGTGTAGCAAGAGAAGTCAAAACTACGAATTCAGATATTAACGAACATCTAACATCCGTTTATACTATCCACGAACATTGATACATGTATATAACGAGCATCAAAGCCACAAATTCAAAAATGAGCAAACATTTCACTATCTATTTACCCATGGAAATTGATACATACGAAGATACATGAAACCACAGTATTAGAATAACGAAAATTTGAAATATCTTTTAAACTGTAGATTTTAAAGTAGAAGTGTAAACGAGAGTTGTGTAGAGAATCAAGGGTGCTAATTTAATTTGGAAGTTTGCAGACCAGAAAGTGAACGTATTTGGCCCTGCTCATATAGAAAAATTGCATTTTAAAGAAGTTTTTGGGTGTATATTTTGACGAAGTTTTATCAAATACGGAGGGAATAAGTCTATAAAAGAGAACAGCCTGCGGCCGTGGGTTTAAATCCCTGAGACGTACGGATGGCTCTTCTATAAAGTACATCTACCCCCATCCAAAAAATGACAAAAAAATATGACCAAAATACAAAATTTCATCCGAGTGCAGCCTCAGCCAAAACAATAAGAAGCATTATACTGTAACATTTTTAGTTAGCACTCCTAATTCTAAATAAAACTCGTTTATTTTGTGGTTCAAAAATCTAGTTTAAAAGATATTTGGATTTTTCGTTATTCAAATCAAAAAATTATTACTTTTAGCTAATCATGTGTATTTATTTATCCCAAAGGAATTGGTATCGTCATTCAAGTAATTTGCCAATCAATTGTTTTTAATTGAGATTTAACCTTGAACTATTCACCATTGCTGACACCGGAAATGCGTCCATGGAGAATTAAGCAACGTCACGAAAACACTCGTGTTGACTGATTGACATTGGTCAATTCATTCTATTGTACTGATATTTCCAAGAGGATGGTAACAGGAAATATAATCACACTATCTACCTTTTAATTTTGTTTATTTAAGAAACAGTGTAATGTGATTTAAATGACATGTATTCACAAGAAACATTAAACTTGAGTTCTTTTCTTTTTCAGCAAAGAAATTGTCAACAAAACGTATTGTATTGGGCTTTTTGTAAATATAATGCCAAGAAAATTGGCATAATTGATTGGATAACAGACATTTACAGAAAATATGCAATGCTAAATCTCAATAGGGATTCCTTTGACTAGCCTTTCGTCAAAACAAGGGGCAAGCAGGAGGCCTTGTTGACCGATTTAAAATTTTCAATATTCAATCTGCAAAAGAAATTGTTCAATGAAGCGCGGCGAGTAATTGTCATCTCTAATACATTTGATTATGTGAAATCGGAAAGTGTGACCAAAAAATCTGTTTCCTGAATCTGCCGGATTTTATTTCTGATTTTTAGGGAACAAAAATAGAATTAATTATTTTGCCTCCTAAAATTATAAATCCAAAATGGTGCATTAAAAAAGACTAACAATTACGACAATTTATTTTCTCATCGTATATCAAATAATACTTGGATGTACCGGGGAGGGTAGGCAACGACCATCACATCAGGTAGAGGACTTCAAATTAGCACTTCCTTTTCCCAGCCAGTCATATTACAAACGTTTTACCATTATAGAATTGAACACACTTTAATTTCAGGGAAAAGGGGTAGGAATGTTAGGCTAGGGAATACATACTTTCGACTTAGTGAAATAGGCTGGTATACGTGTTATAAAATGTATACTTTTATTAGTTACCGCAAAATGCTTACATATATAATGAGAGATATACAATTGTTCACTTTCAAAAAAGGCAAAAAGCAAAATGATGACTACAGTACTTGACCAGCGAGATTTGGGGAAACTCATTTAGTCTAGTCTACATAATATACATTATACGATATTATACAATTATAGTCTTTTGTTGAGGTCAATACGAGTTTTTATGGACCTTAGAAATCAATATTCACTTCAGCCTAAAAGGCTTCGGTGAATATCGATTTCTACGGTCCATAAAAACTCGTATTGAGGCTGAGGTGAATATTGATTTCTAAGGTCCATAAAAACTCGTATTGACCGATACAAAAGACTGTAATTGTTTTATTACATTAAACGAAAACGAAAGTGAAACCAACTCAATATGAGTTTTAATCAAACAATATCAAATTTTACGGAATGTCAGGTGACAGCATGATAGCCAATACAATTGTTTAAATCATTATATAATAAAACTAAAATATTGACCGGCTCGCTAACAAAGACAAATAGGGATAATATAATCGTCAAGTATAATATTCATCAGTATGCTTGATTAATTGGCAACCCTTTGAACAATTATTTTCAATAAATAAAATATATGTTTGAAATTGCAATATTTTCATCAAACATAAGATTGTTCTCGTCAGGATAGAGCTGCAAAATTACAGACTTGACGTTAAACAACAATCACTCACTCACTCACTCACTCACTCACTCACTCACTCACTCAAAGATGTGATTTGTCTTCTCTTGTCGGATAGGGTTAGTAATCAACAAGTCCCAGTACTAGCTGAAGGTTTGCATCAAATTCTTGATTAGTGCATAGGGTTAGTAATCAACAAGTCCCAGTACTAGTTGAAGGTTTGCATCAAATTCTTGATTAGTACAATGGACAAAAAATGTTGCGCGTATTCACTTTAAAATTCGAAGTTGCAAGAAGGGTTTGGTAAAAATGGGATTTATGCAAAGCATAAACTTTATAAGAAAATAAGTAGAACAACGGAGTTGAGTTAAGATTATATTATGTTTTCTAGCACAATAAAAAGGATATATAGGGACTTCTTTCGTAAAGAAATGAATCTTAATACACTAATACGTCTCATCTGAACCTCTCTAGGCACCTCTCAGACCCCATAGACCTTGACCTTTATATGTGTAATCTTAATTCTACACAATGATGGTTAATGTCTTCGAAAGTTGTTTTCTTTATACAATGTAGTTGGCTTGAACGATAACATTTTTATTATATGCAAAAAAAAGTTAATGACGGACGGACGGACATACTAACTGATCGATGACAAAAGATCAAATAGTCGTTGTCCGATAGGGCAAATTCCTTTGGTATATTGATCATACTACATTTTGTAAGTTGTTATTGTAATTCTATGTAAAAACAAAAATTTTCATTACCATTAATACAAAATAAAATAATTTACATCAATTGAAATATGGCTTAATATGTGTTATGAAATATTATCAAGTAAATACAATGATCATATTCCATAGAAGTAAAATATACTTTTTTCACAGCTAATAAATAATGACATATCAGATTAATAAATTTAGATAAATGTAATGTTTATTTATTTTGTGCAAGGATTGATATTGAATGTTTTTGATTGCTTTTTTTTCCATTTTTCCTTTCCGTTCATCATCGTCTTTAGTTCCAATAAAATGTCACATAGCTCAATTTGTCAACTAACTCATGTTGATTAAAATTTATATACAATAAAAAGCATATTTTGAAAAGAAAGTTTAAACAGTGATGGTCAACAATTCCATCAATATCAACAAAAACGAAATATCATCTCTCACCTAAAACAATTGAATGCAAGAAAGACTACGACATATGGCGTTGGAAATCCAGGTCCTGGCTTGGAACAGACAGACACTAAAATGATGTCTAATATACTGTATCATGATATGTCTCCACACATTTTCCGCTCACATCAATACGTTAGAGGCACTACTTTGATATGTTTTACTGCTTTCGGGCTATCACACACGTGGCTTTTCTTATTTTCCGATACAGTGCGCCATACTTTTGAGTAATCGTAAAACAGCACAAAATTATTAACAAATATTGGTATAATAATCGCCAGAAGACACACGCCGGTAACCGCACATAAAGCTCCAATTAATTTTGATAAGCCAGTCGTAGGCACCATGTCACCGTATCCAACCGTTGTCATGGTAACTACAGCCCACCAGAAGGAATCGGGAATGCTGGGAAATGCAGTATCGCCGGAAAAAAATGCAAAGGATCCAAACATTAACATGGCAACAAATAAAAACATTGACATGAGCATGACTTCAAATCCGCTAGCTTTAACAGCATACATGAGTACTTGAAATCCTGTAAAGTTCTTAACCAATCGAAATAAGCGAAATATCCTGATGATCTGCAGACAATGGATTATGTCAAATAGAGACCTCTCGTATTTTTCTTTCGGATTAGCAATAGTAACAAAATAAATTGAATACATAACAAGTAAGGAGAAGATATCAACTATATTTAAGAAGTCACGGATAAATTGTTTGTAATGGAAAGGGTACAATACGATCCGAACAATGATCTCGATAGTGAAATAAACAACTGTTATGTATTCTATATAATATAGAAAATCCATCTTCGTGCTGACCTTCTTAGGAAGAGGAGGTAGTGTCGAGTTCGTGGAAATGGAACCATCAAAATGACCTTTGTAGATGTCGAATTCATCTCCAAAATAATCTTCCCATTCCGAACGTCGCAGTTTACGCCGGAACGTCATATGTGTCTGGCACACAAGGCCAAATATGGATATCAGGACAGCAAATGCGTTTACTAAAAAGTAGACCTGAAATAAAAATTGAGAGAAAACATATATTTCTTAAATACCGAATTAATTCAATTTTTAGTTTAACCCTGCCACTTTTTATTGAAGTGAGTGGTCATGTATTTATGTATTGGGGTATCGGGTTTGCCTCTTTCTACAATTTTGTAATTTAATTTTGGAATTGTTCTGACAGTGTGATATTTATTTGTTTTTCATTTTATTTTATCGTAACAATTATTTGACTTCCAAACTTTCATTTCATTTTCCTATTGACTTGGATGGCTTTAGGTGAGGTTTTCTGTAGCTTTGGATATGTCTTGCTTTTACTATGCTGGATGTTTATTGTACATCTGGGATCGTCGTGGTCGTGATCGTATGGTAGTTCTAATGCCACTCGTTGTGAGCTTGTCAGTAACTTGCGTCAGGTCGATGGTTTTCTCCGGTTTCCTCCACCAATAGAACTGAACGCCACGATCTTACTGAAATATTATTGAAAGTGGCGTTAAACACCACAACTCTAACCCTATTATGCATTGTATGTCGTTGGTTTTTCTATACTGCATCGTTCATATCTATTAAGATAATAGTCAGTTGCCATGGTTATAAGACATATTATACAAGTTTATAGGATTATTTAAAGTTCTTTTATATTATAGCCTAGCAGAGTTTGCAAGTTAAGTATTGTTTCAAAACACTGTGATCTACAAAATAGTAATTAATATCTATAGAAAACAAGTAAACTAGACTTTAAATTACCAGTAAGTGAAATGTTATTGATATACAGGTAACCACATCGGTGATGTAATGGTTAGCATGCTCGACTCGAGCACGGTAGATCGTGGGTTCGATCTCCGATCAGGTAAAACCAAAGATTGGTATTTGTTGCTTTTCCGTTCAGCGTGGCACCATTAAGGAGAAAGAGCAAAGACTGGTTGGCTCGGAATGAGGAAAATGTGTCCGCGTGGGGCGACATATCCACCCGCCGACCATAATAATCCATTCTAGTATAAAGTAGACCTCAGCATCATCCTATTGAAAATTAACTTGTTCTCACCATGATATAGCTGAAAAATTGCTGAGTTGGCGTTAAACAACAATCACTCACTCATTCCTGATATATATGTATTTCTATAACAGTCTAAAATACTATCAAATTTAGTCAATAATATATACCACACTTACAATATCAAATTTTCTGGGGTCCGGGTGGCTCAATGAGTTAGGTAGTTGGATTACATAACAACTCATACAAGCCTATCACCAATACGGCATGGGTTCGCGCTCGGCTTTGTAAATTACAACAAAAAGTGCACTCGACTCGCAGCCGCAAGTGATAAAGTTTACCAGTTGCTTGCCCATGGTCGGTGGTTCTCTCCGGCTTCTTCCACCACTAAAACTAGTCGCCATGATATAGCTGAAATATTGCTGAAAGTGCCGTTAAAACTCCACAAAATCAATCAAATCAAATCAAATTCTCTGACTTTGTATTGAGGAAGTTCAGCGAGTGTGTGATTGTTGTTTTACGACAAGTGACAAAGTGAGCAATTTTACAGCCATATCATGGCGAGATCAAGTTACATTTCGGTAAAATGATGATGATGTCCGCTTTGTATTAGACCACAACGCTTAGCGTCATCATTATAGTGGTAACTGAATCAACAGACTGCGTGCGGGTTGACACAAGGACACATTATCCTGATTCGGAATCAACCAATTTGTTCTTATTGTTCAATGCTGAGTGCTTAGCGGTGAGGCAGTAAATACCAATTTAAAATGCTTGATAATCAGACTATATTTAATAGACTGGGTGATAAAAGGAACTGAATATCGGAATGGGTAAACAATTTTAAATATCAATGCCAGAACATTTTGTTAAGAAATTAAGATCAGATGAAAACGAAAAGTTAAAAAAAAATGGTTTGGCTTAAATATTCGAAATCACAATAATAAAATTGTTTCAAGAGACTTTAAACTGAAAAAATATCCAGAACAAATCATTCTAAAATGTCAATTAAAGAGGGATAAATGTTATGAAAAGCAATTTAACAGGAAGCATTATAAAAACGTAGATATCAAATTCAGTGCGTACGGCACGTTTCTGGAATAATCTTCATCAGGTACGAATAACCCTCATCAGATACGCTCAAAGTCACATGATTGGAAAGTCAAATAATTAATAGGCTTTTAGGAGCAAGTGAAGAAAAGGGACAAAACAGAATCGCTAAGTGTGCTATCTATTTCTGCACCGAGAGGAATTATTGTATTGGACTAAACATGGAGTTTATTTCACTATATGAAAAAAATGGGTTTTAGGTTTTTATGGTGTTTAACGCCACTTTCAACAATATTTCAGTTATTTCGTGGCGGTCAGCTTTATTGGTGGAGGGAGCCTGAGTACCTGGAGAAAACCACCAACCTGTCGCAAGTCACTGATAAACTTTATCACATACTGTTGAATCGAGTACACCTCGTCATGAGCGGGATTCAAACTCACAACTTTAGTGGTGATAGGTACTGATTGCACATATAGTTGTAAATCAAACTACCATACGATCACGACCACCCCTATATATTGATTATATACATTTTGTGTATTATTTTTGAAAATTGGTAGCAGATCTTGCAATACAATTGCTGCTTTGGTACTAAGACCTTTGATTGTGATTCATGCATATCCAATGAGATATAATTCTTATATGATTTACATAATTAGAAATCCTATACTCTGATTGGGTATAAGCGCTTGTGGAGGCGGGGTTTTTGTCCGTTTATTTTTCGAGAGACGATGTTCACCGGATTACTTTTTTCGCAATGTAAACAAAATGGCGGCTTGGATTCCCGATAATAAAAAAAAGATAAAAGAAACAATGTTTATTGTTAATAATCGACAATTATTGTTAGATATGAAATAAAAAAATAAATGCCAATAAAAAAAAAAGCTTGCATTGTTGACATAAAAAAAAAATTCCGAAAAAAATGTCTATGGACTTTGACTTTTGTAATATATCGTCATCCTGTGACGTTGTTTACAAGGGACGCTGATTGACACAAGCTGGTTACTGGTTTATTTTACGATTTTGTGAGCATTTTACTTGTTTGAGTAGCTAATTGCAAAATGCCATCGAATTGGAAAATATCAGTAACATAATTACATCACCGTCTAGTTATCAATGTAGGAAAATAAGGGTAGTGCATTTTGTTATTCATGGCCGACACACATCAATGGAATGTATGTGTGCGTACTGGGGATCCCCAAAGGTAAATTTTCAAAACAAATGAAAAAAAAAGATACTTAGTTACAGAATTATAAGGATTAAACGCATTTTTTCCGCAGTTTATTGTTTGTGAGTGAATTGGTCCAGGTTATGCACCTACACGATTTCCGTGTTGCATAATTAACAATATCCAAGACATCGGTGATAGGTATCATTGTCTCATTAAAGTCTATGTAGCAAGATGGTGAATGACGTTTTGTTTCTCACTTTTATCATTTTCCTTATTTGAGTGATCGCACAAGCGGTTTCTTGGCTTGATGTATACTTAAGAAATAAATCATGGAAGCCAGAATGTGTTTTGATTTTTAACATGGATTGGCGGATATTAGTATTTTACTAATTTCCACCACCCCACGTTAAAACTCAAAGCACATTTTGGCTTCCATGATTTATTTCGATTCTGATATGTCTAAGAGTACAAATACGGTAGTATCCTTTGATTGGAAGACGGTAATTTATATTTACGCTTGCGGAAAATGCCGCACGCAATTTATGCTGCCAATGGAAAAGTCAGTCACATTCACTGGCGCATGTGCGAATGAGATTATACTATCGATAAATCGCTCGTTTGTCTACAAAGCGAAAGAAGGACGCCTTGTTAGAATATATATTATAAATTATATACTACATTGTGTATGTTTATATAACATATATATAATCTTCACAAGCAAGTGACAACCATACACTGTATCTACCCCACTGGATCGCGGAGGTTTGGTTGATGGTGCCTAACGCCAATTTCAACAATATTTCAGTCATATCGTGGCGGTCAGTTTTATTGGTGGCGGAAACCGGAATACCCGGAGAAAAGTCACTGACAAAGTTTATCACATAATGTTGGGGTTCTACGTGGCCGTGATCGTATGATAGTTGGATTTGGTAGTTGGATTTACAACTACATATGCAATCAGTGCCCATCACCACTGATGTGAGTTCGAATCTCGATCAGGGCGAGGTGTAAAGCATTATGTGATAGTTTGTCAGTGACTTGCGACAGGTCGATGGTTTTCTCCGGGTTCCCCGGTTTCCTACACCAATAAAACTGATCGCCACGATATAACTGAAATATTGTTGAAAGTGGCGTTAAACACCATCAAACAAACAAACAAACACATAATGTATCGAGTACACCTCGCTATGAACGGGTTCATTCTCACAGCTTTAGTGGTGATAGACACTGATTGCACAGGTAGTTGTAAATCCAACCACAATACGACCACGACGGCCCCTAGATCGCGAAGGAATACCGGACTGTATTAAATATATTTTATATAAATGTCGGAACAATTATATTTTAATCTGACAATTTTGTTTTCTTTCTTCACCCTTGGTATACTGCAGCACCAATTCGCTTAGTATAATGACGAACTATTTAGCACGATCTGTTTTCGCATAGGGACGATGTTCGGTTCGTCTTTACCTCAAGTTGTTTGTATGAGAAACCATGTCGTATTTACGTTATTTGTGTTTGCTTGCTTGTAGTGGTGTCCAGCACATATTGTGTTGTGGTTTTTGTTTGTTTGTCTTCGTCTTATGTACCCTATATTGCCAGTTTCTCTTGATACCCCATTTTTGATTGCCCCTTCGGTATTCTCTAATGTTTATAGATCTCCTATATTTAAACATTAATTGTTCAGTATTTCAAAACCAGTAGAGATGCTTACATCATATATACCATCACTGATTAAACTTTCTTTTTATAATGATTAGCGGCGAATTATACCGAAAAAGAGGTTGTAACAAAATGCTATGTCAACATCTTCGTGATAACCAGTTTTGTCACTAATTGTTAAAGTGTGGTAATTATTTTATCTACTGTAAATGTTATATAGGTAATTTTTCAAAAGTTTTGAAATAACAATTCCTATTAATGTAAATTGATAGTTTATTTTTAGTAGTCATAACAAATAGTAATCCGGGTTTTTAAACTGTTTAAGTTGGTCTTCAAAGCTAAACAAACAAAATTTAGCTTTCCGAGACGTTTTAGCTCAAATGTACTAAAAACGCAGATATCAAATTTAGTGGGTACGACGCGTTTCTGGAATAACTTCATCAGGTACACCCAAAATCGAAAGAGTGGAAAGTCAAATAAAATAAAAGTGTTTAGAAGCAATAAAACTAAAGGGCCCATACATGATAGCCAAAAGGCCACCTATGCCTGAGGGAGCAGAACCTTAGTATTAAAAAAAATTTACATTATCTAGAAACTCTCAATTTCCATCATAAATTTATCCAATAAACAATGTCGGTGCAGAAATACTGACTACTGGGCATTTGATGCCCTCGGGGACTAGTAATCCATCCGCAGCGGTATCGACCCAGTGATAGTAATAAAAACGCAGATATCAACGGTTGCATGTGGTCGTATTATGTTGTGAGGATGTCGTCGTTATCCGTCTGTAGACAATAGTTTTCGTGTGATAACTTAAGTTGTACTTGACGAATCTTCTGAATGCTTAACACAATGATCTTTGGTACTGACTAAAGGTTGGTGTTGAGCTGGGGTTTATTGTAACCCTGTTCGTTTTCAAACAAGAAGCAAAAAAAAATGATATTGCTTTTATTTGTACACGGAGATTTTATTTTTTATCTGATTTTGATAGCATTTTTCTTATGAATTTCTTAAGAAAATCTCCAGTCCGCGGATAGACATGTCGCACCACACGGACATATAAGCCTGATTACGAGCCAACCAGTCTTTGTTCTTTCTCCGTAATGTTACGTGCTCAGCGGAAAAGCAGCAAATATCAATTTTATAGTCTTTGGTTTAACACGATCGGGGCTCGAACACACAATCTACCACACTCGAGGCTATCATGCTAAACATTACAGCACCGATGCGGTTGTAAGGTTTAAGATCTAGTTAATTTAAAGTACAAATGTATTTGGGAGACAGAAAACCAAAGGTTCAATAACACTATAATATCCAGTATATGTTAAAATAAACACATAAGTAAATATTTGCCAGGAAATATATGTATATATCTGTGCTAACATAGTATATATAATCAATAAGAAATAAGTGGATGAAATTGAGTCACTGTTTTATTTTCAATTCAATGGCACTAAAATAATGGTTCCAGTAAAATAGAGACAAACGATTTGGTAAGTAGCACCATATCAACGATGTATGACAAACAATCAAGCTTAAAGAGATCTGATGTAGACAAAATAATAGTTACTAAAACGCTGGTATTTTCAAGAGGTCTGATGTAGACAAAATAATAGTTACTAAAATGCTGGTATTTTCAAGAGGTCTGATGTAGACAAAATAATAGTTACTAAAACGCTGGTATTTTCAAGAGGTCTGATGTAGACAAAATAATAGTTACTAAAACGCTGGTATTTTCAAGAGGTCTGATGTAGACAAAATAATAGTTACTAAAATGCTGGTATTTTCAAGAGGTCTGATGTAGACAAAATAATAGTTACTAAAACGCTGGTATTTTCAAGAGGTCTGATGTAGACAAAATAATAAATACTAAAATGCTGGTATTTTCAAGAGGTCTGATGTAGACAAAGTAATAGTTACTAAAACGCTGGTATTTTCAAGAGATCTGATGTAGACAAAATAATAGTTACTAAAATGCTGGTATTTTCAAGAGGTCTGATGTAGACAAAATAATAGTTACTAAAACGCTGGTATTTTCAAGAGGTCTGATGTAGACAAAATAATAGTTACTAAAATGCTGGTATTTTCAAGAGGTCTGATGTAGACAAAATAATAGTTACTAAAACGCTGGTATTTTCAAGAGGTCTGATGTAGACAAAATAATAGTTACTAAAACGCTGGTATTTTCAAGAGGTCTGATGTAGACAAAATAATAGTTACTAAAACGCTGGTATTTTCAAGAGGTCTGATGTAGACAAAATAATAGTTACTAAAATGCTGGTATTTTCAAGAGGTCTGATGTAGACAAAATAATAGTTACTAAAACGCTGGTATTTTCAAGAGGTCTGATGTAGACAAAATAATAAATACTAAAATGCTGGTATTTTCAAGAGGTCTGATGTAGACAAAGTAATAGTTACTAAAACGCTGGTATTTTCAAGAGATCTGATGTAGACAAAATAATAGTTACTAAAATGCTGGTATTTTCAAGAGGTCTGATGTAGACAAAATAATAGTTACTAAAACGCTGGTATTTTCAAGAGGTCTGATGTAGACAAAATAATAGTTACTAAAATGCTGGTATTTTCAAGAGGTCTGATGTAGACAAAATAATAGTTACTAAAACGCTGGTATTTTCAAGAGGTCTGATGTAGACAAAATAATAGTTACTAAAACGCTGGTATTTTCAAGAGGTCTGATGTAGACAAAATAATAGTTACTAAAACGCTGGTATTTTCAAGAGGTCTGATGTAGACAAAATAATAGATACTAAAATGCTGGTATTTTCAAGAGGTCTGATGTAGACAAAGTAATAGTTACTAAAACGCTGGTATTTTCAAGAGATCTGATGTAGACAAAATAATAGTTACTAAAATGCTGGTATTTTCAAGAGGTCTGATGTAGACAAAGTAATAGTTACTAAAACGCTGGTATTTTCAAGAGGTCTGATGTAGACAAAATAATAGTTACTAAAATGCTGGTATTTTCAAGAGGTCTGATGTAGACAAAATAATAGTTACTAAAATGCTGGTATTTTCAAGAGGTCTGATGTAGACAAAATAATAGTTACTAAAACGCTGGTATTTTCAAGAGGTCTGATGTAGACAAAATAATAGTTACTAAAATGCTGGTATTTTCAAGAGATCTGATGTAGACAAAATAATAGTTACTAAAATACTGGTATTTTCAAGAGATCTGATGTAGACAAAATAATAGTTACTAAAATGCTGGTATTTTCAAGAGGTCTGATGTAGACAAAATAATAGTTACTAAAATACTGGTATTTTCAAGAGATCTGATGTAGACAAAATAATAGTTACTAAAATGCTGGTATTTTCAAGAGGTCTGATGTAGACAAAGTAATAGTTACTAAAATGCTGGTATTTTCAAGAGATCTGATGTAGACAAAATAATAGTTACTAAAATACTGGTATTTTCAAGAGATCTGATGTAGACAAAATAATAGTTACTAAAATACTGGTATTTTCAAGAGATCTGATGTAGACAAAATAATAGTTACTAAAATGCTGGTATTTTCAAGAGGTCTGATGTAGACAAAGTAATAGTTACTAAAATGCTGGTATTTTCAAGAGGTCTGATGTAGACAAAATAATAGTTACTAAAATGCTGGTATTTTCAAGAGGTCTGATGTAGACAAAGTAATAGTTACTAAAATGCTGGTATTTTCAAGAGGTCTGATGTAGACAAAATAATAGTTACTAAAACGCTGGTATTTTCAAGAGGTCTGATGTAGACAAAATAATAGTTACTAAAACGCTGGTATTTTCAAGAGGTCTGATGTAGACAAAATAATAAATACTAAAATGCTGGTATTTTCAAGAGGTCTGATGTAGACAAAGTAATAGTTACTAAAACGCTGGTATTTTCAAGAGATGTGATGTAGACAAAATAATAGTTACTAAAATGCTGGTATTTTCAAGAGGTCTGATGTAGACAAAATAATAGTTACTAAAACGCTGGTATTTTCAAGAGGTCTGATGTAGACAAAATAATAGTTACTAAAACGCTGGTATTTTCAAGAGGTCTGATGTAGACAAAATAATAGTTACTAAAACGCTGGTATTTTCAAGAGGTCTGATGTAGACAAAGTAATAGATACTAAAATGCTGGTATTTTCAAGAGGTCTGATGTAGACAAAGTAATAGTTACTAAAACGCTGGTATTTTCAAGAGATCTGATGTAGACAAAATAATAGTTACTAAAATGCTGGTATTTTCAAGAGGTCTGATGTAGACAAAGTAATAGTTACTAAAACGCTGGTATTTTCAAGAGGTCTGATGTAGACAAAATAATAGTTACTAAAATGCTGGTATTTTCAAGAGGTCTGATGTAGACAAAATAATAGTTACTAAAATGCTGGTATTTTCAAGAGGTCTGATGTAGACAAAGTAATAGTTACTAAAACGCTGGTATTTTCAAGAGATGTGATGTAGACAAAATAATAGTTACTAAAATGCTGGTATTTTCAAGAGGTCTGATGTAGACAAAATAATAGTTACTAAAACGCTGGTATTTTCAAGAGGTCTGATGTAGACAAAATAATAGTTACTAAAACGCTGGTATTTTCAAGAGGTCTGATGTAGACAAAATAATAGTTACTAAAACGCTGGTATTTTCAAGAGGTCTGATGTAGACAAAGTAATAGATACTAAAATGCTGGTATTTTCAAGAGGTCTGATGTAGACAAAGTAATAGTTACTAAAACGCTGGTATTTTCAAGAGATCTGATGTAGACAAAATAATAGTTACTAAAATGCTGGTATTTTCAAGAGGTCTGATGTAGACAAAGTAATAGTTACTAAAACGCTGGTATTTTCAAGAGGTCTGATGTAGACAAAATAATAGTTACTAAAATGCTGGTATTTTCAAGAGGTCTGATGTAGACAAAATAATAGTTACTAAAATGCTGGTATTTTCAAGAGGTCTGATGTAGACAAAATAATAGTTACTAAAACGCTGGTATTTTCAAGAGGTCTGATGTAGACAAAATAATAGTTACTAAAATGCTGGTATTTTCAAGAGATCTGATGTAGACAAAATAATAGTTACTAAAATACTGGTATTTTCAAGAGATCTGATGTAGACAAAATAATAGTTACTAAAATGCTGGTATTTTCAAGAGGTCTGATGTAGACAAAATAATAGTTACTAAAATACTGGTATTTTCAAGAGATCTGATGTAGACAAAATAATAGTTACTAAAATGCTGGTATTTTCAAGAGGTCTGATGTAGACAAAGTAATAGTTACTAAAATGCTGGTATTTTCAAGAGATCTGATGTAGACAAAATAATAGTTACTAAAATACTGGTATTTTCAAGAGATCTGATGTAGACAAAATAATAGTTACTAAAATGCTGGTATTTTCAAGAGATCTGATGTAGACAAAATAATAGTTACTAAAATGCTGGTATTTTCAAGAGGTCTGATGTAGACAAAGTAATAGTTACTAAAATGCTGGTATTTTCAAGAGGTCTGATGTAGACAAAATAATAGTTACTAAAATGCTGGTATTTTCAAGAGGTCTGATGTAGACAAAATAATAGTTACTAAAACGCTGGTATTTTCAAGAGGTCTGATGTAGACAAAATAATAGTTACTAAAACGCTGGTATTTTCAAGAGGTCTGATGTAGACAAAATAATAGATACTAAAATGCTGGTATTTTCAAGAGGTCTGATGTAGACAAAGTAATAGTTACTAAAACGCTGGTATTTTCAAGAGATCTGATGTAGACAAAATAATAGTTACTAAAATGCTGGTATTTTCAAGAGGTCTGATGTAGACAAAGTAATAGTTACTAAAACGCTGGTATTTTCAAGAGGTCTGATGTAGACAAAATAATAGTTACTAAAATACTGGTATTTTCAAGAGATCTTATGTAGACAAAATAATAGTTACTAAAATACTGGTATTTTCAAGAGATCTGATGTATACAAAATAATAGTTACTAAAACGCAGGTATTTTCTTTTTAAATAAACGTTAGAGGATACCAAAGGGGCAATCAATAATGGACAACACAGAGACACTGGCAACAAAGGTTACACAAGACGAAGAAAAACATAACACAATATGCATTGGAAACCATTATACGCAAACAAAAGCAAATAACATAAAAAAAAGACATGAGCCCTCATACAAACAACTCAAGGTTAAGACGAACCGAACTTCGTTTTTATGCGGAAATCGTAAATGAGTTATAGCCATTTAGCTTTGGAGAGGGGTAGGGCTATGCTTTTTTTTTCTTTTTTCTGTCCTTAAATATTATAATATTATAGAAAACAATTTAATTTATCTTCCCGATACTGTAATAATTATGTATTCTCACTTTGAGCATTAAACGAGAAATCGTAGCAACATTTGAAAGAAATTTACCGATGTTTCATGTACAAATGGTTGATTTTAATTCCGAATGAAAAAAAAAAACAATTTCTGGCACGGGGAAAGAAAGGAGGTGGTGTTAACGATGTCCCTCTCCCTCTAAGAAAGAATAAATGATCGGAATTTAAAAGAACCAATAAGTGATATGACAGTTGCTTCAAAGAGAAACTTGCTATGAAAAAAAAGTAGACACTTTCGAACATGGAGGTGTAAGTAGAGAATTGCATGTCATTTCATTTATAACTGACTAACTATGATTATATTTAACTAACCTTGGCAGTAATTGATGTATTAGGTTCATCTAGGATTAGCCAGCCTTTAGCTTGTACACTTTTCCAAAAGTTCTTTCCTTGTGTTCTCTTTTGGAGTTCGTTTCTATTGTTTTCTTTCTGTTTTTGATCTTTTTCCAAAATTAGTAGGATTTCTTTGTCATCACAAAATCTAATAAAATGGCGCATGCAGCAATTTGACAAGAACTTCGAATCCACTCCCCAATACTGTAATTCTTCCTGAAACTCACCAGGACAAAATGTGTTTGGAATATGTAATCCTCTTCCTTGATAGAAACTGAGAATACACACGAATATTTCAGCATTTCTTTCAAAATATAAATCAGTTTCACTATTGATTTTGTTGTTGATAAATATATGTGATGCTTCACAATCAGATAAGACAATTTTATCTACAACATTTTGAGAAATTTCAAACTTTTTGCCGTTTACATTAATTTTTACTTTGTTCTCTTCCATCACGTAGTAATGACTCAATAATAAATATGTTCGATTGTAGTTTAAGCTAAAAACAAACTACCTCGTTAATAGAGCTCTGTTTGCGATAATTGTTAAAGTCCAAAAAATTATATCTTTAACAGCGCTCTGGCCACTAGGGTTACTATTGTGCTTCAGAGCACAGATCACAGCACATTATATGAAATTATCACTTTAATGGTGCTCTAGCCGTTAGGCATTACTATTGTGCTTTATAACAAATTGTATTTCTAATAAATATATTTGTCATATATATTTTCTGTCAATAACATCCAATACATTCACATAATAATATTTCATTCAGAGCTGTTAAGCAGCTATAATTAAATTATGGATGGTATAATCTCTGGTGTCTAATACAACAAAGCATCTGATATAAAGCAAGACCAACACAAAAATTGGGGGAGTACAAATCTCCCTTTTATATAGACAGCCATCTTATCATTATAATCAATAAAGGTTAAACAGACATAAAATGTAATTAGTCTATTGTTCACACAAGTTTTTACAATTTATTGATAAATTCACCTGATACATTATCAAACAGATACATGTAAGTAAACGTTAGAGATAATCGAAGGGGCAATCAAGAATGGGTAAATCCAGAGAAACTGGCAACAATGAGCACACAAGAGACAGGACGAAGACACACAAAGAAAAACTAAAATAAAACAATAAAAAAACCCATAAAAACACGGAACACAACACCACGCAGAAAGGACTATATAGAGAAACTGGCAACAATGGATAATACAGAGACACTGGCAACAATGGGCACACAAGACACAGGACGAAGGCAAAATAACTACAACAAAAACACACAGAAAAAACGAGACACAACACCACGCAGAAAACTAAAACAAGTGTTAAATAAACGTTAGAGAATACCGAAGGGACAATCAAAAATGGACAATCCAGAGAAACTGACAACATTGGGCACACAAGACGAAGAAAAACAAAGCAAAAAATCACAACACAATATGTTGCACACCACTATGCGCAAACAAACACAAATAACGTAAATAAGACATGAGCCCTCCTACAAACAACTGGTAAAGACGAACCTAACATAGTTTTATGTGGAAATCGTAACGGACATTACAACATGGAACGCAGAACGTAAAGACACATTATATGACAACACGAAAAACTAAACGGATGAGCAATACGGACCCCACCAAATAATCGAGGGTCCAAATACTACAATTTTGCGCAAATGTTCAAAGGGAAATGTGGTTTTATCTATGCACTGAAGTATGGTCCAATGACAACAATGTCGCGCAAATGTCACAGGAGTAATGTTTAGCTTTTTCAAGGACAATGCTTTTCCGAGGGAACAAAAGAGAAAATTTCTAAAGAAAAAATGTTATTTCCAATAAAAATAAAAATGATTGCGAATGTTCACTGAGAAAATTTGCATTCCTTAAGGACAATTGACAGTTGTGTCATTTTCCTCAAATTTCCTGAAGGAACAATTTAAGTGGTATTTAATGAAGAGTTAATGAGAAGAAAGTTTAAACAGTGATTGTCAAGAATTCCACCAATATCAACATACCGAACAATTACCTCTCAACTCAACTAATTGAACATGTAAATGACCTGCACATATTACATTGAAAATCAAGGTATTCCCTTGGGACAGGCAACAAATTGTGGCGTGCGTTAAACCGGTTACTGAAGTTTAATCTCAATCCCGCCTCTTGATAATTGGATCTCCAATGGCAATACATATATAAACAAACGATAATAAAACAGCACAGATGTGTGTCCACTCAAAAAAGACCACGTACTATCACAAAAATGAATGACAACATAGACATGTACATTAGCAGGGTCAATGAATGCTCGTAGTTGAATGATCATTAGTCTTAGGACTCTTAGTGCATATTTAATTCATATTAATAGTCACGCTACAATTGGTGGCAGCGGCGGGATAGGTATGGATCGAAATAATATTAGTTATTGGAATTAGCCAATATATTTGACTAATATTGGTGATGTAAATGGATACAATGTGTATCTTACATTTCTTACATTCACACATACAATTTATTTCAAAGATTTATTTAATCGTCTTTTCTTCTTATTTCTAAATAACGAATCTACACGGGTATTATACAATGTATAAATCCAAACTATACAAAGGGAGATTCACCACGAAGATATGAACTAAGCTTACGTAGTGTAATTAAAAAGGAGATCTCTTATTCTCAATACTTATAATCATCTATTAAAATATGGAGTTATTAGGAATATAAAATCCATGCAACACTAGTCATTAAGAAACCGGAACGATATAGAGAAATGTCTTTTAATCAGGTCACATAAATGGATGTTATGAACATTAAAAGTGTTTTATTGTTTTTAAGTCAAAGAACATTTATATTGATATTCGACAAGAATGCATATGTACTTGGTGTCAATGAACTTTTGGTCGTAACAGTATTTGGAAACAATGTGTCACAAAATCTCACTAAGAACATGTTGCAAAGCCAAAGAAAATATACTGAAAGATATTACATGTAGGATTAGGGTTATGGTGTTTAACGCCACTTTCAACAATATTTTAGTTATATCGTGGCGGTCAGTTTTATTGGTGGTGGAAACCAGAGCACACGGAGAAAACCACCAACCTGTCGCAAGTCACGGACAAACTTTATTACATAATGTTATATCTATTCGAATATCTCGGTCATAAAAACCTGAAACAATGGAAGAAAAAAAAAACACTGATAGAACAAAAATGGAAACTTCAGTAAAAGAAAAAGAATAATAATAACATAGATGAGATGCCAAAATCAAGACCCCTTAACAATATCAAATCTATAATTTCAAGACAGCAGGATTATGCTGTCAATAACTGTTTTTATGCAAATCAGAAGAATTCCATATTTTATTCATTGGAGTGTAAGTTTTATTGTTGATAAGATGAACAACGCTTTAATGAGGTAATAGTGTTCTTTTACGAAAACTGAATTTGCTCGATTTTGATAAAATACGCCGTATTAAATAAGAACATTAATGCAGTGTCTGATTATTATTTTAGGTGACGTGGTGAGCGTGATCGATTGGTTGTACTTGATACAACATTATGTGATACAGTATGTCAAAACGTGCGGTAGGTCGTTGCTGTAAATTGATAGTATATAATGAATAAGGGTAATAACAAAATTACCGAACTCCGAACAATCTTTCAAAGGGAAAGTCAAAACTCATAATTATATAAACAGATATGGCTTAGTGTATGCGACCCTTAATGCAATGTGGTAGCAATAGGCACCAAATCATGTGTTGCCATCAGTATGTTTTAAACACAATAGAACGCTTTCTTAAAATATGTTATATTGCAGACTGGGAAAATGAACGCAAACACAATATGTTCTCTAGATATACTACTGATAGATCTGCCTCAAATTAAGACTAATATCAAGATCCTGACATTTGGGGAAAATGAACATAAAAAAGACCACGACATATGACGCTGGAAATCAAGTTTTTGGCTTGGGACATGCACACATATGTGACGGGGTTAAACTGTTAGATCTGCCTCAAATTAAGACTTATACAAAGATACTGACATTTGGGAAAAAAGAACATGAAAAAGACCACGACATATCACGCTGGATATCTCTCTTCATAATTGGATCTCCAAAGATAATACAGATATAAACAAACAATAAAAAAAACTGCATAATTCGCTTCCACGCAAAAAAAAAAAGGCAAGTTGCTATCACTACAATGAATGACAACAAAACATGGACAGTGCAATAGCATTTCAGGGCGTTATTGAAATAAATAGTATGTTATCATGTACAGTTCATTAATCATGTAAATAGGTTTCTTAGAATTATGTGGATGTTCATTTAATGTTCTAACACATTTATATTTAACGAATGTCGCACATGAAAGATATCCAATTAATAATTAATACACTTCTAATTTCCATTTAAACATAGATTTGCATAACACTGTTTGCATTATCTATTATTTAATTGATTTGATGAAAGGCTGTAAATATATACTACTAAATTTACGAAGTTTTTTTTCTAGTCACATCTCTGAACTGTCGATTCTAGAAAAAATGAAAATATACTAGACAGATAGCATGTGCATCGTACTTGATAAATCCCACCAGAATAATTAGATTCCGGACACCCGTCCTTGGAGTTCCCAATTAATACTTCACATGCGCAATAGCGACTTCCGCCCAACTTGAAAAGAGAAGGACAATCGCAAAGACAAAAATGCATATACAGTTATAGCCTTAAATGGTAAAAAATACAACAAACAATTAAAAAAGTGAACGTATTCTCTTACATTAAAGGGAACTACCCGCCCGAGGCCTTGAAAATGCGTTCTGTCAAGAACATAATTTATTGTTTGCATGTTAGACAGATAATATTCAACATATTTTTCTCTAGCTTCTGAACTGTCGATCGAGAAAAATATATATATTGGACAGGTAGCATGTGTATCGTACTTGATAAATCGCCATTTTGGTTGTTGTCAGTTGCAAGTAATATTTCGTATGCGAAATAGCGATCCCCCACCCCCAGAAACAAACATATTTTAGCCGAGTTGCAACAAAGTTGAACTCGGCAATTGGTTTGGCGGGTGGTGTCAACAATTTGGTTTCCGATAACAACTCTTAGATGGATACTATCCAAACTTGATAGGCTTACGTAAGAAATTCTAAGAACCCTTTTGATTTTGAACCATTAATGCCAAAGATCAAGGTCACAGGAGCTAAAAATAGATTTTTCATCACTTTTTCGTTTTCGGATAACTTTTGAACAGATTGGCAGATACTAATCAAACATAGTAGGATTGCTTAGGGTAAGGAAGACCCTATTGATTTTTAACCAACGTTGTTAGACACTGTTTCATGGGTTTCTCTGATGCTCTATACACCTTTCCAACAGCAGCGCAATTCAGTAAGCATGTTTTCGGCTAAAAGTTAGGAAATGAACCGAAAGCTATTCCAAACAAGATTACCCGCGAAATTCGATATATATATAATTTTCTTAAAGTAAACACTTTTTGGCTCAAAGCGATCGTCCAGTACCGGTATCACTTGCCTTCACCACAAGGACTGTCCATTGGCCTTAACTTTTTCACATTTTCATCTTCTGCAAATCTGCTAAACCAATGTAACCAAGCTTAACAGGGATGTTCCTTGGGATGAGGCAGCAGATTAAGATTTGTACAAATCAAGTTGATCTTCCACGGAAAGGGGCTATTATTTCTTTCAAGTATGCAGAAATTGAACCCCCACCCCGAGTCTATGGCTTCAAAAATCTTGTGTAGGCAACATAATAAAGTAGGTTGCAATGGAAAGAAAATATTTGCACTCGCTGTGAAACAGGCCAGAAAAGCTTGTAGAAATCAATTTGTTACTTTCTGACAACAGATATCTATTGGACTTGTATATTTATGTGGGCTAATATGTTTTTTCACTTTTTTACATTCAATCAATAGAGCATACTTAATCTGTTCAAGAATTTTAAACCCATCTCATGTAAAACAAAATGATGTTTATCAATCATCTTCTGATACTTTTATGACATACAAATTACTGTGTTATTGATGCAAATCACAAATGTTTTTTTAAGAATATTACCAGAATTTGGAGTACTCTCACCAAGCATAGATTTTGTCATTCTTTCATATTTTGACAAGTGAGCTTCATAGTTACAGCTATGGTAACTCATCTTGTCGAAGGAATGTAGAGATAGCACAGAGTCTGAACAGGAAAAAATTATGCCAAATGAACGTGAGGCAAATTGCTTTATTTTACTTCTAGTTTACCGGTACATAGTCAATCATCAATCTTATTTGGGGGTCCAAAATATAACATAAGAAGTAGAAGGGAAAATGTTATCTTAAGCACCAGTTATGGAAATACTATTGTAAATGACACAATTCATTATTGTGTAATGGAGATTAATGTGTCGTGAGGATGACATTTCCACTAAACCCTTAGTTAGCACTTCCTGAAAACATAGATAGCACCTCCACTAAACACTTAGATAGCACCTCCACTAAACACTTAGATAACACTCCCACTAAACACTTAGATAGCACCTCCACTAAACACTTAGATAAGCACTACCACTAAACACTTAGATAGCACTGTCGCTAAACACTTAGATAGCACCTCCACTAAACACTTAGATAGCACCTCCACTAAACACTTAGATAAGCACTACCACTAAACACTTAGATAGCACCTCCACTAAACACTTAGATCGCACCTCCACTAAACACTTAGATAACACTCCCACTAAACACTTAGATAACACTCCCACTAAACACTTAGATAGCACCTCCACTAAACACTTAGATAAGCACTACCACTAAACACTTATATAGCACCTCCACTAAACACTTAGATAGCACCTCCACTAAACACTTAGATAGCACCTCCACTAAACACTTAGATAAGCACTACCACTAAACACTTAGATAGCACCTCCACTAAACACTTAGATAAGCACTACCACTAAACACTTACATAGCACTCCCACTAAACACTTAGATAGCACCTCCACTAAACACTTAGATACCTCTACCACTAAACACTTAGATAGCACCTCCACTAAACACTTAGATAGCACCTCCACTAAACACTTAGATAGCACTGTCGCTAAACACTTAGATAGCACTGTCGCTAAACACTTAGATAACACTCCCACTAAACACTTAGATAAGCACTACCACTAAACACTTAGATAGCACTGTCGCTAAGCACTTAGATAATACTCCCACTAAACACTTAGATAGCACCTCCACTAAACACTTAGATAGCACCTCCACTAAACACTTAGATAGCACTGTCGCTAAACACTTAGATAGCACTGTCGCTAAACACTTAGATAACACTCCCACTAAACACTTAGATAAGCACTACCACTAAACACTTAGATAGCACTGTCGCTAAGCACTTAGATAATACTCCCACTAAGCACTTAGATAACACTCCCACTAAACACTTAGATAGCACCTCCACTAAACACTTAGATAGCACTGTCGCTAAACACTTAGATAGCACTGTCGCTAAACACTTAGATAAGCACTACCACTAAACACTTATATAAGCACTACCACTAAGCACTTAGATAGCACTGTCGCTAAACACTTAGATAACACTCCCACTAAACACTTAGATAGCACCTCCACTAAACACTTAGATAGCACTGTCGCTAAACACTTAGATAGCACTGTTGCTAAACACTTAGATAACACTCCCACTAAACACTTAGATAACACTCCCACTAAACACTTAGATAAGCACTACCACTAAACACTTAGATAACACTCCCACTAAACACTTAGATAACACTCCCACTAAACACTTAGATAAGCACTACCACTAAACACTTAGATAGCACTGTCGCTAAGCACTTAGATAATACTCCCACTAAACACTTAGATAACACTCCCACTAAACACTTAGATAACACTCCCACTAAACACTTAGATAACACTCCCACTAAACACTTAGATAACACTCCCACTAAACACTTAGATAACACTTCCAATAAACACTCAGATAACACTTCCAATAAACACTCAGATAAAACTTCCAATAAACACTCAGATAACACTCCCACTAAACACTTAGATAACACTCCCACTAAACACTTAGATAGCACCTCCACTAAACACTTAGATAGCACCTCCACTAAACACTTAGATAAGCACTACCACTAAACACTTAGGTAGCACTGTCGCTAAGCACTTAGATAATACTCCCACTAAACACTTAGATAACACTCCCACTAAACACTTAGATAACACTCCCACTAAACACTTAGATAACACTCCCACTAAACACTTAGATAACACTCCCACTAAACACTTAGATAACACTTCCAATAAACACTCAGATAACACTTCCAATAAACACTCAGATAACACTTCCAATAAACACTCAGATAACACTCCCACTAAACACTTAGATAACACTCCCACTAAACACTTAGATAGTACCTCCACTAAACACTTAAGATAGCACCTCCACTAAACACTTAGATAACACTCCCACTAAACACTTAGATAAGCACTACCACTAAACACTTAGATAGCACTGTCGCTAAGCACTTAGATAATACTCCCACTAAACACTTAGATAGCACCTCCACTAAACACTTAGATAGCACCTCCACTAAACACTTAGATAGCACTGTCGCTAAACACTTAGATAGCACTGTCGCTACACACTTAGATAACACTCCCACTAAACACTTAGATAAGCACTACCACTAAACACTTAGATAGCACTGTCGCTAAGCACTTAGATAATACTCCCACTAAACACTTAGATAACACTCCCACTAAACACTTAGATAGCACCTCCACTAAACACTTAGATAGCACTGTCGCTAAACACTTAGATAGCACTGTTGCTAAACACTTAGATAACACTCCCACTAAACACTTAGATAAGCACTACCACTAAACACTTAGATAGCACTGTCGCTAAGCACTTAGATAATACTCCCACTAAACACTTAGATAACACTCCCACTAAACACTTAGATAACACCCCCACTAAACACTTAGATAACACTCCCACTAAACACTTAGATAACACTCCCACTAAACACTTAGATAACACTTCCAATAAACACTCAGATAACACTTCCAACAAACACTCAGATAAAACTTCCAATAAACACTCAGATAACACTCCCACTAAACACTTAGATAACACTCCCACTAAACACTTAGATAGCACCTCCACTAAACACTTAGATAGCACTGTCGCTAAACACTTAGATAGCACTGTCGCTAAACACTTAGATAACACTCCCACTAAACACTTAGATAAGCACTACCACTAAACACTTAGATAGCACTGTCGCTAAGCACTTAGATAATACTCCCACTAAACACTTAGATAACACTCCCACTAAACACTTAGATAACACTCCCACTAAACACTTAGATAACACTCCCACTAAACACTTAGATAACACTCCCACTAAACACTTAGATAACACTCCCACTAAACGCTTAGATAACACTTCCAATAAACACTCAGATAACACTTCCAATAAACACTCAGATAACACTTCCACTAAACACTTTTAAAATCAACAGCGCATGTGATCAATATTTGTTCGAAGGACGAACCCAATGCAGTGGCCTTTGTTGATAAGACCCTCTACAATTCCTGTTGTAGTATCTAACGCCATACTGTGTTAGTAAGAAAAGAAAACGTTCGGAACTCAGGAAGTTTTAATGATAATCGGACGTCCTTGGGATTATTCATCAAAATCGCTGTTACAAGGTTACCACCCTTACAGTGCAACACTACAAAACAATCTTCAAATGATCTAAATGATGCTTACGATATGCCATCCTGTCTAGGAAGTACAAAATACAGAATAAAAAGAAACATTATTTCTTTCTTCGGAATATAGATAAGGCTATTTGCTTAGGGGAACGAATATATAACCTTGGAGAGGGGGTGAGATGTCTATTTCTCTACAAATATTATAGAAAATGTAAATTGAACGAAAAGATTCACAAGATAAATATTATGATAATGCAGTTGACTGATATTTTTTGGGGTAAAACTTGTGAAAAGAAATGCTGAATTTCCATGTCCAAAATATAATAATCTGATACTGCAGTTTTGAAGGATATATTGGGGTGGGGTGGGGGGTAAAACTTGTTGGGGAAAATGCTGAATACATAAATAATATAATCAATTGTTAATTGGTATGTTTTTTTCTTCATCATTTTCCCCGTGTGCCCACCACTTTGGTTTTTCTGCCGGATGGGTACCCCTAATCTACTGTGTAACACAGACGTTTCTGACTGCAGTAATTTGATTTTTGTTTTATTGTGTACCACTAGTATTTAATTAACGATACCTTAAAAGGTACTACCTCCACATTCATAATGAGCAGTTAACAATATTAAATTGACGCATTTAGTGTTAAACATATAATAAAAAGGAATTTGAATGGAGCTTTTACTAAAATCAGTCTAAAAGATGCTTACGATTTTCCATCCTGTTTGGGAAGCACAAAATAAAAAAACATTTAACCTAAGAAATCTTCTACCAAACACAATGTTGTTCATCGGAAGGCTCACCCAGGCAATAACTAATAACTAGAAAACACCGATAAGACATCGCACATGTGTTAAAATAGTTGTGCTATTTAGTGCTATTTAGAGGACAGTTTTGTTTACAAAGCGAAAGTGGCACGTCATATTAGATTTTGGTTGGTTTTATGGTGTTTAATGCCACTTTCAACAATATTTCAGCTATATTATGGCGGTCAGTTTTATTGTTGGAGGAAACTGGAGAACTGCCGCAAGTCACTGACAAGCTTTATCACATAATGTACACCTCGCCATGACCAGGATTCGAACTCACAACCTTAGTGGTGATAGGCACTGATTACACAGGCAGTTGTAAATCCAACTATCATACGATCACGACTACGACGGGCTAACACAAACAAGTATACAAACAATAAATCATGTATATAAAAAAAATATCACTGGACCAGGTCGGAAACTTTTTTGCCTGGCAACGGGACATAAACGACCACTTCTCGCAACTTTTACTCATTTATGGACTGATTTCAGTTGTATTTCACATTAACTTTTACTCATTTATGGGCTGATTTCAGTTGTATTTCACATTAATCTTTTCTAATTTATGGACTGATTTCAGTTGTATTTCAAGTGCAAGGAGCATATTATTCTTCACACACAGGACGTTCGTTTTTGTCCTCGGACATAAGAGTTGGTCATGTACTTGGTTCTTTCCGTACAACTATAGAGGGCGTCCATTTTGTATGTCTTGCTTGGGCAGTTTGATTTGCCTACTCTTCAACTTTTAGTGCCCGAGTTCATCCTCAGTTTTTAGTGTGGTTCGTGTTACTCGATCTTTAGTTTTATATGTATGCTTTGTAGATCGTTGTTTGTCCTTTTGTACTTTTTCTTTTGGTCATTGTGTTTTCTGTTCTTCTTAGATATACAGATTCGGATTACCTCCCTTTGGTATCTTCAAACTCTTCTTAGTGTATATTTTTGGTTTCATTGGGTTTTTTAAATTTATATTATATAATAATACTAGGGATGTCAAATCGATTAAAACCTTATAACCGGTTACTCGGTCAGGTTTCCGATCGAGTACCCGGTTACTCGGTTATGTCATGTCACATTCATGATTGTTGTTCGGTCATTGTGGTACAGAGTTTTTGCTAAGGAAAATAATTTGGTCGATGCAAGACGATGACAGTCTGTTGCGAAGCTTCGCAACGATCAAACCGCATGCCGAGAAGATTCTTTCCGACGGAACAGATGTTGACGGAACAGCTAAATACCGGCGCTCAAGAACCGAGTCTTGAATATTTATCGGAATTATCTTTTCACCACGCAAGAGAATCAGTTACTGGCATTTGCCAGTTTTCGAGTCATTACATCGTTTGAAAAACTTCCAAACTTTAGATGTAGGAGGTGGGATTTTCACAGCCCTATCTCTCGAAATTCAATTCAAACAAACTTAATAGTTCAATACTTTAAATTCGAATTGTGTTCATACCAGTTTAATCACTTTGTTTGGTTAACATGGTTAAACCTACAAGCTAGTGTTTTGCCTGTGGAATAAACAGATCAGAGATCAATTATCATTTAATTGACCAATAAGTGTTATGTGAACATATGCCAAGCGCTGGTTTATGTGTACGATCTCTATTATATCTAACATTAATTATTTATTGTCCGGAAAATTTTATCATTATTTTCATGAAAAAAAGTTTTCCGAGTAACCGAATACCGATTTTAGCATTCGATAATCGGATGTTCGAGCGAGTACCCGGTTACCGGGTACTCGTTGCCATCCCTAAATAATACATATACAGTACTTGTGCACTGTCGAAGCATATATGTAATATGTGTATAAGACTTAGAAACGGGGGCCGAGCCTTTTCCCGCGTTTCGCCCCGAATACACATATTTACCTATATGCTTCGACAGTGCACATGTATTGTATTTATCTTGCAATTTTAAATCGTAAATATAATAAATAAATAAATAAGTTTATTTAAAGTCGAAGCATGTACAACAAGCATAACACAAGCTCTAACGAGCTTTTAAATTCGACTATACATTGAACATCACATACATGACATAACATGCATACAACATACAGCACATATAAAAAAAAGCACATAATAATTTAAAATCATCAAGCCATACATATCCATATATATACTTGATACTTGATACACAAACATGCATACAACATACAGCACATATCAATAAATGAAGCACATAATATTTTAAAAAGCCATACATATGCACATATACTTGATACACAAACATGCTGACACGAAAAGCAGTATAAAATCAAGCTAGAAATAAGAATGAAAGCTAAGGTAAAAACATCAACTAACAAATATAAGGATGCTAACTAAAACATAATGAACTAAAAATAAAAAGGATGCTAACTAAAACATAATGAACTCAAAATAAAAAGGATGCTAACTAAAACATAATGAACTAAAAATAAAAAGGATTCTAACTAAAACATAATGAACTAAAAATAAAAAGGATGCAAACTAAAACATAATGAACTAAAAATAAAAAGGATGCTAACTAAAACATAATGAACTAAAAATAAAAAGGATTCTAACTAAAACATAATGAACTAAAAATAAAAAGGATGCTAACTAAAACATAATGAACCAAAAATAAAAAGGATGCTAACTAAAACATAATGAACTAAAAATAAAAAGGATTCTAACTAAAACATAATGAACTAAAAATAAAAAGGATGCTAACTAAAACATAATGAACCAAAAATAAAAAGGATGCTAACTAAAACATAATGAACCAAAAATAAAAAGGATGCTAACTAAAACATAATGAACTAAAAATAAAAAGGATGCTAACTAAAACATAATGAACTCAAAATAAAAAGGATGCTAACTAAAACATAATGAACTAAAAATAAAAAGGATGCTAACTAAAACATAATGAACCAAAAATAAAAAGGATGCTAACTAAAACATAATGAACTAAAAATAAAAAGGAAGCTAACTAAAACATAATGAACTAAAAATAAAAAGGATGCTAACTAAAACATAATGAACTAAAAATAAAAAGGATGCTAACTAAAACATAATGAACTAAAAATAAAAAGGATGCTAACTAAAACATAATGAACTAAAAATAAAAAGGATGCTAACTAAAACATAATGAACTAAAAATAAAAAGGATGCTAACTAAAACATAATGAACTAAAAATAAAAAGGATGCTAACTAAAACATAATGAACTAAAAATAAAAAGGATGCTAACTAAAACATAATGAACCAAAAATAAAAAGGATGCTAACTAAAACATAATGAACTAAAAATAAAAAGGATGTTAACTAAAACATAATGAACTAAAAATAAAAAGGATGCTAACTAAAACATAATGAACTAAAAATAAAAAGGATGCTAACTAAAACATAATGAACTAAAAATAAAAAGGATGCTAACTAAAACATAATGAACTAAAAATAAAAAGGATACTAACTAAAACATAATGAACCAAAAATAAAAAGGATGCTAACTAAAACATAATGAACTAAAAATAAAAAGGATGCTAACTAAAAGGAACAAGCAAGAACGCAGCAGGCATAAACAAAAATCATTTACAAGCATGCACTGCACCGGCATGAGCCACCAACTGGGTCCCATGTTTGTATAATGTTTCTGAATTGATCGAAAGAGGACTCCTAGCGACAATGGTTTGGTAGCTCATTCCAGATTTGTGCAGCATTGTATCTAAAAGATTTCAAGCCGTACCTTGTGGTCCTTACTCTAGGCACAGCTGCGGTATTTTTTGACCTGAAATTATAAGACCGGGCTTTAATATCTATAAGATCATGTAAATATTGTGGACTCTTTCTAATTATTATTTTAAAAGTTTCGATTGCAATTGTTCTTATTCGCCGAATCTTCAATGATGGTAATTTGGATTTTTGAAGTAAATCTTCATAAGAAGAATCGTAGTCTTCATAAATAAACCGTAATGCACGTTCTTGGATTTTTTCCATTTTAATTGAATTTTTTCCAGAACAATAGTGCCATATCACTGGGCAGTAATTAAAATTTGAAAGGATAAACGAATAGTAAGATGTCAGTCTTCCCAATCTGTTCATGTATTTACCAATTCTTTTTAAAATATTTAATTGTCTGGAAGCCTTTTTACACATTTCCGAAATATGATTATCAAAATTCAAATCAGAATCAATAGTGACTCCCAACAATTTTACATTATCTTCACATACAATTTTGCTTCCGCTCAAATTAAAAGATAAATTTTGACTTTTCGTTTTTTTTCCAATGGCTATCGCCTGAAATTTTTCAGGGTTAGCTTTCATAAGATTGAGTGAAAACCAATATTAGTTCCATACTATCATTTTCTAAAGTTTTTGTTACAACATCAATATCGTTATCACAATTGGACACTGTATTGTCATCAGCATAGTTGTATATTGTGCTATCTTTTACAAAAAGAAATATATCGTTAATAAAAACGTTAAAGAGGAGAGGATCTAAAATAGAGCCCTGTGGCACACCTTTGAGAAGTTGACTCCACTCACTATAAGTACCCCCCACCTTCACCCTCTGCTCTCTTTCTTCTAAGTAATTTTTTAATAGATTTAGAGATTGTTTAGTTAAACCATAAGCTTCTAGTATTAGTAAAAGTAAGTTATGAGGTACAGTCAAATGCCTTAGAAAGGTCCATTGAAATTGCCGCAATATATTTATTGTCATCCAAAGCACGTTTCCAATCCTCAACAATTTTTTAACAAGGCAGTTTGACATCTAAAACCAGGTCTGAAGGCTGAGAGCATTGGATGAAAGTGGTCCTCAAGAAATTCCATTAATTGGTCATGAATGGCACGCTCAAAGATCTTAGAAATGCAGGGTAGGACACTGACTGGTTTATAATTTCCTTTTTCGAGAGCGTTATTTTTTTTTTATATAAAGGAGATACCCGAGCTGATTTTAGATCTGCAGGAAATATCGAAGAATCTATAGATTTGTTGACTAATTTAGTAATTGGGTTTGTTATTTCCTGCTGTGCCATTTTTAATATCTTTGGGGAGATGCCATCATGTCCTGTAGCTTTTTTAACATTTAATTTATTTATTTGTTTAGTTACAAACTCTTCAGACACATGGTTAAAATTTAGTTCGTTATTGATAGTATTGTTTTCTGAGATTTTCATTACACTTGGATGTTCTTTATTTATTTTAATTGATTTATCTTCAATATCTTTAGCAACATTAATGAAAAATTCATTAACATTTTTTGAAACTTCTTGTTGGTCATTTACAATACTATCATTTTCACATAAAACTATGTTATTGTTTGAATTCTTTGTTTTATCAGACAAAAATGGCTTTATTGTTGGATAAAAAAATGTAAATAAACGTTTACTGGGCGATGATAAAAGTATTTGAAATAATTTTGTGTATGTATTTGAAAACAATATCCCCCGATGTGGGCGGAGATTACATTTGTATGTTCTATTTATAACTGACCAATATGAAAAAAAATATTGGGCAAGGTATATTGGTCGGTAAATGCTGTCATTGCAGGATAAATAAACAAAGCAGATTGAACCAATCATATCATTGTGTTGTGTTTTTGTTTTGTTTTTCTTCGTCTATATTGTGTTGAGTTTTTTTTTGCATTTTTTTTTTCTTTTTCTTGTGTACCCTATGTTGCCAGTTTCTCTGGATGATTGTCCCTTCGGTATTATCTAAGGTTTATTAGACAGTTATCGCCATCTTATTCGAAAAATTTCCAACATATATAGTTCTATTGGCTTTGAATTTTTTCTATCAGAGAGAATTTAGTCCCGAAAAATTTACAATTTGAATCGCTTTTTGGAAATCTTTATTTCATTTCATTTTTTTTCTTCGGTTTTCATACAATGATGTCTATCACTATCAAATATAATAAAACTTTTAATATAAAAAAATAAAAACGCATTTAGAGTATATTATCAATCCAAAATATAGGATTTTTACTTTGATGCAAAACCATAATTGCTATAAAAATGAATAATACGAATATTGTTGCAATTACAAAACGTATTACAAAAAAAATGCTCAAAGATCAAAGATGATGATAATTACAAAACGTATTACAAAAACAAATGCTCAAAGATCAAAGACGATGATATTAGTTAGATCATTACATAAGTGTATTGAAAAAATATATATAATATTGATTTTTAAACATTTTGGGATCTTTTAAATTTGCCAAATATATTTTGATGTTGAATTTTAAAAGAAAAACCATTACTCTAATTAATTATTAGTCCAAATGCAGTCTTGGGTGATGTAGGTGTTGCACTTAATGTTCACAAATATATGTAATAGAAACTGAAATGGCCGTTAAAATGATTTCCTCTGTAAACATGACGTTCGTTAGCATCGTGACATTTTAAGACAAAAAAAAATCTAAAACCAAATGATGTACATATGTTAATATTTAATTTATGTTTTTAGTACTTTGCCTCGTAAAAACAGGAACGTATTATTTTAAATTTGAATGCACACGAATTATCACGTTCCGAGAACTAATAGTGATTGCAGTTATTCACAAAATCATCGATTATCCAACAATTAATAGCTTTGCAAAAGAACTTAAAAGCCATTTATGAATTTAAACGTTTTCCGCTAAAGTTTTATTCCTCTTTTATGTCTTAAATAGACGGCTATTAAGTTTCTTTCATTAAAATGCATTCGTCATGCAACACCAAACTATGCCATACATAAATGTACTATCAAAGCAATATTGTGCAGTAAATTCTGAAACAATCGAAAAGAATATATCTGTAGACCTATTTCTGGAATAGCCTTCATCAGGTACGCTTAAAGTCAAAATATTGATTGTGAGTTCGAATGACGAGGTGTACTCGATACAACATTATGTGATAAATTTTGTCGTTGACTTGTGAACGGTGGGTTTTCTCCACAACTAAAACCGACTGCCACGATACACCTGAATGTAACATCACTTTCAACAATATTTCAGATATATCGTGGCGGTCAGTTTTATTAGAGGAGGAGACAAGAGCACCCAGAGAAAACCACCGACCTGCTGCAAGTCACTGACAAACTTTATCACATAATGTTGTATCGAGTACACCTCGCCTGAGTGGGATTTGAACTCACAACGTTAGTGGTGATAGGCACTGATTGCATAGCTAGTTGTAAATTCAACTACTATACGATCACCACGGCCCGACATTTTTTAGTTGTGACTTTTACTGTTTGTGTTGTATATATTGAATGTATATTGTATATATTGTATCTTCTCTTCACCATTGTAATTTTCGGTGTGTTATGAGAAGCAAAGAACGACAAGAAACAACAAAATTGGAGTATGGGTCTTGCTGTTGTGGTTTGTGACTTTCTGTTCTTCAGTTCTGATTGAAAGAAGGCAACTCGGACATTGACACTTCTTTTTTTCAAAACCAAGACATGATTGTATTTCTAAGTTTTCTAAGATAAAAAAAAGAAATCCCCGAAAAGTTCATAAAAGTCTTAAAAGGTGAAACTACAATAGTACCAGAACGTAGAGTTACCTTAAATATCAACGATAAGCTACAATTTTTAAATGAGTCAAATACAACTATATCACCTGATAAATTGAAAATAAAAGTAATTCAGGGAATCTAAAGTGGGAAGAACAGTACGGGGGTAATATTGATTGGACACAAATTTGGACAAAATTAAAGAAAATCAAAGTTACTAATAAGGTCAAAGAATTCCAGTGGAAATGTCTCCATAATATAAATTATACAGAACATAGATTGAAAAAAATGAATTTGTCAAACGGAAGATGCCATCTCTGCCAAATAAGAGACAACGATGAAACGATGCAGCATCTATTTTTTAAATGTCCTTCTGTGAAAAAAATTATGAAAGAAATAGAAGCAATATTTAACAGATCTGGATTAACAGCTAATATAGAAATCAAGGAATTAAATATTATGTTAGGGCTATATGGGGGTGAGGATTTAGACGTCATTTTTAATACCGTAATATGTATCTCAAAGTGGGAAATATGGAAAATACGTAATAAGGTGAAATATAACCAATCCCGAATTAGAGATCAAACAATGTTCAACACTTGGAAAAATAATTTAAAAAAACATTTACAATGCACATTACAAACTTCGCATATTAATGAAATTGATAAAAACAAATTAGAACTTTTTCGGAATAACATATGAGTATTTATTATTTATGAACATAAAGCTAATGCATGGTAATAATTGTACCGTCTAATTGTGTATATTATAATGAAATGTAAAAACAAATGAATATGAAACATGTTTAAGTGGAATTTTTATTTTTATTTTCACTTGCTACCCCTGGACAAGTGAGATTTATGTAAAACAGGGACCCTTAATGTTCACTCCTGGGCCATTAAGGTTATTGTAAACAGGAGATTTTGAATAAACTACATTATGATGTAAAAACAAAAAAAAACAAAAAAAACCAAGACATGATTGAACACAAACTGTCCAATGAAGAAACATCTGATCGATACAGACTCAGTTTTTCCTCTCGTCATCCAATCCCACTGACGAGCTTATGGTTCCTTTTCATTTTTTAGCTCATATGATGCATACGTACGTGTGTTTTGCGTTACTGTTGCTACGCCCATGACTATTGGACAGAAAATAATTTTACCTCAAATGATTATTAGAAGTAGCTGAATTATTGTTTCCTGTTAACATAGGATGAAAACATATTTGAACGTGATGTAATTATGTGAGAACGTTACAAGGTCTGTATGTCAGAACATTACTGATGAAATGACAAACACAACAAAACATACTGTCGTAACAGTTCCAAGATCAAATATCAAAATCGCAGCAAGAGAAAAATATAGATACCCTTTATACACAAATACATAATCGCTCTTTTTCCTGGTTTAATTTCATTTATTGTGCTTAACGCCACTTTCACCAATATTTCAGCCATATCATGGCGACCAGTTTTAGTGGTGAAAGAAGCCGGAGAGAACCATCAACCATGGGCAAGCGGCTGCGAGTTGAGTGCATCCTTTCTGTAATTTACAAAGCCGGGCGCGAACCCACGTCGTATTGATGATAGGCTTGCATGAGTTGTTATGTAATCCAACTACCTAACTCATTCAGCCACCCGGGCCCTTTTTTCATGGCGGAGTTAAACTATTTAAGTGTCCAATTAAAATCTACATCAGCAATGGTTGCATTTTTTTCTGATGTAACAGATAAAGATACCGTCAACCCTTCCAATGGGACATTGAAATAGTGAGTGAATGATTGTTGTTTAACGCCAACTCAGCAATTTTTCAGCTATAGCATGGCGAGAACAAGTTAATTTTCAATCAGATGATGACGAGATCCGCTTTGACCAAAATGCTTAGTTGGATTGTTTTATAGTGCTAGTTCACTGAAACAACAATCAGCGGATAGACATGTCGCTCCACGCGGACACATTATCCTGATTCCGAGCCAACCCGTCTTTGCTTTTTCTCCTTAATGTTGCTTGCTTAGTGGAGAAGCAACAAATACCAATTTTACAGTCTTTGGTTTGACCCGATCGGGACTCGAACCGACGATCTACCGCACGTGAGGTGAACACACTAACCATTACACCACCGATGCGGTTGGTAACAGATAAAGATACCATAAAATCGTTCAATGGAACATCGAAATAGTGTCACATAAGACAGGTTTAATTACTATAAATAAACTGCAATGGGAAATAAAAATTAAAGTCACTAAAGAAGCTTTGAGTCTAGCTAGATACAATGTGTTATATTTTTATGTACATGTTTTTCCCAACCAACTGCATTATTGATTTATGAAATTATTTAGAACAGTGTCTATGAATCTTCTGAATGTAGCCGATATATTAATTTTTCTAAATACGTACAATTGTTCTCTCCGGGTACTCCGGCTTCTTCCACCACTAAAACTGGTCGCCATGATATAGCTGAAATATTGCTGAAAGTGGTGTTAAACACCAAAAAATCAATTTCTCTAAATACGTATGCTCCATCTGTGGATCTTTTTAACATTACTTTGCAAAGCAACGAATACCACTTGTATTGTCTTTTGTTTGACCCAATCGAGGTTCGAACCCACGATCTAGGAATAGCAGTCAATAGAAAAATTCCCTAGCCGTAATATTTTTCAATTTCAGACTGCTGTTATTTATTGTGATTTCTACATTTCCACGATAGGTGCCAAGTAAAATCTGGTGTCAATTGATAAAGTAGAATCTAATGATTGTTATGGTATAACAAATATCACAATTATATTAAATATATTTGTTTGGTTTTAATTCTAAACGAGCATACTTTCAAAATTTCTCCAAAATGACGCCATTTTGGACCGCCGACGTTGCCGTGATTTTCATGTTACTTTGAAAACTTGCAAAACCGGGATGAGTGGCCAGGTAGTAGTGACAACCAAGGATAGGTTAAATAAAAGAGGAGACCCCGTAGATCACGATAACATTAGTTTCAAAATAAAATATTCAACGATTCAGTATGAAAAACGGAAACAAAAAATGTCTTTAAGTTTTTCTATGTTCTTCCTCGATTTTGTTTTCACCAAACGTCGTCTACTCTAGACTTCAAAACATGAAGATATGCTCCAAACATTTTTTTCCCTGTTTGGTCTTTTGCCAGACAACCCGAAAACCAACTTAAAAAACGTGGGATACAAAAAATGATGCAAATTGATTTTGAGGACGTTCACGACGTTACCGGTTGGAGTACAAAAGATGTACTGTTGCTGCATAAAAAACTACCTGGTATGAAACAATTCCTCCGTTTAATGAAAACTTTTGATAACACAACTCTACTGTATCTTTACAATCTTATTACGATATCAATCAAGTACAGTGGAAAAAAAAACACATTTATGTTACAACTTGGGCTAATCCCACCAAAACAGGTATCGATGTATATTGAGTCATAAATTAGATCGACTCGCTTGCGGCTATAAATAACTTTCTTTTATACTCAATATACGGGGGAAAAAAACGTAATTAAATTGTATGGAATAATGGAAATTCGGAAGGTTAATGTGTAGCACACATGGTTCTTCCTAAAATTGAAATATATTTTAACGTAGAGGCCGACCTTTTAACTTGAAAAGGGTGGGGAGCTACCTTTTTTATTAATAAAAAAAATCGACGCTGATTTAAGCAAAATATTCTGACAAGGAAATTGAAAGATATTTATTTCTTTTTTAAATATTCTGATTCAATAGTAATGCTTAAATAAATAATGATGTATTTTTAAGAGAGAGAGAGAGAGAGAGAGAGAGAGAGAGATAGAGAGAGAGAGAGAGAGAGTTGATGTCATTAATCTGAAGAAGTGAAGAAGTAAATTCGATATAAAGTATGTCCCAAAATATTCAAGAGATAATTAAGTTGGAATTTCGGATAAAATAAATGTTAGTGAGAAGTAGTTTATCCTGACAACGTTAAATCCATTTACAACACCGGTACCCCCTCCCGCCTTTTAGATTTAAATTTAAAAGGGTATTACAAATAAAGTCTTTTTATCTACTTTTGGGAAAATGATCAAGAACAAAACTCTGAAAGAATTATATAGGGTTTTCCTTTACATTGCCCAATACTTTTGACAAATGACTGTACATGTAATATGTACAGTCATCTGTCAAAAGTATTGGGCAATGTAAAGGAAAACCCTATATAATCAACCAAAATCATATTTTTTTCAAAACATTATTGTGAAGTCATTTCTGGATAGATTTTAAAAATTTTTACACCAAGACATTCGAAATTGTCCATATTTTGATAGTTTATTTACTCATTATGTTGTTATGAATGATGTTTATTTGTACATGATTTAAACACAACAACAAAAATTGACTGATTTTCCTATATATTTCAATTAAAAATAAATCCTAAAAATTAACAATCATGGAAAAATTATGTACAAATAAAAACCGCTCATATAAACATAATGAGCAAATAAACAAACAAAATATAGACAATTCCGATTGTTTTGGTATACAATTTGTTTAATTCTATCCAGAAATGACTTCACAATAATATTTTGAAAAAAAAATGGTTTTGGTTTGATTTTACAAGGATTTTTTTTACATTTCCCAATACTTTTGACAGATGACTGTACTTCAATGAAATCCTTGGTTTTGATGAAAAATCATCAGACGTAGCGCAGAATAACAAATATAAAAAATATTTATTGAAATAAAGAGCAAATTACGGAAAAGCAAAGAATATGATGAACTAGATCTTTTTTTGAAATTACCATTCTCTCTCCCGCAATGTCATCAAAACAATAAAAATGCCCATAAAAGAAAAGCTCGTACTAATGTCATACTAATGCAATATTTATTGACTTTTTCTTTCGATTTTCTTCATTTTGAAACGAAGCTACATGTCGCCGAATCTAAACTTGAAATGTCATGCAATATTATTGACGATTTTAGACACCAGTATGAACTGGCTCTTGACGAAATTTACGATCTTCAGGGTGAAATTGATGAACTTGTTGATGAATGCCGTCAACAAAAACACACTAGATCGACTTTAAATTCTAAACTTTATAAAATTCAGAAGAAAGAAATATAAAACCCAAAGTGAAAAAAATGATCAAATATTGCAGCGATACAACTATCGCGAATATAGAAAGTATCAGAAACGGGCGGTTATCATAAAAAAGTCATTAGTGAACAAAATGTAGAAATAAGGAAACTAAAACTACACATAAAAACTGGAGACAGTTGAATCAGAAAAACGTAAAGCATATAAGAGCATGGCATACTTTAAAGGTTAGAAATTCCTTAACTTAATTGTCATGCTCCGCTATGAATATAGTCTTGTATTGATTGTATGTATATATGCCTATAAGCTGTATTGCTCTATTGTCCGTCCGTCAGGTTGTTCAAGATCTACATTCAATTGGAGTGAGGGTGAAACATATTGGTCAGACAACACACACTGTACTTTAACATTTAGTAGGAATCGAAGGTGCTAAAGTTCCAAGTGAACCCTCGAATAAAAGAATGATTCTAGAATCAAATTTATTGGCAAAACTAGATCGGAGAAAAAATATTAAGTCATGGATTAAATACTTAAAGAGGCATTAGCTACGATTTTCAACAAAAAAAGTATGTTTTGGAAATTGGTAAATAGCTTTAAAATGATGAAATAAGGGTAAATATTTCACATTAAACAGCTTATCGTACCACTTTTCGCCTTTTGAGAACGAAAATTACCATCGATTTATTATTTCCTTGCAAACAAATAATTTGACCTCGCTTTCTCCGTATGCAACTGACCTTACTAGTGACAGGTAAAAACGAATAATTTGTATTTTGTCGCTCATTAACTGCAAACTTGCATGGTTCTTTGTCCGTAATTAACGCCGACTAAAAGCAGATTCACAGAAAATAAGAAATAAGTGCATTGTTGTACTGATTTAATGACGATTCGGAAAACTCCGTAAGCAATGCCGATAATTAATAAGATGGCGTCCATTTCTTGATCGATCTCAAAACACGAGCAGTTGCACCTTTTTTACCCGATGCACGTACATTTCATAACATTTATAAGTTACAGAAACACGTTTTATTAAGGCATCAAACAAATCTGATAGTTTTTATGGGTAGCAAAAATTTACGATTTTGGCAGATAATGCCCCTTTAACATTTTGATGGTACTACTGATTCTCAAAAACACTTCCTAGGATTTCAAATTTCAACTCCTGGTCAAAACCTATCGCTATCTATATCTGAAACCATTAGTGGTGATACACAAACTCAAGTTGACACTTTGAAACATACCAGTTCGACGTGCTAACCACTACACCACAGCGCTCCTTCATCTTTTCGAGAGCCACCCATCAGAATTGAACAAAATTAGAAGAAATATTGCTTATTTGGTCATTCAATCGATCATGTATTGTGCACAATTGAGAAAAGCATTGAAAAACGGAAGGTCTAAATTGGGAATTTTGTGAGGAGTCACATTTCTTCGGCATACAAATTGGTACTATGTAGCAGTGTTTTGAATAGAACATGGAATTATGTGTTCCATTTTTTATTTCAAATCATGCAAATGCTGTTATGGTTGATTCTTTTAGTTAAACTGAAAAAAATAGAAAATATACACGAAAAAGGGAGGAAAATGGCGATTTGCAATGAATAAAAACTGTATTATCGGCCAAAATTCAGTGATTTCTGACAATTAAGTGATCGGAACTGTTTGTATTATGGCATATTCTCTATTTATTACTTCTTGCACGTTTCTAAAGAAGCAAGAACATGTTTTAAATAGCATAACTAAGAAAATATTGGCGGAAAAGATGTAACATTGACGATATCTGTTGTCTAAAAGCAGGCGAAAAGGAAAATTGCACTAAATTTTTGTCATTTTAGATTTCAAACTTCCAAAAACGCAATGATTATCCAACTTCATTTTGTTGTTTATTGGAAATATATTGAAAGGAAGGCAGAATAGTAAAAAAGGAACGATGTACATATTTGTTTTCTATCAGAACTATGAAACGAAAGATGTCCTATTTTTCAGATATCTGTAATAATCGTTTTCCCGCCAAAACAACTGCCTATTTTTTCAATGTTTAAATTAGTGTAAAAACTACAAATGTTATCCGATTTTAATAATTTCAAGTGTATACTACTTCTACTTTTACATACTACCACTAGAAAGACCAAGTCGAATTATTTCATACAGCATAAATTTCCCACTGCTATCCCTACGTGACGATATATAGCACTCGAGGCGAGCATGCTAACCAATACACCACCGATGCAGTTCAAGTTTTATATGAATTGATTTAGCTGAAATATTGTTGAAAGTTGCGCAAAGGACCATAAACCAACCAACCATATATTATGTGATAATGTGAAAACACAATTAAAACAACAAAATATACATCATAAACATCCACGTATATACAACTATTCTAAACTCTAGGTTGCCTATGTCTGTTTCATATCTCGGATTGCTTGTTCGGGGCTAATGATGAAAGACATATGTTTACAAATAACCATGGGTTTATTACTTCAAACCATACCGGAAGAAGTCTACATAAAATAAAGATTGTAGTTAACGACACGAACCAAATGACACGAACATTTCATAACCGTTACAGCCTCCATGGTATTGTCCGTAGTTTATCTGGATTTACATCTGCCTATGTAATCAACGCATATGACAACTAAGGTATGTGTTACTGAAAATGGATTTTTGTGATAAGAGGACCTTTTTCGGGACGTCGGGATCGCAATTTTAATGAACGGGAATTCGGGATTGGCCTATTTCAACGTCGGGAATACAGGATGGAAATGAGGCGGGATCCGGGAAAATGCAATTTTTTGAGTCGGGAATTCGGGATACAAATTTAGCGGGATGAATTTTTGATGTTGAACAAATCTGTCTTATCCCTAATTGAGTGTAAAATGATCAACTGATTAAATAAATATGAAAAATCCGATCATTTCTTTCTCATTATATCGTTTTGTTTTACTTTGATTGAACTTTGCTAAGTATAATCCGGCTTTTCTTTCGTTGTTATCACGAAACTGTGCTATATTTTAACGTGTTATCAGAACTTCCGCTAGTAGACGAATTCGGTGCCAGAATGGAATTAGAGGTCAAAACATTGATTTTATTTTTCAATGAGGACAAACAGATTCCTTTCTGTAAAGAAAAAAGTCTCTTGAAAATCAATGATGACGATGTCTTCAGGGAACTGAACAAATTTAAACGCCACGTGGAAAACTATTGTGGTATTCAACAGTCTTCAGCAGAAAAGGGGTTAGGCCCTAATATTGCAGTAAAATTGGCACGGCAAGTCAAAGATGCTAAAGGTGTTGAATCGTTTTGTATCAACACTCAACTGCAGTGGGATAACGAAAGAAGTAAACTAGCTGATCCTTGTTCCATGCTTCAAGGTACGACGACTGAATTATGATCAATCATGTGCCCCATTGTAGAGATCATTGTATATAACCAAAGACGTTCTTGAACATTGTATCTTTCCAAATGAGCAACCCTTTTCTCCCTTCTCCCGTTCATATGTCTTAATTTTCTTAACCACAGAAATTTCCTTTCTCTCGTCTTATTGTAAATTATTTTTTAATTCATGATCTCTTCTTACTTTTCCCCTAAAAAATTTGGCTATCTAGATGATCTTATATGGATAATTATGACTGATAGTCACTGATGTCTTATTTTGTGCTTACAATGTACTTCCCCCTCCCAATTGAATAATGATTCGTCAGTTTCACATAAAATAATATACAGATACCTTATTATATGATAATATAAACTAACGGTACCGTAAAATTGTTCCGAATAGCTGTCTGTAATATGTTTTCAAAACAGCTTGTAAATGCCAGGCCATCCTTGATAAATTATTTGTTTGCAGAAAACCAACTCACCATTTTAGAGCTGGGCAGGTAGGTGGATTTCTTTTCTTTTTCATTAATAAAATGGGGGTAAATCATTATAATTTTTTTTATAGAATATTTAGATTATGTACAAAACTCCAAAAAGGGGATGATTCAAATCCTATAAATAAAATAAAAGCTCAAATAAAAATTAATGAAGATAATTTCGTTTCGGGGTAGGTGTCTCTTTGGCACATTGGCAATATCTTTTTTTTTTTACAATTTTAAAAGCCAAAAAAATAAAAAAAATAAAAAAAATCAATTGTTTAGATCAATTTTTTTTTTTGAATAGGTAATGATTTTGATGAGTAGGTCGATTTACAGCAAACCAAATTTTTTTTAAAGATGGCCTCAGTTGAAATTTTAAAGGAAACTCTTGCAAGCATCCTCGATTTCCTGCAAATTATTCCCAAACGATGGAAAATGTCAGCAGATGAATTTGAGCATTGTTGTATTTTAAAGTCGTGCAAGCAACTTTGCTCTGAGTCACAACTTTTAAATATTATATTGGTATCTAGCTGTATATTTTTGGTACATAAACTCAAAATGGCAATATTGAGATTCTTGCTCTTCCATAAAAGTACTTGAAACATTGTTGTGACGTCACCCTATTGTACTCGCGGGTCTTTATTTCACAGATTGGATTAGCATGCGAGTTCAGTTTACCTTTAGCTGTTATTATTTTGTATCTTACTATCAAATATTATTGAAATACTGGACCATAACATAGAAAATAATGGACAGCTGAAAGTAAACTTACTCATCGCAGCGACAACGTGACAACGACACGGTTTTCTGCAATTAATTTCTTACTGAGGAAGTACATATTTAATTACAAATGTATATATATGTGAAAATAAATATATTTCAGTAAGTGTCTGTACCAAGTTTCTGGTGTTTAGAAAGAATACACCGGTTATACAAATAAAAGTTTGTGAAGAAAATGAAATTGAGACAACAGACGGAGAAGACAGGAAAAGGGGGAGGAAGAGAAAACGAGAAACAGAAGAAGACACCAGGATGTATGACAGGTTGAGAAGAGGGGAAAATGTGGATCGAAACGAACGACAGAGAAAAGAGTTAGAGGAATTCCGAAGTTGTAAGCACATTATATTATTCTGAATTCGAACTAAAAAATTAATACTGTATAGTATTTATATCATGCTTTCCATGGAAGAGCACACGATGTCTTCTATTGCGATACTTTGAATAAATATCCCATTCCTGATAAATGCTAGCGATCAAAATTTGAGATTTTAGATATATAATACATTAATGTGCGAAATTAAAAGAAATCACAATTATTGATGCAATAATTAATTGGTATCTTCTTCCATTCTCGTTGTTCGTTGAAAAGAAAAGAACACTTAGGTAACTAACTAGGAAGTGTTTAACGTCATTTTTCTTATGGCCTCACACGGAGACAGCACTACATGTCAATGACTTGGATTATATACCATAAGGTCACGTGACGACAAGTGCCTGTCTCGTGGATGACCGCACCAAAAGAGTTGTAGGCGGAATGGAAGATTACGATTTAGGCTTTATCAAAGTAAATCCGACCCCAACACCGGAATTTTTAAGGGCAAATATAATCTCCGAGGTTGCCGTCTCCTACCTTACAACCTTATGCAACACCATAAGTATGCCAATAGCTACACATTTCCTAGCAAAAGCCGGAAAAAGTGATACATTCATGAAACAAATGGTTCATGATAACATCATCTGCAGTCAAGTTTGCTTGAATGGCTTACCATCTCTTGATGTCCAAGACGGCATTTTGCAGTATGAAAACTGTTGCACATCATTTTGTCATCAGTGTTTCCAGGCAAAGCTTTCATGCAATGAATGCATGGACAAAGGTCACACAAGTCTTCATCCATCTCTTAGAGCGTGTGCTCGATGTTTGTTGGAAAACAAAATTTGTATTAAAATTGCCGTACTCGTAACTACAGATCGCGAATCGGGAAACAAAAATGCTCTCGAATCATTCTCAGAGGAAATTTTGGATGAATCAATCGACAGAAGGCTATCGGCATTATCCGTGCTACCTGGTGCAGTTCATGTGGGAAAGTCAATAAAGTGTAGCTTCTGCAATTGGTATCTTCTGTTGGAAAATGAGAGAGCAAATCTATCTATCCTTTATACTCTAAGAAATGACGCAAATGTTAACATAAGAACACAGTTCAGAAAAGAACTAACAATCGACTGTGTACGCAACAAGGACAGAATGGATGTAAATTCCGTAATCAAAATTAGCAGCAACCCTGTTTTAGATGTTCTCAGAAAAATAGGCTATGCTGTGCACGACATTGTCCCCGAGAAATACCGTCTCACGGAAGACAACAAACCTGGGATGTTCCCACATCCAGTTGCTATCGAGTTCGATGATAACGGTTACTTTGTCTTCGCGGATTATGATCCACCATCTAAAACATCGAGAATAGTGAAATGTAGATTGCACAACCCAGTAAATTTACAGGTCATTCAAGATGACATCAGAGAATGCAGGAGTATAACTGTTTTGTCAGGAATTTACCTAGCTTGTGAGTATGGTATTGGCATTTTAACTGTAGGTGTCACAAAAAGCATAAGCCTAAACGTCTCAACACTGAAAAGCAAGCAAGCACTGAAATCTGGTCCCGATAATCTAAATCTGTCCGCTGATGGTACCGTAGCTGATTTGAAACATCGGATAAAAAGCCACATTGACGATCTGAAGCAATCAGGAGTGAATGATAAAAATCTCATTCTGAACAAAGAGATCAAGCCCTGCATCCTGACCAAAGCTGATGATGATCTAGCGTTCTGTTGTAGCGACCATGATAAGTCGTTCTTTCAAATTACCGTGTCCAACAGTGGTGATAGGCTTGAGGGCAATGTTTCGAAACTATGTAGTTATCCTGACAATTGCAAGACTATTGTGGACATGTGTTACCAAGATGGAATTTTGTATGCGTCATGCAAAGGACAAAATGATAGTGGAGGTCTTATTTCGTTGGATTCATCAAACAACATATTCCAGCGAATGGTTGAAAATACTGGTACATATGATATTAGCGGGATATGTTGATATAAAGGAGGTGTTCTTTTTCTGGATATGAAAGGTAGAAAGCTTAGGTTATATGAAGAAAACAAAGGAATCATCGACATTGCAGGGAAGGGTGTTGACGGAAATGCCACCGGTTCTGCTGCATATTCTTCATTCGGTCAGCCTGTGGGAATAGCTGTTGAAAACGATACCAAAATATATATTACAGATGCTAAGTACGGGGCCATTAAATTAGTCACTACAATTTCTGGCACCATCAATTTTCTCATACACCTGCAGAAAATTTACGCAGCATTCTCCGTCCATTCTAAGAATGATATGGTTGTCCGTCAGTCTTTAGAAACTTGAAAAGAGCTATTGAATCAGTCAAACACATTCATCAAGGCCACATTAGACAAGGTCAAGGAGACTTGCAACATATCCAAGCAAACCAATGGCCCTGAGGCGACGGTTTCAAAGAGAACTCAAGATTCAGTGTCTATGCTATATCATTCAATCATCCGCCTTTCTCAAATTATCGGAACAATAGATCAGCAATTTACTCCAAACTTAGAATCTTGCCTAACCACGATGGTAGAAAATCTCCATGCATTGAGTCATCTTAAACATGCTTTACCGACCAAACTGCAATACTGCCGAGACTTTGGTACTATTTTCCTGGAAAGCGCCAAACGAATCGTCCATTGGTCCGCATGTTACTTCACATCAGATTCATCATATTACCCTGTGCCCACATACAACCTTCCTCTAGACCTCGTACCTATTTTCCCAAAACCAGACTGTATCTATGCAAAAGGTTGACGTAACACCTCTGTATGAGTGGGCTAATACGCATGGTAAGTGTGTCCGTCAGCGCAAGAAACAACATCTTATAAATGCGGAACATTACCACTGAACATGTACGTTTCAACTTCAATCGAGGGGACCGAGGTTACATTCAACCATATAGATGAATATGACGATAGCGAGTCTGAAAATGAAACTGAAGAGACTTCATCTTCACAGTTGTCGCATGTATTGGTAGGGAATTAAGCTTTTTAACCACTCGCAATTCTTCTCGATCAGGCAGAACACTACGCGTTTCTTCACGACTGTTGGACTACATATGATCTTTACTACATGTACCCAAATACAATAATCAGTTATTTTTACTACTAACTCTTTTTTTCATTTTCGATCATAATAGTGATACTCTAACAAAACACTGTCATGAACTAGAAAACAGGAAATACCGCCATTGTAAAGGTAATAACAGTCCAGAGACAATGACAAGACCAAGATAACATGGACAAGCACAACATACAACACTAAAACCTGAAGGAAGGGGCACATCACATAAACTAAAAGGTAATGAGCACCAAAAACCGGGAGCTGGATCAGGTGCACCGGTAGGGTAAGCGTTCTCTGCCTTGATGAAACTTACACAGTTGTAGTAAAGTAATTTATACATTGACTATCCGTTGCCTGATCATTCACGATCCCGCTTACATACTTAACGTCCATTACCTAATCATTCACGATCAGTTTTCTCGCGTAATCGATCAGTTCCCGTGTATATATCCACACCGTACTATCAGCTCTGAACGGCCATGAACTAAAGTCGAACAATTTATCACAGTAGATAAAGGTAATAACAAAATTACTGAACTCCGAACAATCTTACAAAGGGAAAGTCAAAACTCATAATTATATAAACAGACAAAATCAGTCAACAACCGGAAAACTGTGAAAACCGTAATGACTCTGACTTGGTACAGGCATTTCTCAAGAAATGGTGGGTTGAATCAGATTTTAAGGCGCCAAACCTCCCGCTCTCATTACGGTTCAAAGGTTCCGGCTGTCACTGTAACAGTATTTAAATACAGGAACAAAATAGGTAAAATAGTTGTCAAAGCAGTACCATATTCGGTGAAACGGGAAGTTACCAAATTATCAGACTGAGATATTAAAATTTACAATCAGAACAAGACAACCTAGGGTCACGGTATATAACTCGGTCAATAAAAGTTTAATTGTGTATGTATTATGACGATTTTGGACCAATTGGCAGTCCAAATTCTTCGGGAATTCGGGATAAGCTCTTTTTTCCCCGGGATTTCGGGATTTGCTATTTGTTTTAACGGGAAGTCGGGATCAGAACCCCTCCTTATTACAGCCCCTCTGATAAAGATTGACAGTGAATAACGGAGGAAAACAACAACTGCTATTAAATTATACATATGCCTATATATTCGTTCCAAATAATGTTAATGTACGAATTCGTCAAGATATACCGATTGGAAAACAAATATGATAATTATAGTCGACAACTTCGACAACCACACAGTACATTTAGATTAAGAACATAAAGATAATAACTATGGAAGTTCGTCTACTGATATTTTGAAAATGTTGACATTTTCGTCGGTCATGAACATTGTAGAACAAAGACCTCGTTTATTCATACCGTAGAAATAATCGAAACGTCTTATATTGTTTTCTTTTCAGCAATAATTACTTCCACGATTTGTTTATTAGATTTGTGCTAAAACGGCAGATTATTATTAAAATTTTGATGATTTACAGTGTGACCCCTCGATGGAATGTCACCATCGCATTGAAATAAAATGCAAATATATTAAGATTTATGTTTATGCATAAATCCTTTTATACGGCAAAACCGGAATATTATTCTTTATTTTAACATGACCCATTATTGGGTAATGCGAATTGCATCTTGGGTAATTCTTTCCAATTTGTGCGCGGAGCAGACAGCATGGTTGCTTACAGATACAGAAACAATTTTTATAAATTCTGAAAAATCCTGATGTCACGGAGTATTTTAATTATAATATTAAGTCGGTATATTGATCGGGAAAACTATTGTCATGTTACAAACAAACAAACAAATGCTTTATTGTCAATCGAGACGCCCACAATGAGCAGACGATATAAATTTGTATAATCAATAATGCCTTAACGGTATACAATTGATTCACATAATATTTTTTTCATTGGAATGGATAGGACAATACAAAGATAAAAATAAATAAATAATAAAATCACAATTTTGTTTTATGAATGTCTGGCTACACACGTATTTTTAGATTTGTACAGGTAGCGTGCGGCGTGGTCACCACCGACCACGTGTCCAGCTTATTATGAAACGTGTGCTCCGAGTTTTAATTGGTTTAATCGAATGTTGATTTAGACACAATAAATGAATTTTAATCCGTCAGTTTGCTCGATCAGGAGTGGACTTTCAGGTTTGAATTTTCCCCCTCCCCTTTTTTGGGTCAATTTATGCTTGCCAAATGTCGCCACGTGGCGTGATGCACACACAACATAATAATATTAAGATTAAATGATGCACTTACTTATCTAAGCCTATGTTAAAACATCACTTTCCTGCAAAGTTCGGCCACAGTATAAAAAAAAAAAACTTTGCGGGACATGTGCTTGGTCAGTTTGTGACTCGAGCCATAGGGATAAACATTTACTGCAAAAGATGGCGATGCATATAACATGATTATCAGATAAATTTGAGTATATAAAAGGGTATATACCGATGGTGGAGAAACATGATAATCGGAAAATTTTAGTATATAATATGGGATACAGATGTGGCATATAACACGATTATCAGATAAATTTCAGTAAACATGGTATGCAGTTGTTGCATATAATCAAATCAAAGTATTTATTGGATAAAGCATAACTAAGTACATGTACATCCTAATCATAATGATGGTAATCCAATACATTCACAAGCATATATAAACATAGAGATAACACATAGTAACATAATATTATAATAACATAACATATATAAACATAGAGATAACACATAATAACATAATATTATAATAACACAGCATATATAAACATAGAGATAACACTTAATAACATAATATTATAATAACATAACATATATAAACATAGAGATAACACATAATAACATAACATATATAAACATAGAGATAACACTTAATAACATAATATTATAATAACATAACATATATAAACATAGAGATAACACATATTAACATGATATTATAATAACATAGCATATATAAACATAGAGCTAACACATAATAACATAATATTATAATAACACAGCATATATAAACATAGAGATAACACATAATAACATAATATTATAATAAAATAACATATATAAACATAGAGATAACACATAATAACATAATATTATAATAAAATAACATATATAAACATAGAGATAACACATAATAACATAATATTATAATAACATAACATATATAAACATAGAGATAACACATAATAACATAATATTATAATAACATAACATATATAAACATAGAGATAACACATAATAACATAATATTATAATAACATAGCATATATAAACATAGAGATAACACATAATAACATAATATTATAATAACACAGCATATATAAACATAGAGATAACACATAATAACATAATATTATAATAAAATAACATATATAAACATAGAGATAACACATAATAACATAATATTATAATAAAATAACATATATAAACATAGAGATAACACATAATAACATAATATTATAACAACATAACATATATAAACAGAGATAACACATAATAACATAACATATATAAACATAGAGATAACACATAACATAATATTATAATAACATAACATATATAAACATAGAGATAGCACATAATAACATAATATTATAATAACATAGCATATATAAACATAGAGATAACACATAATAACATAATATTATAATAAAATAACATATATAAACAGAGATAACACATAATAACATAATATTATAATAACAACATATATAAACATAGAGATAACACATAATAACATAATATTATAATAACATAACATATATAAACATAGAGATAACACATAATAACATAAAATTATAATAACATAACATATATAAACATAGAGATAACACATAATAACATAATATTATAATAACATAGCATATATAAACATAGAGATAGCACATAATAACATAATATTATAATAAAATAACATATATAAACATAGAGATAACACATAATAACATAATATTATAATAACAACATATATAAACATAGAGATAACACATAATAACATAATATTATAATAACATAACATATATAAACATAGAGATAACACATAATAACATAATATTATAATAACATAGCATATATAAACATAGAGATAACACATAATAACATAATATTATAATAAAATAACATATATAAACATAGAGATAACACATAATAACATAATATTATAATAACATAGCATATATAAACATAGAGATAACACATAATAACATAACATTATAATAACATAGCATATATAAACATAGAGATAACACATAATAACATAACATTATAATAACATAGCATATATAAACATAGAGATAACACATAATAACATAATATTATAATAACATAACATATATAAACAAAGAGATAACACATAATAACATAATATTATAATAGCATAACATATATAAACATAGAGATAACACATAATAACATAATATTATAATAACATAACATATATAAACATAGAGATAACACATAATAACATAATATTATAATAACATAACATATATAAACATAGAGATAACACATAATAACATAATATTATAATAACAGCATATATAAACATAGAGATAACACATAATAACATAATATTATAATAGCATAACATATATAAACATAGAGATAACACATAATAACATAATATTATAATAACATAACATATATAAACATAGAGATAACACATAATAACATAATATTATAATAACATAACATATATAAACACAGAGATAACACATAATAACATAATATTATAATAACATAACATATATAAGCATAGAGATAACACATAATAACATAATATTATAATAACAACATATATAAACATAGAGATAACACATAATAACATAATATTATAATAACATAACATATATAAACATAGAGATAACACATAATAACATAATATTAAGTATTCAGATAAGACTATAATCTGTAGGGATAACCACATCAGTTAGATAATAATATCATAATTTTATTATCATTTTGGAAGCATAATAATTAGATAAGATTAAAATTATTATAATTATTTGAAAGTTTTTGTCAGTTACTTGAGGAAAGTTAAATATTTTTAAAGATTGAATCTCTGAGAGTAAGATTCTTGTAAATATAAGCAAATGTTATTTAAATCTTGGGATGAATTAGGATTGAGGAGACGGTTGATATATAACATAGTATACCGATGTTGCATGTAACTTGATTATCAGATAAATTTCAGTATATAATGTGTTATACAGATGGTGCATAAAACATGATTATGAGATGTTTAATTGATATGTACTAATCTTTTTATCAAGTTTGGCTGATATGTACTGATCTTATTATCAGATGTTTAACTGATGTGTACTGATCTTATTCTCAGATGTTTAACTGATATGAACTTATCTTATTATCAGATGTTTAACTGATGTCACTTACCTTAATTTCAGATGTTTAACTTATATGTACTAACTAATTATCAGATATTAGTTGATAATTACTAACCTTATTATCGGATGTTTAGCTGATATGAACCTACCTTATTATCAGATGTTAAACTGGTGTACTTACCTTATTATTAGATGTTTAGCTGATATGTACTTATATTATTGTCAGATTAGCTGATATGAATTTGCCTTGTTTCGGATGTTTAGCTCAGTTGATGTATTTATCTTTTTTTCAGATGTTTAGCTGATAATTACGAACCTTATTCAGGGTTTCAGATTGAGGCAATTTTTAGGTCATTGACCTAAAGATTTTAGAAATGGCCTAAATTTTTAGGACAATTTTGGGTAAAAAAAAAATACATTATTAAGGCATGACTGATAGGAAATGCTGATTTTAGGACAATTGTCCTGAACATGTCTGAGCATAGCAGAAACCCTGCTTATTATCAGATGTTTAGCTGATATGTCTTATATTATTATAGGATGCTTAGCTGATATGAATTTATCCTATTATCGGATGTTTGGCTGATATGTACTTATATTATCATCGAATGTTTAGCTGATATGTACTTATCTTATTATCGGATGTTTGGCTGATATGTACTTATCTTATTATCAGATGTTTAGCTGATATGTACAGTACTTATATTATTAGCAGATGCTTAGCTGATAATCACTATCCTTATTATCAGATGTTTAGCTGATATGTACTTATCTTATTATCAGATGTTTAGCTGATATGTACTTCTTTATTATCAGATGCTTAGCTAATATTAAATTATCTTGTTGTCGGATGTTTGGCTGATGTGTACTTATATTATTATCAGATGTTTAACTGATATGAACTTGTCTTATTATCAGATGTTTAGCTGATATGTACTTATCTTACTATCAGATGTTTAACTGATAAGTACTAACTTTATCGGATGTTGTTTGGCTGTTGTGTATTATCTTATTTTCAGATGTTTAACTTACAAGAACTTATCTTATTATCAGATGTTTTAGCTGATATGAACTTGTTTTATTTCAGATGTTTAGCTGATTGATAATTAGTTTTATTTCAGATGTTTAGCTGATAATTACTATTAAACCTTATTATCAGACGTTTAGCTGTTAATAATAGTTATGTATTTATTTTGATTTCAAATGTTTTATCTGATATGTACTTATCTTATTTACAGATGTTTATCTGATATGAACTAAGCTTATCATCAGATGTTTAGCTGATATTTACTTATCTTATTTACAGATACTTAGCTGATAATGTACTTACCTTGTTATCAGATGTTTAGCTGATGCGTACTTATATTATTTTCCGATGTTTAGCTGGTACGTACTTATATTATTTTCAGATGTTTAGCTGGTACGTACTTATATTATGTTCAGATGTTTAGCTGGTACGTACTTATATTATTTTCAGATATTTAGCTGATATGTACTTATTATATTAATTTCAGATGTTTAGCTGATACGTACTTATCTTGTTATCAGATGTTTAGCTGATACCTACTTATATTATTTTCAGATGTTTAGCCGATGGGTACATGTATACCTATATTATTTTTAGAATTAGATGTTTAGTTGATACATACTTATATTATTTTCAGATGTTTAGCTGATACGTACTTATATTATTGTCAGATGTTTAGCTGATACGTGTTTACTATTAATTTCAGATGATTAGCTGATATGTACTTCTACAGTGAGTACGGCTGACAGCATACACTGATAAATGCTGAGCATAATCTGGATGCTGAGCCAGGCTCAACATTTTCGCTGATGGTCTGATAAGTAACCCCAAGTTTTATGTAACCTTAATACTTGGGAATTGGCATTTAAATGCTATCTAAGAATTATAGCCAGATCAATTAAAGTATGGATAGTTGGATCCAGTATTGTGAAAGATGCCTTCATCGAAGTCCGTCGCACACCAGGTGGCATTGATTTGGGGCTATAAGTATAAGTGGAGTGAAAATATAAGAATTACAGGTCTTAAGGTGTGGTTAGTTGGGTCATTCATTATTTAAAGAGTAGTTATTGAGGTAAGCCATATATTGAGTTAAGAAACTGGCACGGGAGAATCCATTTGGGATTGGCTAGCCTTGGGGATGAGCCTATAGCTATGGCTGCAAGGAAGACTTGGAATGTAACTGTATGGTTTGAGAACCTACCCTAATTTATTTTCATTCATACCAATGTCGACATTTTTCAAACTTTAGAAATAGTTTCATTATTACAAATTTACGAGAAGACCAATGTTCTGAAATTAAACACATTACAAGTGCTTCTCAAAAACACACTAGAAAAATTATGTAAATTTATACAAGCTATTAATAAATATATTGTCCTCTAGGATTTCTTACACCCCTGTCTCTTGTAAATATATTTATATCCAGTCTTCGAAGTTAGACTTTCGAATTTACTGGCCCGAAAACTTCAAAATTAGAATATTTATATAGATTCTATTGAAAAAATTTGGCAAAACTCACTGGTCCGAATCAATTTTCACTGGCCGTGGGCCACCGGGCCACTGCTAAAGTCGATGACTGTATATCCCCATTTAGCATTCGTTATTGTATATGTACCGTTGAATTTATATGGCTTATGAGATTAAAGATGATTAATTGAGTGGTAATGAATTATGATATTGGAAAATTATCTCTGAAAAAAAAATGATAGGGTGCATTTTAATTAGTTAGGTAGGGATGTATTACTGAGCACAATTTACAGGGCCCTTGAAACTAATGCAAAAGTATATAAATTGTCTGGATGTGCAGAAACTTTTTCACTCAACTACTATGTACATGGTAAATAATTGGTCTGTCAGTTTTAATTGACATTATCTTTACTTAATAATTTTACATTAATTGCAGTATTGGCACAGCATAACGCAGCTCCCCCCACATTGTGGCGGCTGTCTGGCAAGCTGAAAAGTTTCAGTTGCTCAGCCAGTTTGGCATAATTCGCTGCGTTATATCAAACTTCAAGTCAATAACAAGCGTCTTTGTTCCCATGGCGTCTTGGTTTTCAAATGGATAACATTAGTTACCTCTGTTTCCCAGGGCGACTTATGATTTTCCTACAATTTCCATATTGATATTATCTATCTAGTTGTTGCCATTTACAAAATTCGGCAACCGTTGAACATTTGAAAGTACGAAGCTAGTTGTCTTCATTTAATCTAACTAACTATATATTTATACAAAATGTACTACTATCTATTTATTTATTTATCTATCTATATATATGTACAATTGAATTAAAGCTGTGACCAATAACCGCCAATAATCGTGTATACTATTTGTTTTTATTCTAAAGGTTTTCAAAGGATAATAAGTTTGTGACATTCCCAAACTTCACACTGCGCTAGGTTATATATTTATTTAACGAAATGTTTCTCTGGTACATGTTTTTATTTATTAATATGAGTTTCTGTCAGCTTTTAGTGCCGAAAAATTGTCAGTCAAGAAAGATAACTCCGTACAAAACAATACAAATAGTTTATTGTCAATCACGACGCCCACAGAGGAGCTGTATAATCAGTACAAATTTAGATACAATGATTAGATTAATTTACATGATTTTAATATTAATAATATACATGTACACAAGTTAAATAGATATGGTGAACAGGCTATTGGTTATTGGTGTATGAATACAACAATCACAAGGATGACAGGTTAATAATTCAAGAGGCAGAGCATCACATGTCATAAAACACATTTACATATTATATGAAAACAAAAAAAATAGTCATTATGACAACCAAATCAAACTCTTGAAACATGATACATTAATATATATATATTCTAATTATTATTAGATAAAATTGCATGTCTTAAGTTATTAAATTTATTTAAATTGATACATTTGGCTATATATAAATGTGTCCTCAGCTGACATTAGCCATATAAACTTTGAAACCGTATGACTTTTGTATTTCTAAAAATAAATTTAGAACTAACCGAATGACTTAATAACACGCTGTGCACAAATGTTAATGTCGCTGCTGGCTCCTATTTTAATAGCATATGCATATAATTAACAATGCTAGAACAACAAATTTTGGAATATACAAACATTTATAAATGGTCTCCTATCCCCCCCTTTACACGTCTACCGGTTTTATTGATGGATCACTGTGAAAACTTTGAATATAAAGATAAAAAAAAATTGTATAAATATTTAAAGAAAATGTATACATATTAGTTTTCAAGTGTATTTCTTTTCCATAAACTATTAACAGAGTAAAAAGTTCATAAATTTTTATTAAAGTTGAACAAATCCTAAGTACAATGAATTATTAATTTAATAGCAAATGAGATTAACAAAACCCAATGAAGTATCACCAGACTGACAGAAAGCAACCAATTAACAAATTCATTCAAATCACTGAGTTTATAATGTTAAAATAAGAGAAATTTAATTAAAGCTCAATATTCAAAGAAACAAAAAAAAATCAAAGAAACAAAGAAAAAAAAATCAAATATCTATAGTTGAATACTTATTTCATTTGTCATTGATTTTTACTTGCAGCTCAGGGTTTCTGCTATGCTCAGACATGTTCAGCATTTCCCATCAGTCATGCCTTAATAATATAGCCAAAAAAATGTCCTATCAGTTTTAACAATTTAGGGCATTTCTAAAACCTTTAGGTCAATGACCTAAAAATTGACCCAATCTGAAACCCTGCAGTTGCTAAATAGAGTATATTAAGATGAGAATGGAAAAAGTCAGAACTGCAAATGAGATATTATGCTTTATGTTTTGCTACTTAGCTGCTGCATACATTTAGTACTGGTTCTTTCAATGATTAAATTAAGGCTGGCGACACCAATCATGTATTCGATTTTTTCACCAACCTTGGTAGGAGGCAAAGATATTTCATCCCCAATTAATTCTGAAGGTTCATTTTTTTCACTGGGTTTTCGGAAAGCTGGCTGTATTGTAGTTCCATGGAAACCAGATCTATCTTTTCCATGCACTACTTTTAGCATAACTTTGATTTTTATCAAGGTTGCCAAATGAAGCAAATCTGTTGAAGACCCACTATATTTGTTCGTAATGTCAGTCAGAAGTAAGTGGAGAAGTTCAACACAATGCGAGTTCTGAGCATTAAAAATGCAACTGGCTATCAACAGTCAAGGAAAGAGCCTTATATTGGAATCGTCAGTACCAATGTACAGTGTGTCCCATTTGAACCAATTATGTCTAAGCATTTTTTCTTCCTGTTCATTTGCTGTAAGTCTGTAAATAAAATTCCACAAAACTGGATCTATTTTCTGAATTTCATCAATCAAATTGAATGAATGAATATTAGGGATACCACTTGTTTTCACTCTTGAGGAAACGTAAGATTTTACACACTGACTTGTTGCTTTCAAAGAGTTGTCTAGATAATTAATTCTGTCAACTGAAGACTCCTCTAAAACTGAACCAATTTTTCTAGCTAGAGCATCATTGTTTGCTTTTAGTTCAGATGTTACCTTTTGTTGCTCTACAAGTGCCAAATGCAACCATTCAAACAAGTTTGTACCATTTCTATACAACATTCTACCCATTTTCTTTTGACGTGGTACAAAGTGTAAAAGTGAAGGCCCTAAACTACATTTTAACATCCTAAACAGCCAATTTGAATCATGTTTGATCTTCTTCATATCATGAGCAAATAAAGGAAAAAACACAGACTGACTTGCTGTTTTGTCAAATAAATCTTAGATTTTTTTGTACAAAATCTGGCAACAATAAAGCTTTGTTGGATAAAAACTCACTGACTATAAATTCTAAAATAGGATAAAAACAGTAACGGTCAAGATTGTCAGTCTACATTGCAATATTCCACCTGATCAAACTGTGACAAACATTTAGTTAAGTAGTCATCAGCGTTTTTGAAAGTTCATTTAGAGAATCGTCAGACCTCACAAATTTGCTAAAATGTTTATAGCATGCAAGGCATAAAATGACTTTGCCTGGCTGCAGACACGTCTTTTTCCACCTTCAGTTCCTGATTCAAATACACACTGAACAGATCAATTTTTGACATAGGTATAATGACTGATCTTTTATTTGATGTTGTCTTATCACATATATAGCATTGACTGCAAAGTTTCATAATTTTTATACTTCTGATAATGTGGTCTACCCAACTTTACTTCTAAAATGTCTCTGTCTTGACTCACAGGTTCTAAATGAAAGCAAGAGTTAAACATGTGTACATAAACAGTAGTCTTATAGTCTACCAATTGTTCACACATTTGTTTTGCTTATAAATACATGTAAGATGCATTTTGATTTGAAGTATGTGTTTCATACTGACTTACCGAGACCTGTTCTAACTCAGATTGGTCAATTTCAATGAAACTTCAAACTCTGTTCCAATGTCAGTAGTACTACATGATGCCCCATTTACAATTTCAACTTTGAATTTTTTAGATGGACCTTTTGCATCCTCCTTATCCTGCTTCATTGCATTATGAAGTCTCATGTCGCATCTGCGACAAATGCAGTCATCATCTGCATAACTGTATTTTCTTTTTACATATGCATAGAAAACTGTGTTTTGGATATTTCTTCTTTTCAACTAAATGAACATAACAAGATGACTTTGATATAAGGTTCCTTACAATGGACACAGAGCTCAGTGTCCCTGCCACTGTGGGCCTCAGAACAGTTTGGTTTTTTTCTTGGGTATTACTAGTAAAATATGGTAAAATCACAGTCTTGCAAAATACACAGTTCTTCAATCAATTAAATATATATACAGATAACAAATTTAGCCTACTTTCTATATACAAAATGTATAACACACACACTGGCTGGTTTTTGTTGGAGTCACATTGTAAATTACACATAAATTTCATAATTCATTTGCAGAAGCAAATCAGGTAAAAGTCAGCATTCCTAAATATATTTGATAAACTAATTACCTTTGAAATAATCGCCACATTAGATATGTACAAGACAGAAAACGGAAAAGAGTCTAAGCAAAGTGTATTGATGAGACGGGGGAAAAGGGGGGTCGTAATTTGATGTAAACAATGCAGTTTTCGTGTAAACTTTTGGCTAAAATGTGAAGATATTAATAAATCTAATAAAATGCAGACATATACACACTCCATGAGGGAGAAATGTTTACCAAAATGGGCAAATGTTACACTAAAACAAGGCGAAAATTTCAAAAAACATGCCTCGTCGAATTTTCTTTCAGGAATGATTTCCGTTCGGAGTGACGCAATTTCCAGTTGAGGGAGCATTTTATATTGGTTGATGATGCTATATCACTCCTGTTTCATCAATTTTATGTCTTAATATATATTTCTGTTAGCTTTTTCATTGGCCGAAAAATGTAAACAAACCGAACCTCGTGTTTTTACACATTTTAGAATGCACGATTCCAAGCACGTTTTTGACTAATATAGACCTCGATCGCTTGTTTGGTATAGCCAGTCATTGCAAAAAAATATATAAATATTTTATAGAAATCACGTTTCTATCACATTTTTGTCTATTTAATACTTTATTTCACGTTTATCCTACAACAGTGCGAATGGGACATTTTGCGGGACTTGTAAAGCGGCACCTAGCGGGAATATTTTACGGTTGTCGCCCCCTGACAGCGTGGTTTTAGAATCAATAGCTGTAACGGTCAAATCGTGGGTTTGCTTTCCGACTGGAAGTGGTTTATGAAAAGAGTAAACTACCAAACCAGGTTATACAAGTATGATCTGTTCAAATATTTCGTATAATTCAATGTTTACAACAAAATTTAACGATTCATCGATTTTAATTACGATTATTTCATGAGACTATTTGAATTTGTCGTTGGCGAATGAATATGTTTGTGACGTCACAATACCAACCCAGGTAATCAAGTATAGCCACAAAATATTCCAAGAGGATCAGCCAATCAAATTGCAGTATTCAAATCAAATTAAATTATTTGATTTTAAAATTGTTCCGACAGTGTGACATTTTTTGTTTTTCTTTATATTTCTACTCCTGGTCGTTTTTAAATCTGCATCCGTTAATGTTGCGTTCTTTTAGTTTTTTTCGTGTGTTTGAGTCGCGTGCAATAATTGTACAGCTCTATCGTCAATGCCAGATTTATTTGGAGTTTGGAGAGAACATCTCGGACAGTTATAACGAAATGATCCACCACTCCTATCCAATGATGTGCATGGGAAACATTTATTCTTGCAGTCTTCATGCTAATTTTGTCAGACCACTTGCCCCATCGGGCAAGTGACATTAATAGCCTACTAGTCCGAATCACATTGTACTTGCCCGAATAGAAAATATATATATATTATTGATTTATAATTAGCAACTGCAAATTAATAATATCGGAACAATACTGGGTGCCAATTGGAATACCTTTAATTTGATCTAACTTCCATATCACATCATAAGTCCTAAAACTTAGATTGTGTTTTGCAATTGTATGGGCATTTCTTATTTTTGTTACAATTGAGTCGTGGTCGGCTTTTCACAGTTAACGAAGCATGTGCACGTGTAGCTTTGAGAATTTTGTTGTCGACTGCCCTTTTATGTTTTTCGCTCACTTCATGATACTTTATCCCACCAAATCTTATAATGGCACTTCCTTTTACAAACACTGATTCCCACTCTGTTACCCTATCATCCTTGCATGCCGTACAAAACATTAACCATTCTGCAAATGCAAGCCATGGTCTTTTTTCGCCATCTTTTACTGTACGTTTTTTTCATGGTATCGTTCCTTTGTGATATTTCAGAACCATTTTTCAAAGTACACATTCACTGAAACTTCCGATACGTTTCTAGATTATTTGTTATCCCTCTACTAAAGTTCGGTACACGTATTTGTACGAATGGCGCCGAATTTATGTGCTTACGTCACTCGTTTGTGTGTCAATACATTGTGCACAAATATGTGACATGTTTTGGAAAATACATTGTCAGAAAGATTCTAAATATGTCATCATTACGTTTAAATATAACATGACGATCATGAATATGTAAACCATGAATATATTGGAGTAAAAATTTACTTGTCAGTTCTGGCATGTGCCTGTTACATTTATCATGTCTGACGGATGAATTAGTTGTCACGGGTTTCGGGCAAGTGGGTTACCTCGAAGACTGTTCTTGCGAAGAGTATCGAGATTTGAACAAAAGTCAGTGGTAACTGGTTTGTGGTCAAAGGTTAAAGACAACCACTGCACCAAACATGTCGACCATCTGTTACAGTATTTTCAATTTTTTTAAGCATTTTCTGGTAGTTAGATGTGGTGGTGTCAAGTTAAACATATTGTATTAAAAACGTAGATATCAAATTGTGTGTACGACGCGTTTCTGGAATAACCGTCATCAGGTATACTCGATATCGAAATATTGGAATGCAAAATAATTTAAAAGTGTTTCGGAGCAACAAACGAAAGGGCTTAAAGAGGATAGCCAAAATTGGATAAAGTTACATATGCCCGAGGGAGGAGAACCTTTGTTTTGATAATAATTACATTATTTCCGCACAAAAAAACGATGTTCGTGTCGTCTTTACCTCCGGTTGTTTGTAGTGAGCTCAGGTCTGATATACGTTATTTTTGTGTGTTTGCTTATAGTGATGTTCAACACATATTGTGTTATGTTTTTGGTCGTCTTGTTGCCAGTTTCTCTGGATTGTTCACTTTCGATTGCTTCTTCGGTATTCTCTAACGTTTATTTAGGAATCGTAAATTTCAATAATCAATATATCTAATAAACCATGTCATGTTAGTATCCCTTGTGTAGTACCTCACGAACCTGATTGAAAGAAGTCGTGTATCCCTTGTGTAGTTCCTAACGAACCTGATTGACAGAAGTCATATATCCCTTATGTAGTATCTCACGAACCTGATTGACAGAAGACGTAATTCTTATCATTTTATCTATGATATATTAACAATATCTTAGTTTTGTTGAATTCTTTCTTAATCTTACACAATGATTTGTCTACTGTTTTTGATTCCTGTTATTTGTAAGTAATTTTTTCTCACTAGTTATATTTTGACTGATCACTGTAATGTTACTTGAATCTCTAGCCTCGTTTTGGTCATGGTTAGTGATATGAGATACCACTACCTTTGAAATAAAGTCAGATGCCTGTACACGCAAATGACACGTGCTTATCAGCACCTTATTATTATTATTATTATTATTATAGAATTATGGCCTCCTTAGAAGGTCGACATCTGTAATTATCAACATAAGGGAGGTTGTTTTCCCCCCACGGACTTTATAGCAAACAGTCAACGGTCAGAGAAGGATTCTCCCACAATCATTGCATTTGTTGTACTGTACGAATGTTTGTGAACGGTAGTTTGAATTTGAAGTATGGTGCGGACGTGTAAAAGGACACGCATGAAACCGATTGAAACGACGCTGGTTTCTGTTCTGAAAAGTTGTCTCTAGTTTTGGACTTTTTGACACTGTTGGATAAAGATAACACGAGTACAATTATCAGTAAAACTTTATTTAAAAAAAAACACAAAAAAACTCGGTTACAGAGCATGAAAATACTACTGTCACAGCTCTGTTGAAACAAAATAGAGATTGTCTAGGTAGACAATAAAGTTTTCTACCAGTTCAGGGGGGAATTTGAAGGTTGTCAATGAACACATCAATAATTGTCAACGGTTTTGTGATTATAAAGGATCCAATAGAAGACATGTATATACAATGAGGTATAATAATGTATAATAAAATGTAATTAATAGAAAAATACAAAATAAACATTAGAAAATACTGAAGGATCAATCAGAAAATTCAGCATTACACATAAGATGAACAATCACCGACTTTTGTACTGAAGAGAGAAAGAAAATAGCAAAGCGTTATTTAAATAAAGGTAAATCAATATAGAATTAAAAACATAAAGACAAAGAGTAAAACAGAGGCAAAGTCTAACAATAATCAACGCGAACAAACACATACAACTAAAACTAAGCAACACCGATCCAGTCAAGCACCGGGATCAACTCAGATAAAAAAAATCTCTTTTTCTCTGGAGAAGCCTCTCTGTGAAGTCCACCTCATACGAATAAATGAATAAGCTGACTAGAAACTAAAACACCTTATGAGAATTCTTTCAAGTGCTGATATTTCCTAACATCTGCACAGATCAGTATGTTTTTAATATAATAACAGCTGATCGTAGCACCATGACTTGAGTGACAGTAGAATCTTACTGTGTCCCGATGAATATTCGATCGGAACTGTTTCAAATAATAGGATATATTTTAATTACTAATTTAAAAGTCGTGCACAATCTATTAGATATATCACTTTTATTACTATTCATAAATGTGTAAAAGAATGCGTCATGTGTATTAATCAGCAAGAACGTGACAAGGAAGTGACGTAACAGTCTGTCGCCAATGAGCTTTTTCAACCGGTTTATCGAGTTTGAATACTATCAATGTTTCTTATTACGTGACATGATGTTGATGTTCATATACCGTAAGGAATTGAAAAGATTCACTGAGCTTATAAGTGAATAGTAATACGAGCGGTGTCCAACCTATTTCCATAACCAAAACATTACTGATTGTTCCGACCAAAAATGAAAGGGACCCTCCTCTCTTCACCGGTAAGCTGCTGATAAAATTTCAAAACATTCTGAGAAACACTACCCAAGTTATCATACGACATAGGGTGAAAATCCTATTTTCCGTCATATCAAGTCCAATAACTTTGGAACGGCAAAAGTGAAAATCGTCAAAAATGAAAGGGATCCTCCTCTCTTCACCGGTAAGCTGCTGATAAAATTTCAAAACATTCTAAAAACACTACTCAAGTTATCATACGACATAGGGTAAAAACCCAATATCTATCATATCAAGTCCAATAACTCTGGAACGGCAAAAGTGAAAATCGTCAAAAATGAAAGGGATCCTCCTCTCTTCACCGGTAAGCTGCTGATAAAATTTCAATACATTTTAAAAAACACTACTCAAGTTATCATACGACATAGGGTAAAAATCCTATTTTCCGTCATATCAAGTCCAATAACTCTGGAACGGCAAAAGTGAAAATCGCTAAAAAAAAAAAAAAGGAAAGGGATCCTCCTCTCTTCACCAGTAAACAGCTGATATAATTTTAAAAGATTCTAAGAAACACAACTCTAGTTATCGTACGACATAGGATTTGTCTACAGACGGACGGACATGGTATAACCAGTATACCCCTACAACTTCGTTGCGGGGGGTATAATGCAGATATCTACTTTAATGCACATGCGCGTGTCTGGAATAACCTTTATCAGATACGTTAAAAGTCAAATGAAGCTTAACCCTTAGACTGCGATGTTTAGTGTATAATCGTATTATTCCTGACATTATGTATAACTTTATTTGTCTTCTGTATAGCGTTTTTTCTAAACGGTGATTGATTTATGCAGCGGGGACAAACTCCGATGTTTGCGCGCGACATTATTTATACCCCGTATTTCTACTTATAAAAAGGCAACCACGTGGGTTCTATCAATGAATTATCATCAAAGACACGCCTCTCCCTGATTGACAGGATGACCAAGCACAAGAATTAGGTTATGCTGTGTATTGAGTGCATTTATAATCAATAAAAGTATAAACAATGGAGCGTAAAGGTTGTAAAAGATTTTAAATAACTTGTTGAGGTTCAACAATTTATGTAAGTCACATTTTTATTGAAATAATCCTAAAAAGGTATTAAATTTATTGTCCAGAGGTGTTGTTTTGTTGTCTTGCTTTCAGGTACTGGAGAATTTATCTTGATCCGGCAGTCTCCCCTAGAACGGAGGTATCCATGTTCATACACATGCCGGTTCCTGTGTGTTCCCGACAGGTCCGCCTCTATCTCACCATCTGCCCAACAATCGATCAAGCAAAATGTTTCCACCATGGACCAAATGTTCGCTTTCGTACTGTCGGACTTGTCTGTCGATCCACATATGACGTCACCAACCACATAACATCATAATTCAATAACGTCATTCATTAATAATAATAAAAATGAACAACCAAAAGAAAGTTTACACATGATAATGTTAATCATTTTTCCAACAAAATTCCGTCGAAGCACTTATCAAATCAAATACGAATTCGAATTAACGAAAACGTATTCCTGAAGCGATTTCAATGCGCATTAAAAAAAAAAATTACGCGATTGGCGTATTCGATTCGCTTTAAATGTAGGTGTGAACGCAGCATCAATTACATTATTATTACATTAATTACATTATTTAAATCAGTTAAAATATTTGTTTACTCGGTATCAATTTAGTATTGTAATTGTTGTATTTTCGATATTTAATCCAACACATTAGTGACGTAGACCATTAATTTATTTAGATATTTGTGACCAATTGATATTAGATCAGTTTTTGCATTATCCGTTTATGTTTATCTTCTCGTTGTATTGTTCTAGTAGTGCGTGATTATTTTGAGTGGTAACAAACATGTGCAGGTTTTTTTGTCAATTGTTGCATTGGTTATGGGGATTCTATTAATCAAAGGGGCCCTGGTGGCTCAATGAGTTAGGTCGTTGGATCTAACAACTCATGCAAGCCTATCACCAATACGGCGTAGGTTCGCGCCCAGCTTTGTAAATTACAAAAAAGGGTGCACTCGACTCGCAGCCGCAAGTAATAAAGTTTACCAGTTGCTTGCCCAGGGTCGGTGGTTCTCTCCGGGTACTCTGGCTTCCTCCACGACTAAAACTGGTCGCCATGATATAGCTGAAATATTGCTGACAGTGGCGTTAAACACCAAAAATTCAAATTCAAATTATATTAATCAGTTAGTTCTCGTCACATTTCTCAAGCAAGGGTGTAGATTTCTATCTTGGACATTTTTGTGTTCAATCATTTGAGGTAAGACGTTCGTTTTGTCGATATTGGTGATATCGTTGACCATTACAGCTTAAATATTCTTTTAGTAATGAAGTAGTAAGTTAGGCTTGTATAACCACGTTTGGGAGAATTCCAATCTATGACCACTGTTAGAGTGCGAGTACAAAATAACTATGAAAGCACTTGATAAATGTTAGAGAATACCTAAGGGGCAATAAAAAAAATGGACAATCCAGAGATTCTGGCAACATAAACAAGACGAAGACAAACAAAGCAAAATCACAACACAATATGTGTTGGACACCACTATGCACAAACAAGGTAAATAAGACACGAGCCCTCCTACAAACAACTGGGGGTAAAGACGAACCGAACATCGTTTTATGCAGAAATCACAGGACTCGGAACGTAAGGACACATAATAGGACAACACAAAAAACTATTGTTAAGATATTTGTTATTTGAATATTATTTATTCATCTGTTCAATCATTATATATGAAAGTTTACCTTAATTTATGTTAATTTAGTCATTAAAATAAATGCAGAAAATATTGCAAAGCTTTTGTGTAATTGACGTTACCATCATATATAAGGAGATTAAAATAAGATATAATGGCATATCTTGAATTTAATATTGATCATTCGACAAAATTGTGTTTCATGTATTGATGTCATTTCTGACAGTAGGGAGATAATGCTCATAAAATACTGACAACACTAAATACAACTTATTCTATAAGATTTCAATAATATGAATAAACTTTTATTCATTAACATTTCTCAATACATATGCATGTTATTGCGCACAAAATGCACGTGCACAAGGATGGGGTTCTGTCTACCAAAGTATCGTCTGTTGGGACAACACGTGCACACATAACTTTACTCTTCACTAAGACAGAGTACAAGAGCTTGGGACATTTTGTATGTGGTAGAAGGATTACATTGTATAATAAATATGGAAAACAAATCTTCCAAGGCCATGTGGACATCAGTGGTATTAATAGCTTTCTTTTACAAATACGGAAAGCAAATACTATGCCCTATATGCAGAGATGTAAAAACGGGATAGTTCTAACTGCTTATTATGACAAATGGAGGCCGTGCAATGAGTGTCTATCACCACAAAAGTTGTGCGTTCGAATCCCGCTCATGGCGAGAGGTGTACTCGATACAACATTATGTGATAAAGTTTATCAGTGACTTGCGACAAGTCGGTGGTTTTCTCGGGGTACTCCGGTTTCTTCCACCAATACAACTAATCGCTACGATATAGCTGAACTATTGTTGAAAGTGGCGTTAAACACCATAACCCCTATTATAGCAAATGTAACTTGTAATGCTCATTTCATTTTAGTTGCTCAGGATGATATTAAAAATTGTCCTTCAAACCTGGTTCGTAGCCCTGCTCTGCGTACATATAACGGACATTGCTACGAGTTCATTACTCATCATCATAAAGACTGGAGCCATGCGCGGGACGATTGCACGACAAAGGGAGGACATCTAGTGGCCATCACTAGTAAAGCTGAAGATCAATTTATCATGGCCTCCCTGAATTCTTTAAATTTTCAGGCTAATGGTGCCTGGATTGGTCTATCTGACCAGAGAGTAGAGGGCCAGTGGGAATGGGTAACAGGTAATATGTTTTAGAATTAAAGATGATATTAAATATACGAACATTTACAAGAAAGACTCTAAGAAGAGTTTGAAGATGCCAAAGAGGTAATCAGAATCCGTAAATCGAAGGACAAACTACACAATGGTTAAAAGAAAAAGGACAAACAACGATCTACAAAACATTACACAAAAAACTAAAAATCGAGTAGCATGAACCACACTAAAAACCGGAGGTGAACTAAGGTGCTCCGGAAGGGTAGGCATTTCCTGCTCCACTGGTGGCACTCTAAGATACCAAAGGGGTAATCGGAAGCCGTCATTCGACAATATAATGCCCCAAAAAAAAGGACCAAAAACAATTAAACAAACGTTACAAAGAAAAATATGAAATGAAAACCTCAAAAACATCTTGTGTTTTTATATATATAATAAAAAGGTAGATATGTAATTCAATACTCATGACGAGTTTCGGGAATAAACTTCATCGGGTACGCTCAAAGCATAAAACGTTGACATTTAATTTGAAAGACATACCTTTTCATATGCCAATCGAATATACCAAACCAAACTTCATTAATTTCATTGGTAGTCGATTATCATTGTAAACTGTTTAATATTTAATTCCTTTTATTTAGTTTGTTATTGAAATCCAAATACCTGCATATACGAATTTCTTCGATACCAGAGGCGAGGTCTTCTCTATACAACTGTATGTGACAAAGACTGTCAGCGACGTATGGTAGGTCGGTGGTTTTCTCCGATTACTCTGGTGTCCTTCAACGACAAAACTAACCACCACAATATTAACTGAAATATTATTGAAACTATTGTTAAGCAATCACAATTTCACACAACTAGTTCCAAAACCTAATAGAAACTGAGGCAAAATGGATATCCCCCAAACGCACATATACATGACCGCTCACTTTCCTGACTTGGTAAGGCATTTTAATTTAGAAAAATAGCTGCGTTAAACTAGATTTATTGGTGCAAACCTCCTCCTGAAATATAATAATATTGATATTTTAATTTTGTATTTCTAATATCTTTAGGAGAACCAGTTGATTATACTTTCTGGGGAGTGGGACAACCAGGACTTCTTCATAACCAGGAAGATTGTGTTCTGTTCAAATATTCAGATTCTGGAAAATGGCACGATAATTTGTGTACTAGTTTCCTGTTAATATTTGAAAATTACCCCTGGATTTGCGAGTATAGTAAGTTCCTAAAGTTATTACCAGTAACTGACATATATTTGAACGTGACTTAAAAATGTCAGAATATCAGCGATAAAATGAAAAACATAAATATTCCATACTGTTGGGAACAATTCCTAAAACAAATATCAGAATCGTAGAAACAGACAACATTGATACCTCTAACACATGACCGCTCCCTTTCTTGTCTTGGTACAGGCACTTAAAGAAAATGTGGCGGGGTTAAACTACTAGTACTTTTTTTCAATTTTATAATATCATAGGTGGAGAAATGTCACTTTATAGATATTATTGGTACTCTGTAAGACCACACGGTCAGTGTAATGTGCGTGTCTCGGGTATGGTAGCTTGTGGGTTCGATCACCTGTCAGGTATAGGCAAAGACTGTAAAACAAAACATTAAGCTGTCAACATTAAGGAGCTTGGACTAAGAGTTTCTGGAATGGAGTCAGAATTATGTGTCATAGTGGAGTGTCATAGAAACTGATGTTTATTCGCCTAACACGAAAACATTCCAACTAAGCGTGTTGATCTAATACCATCGTCTCATAAAATAATAAATTCTTCTCACCATGGCATTGCTGCAAAATCGCTCATTTGGCGTAATGCAACAATCACTCGCTCATCCAAGGTAAGGTGGTATTAAATAAGGGTAATAACAAAATTACCAAACTCCGAACAATCTTCGAAAGGGAAAGTCAAAACTCATAAGTATATAAACAGACAAGATCAGTCAACAACCGGAAAACTGTGAAAACCGTAATGACCCTGACTTGGTACAGGCATTTCTAAAGAAATGGTTGGTTGAATCAGATTTTAAAGCGCCAAACCTCCCACTTTCATTACGGCTCAAAGGTTCCGACTGTCACTATAACAGTATTTACAACAATACTGGAACAAAATAGGTAAACTAGTTGTCAAAGCAGTACCAAATTCAGTGAGGAGGGTGGAACATCTATCGTGAACCATCTCCATCAACAACCCCGAGTCACCTGAAGTATTTTAACCACGAAGGTAAATGTCAAAAACACTTTTCCGTCACACATTGATAAAAAAATATGTTTGACATTAAATGAAGACCATAAGTCATTCTTAAAACCGAATGTTACGAGTTCGCTACTGAACCTGTATGCTCCATCATATAATTCATCCCTTAGAAGATTGATTGCTTGATTAATAAAGGACGAAGTCCTTATAACGGTAAGCTGTCCGATTTTTCCTTCTATATTGATAGCCAAATATCTGTTCACCGGAAGTTTAAAAAATAGATAAATTGATAATTTAGAAACGCAAAAGAAATATATTTCAATGAAAAATTCCCAATTCTTTAATTATTTACTCTATGCAAAATCGAAATAAACTTGAAATAAAATTCTAATAAAAAATCTCTTTCTACGAAACTCCCGACGGAAGAGCGCGTACAGTAGGTAAAATGAGCCATAACAAATCGGCTACAAAATTCATTCAAAATAAAAGATAATAGCCTCACCGAACGCAATTACGAACGAAATAAAAAGTATGTCTCTTAATTGTTCCTTCAAAGCATGAATTAAACAAATGCTTTTATAAATAGATACCCCGCTAAATTACTCGTGCTTTGGGAGAAAATTATTCATGCGCAGTTGTTGAATGTTGCAGACGACGGGTTTTCATATTTGTAAACAGAAAACGATCGACAATTGCACTTGGAATCTATCGCTAAAATTCATTGAGGTACGCATATTTTGTTATCTTATGCCTGTAATTGGAAAGAATATGATCTCCTGGTTCTATGCATATGTAGAACACATTGAAATTAAAACAAAAACAGTCAATATAATACATTTTCCTTACCTTGATCTATCTCAAAATGTCAAAATCCGTGATGTACCTTATTCATTGAAGAGTCCAAGGAATTCCGAATGCAAACTGGAACACATTTATGGTATGAATAAAGGAAAGGTTTTTATTTCATGTGTATTATATACAAATGGATATGTGAACGTAAATGAATGAATGCTCTTTCAATTTTAACAGTTGTCATTAAATAATTTACACTAGAAAGGTTATTATCATGTCGTTCGAAATTGTGTCCGGATCTAGGTCACAGAGTGACTAGAACGGAGTCATGAAAATCTGTTTAAAACCCGTAACAATGCATTGAATAATATATGGGCTATGATTCAAAAGGAATATTGGTGTTTAATCTGAAATATGAACATGCAATCAGCTTCATCGATTTGGTCAAATTTTTATTCAAATGTCAATATCATCGAAATTGTTCGTAATTGCGTCCGGTGAGGCTAACGTGTACGGATCATCGTATTATTGAAATTTTAGGACTTCGTCCTTCAAACAGGTTGCCTGTCTCATATTACTTTCTTTAGAGGACTCTGAATGTTTGTTTCAGCACATATGTATCCTCGTGGAGCCAGTAATGACACACCTAAGCAGATAATTGTTTGCTACCGTTTGACGATAGATTGTTGTTTTAAAATTTCTGCATAAAAATAAAGAATTTATTCTTTTCTATCGATTTAATTTGCAATATGATTAATAATTATTTAGTTTTTATGCCATTTTCAACGTTTTCTTGGTACACAGGTAATGTGTTTATATTTTGTTCAGGGACCGGAAATGACGCACTCCTATTCTATTAATATATTATCACTACAGCTTACCTTGCTAATAGAAAAAATGCTTCCATTCGAAACCACTGTCTTTGACGAATGTCCAAAGTTGTAAAATCGAAATAACAACATCCAAATTAACAACTTAAATGTCAAATTCAACAGCACTGTCCATAATGAACGTCCATTTCTTTAGAAAGTTACAGTATGGTGAAATCTATTGATTCAATATTTTAGACATGTTAACATGAAATATTTTAAATACTGATCAGTCAAAAATGTCATAACTGTAATAAAATAATCTTCAGTTCTATTCATTTGTTCTTAATTGCTCCAAAGAAAAGATTTATTTAAACAGTTCTAAATTCCTGTTTGTCATATTTCGTTATATTCATTGAAAATCATATAAGCGATTGTCACACTTTGACAGTGAATATATTTTTAGTACGGAATGCTCACATGACAGTCGAGTGACCTAATATGCCCAATCAGCCCGTCAGTAGACGGAAACTTTTGACAACACTTTGAAGGGTTTTAGGCCAATCGTGGGTCTATTTTAGTAGCAATTATTCTGATTTCCTGAAACGTCATCTTCATCTGAGAAACGGGCTACTGGATCAGGGCTATTAAAAGATTCGCCTTATTCGATCTCTTAAAAAGTTTATATTCCGATACCAAGATCTTGTCGAAATATATTCCGTCTCTGCAGAAAAGATTATAAACGATGGATTTTTATATAGTGAAAATGTATAAAGATAAGATGTCAACAAAAATGTCAAAAATATTGTTTTATCAATGTGTGACGTAAAAGTGTTTTTGACATTTACTTCAGAGTTTGGTGCTGCTTTGAAAACTGTTTTACCCGTTTTGTTCAAGTATTGGTATACATACTGTTATAGTGACAGCCGGAGACTTTGAGCCGTAATGAAAGGGGGAGGTTTGGCGCTTTAAAATCTGATTCAACCCACCATTTCTTTAGAAATACCTGTACCAAGTCAGGGTCATTACGGTTTTTACAGTTTTCCGGTTGTTGACTGATTTTGTCTGTTTATATACTTATGAGTTTTGACTTTCCCTTTGTAAGATTGTTCGGAGTTCGGTAATTTTGTTATTACTCTTAATCAGTAAACGATCTTTTGGACGTAAGGAAAAATGGCGGTTTTATATGGATAACAAAACTAGATGATTTCTAACCTTGTTTATGGGTGATTTCCACATGTTGTGGGATACAACAGCGAACACTGTCGTCAACGTGAAGAAACCTCAAACCTCTGAGGTCATAGGTTTTGTGGTTCATGAATAAAACCCGAATGCTTCTCGGTGTGTCAAAATAGGTACTAGCACGATATGTATACTGTACAATAATTCTGCTCAACAACTTACGAATAATAATTATTAATATGTTTGTTATAATTACTATTTTAGTATATATCCATGTAAAGTACGGGGACCTCGTGGTCGCAATATCATGATAGCTTGATTGACATCTATCTAAGGATATCAGTGTTTATTACCAAATTGTTAGTCAGATTATCATCAGTCATAAGATGTTCTCGGCACTGCATATGTGATCAAATTTGTCCGTGAAATGAGACAGATTGGTAGTTTTCACCGGGTACACCGGTTTATACCAAATAGAAAATATGACATATCTGAAATATCGTTGAAATTGATGGTATAATACCAGTAATCATAACCTGTACAAAAATCAAAGAGAACAAAAGCACGATATTTCATTTCGTATTTCGGTATAAAATATTACACACTCTATTCATTTTGTCTTTTATATTTTTATATTTTTAGAGCAAATATCATTCTCTGTGCCAACTTCCGCCCCTGTCACCCCAACACCATCGGCTGCTGTCAACGTATCATTATTACCTGTAATTGGGTAAAACATGGATACAACAATTCCAAAATAAAAAGGGTCACTGTGATTTAACAAAATATATTATTTTCTACATTGAAATATAATTTCGTTCATTTATTTCCTATAACCACTATTTTACGACTTTTTAATCAAACCATTAGCCATTCTCTTACAAGGGATACGTGGTTCCAACCTGGGGACTGTTTTCCTTTGTCAACTTAGAAAGGATCGGTCGATTTATACGGATAGTCTAGTTTCTAATATACAATTACGGAGCCGTCGTGGTCGTGATCGTATGGTAGTTGGATTTATAGCTACCTATGCAATCAGTACATATCACCACTAAAAATGTGAGTTCGAATCCGCTCATGGCGAGGTGTACTCGATATAACATACAGTGATAAAGTTTGTCAGTGACTTTCGACAGGTCGGTGGTTTTCTCCATTTACTTCGGTATCCTCCATCAATAAAACTGACCGCCACGATATAACTGAAATATTGTTTAAAGTGGCGTTAAAAACTCTCACCTACCACAACCCAGTTAGTCTGGTTTCCTCCACCAACTTACAGAATAGGAGTGGGTTTCATAAGTTGTCTGTTTTCATAGATAAACTTACAAATCAGGAGTTGGTTTCTACAAGGAGTATGGTCGCATTTTATGACCAGCATAATCGCAGTGGGTTTCCTCGGATAGTTTGGTTTCCTTTATGAACTTACAAAATATCAGTGGGGTTCACTTGGTTATTTGGTTTCTTGACAAAAGATCGCTGGTTTGTATAGTTTAGGTTTCTTCTGCAGTTTGCTTGTTTCATCAAATGGTTCGACTTCTGCCATCTGCATACAGGAAATTATTGATTTTATTCACCGGGTAGTCCGGTTTTCAACATCTTAAACTGAGCAATGGTTTTCTCATGGTAGCCTTGGTTCCGCCATCAACAGAGGATCAGTGTTAATTTCCACAGGAAGTCTGGGTTAACTTGTTCTCGCCATGATATAGCTGAAACATTGCTGAATTGGCGTTAAACAACAATCACTCACTCACTCATATCTTGAATTTTTATTGATAATTCTACAAAATTTGATTTCATGTATTAAATGCAATGACTAAAATAAGGGAGATAAATCTCATCAAAAATACCAACAACACTAACACAAGTTTGTCTTTACGATTTTAATACAATGAATAAGTTAGCTTGTATTTATTCAAATTTCCCAACAAATATGCATGTTATTGCGTACAAAATGTACGTGCGCAAGGGAGGGCAATCACTTACTGGCTGAATTGCGAATGTTATTAGTTGTTGCTTTACCAATTATCTTGTTGTTCGTTGGCAAAAAAAATAAGAGTGGTAGTATACAACGAAATACAAAACAGACCTTATCAAAAATACACGGCATTTTCCTTTTTCATGACTTCACTAAATTATTTACAAGACTATCACGACGGGTGACCATTCTGGAGCGCCTGAGTTCATCCCCAATTTTCAGTGGGGTTAGTGTTGTTCCATCTTTAGTTTTATGTGTAGGGCTTTGTAGATCATAGTTTCTCACTTGTCCTTTATATCTTAGCCATTTATTGTCTGTGCTTCTTCTATAAACGCAATAATGCAATACTATATAAATATGCTTTTAATAAAAGCCTGTTATATATTGCGACACTAAATTCAGTACATTCCTGTCCCGAAATACGATTGCTGTTGTGGACATCAATCTAACATAATTTTACATTGAGAAAGTATAAATGTAGATCGTGACGTTATATCAAGTACATTTATAGATTAAATCAGAAATGAATAATATATATATTCAATTACAACGGTGTGCATATAAATTAACTTTTCATTCATCTATAGTGCAAATAGAGCATCAGTTTGTGATATGCATTATGCATTTATGTGCATCCGATTTGTGTTTTATTAGCTGTACGTATCATAAAAGAAACATTTGAATAATAATTAATCAATTTAACCTATCTCTTAAAAATAGGTACAAATTTTATGTATTAATTAAAACATTGTCAAGACAATGACTTAATTTTGTTTTCAATGTTATCTAACATTGTCCAAGATGTTATTAATGTACCTTGTAATACCAAAGGTCATACATGACTTGAATAGACAAAGGTAAAAAGTAGGTAATTAATTAGTCCTCAATTATGTCTTTGTGTTGAAATGTACTTCCTTACTTTTCTTGGACTTTTTCTTTGCTCAGGTAGGTAAGTTTTTCACCTTATTATCGCCATTCCTTATACTGGAGAGAAATCTTAAATAATTAGAAGAATTTGAAGACACCAAAGGGGTAATTAAAATCCTTAAATCGAAGGACAGACAACACAATGACCAAAAGAAAAGGTAAAAAGGGACAAACAATAATCTACAAAACACTGGACAGAAAACTAAAGATCGAGTAACACAAACCCCACTAAAAACCGGGGATGAACAAAAACACATTTTAATGTGAGATAAAAAAAAAACATTGCTCATCAAGATAAAATGTAGAACTGTTTTTCTATTCATTTTCTTTAGTATAAGCACATAAACCTCATTATCATTATTTTTTCTACACAAGTATACATCTATTCCATCACTGGGTCAATTACATCTATTCCATCACTGAGTCAATTACCCCCAAGAGGACACCATCCGCCCTGTAATCAGTTTGTATGCACTGACATGATTTATGAGACATAGTTACAGTTGGTAAATAATGAAATTTTGATTGTAACTAGGACTCCTCTCCCTCAGACATAGGTAAGCTTTTCTTTCATGTCTTCACGCTTTGATTTTCTTGATTGATCCCAAAGATAAGACTTCCAAATTATTGGTTTTCCAATCTTATGACGTTCAGTGTACATAAATAATGTTATTATTATACAAACGTGTTTAAACAAATCTTAAAAAATATCTTCATATTTTGGGCTCAGAGACGCGGTCCAATTTAGGCAGAGTATTGTCGATTTCAAGCATATCTTGCTTTACAATTCTTACTTTTTCTGGTTTGCCATATTCGTTCAATTGTTGCTGTTTTTGAAATATTGCGGGAACTTTTGTACTAATTCTACTCTGATTCAAGTCTCTGTGATTTCTAGGAGGAGTTGGATTTTTGCATCTCCAGTTTTTCTTTGGGATTAAATCTAATTCTTCACTATCTTTCGACGCTTGCTTTCTCATTGATTTCAACTCGCCTTGCTTTGGAATTGTTGCTGTTTCTGAAATATCGCTGGCTGTTTTGTACTCATTCCAAAGTCTAGTATTTATTGGAGAGTTTGGTGTTTGCTCCAGTAGTTCTTTTTTTTGCAGTAAATCACCTCTATCTTCAAGGAATCCTCAACTTGATTTTAATGGATATTCATTATTATCAGTACCATTACTCACTCTTTCCGTCGTCTTCTTTCTCTCTTTAGTTAGTTTCTCCATGTTTCCCTGTTTCATCTTTGATATGCGTCAACGGAACCCAAGATGCGGTGTACATTATGATGTCACTTAAATTGTGAACTTATTAAAGGACTGCAGTTCGTTGTCCGATTTCTTAAAAAGTATTGGGCACGAAGGAAAGTGGACCCGGTCTCTGCATAATTATTTTTTATAATCATGTTCATATATACTCTATGATAAACTATAATTGATATTTTTTGTTGATATTGATATATATTGCTGTTGTCTTTTCTATTGAAACATAAATGTACAATGTTTTGCTTTGCTTCTTAAATTTTTGCCTAGACCCCTTTTCCACTCGGCTCATTCGCCACTAGCAAATAAATAACAATCAATTATATACTTTGACGTACTATTATATTCTTTTTAGAGAGGATGCATATATTCTGCGTTCATTATTCTTTGATAGTGTTAAAAGTACAAATAAACTGGAACAAAAGAAAATAGATTAGGAAACAGAAGGCATTTAAAGTACTTAAAGTTAGCCGTGTTAATATTCGTAGATAAGACTAATATTGAAGACCTGTAACAAGGAACTGTTATAAATTTCTGTCTAGACTCCTTGAACCCCAAAACGTCATCTGAACATCTGTAGGGCCCTTTTTCATTAGAATTTGGACAAGTGTTCGCTTTATATGTAGCTTTTCAGCATTAAACATGGAAATGTACGAACTCTTAATTTTTTTGAAAGTTTAAGATCTTCAAACACCTGTATATATCATACAAAAAAGTAACAGTTAATGTGTTTCTGTCATACTTCTCATTTTTTTTCTGTGTTCAAAATTTTCTGTGTTTTCTAACATGATTCAAGATTGTTGGACCTCTGTATTTTAATTCCTTATGTCTCTGTATACTGTAACCATAGCTAATAAGGGTAATAACAAAATTACCGAACTCCGAACAATCTTACAAAGGGAAAGTCAAAACTCATAATTATATAAACAGACAAAATCAGTCAACAACCGGAAAACTGTGAAAACCGTAATGACCCTGACTTGGTACAGGCATTTCTAAAGAAATGGTGGGTTGAATCAGATTTTAAGGCGCCAAACCTCCCGCTCTCATTACGGTTCAAAGGTTCCGGCTGTCACTGTAACAGTATTTAAATACAGGAACAAAATAGGTAAAATAGTTGTCAAAGCAGTACCATATTCGGTGACGTAAATGTCAAAAAAAAAATTACGTCACGCATTGACAAAAAAAATTATCCTTGACATTTTTGACTTCTTTATCTTTATACATTTTCACTATATGAAAATGCATCGCTTATAATTTTTTCTGCAGAGACGGTATATATTTCGACAAGATCTTGGTATCGAAATATAAACTTTTTAAGAGATCGAATAAGGCGAATCTTTTTATAGCCCTGGTCCAGTAGCCTGTTTCTCAGATGAAGATGACGTTTCAGGAAATCAGAATAATTGCTACTGGCCCTTGCATAGCGAATCAATTGCGAGATGTAAACACCCTATGCAGGAGAAGCTGGTATATTGCTGCACATGTTTGCAAAATTTATGATTTTAAAATTGAAGTCGTCCCGCTTATCATAAATTTTAGTACTGAGTTGACCACTGTCGTCAAATTCGAGGTATAAGTCCAAAAATGATGCGGACGAAGCTGTATCGGTGGTCTCTTTAACTTCCAGCTCTGGAGGATATATCAATGGAAGAAATTCTGCAAATCTAGAATTATTGATAGATAAAACGTCATCAATATACCTGTATGTGAAATTAAAGGCTCTAGCCTTATGAATCTTCTTATCTTTTACAAGCTTTTGAAGAAACTCCGACTCATATGAGTATAAAAATAAATTGGCTAGAACAGGGGCACAATTCGTACCCATTGGTATGCCGACGACCTGCTGAAAGAGTGTCCCTCCAAAGGAAACAAATATGTTATCGATGAGGAACTCCAGCATACTGATCACTTGTTTCTCAGAGTAGCATGTTTTACCTTTTTGAATTTTGTTTGAAAAATATGTGGAATTGTAGCCTAACACAACAAATTTTGAACCATAGTTTCTATGACTAAAAGCTTTATGAATTGTTTCTTTTAAGCGGGTTTTTAATTTGTCATGCGGTAGGGTGGTATATAGAGTTGAAAAATCAAAAGTTTTGATGGAGGATACCTGAGAGAAAGATCTTGATTTCAGGTTATCCAAAAGATCTTTAGAGTTTTTCAAAATCCACATGTGATTTATGCCACTACGCGAGTAAACAGTTTCACAATATTTCTGTTGTCCCTCTTTTACTGCAGACAGAATCTTTGTCAGGTGAGTAGACAATTCTTTCGTCGAACAAGTTGATGATCCCGCTATGTATCTTTCTTTGAATGGTGTCTTATGGAGTTTAGGTATCCAATATAAATAGGGTAAATCCTCAGACTCTTTACCAGAGGGAATGTTTAAAGAGGTCATGAATGATCTGTGGTTAGCTAGGATTTCATCTTTGTCGAACGAAGTTGGTTTGTATGTGGTATTACTAGAGGTGTTGCTATTTATGCCTAATTCCTTGGTTAGGCATTCGAAGTAATATGATTTACATACAAACACGATATTGTTGGAAGCCCTGTCCGCAGGAACGATAACATATTTGTCATGAAGAGAGGAAGGACACTTAACAACTTCTTGGTCTTTAAATACAGACTTAGGTCGACTATTAACACAATTTTTGAGTTTGTGAATCCGACCTTGTACTAGAGACCTAATTGTTCTAACCCAGTCTGACAAGGACTCTAACTCAGGATCTTGGTCTACTTCTCTCTTTATCCACCTTCTGGCATAATCTTCAACAGCATCCATAATTATTTTGAAATTATGTTTTCAATTGATGTGTTGAGGTTCTCTGAATTTAGGACCATGAGAAATCACCCTTCGGAGACTCATGTTTAATGATATTCAGATCACCAGTGATTACATGTCCAGATGAGTTGTATTGAAAAGGAGAGTGGGAGCAGTCACAAGTCAGAGGGTTCTTAAGGTACTCTTCTATGTTAATATCTTGCAACGCTTCTTTGTAGTTGAAAATTTTACGGCCAGTGCTGTTAGTGTAGCTATAGGAGACAATGGGAACAGATTGATTTTTGAAATATGGTGGAATTTCTTTTACGACCTCTTTTCTATTAAGAATGTTGCTGATGTTAATAACATCGATTCCTTTGTTAGCAAACGGAATATGGAGGAATTTTCTGTTGTTATCATGAAGAGGTTCAGATCGAACTGGTTTAAAAAGACGAAAGGACGCCACGTCACATATAATATTAGACAATCTGTACTTAGGAGAAATGAATACAAGTTATTAATATTTTATGAAGTTCAGTAATCGTAGGAGGCAAAAAATCTATCCCTACCCCTAATAAAATTGCGTAAAAACCGAGATTTTTCACCTTTTGTTTTGAATAGACAAAATATTACACAACTTTGATGATATTTTTATATTGAATTTATCAAAACTATTGCATTTACGAAAAATTAAACGCATTACATCATCAAAAAATATGCTTTGTAGTGTAGTTTGCAGAAAAAAAATGGAATATTATGATTTTTGCCGATTTTAGCTCTATTCAGCACAAAGCGCGTAATATTTTTTTTATAGTATAAATTGACAACAAAATTATGCATCTGTCGTGTGAAGTTATGTTATGGAGACATCATAAAATATAATTTGTTCTAGTACCACCCTGCATAGGGCTTCTAGCGGCAAAATATTACCCCTTACCCTGCCGAAAATCGCATAATATTTTCTCATCAGTATTAGTCCGTGAGCTAGCATAACCTCCCCCTCTCCCCCCCCCCTCCCCTCCTTCCCAGCTCCCCCCGTGCACCCCACCTTCCATGCTAATCTATTTTTTTAATATATCCTCTTAAAGAAAAAACATGTTAACATTGAACATTTTGGGACGAACTTGGCGTTTGAGGCTAATACTTACACCCTGTCGCAGCTTTATAAGGGTTTTTTGTTGTTTTTTTTGTCTTTGCGAGCATTAAATGTATACTAAACAGTCTTGAAAGTATATCAATATGGTATCAAATGAAAACTTATTGTACTACCTTTCAATTGAATAAAAGATATATACACTTTGTGGCTATCAAATATTTGTCAAACGTGAAAAACCTACCCCTCTCCATTCCTGAAATGAAAAAAAATACATTGTTTCCCTTAAAAGTATTTCGTACTAAACTGCGATCTTTTTTATACTAAGCCAAATAAATATATCACATTTAATAAATCAAGCATTTAGTAATCCTTTATGAAGTGATTTTTGCGGTCAAAATACGTGAAAAATGGGATCTTTCAATTTTGCAGATTTTCACAGGATTCTTCATTATATCTTAACTTTACTAATAAAATATAGTAGGGTAGCAGGGTATCGATTTTTGCTGATTTGCCTTAATAGTATGACACACGGCTAAATTATATATTTTTGGAAAGAACAGAATGTGACTCATCGAAATGTCGATGTCGTCGTTATCTAGTGTGGTCACGTTATGAGATAATTTGGGTCAAAGGTCAAACCCGTATTTAAAAAAAAAAAAAATTCAGACTTTAGCAATATCTTTTTTGAGCACATTTTTCGTTATTTTTATACAAAAAACAGCAGAAGTGGTTGAGAAATGATCAAGGTCTATAACCCCATATAATTTTACGGGTGTCAAGCTTAAGGTACCGTAACCGCGGAAAGGTAAAAAAATCATTATTTTTCACTACTAAAAGTTAGGAGTGACATTGACCTTCTTCTTTATCGGTGTTTGATTATTTTATGTTTGAATCGTATACAATATATGCTGAAATTATTTTTTAAAGCATAGCATTCCCCTTTCCTGAACTCATTTGTATCACGAGATGCAAGTGTTTGCCTTATAGAAAGAGTTTAAACAAAGAAGACTACATCAAGTACTGAACAAGCAGTGAACGAAAAATTCAATCTCTAGCGGGAAACTTAGTTGATAAACATTGGATGAAAATAATTTAATGGAAAATAATTCCATGGAACCGGAATGTGTGATATTAAAGTATTAAACAATAAATGTAAAATGGGAGGGGGGAGGTGACGTTGGTCCACAATGTTTTGTAAAAGATGTGTTATGAGTGGTAAATCTGGTTTGTAAGAAGGAGAACTCGGTCTCTTGTTGGTTTAAAACCCACCAACCACGTCAAGGTCAGAGACCAATTGGCAGGTTTTTTGTTTTGTTTTATTAGGTTGGTTGTTTTTTTTTTTTTTGTTTTTTTTTTTTTTTAACAGATTTAAAGACTTCACTTAACAATTTAATTCCTGTACATCTAACTGTAATAAGTCCACATCATCGTCGTCTATGCTTTTATTTCTGGACATTTGTGTGTTCGAATTACGACATATTTCACCTGCTTGGCACGGACAAAGGTCGATGCAAGACAAACCTTGCTCAAAACACACAACCACTTGAACAGACTGCTTTACCTTTACAAGTGCAAATAAGATCTTGTAAAAAGTCAGATGACATTTGTCCTTGAAAGTAGACAGGAAGGAGTGATCCGTCTTTTTTCCCAACCAAACTGCAAAGGACTCTTAGGAGGTACCAGGGGTACGAGTGAGCAAATACTTAGTTATGCACCCAGAGTGATACACCGCCTTGTCTATAAAAGTTGCATTACTCAATAACCCAGACATTTTATAGTCATTCTGTCCTTTTGCTGCGTCTTTCACATTTTGAATGCGTTTGGCAGTTTTGATTTTGGAGTTTTCTGTCTTTTCTAAAAGTCTGTTTTCCTCAGAATATGCACAGTGCAATGTCTAGACGTGTCATCGGTTTGTTCGTTCAACAAAGGAATCTGTGATGTGTCTGGTTTATGATCAGAGCCCGCCGACTCAACCTTGAAGAAACCGCAATTTCGTCTACTTGTGTACGTCTTATAGCAAGACCTGTGGTACATCATACTTGTATAATCACTCCTAAGATTATCAATATCAGAAACAGAATGTACTACTCTAAAAAACACACTTGCTTCCATTGCTTCTATGAGGCTATTTTTACTAACATTTCTCATTTTAATAAGTAGCTCAGGGGTAGAGACCTGGCATATAATACATTTGTCTCATTCAACTTCATTCCTACTTTTTTTAGGACTAGAAGGGCAAAGCTTAAACGGGCTGCCAAATTGTGACATTTCCCGGATCAAAAACGTGTCCTACGAACTTGTTCTGTAAACTACAAATTAGTGTTCACGAAAGTACAAAGATAGCGTAATTTAACTACATAGTTGTTCGCTCATTGTATTGAGATAAGTTTATTCTACTAAAAGACACAATGTTAAATATACTGTTTCAGCACAAATCGAATACCGACACGTGGTAATCCGTGTTTGCCACAGGCTAAATTTGATCAGATTTCACATCTCTTTAATCGCTAATTTCTATTGAATGATAACTTTAAAAATATTGATTTGGTACACATGTGTACAAAGTAATGATGTATTTACTTCTATTTAAAATATTCTAGAATTCCTTCGGAACATTATTCTATACTTGAAAATAGGGTAACATTTTGGTAATATGTAGATACGGGAAAACTTCAAAAAAACAACAAATAAAAAGGTGTTAAGTTTCCCGTTCTTAGTTTTAATGATATAATTAGCATATTGTCTTTGTGTCAAGCACTTTGATTTGATAACTTACAAGTCGTGATGTTCATTTTATTCGTGTTGAAATTTTGTTGTAAAATGTACAGTTAGAGGGTGCCTTCAGAAAACGTAAAAAATAAGAAAATGTGACCACGGTAGGTTACAACCACATAAATAAATAAAAACTACAATAATTTTTACGTCAAAATATGAAAAAATTAGCCGTGTGTCATACTATTAACCCAAACTCGAAAACTAGCGGCCTGTTTAAGCACCCACTACCCTACTAATAAAGGATACCGCATCATAATGACGGTTGATTTTTGTATCTGGGTACTATAACAATGTAAAAAGGGAATAATTATGTTCTGATTACTGATTAACAAAAATTAGCAAATTATTAGCCTATCTCTCTAAGCAACACGTAAAATTTGATGATACTCGGTTTATTTCCTTAGAAACGTGGTCGGGCAGGGTGAAATTATTATTTGCCCTGTAAGATCTTTCAATTCTTTATTTAAACAAATAATATGAACATCATCTAAGAGGGTTTAAATTCTACCAATGTCAGAAAACATGAAAAATGGGTAATTTCTGATTTTCAGAATTTCTACAGAATATTCCTTATTGGCCAGGTTAAGCTGCTTTATGTGATTTTTTGTCCAATCAGTATAGTTTTATCTGAATGCTGAATGTATTGGCATTTATTTTAAGAACCATTAACCCTCATATATGCATATTATGATGCCCATTTTAGCCAAATTCTACCCCTTCCTCTACTTGATAACTGGGACATGATATACTCAATATTTCCATGTTTCAGTTTCATTCTTCAACAAATGACCTGAGCAATGAGTATTGCAAACGGCCAAACAGTATTGAAAATTGGCGTAACAGTATGTACTTAATAACTGCACGCGGGGTCAATAGTGAGATCTATTTTCCCAAAGGGTAGATTATTGACCGGGACGAATGAACTAGTGACCGACGCGAAGCGGAGGTCACTAGTTTATCCGTCCCGGTCAATGGTCTACCCCGAGGGAAAATAGAGCTCGTTATTGATCAAGCGTGTAGTTATTAAGTACTTTATTACACCGACTTAAACAGGGGAGAGGGTAAACCATTTACTGCAATTCCGGTACTATGCTGTATTTTATATTTGTGATTTTATGCTATTTCTTCTCTTTTGTATACCGTAAGCATCAGGATGAAGAACAACAATGAAAGCGCTACTTCCTTGCTATTTGTTTCACTGTATATAGATTGGAATTTTATCTCATATACATTTACTTTTTCTTCTTCTCTTTTGTCATCAATTAATTTTGTTCCGAGTTCCGAGAGATATAAGTTACAAAAACGTTTCTTTTTGTGATTATTCGAAAAAAAACAATCAAACAATGTTTCTATAATGTATTTATAACATTGTGATAATGTATTTTCGTGTATTAAAGCTTACCGTAATCTTGTCTATTTTTCAATAGTTTTTTGTAATAAAAAAAATGGAATGCGGCGTAATATGACGTCATTGATGACGTCCGTGCACTAGTTCCAGGATTAGTGCACTGTAAGGCATGGATTTCATTCAAATGAGTGCATTAGCTTAAAATAGAACTAAATCATGTGGTATCAATTCTAATTTTTCATTGGTTCTTAATATAAGAGTGTGTAATAATTCTCACTAGTCTTCCTCTTCACCATCAATCAACGAGTATAAAACATCGTCGAATTCATCATCACTTTCATCGCTTTCTGTCAAACCTGCAATATTTTCCTCGACTAAAACGTCGGCGAGTTGTGGAATGAAATCAACAGACACCCATTTTGGTTCAATCATCCCATCAACACACTGCCAACCATTGTCATGAGTAGGCTCCGGATATACTGGTTTTGCAATATGGGCTCTTTTCCAAATTCCTACCTGATAGTTACCTCTTTTCAGATGTTCTCTCAGACAGTTTCTGTCAATATTTTTTGAGGCATCAAACGTTTCATCCGTTGAACAGCACTTTCGTCTGATTTTATTATAGCGCAAATCATTCACACAGGAGATCTCTTTACAGCCATATAACAAACAGGTAAAAGCCTCCATTTGCAGAAACAAATCCTCTGAAATTGCCAGGAATCTCCAATTTGTGCAAGAGCACTTTGAAATTGGGGTGACTTTTGTAATGTCTTAATTGCCTTGACTTTACCAATCCCCTTAAATGCGTTCGTTGTATCACAGCGTGTGAACGCGTGCAGGCCTAAAAGTGCTGTACACAGTTCCTGCTGGTACTGCTGTGCTAATTTGGTGATATCTATCAACCTTTTCTTGTTTCCAGTTCCAGTATCAAAGAGAATTGTCACTTCTTGTAATTCCAACTCGTAGTGAAGGAGGATAAAGAATATATCGGTATCCGGACTACGAATTATAATATTTCTGTATCCTTGTTGTTTTCCATAGAAACAATAAAGAACAACTCATGAATCAGTTTCGTCCTGTGTCGATTCAATTGATTTAATTTCTGTGCAACATACGCTGGTACCATCATAACTTGTAATATGAAAGGCATGCCCATCAGAAACGGTTACTACGTTCTTGCCCAACAGCTTAGGGGTGAAATTATCCGTGCTCCAAACACGGCAAAGAAGTTCAATGAGCTGCTTTTTGTTTTCTTCATTGGCAAGGAAGGTTGGAACTTCCAGTCTGGTGGCTTTTTTCGTATTTTCACCAGTAACAATCAGTTGTTCACTGCAACCTCTGCGCTTTCGTTCCAACGTTTGATGCCTCAAAAAATATTGATCTAGGTGCATTGCCTCCATGCAGAAGCTGTCTGAGCGAACATCTGAAAAGAGTTAACTCTCAGTTGGAATTTGGAAAAGAGCCCATATTGCAAAACCAGTATATCTGGAGCCTACTCATGACAATGGTTGGAAGTGTGTTGATGGGATAATTTAACCAAAATGGGTGTCTGGTGATTTCATTCCACAACAACTCGCCGACGTTTTAGTCGAGGTAAATAGTGCAGGTTTGACAGAAAGCGATGAAAGTGATGATGAATTCGACAATGTTTTATACTCGTTGGTTGATGGTGAAGAGGAAGACTAGTGAGAACTGTTTCGCCAATTTTCAATACTGTTTGGACATTTGCAATACTCATCCTTCAGGTCATTTGTTGAAGAATGAAGCTGAAATATTGAGTATATCATGTATATTTGTCCCAGTTTTCAAGTAGAGGAAGGGGTAGAATTTGGTTAAAATGGGCATCATAATATGCATATATGTGGGTTAATGGTTTTTAAAATAAATGCCAATACATTCAGCATTCAGATAAAACTATATTGATTGGACAAAAATTCCCATAAAGCAGCTTAACCTGGCCAATAAGGGATATTCTATATAATTTCTGAAAATCAGAAATGACCCATTTTTCATGTTTTCTGACATTGTTAGAATTTAGGCCCTCTTAGATGATGTTCATATTATTTGCTTAAATAAAGAATTGAAAGATTTTACAGGGCAAATAAAATTGTTACCCTGTCCGACCATGTTTCTAAGGAAATAAACCGAGTTTCATCAAATATTACGTGTTTTTAGAGGGGTAGGGATAATATTTTGCTATTTTTTTGTTAATCAGTAGGTAGAAGGAACATAACTATTCCCTTTTTACATTGTTATAGTACACAGATACAAAAATCAACCGTCATTATGATGCGGTATCCTTTATTTTATTAGTAAAATTAAGATATATGCAGAATTCTGTGAAAATCGGCAAAATTGAAAAGATCCCATATTTCAAGTATTTTGACCACAAAGATCACTTCATAAAGGATTACTAGTGCTTGGTTTATTAAATGTGATATATCTGTTTGGCATAGTATAAAAAAAATCGCAGTTTAGTACGAAATATTTTTTTTATCTAAACTTTTAAGGGAAAAAATTAGTTTTTTTTTTCATTTCATGAAGGGGGAGGGGTAGGTATTTGCACGTCTGACAAACTTTGATAGCCACAAAGTGTATATATATTGTATTCAATTGAAAAGTAATACTATAAGCTTTCATTTGATACCATATTGATATACTTTCAAGACTGTTTAGTATACATTTAATGCTCGCAAAGACAAAAATTGAACAAATCAAAAAATCCTCAAAAAGCTGCGACAGGGTGTAAATATTAGCCTCAAACGGCAAGTTCGTCCCAAAATTTGCAATGTTAACGTGTTATTTCTTCAAGAGGATACATAGGAGGAGTTAAAAAAAATGTTAACATGGAAGGTGGGGGAGGGGTGCAGGGGGGGGGGGGTTATGCTAACCCACGGAATACTGTGCTAGGTGGAAAAATCAGCCCTTGACATCAACATCTGGAAATACTCTTAGGACAGCATTCCATGAGAATGCCTCGTAATCTCGTAAGTGTTGACTTTAATTGCAGAAGTTGCTGAAACATCTCGAAGTATGTGTTTTCAATCTTGTTTGGTAGTAAAGCGTAAACACATGGCATTATGTTGTTATCTACCAAAGCATGGATGGTGAATACTTAGTAAAACAAAAGTTTAGGAGCAACTTTAAATGTACATCAGCAAACCAATGACCAATAGTGGAAAGAGCCCTCAAGTTGGTTTCAGTTGAGTAGATCGGTATACGGTTATGCCTGTCTATACCACTGTCAAATAGAAGGAAAGACTTACTACTATGGGCGACCTGGTATTGCTGATGGTGGTATTGATAGTGGGTAGCCAGCATTCTTTTGATGGTGTCTAGGCTGCACGTCTTATGTGTCTGACAGATGGTTGTTGAGACGCAGTATACTCTGACACATTGGATACAGCAGTATTGATTATTTGTCGTGTTGTTTCTTGTATTTCTGTTGCTCTACGTTTGATAGCTGATGTAACATCTTTGCGTGTTGGGTCTGGTCTATGGGTGCAGTATTGATTATTTGTCGTGTTGTTTCTTGTATTTCTGTTGCTCTACGTTTGATAGCTGATGTAACATCTTTGCGTGTTGGGTCTGGTTCATGGGTATGCCCATTTAGCTCATCTCCCCAGGTTTTAGCTCTAGTTGGATCCCTTTCCCGACGCCTTTTTGTGTTTTAAGCCAATCATTTTGATCCAACTAATTCTACTTGATCCAAAGATTACTCCTCTGAAGTTTAATGAGATTTTATTCAGCAGTTAAAATGTTTGGATCGCTTTTATATTTGATTGGTTATCGATCTAAGACGTTAAATGTTTATATTGTGTAAATGTATATTTTGGAATAATAATAGATTTTTAAAAGATTTTAACAGTTACGAATCGCATTGCCTATGTTCATCACTATCGGTTTCATTATTTCATTATTTACAAGTTAAACCAAAATACGTATTTACTGCAAAAAAAACATATCATTAACATGTCGTAATATATCAGATATAAATAATTGTCATGTCATATTTAAGTGCAACTTTACAACGCTGTCAGCCTATACTGCACACAAGCTTGTATATAAATAAATGTTACTTTGCACTTTGCTACCTACATAAATTCTTATCCTAAAATGTTTTGAATTTTTTAGTGGCAGTTTTTGGATGATACATAATGTTTTATTTTAAATGGAAAACGTATGTTTACATTTTTTAGCCAATATAAAGGATTGTACTATTAAAATGCATTGTTACGTATATTTAACTGTTCGGATATGACAGGTTACACAAAAATTTCCAGATGTGCATATCTGTAATGCAATTTTTAGTGTTCATAGACACAAAACAATTAGCAAATCAAACTACACAATTGTTATAAATACTGTTATAGTGACAACCGGAACCTTTGAGCCGTAATGAAATCGGGAGGTTTGGCGCTTTAAAATCTGATTCAACCCACCATTTCTTTAGAAATGCCTGTACCAAGTCAGGGTCATTACGGTTTTCACAGTTTTCCGGTTGTTGACTGATTTTGTCTGTTTATATACTTATGAGTTTTGACTTTCCCTATTAGGGAAGATTGTTCGGAGTTCGATAATTTTGTTATTACCCTTATTCACAATCGTTAGAGAAAACCGAAGACGCAATGAAGAATGGACAATCCAGGCAAACATGTCAACATTGGCCACAGAAGACACAATGAAGACAAACAAAGCAAAAGAAAAACACAATACAATACAAAAACTATGAAAACGTACCGCACACTATGTATGGTTGTGCATTGTTTTCAATGGTATTGTGCCTAATCGTCAATGTGGCTGCAAATAAAAAGAAATGCGTATCTTTCGTAAAAATATACTTTCAATCTTCATTTCTTTGTTGTAAAATTCTCCTGCTTACTGCTCAAATATTATTTTGATCACAAATACCGTAGAGGTTTGTTGCACGTTGGTATTCACATCTTTCATCATAATATCTGTTTTTAAGATAAGAAAACTCTTTTTTGGTTGTTAGTGCATTGATTATTGTTTATGTCAAATGAGTAATATGTCAGCTCTATTTAAATTACAAACAATACATCTTTATGGTAGAAAGTAGACAATTAGGATTGGCATATGAACTTATGCTTTGATTGCCACAAGAATCATGGGAGTTGATATTTAGGATCGAGAAAGTTTGCTTTGTTAATGGGTCACCAACAGCGACTCCTACTCCTCACAAACTGTTGATCATTAGAGAGAGGCTGCTGCGGAATACCCATTGTAATCATGAATGTGTGAGTGATTGTTGCTTAACGATAATGATGTCCTCCTTGTACTAGACCAACACGCTCAGTTCGATTTTTATAGTGCTAGCTGACTGAAATAACAGTTTACAGGTAGACATGTCGTTTTACTCGGACACATTATCCCGATTCCGAGCAAATCAGTCTTTGAAATTCCTGCTAAATATTGCGTGCTTATCAACCCACAATCTCTCCATGCAAGGTGAGCACAGATGCGGTAATTGTACAAGAAAGACACACGACATTCTCCATGCACTAGACATTCATTTACCTGCCGTCGCTATGTACGTCATTTTGAGCGGTTCCACCTTCAATAAAATATGTACTATTTTTATACTCTGGGGTGCCCGTGGGTTTTTATTTAACCATATCATTCACTACGTTTTTTTACATATTACCAATATCTCTCATTCATACTATTTTTATTTCAGCAATTGCTACAAGCCCATCTGCTAAGAATATTGTGGACTCCCAAGAAGACGTTTTTAAAATAACTCGATTTCATAATAACATTCCACTCATAGAGTCACATGGACGATTATTTGTCCCGTTTGTAATACGGTCACGATTTCCTTCAGCTTTTTCGTCAACTCGTCTAGCAAAACATTTGCGAAAATATGTTCAAACACTGTTCAGCAAGTACTATCCTGACAATGAAACACATAGCAAGACAAACATGACTAAAGATGACAATATAACGTTCATAAATTCAAATTTGACACCTCGAACTATTTATAGCACAAGTAAAGATTACATGACATATGAAGTTTCATTAAATCATTCGGATGTCAAAGGTATACCTGTAACATTACCACAAACCGCCAACAAAATGGCGGCAGAATTAGTGATGGGAATACCAGTTGACTTAAATATCAGTGATTTGACCAATCAAAACATCTCAAATATTAATCTTAATAGCAGACGACAGGATAATCTTACGACCAAAAACGTTTTTAATTTGAACCATAAATTCCATAGGAAAAACGGAGACGGGAAACACAGTCAAAATACAACTGTGACTGTAATATGGGCAGGAGGACGGTATAATGTTTTAGGACGTAATAAGCCAAATGTTGTGAGCAATTCCATTGTTTTCACTGCTCCGGGTCACAGGGATTCTTTAAAGTCAAATAACCACGTGTCAGAACAGTATAGAGCGACCAAACAGGAACAACGAAATATTTGGACAAATAAAAATATTATACAAGAAAATCGTGTTTTATCTAATGAAGGATTACTAAGAAATAATCGTGGTTTTGAAATGATCGGTATTACGCACCACACAGGTATTGATGACGTACTTCGCATTACTAAAAATCATAATGGAAGGAAGCTAATGCTTGCGTCAATACTGGGATTAAATATGCAAGACGCAAATGGTAAACATACACAAAAACTTGTTGAGAGAACAATATGGGATGGCAAAGACAACTTTGTAGTATGGCAAATACCAGTATACGTAAACAATAAGACAGACAGTATAAAATGGCGGCAGAAAGGACGAACTCATAAACATAAAACGAGGAGTTTAATTGGGAATGTTCGAACGATAAACACGCATGCCGAACCATCAAAGTTAAAAATAAAAATACAGAAAAAATACAAGCGTACACAAATTCCTGTAAAAATGCATATTGATAGAAAGAGCAAGTCAACAAACACTGATAAATGGAAGAAACTGTTACAAAACACACAAAAACAAAGCAACGAAAATTCGCGAAAACCGATCAACGAAAACTCTCGAAAGCAAATCAACGAGAAACGCAGTGGCATGCGTTCACATGATTTTAACGATAGAACTACCAATGATTTAATCAAAGTAAATAGCAATAAGCCACACCCAAAACGGAACATTAGCGATAAACAAAGGAATGTGGAAAAAAGTCGCAAATATACAATAAAATCAAAACCAATTGCAAAAAATAAAGTTCCTGAAAAGACAGCGTCATCGTTTGTCAGTTACACAAATAGTTTCGATGCTGATACGTCGACTGTTAATCATTTATATCGGACTCTAAATAATTTTTCTGTTAAGACTGATGACATGGATTTAGTTAAGCCAAAATTAGAAATGGACATTAATAGAAACATTCATAAGAAAAATCAAAATGTGACCTCAAGTCAAGACAGTCATACGACTAACTTTGACAAAGAGTTAAAAAGACGGAAAACAGTAAATAGAAGGAAGAGCAGCAAAATCTTCCATGATTTACTGAATGACAAAATATATAGCCCTCACCCACGTACTAATGACGGAGAACACTTTCTAAAAATAGACAAACATTCTGCTCCATCAAATTCATCGAATGATTTAACTAAAGGACCGTTTGAGAAATTGAAAACGAGACTGCACGACTTAATGAATCTGAATGATACAGATCTTAAATTAAAGAACAATGTGGTTCAGCACAGACGTGTTGATTCTACCGGAAGTAATAGAAACATCGGCTTCTCAAATAAAGGCACAGTTTTGTTTCATAATCTAGTAGACACGGAAGGTAAAAAGATTAAACACAATTCTTCAACATTTACTGATGAATTAAGAAGAAATAAAGCAGCTTCTAATATTAAGAGAAATATCAGTAAGGAGAGATCTAGCTTGAATGGAATTCCGAAAACGTTTTCATCGACTTTAAAAACTGACAAAGCAGATAAAAACACTTCAAACATACCAAGATATAAAGCTAAGAGAAAAACATTTCATGGAAGAAAAGGTTCATCCTTCAATGAAATACATCACAACAATCATATTCGTATTTCTAAAGAACGGGAAAACGTTAACAATAACAAAATGCACTACAATGATAAAACATTGCGCCATGCTCAACGTAAATTGCCAACCGAATTATCGAAAAAAGGAAAAAAAAGCGACATACAAAATAGATTTACAGCGAAAAGGATACCATCAATAAGTATGACCGATTCTAATAATTTGAGTAGTGTTCAAAATAAGGATTCTAAAAGACTGACTCATAGTAAGGGGTCAACGATCAAAATGGGATTACGAACAAATAAGTTTTCAAAAGACAGCCGAACATCTAAAAATAAAAAGAGAAGATTATTGTCAAAAATTATGATGAACACAGAAATACCTGCCAATGGAAATCATGGTGTAGTGTCTATCAATAAGAAGGAGGGTAAGCAATCTCTACATTCTCGTACAGAAAACCGTATAAACAAAAAACGTAAAAGCGATAATGGTAGGAAAAGATTATATATGGAAGACAACATTAAAGGAGAGATACAGAGATCAAAGGTTAAAAATGCATCAAAATTGTCTACCCATAATCCTACTGTTATGCAAAGCAGTTCTCCAATATCGAATCATATTACTGGGAGAATAAGGAAAATACATGCAAGAACAAAAATATTACTAAATAACCATGCAACAGAACGTTTTCAAAAATTCAGAAATGAAATAAGTGTTGATGGTAGAGAAGAAACAATGCAGGTAAATAAATCAGAACTAAATCATAAGTCAGAACCAACGAATACTGCACATAATGAAATTGGAAAAACAAAATCGCATTCCAATAGAATGAAAAAAGATTCAGTCATTGAAGAAGTAATACCACCGCCGATAATAATACCGCAAAATACGAACCTATTTGCACCATTTTCAAATAGAGGACAAATCCTGAAAGAACAAGTTGCTTTTCCATTAAAACTACCTAATAAAATTAGTCAACTGGTGCCTCCGATAATAATACCTCCAAAGACAGAAGTGTTTACACCGCTTTCAAATAGTGAACAAGGCGGCAAAGAACAAGTTGTTCATTCAATAAATCAGCCAAGAAAGTTTAATCAGCTGATGACACCGATAATAATACCAGTAACTATGGATACTTTAATGACATCGACAATTACTCCAGGTAAAGCAGCAATCCCAATAATCAGTCAAAAACGGTCGGGATTGTTGGCAATTAAACCAGCCTCTCATACAACCACAATGGACGGTCCAATAAGGTCGGGATTGTTAGACCAGTTATTACCATCGAACAGACGCTTGGATAAGACAGAAACATCTACCAAAAATGAAAGGACTATATACTCCGAACAAACACCAACAGATTTAAAAATAAACCGCAATCGATTCGTGAAGCAATTCAAGCATTCGGAACTTAAATCTAATAAAAACTTGTATTACACACGGCCACATGAAGAACGGAAGTATTATTTGAATAAGGATAGTAAATATCGTGTCATAAACATTGAAAACGCTAGAAAAGTCAGGGAAAATGAATCCCGTCGTGCAAGGCTTAAATACAATAATCAAAGAACGCCTGTTAATCAGATGGATGAGGACATTTTCCCAATCGGAATTGAAGACGATACTTCAGGAGTCTACGACGGGGATCAAGGGGACCCGTACATCTCTGTAGAAAAGAGCAGCAGTCTTAGGTTACACAACCGAAAGATGACACTCTTCGATATCCAGCAACCTTCGATACATAGAAATACAAAACAATTTAAGATACAACTGGAGGCTAACATTGAAGATTCGGATATATATGAATATGAAAGTGTTTCAGACACTGATGAAGTATTTGAATATTATACAGAGGAAAGTAAGATTAAAACTGTTCCGATTGGAGTCCAACTGCAAAATGAGCCAGTAAGAAATATTATTAGAAACGCTAAAGCTTCGTATATTCCAAACAAACAACGGCCAAGAAATATTCATGATATGCATTCTAAAAGTAACTTGCGTGTTTACAATACTATAGCCAAACATTCTAGAGGTCGTACAGAACGTATTCCTCTTGATTCTAGAAATGATTATAATACTGGAACAAAATATCCTAGAAGTCGTACAGAAAATATCCCCCTTGATTCTAGAAGTGACTATAATACTAGGATAAAACACCCCAGAGGTCACACAGAAAATATCCCCATTGATTATGGAAGCGATTACTATTCTGATTATTCAATGGAATATGAAAATGATGGTGACTCATTTGACGTTCGTGAGGACCGTGATGAGAGGAGAGACGGAAAGTTAAATCCAAATACCAACAGACACAACCATCACAACAAATTGCAACGTAACATACAATTTTTGTCAGGAAAATATCTACGTTTGAATGGCCATTTAGGTATAACACCTGAGCATGTAGAATCTACTCATACAGACTCATACGATCATGAGTACGAATCTGACTCGCATGGTTCAGAAAGTGACGATTATTATTACGACAGTTGGGCCACAATTAAAAATGATGTCAATACTAATACTGAAATGTACAATGCTCATAAATATACTAAACATATTCACAGATCTCGTGCATACGACAATCTTTATTCTACAGAATCGGAAAATCCATGGGACGAGAGTGCAGAATGGGACTGGGGGGATTATGATTGCCACGAGGTGTAACGAAGCTCTTTTTGTCAACATGTTGCCCTTATTCTACGTCTTTAAGAACAATGTGCGATTTTTTATACTTAACTTATTTTACAATACTAACAGATTTAAGTCTTGTTATTTCATTTCTTTTTAAATTTTATTTCACTGTCATTATGACTATTTTTGGATTGTGATTGTTTGTATTATTTTCTGTAAGTGGAATTTAAGAGCCACCGTAGGTGCGATCGTGCGATAGTGAAATCTATGTCAGAAATCGAAGCACATAACCTCTTCCAATGTGAGTTCCAATTCAACCCGTGTCGAGGTCTTTTCGATACAACTTTATGTGATAAATGTCTCAGTTACTCAGTAAGAAAGGGATATGGATGTAATTGTGGGGCAATGGTATATAACGCCACTTTCAACAATATTTCAGTTATATCGTGGCGGTCAGTTTTATTGGTGGAGGAAACAGAAATACCCGGTGAAAACCATCAACCTGCCACAAGTCACTGACAATCTTTATCACATAATGTTGTATCGAGTACATCCCCACCTGCGCGTAATTCGAACTCACAACGTTAGTGGTGACAGGCATTGGTTGCATATGTAGTTGTAAATCCAACTACCATGCAATCACGACGGCCACTTGAAAGTACTTGAACATGAGAGACTATCCAACATTACACTTAGACAAAAGCTGAAGTAGTGAATCAGCGGTTTTATTGCTGTTCTACACATCAGTCAACGTAGGGTTTTCAACAATGAGCATAACGCATACCCTAAAATTAGTGTAAAATGGCCCCTGGCCTGAGTTTGAGCAGTACTCTCTACTTATACCTGTAAAATAAATTTCTTTGCTGAACATATAGTGCGGTCCCTACTTATAATATGAGACAGACACAACCTGTTCAAGTGCGAATAAGCGTAATAACAAAATTACCGAACTCCGAACAATCTTACAAAGGGAAAGTCAAAACTCGTAAGTATATAAACAGACAAAATCAGTCAACAACCGGAAAACTGTGAAAACCGTAATGACCCTGACTTGGTACAGGCATTTCTAAACAAATGTGGGTTGAATCAGATTTTAAAGCGCCAAACCTCCGGCTATGCAAATGCCTCCTAAAATAAAGATGAAAATTGAAGAAAAAAATGTTTGTAAATTTTTTTGATCACTTTCAAATTGCGAGATCGTGGATATGTTATATGTTTCCTGTATACATAAAAACGATGCAGAGCTGTTCTTCAATGTTTGACACCCGCTCACAAAGTTTTCAGAGACAGGATGACCAAGAAGTGCATGCAATTTCATGTTTCTTTCCTCTACGAAGCAGACGAAATGCAATATGTGTATTGCACACTAGAAAATGACGTCATCCATGTACACTGTAAACGATCATTTCTCGTAGCACGCGATTTTGATATTAGAATTTTCTTTTAAGTTTATTTCAATTGAGAAGAATTGAAATGGTTACAGATTTGGAAATTTCTTATTGAAATCATTTTTATTTTGTTTTTAAATACCACTTTGTTCTATAATTTCATGCTTCCGGTGAAAAGATATTTGGCTATGAATATAGGAGTATGACTTATTACCAAAAATCGCATAGCCTAAGCTACAAGGGCTTCGCCCTTTATTACAATGATTTCAAAGGATATACGTCCAACTAGAGTTCATGACGGTCAGAATTGTAACCAATTTATACTTTATGTTAGTGTGTTAACCAATCTGGTTAGAATGAGATCTCTCATCTTTTCCTCTTTACTGATATGTTGAGGCGTGGAAGATCTGGGGAAATCCCCATTACGGGTCATATGCGAGTGACCTTATTTAATGAATATATAATGTTATGGTAAATATAGCTATGACCTTTTTCGGCCAATCGGATTGCTCGCAGCAGTTTAGCAATACTTTCATAGTCTCATTATCGCCATATCAGTGGATGGTACATATATAGGGTCACGCACTCGCATGTGACCCATAATGGGGTTTCCTAAAATCTACCACGCCGCGACATATCAGTAAAGGGAAGTAAGTGAGATATTTGATTTTAATCAGGGTGTTGGCTCGGGAGTGCAGTAATATTTTAAGCAATTTGATCTGTTGACACGAATGCACATAAAGCCACGTCAAAGGGTAATGGTAAAATTCATTTAGGAATGGATACCAATTATATATAGTTTAGTTTAAAAATATGAAATAAAATAAATACTTTAATGCTAAAATGCACTTGTAAGTTGATATCCTTCCAAGGATGACCAATGAAAGTAAGGTTAGATACAGATGGGAATGAATGACAAAATCATTTTTGAAGGAGAAGTTGGTTAGATGTTTTTCACGTGATTAAAAGCGAAACATAAAACAATCGATTCAAACTACAAATGTCGTCGGGTCAATTTTCAGTGGAATAATATATAACCAAGACGTAGTGAGTTTCTAGCATGTATTGCAGCTGGAATACTTCCAAATAAAAGACCCTGTAATGACAATGTAAAATTTATAAATAATGGATCAAGAAAGATAACTCTTGATAGTTTATGTATGCTAACAGTGGAATAAAGTAAATTACAATTATGACAAGTTTCTATTCCATTATTCTAAGATCTTCTAACAAAATATGCATTCTCTACAAATGATTTATATATACCTGTTCATGGTTCTCATGGACATTTACTAATAGTAATATTAAACAAGTGGTATTGCATGTAAAAAATACTTTCACATGAACCAAACAAAATAATAGCAAAAATAAGAATAATCTAAGCAATATACTAATAAACAATATAATAACAAAAATAAGCATAAGCTAAGCTAAAATAAGCATAAGCTAAACATTATAATAAGTAAAATAATAACTAGCAAAATTAGCATTAATAAGCAAAACTATAAAAACAGTTATCTTTACCTCACACTGGGGTGCAAAGGTCTTGGAATACAGGATATACCTCAAGGATCACAATATCATGCTGTTCATCAGTATGATATCATGGCAACCTGAATATAAAATTAGGTTCACAACTATTGTGCTCAAAACATGCACAATTACACAAAACAGAGTTTACACATAGAATTGTTAATAACTCACCTTTTTAATATTTTAATGGTAAAATAGTATTTATGCTCATATTAAATTCATATTTAATAGGTTTAAATATTATTTCATTTAACCATTAACATTTTATTGGAATTAATATGTTTTATAAGTTTATCACATTTTAATAGCATTTCATGTTTTATAAATCAGTCAATCAATCCATCAACTCAATCTCACTGAGAAAGTTATTTTATAGACAATTAGTAAGTTTAGTATAAATACATTAATGAAAGTTAGTGGTGCCAAATAGAAATATCATCAGTTCAAGCTGTTTTAAATAGTCATCAAAAATGGATCCAAAAGAATATGTATAACAGTTGGCAATATGTCTACCTTCCAAGATATATGACAAATAATAGAATGCCATAATGAACAAAAGAATTTCCCATCAAAAATGCAGGTGACTAAAATAACCAATGAAAGGAAATAACTGGTCAATCTTACCTTAACCATTCAAATATGCAAAATGAAGATACATATCAGGGTCACTTTCATGAAATTAGGTCTAGTTAGAATACAAAACATAACACAAAGTTGTAGACCTTATTAATTTTATTACTAAGAGGTTTTAAATATTATAATTAAATGAAAAAGTTATGAAAGTAATTATATGAGCATATTTTATTTACAAAATATATTTTATGAACATAGTAAAAATAAAAAATTAAATTATTTACAAACTGTCAAAATTGACTCTTCCACACAAAGATATTTTACATGACGGACTATTGTTATTAATTCGTACGAAACTGAACAATAAATCTTAAAATTTGACTCATTTCATATTCAATGTCATTTAGTTCCTGTTAGCACCAATGGTCAACAATTGTTTCTGAAAAAGTAATATTGTTCAATCTTGTACAGATGACACATCATTTATTTTAGAGAATTGTAGATAACCACATCTGTGGTGTAATGGTTAGCGTACTCGCCTCGAGTGCTGTAGATGGCGGCTTCCGGTTCTGATTCGGTCAAACCAAAGACTGTAATTGGTATGTGTTGCTTCTCCACTAAGGATAGTCCGAGATTCCTCTGCCGTCCACAAAACGTGGAAATGTGCCGACCAAGAGTTGGAGAGGCAAATCCGCTGTTTGCCTTATGTAGAGCTCTCAGACTTCCTACGGCTCTAGCAAAAAGAAAAGCCTTCGGACGACAGAGTAATCTCGGACTACACTAAGGAGAAAGAGCAAAGAAATAATGGTTGGCTCGGAATCAGGATAATGTGTCAGTTGGGCGACATGATTATTCGCGGACTGTTGATTCAGTGAGCTAGCACTATAAACATCCAACCAAGCGTGTTTGTCTAGTACAAAGCGGACCTCCTCATCATCATCTCATTAAAAGTTAACTTGTTCTCGCCATGACATATATAGTTGACAAATTGCTGAGTTGGCGATAAACAACAATCATTCACTCGCGCATCGTATCGTTTAATTCAAGATTGATAATTAAGTTAAGCGAGTGTAATTTCAGCTATATTTAGGGCGACTTAATTCAAGAAGTAGAAAAGGAAAACGGAAACAAAATGTTGAATTGCGAGTTTTTTTTAAAGGTGTGTATAATTCAATATTGATGATTGCTTAACGTCAAGCGGTCATGATGTCCGCTATATCCAGGTTGATTTAATTCAAGGGGAATGAAATCGAAAAAGGAAACCATTTTTTATTTTATTTGGGACCTTTTTCTATGTGTCCATGTCTTGACATGCACCAGAACTCCAGTATGGAGCAGTCAGTTGTCATCTCAGAGAGAGCATACCGCAATACATCCATTTCACATTATGTCAGCAGGTAACAGTCAATAGGTCATCCACCATTTTGTATTCTTAATGATAATATCTAGTTTGAGTCATGGATCATTGCACTGGCACAATTAAGCAGCAAACAAT